>JAMRYB010000008.1:0-2400000 GCA_024447235.1 Panagrellus sp. LJ2285 | reverse complement strand
TGTTATTTTGCCATCGGCATCGCGTGATGTTCTGAAGCCCCATTTGGGGTTTGGACGATCAGGGTCGAAATCGGCCGCAAGCAGATGTGGGATGTCTGAAAATGGCACAAAAATGGGTTCGATTTCCGTTCAAAGAAAGGACAAACCGTAGAAAACAGAATCCGCAAAATTCATCAAAGCATCGAAGGCCCGTTTCCCCACCACTGGGGCCAGTCCAGTTCGAAGGCGTACATACGCGAGGATCTCTTTATCGCCATCGTATGTTTTATCGGATTCAATAAGAACACGGTTATTGGATGTGAACGTCAAGACGGTCGTTGGCGGGGACTTCAGTCGTGTTTCTGACGGTTTCAATGTCAAAGGATCTGCTCCAATATTGCCAGCTGCGTCACCTTGGGCTGTTTGAGAATCATTTGGAGGGTCATCAGGTGTTTTCAAAGCTTCTGCATTCAGTTTGGCCGCATCATCATCATCGAGCTTTTCAACAGAGTCCATCTTCACCGTAATATCACATTGCGACTCCACAACAAACGTGAACCGAACAGTAGTGCCAATTTCGACGTCAAAAGTATCCAGTAAATCAAGTTCCTTATGCTGTACCTTGAAGACTTTTAACGTTGGGGAAACGACCTTCCATTCAGCCGTCGTCGTGAAAGGAATATCGTTAAAAGTAGTCATCACCCTCTCAGTACAGCTCTCATTATCGATGATGAAGTCAAAATCGCCAAAGCTGTTGAAAACGTTTCCGCCAAAGTTGGTTCCATTCACAAGACTCCAAAAATACCTCGGCATCGGCGCCTTCAACTGATCCATCCCCGTAACAACGTGCACCGTGCATGGGGCAAACTTATTTCGCATATGTTCCAAATCCGTCTTCGTGTAGTTGTTGGGCGAGTTTTCGATGATGATAGTGTCGACTTTCAACTTTTTCGAGTCGAAGTCGGATGTATCACCCTGAAAACCGGTATTCACGGATTTGAGAAGTCGGCAAAACTTAGAAGTTACCGTTTCAATAATTTTGAGCAGCTTCCTAACTCGGTGAAAGATACAATACGTAAACAGTGTCACAATGGCCACGATTTGATCAGCTTTGACAGTGACCTTTGCGCGGTCAAGAAGAAGCGAAATATTCAATGATTCATTTGCAAGGAATTTCACGTTCGAATACCCAGCTTGATGGCACGCTTCACGGAAATCCTGGAGTTGGCATTTTAGATTGTCATCGATGTAAACGAAGTAAACGGCCGCCGTCGCCGAAATCGAACATTTGTTGACCATGTGCTTGATCAATTCTTCCAAGCTACGAAAATAGCCTTCGTCGGATGAGCGATTAGCAAAAACGGCTTCAAGAAAATAGCCAGTGTTAGTCTTCTTCACACATTTCACGACATAAATGACTGGGGTCGAATCATCGGGCTAAAATCAATTGAGTTTACAAAGTTCGTGCCAAATTTGGAAATTGAGACTCCTACAGGTTTGTGCGTAGCGACCGTTTTGAGAGATACATCCGGAAGAAGTGTTTTGTCAACAGTGACCGTGACTGAAACAGTCCGCAGAATGGCATTCTTGAAGTTGAATGTTTTGATAACTTGAATGTATTCAGGGTCGTGGTCATCAGCGAGGACCTGAAAAGTAAAAAAATTAACGACCGTTGTTGGCAAGTAACTGGAAATGGAGCGTAGTTTAGAAAAAAAGGCGAAGTTTTGGTTGAAACTCACATCGATTTCGGTGGCATCCCCAATATCAACCACTTTGGTGGCAGTGAATGGTGGCACACGATCAGTCAGTTTCATCTGGTGACACTTGTTGTCAAACCGTAGAATGAAGTTGCTGGCGTAGTATGGCAGGACCTCATATCCGTTGAGGTTGCCTTTGGCTGCGCGGTTCTTGATGAAGGTGCCTCGAAACTTACAATCATCGTAAGGGTTTGCTATATGTAATTTCAATCCGGGGAACAACTCTTGAACTTTAGCCATATCAGTTTCCGGAGTGCTACCGTAAACAACAACGTTTTTCGCCGATGGATGTTGAGCAAGGGCCGTGATTCTGCCAACGTCCTGAAAAACATTATTTCAACACACAAAACAAGAATATAGCAATGACAAACTTACAGGTTTAACAATTTGCCAGCCATTTTTAACCTTCTTTATGACTGATATGGGAAAATTGCGTTCATCGGCTTGGTAGACAAAAACAGGTTCACCGATGGCACATTTGAGGGGAAGATTCAATATGTTCGCCGAGAAAAAAAGGCTCAAAATATTGATTGATTCAATGTTGGTGAAGCCTTCCTTCTTCAGAGCTTCGACAAAGTTATCATGGATTTCGAGGTCCCGAAAATCCAGGAGGAAAATACGTAAAACAGGAATCTTAACTTTACTCAGTAATCGAACGGCGCCATGGAGGACCTCGACAGCTTCTTCAGGGGTCGACGCATCGGCGATATTGGTGAAATTATGAGGGGGCGTGACTAGGTAAAGGTTTTTACCGTCGAGGACAGCCAGCGTTTCGGACGTCATTTCTGGCTCAAAATGAGCAATGTTTGTTTCTTGCTTTCAAAAGGGAGTAATTGTGTGATTTGCATGAACTCTGAGTTTATTATTTTCATGTAAATCTGCAAACTTATGCAAAATTTGCTATTTCTATCGTTTTCAATGAAATTCGTTATCATAACTTTCACATTTTTGGTATTTGTCAATCAATATCTCCATAACTTCTCAGCACAGACATCTTCCAAAACATTGTAAACAATTTATGCCTTCCCAGCTGCCCCTGCCCCCCCCCCCCCCCCCCCCCCTGAGGTCAACCCCTTTAAGCAATTTGTGTTTTGAACGTCAGTGCAGTCACATTGTACAGGGTGTGGCCGAAATACGTTGACAAACGTTTTTAGTCATAACTGCCCGAAAACTGCAAGTTCACCCAAACTGGGTATGCTTAACAATAACATGGATATTTAGTTATGTTGAGTCCAAGCGGCATCACGATAGCTTCCCTGAGTGCCGCTCCAGATGCCAAAACGCATCGAAAATACTTGCAAGGGGTGGGCCGCAGGTGTTTTCAGATGTTCGGTGCCGCTTCCGGTGCCAGGATTTTTTTCGGAAATTCTAGTCTGTGCTAACTAGTAGCATAGACCCTTGACTCCAGAATCGAGCACAGACTAGAATTTGTTGGCATCAACTACGGGAATGCGGTGCCAAATTCGAAAGGTCCTTACACACAGCTAAACCGTTTTTTTTTCGCGTTTTTGTCAATTCGACCCTCTGCGCACGGCACAGCATCGCTATTGCCACAGATTCTTTTGTAAATAATGCAAATAAGATTCTAGAAGCCCTCGGACATCAAACCCGAGCCGTCAGCATGCTTTGCGCCCTAAATTTTGCGTCCAAGTGCCAAAAACGGAAAATCGTGATGATGGCACAGAATCCGTGCCGAAGATGATTTCTGAAAATTACCAAAAATCACAGAGGTGCAGGGCACTCCTGTGAATTAGATTTCACTGAAGTGATGGTTGTTAGATTCCTCCTGGGTCCAGAAAAAATTTCAAAAGTTGCCCTTTGGTGTGTGCGGCCCCACACCCTATATTGCGTCACCCCGTTTTGGCATCTGGAGCGGGACTTAGTGAAGCTACCGTGATGCCGTTTGGACTCAACATAAATAACTATCCATGTAAATGTTAGCCATACCCAGTTTGGGTGAATTTGCAGTTTTTAGAGAGTTATGGTTAAAACCCTTTGTCAACGTATTTCGGCCACACCCTGTATGAGCTCCTGCAACTCGTGGCCCCCCTACATTCAACACAACGTGGCGGACGTGCGCATTTGTCACAAATATTTGATTGTTCAAACTTAGCACCCGACGCACATGTGGTACAAACATCGACCGACATCAAGGAACATCGATTGATTAGAGTGGGGGCCGGGCTGATGCTGTTTTGAAGGTTCGTTGAAACAGTCGTTGTGAGCAGAAAACACGCAATGTCGATGGGGGAGCCAGAATCCATGAAGTGATCGGTCATTGATGGGAGTTGGTCGTCTGATGAGTGTGTTGATGCGTCTTATCATACACTTGATAAATCATATCGATGGGGTTTTGATGTGTTTATTTTTTGACCGAAAGGGGGAAAACATGATGCAAAATGTGATTTTTGGATGTTTTTGGGACGGGGGAAAAAGTTAAATGTAAAAAAAATATATAAAAAGTGGCATTTTGAAAAAGTGCGCACGCACTGGAAATTGAAACTCCCGAAACGAAAATAACCCACACTTGATGCTTGGCAAAGTGATCTCGCCGCCATTGCGTCAAGTGGGCGACGATTGCACTTTCGTTTTTGCACGTCGCGACTGGTCGCATCGATCTCTCCGCGTTGTTTTGAACGTTTCCCACTTTATTTCCACCCGTCGTTTTCGCACCAGTCGACTTCCTAGCCGGCACCGAGCTGGCGTATTTTCACAGGGAACCCCCTTTTCGGACGCTTCCGCATCCTATACATTTGTCTATAGACACTCTGTCGATTGTTTGTTACTACGTAGTTGTTGCCAGTCGTCCAGTTTTTTCGGCCCTCCTTGCCGCGGGAAAAGCCAAGACACTCGCTTTGCGTGTTTCCCTTTTCTGGCCACTGGCCATGGGGCGGCTAGTTTAGTTTAGTTTTATTTAGGCATGGCCAGGCCAGTGCCACCGAGCCCTCTTCCTCGCGGACTCATCTATCCGTATGTGTGGGGCACGCTGGCGCGGGCATCCTTCCTTGTCCACGGGGGCTAGCTAGCTCTCGAGGAACAAACTTACTTTTTTCTGTTTTGTTGTGCTATGCGGCGAGAACGTTGCGGGTTTTTTTCAAGTTTCTATCGACGCTGAAATCCTCGTTGCTTGTCTTTGTCGTTGTCAGTTTGGTTTGAGTTCAGCGTGTCCTCAGTCAGGCTTGTCCGTCGGGTTCACGTTGTTTCCACCTGACACGCGTGGCGTATCCGATGCGCCGTCAGCCCCCGGCCCCGGCCAGCCCGAATAACCTGAGCAGTGGGGCAACGAAAAAAAAGCAAAAATCTCACATCAGGCGAGTGCTGTCGACGACATTCAGTCGATCAACGGCTGCCGGCAACGCAATCAACGCAAGAGCAGGGTTAACTTGCGATTGCAGGCAATTTTCCTTGGGTGCTTACGTGCTTTCTTCCTTCCTTGCTTCCCGCCCGGCTGGTTTGTTTCCGTTGTTCGTTCGTTTTTTGCCTGATAACTTTTTCTTTTTTTAAACCGTTCCCACATCCAAATTTTGAACTTTTATTTTCCCCCAATCAGTTTAACCAAAATTGATTTCCACCAAAGATCGCGTCTTGTGTCCCGATTTTATCCAACAAATTTTACACTTTCCCCCCAATATATTCCACCTTAACCACGTGTATTTTCCCCCTTTCCAGACTTGCATTTGGCCTCCTGTTCAGCCGAGTGAGCAATAGCGAATGGAGGGCGGCGCCTACCATCATGATCATCCGCTACGACGAGGCAATGATGTCGTGAGTTTTTGGCATTTGTTTCAACTTCAACTTTAACCATCACTTGGCTATTTTCCAGTTTAACGAATCCCGGCTCCGCTCCTCCATCTTGGGCAAGGTAGTCCCCTTCGCTGCGATGGCCAAATGCGAGGATTCGCTTCGGGCAGCCATTCCACGGGCTAATAGCGATACGTTGCACACTGTTTTCGAGAAGTATGCTTCGATCGATAAGGATGGCCGAAAATTCATGACGGATGTGGATTTTGTGCGGAGGTAAGAGATTCAAAGTTGTTTTTTGACGGAATCTGAGTTTGTTCATTGAATTCAGATTCCTTGGTCTCTTCCCCGAAGAAAACTACAACCGTGAATCCGTCCGACTTCTCGCGAGTGCGGCTGATACGTCGAAGGATGGCCTGATCAGCTTCGAGGAATTCCAAGCCTTTGAAGCATCGCTATGTGCACCGGATGCCCTGTATTTGACGGCCTTCGAAATCTTTGACAACAACGCATCGGAATCGATTACAGCCGATGAGTTTGAGGCGGTCATCCGATACACGACGCCGGTCATTGAGAGTGGTTTTGATTTTAATTGCGAGTTTATTAAGAAATATTTTGGAGCGTAAGTTCATCAATTCCTACTTTTGAGCCCCTAAACATTCGAATTTTTCAGGAAAAAGAACCGCCAAATCGGCTACCACGCTTTCTGCCAACTCCTCCACGACTTTTACGAAGAACAAGGTCTCCAGGCATTCAAGAAGTTCGACAAGGACGGCGATGGCTCCATCACTGCCGAGGACTTCCGAACCATCATGACCACCATCAAGGGTCATTTGCTGACAAAATTCGTCCGTGATAACATCATCGCAGTATCAGGCGGATCCAGCAGCTCCCACAATGTCCGATTCCCGTTCTATCAGGCTTTCAACAGCATGTTGTCCAAGATTGAGCTCTTCAAACGTGTCTACACAACACTCGCCCGTGGAAGTTTGGATTACACCGTGACGAAGGAAGAATTCTTGCATGCCGTCCAGGCTTATGCCCAGATTACACCGTATGAGGTTTGTTTTAGCTTTTTTAGCTTTATTTTCCACTAACTCTAACACCTTTTTGTTTTTTTGTGTGTGTTGTGTGCAGATCACGCCCTATGAGGTTTGCTTTGTCTTTAAAATTAAATGTATTTATCCTTTTCAGGTCGAAATCTTCTTCCATTTGGCGGAACTCGCTCATCCGGGACAACGCACGATTTCCCTCAAGGATATCGAGCTCATTGATCCCGATCGCCTGAAACGCACTTCATACATTACTCGGTTGACGCAATTCAACCTTGTTGGCAACAAGGAAGAACGTGGTGCCGGTACGGCATTCCTCGAATCAGCGTATCGCTTCACTCTTGGCAGTGTTGCTGGTGCTTGCGGTGCCACGGCGGTTTATCCCATCGATCTTGTCAAGTAAGCCAACTTCGTACCTTTTAGCGCTGATTACTGTCTGTTTTTGCTTAACAGGATAAGTAAAACTGTTCTTCTATTGCTGGCACTTTCAGGACCCGCATGCAGAACCAGCGTACCGGTTCCTACGTCGGTGAAGTCGCCTACAAGAACTCCTTCGATTGTTTCAAGAAGGTCGTCCGTTTTGAAGGCTTCCGTGGTCTCTATCGCGGTCTCCCGCCACAGATCGTCGGTGTCGCCCCCGAAAAAGCCATCAAACTCACAATGAATGATCTCGTCCGTGATAAGCTCACTTATGATGGCCGTATTTCCCTGATCAGTGAGATCATTGCCGGTGGTTGTGCAGGTGGCAGTCAAGTTGTCTTCACAAACCCCTTGGAAATTGTCAAAATTCGACTCCAAGTCGCGGGTGAAATTACTCAGGGCCCCAAGATTAACGTCTTCACTGTGCTCAAGGAACTCGGCTTCTTCGGTCTCTACAAGGGAGCCCAAGCATGCTTCCTACGTGATGTGCCTTTCTCGATGATCTATTTCCCGGCCTATGCCCATGCCAAGAAGGCTACCACCGATGAACAGGGCATCAACAGCCCAGGTTCCCTATTCTGCAGCGCTTTCATCGCGGGTGTCCCGGCGGCGGCCCTCGTAACCCCGGCCGATGTGATCAAGACCCGTCTCCAGGTGGCTGCCCGTGCCGGCCAGACGACCTACAGTGGTGTTTTTGATTGTACGCGAAAGATTATGCAAGAAGAAGGTCCTAAGGCCTTCTGGAAGGGCACCGGCGCTCGTGTTTGCCGTTCATCGCCTCAATTTGCCGTCACTCTGTTGACGTATGAGCTGCTCCAACGTGTGTTATACGTTGATTTCGGTGGCACTCGACCGGCTGGTTCCGAAACATCCGTGCCGTCGACCCTCGTCGATCAGACATCCGACAACGCGGATCACGTCGGCGGTTACAAGCTTGCCGCGGCCACCTTCAGCGGCATCGAACACAAGTTCGGTTTGTTCCTGCCCAAGTTTGAGGCTGCCGTCAAGCGATGATAACTCCCTGGAGACCGTGTTTTTTGCTCTAGCTGCTGTATTGTATTAGCCTTCTCAAAAATTGACCGTTGTGCCTATTGCGCTTTTGATTCATTTTCTTCCCCGTTTTTGTATCTGTGTTTCTGGCATCCCGTGTCTGTAAGCGTCGAATCGCCGCTACTTATGGGTCTTTTCCGTCGACAGCGGACGTTGCCGGCGGCCATTGTTAGGAAAGTACCGCGTTCGCAGCTCGTCACAGCATTTGTGATCTTGCTCGTCGTGTTTTGATCAGTTTTTAATAGTTTTTTATTTTTATTTTACAAGTTATTTACCGTTTTTATAGTTTAATGAAAAAAGTAATAAAACTATGCGAGTATTGTAATACACGAAGCTAGTGATGGATTTCTCGAGAACAAAACATTGATGGCATCAAGTCTCAAAATCTTAGCAACAGCTCCTGTAAAGATCATCAAAGGACAGCGTTTCACACAACGCACTTAATCGGGATACTGAACATGTGTCAGAATCACGGTTATCAGTATACGCTTTCGGTTCTTTATCATGAATAAACAAAGTTAGTCATAGTTTTAGGAGACAGCTTCTAAAAGTTACTATATAATGGCCATGTTGACGCATAACTGTGCATTGTGCTGATCTATGTGAACGATGAGATTCAACATTTTATGTCTGTTTTTGCTCTTTCAATTTCATGCGGCACAAGGTGCAATTCAAATTCCAATTGGTGCAATTATAGCTGGAGCTGAACTTATTGCATCCGGTATATCGCTCGGAACATTATTGTACGACTTGTTACGTCTTAAAAAAGAGGATAACAACTCAGAGCTCGCAGTCGAAACCCTGTCTAATATAAGCGATGCTTTTGAGTTTGATGAATATCAGTTTGAAACGAAGATGAACGAACTCCATGTTACTACTAATTTTCAGTTTTTCCAGGAGGTGTGTTATATTCGAAGTTAAGTAAATAATAGTTTTCCATTACATTTATGTTTTCAGACTGTTGGCTTTCCTGCGCATAACGTGTTATTGACTGCTCAAAAGTATTTCAAAAGCCAAACAGACTTCATGGAAGGTGTGTTACTAAACGAGTGCTTGAAAACGGAACCGTACACCCATCTCAACGTTCGTTTGTTCACCGTTATCAATCTATTTAACGCAGTTTGTAATTGTTTAGAATTTGAACACTATGATAGCCGAAGGGTGGTTTCTAACCCAAGCAGAGCTTCAAAATTATCGACTTCCCAATGTCAAAAGTCTTCAGATTCGCGTGAATCATGCCATGAAAGAGCTTGTCTTTAGTCACTTTATCTGTATGGCTGTCCAAGGTGAACACATCGAAGAAACTGTACTGACTGATGTCATACGGTCATCAGTGTCTAATATAACTGACACCATTGATATGAATTTGAAAGTAATCGAGGTCTGACATCATAAAAATACCTGTGTTAAAGTTTAAGTCGTAATTTCAGAATTTATTTTTTCCGAAGTATGTTGTAAAAGAAGTGTACAAACTTATCGAAAGTTCAACTTTCTCGAATCGCATAAAAGATCGGAACACGCAGATAACCTTGGCCACTTTACAAATGCTGAAAAAAACTTATGGACGAGGGTATGTTATGATCGACAGTAAATTTTAACCAACTGTACTCTTTTTCAGAATCATATCTGACTCAAAAAAGAATTCATTATTTAACAAAGTGTATGAAATTCAAGTCGGAGATGCTCCAACCATCGGAAAATTGCCCAAAAATGCTGTCGTTGATATCAAATTTAAGGATTATTACATCTTGATTTACAGGTAATAGAACTTTTGTTACGATAACTACAAACGCATATTTCATGTTAAATTACAGGACAAATAAACTAACTAAAAAGTTTGACTTTTCGCCTTATTATACCTTTTCACGTGGATTACGGAGTGCAATGGCATGCAACGATAAAACGTCTTGCATTGTAAACGCATGCTCAGGTTTGGAGTATTGCGGAGTCGCCTTGTACAACGGGTTGACCACTTTTCTCCCCGGCAACAACATAGCAAAGAATGTCGAGTCGCTTTGTGAACAGACATATTTTGTAATCACCGGATTGCCATTGAACTCATCAACCGTTGTTGAGAGAGTTACACCAGCAGCGACATTGCAGAACAAGCAGCAGAAGGAGTTTATTCAGGTTTTAAGAAATAAAATATTCTCTGAACTGGAAGCCATCAAAAAACGAAAACGTAAGCAGTTCGATAACATAGGTTATCAAGTGAATACATCAACAATAATTGTGGCATCAACTACGACTTTACCATTGCTATTGCCGGCGGCGGAACAAAACACTTCTGATACCACAGAGCTGGAAATAAAATTTATCCAGGATGTGAAAAAGATGGTGCAAGCCGAGTTAAAAGCGGTTCGGGGAGACAGCGAATCAATGGCATCCACCGTTTCGCAATTGACGATGATTACATTTTTTGTAATTATGAGATTAGTGTAGTTTTAAGAGATAAATTGGCAGTAATACGTGATAAAAATTGTTGTATTTGAAATAAATGTGTAAAATCGTTCCGATGAAACAATTGGCACAACAAAGATGATAATAATGCAATGACTAAACTTCAATGTTACTTTTTGTGCCTATCTTATTGCAAACAAGTTATAGAACCACGTTTTTTCTTGCTTTGCAACTTTTGAATTCGAACAAATCGGATGTTGACGCTTTTGGAATTTTATCGTCAGCATATCAGGTAGCCTACTATCTGCCCAAATGCCTAAACCTCTTGTCCTTGCAAGTTCGAGAAAAGGTGTACAACATTAAAAATACAAAATTTGCTAGTTTTTTTTATGATGTAACACGTTTCATTGTGAGTTGTTAAACCTCGTAAAGAGTCAAACGTGTGAGAACATACAAGATTAAACCATAAAAGTAGCTTCACGTCACTTAAAATCCGTAAGACACTTCTGCAAAGGGAACAGCAAAAGACTTTCAGCCTTTGATGGATGCGACATTGTCCCAACAGTAAAACTTTTATTACAGTTGTCGCACACAGTTCCAACTAGTATATATGGAGTTGAGCACTCTCTCTGTCATGAACAGTGATTTAGTCAAGTGTCTTTATCATTATGGGGGTTATACAGTACCAATGTACAGTAGCCGCGGCTCTCATAATACTTGCGTCGGCATCATCTTGTCCGGCGGCATTTGAAATCAAAAAGTGTCATGCGATTGTGCCGGAGTCAACTTGTCGACGGCACAAGGGAACGTTTGTTCGTGGAACCAAGGAATGTATCGTCGATCCGATTGTGGATAATCCGGCAACTGACGAGTAGGTTGTCATATTCGTTACCGTAATATCATATATTTTTCAGCCCGGTTAGTGGACCGACACCCGAATCTACTACTCCAGGACTTCCAACTTCTGCATTGTAAGTTAATCTCAACTGTTACCGTAATAATATTTTGTTTACAGCACGGAAAAGCCAAAACCAGAGCCAAAACCCATACCAAAATCCTGCCTTAAAGGTTTGAAATATAACCCGAAAACAGGAAAATGTCATGGAAAGATTCCGAAATCCGATTGCGTCAAGAACGGTGGTATCTTTTCACTCCGAAATCAGGAGTGCACGATGAAGCCGAAACCAAGACCAAGACCAACGCCACAGCCGCCAGTAGAATCGAAATCCTGCCTTAAAGGTTTCACCCTTAATCCCAAAACAGGATTGTGTCATCGAAAAACTACTAAAGCAGAATGCAAAAAGTACGGTGGAGTGTTCGTCAAAAACCGCGAGTGCAGACTCAAGCCGACAATTGTAACGATATACTGCGGTAAAAATTTCATCTATCATCCCGAAACAGGAAAATGCCATGGAAACGTGCCCGAGACGACTTGTCTACTGTATGAGGGGCAGTATATCCGCAAAACAAAGGAATGCATTCTCGATCCGAATGCGCCAACTTCAGATGCGCCACCCGAACCGACAGTGTACTGTGATCCAGGTTTTATCTACCATCCGGAAACAGGAAAATGCCACGGAAAAGTGTCAGTTAAAACTTGCAAATCGTACGGTGGGCAATACAAAAACAAGGTGTGCCTCATTGACCCCATTTCGGTGACTTCTACTACGGAAATTCCGACAACAACGTAAGCTCCTTATTTTTTTGTTATAATAATATCAAACTTTTTCAGCGATGACGATATCCCGGAAATGAAATACTGTCAAAAAGGGTTTACCTACCACCCTAGAGATGGAAAATGCCACGGCAAAGTACCACGCAAAACTTGCCAATTGTACGATGGCACATTCAAAAATCGTGAATGTCTTGTCGATCCGAGTGATGAGCCTATTACGACACCAATCCCGAAGCCACGCCGTAGGTGCCCGCCAAAGTTCACCTTTAATAAAAGTATAAGGATGTGTACACTAACGCCATCAACGGAAGAAGCCTGCCGAAAATTAAAGGGCAAAAAATTCGACTTAAACAAGAAAACGTGCTTTGTCCGTCCAAGTGGAAACCCATCTGATGATGATGATGATTTTGATGATCCCACCGAAGATCCAGCCGACCCGTTGATAGAACTTCCCGATCCCGATACCATAACTACTGTCACATTTGTGACAAAAGAGCCAAAAATTCTGCTCTGCCCTGCTGGTTTCTCTGGAAATCCGCGCACGAGTCGCTGCGAGAAACGCACAAGTGCTTCGACGTGTGCTGAACGCAAGGGTCGATACATTTCCTCGAGTAAAATTTGTATTGTACCATCCTTTGTGCCACGCGTACCGATCTGCCGTTCAGACTTGGACTACAATAACAAGATCCGATTTTGTGGTCTCAATTACCCCGTAAGTCATACACGCATAATACTGGTCACCACCAACTGATAACCCCATTACAGGAAGAAGAATGCAAGGAACGAGGATATGCGTATCTCCACAATCGGTGCATTTACGTTCCTATCAAAAAGTTCACAGTATGCCCGGCTGGTTCAAAGCTAGTGACGTACGATGACAACAAACAAAAACTCAATATATGCTCAATCACAAACGCGGTAAAATATTTGATTTGTATAGAAAAACTTATCACAAAATCGTGTACTTCTTAAATTTTCAGAAAGAATGTAAGAAGCGCGGCCTCAGGTTAGACTTGGTCACAAAACAGTGTTCCACCTATGCCGAGCCTTGTCCAACAGGTTACCAATATGACAATGGCTACGAAAGTTGTCGAAAGAAAAATGTCGACAAGAGAAGTTGTAAACAAAGCGGTGGCGTTTTCGCCAAGGATTCTTGTTTTGTTCGGCCACACGTGGCATAATCTGACACCATTTACCGATTGTCAACAAATGACAAAAACTTTATTCTTGTAATAACAAAAAATATCCAAACTTAGAGTGATGTTTGTTCTGACGCCTCAACTTGGGTATTTTTAAATAAGAAATATGATTAAAAACCGATATATCGTCATCGCAGTATAAGGTGCACATAGTTCAAGCAACTTATACTTCATCTAATTCTATCATGAAACGACGACAAAATATGGTTAAAAAGCAAAACAAACGTGTCGCTCTGCTTACGAAACTAATAATGCGAAAAAAAGTTGAAAAAGTCGGTATATCCTATGACCTTCGGGGCGAAAATGCTGTTCAAAGAATCGGCATAGTGCCGGGTTGCACATCTGCAGTGGGACAATTTTTTCCTGGGCGCGCGAAATATCTTTTTGTGCTAAACATTGGCCGTACTTTTTGTGCAAATGGGCCATGGCAATTTTTATTTTACGCGCGCACTGCAAAAAAAATGGTTTCGTCCTGCAAATGTGCAACATTGCTCATAAACAAGCATCAATCTTATCACTTTTTTTTGTTTTTTTTATTATGGTCGCATGTGTTTTTCCCATCGCCTATACGCTGCAAGCCTATGATAAACCCCTTAACATCAAACAAAATACAAACGCAATTCAGAAAAAACAAAACATTGACAGCATGAAATGCTCTGAATTAGAAAAAAGTACACTTCTGAGAAGCTGAGTGTTTTGGCTTTTCGTCGCCTTTAAAAACATTTTCAACAACATTCTTATAAGCTTGATGCTAATAAGGAAAGCTCATCATGACAGTTTTGAGATGAATTACTGTACTGTTTAATCAAAGGATATGGAAACATCTGCTGCTAACAAGATGTAAGCGGATCAACTGAAAAAAACTAGGATTGCTTTCAGCGGCGTGTGCGGATTGCTGGAACGGCGGTCTTTAAGGTATGTACGCGTTAACCCGACAATGATATGAAGCGTGGATGAGGTAGCAAGCGAAAACATTCGCGACCGATGATTTTTGATCTTAGTTAGCAAATACATTTAATGGATATTTGTATTTGTAACTGTAACGTTAACAGCAATTTTGCGTGAGAACTTACACAATCAAACTAATAAAACATTACTTCACGTCATTGATAGTCCATAAAACACTCCGATGACAGAAAGAATTTACAAATCACACTTTGAGTGATGCGACATTTTCCCAACAATAAAAGTTTTATAACAGTTGTCGTACACGACTGCAACAAGTATATATACAAGAAGACTTATACGCTATTCTATAAACAGTTTATTAAACTAATCGGTTGTAGCAATATGGGAGTTGAGGTGTACAGGTGTACAGTAGCCGCAGCTCTCCTAATACTTGCATCGGCAAGGTTTTCTTGTCTTGATAGATTTGAATGGGTGGATGAAACGAATTGTTGTGCACGTCCACTGTCGGTAAGTTTAGACAACAAAACGATTGCATTAAGTTTTTATTACAATACTTAAAATATTAAGGAAAGTGTATGTCGCAACAACTATTACCATACTCAGTTCAGTGGCGAGTTGTGTTACGCGGGACCAGACATAATTAAAAAAGGTATAACGTTTGTACACTCGAGTGTGTCGATTTTGTAGCCCAAAGTACATATAACAGTAATTCGCGCTCCACCTGGGTATAACGCATACCATGGAAGACAATTAGCGAGCAGCGGTTAGCCTCGCACACACTCGCCACAGCGTCTATGCTATGTGTGTCACTGTGCGCAAGTTTGTCCGCGCGGTCCCACGGCGATCGGCGAGTGTGTGCGAGGCTAACCGAGGCTAACCGCTGCTCGCTAGTTGTATTCCATGGTACCTCACACTTTTTGTATAAACGTAGCAAAAAGTATAATGCTTGCGTTATACTTTCAGTGTAACCAGAAATCGTGATATACCTTTCTTTTCAGACTTCTATCCTAGATCCTGTGAAAAACCCTTCACAGAGTGTCCTGATGATTTTGGTCACTGTTGTGCATCCTTCAGCGAATTTGAGTGCATGTCCTACTCAGCATATTATGTCGGTAACAGTAAATGTATCTATCCAAATGGCTATTTTAATAGACGAGGAAATCCTGATCCTGAGTGCCCTGACGGGTTTAACTTTGAGAGTGGATATTGCAAAAAATGGATATGCGTGAGTTTCACTAACCACCACATTAACAAGAATTAAACAATTTTAGTAACGTTTTTAGATTTATAGTTGTCACAATTGGTGCTTTAACTATCCTACTGGTCGTATCGAATGGACTAACGGGTATAAGTATTGTGTTACAGATCCAAAATACAACCCAAAGCCTTGGGAAGGTAAAAAAACTAATTGTGGAAGCTTATTTGAAGACGTTTACGGAATTTGTCAGGCTAAAAGCAATGTATGAAACAAAAATGATGACATACGGTTGTGTTAGGACTAGCCACTTTCAGAATAACTTTTGCGTTGGCGGCATAAGAGTACGTGGTGTATGCTACGAGAGTCCGAAACCATATACTACGACGACGACGACGACAACAACAACGACAACAACAACAACAACAACTACTACAACGACAACTCCAAAACCGACTACAACGACCACAACGACGACTCCAAAACCGATTACCACAAGCAAAACGACTACAAAACGCCAAAGTCAAACAACACCGTCCGAAACGACAATAAGAACCACAACACCCTCACACATTTCATCGTCAACATTATCATCGACGACAAGCGAAGCAACACCATACAGTAAAATTGTGATAATAACTCGCTCAACAACCGAGGCACCGACAACCGCAGTTACAACAACGTCCGGAGATACAGGTTTAACTACAAACTCACGCGTTTCATCGTCAACAGCATTACCGACGACAAGCGAAACTCATCCCCCAACAATCGAAACAACGCCATACAACAGAACTTTGATAATCACTCACCACGAATGTCCTGTTGGATTCTTAACAACGAATCATGGTTGTGTTGGGGTTCGAACTGTAAGCACGCAGTTATCTCACATGAGTTATAAACATGTGCAACTTTCAGCCTGATTGTATAAAATACCAAGGACGCAACCATGATGATCTTTGCATCATTACGTTTCCAGTATGCCCAAAGGGGTTTATCTATGCCAATGACAAATGTATTGGTGAAGTCAACGTAAGTAAATAACATTAGTAAACTGTAAATCATTGGTGTCATTGTTTAGAACACCAAATGCAAAAAAATTAACGGGACATACAATTATGTTCACAAACTTTGCGTTGTCGAAATCATTGAAAATCATCATGACTGTCCACCGTCATTTGTCTGGGATACGGAATTATGTGTTTCCTGTGATTTGTCGGTATGAATCCTTCTCTATTCATTGCAACTCTTTTTTTACGTTAAATGTTTCAGAACAAACAATGCAAAGAGTTTGACGGTACATTTGATGGTGAAAACTGTTATGTCATTCCGCATTCCGAATCTCATGAATGCCCTGCCAATTCGAAAATGATTCATCGCCGTTGTGCTTCTGTCGTAAAAACGGTAGTTTTATAAGTGTCACATCGCATTGATTTCTCCATAATTACAGAAATGCGAATGTAATGCCGTTAAAGGCACTTACGATGAAACTACAAGCATGTGTTTATTCCGCCCTGATACAATCGTTCCTTATGAAGCAAAATGCCCCGACGGATTTAACTTTGATTTCAAAGCTAAGCTGTGCAAAAAATTAGTCAACATTGTTGATTGTCATGCTTTAAAAGGTGACTACATTGGCGGTGTATGCTTCGTAGAACCAAATAAGCCGTCACACTTGTGCCCCAAAAACTTTTTCTATGATAAGACATCTAACGCCTGTAAAAGCACGGAAGTTTCAATAATTTTATGCCGACATCTGCGTGGAAAGTATCGACGTGGAATCTGTATTATTTCTATTACAACAATCAGCGAGTCAACGGTATACTGTGATAAAGGCTTTACGTATAATAAGAAATCAAAAATGTGTCAAGGAAAAGTTACACTTACGAAATGCCGCTTGCGACATGGAATGTTCAAAAACGGTGTATGCATTGTCGAGCCAAAGTTGAAGACGTCTACTACACACGATCCGGCAACAACAGATTTGTTAGTTTATCAAACTGAGACCGTAACACCTATTCTTTTTAGCACGTCAACAACAGAAAGTCCGTCCGATCCTAAATCAACGGTATATTGTGATAAAGGCTTCACGTATAATGCTAAAACAAAAATGTGTCAAGGAAAAGTCACACTTACGAAATGCCGCTTGCGACATGGAGTGTTCAAAAACGGAGTATGCATTGTCGAGCCAAAGTTGAAAACGTCTACTACACACGATCCGGCAATCACAGATTTGTTAGTTCTTATAGTTGTTACAGTAATACCTATTCTTTTTAGCACGGCAACAACAGTAAGTCCGTCCGATCCTAAATCAACGGTATATTGTGATAAAGGTTTTACTTATAATAAGAAAACAAAAAAGTGTCAAGGAAAAGTCACACTTACGAAATGCCGCTTGCGACATGGAGTGTTCAAAAACGGAGTATGCATTGTCGAGCCAAAGTTGAAGACGTCTACTACACACGATCCGGCAACAACAGATTTGTTAGTTCTTATAGCTGTTACCGTAATACCTATTCTTTTTAGCACGGCAACAACAGAAAGTCCGTCCGAACCTAAATCAACAGTATACTGTGATAAAGGCTTCACGTATAATGCTAAAACAAAAACATGTCAAGGAAAAGTCACACTTACGAAATGCCGCTTGCGACATGGAGTGTTCAAAAACGGAGTATGCATTGTCGAGCCAAAGTTGAAAACGTCTACTACACACGATCCGGCAATCACAGATTTGTTAGTTCTTATAGTTGTTACCGTAATACCTATTCTTTTTAGCACGGCAACAACAGAGACTTCTTTTGATCCTAAATCAACAGTATACTGTGATAAAGGCTTCACGTATAATGCTAAAACGAAAACATGTCAAGGAAAAGTCACACTTACGAAATGCCGCTTGCGACATGGAGTGTTCAAAAACGGAGTATGCATTGTCGAGCCAAAGTTGAAAACGTCTACTACACACGATCCGGCAACCACAGATTTGTTAGTTCTTATAGCTGTTACCGTAATACCTATTCTTTTTAGCACGGCAACAACAGAGACTTCTTTTGATCCTAAATCAACAGTATACTGTGATAAAGGCTTCACGTATAATGCTAAAACAAAAATGTGTCAAGGAAAAGTCACACTTACGAAATGCCGCTTGCGACATGGAGTGTTCAAAAACGGAGTATGCATTGTCGAGCCAAAGTTGAAGACGTCTACTACACACGATCCGGCAACCACAGATTTGTTAGTTCTTATAGCTGTTACCGTAATACCTATTCTTTTTAGCACGGCAACAACAGAGACTTCTTTTGATCCTAAATCAACAGTATACTGTGATAAAGGCTTCACGTATAATGCTAAAACAAAAATGTGTCAAGGAAAAGTCACACTTACGAAATGCCGCTTGCGACATGGAGTGTTCAAAAACGGAGTATGCATTGTCGAGCCAAAGTTGAAAACGTCTACTACACACGATCCGGCAATCACAGATTTGTTAGTTCTTATAGTTGTTACTGTAATACCTATTCTTTTTAGCACGGCAACAACAGTAAGTCCGTCCGATCCTAAATCAACGGTATATTGTGATAAAGGTTTTACTTATAATAAGAAAACAAAAAAGTGTCAAGGAAAAGTCACACTTACGAAATGCCGCTTGCGACATGGAGTGTTCAAAAACGGAGTATGCATTGTCGAGCCAAAGTTGAAGACGTCTACTACACACGATCCGGCAACCACAGATTTGTTAGTTCTTATAGCTGTTACCGTAATACCTATTCTTTTTAGCACGGCAACAACAGAGACTTCTTTTGATCCTAAATCAACAGTATACTGTGATAAAGGCTTCACGTATAATGCTAAAACAAAAATGTGTCAAGGAAAAGTCACACTTACGAAATGCCGCTTGCGACATGGAGTGTTCAAAAACGGAGTATGCATTGTCGAGCCAAAGTTGAAGACGTCTACTACACACGATCCGGCAATCACAGATTTGTTAGTTCTTATAGTTGTTACAGTAATACCTATTCTTTTTAGCACGGCAACAACAGTAAGTCCGTCCGATCCTAAATCAACGGTATATTGTGATAAAGGTTTTACTTATAATAAGAAAACAAAAAAGTGTCAAGGAAAAGTCACACTTACGAAATGCCGCTTGCGACATGGAGTGTTCAAAAACGGTGTATGCATTGTCGAGCCAAAGTTGAAGACGTCTACTACACACGATCCGGCAACAACAGATTTGTTAGTTCTTATAGTTGTTACCGTAATACCACTTCTTTTTTAGCACGTCAACAACGGAACTTCTACCTGATCCTCATTCAACGGTATACTGTGATAAAGGCTTCAAGTTAAATGCCAAAACAGGAATGTGCCACGGAAAAGTTACGAAGACAACTTGCTATCTATTCAAGGGAGTAGTCAAAAATGGTGAATGCATTGTCAAACCAAAGTTAAAATCGTCTACACCATACCCGACAACCACGGCTTTGTTAGTACCTATAACTCTTATCGTAATACTTTGTTTTTTTTTCAGCACGCCAGATACAAAACTTCCCACTGTTCCAAATTCAACAGTATATTGTGGCAAAGGTTTTGTTTTTAACTCTAAAACAGAAATGTGTCATGGAAAGTTACCGAAGTCGGTTTGCCGAATGTACAAGGGGCAGTTCAAGGGCCACGAATGTCTTATCCATCCGATTCTGGATCCATTGTAAAACAAATGGCTTTGTCGCATGATATATGTTAATAACATTTACAAAACTTTTTGTCAACAAACAATGAAGCATTAACAAAAGAAAATAATTGGTTTTCAAGGCCTTGAAATGGTTAACCCATTACTGAAAACGAGCGCGCCAGGAAACCAACTCGAATAGCGCAGGACCACGGCGCATCAACTAAGCGTTTTTTTTCACTCGCATGGGCTCGTGGGTTTCGGCACTCAACTGTAAAACTTGCAGATTTTTTTATTTAATAACGCAGAGAAATGATGCGCACTCATTTTAGCAATAGTGAACCGAAAAGTCCTCAAAATGAACCATTTTCACCTCATTCGAGGTCGAAAAGTTCAAAAATCTTTGGCCGGCCGCGGCCAAGCCGGGCCGGGATCCATCATTGTATTTTAGGCGCGTAGTGCGTTCGCTCGTGCCTACAAAAAACAGTTAGCGAAGGTAGTGTACAAATACGCCTACTTTCCTCCCGTGCACAAACGATGAAATTTTGTCAAGAGCAATTTCAAATTTCGCGGTTGATCTCTTAACTTTGGACGGCATTTTCTCCTCGATACGTGCTCCAATCCTGGCACCCTTGGGGTCTATCGATAGCCCTGACGAAGTCACATCTTCCGTTAAAAATGTATAAAACTCCAGCTACCACAAGGCGAGCCAGAGACCGTTGAAGTTTTTGATCAGTGACTCGCAGTAACTCGCGGTGACAGATTTCATCGTTCGTGCACGAGAGGGTACCCCAAAAAATCAGTTGAGTCCCCTGGAGTAGTAAGCAAATAAAAAGATAATGCACAAGTACTTTTACTGCTTATGTTGCTTTAAACACACACAGTTTGCATGTATTTATTTCATAATTAGCTTTTGATATCAGTGAAATTGTAGTCTTATCCTTATAAGGAAAAGTAAGATTGACTTAAAATAAAATTATGTTGAAAAGAACAGAGTGTGGCTGTTACGCAATGAGATGAATGTTTTTACGGTTTTTTTTACACCACATTACGATTCAGTAAAACTTTTAACATCGTACTAATAACACTTATTGTCTACCGAACAATTAGTAATCGTAGACAGTGTAGGGTTGACGATGTTTCAATTTAGCTCTGATAAAATTAGGTTTTCAACCAAAAAAGTGATGTGCAAAATGAAAACGGTATCACTGTTTTTTCTAAAGTATCTGAATTATCTGGGATGGAAAAATGAAGTTACATAATGAAAAAAAAGCCAAATTACAGTAAATCGCAGGTGATTCGAACGTAAGCAGATCAACAAATTTAAATCGTTCAATCTCTTCTAAGGAATATTTGTCCAAGCTTTATTCTCGTCTATACAGCAAATTGTTCGACCCATCTCCTTGTTCCTCCGTAAGGCAAGCTTAAGACGGGCACAATACATCCTGAAATTTACGAGTCGCGCGAGCTTATGCTAATACGCCTGTCGCACGGCATTGCTCATCGGACAACCGCAAAGCAGATGGCAACGGTGTCAAGCTTTATGATTGATGGTGCCTAACAGATACCAGACAAGATAGGGCGGGGTCTACATATTCCGCTGAGATTGGCAGAACATTCAAGTGTATTTGTTACAAAGAGGCATATCGAACACTGCAGGAAATGCAAAAAGAGTCCTCAGACGGTTCAACTATTCACATTTTTGTTTTTCTCCGGAGCTAATGAGATCCTGTTTTTTCGATCGCGTTATACTTTTACCCGTTACGTGTACAAACTAAAAAATCAAATTTATTTTAGCCAGTGAGATTGTGCATACCTCCTTAATTGTGACTGGTCTTCAACTCGGGCTGCTTGGCGCTTTTAATGCCGCAGCCCGAGGCACAAGTTATACAATTGCAAACTCACGACAGTGATTCTTGTTCGGAGGGCATGAACATCTACGGGCACTTCTACGCCGGATCACCGCAATGAAAAGCAAAGCCAACGAAGGCCGCTAGGCAGTTCCACGAGCTGAGAAAAAGCGCAGACAGCCGACCGTGCAGCATGCCATCTCGACTAGGCGAGCTCGAGGCGAAGGCCCTCGTCCGCCCTTTGGAGGAGAAGTTAGAAATCGTCACGGCACAACTACGGATGGCACACCGCGACATTCACTAACTGGAGACGAGATTTACCAACTTTCTCGAGCAGCAGCAGGAGCGGGTCTCGCGAGAGATCCGCGCTTTCGTTACCCTACGTGACCGAGTGGATGAGCTATCCGACATTGTAAAGCCGTAAAATGCCAACCGACAACGATTCCTTTTAATATCTCTCCTTTATTCTTTTCCTTTTTTTGCTATGTGTCTTTTTTTGTGTTTAGAATGCCGAGGACGCCATTTTTGGCGGCCGAGGTAGATGTAGTATCCATTATGCGCCAAGTCAAGGTCCCGCCTCCGCCTGCGGCGGACGGGCCGAGACTTGGCGGCCAAGTTCCTCTTCTATATGTTACGGCACTCTCTCGCGGGAGTCGGTTGGTCTTCGGACCTCCGGCTCCCTAAATAAATGAACGAATAAAGCTGACTTTAAATAATCGTATATGTGTCAGGGGGGCTAAGGAGGATTTGTGGAGTAGAACACGGGAGAAAGTTACATGGAGGTCCCACCCGGATCGACGAAGTCCAGCTCGATGCCGCGAGGCAAATCAACGAGCTGAGGAGCGGAACCGACATTCGACCCTTCTCCTCCTACCAATTAGGCGAGCTCGAGGCGAGCTTTGACTCTCTTGCGGGAGTCGGTTGGTCTTCGGACCTCCGGCTCCCTAAATTAACAATGAAAAAATCTGGCCTCAAATAATCGTATGTGTCAGGGGGACCAAGGAGGATTTGTGGAGCGGAACCGGGAGGAAAACTACAGGCACTTCTACGCCGGATCACCGCAATGAAAAGCAAAGCCAACGAAGGCCGCTAGGCAAAGGCGCAGACAGCCGACTGTGCAGCATGCCATCCCGACTAGGCGAGCTCGAGGCGAAGGCCCTCGTTCACCCATTGAAGGAGAAGCTGGAGGTCGTCTCGACGCAGCTAAGGATGGCCCATCGCGATCTACACCAGCTGGAAACCAGATTCAACAATTATCTCGAGCAGCAGCAGGAGCGGGTCTCGCGATCCGCGCCTTCGTCACACTGCGGGACCGCGTCGACGAACTGTCTGACATTGTTAAGCCGTAAAACCGACCATCTACGTTATCCCTTCCTACCAATTTACCTTTTTTAATGTGTCTTTTTGTTTAATATAGAATGCCGAGGACGTCATTTTTGGCGGCCGAGGTAGATGTAACGCTTATTTTAGCTGTCAATCTTGTTCCCCCTCCGCCTGCGGCGGACGGGCCGAGAGTTGGCAGCCAAGCCTTTTGCTTTAATGTTGCTTGATTTTCTCGCGGGAGTCGGGTGGTCCTCGGACCTCCAGCTCCCTGCTTATTGTAAGGGATAAATAAAGCTGATAACAAACAATTGTATGTGTAAGGGTGGAAGAAGATTTGGGGGGTGACACCGGGTTGGAAAGTTACAGGGTTTGACACCAGGGTATGGAGTTATACCCACAAAGTATAATTTTCAGAACATTTTTAATTGTTTTGGTTGTTGTCGCACGTTCGTTATGTTGTTGTGGTAGATTTGATTCAACGTAAAAATGTGACAACAAAAATAACTTTTCAAAAACTTATGTTCGTCACAAAATGTTCTATTCGTCGTCACTTCAATATATTTATCCATTTCAAAACGCCAAAAAACCTAATTCGAATGTGAAATCATAACAACACTTTGAGACAACTTTTGATGGCAAACTTTCGCAAACAATTTGTAACAATACCGTTGATACGGTTTGACAAAATACAATATACACAACATGTCGATCGTGCCGTGGAAGTTTACCAAAAACAACAGCACATTAATTGTGTTAGCACTGTTTTGAATGTGAAAACTCCAAGCAAAAGTGAGATACAATGCCGGAATGAACAAATCAAAGATGCATAAAAACGTTTGAACAAGCGAAGAAACAATAAGCGATGCCGAGTTTTTTGAGATGGTTGCTGATAAGCTTTTGCGCCAAAACACATTGTAGATAAAAAGGAAAACGGATCCGAGAAGGACAAGCGTCACAAAAACTACAATTAGAAACAACCCAATACAGAAGACTCGGGTTTTGCCGCCGTACTCCGAAACGTACATCAAACTGGTTTCATTTAGAAATAATTTTAGGTTGCCGTTGGTTTCATTTGCGATAGTAACTCTCAAGGCTTCGGGGCTTTGAATTGCTGTCAATAGGAAAACTGCAATAATAACAATAGGCAATAGCTGGAAAGCTACAATAGCAGCGAATGTGTACTTGTTGTGAAGATACCGTTCCAAATCGTAATAGAATGTTAAAATAAGTCGGTTTACCAATGATAAGAAAACCCCAAAAAATGTGTTGATAAAAAACGAAATGTCTAGAACACCCAATATTGCAGATGTTGCTGGTGTCGCAACAGTGCGAAGGATGCCGGTCTGAAAACTATATCTTTTATCCCAAATAAGGATATTCCATAAATCTGACTTGAAATCCGCTGAGATACGGTGGCAAAAACACTGGACAAAGCACTGTAAATACAATTTCTAAAAGTTGCGCCCATATGATTTGATTGAGAACGTAGTATTTGAATGTGCCTAAGCTTGATGATTGGGTCCAAATAACGTAATAAACAAAAGCCCCTAGGGCAAGATTTATAAGTAATAAAAATAAAGTGTCGTATAAGCGATGTGTGAAAAACGGAAAAATGTGAACAGTTTCCATGCGTAAAAACTGTTACATTTATGATTATGAAAAAAAAGTCAAGCTTGTTTAGTAAGCTGCGTACCAAATTGTACTAGATACTTTGTAGGCAGATATAAACTTTGTTTTTTTATTACTTTACGTATGCATTTTTTGTTAACTTTGTAGCATAAATATTGTCGGCGAACCCCTAAGGTTCTCCGTCCGCTTTACCCCCAGTCCCGGAGTCATAGAGTCACTGTCATTAAGAGCCATCTTTATTACAAGACCACATTGTCCCTTAGCCCGAAGGCCGAGGGGAGAAGTATACAAGGTATCAGAGCGAGCATGAGACGGCTGAAGTGCGTCTGCACATTACAGCCCGGCGCCGTTTAGTATCCATAGGTAAGGGAACCCCTAGGTTCTCCGTCCGCGTTATTTTGGCGGGAATCGACTGAGGTTTACCTGAAAAAGTCCGCGCCCTGCCGTAGAATCATATCGTCAAAATAATTTACAATGCATCTGTCTTCTGGAGATGTGGGAGATGTATCCCGCGGGAAACACATGTCGATAGCCGAGGGGACTGTGCATGTTTCATGTTGAGAATGCTCGGCAGAAGGATAGATCGATTGAGCTTCAACTAAAGGTGCATTTGGTGGACATGCACGCATGCACGAGTGTAAGTTTGGACCCCAAACCAGACTCAAAATACGTTGCTCCGAGAACGCTTGTTGTGCATGGAGCGAGCGGATAGTGTCAAAATGAACACCCTGTTCGGCGCGCTCGACTTGGCCCACCGTCAATCCATTCAGCTTGTCGGTGAACCTGGTGGTAGGTCGCTATTCAAATCTGTCTCTTATCATCAGAACGAAACGCTGTTAACAGAGGTGAGTCCTTTTGGCATTACATAATACCCTTTGACATGTCTTATCAGTGTTTTGATTGTTTTTTTACTTTCAGCTCGCCTCATCACCAAAATCATCGTCGTCGCTTATCAACATCCAATATATATAATAATATGCAACCCGGTAATGGCACTATCATACGAACGCTGCCGGGTAGTGCGAAAGTTCTTTTCACTGAAGTAGTTGATGGTATCGTGAAACCAACTCCCGAAACCGGATTGACGAATTTCCGAGGATTGAAACGTCGCCGAATCAATGACTCTGATGAAAGAATGATGGTCAACGGGCCCGTCAACAACAATGCCAAAAGGATGAGATCAGCGTTCCAACATGACGAAAGAAGTATCCTGGCCCTGTTCAATCAATATGCCAATCGTGATCCCGGTCTGCCAAACAAAATCGGTCCCTGTGGTGTCGCGCTCCTGTTGCATCACGTCAACGTCGACTCCAACGACATATCCGTATTGATCTTCGCGTGGAAGTTGAACGCCACCATCCAGTGTGAATTCTCATTCCAAGAATGGCTGACCGGTCTGACCTCAATCCAGTGCTTCGATCTCGGAAGCCTCGCTCAATGGTTCCAAAGAGCTCGGCAGGAAATCGCCTATCAAGTGAACTTTGTGAAATTCTACAAGTTTGCCTTCGAATATGCGAAACCCCTGTTCTCAAAGAACATTTCCCTCGATCGGGCTGCCTACTATTGGCGCGTCATCTATGGACAGCATCCGGAGATTGAACGTTGGATCAACTACCTCGAAGTCAGCGGGATAAAAGGCATATATCGTGACACTTGGAACTCGTACTATGAGTTCTTGATGAAGATCAACCATGACTTCAGCAACTACGACGAGAATGGCGCTTGGCCGTCAATCATCGATGAATACGTCGAATTCTGCAAGGAAAACATGAATCGCATGGACACAACGTGAAATTTGTACTTTGTCACTGTTTTTTCAATCATTTTTTGTTAAATTGAATCATCTTTCCAAAATAAAATATTATCAAAATACATTTGTACCACATTATCAACTTGAATGGCAAGACAGAAAATGCCAAAACGCTGAAACAAATGAGAAATTTCTAAATTTAATCATCACTGCATTGATTTCCAATGTCGGCGGGGGCGACCCAATAATTGAAATAGAACACATTGCCAAGCCTTTTCACGTTTAGCGTCAAATCTCTTATCATCGCCATTATCATCACGCCTTTCACGTCAGTTTCCCACTCGCTTCCCCGCCTTGTCTCGCAATCATCGCCCACACTTTGGGGGGCTGATCTCTCGAGGCTGATAAGTCATGTAAGTCTATGATTACAGGGCAGAAATGGTGTCGCAACGCAACGGAACCACGGGACGGGTTTCAGGGACTCGGAGAGTTGTGAGCGAAGCCTAGGCGACTATGGCGACGGCTACTTCATGAATCCGTACATGATCAGTGGCGGTGAGACTGACTCGACGACGGGGTGGGTTTGTTTGATCGTTTCAATGAGATTTACAGTTTTTAATGATGACAATTTTCAGTTCCATTAATTCGCCACGCCTTGAATTCAGTGAATTGAACACGTTCAACATGCTCGATTACACAACGGATTTGAGCAGTGTCAACAGTGATGAGGGAGCTCGGTTGACGTTGAATGTGCCCCAGGAGAAGGATGATGATGAAGGTGATGTGGCGGCGACTGAGACAATTGGTTAGTTTTTTTGTTTATAAATGACAGTTTTATATATTTTTTGTTTACAGACGAAATCCAGCTCAAACCAGATCCCGGCATGATCCCCCTGACGCCCCCATCCTTCTTCGAATACAACTACTACGCGAATCAGCTCGCTAACATGCCTATCAGCTTCCCGGTGAACCCTTCATTGCAGCAACTTGCTGACAACTTCCAGAATTCCGTCAGCGAGGATTCTATTGTCCCGGCGGCTTCCACCTGGCAGAACACTACCCCGCCCCGTGATCCTACTCCGGAGATTGAAGACGAACCTGAGCCTGATGCTCCGGCCTTCAGTGATGTTGATTCCATCAGTCCAGAGAGTCTCGAAGGTTCGTTTTTCGACTTCAATCTACCTTTCCTTACAATTTTGTATCCATTTAGCTGCCAACCGTCTTCTCGCGGGTAAACGCGCATGCCCAGTCTGCGGCAAGGAGTTCAAAGTCAACCATGGTCTCCGTGGTCATTACACTCGAGTCCACATGCGTCAAAAGCGCTTCACCTGCTCCGTCTGTCAGCTCGGATTCTGGTCAAACTCCGACTTGGAGCGTCACATGCCGCGTCACACCGGACAACGCTTCACGTGTGATAGCTGTGATCGCACCTACACTTCGAAGCAACGCCTCACGGAGCACTTTCGAAATCCATCTCCCTGTTGGCTTGATCCTGTGTTCTTGAAACATGTCACGGAAAGTTCTGATGTTCAACGCTTTCTTTGAGGCATTTATAGAAATGCTTTTTATTTATTGATAGTTGTTATGCCAAATTGGATTATTTATTATTTATTTATTATTTTGTCAATATTTTAAATTTTGTTACATTCTTATAAAATTTTAAGAAATGGATTTGTTCAACGTATAACATACTCAGTTTCACAAAGTGGTAGTTCTTCAGCACAAATAATGATGGATTGGTCGAAGGTTGATCAAACCATCTTCCTGACCCACCGTGAAGTATGTTCAATCTGTGCCCAATGCCTCCGAAGTTTACGAGTCTGCGCGAGTTGAGGCTAATACGCCTGTCGCTCGACATCGCTCATCGGACAACCGCAAAGCTGACAAATGACAATTGTGTCAAGCAGTATGATTGATAGTGAGCGATAGATGCCAAATTCTGTCCAAGTTGGGGCGGAGCTTACATATTCTGCAAAGATTGGCAGTACGTATCGAACTGTGCAGATTATGCTTTTGGGACAATTTAACGTTGTCAAATAGAATCCCGCTTTCATTTTTTCTATTTAATTTAACTTCTGTTTTTCGCATCGCGATAATTACTAATACTACTATGTGTACAAACTGATAATCGGAACCGTTTTAGCCGGTGAGATTGTGCATATCTCCTCGATTCACTCTTTATTGTGGCATCTTCTAAAACAAGCATAAACCTGGTTATTTATATTATTGTTTACGACTGATCTCCAACTCGGGTTGCCTGGCACTTTCAATGCCGCAGCCCGAGGCACAATTGATCCTATTAGGTCTGAGCAAATGAATTTTCCCTCGTCATATATTCGATTGCCGTTTTATTTGTACTGATTGGCATTCGGTGCTCAGGTTACCAATGATATCAGTAACATGTTTCTTATCAACTGACCGTGTGGCTTAGCCAGTCTTTAAAAACGAAAAAAGCAACATCGTTTGAAAGTGTTGCGATTTTCAAAATTTTGACCAGACTTCCTATCCACGCAAGCAACCCTGGGGTCTGGGTCAAAAGGCTGTTAGAAGTAATAGGGCTTAAAGTTTAGAAAAATTAAAAAAAAATTTAAATTTTCTGAACCCCGATTTTTTGAGGCTCGATTTTCGCTTTTTTCAAGCATTTCGAACTGTGTGTCCTCAACCGCGACTCACAAACTACAGCAATTTTCTCCAGTTTCGTTCAACCGATCTTCCTAATTTTTTGACACGCAAAACTAAGTTTTAGATATAACATAATGGCTTTGACGCCGCATTTTTAGAATCGAGAACAAAAAAGTTATGGTCGTTCTGAAAGTGGAAAATTCATTTGCTCAGACCTAATATTACAAACTCACGACAGTGATTCTTTTTCGGAGTGCATGAACATCTACGGGTACTTCTACGCCGGATTTCGTAGAAAGGAAAAAGTTCTATAATAGCTTCGACTTCATGTCGGGATTTCACCAAGTCCAGGTAGAACCATCACATCAGGAGCGAACAGCATTCGCCACGTTCACTGGGTTATACGAGTTCATACGTATGCCATTCGGACTAGCATCGGCCCCAATTTATGTAAGGCATATGGTGGAAAGGGGGACAATATCGGACGAAGAGGCCGGGAGGCCCACTACAGGCCGCAGGCAACTGTCTTCATTTTTTCTTCACTTTTGGGTCTTCAGTCAACTGGGAGCCGGTCGGGTCTTCGGACCGTCTGGTTTTCCGTACTCGTATGATGTTGAGATACATATTGTAAAATAATAAATATGATTAAAGCACACAAGGAGGTTGTGGGAGACAATTTCGGGGGTAGAGAGGCCCATTATAGAGCCAATATTTACCATAGGTGTACAACTGCCACTAGAGAGGTCAAAGCCCTAAATCAGAATTGTGATCAAGCCCTTTGTCGGATGTCCCGAAGCTCGGCGTGACCATAAATCACGCCGAGTCGGGCAAGATCTAAGTATAAAAACAAACCAGATCAATATATAGTTGTATTGGAATATATGGAATGTTTAGTAAGATTACTGTACCACTAGCAATATTTACTTCGATGGACCGTACATACTCACAACGGAGATATTGATTGATATAAAACAGACTTATTCCCATGAGTTTGTTTGGTCGGTCAAAGTTTTCGCTGTTATGAAGACCTCAACGTGGGGAGTAGTCCTACGCGCATTCATCCCTACCGAGTTGGCCTAGTGCGCGGATGTCCCATAGCTAACGCCAAAACGAAGCCTGCCAAGTCATTACGGGAAACGAAGTTGCTTTTTTTTCTGCTCGTTGCAAGCCTTGTCTAATTCCTGTCAAAGCATCAACTAACATGAGTTCCAACCAAGGTATGTTTTTTTAAATATTTTCGGTATTTTCGGCATGCATTTCCTCATTGAACTGAAAAGTTTTGCATTTCAGAAGTTCTCGAAGACGCCGGCACCGCTGCCCCAAGCAGTTCAAGCTATGAATGCTGCATTGCCGTTGAGGGCATCCCGATCGTCGAAGAGGAAGACTTTGAAACGAATAAGTCTAAGTTGATGAAACTTTTTTCCATGCCCCATCGCCCGGTATCCACATTGTTTCCGACCGATTATATAATGACCGACAAGACAAAGCCCTATTGCTTCATTCAATATAAAACGCCCACGGCAGCTTCAATTGCCGCTGATTTGTTGAATAAGTGTGAGTTTGATAGCAAGCACACGTTAGCGGTTTCTACCATTGTCTCCATTCGCAACGAAATACGTGAGTTGAAGAAGAAGAAGGACAAAGATCACATTTTTGGCAAAGATGTAGGTTAAAGAATGGCAATCATGACAGTTTTTATATATTTTTATTGTTTTAGGATGATCTTTGGTGGTGGCTCGACAATCCCAGTTGCAGTAACCAGTTTGCTACACAGAGTGAAGGCCCTGATGGCACTACATTAGATGTTTACCGTCATTCAGATGGCGACGAACCATGCCTTGTCAACACTGAAGCATCCCGTCTCAATTGGTCCGAAACGATCTTCAAATGGTCTCCCTATGGCACCTATCTCGTGACGATCCACAGCATTGGCATTGCTCTCTGGGGCGGTGAAAAGTTTGCGAAGCTTCAGGAAATGGAACATGTAGGCGTCACGCATGTTGACTTCTCGCCGTGCGAAACGTAAGTCATCACCCATATATAAAATTGACATTAATGATGTTTATAATTTCAGTTATGTTATTACTTTCGCATATGAGACTAACAGAATCCGCATCTTCGACGTTCTAACTGGTGAAACGAAAATGTTGATAACACCAGGGAGCGACGCCGCAACCGTCATTTCTCAATGGCCAATCATAAAGTGGTCCTCCGATGAAAAATACTTTGCCTACTATCATGTTTTGGATAGTATCATGTTCCTCTACAATGGAGAGACCTTCAAACAGTATAACTGGATTTCCCTGCCAGGGATGTCTTCATTTGAGTGGAATCCGACGAAAAACGTCATTGGCTACTATTGTATGGTGCAGAACTTATCATCCCCGGCTGAGATTGGCATTATCGAATACCCTTTTAAAGAAAAGCGCAGTCATCAACGAATCTTCTCGGTTTCATCGGCTTCACTGTACTGGCAGAAGAATGGTGACTATCTTGCTGCGTATACTGAGCGTTTTACCAACGGATTCGACGACGAGAATCACAAGTCAGACCATCTGGACATCTTTGATTTCACCGCCAAAGACGCCACTGTTCAATCTTTCCAGATTCCAGGGAAGTTCATTTCCTTCGAGTTCGAACCCCACGGCAACAAATTTGCTGTTCTCATTCGCAGTGGTTATGAGAACAAAGTTACCCCACTCATCTACCGTATCGACCCAAAAGAACCTCTTCCCAAGCCCATTAGCGCTCTCGATGATATCGGTTATCAGCTCTCAAGCGTGAAATGGGCCCCTCAAGGCGGATGGCTCGTCGTGCACTCGGCAGATACCTACGCTGGCCAAGCCATTTTTATTGATGCTACTTCTGATGAGGTCACACCTGTCCAAACTATCTGGCACCGCGGAATGAACTACGGCGAATGGGATCCAACGGGCCGATTCTTCATCACAGCCTCGGCTGGAAATCAGAAATATAAATCTGGTTACTTTATTCACACCTTCAATGGCCAGAAAGTCTACGAAAAGAACACTGAAGGCTTTCTGAGTCTCCAATGGCGCCCCCGCCCGCCTTGTCTCACTGATGAAATGGAGATGAACTTGGTGCCAATGGCAATCAAATTCGAAGAGAAACGCTACGGCCGAAACAAAGCGTTCAAGGAGCTTATCGAGAATCGCTGCCGGGAGATGACTGATGTCATTGAAGAAAAACTCGAAAAGCGGCAATCTCTTTTGGAAGAACTACGCAGATTCACTAGAGCTGCTATTGAACGCCGGTAAAAACGAAGCAAATCTTGATAACTACTTGCAAGTGGTCCCGTAAATGCCAGAATGTTGATTGCTTAGCGTCCTGTATAAATTTTGTTTTGATTATCGTGAATTGCAAAAAATTTTGATAAATTGATCATTTGTTACCATTTGAAGCAAAATTGGACGAGAATTTTGAAAAACATATGTATGAGACCTCTGACGTCATAATTACAAACAGCTACAGTAGTAATATTTATTATTATTGATCGATCGACTTTTTCCCTGCCGCGCATGCGCAAGGTGAATTCTTTGTTTTATCGGCTAGCGTCCCTTGGTTTAGACCCACATTTGCATCTCTCAACGACGAGGGGGGTTCTCTGCACAGTACGCGATCAAGTGTGGACGACCTTTGGCAAACAAAAAAAAAATTGGCATTCGTCTTAGCAAGCTTTGCCAAGTTGGTTCAAACATCTACCGAGCATACGATTACCAAGCGTACAGATTTGTCCAAAGTCTGTCACAATTTCAACCAACATGAGTACCAATGACGGTATGTTTTTCAATGAGTTTGATTCACAGCATGTATTTTTGTTTTTGTCGGCTACATAATACATATATTTTTTTCTCATTTTAGAGGTTTCCGAAGGCTCTAGCAACATTGTTCCTACCGGTTCAGCATATAAACGTTGCATTGCCGTTGAGGGCATACCGACCGTCAGCCCGGAAGACTTCGAAAAGACCAAAGCTGCGTTGATGAAACATTTTTCCTCTCCCAATCTTCCGTTGTCCACTTCATTCCCGATCGATGATCAAACCGGCAAAACAAAGTCATATTGTTTCGTTGAATACGCGACGCCCTTTGCTGCTTCTTCTGCCGCCGGAATGTTGCACAACTGCAAGTACGATGGGATTCATACATTGCATGTTACCACCATTGAACCTCCCAAAAAGGAGCCTTCCAAGAAAGAGGAAAAGCTGTCAAAGCCTAGTTCTACCACAAACGTAAGTTTCGTAGATACTCAGCGCCAGTTATATATATATATTTTTATTCCAGGGTGATCACCAGTTTGCGACACAGACTGATGGCTCAGATGGCATTCGTTTAACCATTTACCGCCATTCCGAAGGCAAAGAACCATCCCTCGTCAACAGAGATGCATCCCGTCTCAATTGGACCAACTCGATCTTCAAGTGGTCCCCCCATGGCACCTATCTTGCGACATGCTATGCCACAGGTATAACCCTCTGGGGAGGTGAAAACTTTAGAAAAGTCAAACAACTGCTTCATCAAAATGTCACATACTTTGACTTCTCTCCATGCGAAAAACATCTCGTCACTTTCGCTTTTGAAGAAAACAAAATCTGCGTATTCAACATTGCCACCGGCAGAGAGCAGGTGAGCATCACACCAAAAACTGACGCTGCCAGCGTCATCGATGGGTGGCCATTTCTGAAGTGGTCTTACGATGACAAGTATTTTGTTTTCCGCCGTGGCAAGAGTAATATCATCAACGTTTACAACATGAAGATCGGCCACCGGACGGCGACCATTGAATTGCCTGGTTTGGTGTCATTCGAATGGAGTCCGACTAAAAATGTTATTGCGTATTACTGCGAGGAAAAGAATACCCCTGCTAAGATTGGGATCATTGAATATCCATCTAAAATGAAGCTCTGTACACAACAGATACCTTCGGTTTCATCGGCGTCACTATACTGGCAAAAGGATGGCAACTATCTTGCCGCGAATACTGACCGTTTTTGCTTCAAGGGTGTCAGAAATAGCGAGGTCGAAAGGTCATCCCATCTGGATATCTTTGATTGCACCGGTCAAGAAGTATCCGTTCAATCTTTCCAACTCCCTGGGAAGTTTATTAACCTCGAATTCGAACCCAAGGGGACTAAGTTTGCCGTTATCGTCGACAGTGACGAGGAAAACAAAGTTACCCCGCTCATCTACCGTATCAGTCCTGAAGAGCCCAAGCTGCTTACCGATTTCTATAATCTCGGTTATCAGTTATCCCACGTGAAATGGGCCCCTCAAGGTGGCTGGCTCGTTATGCACTCAAAGGATACGTACACTGGCCAAGCCATTTTTATCGATGCCACCGGAGATGAGGTCACCCATCACCAAGTTGTTTGGCATCGCGGAATGAACTACGGCGAATGGGATCCAACTGGGCAATATTTCGTCACAGCTTCGACTGGAAATCCAAAATGTAAAGCAGCTTACCGTATTTACACCTACGACGGTCGTGAACTCTGTGAGAAGGCTACTGATGGCCTTACTCGTATCAAATGGCGCCCACAAAAAAAGACTTTGTCTTCTGAGAATTGCCTTTCAAAAACAATTCTAGAAAACAGTTTTCAAAATGATAGATGCCATCAAGCCGAAGTTGAATTACGCGATTTCTGTAAAAGTGTTATTGAACGTCAGAATGAAGAACGACATCACTGATTTTAAGTTACGGTTACGTGCTTGTTGTGTCATCTAACGTTGTGCTTTTTTATTTCAGTCCTGCTTTGCCTTGGTGGCCAAAGCAACGAAACTAATTATTTTGATTGCCTGCTTTGGAATAAATTTTGTGGTTTTTATCCTTTGTTTGAGCTATGTAACACAGCGAATATTCAGTTCATAAACAAAACATTCCGTTTCTTATAACAGTCAATCAATAAACCAAGTTTGTGTTTTGCATGTTTCATCGGCGAAGTCAAGCACAGTATTCAACCGAATGACCCCAGTGTGCGCACATCTTATAGCTAACGTCAATACAAGGTCAGCAAATCAATACATTATTAGAAAATAGCGGGCTCGGAACTTATCCTGTTCAGCTTTTGCAAACCATACACAAGTCAACATCGTGCGTCATACTTTTAGTTTCTTCTTTTCACCGAAAAGATAAAGTATTTCAATACCTTTAGTATCTGCCGCATTTTTTTCAAGCAAACTAGTCAAAATCCTATCAAAGATTCAGCTACCATGAATGCTGAGACCCTTACAAGCTCTAGCCCTTTTCCCCCTGACTACAAATGCTGCATTGCCGTTGAAGGCATCCCGATCCTCAGTCCGGAAGACTTCGAGAAAGTTCAGGCTGAATTTGTTAATGTGTTTTCTTTTCCTAATCCTCCTGTGTCCACTAAGTTTCCGATCGATGAAAAAACCGGCAAAACAAAGCCTTATTGCTTCATTGAATATGAAACACCCTTTGCCGCTTCTTCTGTCGCCGGATTGTTGCATAACTGCAAGTATGACGAACACCATACGCTGAGTGTTTGTACCATTGATTCCCAGCGTCCTGAAGTTAATTCTGCCGATAATGTAAGTTAAAGCCAGAGTTATGCCAGTTTATATATAAATATATTTTTATTCTAGAATGACCTATGGTGGTGGCTGCAAAATCCCACTTGCAGTAATCAGTTTGCTACACAAAGTGAAAGCCCTGATGGTACCACTTTGAGCATTTACCGCCATTCAGAGGGCGACGTACCACAACTCATCAACAGAGAAGCGTCCCGTCTCGATTGGTCCGAGATGATCTTCAAGTGGTCCCCTTATGGCACATATCTTGCGACGTGTCATGCTGATGGTATTGCCATCTGGGGCGGTGAAAAGTTTGAAAAGCTGCAAGAAATGTGTCATCCAAAAATCACATATTTTGACTTTTCTCCTTGCGAAACGTGAGATAACCATCATATAACATTGATATTACCGTTTTTGATTTCAGCTATCTGATCACTTTTGCCTATGAAGACAACAGACTCCGTATTTTCGAAGTTGTCACTGGTAAACTAAAGGTCAACATTAAACCACAAATTGATGGCGCTACTGTCATGAATCGATGGCCGTTCCTGAAGTGGTCCCACGACGAAAAGTATTTTGCTCTCTGCCGTGACAACAGTGGCACAGTAAATGTCTATGACGCGGAGAGTTGGAGCCTGCAAAGCCGTCTTCAGCTGCCCGGTTTGGTGTCATTTGAATGGAATCCCAAGCGATACATAATTGCCTACTATTGCGAGGAGCAGACCGACACCCCGGCTGAGATTGGCATTTACAATTACGCTATTGAACAAAAAATCAGTGTCCAGCATATTTCCTCAGTTTCATCAGCGTCACTGTACTGGCAGAAGGATGGCAACTACCTTGCCGCGAATACTGAACGTTTTGACTTCAACGATGTCAGAAATAGCGAGATCGAAAGGTCATCCCATCTGGATATCTTTGATTGCACTGGTCAAGAAGTATCCGTTCAATCTTTCCAACTCCCTGGAAAGTTCATTTCGCTCGAATTCGAACCCAATGGGACCAAGTTTGCCGTTATCGTCGACAGTGACGAGGAGAACAAAGTCACTCCGCTCATCTACCGTATCAGCCCTGAAGAGCCCAAGCTGCTTACCGATTTTTATAATCTCGGTTATCAGCTATCCCACATTAATTGGGCTCCTCAAGGTGGATGGCTCGTCATGCACTCGAAGGATACGTACACTGGTCAGACCGTTTTCATCGATGCCACCGGGGATGATGTCACTCATCACCAAGTTATTTGGCATCGTGGAATGAACTACGGCGAATGGGATCCAACTGGACAGTATTTCATCACAGCTTCGACTGGAAATAAGAAATTTAAAACCGGTTACCGTATTCATACCTTCAAAGGTCAGGAAGTTTACGAAAAAGCTACTGAAGGCCTAACCCGCATTACCTGGCGTCCCCGTCCGCCGTGTCCCGTTGATGAAATGAAGAATTTCAAGGCTTTTAGGTTCATGTTTGAACAACATTTCTTGTACGCTCATAAGTTTTTCGAGAATCGCATCGGAGAAGAAAGCACAATGACTGTCTCTGAAGAAGATTTCATTCAACCGACATTTGAAAGGCCTCGCCCTATTGTAGTCGAATTAGGCGAATTCTGTAAAGCTGTTATTGAACGACGGAAAGAGAAACGTTCACATTAATTCTAATCACGCAAATGTGGTCGTGTTAATGTCGGTGAGCTTGGCGTTAATTGTTGTCGATATTCATGGCGGCGGCGGAACGTTCGGTACTATGTCACCAATTGTTGTTGTAGTACTTCTTGTGTTACCTGACTTATTGTATTAGACCTCCTTTTTTTAATTCTGCGTCGAAGTTTAACATTGTTACTTGCTTTTATAATGGTGTTGAAATAAACTTTGATAAAGTCAATTTTTATACAGTTTTTGTTTAAAAATGTGAAAAACGTGTGTACATCAGAGAAACATATACAGTTTTAACTAAATTAAGTATTATCATCGACTAATAGTCTTGTCAATTCATCTGAATAGATCACCGTTAAATCGAGGGTAGCTATTGGGTCGCCTTCGGCGTCATAGACTAAAAAATATGTTTAGGAAATCGATACAGACAGTTTAAAAACTTACATGTAATGTTATGAATACTCGATGAAATGACATCCCTGAGATCAAGCTGGGCAACGGCCAAGTCATCACAGCTTTGCTCCGCGTTATCGGGGTCCGTAACAAGATCAAAGTTGAGTCGGCTGTTATTTTCGATCCATTGTTTGAGCAGAGCCACTCGACGACTGTTCAGTTCATACACTAAAGTATTAAAAGTTATTTCCAGTTTAAAAATTGTTACCAAATCTAACAAACCCTGTTCACATTCAAAAGTAGCAACAGTCCATGTATTCCGTGGCAGGGGCACACTTTCAGGTGTTTCGCAAGTTTCATCGGCGAAGTCGAGCAACGTCCATTCGATGAAAACGTTAACATCGTTGTATTGTGGATCCAGAAGTGGGGATTGATCAGTTAGTGACAACCGGCCGAGACGGATTGTTATTTTGGAGCCCAGAGCCTCAGGGGAAGTCGGGAATGTTGGCTGAAAGGGAGAAGGTCATGCGATGCAAAAAACTCGAAACAATAAAGTCACCAGTTTAATAGGAATAGCTTTAATGGCAGAACTAGAAGCAGTTGCCGAAAAATCAGGCTTCGACTTTTGTCGAGGTGGTGGTCGGGGTGTGCCATCGAGAGATTCGGCTCGACTGGATTCTTCGCTTGCTGAAAGACTACTGCATTGTACCAGTTTTAAAATCAGCAAACTTACGCGGAATCGATGAATGCAAAGGTTCCTTGAACTCAACCCCTCGAATATGACTTTTCCGTGGAGGCGGCACAGGTGGCGGAGATGCCGTTGGAGTTGCATCACCATCCCTTAGTTTCTCCAGTTTTTCCAATTCTGCTTTTAATTCTGCTTCATTCGGCAAAACAATGTCCGAGTCCGGGGATACCATGTAGTCACTCGAGGCTTCTGATGAATCATCCGATCTTCGTGATGTCGTTTTTCTTAAAATGCGTTCCAGACGCTTTTTATGATCTTCAGAGGTGGCCGGTTGTTGGATATCTGCTTCAGTTTCTTTTTCCATCTTGGGAGTGTCTTTCTGACCCTCATCAATAGATGTTTCACGCACTTTGAGACGCAGTTCATCGCTCAAATCCTTATCGTCGATCATAAATGTATCCGTCGACGAATTTGAGTTTGATGAATCAGTGTTTTCAGGGGATTCTGGTGGAGCTGACGGTAGATTGATCGGTGTGCTGGGAGCTGGAGTCGATTGAGGTATCTCTATGATAGTGCCATCATCGCCGGAGGAAACGGAACTCAAAGTGGGTGTTCGTTTCGGGGTTTCGGGTTTTCTAACCGGCGATTCCTCAACTTTTTCTATAGGCGGCGGTTTTGGCGATTCAGCCACGGGTGCCACTGCTGATGGCTGATGTTTTGGATAATCAACACTAACCGGCGCACTGATCTCCAAATTCTCATCATTGAATGTATACGAATCCCTCCAGGATAGACTAACATCCAAAGTCGCTGAAGTCACCTGTCCTTCTGAATCCATCAACGGGAAACTGCCTTTAATGACCTGATTCCGAGCTAGGGGGAACATTGGCAGTGTCACACTGCCAATAGCCTTCTGTTTAGTCGGATTTGACCGATCTTCTTCGACAATGAAAAGTTGAAGTTCATCGCTTTTCAAATATCGATGCAGTGCTGTGCCCATCGGCAAGTTGAATCCCCTCACATCATTGTATTCGGGATTATAGTTTGCTGCTTGGGTTGCCGTCATGTGAGGTTGGAGATCGTAGATTTGATAAGCGACATAAGTTGAAGGAGCAGAAACAGCGGCCGTCAGTTTATCCAACCCATTAGCTCGAAGAACAGCAATCTCAAGTTCATTGTAAACACTCTTCGGGATGTCCTTATCACCCACCGGCAAATACGACGATGCAGTTAATCGACGTTTCTGAGCTTTAAGCGCTTTGACAAGATTCACCGGCACATCCAAATTGTATTCCAAGACCGCCACAACGGCCTTTGAATCTGGATCGAGAAGCCGTTGTTTACCACTGATCCTTGCCGGCGTTTCTGTTTCGAGTAGTTTTTTCAATGAAATTACTCCGACAGCCCTTCGATGGTAGTTGACTCCATTGACTTCGAACAGCTCTACCGTCAGACCTTCAGTTTCCAAATAATGCACAAATATATTGCTGACAACCACCTCATAGAGTGCCACGTACTCAAATACAGCCTCCGGACCGGCCAATAGCGGCGTTGTTTCCAGTTCAAAGTCGAAAAATTCCAGTGACAGAAACACTGTTTCAAATTTAGCTTCACCAGTCATAGTCAATTTCGTTAACCGTAGACTCATCTCCGTTGTCGAGATATTAGTCAGATCACTGAGCGTCTGCGGAATGAACTTATCCGGCAACAAAGCTCGATCGACTTCCGAAATTTCTCCAATCGCGATTGAATGTAGCTGATTCTCGAGAATTTGGATCCGCTTAGCCCGTCGGTTCAGTTCCAATACGAATTCCGCGAGTTTCTTTTCATATTGCTGCTTATTGTTTGCATTGATATCATTCATCACAGCGATTTCCTGTTTTTGACGGTCGTTAATCCGATGCTGCAACATCAACAGATTCCGAAGCTTTTCCAACTCTCCATAGATAGCTTCATAAAGTTGGCGCCATTTTGCGGCAGATTCTGGCTCATTTTGAGAATCCAGGGACACAGAGGACTCTGAACGTGCCACATAGGAATCGATGATGGTTGTGACGTCGGAGAATAGGCGATCGAGGACGGATTTGTTGGCGGATGAGTGATGTTTGTGTTTGGTTGTTTTGGATTTCTGAAACGTGTTTTTTCCATCAAATCTTTTTTCAGTTTTTACTTACCTTCACTGGCACCATTGGCACCGGCGAATCCGCCTCAATAGGCGACATCACAATTTCCTCCCTATCGGATTCACCGCTGTGATGTTCTGCGTGCCGTTTTTTCAAGGCCTCCGTCAAACGTGTCTGTTTAGCGAGGGCTTTTTCCTTCAAACTTCGATACTTGGCTAATGTCGCCTTTCGCTCGGCTTCAGATGTTTTCAGTTGCTTTCGGATTGACGCCTGATCACGCTGAAGTTCATCATTGCGCATTTCCAAGTCGTGCACGTGTTTTTGGAGGGTTTGCAGATCTCGTGCCGATTCTTTTGAGGTATCTGTGTCCGATAATGAGCTGTAAAGAGGTCACGGAATGAAGTGCTACAGTTTAAATGCAATAAAAACCTTACTTTTTGACCAGCCGATCATTCGCTGTTTTTAAAACTTTGTTCTCGTCCTTGAGAATGGCAATTTCGCGCTCCAAAAACGTAACAACGTTAACATCTTGGGTGGATTCTGGGCTGTTTTCCAGGGCTTTTAGTCGTTTTTGGGTTTCGTGAAGTTTGGTAACTGTTTTGTCGTATTCGTCGCGGAGTTGGTTTAGTTTCTATAAGAAGTGATTTTAAAAGAGCACCAGTTTTATAAAGAATATAAAAAAATCCTACTTTTTCACGTTGTTCGTGCTGATGTTGCAGCTCACTGATTTCATCGACGAGATCAGCATTCTCACGATGTAGGCGAATTATTGTGGATTTGTCTTCGATGACGGTTTCTGGCACTGTCTCGGATATTTGTATTCTGTCAATGCGTCTATAAAAACGTCAGAATTGCACATCAGTTTAAAAAAAATATATAAAAACTACCTCTTCTCGCCGCCTCCATGTTCCACTGCTTGCGGTACCCTTTCATCCTTAACACTTTCACCCCGGCTTGGCACTCGTGCCGACGATCTCGACGTTAGGCCAATCAAAGTAGTGTTATTCGCTCGTGGCCGAGTGTACGCAATCAGCTGATGTCGAAGGGCTTTCAACTTTTGGGACAACAATTTGTTTTCGCGTTCGAGTTGCTCGCATTTCGCTTCGATTTCGGCCCGGTTGCCGTTTTCGAGGGCGTTTCGGATGCGATTTGAGGACCTAAACTCGTTTTCAACAAATACAATCAGTTTATATAAGATATAAAACTCACAATCGCCCCTTCTTCTCGAGCTCATTGTTGCGCTTCTTGACGGCCAGTAGCTGATCATATTGCCGATAAAACTGATCTTCAAGTTCGCCACGATTCCAATTCGCGACGGGTGGTCGCACCGGCATCGCACTCGGATGGCACGGAGTGACCGTTAGAACCAGCTGCGACGGTCAATAGTCATTTCACGACACGAGCCTGCGCCACGCAAGGCACCATGGCAACCGCCATTGCATGTGAAGCTTGTTCGCGAGGGCGACGTTATCCGCGCACTTGGATGGATTTAGGGGGTCCATTTGGGTTTTAATTAGACGGGGGAGTTTATGTAAGATTGCGTCATGTAATTGGTTTCTAAATGAGTAATTAAAAGTCCGGCATTTTATTGATTGATCGCATGTTTGAGATTATTTATGGATAGAAATGGTTTATTACAGAAAATTATTAAAACAGTTTTTACCCAACACAGTTAACTTCCTTAATGACCCGACTTTCAAGCCCAGAAGGGGCATAGATCCATTGCCCATTGATACAGTTCAGCAATGCGGTTATTTCAGTGTTTGTTGGTGCCATTGGACCTCCTTGGTTGATGTTAAACTGAAAAAAAACTACTATTTATATACTCTCCAGTTTAAAAATTTACCTGCATAAAAACCCCATTTGTTGAAGCTGGACAAACAGCCACCAAAGTACTACATCCAATGGCATCAGTGTCAGGTCCTCGGGACACAGCCGAAATTGTGCCCGGGCCAGATGATGGAGTGAATGTGATTCCACTTGTTGCGCAACTTGTGCAGGCTGAAATGAGAGATTCAAAACCGTACCGGATGATCAGTTTAAAGGATAAAACCCTTACCCGGCGAAGCAACCATACTAACAGGCGTTTTAATTGCTGGATTTGCCGCTGCCATGGTGCCACATGTTGAAAGATGATTGACACTAATCATAAGAATGACAAAGACACTCAAAAAATGCAAAAATGACATAAGTAGTGACTAGATGAGGAAGAAACGTTTACGTTCGGACTGACTGATCAAAGGGAAGCGACTGTTTTTCAAATTTACTTCCATAACGACAGTTTATAAACGTTTGTGGTGCTCGGTGAAGGAAGTTAAAGATATTTGTCTTTGCGATTGTTGGATAAAAAATGTTGTATTGACCCGGTGATTTTGTGTCGACCGCTGTCCAGCTCCCTCTATAGTGCAGTCGTCCGCAATGCAGTTTTGTAGTTGACCATCAAACCTCGGATATGATTAGGCAAAATAAACGGTCTAAACCTGCTAATCTTTGTCAACATCCAAGACATCAAAAATTCAGTTTATTTTGTAAAATATTAAAAACGCATTGAATGTCGCACACAGTAGTGTAACTGCATTCTCATTACAATTAAAGTTGTATTATTTTTTGTAATGTTGGCATCAGTTTATTTCCATCCAATCTCAACAACATTCAGCAAATAATTAAGCATACCACAAAACTTTTTGCAAGAGTGCAGTAAATATTTTCGCGACCAGTCCAGTGACCCCCTGCTGCTCTCTCATCGATGCCACAATTGTTCCAACAACCTTTTTACGTTCCCACTTTTTGAAAGAAGGCCAAAAAGTGGACGACGCCCGTGGCCACACTTCAACAAAAAGAGGGGAAATTTAAATAGCGAACCGAAGCGCAATGCCGTTACGGCGCTTTGGGGGCAGGCACACGGCACCGATTTTGTGGAACCCTCGGGACGTGCGTTCTTTGACGCGATTGAAAAAGGTTTTCATACCAAAGTTTGGTGGTGTTCTTTGGTGGAGGCAATCGGGGGAGTCATTTTGTTGAAGTTCTGAAGGCACCAGTTTTTCTTTTATTTATCCTTTTTGTTCAATCCAAGCGTGCATTATGTTTAAGTGTTTTTTTTTCAAATTTCAAAGCTCATAGTAGCCGTGGGGCTTCATTAGAAAGAAAAATTGTTGTTCTTTGTTACCCAATCTGATGACGACAATTGTTTCGGGCAAGTCCAAGGCGGCAGCGATTTGTGTGACGTTAGAATTTGTTGTGGGTCGTCGTGTGATTTGTATGGAAGTTCAATCGGAACAGTTTTTTGATAACATTTTGGTTTTGATATGGAATGTTTTGACATCCACCAATTTGGACAGTTTTTTTTTATCAAAACAATGATAACTTTTTTTTATCAAACCACAAAACACGAGCCATCCACCCAGTTTTTACACTGATGAATGAAAGCTACAAAGCCACCCTCTTGTCCTCCCCCTACTTCCTTGTCCCAATTCAACTTACAAACCAGCTTGCCATAGTTTCACCCAACCTATATGGCCATGGCCCTGGTCATCCTTCGAAAAACAGCGTGGGATGCACCCAATCCAAAAATAGGTTGTACTCATTCGCGATAGTTTTTGGCCACCGCCGCTGCCAGCCACGCCCTGAGGCCATGGCGTCCATCTCATCCCCTCCGTCCGTGCTTGCTCTCCTGTTTAATTGAAATGTCTTTTGTCGCTCTTTTTTGTCGTTTTACTTTGAACCATCACAACCACGGCACGGCCTTCAAAAATGCATGTGTAATGTGGCTTTAATCTGGATGGTTTTTTTCCAGTCAAACAGTCAACCGGCATTGCCAAAACACCGGAAAGAGTGAAACTTTATTTACATTTACGGCATTTTGAGCCCCCAAAAACGTGTTAAATTAATGCAGTTTACGTTAAATTTGAAATTGGAAAGGTGGCCAAGCGCATAATCGGAAGCGGAATTGGTGGTTGCGCCGATTTTTTTGGATGGATGGATTCAGGAAGGCTATGTTTATTCAGTTTTTGATGTGAATTGGTGGCTAAAAAGTTGGAATTTTGGTTTCAATGGAATTGGAGACGGTCTTTGTGACTTTGTTTTTGATTGTTCTGGGCTCGGGACAGGTTAGTTTAATGTCTAAAAAGTACAGTTTTATAATATTTTTGATTGTCAAATTTAAGATCTCAGCCCTGATCAACACGTCTCTCGACACTCTTTCCAAGTTTTCCTATGAAGCTGATCAAAGATTTTTACGAGTCAATATTTCTTATCCGGGTACTGCAGCCAGGTGAGCACCTATCAGCTGCCGGCTAGACATTAAAGTTCAAAGACGCTATTTGCAAGCTGTTTTTTCCATCGAAATTACGTGATTGATTTGCGGCTATTTCAGAGTGTTTGGGCTCTTCGAACTCGAGGATTCGCCAATTGTTTTCGAGCTGAAATATGGGGAGCAATTACCTGTGTTGAATCTGCCCGCTCCCGATGTTGATTTATCACTGAGAAATGCCTCACATCGATGTAGTAATGTTAATCGGAGGTTACATTTGAATATTGAAGTAGGTCACAATGGTCTTTGGTTACTCAGTTTAAAAACCCCTTCCAGATTGAGTTATCCCCCGACTCGATAACAATCCGCTCAAAGAATGCCGAAAGATATCCCCTTTCGAATACCCTCATTCCCCATGAACATTTTCGCCTGCTATTCTTCGCAGTTCCACAAAGCCGAACCCCCGATGGCACATGTGTATTGTCGGCGACGACGTTGTCCCGGTCTCGAAGCGAAAATAAACTGCCATCACTACCGTCATCGCGGGGGTCGCCGGAAATTGGATATCTTACCTTCAAAGTGCCAACGACAAAACGGTCTGGGGCACATGCCATTCTAGAAACATCGACAAGGGCTTCGGCAGCCATCCATCGCGCGACAACTCTTCGTGCCGCGTTTGAGCGAAGAAATACGAAAGAGCGAATTCGACAGCAGGTCCGATATCCTGAATATCAACAAAATCAACTTGGGCTATCAACGGAGCCGCCGTCAGCGGCTGTTGATATTAGCAATGATAAGAAAGGTTATGAAAAGATTCAGTTGTCAATGTAAGTTGCTTAGAATACATTGTATTACGTTGTCGAAAATGTTTTGGCCATTTGGCGGCGCAACAAATTTTTTGAATAATTTTTGTTCGGCAAACCAGGGCTTCAAACATTTGTTATTAAAAGTATTAGTAAGACATTTCCAACATTATGGCTGAACCGACATAACCCTCTCTTTGAAGAGTTAGGAGCTGTGGCGTTGAAAACTCACCCACCTCCCCTTACGAACCCTCTGAGTTCCTTGACCCTTTTCTCTGTAAAACAACGATTCAGAACCCCGCGCAAGTGGCCACCAGAAGGTACTAAAGTCCAGCTATATGAACAAAAAACCTTGGCTGTCCAAGTCGAATTCTACAGGAAAAATTTTTTTGCAAGTACGAAAAATGTGATGTGTGTGTCAGCGACATTTCGCTTAAAAAATCCAAAGCTGACTGAACTCGAGATTCAAAGCCTAAAGGCTTGCGCGCATTCAATCTCCTTTTAAAAATTTTGTTACTGGAAGGCATCTTCTTTGCAAATGCCTTTTGTCCCGGCCTTTCAGTTTGGCACTTTGTACAGAAAAATTGATTATACTCTATATCCCGCAAAAATGGTCATGGCCCCTTTTTTCAATGGATGCTTGTTAAGCGGCACGGCATGGTGATCAGTAACACAGTTCTGATTACAATGCTGACGATATCAGCCGACCTTGAATGTTTGCCACGAAAAAATCATCACAAGTTTGACAGTCGAAAACGAAGTAGGGTATACGCAAAATTCATTTGCTCGAAAAAGGCGCGCCTTCGACTGTTGAAACAGTCATCGTAGAAACTTTCGAAAATGATCTATCACATACTCAAACCGATCCTGATACTGCTACGAAAACACCCCGAAAGAAATACTTATAAAATGATGGCCAAAATTTTTTTGACAACGTAATACTTCACATTATTAGTTTTTTTAAAGTTTACCTTTGTTCACAAAATCGCATTTGCGATGGTGCTACAATGACAATTTTACACTAGTGCACGCGCGCAATCACACTTACATCTTTTTTGGCATCTGTTGAAAGTGTGATAAACAGTATTTTGAAAATGAGAAAGCAAATTCAGTTTACTTTTAATTTATGTTACGTTTTTTAAAAATTTGCACGCGTACACTAGTGTAAAACCGGTGTGTATACGTCTGCCCCCAAAAAGTGTCTCGGCACGAACAGTACTTTTTCGACCAGTCTATAAATCCCATTCATTTCCAGGACAAAAGTAATAAATTCCTCCTGGTCGGCTACCTTCATATTTTTCTTCGCCATCGTCACGACGACTGTCGGCATCTTTACATGCTTTGGATTAGTCATGTTTGTCCTCCTGCAATGCCGTCCACGCGACCATGAGCAACTCAAACCGGTCCCGATTGATTAATACAATCCATCCTTTCTGTTTACATCTCTGTAGACAGTTGTAAAAATTTTATTTTTTTCATAACGTTTAGTTTATTTTCAATCGTTCTTCAGTTCAGTTTCAATACATACAAATAAAAAAACCACAAAAAACTTACATTAGCATTTTTGGCAAAAATAAAAACAAACATTCGCGACGAGACCATTAATATTTCTGTTGACGGAACGGAACTATTGTTGTTTTCGGATGACTTGGCAAAGAAAAACAAGACAGGCACAATATGCGGGATTTTAAAATGCAATATCTAAGGTTTGAATGGCTTTTTAGGGAAGTGAAAATACACATAACAGACGACAATACGGAGAACAGACAATAAAAAGAAAAGAAATATTAAGAATGTTACCGGTTCTGGAGACTAGCTGATAAAAGAAGGCGTAACGAAGGTTCGGGTTCAAGCAGTCGATTCCTGGGTGTCCATGCTGGTCACGGAGGCGGCACTGGACGCCGATGCCGATGAGGGATATTTATCGAAGAGGGCGCTTCTGCTCGGTTTCAGAAGCACCGTTGAAATGAGGCAAACGACGAAGGATTCGAAGATGACTAGGAGGTTTTTCCAGACTAAAACAAAGTTTATTTGAAGAACAGTTTAAAAAATGATGAAAACGTACAAAATGCCGTTTCCAACGGCGGCAAAATCGTTCCACATCCAAATACGCCGGCTCTCGCGAGGAAATCAAAGATTGGCTGTTGCATACCAAAGAACATGAGGAAAATATCCAGTAATCGGAAGACGACAATGTACCGATACGGCACTAGTTCGTCAAGCTTCGATATTGTGGTGACAAGAATGTGGCAGCCGTAGATTCCTGCCAACAGTGACGGAACACAGATAGTGTCGAGAATTTTAAGAGCGAGGATGGCACCATCTTGATACTCGAAAAAGAGGATCAGGGATATCAGGGTGGCGAAGAGGCGGACGATTGGGGTCTGCATTACCATGATTTCGCAGAATTGGATCTTTCGGCTGAAATTCTCAGGTAAAAACAGTTTAAAAAACAAAAATCCTTACGTTTCAATCTCCAAAGTCGGTAAACACGGAAAAACGCAGCAAAAAGGTGGCGTCGCTACCGATAACCTCGACGATTTGGTGCCCATCTTTTTGACGATGGTGTGCCGGCCTTCGACGAGGTTCATCAGAAGGCAGATGACGAAATAGAGGCCGATCGAGAAGTAGCTAAAAGTTCTTTCGTCCAGGGCCCAACAGTTTTGAAAAAAAACCTACAAAAAGCTCATCAAATGTGCCAAAAACCAAACCCTCGGCATGAACAGCGAAACCAGCGCAAATGCCGAGACAAATGGTGCCGTTCCGGCCAGATACGACACAAATGCCCTCCGATATGGATGGGTGACATAGATACTGATGTAGAGGGCATGCGTGACGCCGATGGCTAAGGTCATCATGCACATGATAGACCCGGCGATTATGGCAAGGACGTAGGGTGGGGTCAGGTCTGAAAGGGATTTGATAAGGCTTTATCGAACAGCGGCAGTTTAAAACCTACGAGTCAAGAAAGTCTTCGCCGGCGGAATCTCATCCAGACCATTGGAACAGTTGAGCAAACTGTCCGTGACCAACTTGATGGCCGTGTTGACGAGATGCATTTTGAAGCGGAAGTAAGTCAAACTAAGTCAAAGCAGTTAGCGGAGTAATTCGTTTAGAAAAAAAAGCACGTTTAGCCTTTAGGATCTTAACAACATTGGTCTTCTAGGATCCTGCGCGATGCAAAAAGCTTTTGTATTGCAGGTTGGTGGGGGGTGTTTGGCCGGTTGAATTTGGGCTGAAAATTGGGTTATTAAAGAATAAAATGATGAATACAGTTTATCAAAAAAACGCGCAGAAGGCACTCAATAAATTCATGTCAGCCAGCGCAGCGCATCTGCCAATAACATGTGTAAAAAAAGGGGAGAGCCGGCAAAAAGCATGTGTTCCGGAAAGGCGCGGAGACACCCTCAGGCGACAGTCTATTGATCCAATTTGGGGAAGGAAGACGAGCTTAAGGGCAGAGCGGAACAGGAGCATGCAAGTGGAACATTTTTTCAGGGAGGATGGGAGACACGTGAAACCGAAACACAACCGCCAGTTTAGTGACATCAAAAATATAAACCGCACGTATTCATAACCCTTCAAACCGACACCCACCCCTTGTAATCCCGTAATCACATTTCAAATTCAACATCGAAATCAGTTTTCCAACCAGATCACTCAAACCAACCAGAAAAGCGTGAATAACCAACCGACCCATCTCCCCTGAGGCGATGATCTCGAATCAAATCTCGCATTCTTTGCTTGTACCTATAGGCAAGTCTCGTTATTCCCGACAAGTTGCAGATTGCAAGACATTTCCTTTTTATGTTTCGGAAATGAAATGTCGCCAACATTTGTCATTCGTCAGCTGGGATGGATGCGAGGAAGACGAGAAACACCACGCCCGGGAGCTGGGAGCTGGTCAAAGACGCGATGTGAACAGTGGATGTAATACTCAAACATGATTTTTGGGGGGCGCTTTTGTTTACAATTTATAGCAAAAAGGTGCGAAAATCAAGCAAACACTACTGCATCGCGGTCGGTTGGTGGTTTCCTGGTGCCTAGTGCCTGGAGACATGTGTCATCCTCATTTTGCCCCTGGCAATGGGGGTGGACTATTTTGTTGGGTTTGAATTGGGGCGGTTTCGGTGGTCATGGATGCGGGATCTTAGCAACGCCGACATCCTAGAGACCAGAACTCCAGTTTTTAAACAAAATAACGATAAAAACATAAATATAAAAATGCCAATCTTTAAATTATAATGCCAACTTAAAAAAAACTGATCAAGATGGTTGTATTAGTAATACAGTTTTCAACCAAACAGATATGGGATATTTGCCAACACTGCAAACCCCTACCTGAGATCATCCCTGCAAGCAGGAGCAGCACATGGTCGCTCGCTGGACTGTATTCAGCTGTTCTTCAGTAAACTGAACCATTCCAACGTTGCATGAGGCGAGGTGCTTCTCTTTTTGGGGGAGGCAAATTTAACAAACATTGGAAAAATCATTCGTACTGCGAATCCAACACCCCCAAAAAGCACCAAAAAAGTCCCCAATTGAGGGATTAACCTCGACCTTTTTTCAACATTCTAGGACCCCTTTCCAATGTCATCCGATCAGACCGAGGCAAGCGCAAAAGGACGATCGACGACCACCGACGCCACCAAGAATCGACGCTAACGACCAAAAAAAAGAGATGAGATGCATCTGGGCGTCTAACAATCTAACAATGTGCGCGAAAAAGGAGTGGGTTTTGCAGATTGACATGTGGTGGAAGTGAAACCGTAAAAGCAGAAGGAAGATGGATGTTGGTTTACCACAAAACATTTTACATTATCGGAACAGTTTAGAAACGAAAAATGAGCGGAACAAGCTTATAAGTGATAATAGAAAACGTGAATACAGTATGCTCACGCACTACAGTATCACTGTCACATGAATAAGGAAAACTTGTCAGTTTAGACATAAGAAAAACTTCCTCAAAGACCTCAATAAAATGTTCCAGCACATCAATACACGCAACAACGAACATGTTCAAAGGAGTGAAAACGAGAGGAGGGGGCTTGGGGGAAGGTGCTCTCCGCATTGATCGCCCTGTTTTCATTGCCGCAGGCGACGCTACTACTCCGACGACGACGACTACGAACGAAAAGGACCGCAGTGAAAAGTGCTTCCACTCGAACGACCATCACCTCCCCACCTCGTCATTGAAAATTCACAACTATCGGCAATGAACGTGGGACCCCCCTTTTTGTCTGGAACGCGACGCTGAAGCAGTAAAATATTTGCGATCATAACCGTGTAGATAGGCATGGAATTTTGCGACCAAAACGATGGAACGTGTTTGTGGATTGAAAAACTTAAAGTACAGAAACATGCAGTTTTAAAGATGCAAGTAATTGTTATTATTAGCCGTAAAGGATAGTGATAAGCAAAAACCGTTTATAACCGTATAAAATGTGATTACCGCCTTCAAATTTTTCCCCAGTTTATCTCAAAACCCATCCAATCCCACCCCCTAATCATCTAAACCCGATCAGTACCACAAATTCATCATTCATCCTGTTTTATCGACGCATTATCCGATAAAACACCACAAAAACATGCAGACGGAAAAACAAACATTTCAAAAATGTGTTCGTTCCACTCTTAGCCCCTTGCCATCCACATAACTGTGGGCTTTGAGCTTTTGCGCCGGAAAGAAACCATGAAACAAATTGGATAAAAACAACGAAAACAAGCGTAATTTAAAAAAGCTTCGTCTAGCTCCCAGTTTATAAAAATCGACGGAAGTGGGGCAACAGCACCGAGTTTGTACGTAATGCCCTCGTCAAACTTTTCAAAAAGTGGCTAAAGTATGGCAGATCCGCTTAAAAGGGGTGTAAATACGTGTCAAGGTACAAGGTGGAACAAAGCATTGACGGTCAGACGGATTCAACGTATCCGTCGAGTAGCCATATTACAAGGGTTTTAGAATTGTTAGGGACGACGTTTGTTAGGGATGCGCAAGAAAAGGGATGTCACTCGGATTGTCGCTTGTGCACCTACGTTATTTGTTTGCCTTATGTCGGACGAAATGGTGTGCTACCGGTCAGTTCGACGAAGGAGGAGGAGAAGAGCAAAGTAAGCGGATTCCCTTAAGGCAACATCAACGACGATCCGTTTTTCGGTGACTGACTGACCATTGTTGTGTTGACTGACTACTATCCGAAAAGGTCGGTCTGGGGTGACCCTCGTCGATCCGGACAGTTATGGGTGGCTATACTTGGATGTCTGGGTTGGGTGCTTCCATTTGTAGACTTGTTTGCCAGTTTATAAGGATATAATAAAGTCAAGTGATCCATAAAAACAACGTTTATACAAAAATTCAACGATAAGGCACAGTTTTCTATTCAATTAAAATTTACGCAGACGATGACAGAAACAGGATAACCGAGGTGAAACAGTTACTCACTCACTCAGACTCGCCTTTCTGGCGACGACCGATACAATCTCTCGCAAATTCATGAAATTCCGCATGAAATGTACTCACTTCGCACTGCCCTCATCATCCTATCGACCGGATTTGGGTTGAGAGGGATAAAATTGGCAGTGAACGTTGACCGAAACAAGTCGTGTTGACAGATGAAAAATTATAATCGGTTTCCAGTTTTTATTGAAAGTTGCAATTGTAGAAAATGTAATGCACATGCGAGGAAGCAAAATGCATAATTATTTTGATCTTACTTAGTAATTTTATATAATCAAAGGCATTGAGTTGTACAGTTTTTTTCATTCCCATATATTACATTATTTAAACGACACAAGCCAATATTTAAAGCCATCACAGTATTTGCGGATAATCCGCTTTGACGTGATTGTATGCAGCACATGGCCCCCCCCCCACAGTGCATCTGCGTGCATTTTGGTTATTTTAACTGAAAGTTGATCATAATGAAAAATTTTCTAGAATATATGAACCTTATTTCAGTTTTACGTGATAGTTTTAATCGATTAGGAATCAAAATTCAAAAACGAATCCATTCAACCAGTTGTTCGCTACTTCATGGCAGAATCAACTGTTATGCTTTGTTTTTCTCATCCAGTACTTTTGAGATAAACAAAACCCAATACTGACCACCGCCCATCACCGAAAACAACCATTGAGTGCAACTTTATGCCTCATTGAGTTGGCGTCAAACCGTTCAATTCACTCAATGCGACAGTTTATGTAAGTGTCCTCAATTATGCCGAACTCTGGTGACAACCAGGTCACTCTTAAGGGTTGTTGTACCTGAGCTTTCGTGATTCATGTAAAGAGTTGACCATTCATTTTATTTCGTCGATGCAACCTCCGACCAGTTTCAACATCCATTAGTATAATCTCCAAAATATAGCCTTATCAGTTTTGCTTTGAATGAATTGACGGACACCTCGTGTTGATTGTGTTGTCTATCATTCAATATCGGCCACGTTGCCGAACCAAAAACTGTTCCGGTAGTTTTTCGAAAGAAGAAGCAATTCAATAGTCATTGATTCGGACCGATAGCCTTGTATTAGCATGTTTTTGTTGTTGTTTTTCAATGCAAATTATATATAACTCAGTTTTTTATCTTTGAAATTTTAGACGATTTCCGTTGATCATGGAATTCTCAATGTCCGGCGTAATTTCACGAATTTTGTTATTCCTCACTTTTTGTACGACGGTTGCTACAGCGACCGAATGTACAGATGGAACCGACAATGTTATTTCCATTCATGACATTCTTGATGGTTTGTTTCTTTTTTGTACAAAATAATAGTAATATCAGTCGGAATAATCACCAGTTTATTTCCAGAAAACAAATCAATTGCCTTCAATGATGTAAAGATTTTAACATACGGCCCTGATGGAAAGGCTCTGTGCAAACCGACTTTAACCTTTCCCGGATTTATTAAAATCGCCAGTGGTTCGTTCAATTCAATTTCAATGTGACTCCAGTTTATAAAATTATCCATTTTAGGCAGTATCGCTGTAACCTCGCCTTTAGACTCGAGTAACGGTCAAGTCCAGTTGGCTTTCACCGTCGAACAAAACTCTTTCATGGTCGGCAAAGTTTGTGAAAACGGAAAAAGCAAGAATTCCTTTGTTCCGAATGAAATCTGGTACTTGAATTTATGCAGTGTACAGTTTAAACATAATTAATGAATGTTTAGCAAACTCGACCTATGCGCTGTTGCTCCCGCATTTTGCAAGGTTTTCGAAGAGACGCATTCCATTTCGACCGCCGATCTGCCATCTGATTACACCGGGCTTGTGCCCTTGGGGCCTCTCGATATGTCGGTCATTGCGGTATGTTTTTTTCAATGGTCCACAAATAATGACAGTTTATATTTGTCTTACAGGGAGAATGGAAGGCCTCGATTAGCCTAACCCACGGCGATGAAGTTGTAGCCGCCCTGCAAATCGGTGATTCTGATAAGTGGGTGACCATTGCCTTGGGCAATGATCGTGACAAAAAGACCTTTGAAAAGACGCAACAAAAGTTGAGAATAGGCAAGGGAAAAGAAGAACTGTAATTGAGTTTTTTGTTTTGGTTCGAATGTTTTGTTGAGTGATAATAAAGCAATTTAAATTTGAGAAGCCATCGAACAGTTTACACATAAAAACATAAAATTGATCGAAATAAGGGTAAGCTTCGTGTAACATGATTACCGTAAACATGTAAACAAAAAATGATGTCGACTAATCCCCTAGAAACCATGACTCCGGTAACTATGATTCCAAATGCATCATCCCAGTTCCGCCAACACTCAACTTCCTTCCATTCAGGGTTTCCGTAAGGTTCAGTTCAAAATCTACTGCGCGAGTGGGTAAAACAATGAGTCAATGACGCAACCTTGCCTTACCCGCAATCAACAAAGTCCCTTCCGCCCCTTACCTGTCAAGGAACCTGTTTATTTTTAATAAAACGTCTCGCAATGTTCCTAAGATCAGCAACATTTTCACACTATATAAGGATTCAGTTTTTGGTGAACCAACAACCTTTTCTAACTTCACTAAGGTCACCCAAATCAGTAAACAATGCGTGTGTTGATTGTTACCTTCTTGTTTGCCCTTATTGCCGTTGTTGCCGCACAGTTTGGCGGTGGCGGATTTGGTGGTCGTGGCGGTGGATTCGGAGGCCAACAGGGCGGCTTCGGCGGTCAACGAGGAGGCTTCGGCGGACAGCAGGGTGGATTCGGAGGCCAGCGCGGTGGTTTCGGAGGTCAGCAAGGCGGTTTCGGAGGTCAACGAGGTGGCTTCGGAGGCCAACAGGGTGGATTTGGTGGTCAACGAGGTGGCGGGTTTGGATGTGAGTTTATCATTCATCTTAAATGTTCCAGTTTTTTGATGTTAATAAGAATGTTTTTAGTCGGCCGTCGTTAATTTGTCTCCAAAAACACACGTCCCAGTTTTCTACTTTCTTCTAGTAACACTTTGTGTCATCAAACACCACAAATGTTTTTTATAAAAATAAACACTAAAAATTTCACTGTTTATTTACATAGGTGATGTGAATCAGTCTCCAGTTTTTGTATTACAAAACTCCTGAACATTTGGCACAGGCTTATAAACTTGTGACCGCGCTGCCAAACTATCGATATCAGTGATCGGTCCACCAGAGATATCCTTTGTAATATCTTCAATCGTAGTGTGATATCGATCATTGACCAATGGGAAGTACAAAAACTTCACATATGGAGTTCCACTGGTGGCATTTTTCCAAAGCTCTACAGTAACACACGAACTGTAGTGCGGATATCCGTCTTCATTGTAGTTGGTTCGGCTAAAACCAAGGGTGGCAAAGAGGGCCGCGATAGTTGTGTCGTGCTGCAATGAAACCCGTACTGCACGTAACTCCGCCATGCAGTTTAAAAAAGCCAATAACTCACCGCCGAATAAGCATAATACTTCAATCGATTGAAGAAACTGCACCCAGTCGTATGAGAATTCTGATAACACGCCCATTTCTGTTGCAAATGTCCAATGATAGACCACAGAAGTGTGCCGCCACGGATTTTCGGGAGCTCGATGGCCGTGTTGATGCCATTTATGGGGAACAGGGCTTAAAACACAAGCAATGACCAATTGCGCCAGTTTTCACAACTCAAACTCAACCAAAAAACCAACCTAGCCCATTATTCCATTTCTCAACAATATCATTAACCTCAGCAATGTGGTCACTCACATTGACAGTTTTGTTCCATGCCGCTGTGGCCCAATCAGGAAGGGTTATATTATTTGTCCTCTACAACATTACCTTGTCTTGTTCAGTTTTCAATTCAAACTATAAACAAAAAACCCGCCAACCTCGATAAAAAGTGCATCTTCGACGACCCATATATTAGATGGCGTCACCTTCAACCCTGAATGATTCGATAGATAGTCGAAAAAGTCCCTTTCATCATGCTGAAGTTGTTTGTATTGCGGACTCTGCTCGATTTGCGACCATAAGTCATCCTGATAAGGACACTTACTGTCCGGATTCAACGTAAAGTCAAGGTCGTCCTCGATTGTATGCACTGGGATCGGGATCCAAAAGTTGCCACTGGCACTTCTCGGCCATTCAGGGATGTTTGGGACTTGGTTTTGGTCGCCTTCGGGGTACATTCCGATCAGGTTCGACATGGCAGAAATCAAAGTACGGTTGACATCGGTCGATCGAACGTAGATTTCGTGGTTCTTGTATTCGAGGCTCAAGAATTTCAAGTTGTCGATGTAGCGTTTTCGTAGGTTTTGGCCGAGATCAACGTGTTGGGCCATGCCGAGAGCGGATAGCTGACCCCATCCTTGGGGCCAGAAGTCTTCTTTGTGGGGGTCAGTTGGATAAGTTCGAGTTGGGGATCGATCGCCGTGGCGCCAAACAGCTTGGACGAAGATTAGCTCATCGGCGGAGGCGGCATGGATGGGGGGTATGGCCAGGACTATGATGGCCAAATGCACGAGTTTGAAGGACATTTGCAATCTAAAAATGGAAAACCGAAATTAGACAGTTTAAAAACACCTAAAAACGAAAATTAAAATCCATAATTCATCAATTTTCACGACTTGGTGATACCCCGAACACAATGCGGTATCATCATAACCATTCTTTTCCAGAAACACGAACAGAATGGTTAGCGGCACAATCAAGTCGTAAAATTTTATAGCTTTCAGTGATAATCATGTGAAAATGATACTTTTCACCTCCTTTTTCTCATGACTGTATCCCTATAACCAAATGATCAGCTGATGCAGTTTAATAAATTATTTATTTCTAATCACAAATTCACACAGTAAACCGCAACAACAACAAAGATCAACAAAACCCTTAAAAGTTAGCTTTCTTCGGCGGAATGTCATGATCGTTATCTCCGTTTCGCCGTTTTCGTGGATCGGAACCATGACCATGTGCCGTGACGGATACTTCTGGTGGTGGCAATTTCCATGATGTTGATTCGAGCTCCATGCTTGGGGAGAACGAATTCGGCGGAACAAGGACAGTCGGACTTGGATTGAAAAAGCCATGGCCATTGTTTGCGTCGAATCCAGGCCCTCGAGACCATTGCAAATCACTCGGTGGCAGTGTCGTCGTAACTGGAGGTGGAACCGATGGCCCTGATCGCCAACTATCACCGACTGTCGGCACAGGGGATATGTCAAATCCGGGTGAATGGAGAGGAGCTCCCATCGGTGGTGGCATGGATAACGGTCGCGGTGGGCCGAGAAGCGAACCCGATCGGAAGGTGTTCCCGGCCGGCGGCGGCATGGGAAGGAGCGGCGGACGAGATCCGAGAAGTGAGCCATTTCCGGCGACCGGTGGGGGCGGATGTAGCATTGGTGAGGGGATCGCTGACGGCATCATTGTGGATGGTTCGACATCGACGTTGAGGCCGTCATAATTCTGCTTTCCAGCTGACCAATTGCGTTCAAATTGTTGTTGGTTGGATTTTGGCGGGGCTTGTTTGATCAATGTTCGACGGGCTGGTGGGGGTTGTGACTGAAACAGAATGAATACATGTCTGAAAAAGCAGTTTAACACAAAAAGTAAAAACATACAAAATTCTTCGGCGCATAATCATCCGGAACCACAGGCAACCCGGGAATCGACTCCGGCAAACACGGCACATCGCGCATATCATGAAGCAAGTTTTCATCCAGACCCAAGCCCGGTATGATCGGTCTTTCTTTCTTTTCGTCGTCTTCGGCATATTTGACAGTGTAATTAAAATAACTAAACGTATTCACTGGCTGATAGTGCATCTCTTTGCCGGAGGCGACCATCCCACCAAGTTCCTCCAACGTATCACCTGGCCGACTGCGACCCCAGAATTTTGTGTTGTTATCATTCGAACCAGTGGCAAGAACATGGCCCAACGGATGCCAATCGAGAGCCCAAATGGCTTGATCGTGAGCGCCATCGTAGAGACCGAGATCGGAGAAGGGTTCTGTCTGCCAGAATCCGACCGAACCGTCGCCACCGCCACTGGCGAAGAGGGTTTCGTGGATTGGGTGCCATGATAGTGCTGAAAACAAATTTTTACCAGTTTAAAGAAGACATCGAAACCCAAACTTACAAGTAACTTCCTTCCGATGCCCTTTGAATGTAAACAACTCCGACATCATACGAATATCATACAACTTGATCAAGTGATCTCGGGCCCCTGTCAACAGCCAATTGCCGTTTTTGTTCCATTGGACGGCGCTAACGGAGTTTTTGTGGTCATGCCTGAATCAAACCTGCCAGTTTATATAAAAATTCAAAAAGTCAACTCACAGCGTTGCCAAGCAGTTGCCCGTTCTCGGATCCCACAACTTGACTGGCTGTTGTGAATCTCGACTCCCTGTGACGATCAATCCTTTTGTTGGATGCCATTCAACACAACGGACGTCTGAACCATGGCCTCGGAGGACCATTTCCTCGGTGCAATTAGCAAAATCAAAGATTCTCGCCGTGGAATCATCGGACGCAGTGCAGAGTTTCAAATTAGTCGGCGAAAAGGTCAATCCACGAACTGGTTCGTCCTTATGAGCTTGAAACATGTTCACATTGTTCATATTTGGCTGCCAATACTTGACGAATCCATTGTGGTCGGCGCTTGCCATGAATTGGGCATCGGAGGACCAGCGAATCGCGCGTATAGCAACATCGTGAGCCTGGAAACTTTAAAAATTACAAAGAACAGTTTAAAAGTCAAACAAACCTGCAATATGGTCTCAAAGTTGAAAGCAACGCCGTTCCAAAGAGTGAATTCACCGGATGAAGCACCTGTGATGAGACGTTTGCCGTCGGGATTCCACTAAAATTTACAAAATCATAATCTGCGACTGCCAGTTTAGTTAAACTTACACAAAGACAATACACCGGGCATTTTACTTTGTTAGTCGCAGCTCGAGCAAACCGCGTACAAACGCAATCCGCCGGGGTATCCAGCATATCCCGGACCGGAAGGACTCCATAAGCATACAACAAATGTGGATGTTGATAGTTTCGAGTGTCCTTTGGATGCAGATATCGCTCTTTCTCCACTTCATTCAAGGCTGCTGCGGTGTAATCGATGTGTTTCCGAACATTGGCGACGTTCTTGCGGAGTCGCCGACCAGGACCGTCCATGACAGCATTTTCGTCTTCGGCGTCCTGAACAAAAATATATATTTCTCATTCATTAACTGCAGTTTAAAAGTTACAAAACCAAACCAACCCTATTAGCAACCGGCTTAAACCGTGATCCGAGGCGATTGTAGAATGCCTGAGGTGGTGGAACAGGAAGACCGCCAATAGCCGTCGAAGTGGAAGTCGACGCGGAAGCATCAAACTCGCGGAGTTCGATTTTTCCGGACGAATTTATCCGGAACCGTGGTTGTGCTGGCACTTCCATTTTGACGAAGAGGAAGATGTGGAAATCCGCTTGAAAGACAGAGAATGTGAGATCACAGCGAAGAGTCGTAGAATCGTAAAAAGTAGAGGAACAAAGCTTCAACGGATAACAACGCACCGCAAATGCAAAACGCTAAAGATACGCGATTTGGTGTAAATGCGTTCCTCTTGACTATGCGTCCCTTGGAAACATACGGGCGCACCGATGAAATTGTGCAATGTGCGTTATTGGGTGACACAGGGCGTAGTCTCCGGTGGGGCGCATTTTCCTTCGACCAAAGCGCAGGTTGGACTCAGCTTTCGTTATGGGAGTGACTTTGGGTACCATTTTTTACACATGTGTACGCGTGCAACATTATGTTATCAATAATTCGATTGAAGTTACTTTGCCAACACCATCAGTTTATTGTTGACAAAAACAAACGTTTTGTACTTTTAAAGATTCAAAGTAGCAAAATCAGAAATACTCGTTTAGTGTCACACCAGTTTTTTTTTACAATAAACGGCATAACATTAGCCAACAAACCCCAACACCGCCTCCTATTTCCGGAGATGTCCAAAGCCTTGCTTATCCGTTCGACGGATCATTCACGACATTCACTTTGAATCGACACTGTCATCATGATCGGTCGCACGTTGTGGCTCTCCGTCATCTGGTCCTTGGTTCTTGGAATTGTATTTGCTCAAAATTATGGTATTTACACTAACAATGGAGGCTTTATTCCAAATTATCGACCTTATCCAAGTAAGTGGAAACACAAAATGATGCAGTTTTGTAAAATATAATGTTTTAGTTCCACAATATCCGTATCAATATCCTCAAAATCCGTGGATGAATCCGTCTACGAATCAAAATCAGTTCGGTTACGGTACTTTCGGGCGTCAACAGCAACAAGGCGGTGAAATCATTATGCCTCCTCAACGTCAACCAACTGCGGCACCTCGGGTTCCGTTGACGACGACGGTCGTGCCGCAAACGACGACTGAGGTGGTTACGACTACAACGGTGGTGATCACTGAAATTCCAGCGGTTTTGAATGCGACTGAAGAGATTGTGTTGGCTGCTAACGTAACGGAGACCGTGGAGGAGGGGTCATTGGCAGCGGAAAATGTTACAGAAGTTGAAGTACCGTTGGAAAGATCTGCGACAATGAATGACGAAGCAAGTGATATTTCAACAACGACAGAACATACCACCGAACAGGTCACTTCGACAACAACTTCAACGTCTACCGTCACCGAAGCACTTACAACGACTACTACGACGACTGAGGCCCCAACAACAACTACTACCACGGAAGCACCCACAACTACAACGACTACCGAAGAACCAACTACTACGACTTCGACGACAACGACTACAGAAGCGCCAACGACGACCACTACTACCACCACTGAGAAGCCAACGACAACGACTACAGAAAAGCCGACCACTACCACCACTACGACCACTGAAAAACCGACAACGACGACAACTACTACGACGACCACCACGACAACGACCACGGAAAGCCCGACGGAAAATCCTGATGGAGGTTAGTTTTTACACTTTTGCTGGCAGAAATTGATTATATGTGTTTCAGTTTTCCTCAGTGCCAATCCGGATGAGTCCAACGAAGAAGAGCCTTCAGTTATCCAGGCTTAAAATGTTTGTTAATTAATTTGTAACACTAAATAAAGTAAAATGGTTGTGTGTATACTATCCCAAAATTTGAGGTATTATCCAGTTTACATCATTAGCGCAGTAGGGTAAGGCGCATTCCTATATGCGTTCACTTGCTAGTTCGTTTCTGCTGTCGTCCACAAGGCCTTTTATTCGTTTCTCAGCATGTATTGTGCTTTGAAATTGTAAACAAGGCCGAAAGCATAACAGCAGTTGCAAAACCAAGACATCTAGAATTTGGCTTGGTCTGTTCATTGCCGGACATCCTCATACTTGCAGTTTTATTTTTTCTATTACTTATGTTAAATCAGTGCCTTTTGTGCGCAGACAAGATTGGTTTGAAACCGGTTAAAAGATCTTAAGAGGCAGTCCGGCAGCCGATTTCAACTGGCCGACACAGCAAACTCGTATTTCAAATCATTTTGGGTCAAATATGTTAGTATACTAGTGTAGAGTTTTTGAAAAAAAGTTTGGCTCCTGAGGCCTTCGGATTCTGGAGATACGGATTCTGAAAGTTTTGGCTTCAGAGTCTGCTGGGGGTTTTAAATGAAAAGATAGAGACCTGAATTTTTGGCTTCAAGGGTAATTTTGGATGGGGAATAAAACTACGCTCTCAGATTTTTTGTAAAACAGTAATAAATATTGATTTTTTTGTGGTAACCTATGTAAATCGGTCATAACTTTTTTCACAATCAAAAAAGGCGGTCGAGACTATTACTATCTTGTAGCCCGTCTTTTTCTGCATCGGATAGTGTTTCACACACCAGGCCTGAGTTTGGCGTTGCGCCGCCAGGGCCTCGCTTCTGAATCGACTTCATGAAAACGCATACAAAAATACGCACTCGCATGCTATTTGGGGGCCATTTATGACCAAATCATCCAGAATAGGGTTTTCGGGGGCGCTAAACACAATTACGCACTCAGAATTTTGATAGCGTGTCAAAAATTATCGACTTTTTATGCTTGCTTGAATATTGCTCACAACTTTTTTGTCGAACCTGTAGGACAAATGATAGCATCACCATCTTGTAGCCCATCTTTTTCTGCGTCGAAAAGTGTATGACAGATAAAAATTTGAGCAAAGAAAACCCGTCGGTTTTGGCATTTTTAAACGCGACATAAAAAACGACGACCTCAACGCACAGTTGCATGTTGCGCGCACGGCTTTGTCCGCGTTTTACAAAGTCGCATCGGAAAAACAGCCTGGGGGTGCCGCCGCTGGCTCAGAAATTTATCTCTCATATACCATTCGACGCAGAAAAAGATGGGCTACAAGATGGTGATGTTGCTCTTAGCCCTACAAGTTCGACAAAAAAGTTATCGGCGTTTACAAACCAAACATAAAAAAGTTCATAATTTTGACACGTTATCAAAATTCTGAAGACGTAGTTGTGTTTAGCGCCCTTGAAAACCCTATTATGGATGGTTTGGTCAAAAATGACCCCCGAATAGCATGCGAGTGCGTATTTTTGTATGCGTTTTCATGAAGTCGATTCAGAAGCGAGGCCCTGGCGGCGCAACGCCAGACTCAGGCCTGGTGTGTGAAACACTATCCGACGCAGAAAAAGACGGGCTACACGATAGTAATAGTCTCGGCCTTCTTTTCTGTTTGTGAAAAAAGTTATGACCGATTTACATAGGTTACCACAAAAAAATCGATATTTATTACTGTTTTACAAAAAATCTGAGAGCGTAGTTTTATTCCCCACCTAAAGTTACCCCTGGAGCCAAAAATTTAGATCTCTATCTTTTCATTGAAACCCCCAAGCGGACTCTGAAGCCAAAACTTTCAGAATCCGTATCTCCAGAATCCGAAGGCCTCAGGAGCCAAACTTTTTTTCAAAAAACTCTACGCTAGTATACTAACTTAGTTGACCCAAAATGATTCAAAATACGAGTTTGCTGTGTCGGCCCTTTCACCTTGGCTCGAAATCGGCTGCCGGACTGCCTCTTAACCATTTTCCTTCAGTTTTTAAACTTTAATTTGGTGATTCAACCACGGCCTTTTGCTCTCGTTCGTTGACAGTGAGCTGGAACACGTCAGGTCGAGCATAGTGGCCGACAACGTCGAGATCGAACTTTCCACGGACGATTTCGCCGAGATCAACATCAATGTAGGCAATCTTCTCGCAATCGAATTCCGGCTCCAATAAAATCCGCCCAAGTGGATCAACAGCACATGAACCACCACGAATCAAAACATTGCTCTTTTCGCCATAGGCCGGATGATCCGGGCTAAAGTCAGCTGATGTGAAGAATTGGCACGCGGAAATGACGAAACAACGGCCCTCAAGGGCTATGGTTCGCATCAGGGAGAGCCACACTTCACGATCGTCGACGGTTGGCGCGAGATAGATTTGAATGCCTGTAAAATTCAAACTAAATGGAATCTACTACAGTTTTTTAAACCCCACCCTTGCTATAATACGTCGTCCTCAACAGCGGCATGTAATTCTCCCAACAAATAGCGGCACCAATCTTTCCAACGGTGGTTTCTATGACTGGCAGTGTGCTGCCATCACCGAAGCCCCAAACACAACGTTCCAACGCGGTCGGCATGAGTTTACGGTGCTTTCCGAGCTTTGTGCCGTCTTTGTCGTAGAAAAATACCTGTAATCGACAAGATATCTACGCGCGCCAGTTTTTACCTACCGAACAATAAAGTGTGCCACCATCACGCTCCACAACCCCCACCACGAGGATTATGCCATTCTTCTTAGCAATGCCCGCAAGTTTATCACTTTCAGAGCCATCATACTCGATGGCACTTTCAAAGTACTGCTTGAATTCGTCTCGGCCTTCGTCGGAACGCTTTCCAAGTGAGATTCCAAAAGTGAGGGCTTTGGGGTATCCGCCGATGAAGGCTTCTGGAAAGATTTAATCAGTTGTGTTCGGAAAGCAGTTTTCAAACCTGGAAAAAGTACAAGTTCGGCGCCATTCGCAGCAGCCTCTTCAACAAACTTAGTCAACTTAATGATGGTTGCCGGGACGTCGTAACAGACAGAGCCCGCTTGGACCACGGCAATCTTCGAGGTCGGCATTTGCTGGAAGTGGCACACTTTACAGCTGGGGCAGTTTAAAAACACAATGGAATGTAAAAAGGAAATCGATTGAAAAAATGTCTTTTGTTAGGCGAGCAATTAAAAAATCTGAACTTTGCCGCCGATTATATATGAAAACGACAGAATTATCCTACGTGCAGATCACCAAGAAACCTGTCAATGACACTAGACCACCTTTTAAGGGAGCGGTAAATGTGGTAATTGTCACGTAGACTGATTGACATTGCTACCACAAAAGGTTACATCAGTTTTAATATGCATTCATAACAACATTTAAAATGTTTGTAAACTTTATCATCGTTCAAAGACTAATACAAAAAAAGCAAGACCCGACAGCTTTTATTAGAACGAAGAACAAATATGACGAAATCAGGAAGATAATGACTGAACTCTGTTATTCATTGACCCTTGGCTATCACCATATCGACCAGTCGATTAGGATCGACAAAAAAACATTGAATGTGCATCGAAAAGATCGATTTCGTACCGCTTGATGCTTGGTCAACAATGATAATTCACCCGTTTGTCTCGACAACCCCTCATGGATCAGGCAAAGGTTGCCCGGTCGGCCGATGATTGTTGTTTGTGTTAGCTTTTCGGTGTTGGGGCGATTGCTTGCTTGGACCACACCACACCTTTGATTTGGGGTTTTCATGGAGGTTGGAGACTTGACGCCTGTTCTTGAGATTCCCAGTTTTTGAATAAATTATGTTTCTTAACCTATAAATTAGCCGTTGGTTTCGTTTGGCAAACTCATTTGATACGATTAGGACATTTAAAAAAAAAATGTGGCAAATCATCCCAGTTTTGTAACATAAATACTTCTACGATCTTTAACAGAGGCTATAAGTTTACCAGATTACATATAATCAGACCCATCCCCCAGTTTATGACTCATATATTCCTTCCCCTGTGCCTGCAAAACCCCATTCCCCCTTCCTTCATTTGTTGATCTATCGAATAAGACTGATCTGCGTCACTCTCTCAGCAAATTTTCCAGTGGCAACAGTTCGGTTTCGAATGCATGTTGGAGCCAAACCTCACGTAAAACCAAAGGAGCTCTGCAATAACAAACATTGTCCTCCTCCGGTAGCACCACGAAGACGGTTGCAACCATCCTCCATTCCGTGGCTGTTCCCGTGGACTCCTCCAAAAAACCATGTGGATGTGGAAATATACCTCACGACAGCCCCTTCCTTCGTTTCTATCGGTGGCCTGGTGGCCCAGTATTACCACCAGATATGACATGACATTGTGGTTGGTACCTGTGCTCGTTGTGTGCATAGTTGGCTCTCCTCGTTTTTATGGTCTTCTGCAACGGGTTGGAATTGAAAAGGCTTTTTGTACAGAAAGCGGGCCTTATTGATCATAAGCGTGTCATTGTTTTCAATCTATGTGCTCCGCGTGATAACAGTGGAATGCATATTGCATATTTCTTTTTTGTTAGATGGGCTTTTCATTCGATTATTCGAAATATTAGCGTTTCAAAGTTTACAATTAAGAAATTTTCAATGGCTGTCACATGGACTCATGTCAACGCTAATTGCGTAATGTGCGAACACACAGTGTCATTGAGTTAGAGGAAAAACATGTTTTGTTCGTCTGTCACAATTGTTGTTTCGACATTTTAATGGCTTTAAAACAGCTAATGAAATTTGGATGATTCATAAGTGTTTTCGGACAAAAACAAGATGAATAGCATTTTGGATGGGTTTGTTTAGTCAGTTCTGGCACGGTTAAAATTTTGGTTGCAGTCATCAGTTTAGAGTATTTTGTATTAACGGAAAGTGACCGTCCCTCTCCCACTCCCCACTTTTCAATGAATGGGCCTACAGTTACTTATGCCCCGAGAAGCTGTAGCTTATGTTTATCTACTCACCGTTGAGCCGTTTTTTGCTCCCTCCCGTGCAACACGACCATCAAATTTCGCGCAAGTTAACCAACCGAGCGGAAGTCCGCTCGGGCGACAGCGCAAGCTGCTCAAATTCGACCTATGCAACGTACTTCCCTTTGTTTCTCTCTTCATTCGCGCAGTTCACATCGTTGTCGGTTCTCGAGATCTCGAGGCAGAATTTGGCTGTCTCGTTGGCGAAAGAGATAGAGGTCGGCTTTTTGAAAAACGTCGATTCTCGGGGTGGGTTGCGTTGCGTCACCCTCAAACCCATCCAACGGCTGACCTGGGGCGATGAGTGGGTTCAAATTTTCTTTTTAGCTCCGCTTTAATGACACACATTGTATGCGTCATTGTTTGCGTGCATCCGTCGCGAAAGTCTCACGGCGCCTGATCGACGAGCCCAGGTCGGCTATTGAAAGCGTGGAGGGGCTCTCGCGTCAGTCGTCGGCGACATTTCCGCATGTTACCGCGGCCGCGGTCGTCGCCACCAGCAATGGCTGTTAGTTTGCCTTGCCTTGCCCCCTCCCCCTCAGCTGGTTTGGCGTCGCCCCTCTGGCCATGCATCCTCGGGGACTCGGCGACCGTTAACAGCTGTAGCTATTTATTTGTCGAATATGTGTTGTGTTTTTTGTTTCGCAATGCTCGAACGGCGCATTTGCGAGCCGAGCGTCTTCCCATACCTCCGTGACTCCCAAGCGTTCCACGTGATGCCGTGATGACAATTCAAAATTCTCCCACCCTAGGAAAAAAACAGTTTTTACTATCCAATCATTCCCCGTGTGGTGTGGATCGATTCAATCGTGGTTACGCCTTGATTTTCTGAAAAGGGTGGTGACAAAGTTGCATTGTTGAAATTTCAGTGATTTCATCCAGAACCATGCCATCAACCACTCAAAATTTATTTATTCTTATCTATCTTTGTGCATTGATAGCGTTCGGATGTGGTGAAAATGTGACTCAACAAAGTAAGCTACCTTTTTTGAGGGGTTCAGTTTTAAAAAAATATATATCTTCAATCGTCGTCTTTTTTCTCAGTTTTCAACCTAATCTTTACAGACTGTGGCATCGGTATGTTCGACTGCGGAAACCACAACTGCATCCCAAGGTGAGTCATATCTATCCCCAAATCGAAACATCACGCTCACTTTTATATATCTATGACAACATCGGGCTCAGTTTTATATACCCTTTAAAAACACCTGCTCTTCCAGGTCATGGCGCTGCGACGGCGATGTCGATTGCCTCAACGGTGCAGATGAAAAATCGTGCACCACCCAGCCGACGGTCGAATGCAACTCCGAGACCCACTATCAATGTAAGCCGTCGCCGGAGGGTTCTTCGAAGCCTCGTTCCCGGATTTCCCTCTTCCCTCAAACTTTCCCCATCTCATGCATCCCGCATGCATGGAAGTGTGATGGCGAGGTCGATTGCCCCGAAAAGGACGATGAACTCGGTTGTTCGCCTTCGGAAGTCCACTGTGGTGATGGTCAATTCAAGTGTCCCGGTTATCAGCACCATCAGACCTCCTGTATCCCTCAATCATGGGTCTGTGATGGCGAATCTGATTGCGTCGACATGGCCGATGAGAAGAATTGCACGGATGCGTCTAAACTTACGCTTGGTGGTATTCTCTCCGCGAAAAAGCCAAACTGCAGCGCTGATGAATTCCAATGTGCTGATGGTACCTGCATTTTTGGCATCTGGAAGTGTGACGGCGAATCTGATTGCAAAGACAACTCTGATGAAGACATGAAGCTCTGCAAGACGAACCAAACCTGCGATCCGGCTACCCACTTCCAATGTGCGGATAATCACTTCTGCCTGCCGATCGGCTGGCGATGCGACACTCAACCCGACTGCCCCGATCACAGTGATGAGCAAAACTGCACGGAAGTCAAGCGTATGCATGAAGTCAGGTGTGCTGGTGATGAATGGCAATGCAAAAACAAGGCTGAATGTATTCGAGCTGCCTGGCGGTGTGATATGGATAATGATTGCTCGGATGGCAGCGATGAGGAGAATTGCAGCAACTCAGAGCTTACCTGTGGTGTTGATGAGACTCTTTGCGATGATGGCATTTGCCGTGTTGATTGTGCTCCGGTTAAAGGTAAGAACATGATTTCATACTACTCAAACAGTTGAACAGTTTAAAATATATAATTTTAGCCCCAGTTGGCTGCGATGACGAACACGAATACGCCTGCGACAATTCAACTTGCATTTCGCTGACTAAATTGTGTTCTGATAACTCCTCGGCGAACAATTGTATCAAATCTGTCTGCGCTCAGAAAATCCGTAAGTCTATCATCCTTTTACCAGTTTTTATAAAAAAAATTCATCCCCTTCCAGACCGCTGCGACAAAGAAGATCCCCACTGCCATTGCCGCACCACCTTACGCGGCGGCGAAGTTTGCTACTGCCCGCCCGGATTCGAACTCCGCGGAAAGAACTGCGTTGACATCAATGAATGCGATCAGCCAGGCGTCTGCGATCAAAAGTGTATCAATACTGTCGGAAGCTTCAAGTGTGACTGCTATCATGGCTTCAAGCTGACCGGAGGAACACTCGTCGATGGTGAAGCTGTTGCCAAGGATGCCAGCAAGTGCCGAGCTATTGGCAATGATCCGTTGTTGCTTCTTTCCAATCGGGCTATGATTCGACAGTGAGTTTTATGCTTTATTAATTTCTCTATCTAATTTTGGCATGTCACTCCAGTTTTTGTTTATCTCTCATCGCGCCCCCGCGTTTTTGTTTACATCCCATTTTTAACTTTTGTTTATTTCCCCTCCAGATTCGACATTGTCAACAACCGCTACCATCCCCTCGTCAGCAAGCTGGACTCAGCTGTTGCCATGGACTATTGGCATCAAAACAGGACGTTGATTTGGTCGGATGTCGCGAAGGAACAAATTATGATCTGTCACATCAATGTGTCCACAGACAATGTCATCGGATGCATCGAGGGAGGCAATTTGACACTCCTCACCAAGAATATTAGCACTCCGGATGGATTGGCTATTGATTGGGTTCATGGATTGCTTTTCTGGACGGATACTGGCCTTGATACTGTAAGCCTTTAAAATTCATGAAGTGCAATACTCAGTTTATATTTACAGGTGAACGTCTTCGATCTCAACACCCAAAAGCGCAAAGTCCTCTTCGACACCGGTCTCGAGGAGCCTCGTGCCATCGCTGTTGATCCCTCAGCCGGTCTGATCTTCTGGACTGATTGGGGTGCTCGTGGACGTATTGAGCGTGCCGGAATGGACGGTCAAAACCGCGTCGAAATTCTGAATGGTGAATCGGTTCGCTGGCCGAACGGTCTTGCCGTTGATATCTACGATCAGAGAGTCTACTGGGCCGATGCCAAGATCAAAGCCATCTCATCCTGCGATTATTGGGGCAAGAATGTGAGGACTGTGCTTCATTCGCATAAGCATCTCCGTCATCCGTTCTCTGTGGCCGTCTTCGAGGAACGGATTTACTGGACTGATTGGGACCACGAAGGCGTGCTCACGGCCAACAAGTTTACCGGCGAAGACGTCAAAACTGTCATGAGTGGCGTCACGGGGCCGATGACCGTCCGTATCTACCATCAGATGGCTCAGCCGGAACAAAGCAACAAGTGCCAGATGCATCAGTGCCAACATTTGTGCTTGCCGAAGGCTCATATTCGTGAAACACAAGCCGAGAATGAGGGCGTTCTCCAGGGATTGCCGTACACGTGTGGTTGTGATATTGGATTCCGATCATCGCTGATGGACATTACCCAATGTACGCCGGAAGGATTGCTCGGTGAAGTCATTCGACAGGAAGTCACTGGCGGCGGCTCGGCTTCGGACAACGTGTTGTTTGGATTCTTTGTTGTTGGGCTGATTGTGGCGTCTGTGCTTCTTGGGGTATGTTTAAATCTAAGCCAGTGGTTTCAGTTTATCATTTTCCATTTCCAGGGCTACGTCTACCGTCAAAAGCGAGGTGGCCGTTTCACCGCCCTCCAATTCGACAACCCCATCTACCGCCGTACGGTTGAGGACGTCGATGGCGAGTTGGACATCTTTGGTGATAACAGTGTCGGTGCGATTCCCGCCAATCAGGAGCCGCGACTCGTCTTGTCGCCGTCGGCCAATGGCAGTGCCGCCAACGGCATTAATGGTGGTCCTCCGCCCTACGGTGTCAGCCACGATCCGATGAATGACAATCGCGGCATCTATTAACCAACACCACCTCTCTTGAAGCCGGTATTACTTTGCTAACTTTGTGACTTTTGCATATTTGAACAATATCTTTGTACTCTTTTTTCCCATCCTCATACGACTGTTTCACTTTGCGCGACCAGCTCCTATCTATCCGATTTGAAAAGCCAATCTCGGTCTTTTTTGTATAATTTATTTTATATATCCCTTTCTTTCCTCGTTGCCTTTGGTCAAACTTTTGAAACGCGGGTTGGCTCTTTTGTCTGTAAATTTTTATCACGTTTTAAAGTTCTTTCTAATGTATCTATGGTTTCGAGCTTATGCTAGCAGGGGGTATATCCGATCGAGGCAGCTCTATCTTTTTATATCAAAAGTGTAATTGTATAAATGCCACTGTGTGAGGCCTTTGTTTCTTCCCTCTGTGCAATACGTTTGGTTATTGGAAACCCCGAAATCGAGTACTTTTATCTACCCCCGTTTGACAGTCTGTAATGTGCTCACACTTTGTAGGTAAGAGTTCCTTTAATCAGTTATAAAGATATCAGTGATATTTATTATCAAAGTGAGAGTGAGCCAAAGTGGACAAAATACATACAGACAAGGCACATTACGATTCGATACCATCGTAGTGGGCTGGTATCGGTAGTGTGGGTGACAAACATTAACAAAATAAATAAGACTTTTCGCACAGGGATAACGACGTGTATTGGTGATAATGACCGTAATTTCACTGGGAAGCGGTTGCGAGAATGCGGGCGACGAAGAAGAGCAGACATAGGGAAAGGATTGACAATGGTGAGGCGCCGGGGGCCGATGCCGGTCGATCGGGGGATGATGGTGATAGACGGGATCGGGGAGTGGTTGAACGGGCTGCCGGAGCCGGGCTGGAGGCTGATGGGGTCGGACTTGAGGGCTGAAAATTGAGAAATGCAATGATTTTTCACAGTTTTTATATATCCAAAACTCACTGTATCCATGCAAGCCTTCAAAATAGTGCCCTTCAAGTTGGCACACAACTGATCATCCTTATCAGTGCACGTGCAAGTCGCGAAATCAGCACCCTGAGTCGTGGCCAGGGTGGCATTGAGGTGGCGACGGCACTTGTCACTGCATTGACCAATGCTGGTTTCGGCTTCGCATTCACTGACGAAGAGCTCCCATTTCGAGTTGCATTGAAGGTCGGCTTCACAGATGAGCTTGGCAAAGTTGCAATGTTTGGGGGACTTGTTGGGCAGGAAGCCGCATTGTTCGAGCTCTGATTTGCCCGGGACACAACTGGCATCACTGCGGAGAAGGTTACGGCCCTGACGGTTCTGGTAGAGGTTCATCGCGGCCATTCGACATTGGGGTTGACATGTGTTTGTGACACTAAAAATAGATACGGGTAGGCTATGCTTTGGTGGGCAGTTTTTAAATTTTGATTTGAATTTGTTGACATTGGTTCGCAAACAGATATTATGTAAAACAAGGTCGATACGCGGACTTGGTTTTGGTTTACACAGATCGCTTGATGCAGTTTTAACGAAAATTGAAGCAGCTGTATATAGCTAGTCAGTGGCATTGAGATGGCGACGACATGTTGCATTAATAGCCGGCGCATTTCAGTTTTAGCTCAAAATTTTCAATCTTTGTCCAGTTTATCCATATTCGCTCCCCTGGCCCTTTTCTTTCAAAGTAACACCTTGAAGGACTGTCCCTTACTGCCACCCAATCCAATCCTATCCACCTCATCCATCCAGCCGGCCGAAGGGGTGTGAAGTGGCCCCAAAAGTGGTAGCCCCGCCACCGATTTGCTTTAGAGTTTGCACACATCTCATCCTTCCCCTCATCCTCCACCTTCTCCTCCGTCTTCACAGCCATCATGACAACAACACAAAGAAGGAGCGAGCTCCGTCGCCTTGGCTGTGATGCAATTGCAATTGGATCCAATCCATTGTCGCGCTCACAGACAGCCTATTTGCCGGAGGCGCGAAGAGGAAGGAAGATGAAAAGAGGCGGAATTCTGGTGTAACCGTCCATCCATCGATGAGGGTCGATGCGGGTCCGCGCTCGCCAATGACTATTATAATGTAAACCTGTTACGAGGGTTTCGGACTTCGAACAGTGCTTTGATATTATTGTTATAAATGGCTATTAATATAGGGTTTAAAAAATCCCATATACATACAGTTTCGCAGTTTACATATAAAAATCAGATAAGAAACTCACCACGCAGACTGGACTACAGCTAATCTATGGATACAATCAGTATCATCTTCACACTGCTTACTCAATTTTAGGCACTCATCGGATACTTCTGGCATCTGAGGGGCTGCGAAGATGGTTGTGAGTGTTGCCAGAAGGCATAGAAGAATTTTGTAAGCCACCATTGTATTTAACAGTTTAAACCCTAAAATAGAATAAAAAATGAAAGGCGATTAACCGGCACGCGCATACTAGAACGTCAATCAGTTCTCTCGCAAACGGAAATCGAATGAAAGTGAATATTTTCTGACAAAAACACTTTTTTCGATATTAAAAGTGAGCAAAATGAGTTCAAGGACTGTTTTGAAGAGGGGGATTTCCGGTTTGGAGGAGCGCGGCGATAAGGGGGATAGAAATGACTTGTTTGGCATTCAGTTGAAGCTACACAATTTTCTAACAGTTTACCATGTACAAGTCAAATCTGGCAATTAGAAACAAAAAATATCGTTATAGCTTAAAACTGGAAAGCGACAGTTTACAACATTCAAAAATCCAAACCAAACCCCTCCAGCTATGAACAGAAACCATCCATAGCTTCGAGACAAACGACCGAGAGTCACCGCCATCAGCCTTCCATCCATCTACCTCCATCCGCGCGGACTTTGCTTGAGGCAACTATGCATTTCATTCGTTTTTGGATGGATGGGGGAGACTCGACGTTCGAGAGGGTCGGTCGGCTCGGCTCTGCGCACCGCCAGCTGCATCGGAGTCCCCCCTCTTGATCACCATCATCCTGGACAGCTAGCCTGGTACTGGTACTATCCTTCGAGAGCAACCGAACCGCCTGAGGGGATGGAGGGTAGTGGTGGCTAAACAGATGAAGCCAGCACATTTGAGTCGGTCACTCGGCTTCATCGCCACCGCCCTCAGGAGCAGGCTAAAAATAAAAGAGTCCATTCTGTTGTTGATTCCCTAACAATTGGAAGCTGACTGTCCAGGCCAGGGTCCAAGGCTCCGCCTTTGCTTCAGCTTTAGCTTTTTCGGGTAGCGGCGGCGGCTTCTGAGGTGACGATCAACTGAAAATCGACAAAAAAGCGCAAATCGCAAATCTCCTACACATGTTTGATTTGGGTCTGTGTTTGGTCCGACGACAAAAAAGATGAATACAATGGACAGGCGTCAAAATCTGACAGCGATTAAGCGATTTGGGATGTGCTTTTTTGGGCGAGGGTTCAATAATAGGAAAATTCAACGTCCAAAGAAGCAGACAGTTTACAAGATCAAAACTATCAAGGCCATACAAAAAGTTCACAGTTTTCAAACTCCAAAAACTGATAAAACTATAAACTGTAAACACCCCTTATATGAATACCCCCACCCCCGATGACTAACATAAGCCAACTCCAGCCAGCCTACCGATCACCCAACGGATAAGCCGTCCGTCCTCACTTTGGACTACCAAAAAACGACTGTAGATCGCGAATTGGACGACGCATTGACTTCTGTCTCAAGTCAAGTCAGCATTCTGAAGAAGTCCTTGTTCAGTCAGTGTCGCTGCAGCCATGGTTGAGTCATCCGACAAGACAAGGCTTTGATTTTGAGCGTACATCTCAAAGTCCAATCCCCCTCAATCTTCCAGTCCAATCCGTCATAATGCTCGTAGAAATAGTCAGTCGAACGAATGAATAACTAACATACATAGTCTAGGTAGCGTCAAAAGAATTACGACTAACTTTTTTGCGAACTGCGCATGCGGGTTCGAAGTCAGCACCTCTGGGTGCAAGGACGCGTATCGCCTCACTCCTCACTTGTACATACGTATCTTCCGTCAACTCACAACAATACAATAGGTATGTGTTATGTGTCTGGTGTGAACATTTATAACATAAGGGATGAGTTTCGATGGAAAAGGGGTACTGATGTGACTATTTATGCACTCGCAACTTTTGAAATGTGATGTTTTTCGAAGGGATGGAAGTCAGGTGGGGAGGGGGGCTATGATTATGACATCCTCAATGCAGTTTATGAAGACAATGTTTAGAAGCACGAAAAAGATATTGTTTACGGTCAGTACAGTTTAGCCAGACAACCTAGGACATAAGTGCCCCCACAAAAACTGATCTTTTCCCTTTCATTAACCACCATTACTCAATTGAATTAACCTTGCGTCATCCACGAAACAGTTTTCTCCCTCTGTTCTGCAAAATCGCCTTGACTCAGGATTTCGAAGTCGATCATCACGGCGTTCGATGGTTGCGCAGGTCCTCAAAGTGCGTTTCGTCAGATACCACTTCAGAGTTATGTAAACTATTGCCCTAAAGGGAAGTTGATGACAATATCTGTTGACAATAAACAATTCAGAAAAGTTTTACTGAAGTCAACTATTACAATATGATTACAGTTTGTAAGGTTTATATGATTAAGTCGAGTTTCTTTGCCTGTTCCAGTTTTTTTGCGACACAAAATTGAACAAAACTCAACTAACTTTATTTCCAATACAGATCCAAACAAAAAATAGACCGCGTATATCCCGATACACATTGATATCAGTTTAATGAAATCCCAATAGATGTGAATTCCAATAACCAACATCTATTTGACTTTTTTCGATTCTTTAGCCGATCGCGATGCGATTTCAACACCCGCAGAGCCAGGAGCTGGGCCGTGATTCTTCACCAAACCGAAAAGAAGACCAACAAGGCTTTGAACAAACAAACCGGCGATGAACGCCAATCCGGCACAGATTAGCCAAAAATCGAGATTCGCGGCGCGGGTCCAAGTCGATGCATAGGCTTGACGGCTGGGTTTAAAGAACTTGGCACCACGATGACGGCCAATGTGCTCAATAGCACGGAGGGCGCGATCGAAGGGTGATTCGGCGCGGTCGCGGTATTCTTTGGAGGCGTCTTTGGTGGCTGTTTCGAACCTGGAAATAAGAAACACCAGTTTTAAGTTTTTATAAGAAGGGGTCGAATGGGGCCTACCGTTTGTTATCGAGAACTTCTTTCATCGCAGCAAGCAACATCGATTCAGTCAAAACAGCTTTGTTGACGATGACACCAAAGCCTTTGTTTTGAACCTTGACCAAATTGGCATGATTGACACCATAGAGGGGAATACCGACAATTGGGACTCCATGGGCGACGGCTTCCATAACGCTGGACATGCCGCCGTTGGTCACTAGGAGTTTGCAGCGTTTGTGGGCTGAAATATGGTTTGTTTGACAACTTTCTGTATCGAAGTTCAGACAGTTTACCGATAAGATCATTTTGTGGCACAAAAGTAGTCAAATTAATGTGGCTCGGAATCTTATCCACATCAATACCCGGCAATTTCATGTTTGGCCCGATCCTCCAATAGATACGGTACTTTGTGAGTTTGCTCAATGCGCCAAGAATGGCTTTAGCTTGGGATTCTGTCATTTTGCTGGAATCAGCCTGGGTGCCGAGCGCAACTACAATGACACCGTTTTCGGCGGCGGCGATGGTCGTGTTCCAGGGCTGAAATGGCATTTCATCTTCAAAGAGAGCCGACAGTTTATAAAAAACCAACCGCAAAAAGCGGCTTCACATGATCGATGTGCAAACCAGCGACGGGTACAACATTGACACCAAAAGCGGTGCCGTCCTCGAGCAAGGGGTCAGTGTTGACAAAGTAGGCTTCGGCGAGTTGTTTCAGCTGTAAAAACAGAACCTTGGTCCATGCAGTTTTTAAAATCCAATCCAACCTTATTAACATCGGGGAAGCCCTTAAACTTTTTCTTAATCTCATAATCCTCGGCAAACAACTTGGTAATCGGCTCATCCAGGCCGCGATACCGTTTCGACACAACTCGCGCAATCGCTGGGATCGTGTTTTGGGCAATGGCCTCCTTAACGAGGTGATAGCCATTCAACAGGCGACCGGCAAAGTTGGGACGCGCATTTGAGGGGGATCGACGGCTGGAAAAGGAATCCAAGTTCCAGGGATTGCCGGAGGCAATGATTGTTTCGTCGGTGAAACCTGAAAAAAGTTAAGTTTGAGGAAAGTGTCAGTTTAAAAAATACCAACCATGAACATCATAATAGATAAACGGAATTCCAAGAATATGGACAATAGCGAGTTGACAGGGGTTTCCGGCATAGACCACAGCAACGTCGACTTTGTCTTTTTTGAGAGTGTCCATAAGGTTGCTGTTCAACATCTGAAAAAAGATTCATTTACATCAGTTTACCAGGATCGAACATAGGAACCAACACTCAAAACTATCAAATTCTTGAAAAACTAGGTAGCAATATTGTTAATTTTGACAGTTTATATAGAAAGTAAACACAAACCTTGTAGCAAGAATAGTTGTGTGCCGTCCAATACGGCTCATCGAAGGCATCAACTTCATAGGTTTGACGCCACGGGACATCGCCGCCGATGTCTTCGAGGGGTTTATAGAGGGTTCTAAATACCATTTACCCAATGAACAGTTTAAAAAATCACAAAAACAACTTACGATGGCAACAAATTCTTCAATTGCTTCTCCTTAACCAAATGAAGCTTCGGTTTCACGAGTCTCGGCTCCTCTGGGATCAGCACCGGCTTGACTGTGACCACGCTGTGATGCCGTAGTGCCAATTGTTGAGCAAGGAATTCAAAAGTGTTCCTTTCAAATTGATTCGTTCCAATTAGGAAGAACAACACGTTGATGGCATTAGAAAGAGTGAAAATTTGCCAGAGGCATAAAAGTTTGAAGTACAACATTTCCCGGAAGTGAGGTAAATGGGCCACTGAATGGAATTGAATCGAATCGACTGACCAAGCCTATTCGGTCCTCGAGACTCTCGACCGACCCCAACCAACTCTGTGACAGTTCGTGATGGGGTGTCTTGATGTGGACGACTTTTTTGAGCCTTTCCTTCGACCACGGCGATGACGACGGCGACCAAAATAACCAAAGCTATGTAGATATAGTATTTGCACGACGACGGCGGAAGTGACCTACGACGACGCGTCTAGCGGGATCAAGTTAAACTTTTTTCCGCGATGGCTGATGATGAGGGGCTCGTCGTCCGCCATCGACTCTGTCAACAAGTCAAGTGAGTCTGCTCTGCTGCCGGAGCCGCCCGAATTCACAAAGGACGGAAAAGAACGACGTCAAACAATGTGGGGCAGCATTGCAGCTAGCTTTTGCTGCCGCACCTTGTCGATGGCCAATCGTCGCGCTGCATCACGTCGACGGATTTGAATGTGGACCGGTAGATCATAGACAATGGCCATGGGTGGCGCGGGTTGGAGTCGGATGATCTCATGGGATCGGCCATAGAGGAAGAAGACTATGATTTCGAAGACGGTCAGGGCTGTCATGCCGAAGTAGAGGGACAGGGTGCTTCCGAGGTCGACTTAAACATTAAATTGTAAGAAGAACAGTTTAAAAACCCAAAACTCACTCGCAAAATTAACAAATTTATAAGAAGAAGAAACACTGTTAGTGCTAACCCCAAATCCGAGGGCCACTTGAATCGAATAGTCTGCCGATATCACTCGAGGGACCAAAGACACATCATAGATAACTCGATTAATCACATTACTCCGAAGTTCCAATGGTGAAATGATAACCCTATAAGCTGAATAGAGAGTTATTTCTGAGGCATGAACACTTTCGGTCAATCGTATCCACAATTTGACGTCTTGGTTTGGGTTTGTTCGGTTGAATTTGATCCAGAAGTTTCGTTGGACCGCTGAAATCGCAAACTTAAATACATATACGATTATTGTCACAGTTTATAAATCAAACATACACGTAACATAGAGATCATTCTCAATATTCCCCAAAATGATCCTTGTGGTGTCGGTAACCTCATCGTGGTTTGCCGGTTTGTCGCAACTGTCTCCATCGAATGTAGTGCACCTGGAAACGTAGATCAAATAGTCACTTCAGTTTACAAAAAAAACCTTCTTACTCAATCAAATCAACAGCTGGTGACAGCGTTATCTCCGGATAGTTAACTTTATCCATGAGAAACGTGTGAATGTATGCCGATGACATGGTTCCCGTCCATCGGTAAACAAACGCGGATGCATGCATGAGGAATCCCGACAAAATGGCGAGAAGAGTGATTGCGGATAGAATTCTGAAACACCATTTTCGTTTATACAGTTTTAAACAAAAACACTCACCGAAACCATTTCGGATGCCGTGAATGAAGAAATCGAATGCCATTGATTGAAGTGTAGTCGCAAAAAGCGTCAAAAAGGCTTTCGCTTTCCATTGGTCCTTACTTTTTGGATGTCAACAAAACTAATAAGTCAGTTTTTTAACAATCCAAATGTAATCAAAAAAGAGAAGGAATTTGCAATGTAGCACATTTTGGCCACTTCGGCAAATGGTTTTGCCATTTTTGAAAATTTTTGAACTTGCTAGAGGTTACATTGCATTGCCAAAGCTATAATTTTCATGAAAAATGAACACTTCCACCTCCACAAAATTTGAATTATTCCTCAAACCAAACCGGCATTCAGAATGACAAATAGCTGCCGGCTGGTGATAGGACCTCCCTAAAAGAGCCCGCCGCTTTCGAAATGGGCCTCTTTAGCTCCAAACATGCCGATTCTTTTGACATTGTGCCACTTCCCGAGACGATTAATGATTCGAAATCGCGAGTGTTAGTACTCTATTATCTATAATACCCAGTGTTCCAGTTAAAAATATAAATTTCCAGGCTCTGCGGTCTCGACAATGACACGATCATCCCCCGAATCCGTGAAGAAGACAACAACCCATCCAATGAGCAACTCTGTGTTCTCATCAATCTCCACAGTTCGGTAACCCAGACGACAAGTACACCGTGTGCCACTGCCGCTGGCTGCCCTTTGCATGATTCATTGACCCAACAAATCACAGTGCCCGTCGAGACACTGCCAACAGATAACTCGTTTCAAACGCCAGTGACTGACCTGCCACTGTGGCCACAAATCAAGCGAAGATTGCCGGATTTGGAGAGCATTGAGGAAATGGCCGACTGGGTTAACAAGGTTTTTTACATTGTCTGTCCACCTGTGCCGAGTTGGATCATCCAGAAGGCGGCATTTCATCCACCGAAGAGGGGTGAACATTATTTTTTGATCGCGGGACCGGTGAGTTCAACTGCAAATACTTACAGTATAATATTGTAGAAACATTGATTACATTCATTGTTCAGTTTTAAAAACCCAAAATTCTTCCAGCCAAATGAACGCGTCCCCGTGCTCTGTGCCAAAGAAGCCAAAGAAAAAGGCAACCCCGTAATGTGCCCCCGAATGGTTTTATCCCGGTCGTTTCTGATGATGGATGTTGCCGAAGGGTGGTATCACATTCAGGTTTGTTTATTTTATTTCTCACAATTGTCGGTGAATCTTGCATGCCAGTTTTTTTACTTTAGACCCACATAATCGAAAATTCGATCGGCAACCACCTCGTTCTGATACACGTAAAATGCCGTACCTCATATAAATCCAATATAAAGTCGCCGAGAATAATGATATCCTCCCAGCCGAACTCGTCCGATTTGGGCGGGTGTAGCCTGGCTGATCCGTCCTTTGTGGAGATTGCCAATTCATTGAATTGCGACATTATCGGGTATGACTACAGTGGGTATGGGTGTTCGACCGGGTTTCCGTCACAGGTATGAACAAAATCCTATTAGAAGACCAGTTTAAAACAATTTCTAATTTGTAGGCAGCGATTTACTCTGACATCGAAGCCGTCTACGCTTTCGTGACAAAAACCCTTGGATACGAGGATGATGATATAATTTTGTTTGGGTTCAGTATGGGCACCGCTGCCAGCATACATTTGGCAAGCATTCGGAATCAAGTAAGATTTGTTATTATCAATGTTTACCAGTTTAGATTAAAAACATAATGCAACCACGCAACATGGAAAGATTTATGGTCGGATCAGGGATGGAATGAGTGGTTTTGACATTTTTCTTTTGCTATCCCAAACTCTGATAATAGAGCGAATGTACAGTTTTAAAAATCAAAATTTCAGCTCTGTGGCATGATTCTCGTGGCACCATTTACATCACTCTTACGGATTGTCGGCAAGACAGATAACCCAATCACTTGTTGTTGGGATCAATTTCCGAAGTACGTTTTGATGCCAATCTTTATGTGGTTCACAGTTTTAATCTTTTCCAGCTACGATAAAGCCGCCTGTATTCTCACCCGAACCCTGATCTGTCACGGCATGTCGGATGCCATTGTCGGCACTGCTCACAGTGAAACGCTTCGACAAAGACTGAAAAATGTGGAAGCACCGTTTTACGTGCCGAATGCCACGCATAGAGTAAACAAAGTACCAAGTGCATACAGTTTATAACCCCTTTCAACTTCCAGGGCATCTACAGTGATGTATCCATGTGGCGACGCATCAAGGACTTCATGAACGATGATCTCGGTGTCACGGCGAGTTGGGATGCCTTCGTTGAACCTGTCGATGTGCCCGTCGAATCCTGACGAACCTTTTTCATTGCTTTTGTTTTTGATTCGGTATTTTATGATTTGGGTAATGATATTATAAAAGACATTAACAAAGTATAAGCCAAATCATCCAGTTTTTGTGTTTTAAAAAAAGTAGCTCGATGCACGTGTCGTTGCAAGCTGTGTTCCTTTTTTCGCGGTGAGACCGCTGAACCGTATGCGTGCACTCTCTCTAAAATGCACGCTCTCTCAGCTGTTCGCGCGCGTTTGTCCGGGACGCGACGCTTTTCTTCGGGAGCAACCAGTGGGCAAGTATTGACAACAACCGTTGCTCGCGATCCCATCTTTCGGCTATGTTTATATATATATTTTTTACTCATTTGTGTACATACGGTATATACTTTCAGCCAGCATTCTACCCTGAATCATGGCCCAACCAATACGGCCAACATTATCCGGACGGCAAGCTGCTCGAACCTCATCCGCTCCCTACACCATTATCAAACGCAATCCGCCGCCGAAAATCATCACATTGCCGACGACTGTGGTTCAAAATAAGACTATGAGTGATGTGACGATTGTCTACAAACCGTCTACGCCCAAGGCTGTTCCCCCTCAGACGACGTCAGCTGCATCGACGACGCCAACTTCATCCACAATCAAAACGACCAATTCATCCGCGAACAAAAGTTCAAATCAGGGTGCACCCACGCCGACGAGCACTATACTTTTCAAAGTGCCTCCGCGACGGAATCAAGGCGACAGTGGTCAGAATCCGACAGAGCAACAGAACATGCCTCAAAACGGGACGACGTCTTCGACATCTGTCGCTCCAGTTCCACAAGCCGTGCCCAGTCAGGTGTATTACGTCGGTGAAGGACGCGATGGCGGTGGACAGTTCTACTTTTTCAACAAGATTGAGCGTTTCCGAGGCTTTCGACGACATGGCGCTGAAGGGACTGACCAGCACTTTGGATCCGTGAAGTTCTTGCAGGAGTGTGCCGATCTTCATCATGCTCAGGATCATATATTTTCGTTGACTGTGGTTACGGTAAGCCCTTACACTGTTCACGCAGTTTTTTTGCCATACATTTATATATATTTTGTCTCCATTTCAGCGAGTGCCCTTCAAATTCATGTACAACGACCTCGTCATGACCACCATCGGAGTGATTCGAACAGAAGTCCACGGCGGCTACGACTCAGAACCACCATTGAACCCTCAATTGCAAGCTATCCGAGACGAGCAACAGGCCATGAGCAAAAAGTTGGATGAAGTTGCGTCTTCACTACAAGATGTTGCCGAGATTGTGCCACAGTTGCGTCAACTTGGGGCTGGCAATGATGCGAGTTCGGAGGGTGACGGCATGCCTGGTATGAATTTACCGGAAAAACTTTTGCGCTCAGTTTATATATTCATATTCCAGAACCCCAAGAACCCACCTGGATCGTCCCCAAAGACGAAGTCAAAGCGCTCAAAAAGCATGCCTTCAGTGAGACCTCCTTTGCCAATGTTTTTCTCAAGCGGATTCTCGGCGAATTCCTTCCACTTTTGGGCATCTCAGCCGTTCCTGCCGAGTTCATGGACGAAGCCTTCACTGTTTTCTGCTACTTTTACAACCGCACGACATTGAATGCCAAGCAACAGGCAAAGACGCTCGTGACCAATGAGTTGAACAAGATTCGCTCGATATACCGTAACCGAATCCGCCGGCATCGAAGCGGCGCCTACGGGAAAGCGTCAAAAAAGTATTTCTACTACCAGCTGGATGCCAACAAGGTCTGGAAGTGCTATCTTGACCATGATTATGAAACACCGGCCGATCTGTACATGCTGCGGGAAGAGCATAATATCGAACTGCCGAGTATTGAGGCGGAGGAGATCTTTATCACGTTGAAGGGGCCCAATGACGCGTCTTATTTCAACTATTACTACAATTATACGACAAATTCTGAACTGATCTTTGATTAGCTTGAATATGTCCCTCTGGGTTGTGTTTTTGTTTAGTTTATACTGATATCTGGCTTAAATTACAAGGACACTATGTCCAAGAGTAAGTAAATTGTAATTTGTAAATTGTTTTTGTTTATTTTATCAGAGTTGTACAGTATGTTTGAAAATGCTTTAGCTATAAAGTTGAAACCCTTTTTGGCACGTAAACCCTTAAATTTGGCAAAGCACTATTGAATTGAAAACCCTCTTTGAGAAATTGTGTTTTAGTTGTCCCTAAAGTCTCATTCTTACTAGGTTTACTATTGTGATGTATGTACTTATGTACTACATACGTGCAGTATATAGCTATGAAGCAGAAGTAATTTTGAAAAGGCGCATTGTATGCTGTAAAATGTTATTTTAAGGAGATAGAAGGTGCTGACGATGAGATGCATACAATGATCCAACATTCGTAAAACTGCATAAGCAAACACTGATCTCTTAATAGCAAAATAAACGTATATTCAAGGGTGGACAACTGGGCCGGGTCAATCTTTACTGGCCAACAGCTATAGGACTAAAATTACAAATATGACCGGTAATGGCTAATCTCTTCAGGCCTGTCCATCATAGCGTGTATTTCAGACAGTTTTGTTTAAATTTCTGAACTTTGAATTTTTTTACACCTTCAGTTGTAACTTGTTCTGTTATCACAGACAGCATTAAATAGGGACTGATTCACATCAGTGTTAAACAAAGAATTAGGGCAAAGATCAAAACAACAAGGTTAGTCTGTGTTTTTTTCTCACTTGTCTGATAAAGTTTTTACGATAGAATTGTACCTGCAGTTTTATGACCACGGTTTATCTTTTTTATAAAATCGAGCCAGACCGTTAATTATATACTGTTTATTAATGATGATTCACTTCAATTTGGTCATGCTTTCAGCAATGGATTTCACAAAATACGCATTACTTGCTGATGCAGTACTTCTGTTTATCGGGTTTAGCTACATTACCGTAATTAATACCCGTTTGCTGTGGGCATTTATGATTTGTCCGCGGAATAGCACATCGAAACAGATCATGCCGATATTGCTGGTTCATATAGCAAGCTGGTGGTTAACCTCTTTATGTGGAGTTATTTTGAGCGTATATTTATTGATGTTTTGGAGACCAGGTAGAATTCCCGAATTTACTTAGATCAGTTTAATTGCATAAATTTTTAAAGAAAACATCTACAATATGATTATCTACTTTGCGCTAAACATGCCAGCGTATGCCACACTCTATGCCGTCTATGTTTCGCGCTTCTTTTTAACTTTGGAGCGCATTACCATCATAAAGTTGCCCCCATCAAAATATGCTTTTGTCCAAAAAGTAATAGTCGTCATCTGTGTTGCAATCAGTGCCCTGTTGACTTTTGCCGTCGGAACATATTTGACGATGAATCAAATAAGTCGTGACCCAATTCAATTAGATTGTTGGACAATGAGTTGTATCGTTGGAATGCCAACTTATTCAGTCACCTATAACATCAGCAATGGTATTTCATTTGCCAATTTCTTTCTAAGCGTTTACTGTCTTTATCTGCTTGGTAAAAATGCCGCTGAAGCATCTAACAAAGGAGCAAGAAGTCAGCAGAAAGTCAACATGCATAAAATTATCAAATTTACAATAATTAGTGATCTGTTGTTTGATGTTATTCCACAGATAGTAACGGTTTCGCTTTACTGGGTTCGTTTCTGTTCAGCAACTATCAGTTTTTAATTTTAAAAATGGTGTTTTTCAGGTCGGATTAGATATTCAAGTCTACCTAGGCCCCTTTTTACGGGTACTTTTTGTCGTTTACGGCATATCCGCTAACTGGCAGTTTTATGTTTGTTTTTTAAAAGATGGAAAAATCAAGTCAAAATCGAATAGTGTGATTCTAAGGCACTCAGGGGCTATAACGTTGACGTAGATATCGTTTTATTTATCAGTTTGATTTTGTGTTGATTTTATGTTGCATTCGGCAGTTCCTACCTCAGTTTACGCATAAATTGCTATAAAAAATATATAAAGGACATTTCATACAATAAAAAGTGAAATTTCGGGAAAATTATTTTTTGCATTTGGCTTGTTCTTTCAAAGAATTATCGAATGCGGAATAGCTTGTTCGGATTGGCCAACTTAAGTTCTGACGGTTTCCTTTGTAAAGTGTTACAAAGAGATTGATTTAGTGGCAAATAAGGAATTAATAAAAGCGTGTAAAGCTATTATGAGTCTTTGTTTTTTTTACACACTTGTCTAATATGGTTATAAAAATATAGGCTTGTCGGTCGTGCATACTATGCGGTTTTTAAGTCGAGTCAAATCATAAATTATGCTCTGTCTACTGTCGACATTTTTGCCTTCTACCATTATGACAGTTTTTATGTAATTTTAGTATTTTTGTAATTGTACAGAACTTGTGATTCCAGGACTTATCTTTTCGTTTCTGAATTGCGGTTATAAACAAAAAATAAAACTTTATTTCATTTAGGGGTGCGACTTGACTGTAATTAAAATAAGCCACGCCCACATGGCTGTTTAAACTTCCATTTGCATTAAAGGAACGAGAGCCAAGTGGCTAGCCAAGTTCCATCCCTAATTTTTTCATTCAGCTTTTATTATGACCAGCTTAACACTAAAATACTTGCTCTGATTTGCTTACACTTTTCCAGCAATGGATTTCACAAAATACTCATTACTTGCTGATGCTGCACTACTATTTGCGGGGTTTGGCTACATTACAGTGATCAATACACATTTGCTGTGGGTGTTTATGCTTTGTCCCCGGAATGGCACGTCGAAACAAATTATGCCAATATTATTGGTGCATTTAGCATTCTGGTGGGTGACATCTATATTTGGAGTAGCTTTGAATGCGTATTTACTTATGTTTTGGAGAACAGGTACATAAATCATACATTTGACCATCAGTTTAATATAAAGTTTAAAGAAAACTCCTACAACATGATTCTTTACTTTGCTCTAAACATGCCAGCGTATGCCACACTTTATGCCGTTTATATTTCACGATTCTTCCTAACTTTGGAGCGCATTGCAATCATCAAATTACCACCATCAAAATATGCTTTTGTTCAAAAAGTAATAGTCGTCGTCTGTATTGCCATAAGTGTTCTGCTGACCTTTGTCATTGGTGCTTACTTGACGATAAATGAACTTAGCCGTGATTCAAGCCAGTCGAATTGTTGGACAATGAGTTGTATTGTCGGCCTAAAAACTTATTCAGTCACCTATAACATCAGTAATGGCATTTCATTTGCCAATTTCTTCCTAAGTATTTATTGTCTTTACCTACTTAGTAAAAATGCCGCCGAAGCATCCAAAAATGGAGCTCGAAATCAGCAAAAGATCAACATGCATAAAATTATTAGATTTACGATTATCATTGATTTGGTATTTGATGTTATTCCGCAAATTGTGACGGTTTCGCTTTACTGGGTAAGCAGCAAAACTTACGTCAGTATTAACTTTTTTTATGTTGTTGTTTTTCAGGTCGGATTAGACATTCAAGTCTACCTTGGTCCCTTTTTACGTGTACTTTTTGTTGTTTACGGAATTTCTGTAAATAGGCAGTTTTATGTTTGCTTTATGAAAGACGGAAAAATCAAGTCAAAATCGACTAGTATGGTTCTGAGGCATTCCGGGGCTATCACTTTAAAGTAGATACCTGTTAATTTTTGTGTTGATTTTATGTTGTATTCGGCAATTACTATTAGTTTACTCATAAATTGTTGTACAAATTTAAATTTTGTTGACATTTCATACAAGGACAAGTAGATTTTCAGTTTTATTGAATTTACAATGTTTTCTTCTGGTCCACAGAAACACTTCGAATACAAACACCTAACAAGAATTCAACAATTTTAAAGACAGAATAAACAACAACACCAACAATTAAAGCTGCAATGCCCACCAAAAACGCGTACACATCCAAATCGTAAAACTTAAGTGTACTCATTTTACGATTATTTATGTCGAGGAAATCTGTAGTGTTTGAAAACGCGATGGCATGGTTAATATAGCTGATGAACCTCTGCGTGGCGTTCAATGGCTTTGTACGTGCCAGGGATGCGATTTCACGGGCCCGGATTCGGTGGTCATCAGTATCCGTCAAAGTGTGGATGGCTTCAATGAGTTTTGCCGCTTTGATGTCAGCCTTTTTGACGACGACACTAGTTCCGCGGAATTCCAGCATCTTCACATTGCGATACTGATCGGCAAAGAGCGGAACACCGAGCAGTGGCACTCCGGCAAAAGCAGCTTCAAGCACTGAGTTCATTCCACCGTGTGTGACAAAAGCCAGAAGCCTCGGATGGGCTAGGACTTCTTTTTGTGGCACCCAAGCCTTTTTGAATACATTGGGAAGGTCCTTCGCGACGTCATCAGTCGGGTCTTCATATTTCCAGATGAACGATATTTCCGGAAATGCGCGGAATGTAGCCAAGAAGGCAGCTTTAATGTGTTCCGGCATGTAGCTGGATCTCGCGATGGACCCAAAAGACACATAAACAACACCGTGTTTGGCATTGTTGAAAATATCCTTATAATCATCGGGTAGATTGTCCGCTGAGCTCTGTGAAACCGTAACACCGCCAATGTAAACAACTTTATGGCTGATAGGCCTCGGAAAATCCATGTGTTCTTCCGTGTTGAAAAACAAATACCGGCCATTGGCGATGGCCTCCGTCGCTGTGAATGCCGGATCCACCACTTTCCGCACAACTGGCACACTCAGCTCCCGAATATCCATCCCATCCAGCATAACAGTATAGAATGGAGTCACTTTGTCCCGAACCCTTTCCATAAACGACATTTCAGTGTTACTGCCACTGGCGATCGGAAATGGCTCAAACAAAGGTCCATCTAATCCAAGTGCCCTCGCAACCACACCAGCCATAGCCATGGGGATGGAATTCGCATAGGCCGGGATGCCAGCCAGTTTCATGAAACCATAACCACAGTAATCCATTGGTTCTGTTAACGCGAAATCAAACTTTTCGGCAGTGACTTTTGCGACAAATTTTTTGTTGGTCAAAAGACGCTCGCATTGGTCTTCGATCCGCTTCCGAAATAAGCCAATGGTTCGCTGCTTTTGGGCGAAGTCATAATTTTGGGACCACAGATTCTCTTGAGCAATTCTTATGAATTCAGGGTTTTGAAAAGTTGTGTGATTCGTGTATTTTTGCACCATGTGGGTGGCCTTTTTTGGGGTCGGGAAGTTTATTGTTGTGTCGACTTCGGCTGTGACGACTGTCTGCAATGTTTTGGTTTATTTTTTTTAAAAACGTTTATAATGTTTTGTCGTCAGTAAGTACGTATGATGAGTGTTTAGCTACAGTGTTACTATTGCTTTTTCAAAACGCGTGCACGCACACACGAGTGCGCGCACCAGTGCGCGGCCCCTAAAAATGTCTTTACACGAACATTAACAAATTTAAAGTTGACTATGTGAGTCTTTTTCATTTGGAATAACTTTCAGTCATCGTAACTATGGGTTTAAAACAACTTGAACAACGTTCGAAACACATTTCCTTCGCATTTTCCGTTATTACGGGTATAAACTATCATTAAGCGCCCCCTATATAAATCATACAAATGCCAATCTGCAGCTTAAACAAACATAAAACTCACAACATCATGTCCATGCTCACTCAACACATCAGCTAAACTCGACAAAAAAGCACTATGGCTATGTGTGAAAAAGTTGTTGAAAACGGCAATTTTCGCAGCATTTGTAGGCTCGTAAAATGTCAGCAACAATGTCACTGCTACCTGAATAAGCATAAAAACACGCCGTTGCATCATGAAATAGACCTTTGACGCCAGGAATGACGACCCTATTTTATAGATAACAAGAAGAGGGTGGCCCCGTCTGTCGAACTAATGGATACTCCTTTTGTGGCTGGGAAGAAGAGTCAGTCAAACCCAGGAAGTTTATCGTTTCACGCGGCTCTTTTGAATGAATGAAAGTCGACAGTCTATCGAAATGTTGTACTTTGGTGAGGGGCTGCTAATTCATTTGTTGTTTCTATCTTTAAAGTTGTGATAGAAGTTGTGTCTGGAGTGGAGTGGCCGGTCCAACACGATCACAGGAGCGATGGAACCACAACTGGGTGCACATTTTCGACAAATAAACTACAAAAGTTGAATTTGCAGGTGTTCTTATGAGTTTTGTAGTATGATAGGGCGAGTGATACTTTGCAGGGTAACAATTATAATCTGCCATAAGACGATTCTAGGCACAGTTGATCCGGTTCTTAATGAGGGGAAAGGTGATTCTGAGAATATTTTGGTTGTGCTTGCTTTGAGTGAGGGGTTCAAAGGTGTTTTTTTGGTTTTCACCTTGAGCAAAAATCATTTGTCGATGGATTATTGAGTTAAAAACTTTATCAAAAGAAGGACAGTTTATTCAATCTTGAAAACTATTAAATAGGCCAAACTTTAAACTTTTTACGCAACATAAAAAAAGGCAACCGCGACAATCCATTCACATTGCCACATTTTTTTGAAAATAACCGCATACTACTCTTGCACCGTAGTTATTTTTTGTCATTTCTCGGTAATAATAAACCAAAACCATTTTGACACACTTTTTTGATGTGTGAAAACGTCGAGAATGTGTGTTTGTCCGCCTTATGGCATTATGTGCAAAATCGACAAAAAGCGCATCCAAACGGACAATGTAGCGCAACAACTGTAAACTGCCGTTCAAAGCTATGTTGCTGATAATCCCGACTTGAGCAATGTCTTCAAAATTGATAGTTTGTGCAATTTCGGTGAGATTTAGTAAGACTTTTTTTGTTGGTGTTGCATTTCACGAACAGTTTTACCAATCTTATGAACTATTAGAAAGCCCAAACTCTAAACTTTTTGCACCACACAAAAAAGACAACCCAACCATCACGACATTCCATTCATACTTTCCAATTCGCTTATTATTTTTTGCAATAAAATTGTACCATTCTTTCGCATACCATTTTTGTACTGTAGATATTTTTTGTCACTTCTCGGTAACGAATAAACCAAACCAGACAATTTGACACTTTTTTGAGTGTGTGAAAACGTCGAGAATGTGTGTTTGCCCGCCTTATGGTCATATGTGCATGCCATGGCATTAGAACCGGGATAAAAATTGAATTATGCTTCTAACGGCAGGGCAGTAATGTAAAGCTACAATGGCAAATGGGGCGTAATAGGTTTGCATACTGATTGACATATTAGCACAGAAGCCCGGTGCTCCGGTGCTTCGGGGGACAGGTGGTCGGCGGCATTTCGGTGGTGGTTGGCATTCGGTTTCGGGGGTAGCGTTTTTCATTGAACGTATCAGTGTATTGATATTGCGTGGAACGAGGCAGTTTAAAACAGTCAAAATGGAGTACGATGGCGCCGTTTATCCCGGCGAAGGTTTTGATGAAGATGAAGCCACTAATGCCGCTCTTTGCGCTAATTATACTGTATTTTGTCGTAAGTGCTCTATATTATCAGAAAGTTTCAGTTTAAAATTTCCATTTTAGCCGACTTTTTCACAATGTCAAACTCAGCCTACCTGGTTTACATCATCGTCCGACTAATCCTATTTTCTTTCATACTTTTTCTATCCGGTATCATCCCTCGAGATTTCCTAAAAACATTTACACTGTACTTATTCATACCACTGTTTTGTGGCGAATTGTGCCGTGTAGCTGTGGAATTCATTTATTATTTCAAACATTTTGACATGCCGGAAGAATCTGCTGGGAAAATGCTGTAAGTTTGTGCAATAACTTGTCATCGTATTACCAGTTTTACAAATTCCAGCCTGGCAGAAGCAGTTCTCGACAAAATCCACGTCGTCTTCGCTACTTTCGTGTATTACGCATTCCTCGGTGCCTCCATTATTGTATATTGGGGCCTGTTCAAAGCATTTTTGAACCCGGAAAGTTTTGAACGATGCAAAATTGGGTAAGTTACATGCAGTTTGTGACTGTCTAGATCCTTCGATTAAAAAACAACTACAGTAAGAAGTTGAAATCCCTTCCTATAACGTCAGTTTTGTTTCATAGAAAAGCTGAACCGTGTACACATGTTTAATAGAGTCCAGGTGTGACTTTTGAACATCCAGATGTGTACGAAGCGTTGGAGCAATGATCTTATGACCTTTTGGTGTCCATTTATGAATGCATAACAGTTTTTCATATTACTGTATTTCAGATTGATGTTCAACATCGTCGCCTGTGTCCCAGTGGTCATCGTGATTCTGATGTTTCTCCCTTGGGGCGGTGTTTTTGTAGATATCCGAACTTATGTCAAATACGTTTCGCCCATCATCCTTGGCATCATTATGATACCATGCTATTTGAGGACTGTCTTCCACCTCAGTTGGCAGAAAACAATGCTAGACAGCAAAATCGATGATAGATTGATCATTCGACGGGCGAAATCTCGACTTATTTGGTTTACTATCTATATGACGATTCAAAATGTTATCAATATACCTGAATTCAGTAAGTTTGAGATCATCATACACCCATCAGTTTAAAAAAGTAAAAATCTAAACCTTTTTCAGTCGAAGCAATAATGTACCTATGCGTATACACCTCAAAAGGCCTCATGGAAGACACCGGCTTCTTAGATGTCTTTTCCCAAGTCACTCTCTGGGCATCAATCAGTGACGAAGCACGGCCAATTAGCCTTTTCTTCTGTACACTATTTTTGGTCCCGGTATACCGTTCTGCGATTCTATTCTGTCGGAGTAAGCCAGAGTTGAACTTTTCGCCTGTGGTTGATCTTACTGAATATCGGCGATAAATTTTTCAACAGACTCGAAAAAAACAGTCTAAGAACTTTGATCAACCGTAACGTGACTTTTGCCTATAACTTCCGTGTACATATGAAAAATCCGAACTATAGTAAAATTTTAGTCGAACATTTCCTTTCCATAAACACGTAGTATGACTTTATTAATCGAATAAAGTACTGAATACAGGTGGGAAAAAAACCGCATTAGTCAGTATTGACGTCGGCGTCATACTCAACAATGAGTGTGATGTGGGGGGCGTTTTTCGGTAATCTATGACCATGCCACACTACAACCTTGATGGCAATTCTATACATGGCATTGATTTTTTGAAGACCAGCATACAACTGTAACAGTTTAAAGCAACATTCAACAAACCAATCAATAAAGCATAAAAACCATCTTTATTGTCTTTTTTAGCTAAATTTTAATCAAAAAGTATTGCATCATTTCTTCGAAAATTGGTCAGTTTCACTTTCTCCAGCGATACGAATGGAATCTCGTGTAATCTTGAGTCTCTTTCGGCGTTTCGTGCGGCGTGGCATAGGCCAAGATGAATCGATTGTCGCGTTCGACCTTGCAAATGTAGTTACTGTAGAAGTGGGACTTTGACGCGTAGTCACCGACGCCGGCGATGGTTTCGAACTTTTGGTTGAATGTGTCTTCGAGTTCTTTCTGAAGTTATGATGTTTTTCTCCTTCCATGTCTATTCAGTTTTTCTATGATTGACCCACCTGAACCTTTGACGCAATAGCCTGGATATTGCACGTAGGATAGTTCTTTCGGCTATTGATCAGGTTGTCATAGGCCTTGTTGATGGCTTTTTCAAGGGCCGGATTACAGCACATAAAACCATGGTCATTCGTGTAGCATTCAGGAAGGGGGTAAATTGACTCGGGCTTGTTTTCGACTTCGGCATTTTCATAGCCTGAGGGCGCGACAGGATGTTGGACCGGGGCTGGCGCCGGTGGCGGGGGTGGTGGTGGTGGGGGAGGTGGCGGCGGAGGTGGGGGTGCCAATGGCTGTGGCGCTAACGGTTGTTGTGGCACTGGTTGGGGTGCCGGACGAGCAAATTGTTGGGGAGGCACCTGAAAGCGAGATTATCGAATGGCATGCAGTTTATCAATAAACCAACCTGGTATGCCGGACTTTGTGGCGCTGCTTGCGGAAGGAAAGCATTCACACCATTAGAGTAGCCACCGGCGGTTTGGAGGCCTAAAAAACCGATTTACAGTTTAAAAATTCAAAAAATGCCAAAAGTGAAAAAAGATCAAAGTCACCCAAGTGAAGTGTAGTGCGTTAAAAGTGCCAGAAATCGAAAACAGTGATAATTAGTTATTAAACAGTGGCAAGCTTAGTATCTTCAACGCACCACCATCACGTAGAGGATTGACGAATGTTTGGCGGACGTAAACTGGCCTACCGTGAACGTAGATTTTTTTGACTGGAAGATTTGATGGGGGAAGGCTGAACTGTTCCGACTAAAATGACAAAAATTCCAACAAGCGTTACAGTTTTTAGAAAACTTACGTTTGCTACACTCTGGCAATATACCGACCCAAAGAGTGCCAGAAATACTATTAATGACTTCATTTTGTCTAAAAATGGCAACTTCAATCACGATTGACACGTAATGGATCAAATCCCCCCACAAGAAAGTCCCAACATATATGTAGCCTTGAGCCCAAAAAACAAATGAATAGACCAATTGGTTAATGTGGACAATGGCTACTTCCCTTGCGGGTAGGGTTGGGTAGTTCGCGTCATAAAACCTGGAAGGATGCGCCCGATCCGCCTCCTTTTGGGTTATATTGCGCAGCCATCTTGTCGGCCGCGCAATAATTCACTGATGACCACGCAATGTTTAACAATATGAAGGAAGTAGCCCGAGAGGCTGGAGCTAGTTTTTTGCCCTGAGGGGGTGATACTACGCCGATGACAAAAAGTTGAACCTGTTTTGATTCAATAAGAGGGTGAAGTCATAAAGATCGCAAATTACATCTGTGCGGGGGGAGAGGGAGGATTTGGCACATGTTTTGGGGATTGGTTTAAGCTTTGATGAGCTTGGAAAGACAAATAGTTGGTACAGTTTTTATAATCAAAAATTTGAAAAAAAGTGTTAAAAGTGAAATTTAAATGAAAAGCGGTACGTGTTTCTAACGCACTGTTGCAATATTGGCACGAAAAGTATGAATAACAAACAACACTGGTGCAGTTTAACAGTGATGTAGAGAAACAACAAAGACGCGCCGATTCGCACGTCAGCATTGTCTGAAGACTACCAATAAAGCTAGTCAAGGGCATCACAGCTTAGCCAGTATCCGTCGCGCATCCAGCCAGATCGAACCGGTCATTATCTTCGGCCTTCAGGGCAAGGCGCTACACCACGGCTTAGCTCGCGTACTTGCACTGAAAATGGAAGTGGATCCTATCCAGACAGCCGTCAGTTTTTTCTCCTTTCTATTTCAACAACTTTTTGCAAGTTTTGTCCTCAAGGCCCATCCAATCCACAAATTCACGTGAACAGGCTGCCGGATTCTATCCAACCCTTATGCGCATTACCGATTACCCTAAAAAGCATGCCCACGCATTTCCGCTGGCGCGGCCAGAATCCCTCCACCAAAAAAAGAAGAACATCGGCGCCAACTGGCAGCAGCTCACAGCAAGTTCCAATGGATAGTCTTCGCCTTCCTTCACCGACGCCTGCCTGACCAAAGAAGTGCGGATTTACTCGCCAACATCGGCCTTCCATGATCTCCGCTCGCTCAATCAACGCAAAATGCGCGTGTCCTTTAAGTGTGGGGGTTGTCGTCGTTGGATTCGAACAAAAAACTGGTTAAGGATGCATGGAATCTCAATCTCTTCCGCCTTGAAGGACACATAATTTTAGATCTGACATATCTGACAAACGTAAAAGTGTATTAGCGTCAAATAATTATGTTTGACCATGGAAATGTTTCATGATTGATGCATTTAGGTTAGTGTTCGATGTTTATCAGTACCTTTTCAACATGAGCGCAGTTTATTGATCTTTTAAATTTCAACAAATCAAAATCACGACCCAAACCAAAGGTTATCACAGGCGTCATCCAAATGTTTACTTTTCGGAGACAACGTGCTCCAGCTCCGGTTGAAATTGAGGCGTCTCACTGCAGGGCCTTACTGATAAGGTCCTCCCTGTGTTGATTCAAACAAGTTGCAACAATTTTGGGTTCGACTTGTAGCTAAAAAATGTGCAAACACAAGACAAAGGACTGATAAGCGGCGCTGACTTTTCATGGTGCAGGCTATCTTGAACCTTGGGGGGTCATACTGTTAATATCCGGAAGAATAGAAGAATAGAGGCAAAAAACTGGTGCAAGTAATAAAAAAAACTTAAGTCATGCTCGTTTCTGTGTGTTATCATCATCATGCTACACAAAATTCATTCGCCTAATTAAAGCAGGCTCCGGGCGTTCTTTGTTTGCTCAAAACATAAGTTTGAATTATCATCATTAGCGTTGATAAAAGTTGAAAGCAAGTGTGGAATTTCTGCATTTCTATGGACGTGGGTGGATTGAATGTTGTTGCTTTGGCTAATGATGCTTTTATTGACATTGTGATCGTGATTGGTGGCATTGGTCAAAAATTTTGGAGTTTTTTTGTATTAACTTTACGCGGTATCATTGTGAAGAGTTGAAGAGTTTTTAAAAGAACTCATATACGGCATACTTCTGCACTGCTTTTATAACAGTGTGAATTCTATTCAAAAAAATCCTACTTTTGTTTGATTTCCCCAATACAATCGGAAAAACAATGACTTTTCAGCATTGTTTAGCATGATTGAAATGACTCAAATGTTTGTTTCGTGAAAAAAAAGTAAGACAGTTTAGAATAGGTGAACCCGCATGTCTTGGCAGAATGTTTCAGTTTTTAAAAGAATTCCCGCCTGTGCACGCAAAACCCCCCACCCAACCTGCAAAAAACCTACAGTATCCCGACCCTCGTGGTCTTTGATAAGCTAGCCCCACCTAGAAAAAGGGGTCTTTCCCCCTCCGCATCGGCATTATCAAACAATAGGCCTTGAATTGTTGGACCATTGCATCCTTCAAGCTCAACATGATCTTCAATGTTTCTTTTTTCCTCCTACTTTGGGGTACTGTACAATCTGCTAACATATTGGTATGGAACCCTTTGTATGGATATAGCCATTATACCTTTTTGAATACTTTGGCTGATGTTTTAGTGGATGCCGGACATAATGTTGTAAGTTTTAACAAACTCGATAGCAAGATGGATGCAGTTTCAAAAATGAAAATTTTCAGACAGTAGTGATCCCCGAGTTCGACACATCGAAGGGCATCAAAACCGCCGAAAAAGCAAATGTCGTAATACGAGCGAAACCAAATTCTACATTTTCCCTAGCCTGTCCAGATATCCAAGCTAAATTTTGGTCGTATTACTTCGAAATTTTGAAGTTTGCCGAAGTTGGACAAGGCTACCATGAACACAATAATAATGTTTGTGAGCGTGTTTATCAAGACAATGGCTTCATCCAGCGGATGAAAGAACAAAACTTCGACCTAGCTGTTTTGGAGCCCCTGGATTACTGTGGATTTGGCCTATTGAGACTAATTGGCCTAAACAACTATGTCATTGCCACACCGATGACAATGACCGACCACAGCGCGAGTGTGTTGGGTCTACCTGGGCGTGCTGTCGCGGTTTCCGCGGCTAACAGTGATTATTACACTGATATGAGCTTTTTCGAAAGGGTCGAAAACTACATTAGCCCATGGGTCTTCAAGGCTGTCGTTAATAGGGGTCTCAGTCGGCCTGCTGTTGAAAAATATGTCGATCGTCACTTCAATCCGGATGATATCTTCACAAAGGCACGGTTCTTCTTCGTAAACACTGATGAAAGTATCGATTTCCCGAGGCCCATCAGCCACAAAGTCATTTATATTGGTGGGATTACTGTAGACATGGATGGGCCCTCAAAGCTCCCCCGCGACGTCGACGCAATCGTAAACAATGCAACAAAAGTGGTTATGGTTTCATTCGGATCCCTCGGAAAGTCATCCGCCATGCCGAAAGCTATCTCCGATGCCTTTGTTTCCTTGTTTGAGGCATTTCCCGAAATCACTTTCATCTGGAAACACGAAACAGCCCCAATCCATCCAGCCATGCATCTCAACAATGTCTATGCCACCCAATGGCTCCCTCAAAAGGAACTCCTCCGGCATTCGAAAGTCGTCGGCATCATCACCCATGGCGGCATGAACTCGGTGCTTGAATCCGCCTATGCTGGAGTCCCCTCCGTCGGAATCCCTCTGTTCGCTGATCAACAAAGGAATGTCCAGATGCTTGTGAATAGAAAGACCAGTGTGCTCATCAGAAAGCGGGAAATCACAGCCTCAAAATTGATTGATGGTCTCGAAACGATTTTATCGCCTGCAGTTCAATTCAACGCAAAACAGTTATCACACGTTTTGGCGATCAAACCCGAATCGGCCAAAGATCGTTTTGTGAAAAATGTTGAGTTTGCTGTGGCTACGGCTGATGTCGAAGATTTCCTCGACATGAAAACTCGCACATTATCTACTCTTCAGTTTTATAATATTGATGTTTTGGCATTTTTGGTTATTTCATTTTTCCTTACCATTATCACAATTTTCAAAATGTTGCAACATGTCATTTCATTACTTTTGACTGTACCGGTTAAACCCAAAACGGCGTAATAATAAATCTATATTTATGTAAAGCGACAAAAGCTCAATGATGAAAGTTAAAGTTGCAACTTGCAAAGCTGTAAAGTTGTAACTGTTATCAGTTGTGACGAATAAAGAGCACACAGCATCAGGGCCGCAGCTAACCGTTGCAAAGAAGGCGATTATGCCCAAATATAAAGTTGATGCGGGCCTTGACTATCTTTAGTCGCGGCTCAATTAGATGACGTCCAAGTTCTTCTGTGCATTTTGACCAAAAGACCATCCTACTTATTAGTTGCAACATTTCTTATCGCCGCTTTGCATTCCATGGAAAATGTGATCTTTTTTGTTGATGTCACGAGGAGGAATGACGGGGATAAAAAACGGCGTCGTAAGTAAAAAGTTACGCAAAAAAATTTGGAGTCATTATTTGCAGTTTTTATAATTAAAATTAAAAAGCGACGTGACTTTAAAAAAATTAAACTTTAAAAAGCTTTCTCCAGTTTTACATTTAAAACTTCAAGAATGTTTGGCGGTTAAAAAAGTTAATCGTTCAATAAAAAAAGACATCTTACCTGTGGAAAGACAAAAAAATTTAGGTCAAAAATTAGGTCACCAAAGTCGATTCAAAAACCGATCGCAACAGTCATTTTTGTCAGTTCCCATCAGTCGGTTTACAATGTCGGGCTCCAAGACGGCGACGTTTGTCGCCTCTGTGGCTTCGACGGTATGTGTCATGACGCTAGTGATTGTGCTGCCATTGGTCCATGTTCATTTCCAACAGAAAATGAGCTTTATTTTGAATGAAGTCGAGGCTTGCAAGGTTTGTTGGATAATATTTTTACATGAATTTCACAGTTTTCTAAAATCCCAAAACTTCCAGCTCGAATCCCGTGACATCTGGCGTCAAATGTCGGTCGCCGCCGGCGCATCAGACCGTCTCGAAAAACGTGCCGCCGGCTATGATTCCAACCCGTATGGAGCTGCATCGAATCCCAATGGTGGATCTTGTTGCTCGTGTACCCAGGGCCCTCCAGGTCCTCGTGGACAGCAGGGCAAGGACGGTAACCCGGGCAATGACGGATATCCCGGTCCGAATGGTCATCCCGGCAAGCCTGGTAAATACCTTCCCGCTCCACCAGCCGAGGAAACTGCCTGTCAACACTGCCAGCCAGCGCCCCCAGGTCCCCCAGGCCTTCCGGGCGCTAAAGGCCCTCGAGGTCCACCTGGTGCCCCTGGCCGTAAGGGCAAGCCCGGTGCCAACAACCGCCCAGGTCCACCCGGCCCTCCTGGTACTCGTGGCGAGCCCGGACCCCCTGGCACGAAAGGCCCTCTCGGTGATCGCGGCAACGTCCTCAACGGCGCCCCTCAAGGTCCTCCCGGCAAATCCGGCCGTATCGGACCCCGTGGACCTCCGGGTGGACGTGGTCATGATGGCAAGCCCGGCCTCGGTGGCCCGCCTGGTATCCGTGGAACTGTTGGAGATCGTGGCCCAAGTGGTAATCCTGGTCTTCCGGGTCCACCTGGCCCCAATGGCGATCCCGGCAACCCAGGATCATGTGCCCATTGTGCAGCTCGTGAGAAGACCGCTGCTGGACCATCTGCCGCTGCTCCGGCTGCTATTCCCTATGATGCCGCACCGGCTATCAAGCCTACGCCGACGGAAGTGAAGGCGGCATCCGGTGGAGCTTATGACAATGAAGCCGTTCCGGCAACCCAAGCTGAAGAAGATCCCTATGGTGATGAAGCACCGCCGAAGAAGGGCGAATATCAAAAGTAATTTTGAAACGGTTAAAAAACAGTTTTTTTTTAATAATAATAAACTTGACACGTAATTCGCAGTTTTGTAAAATTACTATTCGTGCTAGGACACAATTTAGACAAAATGTGATTGCTACAATAATCGCATTATGTTGCATAGAAGTTCATACTGATAGCGTAATGCCAATACTTATATTTTCCAAAAATTCACCGACGATTATCCAGTTTATTCCCATCAAACGACAGGTCTAACAAAAATCTGTAAATGTAAGCAATCATCGACCAAAAGTGGCGAATTCTCGCTCAAAAGTTCAACCACATTGATCTCCGAATCCAAGCTCAAGTCAGCATGAGTTCGTGTTTTGGTGAAGTTCTTCCGACCACTGACTTGCTTCAATACTTCGACATCGCTGACCACGGCAACAATGTATTCGATCGATCGAGGCGTGTCGATGTCATTGGCAAGCAATACGAGACGCAGTTCCTCGTCCCTATTGTTTCCGATCGGCAATGTCAATGTGAATTTAAGGGTCCAATTCCACGTCTGTACAGGCACTGTGGAGGATTTTGTTGCAAAGTTGAAAACATGCTCGACGCCGCGGAGATAAATTTTTTCATTGGTAATGATGACGCGTTTGTCCCATCGGATGTCGGTGTAGTTGCGGAGGAGGAATTGGGATGTTGTGAATGCCCTAAAAAATCAAATCAGTTTAAAAGTAGAAAAATTATATGTAAGATAAGCTTACGGTCGAACTTCGGCATTGAGAGGGATGGCATTGTTTTTGAAGGCTGCCAAAATGTAAGGAGCAAAAAGATTGGAATGTTTTTGGTATAAATCGCTGGATTCGACTTCGAGGAGTTGCTGGGATGACATGAATGGGAACCTATACACATCAGTTTATTAAAAGTAACTATTATGTCACCTACCGTATCCACGGAATCAACGATTCCAAAATCTGAGCCAACTCCTTTCCCTTCCGCTCTGGGTGGTCTTCCGCGTCGATCCATCGTTGGATTCCCTCATAGAGCAGATCTTCGTCTAAAGAGAATTACTTATAATGTCCAGTTTAATAATAACACCCTCCAAAAACATACTCGGAATAACCAGATCATTAGACTTCAACAGGACGAGCAACTGGACCCGGTCCAAGTTGATCCAGTCAGCGCACCACTCCTCCTCCGACAAGATTTGCGTCAGATTTTGAGCTATGATACGCTCGCACTCTTTTATGAGGACTGTTTGGTTCGACTTACAGGCCAAGTTGAACCAAACGTTTACGACCTCTTTTAATGGGGCCTCTTTCAGGACATAACTAATGGCATAGTTTGTGCAAACCTGAATCGTGGAGACGTTTTTTGAAGCAATTCTTTGTCATAAGAAGGGTAAATTACCTGTCTAAGACCATCAAAATTGTACTTATCTGCTAAAATTAAAAGTGGCAGTACATTTGAGTCATCGAGAACGGCATGGTTGAAGTAGAAGAATCGGAGGAAGGTTTCGAAATGGTCGATGCACTGAGGGTCTTCGTTGAGGGTCACTTCCTTAAAAATATAGTTTAACCAGCTAACAGTTTATGGTTACATTTTCATTACGATTAATTTTGTTTATCATGGTTCGTGCTAAGACATTTTTGATTACGATTATCTATTTATAAAATGTCTACGCCCAAGTGTAAAAATTAGGATCCCAAAAAGGGTCTTAGCACGAAAGTCGCCAATTTGGGCTTTTTCAATCATTAAACTTACCTCACTTTTGCCGTTCCATTCATGGGCTAGCATACGGTCAAATACATCACTTCCTCGTGCCAGGACTAACTTATGGGCTGGGAATCTGTAAACAAAATATCCTATCATATCAGTTTTATTTAAAAAACATACTTTTTGTCACTAACACATAGGGTAACATCGCTGAGATAGGTACTGTTAAAGAAGCGTTCATAGCCCTTAAAAGCTTCTCGAGCATCGGCAAAACAGTCCATCTGAAATAGGAAACTTGTATTTACCGCCAGTTTACAAAATCAAAAAAGAGCATTCTCAAACAGGAAAAGTCAGTCACCTTCCAAATCATTATGCCATAACAACAGTTTCAAAGGAAGAGCAAACAAGAATAATCAAAAGACAAAAAGGGTCCCGTGACCTCCTCCCTTTTTTTTCGTTCCTCTTTGTCGTCGTCGTTTTTTTCCGAAATCGAAATTATCGCGGTTAATGTAGTGACAAAAAGTGCGCCACTAAGTACTGCCGGAAGCGAGACAAACTAAACTATGTACAGCCGAGCCCTCAGGGGGCGGTGGTCGTGGTCGTTTTGGTTTTGAGGAACCGAGGCAGTTGAAGACAGTTTCAAGGAATAGATGAACGCACTGCCCTTCCTGCCCTGCCCTACAGAAGGCTGTTTCGAGGGCAGCAAGCAGATGGCACACTCAGAGGGCGTCTGTCTCGTAACCGGTTCAGATGGGAGGCGGAAGGGGAGGCCTTCTGCAATCGACGTCAAAACAGAACAGCTGTTGCTGCTGGCTGCTCGAGGCACGCGCAACAAATCGGTTGAAGTAGATGAAGCCGGCCGGTGGCAAGCGTTGTCGGGTGATGATGAGACGACGGAAAAAATGAATGTGACATCGTTTTTCTGTGGATGCAATGGATCCTCTCCGCCCTTCATCACCATGAAGTCAAGTCAGTTCAGCTGATTCCACGGGTGGCAGCGCCCTTGGTACTTTCCTTTTATGGAGACCCATGTTCGCACACTTTTTGCGCGCGGCCGCGCTGTCTGTCCGTGGCCGCGTCCGCACGTCCGTGATCGCGACCACAAGGCCACGAGGTAGGACGCACGGCCGAGGCTGGGAAAGCCGGAGCATGGCCCAATGCCGGATTCGAAGTCGGCATTGGAACGAGAGCCACAGAGAGTAGATGTAAACCACCGAAGGTGGATCACACTACTAATGACTGAAGCGAGATCGTCTTTGTCTACTAGAAATAGGATTTTGCATACAATTTTTTTTTGCATAATCGTTTCACACCCCCAAAAAACAACAATTTACATATGATGGGTCTCCCTAATAGGAATGATAACATGATATGGGTCTCCAAAACAGGATTGATAACATGATATGGGTCTCCAAAACAGGAATGTTGCTTAGGTCTAAGTCTAAGTCTAAGTCTAAGTCTAAGTCTAAGTCTAAGTCTAAGTCTAAGACTAAGTCTAAGTCTAAGTCTAAGACTGGGGGGGCTTCGCCCCCCCAGACCCCCCCGTAAGTTCAGGAAAAGGGGTAAGGGTAATAAGGACAAGTGGCACACATGCCAAAAATGTGAATAGTCAATGGGTCCCCATAACAGGATTGATAACATGATATGGGTCCCCATAACAGGATTGATAACATGATATGGGTCCCCATAACAGGATTGATAACATGACATGGGTCTCCAAAACAGGAATGTTACAAGTGTCTCTAACGTTTACTTGAGCTAAGTCTAAGTCGAAACTGAGGTCTAAGTCCAAGTCTAAGTTAAATAAGTCTGAGTCTAAGTGTCAATGGGTCTCCAAAACAGGAATGATGCATCGGATGGGTCCCCATAACAGGATTGATAACATGATATGGGTCCCCATAACAGGATTGATAACATGACATGGGTCTCCAAAACAGGAATGTTACAAGTGTCTCTAACGTTTACTTGAGCTAAGTCTAAGTCGAAACTGAGGTCTAAGTCCAAGTCTAAGTTAAATAAGTCTGAGTCTAAGTGTCAATGGGTCTCCAAAACAGGAATGATGCATCGGATGGGTCCCCATAACAGGATTGATAACATGATATGGGTCCCCATAACAGGATTGATAACATGATATGGGTCCCCATAACAGGATTGATAACATGATATGGGTCTCCAAAACAGGAATGTTACAAGTGCCTCTAACGTTTACTTGAGCTAAGTCTAAGTCGAAACTGAGGTCTAAGTCCAAGTCTAAGTCTAAATGTCAATGGGTCTCTTTATTAGGAATGAGGCATCGGATAGGTAAGTTGCATCCAGATTTGCATACGCAATGCGGCCGTCTGCAAGTGGCGGCATGTCCATGATGCGCCCGTTACTACGCGGCCGCATTAGGCCGCGTATGCCCGCGCAAATTTGCGTGTAGTCGCGCAAATGGGATGGGTCTCCATAATAAGAAAGAACCGCGTGTTACAAGTGCCTCTAACGTTTACTTGAGCTAAGTCTAAGTCGAAACTGAGGTCTAAGTCCAAGTCTAAGTCTAAATGTCAATGGGTCTCTTTATTAGGAATGAGGCATCGGATAGGTAAGTTGCATCCAGATTTGCATACGCAATGCGGCCGTCTGCAAGTGGCGGCATGTCCATGATGCGCCCGTTACTACGCGGCCGCATTAGGCCGCGTATGCCCGCGCAAATTTGCGTGTAGTCGCGCAAATGGGATGGGTCTCCATAATAAGAAAGAACCGCGCCCTTTTTTTCACACTTTTCAAAGACAGACAGACATGATGGACGACACGGGTGGCTTCAGATGTCACAAGAGAGGGCAAAGAAGGCACTGGGATACGGTGGACATGGAACGAAACATTAGGCGAGACAGAAAAGTGAAGCAATCCCGGGCCCACCCAAAATAACCCCCCTACCAACCCAATCAGTAGACTTAATCACTTTTGACAAACCACATCACATCACATGTACCTACAAGAAGTCGCTCCCATCCCCACGTCTCCCACTCCACAAACGTAACCATAGATGTAAAACACGGAATTCCATCAGCCCCAAAGAACCACCCTTGTCCGCCCTTGCAAACAGTTTCTCCTCTTTTCAGTTCTCCAAGATCGCCCCCCGAAAAAGGCTGGGCCACAGACGCCCTGGGGAGCCAAGCGCCAAGCCAACCAACCCATCGGTGTTCATTGTTCGAATTTCCGTTGCATCGCGCATATGCGTGGGCAATGCAACCGGTTTCCCAGCCCCATTCGTCCGGGCCAAGTCGCTCGTTTCCCCCGCGTTCGACTTCCACTACTGATATCCGTGCTGATTTATCGCTCCGACATCCGACATATCGCTCCTCGAAAAAACTAACGTACTGAAACGCAAATTTATTATAAAAACAACGGGAAAAACATACAAAAAACATATAATAAATCAGTAAAGCTGAAACAAAACCTAAAAACTATGAACTGGTGTAACAAAAGGCGAGTTCAATCAATGAAATAAGAAACCACGTAGTCTAGAAAATCCATACAGAGTCAAGAAGAAAAAAACGTAATGATGGAGATACAACGGTTCACTTTGGTAATGCCAGTACAAAACACGGTACATCAGTAAAAGAAAATCGCCGTATTTCAATCGAAACAAATGAAATCAGTGAAAACCTAATAAATGCAAAAAGAAACACGGCTATCGAGGGGGAAGTAAAACGCAACGTTCGAAATGTCGTCGATCAGTTACCGAATGCGTCGACGTCGACCAGCACGTTTAGCTCGATCCGTATCGAAGAGGCGATTCTCAGCTGAGCCACCGACGGCAGTCGTGCTTACAGGGACGAAGACGCCTCCAAAACAGCACGGCACGTTGACGCTAGCAAGGTCGGCCGGAGGCCAAATCGTGACGGTACAGCAGCAATCATGCTTGAAGGTGACGGTGTCATTGGGCAGGAGGACGGAGCGTGGACGATCGGTCGGGTCAAACTTTTGGCTGCTGAAATAGACGATAACAATACGAAGTAGAGGGGCACAGTCTAAAAACCTACCATCGATGTTTCTCAGTCGTATTCGTGACATTGGCATTACAAGATGCATTGAAAAGCCGATAAAAAGTAGCATGCGAATAGTACTTTTGATGCTTCAGACGTCCAGGTTGACAGGATGCCCATTCAGTTATGTCATAGACGACACCATTAATCATAGCGTAGTAAACCATGGAGAAGCCAAAGAGTCGAGGATCAGCCCAAATATCGCCCTGAAACCAACAAAAATCGATTCAGTTTACATAAATCCTATCAAAACCAAAACCTACATTCTTAATCGGATGATAAGAAGCACACTTCTTACAGTAACGCCCTTCCCCATACGATCGCCGAACAACATTGTGGTTTATACCGCATTCGCAGTGAAGCACGGCACTACAGTTGTCAATAAGGTCACGGAATTCATCGAGTTGAACTTGCAAGGAAAATGTTTGCGGAAACCGAACCAATTGAGCATCATATTCGGCACGTCGTTCTTCGGAGCCAATGTAGTTGAAAGCGGAGTCAATCAACGTCAACGCATCCTCACAACCAATGTTGAATCGTTTATCCGGTCGAATGAGAGCACTGATGCGCTTGTGGACGCATTTGATCTGGTCAGAAGAGCAATCGCGACTCAAGCCGAGCACCGAGTAAGCGTCCGCATTCTTGACGTCGTAGAGCCGCTCCAGGAGATCTTCACAATGGGAGGGTATTTGTAGTGTTTCCGGGAAGCCAATCGTCGAAATGCCGATCGGTAACCCCAGAGCTGCCAACGATTTTGCCTGTTCGATGGCATCATGGAACGCACGTCTCATCGATTGCGATATAATCGCGCTCATCGAGTTCGTGGCCTCATAAATGACCGAAAACATTGATGACATCGTGTCGGCCAGGGCATGCCAGGAAAGAAAGATAACATTAGCGACGAGGTGGACGAGAAATAGCCCAGCACGGGAAGCAGCAAGTAGCACAGCACTGAATAGGGTGTAGAGGGCCGGAAGCAGGGAGAAAATACTGCTAGCACTACGACGTGAATGGGAAACGATGCCTGTGGTCGGAGTCTTGGTAGCGTTGGGGCCGTTCGGGCGGACCTTGCCAGCCTTACGCTTCTCGAAAGCCACCGTCATCTCAGCTTCGAGATCACCCATGCGACGAGCACGCTCGACTTCGGAGCAATCGGAAGCCGCGAGTTGGAGCCGGGTCTTTTCACGTATTTGCTCCTTTTCCTCCTCGACGCGGCGAGCATATTCGTGTTCATCGAGGTCTTCATCGAAATAGTCGTCTTCATTGTCGGATTCGGCATCGACAGTGGGGCCACGCTCGACGGAATTGGGTGTACGTTCTGCAAAACAAATCATTAAGAGACACCGGACAGTTTAAAACAAAACTTACTTTCGTGCTGAACCAAAGCAGAATACTTTGTCTGCTGCTTACAATCAGATGCCTGCTTCAACTGGACAACCTTTCCCTTCTTCTTGCGCTTGATCTTTTGGAAATCCGCTGGTGGAAGCAGAATCGGAACCGGCGCAGGTGCCGAGCTAACCGTCACAGGGGACTTGGACAACGGCACTGGCTTGTTGTTCGTCGTTTCAATCGGGTTCAATCCAACAATCTTCGTCGGCTTTGGTGGGGGCGGCTCGACAGGGGATACCGGATGGGACGACGACCCACGGCTTTTGCCCTTTGAGTTGTTGGATCCACGTGAATTCGATTTGTGACTCGTGGTAGAGCTCTTTGGCGGTCCATTCGACAGCGTCGTAGTCACACGGCGATGGGATGTCGTGTCACGAGCAACAGAGGAATACGACTTGACGGAAGCGGGATCCGGTGTTTTGTACGTCTTAGGCGTCGACGGAGTGCCCGTGGAAGCCGATATGGTGGCGACATCGATCTTTGTCCACTTGATCGGTCCCTTGCTGTTGCGAGACGACGGCGAAACGGTGCCACTGTCCGAGGACGACGTATGGCTGTCCGAAAATACGGGCGAATCGGTTCCATTGGCCTGAAGGAAGATAAATATAAACAAAAATGCTTTAAAAAGGCTCAAAAACATACGACAGGCGGATTTTCACTTGGTTGAAACGGAAACACCGTTGCCATGGGCTTCGGAGCGGATACGGCCGGTGGCTGCGCAGGACGTACATTGATGTTGAGCGGCAACGACGAATTCAATGGAGACACCTGGGGTGAGGCCGTTGGTGGTGGCTTCGGCAGATAGATGGCCGGCAAGACGGGACGTGGTTCAATGATGGGCTGCTCGTGTGGTGCCTTCAGGAACCAATCGAAATCGGTCGTTCGACGTGGTTGCACATAGGACGGGAAGTAATCAAAGCCATTGCCGGCATTACTCGATGGTAGAGGGCCGTTCCAGTCCGGAAACGGTGAATGATTGAATTCACCCCAGACATTGTGCAACGACGAATCCACAGCCGAGCTTCTCGTGAATGATGTTGACGAGGATGACAGTGGGCGAGGATTAAACGCTTCTGAAAGGAAAAATATATATAAATCATCACCAAAAACGAAAATAAATCGAACAAACCTTTGACGGGACTAAAATTAGTGTCATCATCCATCAGCAGATTGCCGATAAAGTGCTTCTCATCCTCGCGATCGTCATCGAAGCCGCCGAGCGGATCGTCCATCGCGAGAAGCGCCGATGGAAGCGAGAATCAGGAATGACGTTCACAGGAAGGTCCCTTCGCAACCAACCATCGGAAAGGCGATGCGGATTGTCGGCAACGCAAGAAAAAAAATATTGATGCAAAATTAATTCGGGGGTGTCTACACAATCCTAGAAGGCGAGAAAAGACCGAAGGTAGTGTTTCGTGTGTTTCGCGGATGCTCGTTTCGAATTCAGATGTTGCATTCGGGCCGAGCGCCTGAAAACAACATGTCCTGTGGTCGAAAATGTCAAAAATTGCAACTTGTCAGAACGCAGGCACACGCACGGCGAAGAATAAAAAAACACATGCGACGACGACGACTGCCACGCAATCCAGAATGAAACGAACGAATCTCGCGGAATGTAACAAAATTGCGAAGGGGCGAAACATGGCGGTTGATGGAAGGGCAAACCCGCAATGATGCGATATGTAGTTGATGGATTTGAAAAGAGGAACATAAAAACAGGGGACCTTTGCTCCGAAGCTGGAGAGAGGATCAGGCTGATCAGATAAAGATACGTAAGGTGACACGTGAGAGCGGGATCGGATCAGGGGCCGAGAGGAGGGGGGACACAGCCCTCTGGGCAATATATATGCGGGTTAACAAATCGAATCGAACGGGACTGAACCGCCGCGGGCGACATACCGCACACGTGTACACACGGCGTATCAGTTGGTGGAGGGGGGAATCCCACGAACGGAGAGGACAACCAAAAGTTACGCAAAATATAAAACACACGTACGACGCGGAGGACAGCGGTGATGTGATATCACAGCGGTTACGTCGTTAGGGGGTTGGTGGAAGGGTTGCACGTCGTGGTTGATGGTTGGGGTGGCGGAGAAGAAAGCATTGATGTGCTTGCAGGCCGCATTGATGGCAAAAGGATAATGCGGGCTTCGATGACAGCTTTGAGGAAACGATCTGCCGCCGCTGCTATCGATAGCAAGGAGGTTTTGCTCCGGCAGCTGCCACGCCACGATTAGCCGCCCGGCAGTGATCATTGGAGACCAACGACCGGAAACGGAGGATATTGCCGAGCGGCGGCGGCCCCCCTCTGGCGGTGTGTCATAACATAACCTCGACGCCAAGTGGATTCGACCGCTCAATTGTCCCTAATTATAGTTGTTTTTCTATTGCGGGAAGAATAGTTCTATTGTTTCGAACAAAATTTATGTTTTAACAATTCAGAGAGCGCCAGTTTAAAACGTTCAAAAGTCCACCAAAACCATTTCCATTCTACCAAAAAGAAATAAACGATAATGGTCAAATCCCCCTCAATTTTTCGACAACAATTTAGTCTTCCCACAGAAACCTTCCTCACGCCCATTAAACCGCCGTAGACCTCGACCAAAACCAAACCCAGTGGGCCTCCCAGCCTTGGGCCCCGGGAATCGATCTCACAGCGCTCTGTGGCCGACGACGGCGACTCGGGAGTCCCGCTGGAAGACGGCCACTTGGCACAACTAGTGCAAGCAGTCGGGCGCAAGCTGTGCCGACCGGACTCGCTGGTCCATCAGGCGCTAAACGAACATTTTTCGGGCCTTGAAAGGGTCGAAACACATTAGAAGAGTCGACGAAAAAGGAACAACGAGGCCCTCAGTGATGACAATGATGCAAGGCATCTTGACAGAAGTGGGTTTAGATTGTAAGTTGTTGAGAAATCAACAAGTAAACATGGACCAACATGGAGGCAGTTTTAAAGAAACAAAAATATCAAACACGAGGTGAATGTCATGATGAGATAACCCATCGCGCGCCAAACACATGCAACATTTCCATGTGAAACAAAAACCGTAAATCATGAACGTAAAACAGATAAAAATAAACACATGGCGACTGTCTGTGCATCAATCAGAGAATAGCGACGCTGTGGTTTCAGGGTAATCGAAACAGCTTTTATTTATTTATTTTTATTTAATGAAACAGCTATTGAGAAAATATTAAGTTTTCGCCTTTGTCACAGTTTAAAACGCCAAGATGGATTTCAAACAACAAAGTAAAAGGCTTCAATTCTTCAAAGCTAGAAGCCCAGAAGAAGAAAATTAAATGACCCTCTCAGCCAAGAATATGCACACGCAATCGAAATGAGCATCTTTTCCACGAAGAAAAGAGGTAGCAAACAGTCGGAGTCGGACTACATGCAATTCCCTAGAGGGTTGGAAACAGACGGATGGGCGCATCAATCAGAATCGCAATTGTGCAGGGAGCGAAAGTGGTGTTCCTTCCGCCTTTGCGACGCTGATGGATGCTGTTTTTCGGAAACCCTCTACCACTAGGGAAAAGGAAGAACTATTATGTGGAGGGGCTCCTAAGGTTTCACAGGTTTTTTCACTTCTAGAGTTACCAAACTTTAAAAATAGTTCAACGCGGAATCACATAAACAGTGTTAGCAGCTGCGAAGCGGGCAAACATAAAAGAAACAACCTGAAGGGTCTCTTTGGTAGACGATTCCGGGGCCCGACCGAAAGGAAGGCATGAGAGAATGATAGCACCTGTTGTGGATGGATGGATGCCCCCGCGAGGGATGCAATCATGCCAATCGCAGTTCAGCTTCGCAGCTGTCTACGATGCAATGTTTGCAGAAAATGTTAAACGTGAACGAGAGGTCTTGGGCGTCTTGAAGCACTGATGTTTGAATAATGATGATAGCTCACGCACGCGGGTTGAAAATGAAATAAAACGCAAAGCAAAACCCTTGGAATTGGAATTAGAAACGTGAGAAAAAAACTCACCTGATCAACGTGGGTCAGCTCGGTTGTGATGCCTGCCTGTCGCAACGGCTAGGAGATAGAAACGTCTCTCTGTCGTCAAAGTTCAGTTCAGGTGGCGGAGAAGGACTAACCGTTATCAACACCCATCACAAAGCGACAAAAAATACATTACATTAGTAAGAACGAAACGAAAAACGAAGACGAACGCACCACACGTGTATGTAAAACGCATAAACTTGAAAAAAAGCCGGTTTGACTTTACTTTCACCACGATAGACGATGGATAGATGGATGGTGTCGTGGTCTATCTCTCCCCTTGCCTCGAGAGAAGAAGTGTAGGACTCACAAACGGAGTCCTCAGCATTCGAGAGTACAATTTTCGCGCACTTCCGCAAGCGAGGGTCGAGTTTGAGGCGAAAGGAAGCTACGCTTCGCTACCTCGACGACTACAACAACGGAAATAAGGCTCAGGTGACAGCCTCGAGAGGTGTACTCTCGCAAACGGCGCGCTCAAGTTAACCGTCGTTCGTTCCCCTTTCGCTCCTCGGGAGGTAGCTAATAAGAGCTTACTGATGCTGCTTAGGTTTACAGGGTCTGGCTTCTGTTCATTGTGGAGGCGGCTTGTCGGTATGGATATTCGTTCCGTTGCTAAATGAAAAAAATGGGTAGATAGGAGGACTGGAAAAGCTCAAAGATCAAGTTTCTTGGGAAATGTAGACGTCTAAGACCAAAAATACCACTTTTGTAACAACTTTATATATAAAAATGTCCGAAAAACAGCAACAAATCTGTCTAGCCTAAAATTACGCAACCCACAATCTCATTTCCAACCAGTCTACTGGCCCTAAACCGTTGCACAAAGACTCATTGAAGGCTTTGGCGCCAACCCGAAGGCAACTATTCTTGCCTGTCCATGCCCGGCAGAACGATGAATCGCGCACTTGCGCCATCGACCATCGAGCCTCATTCTACGGGAAGGTCATAAAACTGGTTTGACCGTCAACGCCGCCGCCGTCTGTGGCGATCCTGACGGCGCAGTTAAGGCCATAAATGGAAGGAAATGGCGTCGAAAATCATGGAGGAGAGGGAAGGGAAAGGCTTCAGCGCCGATGGCCGTATTCATAGACACCTGGCAAGGAAAATCGGTCTCATTCAATGCCAGATGGTTAGTCATCGATGAAACATAAAACAGATGAGTTGGGAAAGGAATGGAGCCAAGAAAAATGGCGAAAAAGAAAGAAATAATACGAAAAAGACGGAGGCAATGCGAAGAAAAAAGTGACATTTCATTATGACTGGATTTTTGAAAAGTTGAACCGGTGATCTTTCGTTGTGGGAGTTGATGGGTGCATGTTGAAAAAATGGGGATCTTTTGGTGATTAATTATAGCTGCTTCGTTGTGATGGAATTGATTAACTATTCTGGCTTTACTAAACGTATGAAAATGCCGTCCAGCATACCACTGTTATACAGTTTTTGTAAACATTATGTTTCCTGTTCACAGTTAACAAATTATGCAAACCCAATATCAGTTTTTCGAACAGTTTTCTCCATGCATTTGTCAACGTTCATTTCACTCATAAACATCATCCCTATCAATCTGTGAACTCTGTCCTCTCCACCGAAAAAACATCAACGGCAACTGGCCAGAGGCGGTTGTCCTTGTTTTCTTTCTCGACAAACAACTTTTCCATTCGTTGAGCGATGGAAATACCGAGCCTTGTTTACACCCGAGGTTTTCCTCCTTCCGTGCGGTTATTCTGCGCATCGATGTCCATTCAATTCGCCTTGCTAAGCATCACATTACAGGCGTATCAATCATAAATCATGCTCGAGACGATTACCAACAGCTTCAAGGCGCTCTTTGGTATCAAGGTTGGTTCGTTTGTGGTTTTTGTGATTCTTGCGTTGTCCTCAAAATGATTGAAACAGTTTATATAAATCACTGAGTCATACAGTTGACAGTTTTTCGAAAAATCGACAACGACAGTTTAATTTTGCTTTAAAAAGCGCACAAGATGTGACAAGAATGATGATGTTTTTGCGGGACTGGTTATTACGTAACGCCCAATCTCTGCCGTTCTGTGCTCTCCTCGCTAGTGCCTGTAGATAAGCGCTCTCTCGACTTGTTGTCGACCCTTTTCAGTTGGTTTTTACGCTGTTGGCGCAGGGTCGCGTGTGCACATTTTATTTGTGCTTTCACTTTCATCGTCGTTATCATCTTCGTTTTGCTGAACTTTATGTTTGTTTCTCGAAGTTTATGCGTGAAAGCGATCAAAAAACCCTTATACACGCTGCTAATATGAAACTAAATGTCGATTTGTATCAGTTTTAAAATATATATATAATTTGTGGAACAATTTCCGTTGCAAAACCACTAACTTTCGGCAATGGTTCAGTTTATCCTTGCCAAACACATCTATTCTGCTTTGTATGTTGTAGTTCGCGTTATGAGCTACAACACGAGGGTCCGCCTTCACCTTCACTTTCAACGTTCTAGAATAGGCACGCTATTCTTTTCCATGGGAAGGGGAATGTTTACCGCCACTCTGACACTGTTTTGCTCGCCCATTGCATCAACGTGGTTTCTTAATTTTGAACCCGGAGCATGTTGTTGTTGTCGTTTGCGAGCAAAGTTGCATTTGGGCCGTGTTTTATATATTTTTTTGAGCTTTCTTCAAAAGTTTTATATTTAAAAAAAATCAGTTTACAGAGTGAAACAATCATGGTCAGTCGCGCTGTTGCTGTTCTCCGTGGTGAAAGCGTCACCGGTACCGTTTGGCTTACTCAGGTACGTATACGTCTCAACATCACATCAGTTTAACAAAAATCCAAACCAAAATACATTATAGCCCAACGAAAGCGAGCCCACAACCCTGAAGGGTGAAATCTCCGGTCTGAGCCCCGGCCTCCACGGCTTCCATGTCCATCAGTACGGTGATTCCACTAATGGTTGCATCTCGGCCGGACCTCATTTCAATCCCTTTGGCAAGACTCATGGTGGCCCTGACGTACGTACAAATGTTTCTTGGTCTTCAGTTTTAAATTTTATATATTTTCAGTCCGAAGTCCGCCACGTCGGCGATCTCGGCAATGTTGAAGCCGGCGCGGATGGCGTTGCCAAGTTCGAAATTACCGACAAGCTTATCACATTGAACGGACCCAACACTGTCGTCGGTCGTTCGCTCGTTGTTCATGCCGGACAAGACGATCTTGGTAAGGGTGTCGGTGAAAAGGCCGAAGAATCTGCCAAGACCGGCAATGCTGGTGCCCGTGCTGCCTGTGGCGTCATCGCCCTGGCTGCCCCTGCCCAGTGACTGACCGTTGGTGCGGCGAAAATTTAAAATTTGATTGGTTTCGAGTTTAAGCGAGTTTGTTTCTTCTAATTTTTGAGATCATATATTTTTTGCGTTTGTAATATAAATTTTGTTTAAAATAGTATTGACTTCAGTTTAGTAATTCATAGTGGCAATCCAATGGGCATTTATCTATACTCTTTATCCAGTTTCAATCCAAAATTAAGTTACAACGCCAATTCTATAAATGGCTGCTTGCGATAAGTGAAATTCAAAGAATGACGTTCGCCATTGATAACAGCGATAAAATTTAACGGCCACCAGCCTTGTGCACCGGCGTGATCGTCGTTAAGTAGGCATTGCCTTCGGCATCGCGGATGGCACTTTGCTGGGGCTGGACTGGGGGCTGTTGCTGGGGAGGCGGTGGGGGGATCTGAAAGTTCCGGATTACTGCTCGACAATTTTTTAAACAGCTTCGGTTTACCTTCACAATAACACGCTGAACATCGATATCACCACCATATCCGGCACCGTATGTCTGGCTGTTTCGAATGTATTCCTGGTTGCTCTGGACGTATCCCTGATTGCTTTGGACGATCGTCTGTGATTGCGTCTGCGGCAAGTCGATGACAATGCTACGGCTCTGATCGGGCAAAATCTCCTGACGCACGATCGGCTGGCTCTGCGAAACCTGACGCTGTTGAATACCGTATCCGAGTCCCTGATGGCAGCTACTGAGCTGACGCACGAGTTCCTGATTCTGGCGGTAGTAGGGACAGGTGGTGACGGCACAGTGCTGTGCATCAACCGGGCAATGATGGCCGTAGCCGGATTGGACAGAGGAATGGGACGGAAGCTTGAGCAATGGCTGGGTTGCGAGAGGCGGTTGTTGCGGGGCATAGCTGACCATGGAGGTCGTCGAGGGCACAGATGTCGCAACGGATGTTGCATCAGTGCGGACGGAACGCTTGGAAGAGCGACGAGATGTCTTAGACTTGGATTTAGTTGGCTTCTTGGACTGGGATTTGGATTTGGTCGAGCTGCGGGACTTCTTCGGTTTCTCAGATTTGCCGGATTTCGACGAGGAACGACGGGATTTACGGGAACGCGAGCGACGATGGACGTGGGCCACGATGACCTTATCCTTGGAACTGGATTCATGCTTCGCTTCGAGCTGCTGGGACTTCTTATACTGGGCAATAGCTTCGCAGATGAAGACGATCGAGTAGACGAGATGGGCTAGGAAGGCAATGATGAGTAGAGCGACGGCACCGAAACGGTGCTCGAAGGCACCATGCATAAAGGTACAACCTTCACTGAAACAAATGACATTACAACGAATAAGTGCCAAAAACAAACATACCGATCACAACTAGCTTTCGAATCAGAGATCATGAAATACATAAAGAGGCACAATTCAACAAATCCGACAAATGTCACAGTCATAAATGAAAACATGGCGCCATGGAGGGCCATAACACAGTTCGACAACATGAGGACCAACCATGTCGCGCCCTGGACGCCAGTGTACACGGTTAGACTGTAGAGCATGGAGCTATGGGCATTGTAGTAGCAAAAGACGGTAAAGAAGAAGGCTAGCAATAGAATAGCCGCCTGGACGACGATGCCGAAGCTCGAGCAGCAGGACAAGCTGCTCTGTTGGGTGCGCTTGGCCCATTCGGCTTGATTCCTGCGGGCCGAGCGCCGTTTCGAATGACGACTCTGGCTACGGCTTCGGCTTCGAGATCCATGGCGCGAACGGCCGCTGCGACGGGCGGCCGATTTTGAGGAGGATCGACGCGACGACGACTTGCGGGAGCGGGACGAGCGTCGAGAGCCGCTGGGCTTGGCGGCCTTCGACGACTTGGACGAATGCTTACGGGACCCGGATTTGGAGGATCTCGAGCGCGACGAGCGGGGGCGTCGAGATTTCGATTGCGACTTCGATTTCGACGAGCCGGATGGCTTCTTGGAGCTTTTGCGCGATGCCGTCGATCGACGGCGCGACTTGGAGCGCGACCGATGCGTACTGTCGTCGGAGTCAGCGCCAGCGAGGTAGCGACCATCCAGCATCGAGGGAGGGCTTGAAGAGGGTGTCGTCGTGGTGCTGGGGCCACTTTCAGTTGATGATCTGGAAGCACCATACAGTTATTAGCTATCAATGTTGGGGTACGGTAACCCTTACGTAATGTCTTCAGAAGAGGAGGTCATGGCAGACAGAGGCGGGGCGATCGGAGTGAACGATCGCGACGACTGTGACTATCGACTGCCGGATTGAATGAATTGCGGCCCAAATCCCGGCTATTGCCTTGTTAGCTGTGATGCAAATTGGCTCCGGGGTGGTCGAGATGGCGAGAAATTCAAATTACACCGTTTTCACCTTCACTGCAGTTTACAACAAACAATTTTTATTATTTCAATCGCAAAAAACTTTGCCAAAACTATAATGTCAAACTGATAAATACCCCGTCTAAAGTAAGTAGGGACCAATAAAAACATCAAAAAATCTTTAAAAATTAAAATTTAAAACGTCAAACTGAAGGCGATTCGGGAGGCAATGCACTCATAGAGACATTGTTAGTAGGGTCGTGGGAGTTGTTGGAGCGGTGATCCGGATGCAGGGGATTGTCGAAGGTCGGTGGGGCTGGGGTGCCGCCGGATCGGAGGTTAGACCACCACTCCCGGGCGGTGTCGTGGATTTCTTGTCGAGAGCGGGCCAGGAAACTTGTTCCTGAAAACCATAATATTAAAAACATCAACTATTGGCGTAGTTTAAGCATAAAAATGTTAATCAAAAAAAAAGCTTACAATTTACAGGGTGTTTTGGGGTGTTAAACACAACCACTACCACCACCATTCGACACTAGACGGGCACTAATTGCAAGCAAAAACGAATCGAGGAAATAAGGAATCACACAAAAGTTGATTGAGATTTGGCGTTGATTACTGCGACCCAGGTGAAGTTGGAGAGGTACGAGAAAGGTATAAATCGGCGTAATCGTCGACATTATTAGTAACGCGTGTTATTGAAAGAAAGACCAGCATGTGCATGGATTTGGATATGTGGGGCTGTGCGATTCGAAGGTTCACAAACCGAGATGAAGCAGGTTGTGGGCCGCGAATTGTTCCCGTGTTTCTGGGGCATCAAAGTTTGGTGGTGCCGAGGACGCGAGGAATTCCTTCAACGCTGAGTGCTCTACTTTGAGGCCTTCGTTACAGTACTCCTAAATCCAGTTCAATCAGTTTAAAGTTTAAAAAAATCTGTACAAAGCTAACCTTGACCGCCTCATACGCATCCATAATGATGGCAATGAACAATGATAACACAATATAGATGAATAGGCATACAAAAGTGTAGATGTAAACCTTGCCAAAGATATTGATAGTCGTGTTGGAGTCGTTGATCGTGTAGAACGTCGCGAACATGTCATCGCCGTTGAGAAGGGAGAATAAGGCTTCGGAGGATTGGGATAATGTGCGGAACTGAAATATTTTCTCACGTATTGTTTTCGTCCAGCAGTTTAAACCAACCTTAATACTATACGGTCCAATAATGACCCATCCCGTGATCAAAAAGCCACAATACAGAATGATCGCGCACACCATGAAGCGCATAATGTTCGGCAGGGCTTTTTTCATGGTTAAAATAAGAATATTGTACTTGTTGAAGAAGCCCAGGTATCGGAACAGTCCCAAATACACCATGAGGGCGCCACCACCCAGAAGGAGACTTGTTATCGTGAACAAATCACTGTCGAAGTCCTGTAGATTCATTTATGAGACTCAGTTTTCAGTACAGTTTAAAAGGCAAAAAACCATACCCGAAATTCGATCGAAATTTTAGCAATAGTGCCAAAGATGATGAAAATGTCATTGACAACAATCATGACATACCATAGATTCAAGAATTGCATGCGATCAGTCCATTCGATCGGGATTCCGAGGATTCGTACAAAATACCGCTCACATTCGCGTTCAAGTAGGTATGCTTTGAAGAGGGCACGGCTACAGAGGATCAAACTGGCCACGCATAGGACGAGGACGAAAATGTCCAAGCCGGAGATGATGATTGACATGTTTGAGACGACGCCTCCTGAAACCAGTTCAGTTTTATGAAATTTGTCCAAAAAACCGATCAAACCAACCTTCCAGCACCCTGCCATTGCAAAGGTTAACATAGCTAATCAACGTGTTCAACTTCACGAAGACCTGGCCACTGTGCCGTGAATTGTCGAACACAATCTCGATCGCTATCAAGTAGCACTCCGGCTTTTGATCCGTCGATGCCGGTGAAAAGTGGATCGTCCTCAAATTAAACGTGACTGTCGCCTTCGAAATGATTAGTGCATCTTCCTGTTTGAATGTGACATTTCGTGCCTTCAAAAACTCTCGTATCACCATAGGATCTTTTTGGATCTCTTTCACTTCCGTCGCATTGAAATCGAGCGAAAAGCATTCTAAAAATAATCGAATGTGATCACCAAAGGTCACAAAACAAAAATAGATCCCACCTTTGACTTCACTGATATCAAAAATGTACGTATCGTTTTGAATGCTGACGTCAGCAATGCGATCAATGCAAAGCTTTAGCGGCGGAACATGACTGAATTCATGGGCCAGGATGTTGCCGTTATCGCTGACGGGTTTCGGCTGGGCTGTGTCGTATGAAAATGAGGCAAATGATTCATTTTCGATGTTGTAGTACTGAAACAGAACTCTATCTTGACAGTTTAAGTGCCAAAATTAAAAAAACGCTATGATCATGACAGTTTAAATGATAAAACCAAGCCCCCAAAACCCACCGCCGTAACCATGAACGAAAAATGTTCAATGAGCCCATCACTAGAAAAGACCGCATAACTTCCACTTTCGGGCGGATACACCACCGCATCCCGTTCATCGTCCCATTCCTTGAGGAATTTATGACGCATCACCGTGACGGTTTCGTCCAGGAAATCGACATGCGACACACGCAACTCTGCGAACAAAATCAATTGCACCGTTAGGAAGATGATTTTCAAGATTTGGAAGGCCAACTTGAACGGGAATTGCCGTCGGATCCGGAACTTTTTCTTTGGATCCAAGAAAAAGAACTGCAAATGCCGTCGGAGCCGCTCGAGGGTGTCCTTATCCCCGGCATCGAGCCCGTCAATTCGAGCGTTGAAGTTGATCATACCAGCTGCTCCATCAAAGAACGCAGCGCTCCCGTTCGCTCCGTCGTCCGGACTTAGGGGCGCGTTTTCAAGGTTGTTGTATCCGCCCCGTCGGTGCATCTATAAAATTGATTTCATTACGGCGGGAATTATGGGGTGTTAAACCATTGCGGGGGCGTTTTTAAGTTTAGAAGGGTGGAAGTTTGTAAAAATATTACAGTATCCGTGCCATTGGTGGCTGGCAAATGTGGTTCCTTGACATCAGGATCACAGAGAATCGATGTGATGGGAATTGGTTTACGTATTTCAGCCATTTTAAACAATCGAAATGGACAAGAGACAGACCGATCAGCTGTCTATGAACTTTTTGGGTGTGAAAAATGATATGACGAAAAAGAGGGGGCTTGCAAAGCGGCATAATAGGCAGAATAAACAGTCTGTCGGATCGGTTTTTGGTTTCGGAAGTGTGATTCACAAGCGATTTAAAAAACGGAGGCGCAGTTTAGTCAATTCCCATCATCGATTCAAAATCGCCCTTTCTAATCAATCTAATCAGTGCAGTTTAAAACTCACTCTCACCTTGAAAGCCTCAACGCCCTCACTCTTACACCGGCCCCTGAAGGCCTGATTCCCGTCGCGATTCGAACAATCACTGCTACCGTTGGCGAGCCAATGCGTGAAGGGTGTAGCCGGATCAAAGCTGCCGTACCGATTTGAAGCCTTTCGACTTTGACGCTGGATGCTGCCACTACGAATGTGCGACATAATAGTTTAGGTCGACGAGCAAGCAACCCAGGACGAGTAGGCTGCTGCCGCGGGTTGTATCAAGGTAGCGCTCTCGCGTGAGTCTCGCAACTCGTGTGGTCATCGAAGAAAGTTGGATACAGACCGAATGCCAGACGGATTCGTCTGCGCAACAATGTCGCAGCAAAGTTATACTTTACAAGGGGTTAAACGTGAGCTTTATCAACTGCAAATGGCAAAAAATGACATACGACAATCAGTCACGGCACAAAACACGGGTATAATACGGTAAACTGACAAGAATTCGGGTTCCCAGTATTAAAACATTAATGAGCAAATAATAAATATGTACAATTTCCTAAGGTTTTGAGGGATCAATGTATATAAAGGCAGACGGCCCGTCACTTATGGCCGAAATGACGCGACCGGGTATAATGTAAAAACAGGCATGGGACAGGTGGACAGCTTATCTCGGTAGGCCCCGCACCGGTCGCAAACATTGAACAAGACCGTCGCCATCAAAGTGTTGTTGATAAGCTAGTGCTCTCTCTCTTTCAGTCTACATACTCACAGCCGAACTCGCGGAGGAGTAATCACCGCCGGCGGCATCGACACGACTCGCTTCTTCATCGAAAAAGTATTCCAAGGCGGGCCAAACGTCTTCGCGATTGAGGCGTGCCAGGAACGTGGCTCGAAGCTGGAGTTCAGCGGGACTGAGCGGTCGACGACTGATCGCTTTGCTGATGATAGTCTCGGCCGCGTAGAGTTCAGTCACATTGTCGAGGAGGCGTTCGATGTGGTTTCCGAGCTGAAAGGGGACCAAGTAGCAACGTCAACTCAGTTTTATAGAAAAAAACTTACAAAATTCAAAGTTTTGGAGAAAGAAGCCTTCAGCTCATCCGTGTTCCAACCCATCATGATGCCACAGCGTTCAAGGAAGCTCCTAACATCGTGTCCGAATCGGAAAAGCGAAATGGAGACGACGTTGGCTGCGATTTCGGGGCGAACTCGGGATTCCGGGCGGATTAGCAACATTCGACGGGTGACTTCTTTGACGGCGTAATGCAAGCGGCGGGGAAGATCAGGGAGATCGGTTTCGGCATAGGTTGCGCTGCTTAATTCGCGGTAGAAGGGATTCTTTCTAAACCGAACAGATGTAGTGTTCAGTTTTTAAAAAAAAGTTCAAAACAACCGTACCTCGTAAAAATTTCATATCCTAATGTCGCCGCCGACCAGGTATCAGCCATCGAAAAGTCCAAAACGACTCCAGGGCCAGCCTTAGCACGTCGGATTTCGGGGGCCCGCAAGGCCGCATTGCCGCCCAAATCGATGGAATCGTCAGGGTAGGGCACTTTCCAGGATCCTGTTGCAAGGGCACTGCCGAAGTCGGATAGTACGAGATGAGGGATTTCACCTAAAATACCCGACATTTTTGGCTGCAGTTTTATCAATTAAAAAACCTACCTTCTTCATCAAACTCCAACAACACGTTATCACTCTTCATATCCCTGTGGCTGATCTTGTGCTCATTCAAAAACACAATCGCTTCCAACAACTGTCCATACATGACACGACCGGTGTAGTAATTCCGTTTACAGGTCTTCATGTAGTCATACAGTGTCATGTTGTACCGTTTCATAACAATGAACAATGTTTTCGGTTCGCCATTCAAAGGGATGTAATCCGCCGCGGTTGGGATGACTTCAGGATAGTTCTCGGCGCCGGGCAGCATTGGCATTACATCGATGAAGGCCGTATGAAGCTTGATAACGTTTGGATGGTGTTTAGAAAGGAGTTTGATGCTAGAAAATAAACGAGTGATTAAATAGACAGTTTACGCCAAAAACCAAAACATACTTCCCCATCCGTCCCTTCAACATCGACTTTGGCACTTTCGCTGCCAACGGAATGATCTCCGAACCCATATATTCCCAAAGACGATTTTCCGACATGCCATAGTCATAATTGAACATGATCTTCAACGCCAGGGGGTATGGCTTATGCGTCGTTTTTGACGCCGATGAAAGTTCTTCAAACGCGCTCGCAGCATCGAGATTTCGACGTTGAAGCTCATAGATGGCAGCAGAACAGCCTTGATCAATGTAGTTTCCAATGTCATAGCCGTCAAGACGTTCTGGATAGGATTCTGTGGCAAGAGAGTTGTTGTAGCGAATATTAGTGTTGAACACGTCCTGCAAGATTAACAGTTTAAATTTTTATATATAAAATCACAGCAACAACCTACCCGTACTCGTTCGACTACCCCAGCATTCCGCCTGCGTCGATTGAGTCTCCACAGACCACGAAATCGTGTATTCCAGTTCCAGCGTCGATTCCGGGTATCGTTCCATTGGGCCAGGTGTTGGTAGTGGAGCGTCGCCAAAGGCCGGATAAACAAACGACTGCTGCGGATGGTTCGTTGAAACTAAAAGGACAACTACAGATGTTTGGAGTGATGCGTAAAGCAGCTTACCGTCCGCAGGAATATGTTCCGTACCAGCGGGAACCGTGTTGATTGTTTCGCGACGTGCTTTATGAGTATCGGCTTGGATGACCTGGCAAGTTTACCCAAAACTGATGTACCGCGAACGTGAGCGACCAGCTGAAGAATTGCTTTGTCATTGAAATGGGTACTTTTTGTAACGTTGAGTCATCGACTGCGATCAACAAACAACCCAGTTTCAAAGATCAACAAAAAACAAACCTCACGTCCGAGCCGAACCGCAGCATTACCGACATTCTTGATCATCTTACACTTATCTTTAGCTCACGGCACTTGATACGCTCGAAATGGAGCTAATCAGGCCGTTGCATGGAGCTGTTTACGGATTTCCGGAAGCAACTGTCGATGAGTCCTTGGAGGTGGCCAAGAACTAAGTCCGCGAAACGCATGACTCCATGGTCCCATAACGAACGCGTGCGCATTTTTACTCGCAATTTCTGCAGTTTTTTAATTTCAACAAAATTCCAAATCTCAATAAGTATCTTTATATTTCCAATTTAGTCATTTGCGAAAACACAAAAACGCCTTCGACAAACCAGTTGCGAGGAAAAAATCTCACAAAATAACAAATAAGAGTGAAAAAAACACATACAAAAAAATACACCACAAAATGTTCGAGACCGTAATGCGATAAACGTGGACACAAAAATATACAACATATATCCACCGAAAGAAATAAAGGAAGGATAAATACATCGGGAAAGAAGACAAAAACAACCGTAAAAACGCCTGTTTCCTAAATATAACTAACAACTAGTGTAAAAAAATTAAAGACAACATTAAAGTTACGCGTCAATGGGCTAATTAAAAAAGGGTTTAAAGATGGCAAAACGGCATGCGACTGGAATATCCTTAATCGATGGTGATTACGTCTGGCGGTAGCAACCATTGTTGGGACAGTGCTTGGGATGGCGTGAAACGCAGGTGTTGGTTGAATTCGAAGCAACCGTTTAGGAGGGAAATGAGGCTTGGATCCGACTGCAACTGAATGTTGTTATTAAAGAAAGCTTTAAAAGTGGGATAGAAACATACATTTCCGGAGAAAACCATCTCCCAGGTCTTCTTTCCTGGTAGCACGCGGATGTTGCCCTTGGGTGATCGCTCTGGGGTAAGCACCGTGGTGTTGCGACAGTCCTTCTTCCGGCGGCAATAGACGGGGGTGCCGTCATACTTGAAGTAGTCGTGGGCGACATTGCCGAGACGACGGAAGTCTAGGGGCGGATATCCGATCACTTCGAGGATTACCGTCATTTGATCGAAGCGGTTTTCACCGGCAAAGATGGGAGTCCCTGTGATGAGCTCTACAATGATACAACCAAAGGACCACATATCGATCGGAAGCCCGAATCCCTGCTGCATCAAGACTTCTGGGGCTCGATAGAAGCGGGATTGTATGTAGGAATAGTAGGTGCCATTGTTGAGGGATGCCGAGCCCAGGTCGATCAACTTTAGGTTGCTGAAGTTTTCGTCGGAAAAGAGGATGTTCTCCGGCTTAAGATCACAGTGGATCACACCACGTAAGCTGAGGTAGTCCAGGGCTTGGAGGATTGGCTTGGCAGCGAGTTTGACTTCCTGGAAAAAGTGGAGTTACAGATTCCCAGTTTTCAAACCAAAACATACCGAAGGAAGGAATCCCTTAAACTTTCGCTTCTTCAATGCATCATACAAGCTCGGACCCAACAACTCAAAAGTTATACACCGATGTCCGCGGAAGTCGAAAAAGTTATGCAACTTGACGAATCGCTCGAAACCGGGGTGCTGCTGGCGGCGTCGTCGAAGGTGCGTCAAGATTTCGACCTCAATCTCGGCAGAACGGGACACTTTGGGCCAGTTGCGAACGACTTTGACGGCACAGAAGAATTGGCGCTTGTGATCGAAGCATTTGAGAACCTATAACCAGTCAATTACGTACAACAGTTTTCAAAATATATAAAAAAAAAAACCAACCATCCCAAAACTTCCACTCCCGACGGCCTTGATCACTTCATAGCGATAGAAAAGATGATCCCTCGGCACGTATCGGTAATTTCCCTTGCTGTCGTCGAAGCTTTTCATGGCTGTGATGTCGACCTTTTTGATCCCACTAACTCCAGTGAAATAGACAGCATCATAGTGATGGACTTCATCGCGCTCGTAGTCGGTCATGGAAGATCCGAAGACTTCGAGGGATTCGATGGGAGTGAGACCAGCGAAAGGAGGATCGGAAGCGGGGCCTGGAAGAGATGCTTATACACACATTGGAAATTGACAACAGTTTAAATATAAAAAACACCAAAAAAGGCAAAGAAACTCACTCAATTGCAGCGGCGACGAACCATTTGACGCCGAATCACAAGCGGAATCGGTTCCGACGCCGCTATCGTTGGAAGTCATTGCGGATCGTCAATGGGGAACCCTTGGTCGCTTTTCCCGAAGTTTGGGGATCGATCGCTCCACCTGAAAAGCAAGCCAAATCAGAACCACGTGAAGTTACGTAATACCAAATCGAAATGATACGTGACAAAGCGGATGATCAATACGCGCGTGTCTTTTGGGGGTAAAATTTGGTTTATAAAAAGTTGAACTGATGCATCAAACATAAACTGTGACGGCTAGCGCGATGGCCCGCAAAAGTTAGACAGAGACAAACCAGGAAAGCTTACGATTACCAAAAAGGGGAAAAGGTAAATATGCCGTGGAGTGGCCCCAGTCGGTTGTTTGCTTGCGTCTGTTGAAGCCAGACAACATGGTGCCATTCCAGGGGGCTACCTATAGGCATTTCTGGAGGGGAAGACATGCAATGCATCGATAGCTCTGGTTAAGGAAGGAAAATCGTGTGACACGGCAGCGGCAACAGCACAGACAACACAAGAAGGGAGAAAGCGTTCGTCTCTGCCCGTTTTCGTGAAATGTTGCCCCACAACACGGAGAGCACCACCACCGCCGATGTGCTTGTCCGTCTCGCTCTCACTCGCCGCTTGAGGCGACGTTTCACAACACATTTGACGAAAAAATCGAACATTGCGGATTTTGTTGGACGCGTTTCGCCAAGCTTTTGCTATTCTTATGCAACTTTTTCGCCGAACATTTTTCACGTCAGTTTTTATATATTTATTGCGACCTAGCATAACAATGCATCCATCAAAACCATATATTCAATCAACCTTGGCCTTATAATGACCAAAAACACAGTTCAACAACCACATAACCTTTCGACAGGCCCAAACAGCACCACAAATCAACCCAATAAACACCAAACCGACAAAAATCAAAACATCAATGCAGAAATATTGAATAATACCCATATTGGCAGAAGTTATTTGTAAATGTTGAGCTAAAGCTGGATTGCCAGCGGCATACTCAACCCAATTTACGAGGGTTTCCCTCGGATTGATCGGGTATTCTTGCAACATTTTCTGAAGGGCTTTGGCATTTTTCATGTATTCAGGGTTATCGAGAAGTCTGCGCATTGATGTTTCAAGGATGTCAGCATTGAGATCATTTTTCTCGAGTCGGATGGCAGAACCACGTCGTTCGAGGACTTGGCTGTTGTAGTTTTGGTCGAGGAAGAGGGGGATGGAGAGGACTGGGATTCCGGCATGGGCGGATTCAAGCATTGAATTCTGGCCGGAGTGGGAGATGAAGAGTTTTACGCGGGGGTCGTCTGAAAGTTATGGTGGTTGGAAAAGATTCTGATGAGTTTTTGTGGTGAGACACTTTTTGGGCGCGGAGGAAAATGGGGGTTTTACACTAGTGTATGCGTGTAACTCTAATTATTTCACTGATCAGTTTTCCAAAAACTTTTTCTTTACGCTTAAGTGTATTTTCATAAAAAAAAAGTTTTGTAATCGTATTTCACGGATATAAAAATATCGACAGTTTAAAAAAACCCACTCAACAACTCAATCTGCTGCGTCCACTTGACCGGATAAATATTAGTGACATTATCGAAAACGTATGTATCATCCTGATCAAACTTCCAAATAATGTTATACTCCTTGAATTTTTTGAAAACGTTAACAAATGTCAGCAACACTGGATACGGTATGTCGTCTGTTTTCGCCAATGATCCGAATGAAAACAAAATTGTGCCCTTCTTCGCAGAATTCAAAATTTTATCGAAAGCAGTCGACAGTTTTCCAGGCTTTCTTAACGTGATCCCACCGATTTGCTTAACCTTGGCACAATACGGTCGTTGTAGTTCCAAAATCGGATGGGAATTCACAAAAATACCAATACTATTTTGAGTCAACTCTGTTGCTGATGGAAAGGACTGTCCAAATTTAGCACGAAAAACTTTTGTTTGCACTTCGTGATAGCTGGGAAGTACGACTTGCTGCTGATAGACCCTATCAGCCAGAATGGATAAGCGTTGAAAGAAGTTTGGACGATCGCCTTCACCATTATTACGGATGAGGTTCGGTTGATAGCTGGCCATTGCCGGGAGGCCGTAAATCATCGTCCAATGGTCGATCAAAGTTGTCGGACTGTAGACAAGGACTGATTTTATCCCGGCTAAGTGGAACATTCCATGGCCACAGGCATCATAGGCGGCACTAAGTGCGACGTCGTATTGGCCTTCTTTTATCCAATCCACGATGCCAGCATCTAGCATTTGTTCGCAGAATTGAGTCAATGTTTTACGGTAGTTTGTTGGTTCATCGTCAAATGGATGGGAATATTTAGTTTCGAAGGGTTTTTGCAAATGGGGCATAGAAAGCCATGGGGATTCTGATGACAGTTCAAATCGGAGGATTCGACGGGCTTTTGTGGTGCCATTGGAGAGGATATAGGGGTTCCAGAGGGCTATTAGCTTATCCTGAATGTCGTCAGTGTCAGTTTAAGTTTAAAAAAGTCAAAATTTAAAAGAAAAAGTGCCACTTACTACAGTATGCCCAGCATCAACAAGTGCATCAACAATAGTCCCAGAAAAGGCTACATGACTCGAAGCCGGTGTTGTTTGATAAACTAATATGTTCAATAAGTGCACATGACACACCAATCCCGCCAAGATTGCTAGTTTTAACATCATCATAGTTGTTGAAAACAAGCCGTGTTTCACCGCTCCAAAAGCCTTTATATATGCCCCTGCAGCCCTGGCGCTGCACCGTGATCAACAGTATACCCGTTGCTGACGCCGGTGCCTATGCCCACCGACAACAACTTATTGATAGAGGGTAGGTGGTCGCTCGTACTCGCACTTTTTTCATGTGATAACCATTCCCATTCTCAAAATGTATCTGTCTGTTTCGAACGGATGGATGGATGCCTGGACGCACGGTTAGCTGCCGCCGGCCGTGACTTGCCACTTATCACATCGCTCAAAACTGTGTCTAATGTGTTTACCTTGCCATACTATAGTTTCGGGCTCTGACTCTGCCCCTGCTCCTGTCTTTGATGTTATTTTCGATACTTTTGAAAGGCAGAAAGGCGGCTGTCATGGTAACATGTATGTGCAATCACAAAAGTTGGAGCTTTGTTTTTTTTCGACAAAAATGCGCAATTAGAATGACGTCAAGTCTGGGGTGTTTTTTTGGTAGCAGGCGCTTCAGGTCATGTCGGTTAGGCGTTTCCAATCCCCAACTTTTTTGTCACCCGATGTTTGATTCTTATCATTTTATCGCAAAAGTGCAATGATGGATGCCGTGGTGATAACACAATGCGACTTGGGGGGTCGAATGTTTTTTACTGATGCACTTTTAATCGAATTCCGAGCCAAAAGACGTAAACATCGATCAAGCTAACATCTTATTTGGCCTGTGCACTTCCTCATTCAGCAAAACTTACACTAGGGTACGTGAGACAGACAAACATGCATGAAACAACCGATAACGCAATACTGCAATACTGCTGAAGCGGCTCGAATCTGGCCCCATAAAATCAGCGTTTTTATGAGCGTTCAAGTGCGACCATTTTACATCTTTATGGACGGTTTCAATTCATTCTCGTTTTGCACACTTAATTATATCAGTTGCCTTTTATTGTCTGCGTCGTCATAAACGACTATTAAAAAGCGCTTTATGGTCTGACTGGAATAGACAGGACCAAACTAACAATACAATCGTACTTGAATCCGTGGAAAAAAGACATCTTGAGCAGCCATATTGAAACTAAACTGGAAATTCGGATAAATAGAAAGACAAACAAAAGAGTGCGTGTAGCGGATGCATGCGAAACATCATCATGATTTGGATTGCACAAGTGGTTGGCGGATAGAATGGACTATGGTGAACATGTTTTACGGGCTATAGACAGATATGACAAATAGTTTAGGTTTAGTTATGAGAGGCATGGCTCCTTTTTTTGAACATCATCACGCAGACGGTCTGAACTTGGCGCCCAAAGTCCGTTCAAACACGTAGCGATCGATGGCGATGACGCTCAGGGCGATGAGCTGGATGGCGACAAGGACGGTAATGGCAGCGATGAGGGTCCAGTAGAGGTTGGTCGACATGCACTTCCGGTCATGGGAATCGAGGCGGGTCTCGAAGTATTCGACGTCTTCGTCGGATTCCAGGACGCGGATGACGCCGACAACGTCCATTTCGGGCAAAAGGACGGAATCGGCAGTCAGGAAGTTTGGTTGGGCACGCGGGCGGCGATGGAGTAAAGTGCCAGTGCCGTAGAGCTCGATGGGACTGCGTTTTGATCGGTAGCCATATCCATTGGCCAGGGCCGGGTCAACGGCATCTTTCGTTGGTCCACGTTCGGCTGTCGGGATGCCATGGACGAGGGATAGGTTCGGTGCCAAGGTTGTCGTGGAAGAGGTTGATGGGGGTCGGATTGATGGAGGTCCTTGTTCTGTGACAGTGGTCTTCGTGTCTGAAGTGATCTCAGCCGGGGGAAGTGGCTCATCAAGGCGAGCTCCGGGCGAAATTACGGGTTCGTCCTCGGTTGGGCAGTTCTTGGGAGGCTGAAATTACACTTCATGCCTTCAATTCAGTTTCCAAATGCCAAAATATCCTCACCGAAACATTCTTACACCCCTCATTCTTATCCTTCAAGCAAAGTCGAATCTGGCACGTAAACCGAGTCAATGTCTTATCAGCAAACTTGAAAACATGCGATTCCTGCCAGGCTGTCTTCAAATCTTCACTGTATTGCGGTGTGTTCAGCACGTATTGATCGATTCCGCATCCATTTTGGTCGATGATAAGGATTTTGTTGCCATCTGTGTCCTCTACGTGGCAGTTTTGGACGAGTATTCCGACGTGTTCTAAAAAGAGTCAAACGATTGGAACACAGTTTTTTAAATACAAAATGTCACCTACCATTCTCACACTTCCAAACATGCACCACAGATTCCCCGATTGTGGCAAAATGCGCTTCAGGACCATCAATAGACCCCTTTCGGATACTGTAGGAACACTTCGGGTTGCTGGATTCATCGAATTGTGGCTCCAACTCGCTCGGTGTTGCTTCACTGAAAGAAATTTTGTTAAAATTTGCAATCAAACATGAAAGAAAGCTAGAAAAGCGCGGACACGGCCTGCCCGGTAACGAGCTCATTGTTCAAGTACGAATCTGATAACCTGATGACAATGTCTTGTTCGAGGTCGTCGACCACGTTGGATTCCATGTAAACACATTGAGCACAGTAGGATCGATCGGATTCGGTGACGAAAAGCGGGTGGATTTGGACGGCTATGCAGATACGGTACATTGTGCCATCGGGTTTGGACTGAAAATGGATTTTTCTACTTTGGTACATCAGTTTTTAAAAACATACCAGCTTCTCTGAAGTCATCCCACATTCACCATGACTGATAACAATCTTATTCATATGCCGTGCCGAGCATGCCGTACTTTCCCGGTAACTTTCGGCATAAATTAGTGATGGATTCGATGCTGATGTTCGGATTTTGATTTCAATGGCATCAGCTTCGCAGCTTACAATTGGTTGTTCGATGATTTCATTGGGAAATTTTGATTCCACGGCACTCTGAACAAACAAATTTTGCATCCAAACAAAAGCAAAATAAACTCACAATCAAAACAAAAGCAAAAATCCACCAAAATCCCTGTCTCACCGCCATGATCAAAGCCATCTGCACGAGCACAAAACTAAACTGTCTGCCAAAATGTGAAGGGCCGATGGCGCTTGAGAGCCTTGCTCCCCCCCTTTATTCTTATATGGATGTCTCCAAAACTGGGGGGTCTGATTGGAGGAATCCGGATACGGCCGCCCTTCCTCTATTTGATAGAGACAAAAAAGAAGGAAAGAAAAAAGAGACATGTCGGTTACAGACTGCAGTGGATGGACCCACTTGCCGTCGGCGGCGGCGTCCGCCGATCGCCGTCCGGCTTTGTGTCAATGGGATTGTTCGGGGGCTTTTTATTCATTGCCAAAAGACAGCCACAAAAATGCAAGACATTCTCAATCCGCTCTCTCAAGTTGTTGCTTTCGTCTGTCTTTTGTCGGGATGTAAATAGTCATGCCACTCGACAGTCTCTTACAAAAACTGGCATTTCTTGTTTCTATTTTTGGTCGTTTTGACCGTGTGGAAATACATACACATTCGGAGGGTACACTACAAGAGGGATAAAATTGGTTTCGCGTGATTTTAGCAAAACAGGGAGAATTGAACGCATTGAATACTTCGAAACAAACTCGAAAAAGTAAAAAAGAAAAAAAACGAATAGGTAAATGGCCATCGATGGAGCAGACACTTTAGAGTTGTTGCTGCTGCTGGCACCCACATTGTCAATCGCACCTACGGCACCAATATTGTCACAATGACTTTTTTTTGTCACCAAACTGACTATCGCTAACCGTCTTTGGCTGTTTTCATGGCTTTCGGCCGCTGGTCATGTTTTTAGCAATCGATTGACTCGTTGGTCTTGTAAGTGCGTTACCTGATAGAATTGGAATGCCGTCTTCAGTTTTTTGAAGCATAGCCGTCGGCAACTGGATCATCAATATATAATAAGACGTGTGAGAGGGAATAAGGCGTCCTCAGCGTGCGCATCGGCACGGGTTTTGCCACGATCAAGTCGTCATTGAAGTGTTTTTCGTATCTGTTTCAGCCGTGTTTGCGTTGCGTTTGAGATTTGTCTTGACGATGGTTTTCATCAATAATTGTATGCTTCAGTTATGACATTATTCGAGGTAGTTTTTCTGTTATTGAATCCATCAATTCCGTCCAACCGCGTCTAATTTAAACTGTATCTCATTATTTATGTTGTTCGAATTTCAGCTTCCCGCCCAACCATGTCAACTCGGCGGTTTCCTTGTCGTGAAAGGACTTCTGTGCCGAGCGCTCTCGCTCCAAACAATCATCTCGATAATGGACGCATTCCCAGAAACTTTCGTGGTATGCTGAACAAACTAACGCCGTCAAATCATGCAAAGCTGTCGCGAGAGATCACTAAACTGCGTATCTGGAAAGATGTGGACAACCTTCCTGCTATCATTGATTTTTTGTTTACCAAGGCTGTCACTGAAGTTTCTTGAAAATGTCAAAAAGTTGGTACATATGTAAGTTTCCCAATGTTAGCGTCCATGAAATTTAAATTGCAATCTTACAAGGGAAGGTTGTTAGGTCACAGACGCCGATCGATATGAGACCTATACCATTCGAAAGAGCGTAAAATTCTGAGTCGAAAACATATTTTTATTTTTGCATCGAAGATTCCTAAATGGCACTTTTGAATTTTTGAAAATGAAAATGCCGTACTTTTGGATGTCTTTTTAGTGCCATTGCAGTTAGACTAGCGCTGTTTCGTGGTCGAATTAGCATAGACCATGCCCAGATCTATCCCTGTGAATTTTTTCAGATTTTTAGGGCCAGCCGTTTTCGAGTAATAAATTTGTAATAAACCCGATTTTACCACAATAATTACTCGAAAACGGCTGGCCCTAAAAATCTGAAAAAATTCACAGGGATAGATCTGGGCATGGTCTATGCTAATTCGACCACGAAACAGCGCTAGTCTAACTGCAATGGCACTAAAAAGACATCCAAAAGTACGGCATTTTCATTTTCAAAAATTCAAAAGTGCTATTTAGGAATCTTCGATGCAAAAATAAAAATATGTTTTCGACTCAGAATTTTACGCTCTTTCGAATGGTATAGGTCTCATATCGATCGGCGTCTGTGACCTGACAACCTTCCCTTGTTAGTAACGTGAAAACTGAAATAAAACGTGAGTTTAACGTAGATGCATTTATTGAAACGCATAAACACGTGACGTTAAAAAATATCTGTGATTATTGTCAAACTGTGATTCACATGACATCGGCCTTATCAACACTAAGGCTAACGTTCGTTCTTTATCAAATGTTCATAAGCTTTTGCGTTTTGGATCAAAAACTGCTGGTTGTTGTGCTTACTTATTTTTCATTAAAAACCGCTAAACCCTCTGTCGCTGTCAAGGAACCTGCTGCGCCTACAACCATGTCCGCATCTACAAATCCAGAAAAGTCAAAAGTTTTGAGCAAAGCAGATGTTTTGCTAATATCGGAAAATAAGATTTATGCGTACTTTAGCAAGCTAGAAAACGTTGAAGCCGTCACGAAAAATCAAATTTACGATCGTGAGTTAGTGCAAATATTGCGTGATGCCATTAAGGTATATTTTTTTTCATTAGCATTTTCTGATATATAATTTTGACTTTCAGAACTTCAAGACAGTTCCGTGCCCTGTTTCCGAACTAGAGTTAAAACGTTTTGGCATTGATCGTGGTACAATGCCAGCTGTGCCCGCCGTATCGACTAGCAACAGACGTAATGACCGTCGTGGTATCTTCAATCCGTCATGGGCTCCCAAAAACAGCCAACAACCTGGGCAAAGGTATGGCGGTCGCAATCCCAATACCTATGAAAAAAATCAACAGACACATGTGAAAACCAAGACTTCGGGCATTGGTCAGCAACTTGTGCGAAATGTGCCAAATCAAGTCAAGCCTCGTAGAAGTATGGGTGAAAAACCAACCGAGTCGGCTACTAATGCCATCAAAGAGTCAATCGTATCTACACCTTTGGCATTGTCAACTGCTTCACGTACAAAAGGTAATATAACACAAGTAAATCAAGGTATGGTATCAGCTTTAAACCCGATTGCCACATCTCGACCTTATTCGAATGTCGCTAAAAGAATGTTTTCGTCCATGACGACATCTGATTAATTGTGTTCTTTATTAAAGCAATATTTACCGATGAAAGTGTTTTGTTCACCTGTTGCCTCTGATAATTGCTTTGCCATTATTTTTTGACGTCAAGTAATCTATAAATTCATATAAATTTGATTAAACAGTTTTATTTTTTTACATAAGATATAATGCCAATAATAATTTTGTAAAAAAAAGTGTGCGCAAAATGAACCCCCACAATCGTCGAAACTTCGTGTGTTGTCATCAAAAGCACAAAGGCTAAGAAACTTATCAAAGAAATGGTTCTGCCGGCGCTATGAACTACGATGCACACTTTATTTCCGTTTTTCCAGAAGCACAGATAAGGTAATGTCAGCGACGTTTAATCTTTTAACTGTTCTTTTCGACTTCGATGCCTCATACCCAGGGTATATAACTCGGAAAGTAATCTCCAGAAGCGTGATAATGGCGGTCATTTTCGGGACACTTGGTCTTTGTGTTCTTACATTTTTGGTCAACTATGCCATCAGTGATGGTACAGTAACCTGTGAACAGGGATGGGACTGGTCACCCACTTTTAAACAATGTCTACGTGTACAAGATGATAAATTGTAGGTTTTGCTATTTCATTAATTCCGTAAATAACAAAATTTTCAGAAATTGGGCCGATGCCGAAGCCGATTGCGAAAAGTACGGCGCCAAGATGGTGTCACTAGTCAGCGCTTTCGAGGAAGATGATTTGATTAGTTGGGTTTGCCTTTTTTGATAGCTGTAGACTGTTGTGCAAACATATGATTGCAGACGTAATCAATAAACATGGCCATTGCGATTACTATTGGTTAGGAGCCTCACGACCGACGACGAAAGACAAATTTACGTGGGTCGACGGGAAGCCGTTTGATTATACCCATTTCGGGCCTAAAGATTACAACGACACATTGAATTGTGTTGATATTCGACCTGCATCATCGAATTGGCACACTGAGGGCTGTGAAAGGCATAATTGTTTTGTCTGTGCAAAAGATGATGCTGGAACGACGAGTTCCACAAAGTATGCTGATTGTGGAGAGATTCTAGCTGCTGGGATCAAAGAGTAAGCTTGTTTTTTGTTCCGGAAACATTTTGAACAGTTTTAAAATGACATAGTTTCAGCTCCGGCGTGTATACTGTAACCCTTGATGGTGATGAATTTCAAGTTTACTGCGACATGGTGACGGAAAGTGGTGGTTGGACGGTTATACAACAGTGAGTTGTTTGTAATTTGAAATTTAATCGCAGTTTTCTTGAAAATTTCAGGCGGTTGAACGGTGATCTTGAGTTTTGGAATCACAATTGGCAAAGTTATAAAGATGGTTTTGGTGTTTATGGCGATGTAAGACATTTTGGCATTTCTTTCATAAAAGCGCTTTACCGCTGCCCACAGTTTTCCATAGTCAGTCACTATTCGTGCAAAGACATTTTTTGAAGCCTGCGCATAATATATCTTTACATAATTGTCGATTGTTTCCAGGAATCAAACTTCTGGGCCGGAAACGAACTAATCCATCGTCTCACAACGAAAGACCCAAAAACGATCCTCCGAATCGATCTCTGGGGCGATCGCGCACCGGATTCACCCCATAAAAACGACTATTGGTGGGGTGAATACATCTTCAGTGTTGGCGCTGAATCCGATGACTATCCCCTCAATGTGCAAACATGGATGCAATCGCCTTCGAATTGGGACGGTACCGGCAATGCCTCATCCGCATGGTATGACATCACATGCGCGAATGGGGTCAAGTTCAGCACCATCGATCACATCAATGACCCCATGACGAAGTGTGTTACGGACTATCATCTCAGTGGTTGGTGGCTTCGGTATTGCACGACGGCTACCCTCAACGGCGAATACGTACCCCTCAAGTATGCCGATGGTTATGGTTTTATGTGGATGGTCGATGGTGCCTATGTCATCAATCCTGTCAAATCGAGGATGTCCGTTAAAAAAGCGTGGAATTAACAATGTAGTATTTATAATGTGCAGTTTTTCGATTCCATTGTTAACCATAACTTATTGTCGCCAAAAGATTATTCGAGAATTCCAGCCGGAAAATAAATTAAATTTATAAAACGTGCCATATTCGGGCAAAACATGAATAATTTAGTTACTTCATGGTAGTCAAACCCCGCCTCTCACGTGGCCCGTAAAGAAAACAAACCTTTGCAATGTACATAAAGTGTGTTTTAGCCCCCATTCAAGCTGTCGTTTAAGGTTATACTGTTTTGGTGACATTTGAAGTTATGTTCTTTGAAAAGTTTTTACATTTCTATTACGTTTTTATGGTCATAGCACCTTGAGGTCAAAACAAAGTTTCTTGTCAATCTACTGAGTTTTTTGACCGTTTCACACAAACTTTGAACTGTAAATTACTGGATTCCCACAAAATGCTCTTTGTGGTCTCGAGATGTCTATCTGCATTTTTCCTGTTCCATAATTTTTCCAGTTTTATTGCCTTTTTGATGTGTTGTTTTTGTCTATGATCATGCCAAGTATTTAAAAAAAGCATTTTTAATAAACTATAAAGTTTACCGTAATGCAAGTTTTTTTCTGATCTTAAGGTATGTAACGAAATTTATAAGAGCGTGTTAGTCCAAAACCTGCTAATTGTTGTTGTAACTACTGTTTTTCGTCAAAATATATAAAACACCACAAAACGTTGTCTAGTTTTTTTGATAATTACAATTATAGCGACTAATTACAAGGCTACTTGATGTGTTATGACCTATAAAATAAAAAAATGCTTCAAAAGGATGTTTGATTTCCACAAAGATGTCCTTTTTGTTCAGATTCCTGTTGATGCCAGACACAACGGAAATTTCTTGGATTAGAATTACTAATATTGGTTATGAAGTGAATTAATAATGAAGCAATTTTAATTATGTTTTCCGAAAAGGATGAAAATAACTATGCCATGGGCGTTCTTTCATTTGATGGTGACAGCGTCGCATCCATGACAACTTCCCTTGATTTGCAAAGTTTTGCACACTTTTATGAATCCTATTTTGAGAATGGTTTAAAGCAATTATGTGTAGTACAGTTATAATAATGACAGTGTACAAACTTTTGATAAACTTTTGTAAGGAACGTTTTCATTGTAAAGTTGTTACTGGAATCAAAATTTTACTTCTAAATTGAGGGCTGACTGTAGTTATTACACTTCCAGATGTTGTTTCTCTCTTCCTCCACATAGTCTGAATCCGCTTATTATGCTGAATTGTAATTATGCCCCATAGCTTCCCGTTTTTTAAACAAAATCCACGTATTACAACGATATTTCAGTTTCTATAATTAAAGTCCTCTTTGTTTAGCTTAATTATATAATACAATTTGTTATGATGGAACTCAAGTGTTTCCGTCCGATACTGTACCTTGTCTGCGTGTGTTTTCTCACACCCTAATTTGCCTTTCTAAACACCACAGAGACCAAGTATATTAGTACAGTTTTTATAGGCTGGTCTAATGGTGTAAAAAAGTATAAATATGACGACGCCACTACCACTTGAGACAGTCTCAGAGGTCCCATTTTCATTTGCCGCCTTCATGACGGAAGACGCTAAGTTTTATATTTATGCTTCTTGCATTTTACTTCTGGTTGGTTCTAACATCCTTGAATTTATATGCAGTTTAAACTAAACATTCCAGGTCGGTATTGTCGGGTTCATAGCAAATATTGGCAATATTTATCTAATTTTTCTATCCAAAACCATCCAATGTAGTTATGGTTACATTTGTGTTTCACATTCGGTTGCTGAAGCGCTGAACACTTTTATAGCCTGTGGATGTCCGATATTTTTAACTTTATTGTGAGTTTTATCCAATTAACTCAATTATTTTGCTCAGTTTTTATCTCAAAATCCTTCTAGTGACCAATCCCTAACAAATTCGACCGTAACCTACGTCATCGGGGAAGCTGCCATGGGAATCTGTGTCCTGACCAGTCATATGTGCCTGTATAAAGCCCTCAACCGATTTGTCGCCATTACCAAACCATTTGCCTATCGAAAGCTGTTTTCCCACGAAAGTGTGATGTGTGGTATCATTGCACTTTGGATTGTGTGTACACTGCACTCCTGCGTGGGATTTATTGGTAAGTTGTGTGATCATGAGTGTAAAATCGTGTTTCTGCAACAACTTTGGACAACATTTTACACTTCCAAATGGTGGGACCAAAAGTACAATGACAGAAAAGGCTTTCATTGGGTTCTTTATCATAGTTCGTGCTAAGACACTTTTTGGGGATCGGAATTTTGACATGAATTTTACACTAGTGTACACATGCGCACTCAACTAATTTATTTTTTCTGCAGTTTTGAACCATTTCAGACGGCTGTTACTTTGCCTTTGATCCAGAATACATGTATTGGTATTTTGTCGACACAGTGTGTGGCCATTTTCTTGGATTCTATGTTGATTTGATATATTCGTGCGTCATCATGATGATTGTGATTGCATTGGATTTGACAACATTGATTTTGTTAATTACTTTTCGAAATCGTAGTACGTGATATTGGATTTCAGTTTTATACAATTTCAGTTTACAGGTCACAGCGACAAGCACTTCAACCCCCGCGACGTTGTATTCTTCGCTCAATCGTGTGCGACGACAATGCTCCAAGTCGGGATGCTCGTTTCCTTCCACCTGTTATCACGGATATCGTCGGAGCATTGGCCGAGTTTTCTTACAACAACTTTTGCTTGGGGTCTTTGCAGTGCTGTTGATGGGTTTGTTTTTTTACTTCTGCTGTATTCTATTTCAGTTTACAAAAATAATAATCGTGAGAGTCTTTTGTATTTTCAGGATTGTCAACTGTAGCTTCAACTTGATGCTAGTCTCAAAACAACTCCACCAACGCACTTGCAGCACTGTCATTCCGGTCAACAGTAAAATCAGATGTACTAATACAAGCTTTGCGCCGGCCGTGTTGCAATCATCATAGACTGGGTGTGCCATTGTATCAGTGCCTCATATTGAGTCACTAACAACTGCAACCTACAGTTTTCAACAAAACACCACTTTTCATGTGTACTTTGAGTAATGGAATCACCGTCAGATTGTTGTACATACTGGAAATGCTTCATTAGAGTGATAATAAAAATGTACGGGTTGAAGTTTAGATCTAAAATAATCAACAGCAATGAAGCAGTTTATAAAATCACAAAAACATTAACAGTTTATAAAAATTGAAGTTTGACAGGCTGTTTTCACCTTTTTTCAATCTTTTGTATCAACAACACCCCCAGCGATTTAACGCAAATTTAACCCTTTCCATTAAGTGATAAGAGCTCAACAACTCGAATTTAAGGCCGGAGCCAGGGCCGTCTTATCAGTTGACACATCTGAGCCCCCAAGTGTGCATCTACTTTTGTCTTTTTTACTCCTTCTGGAATTATCTGACACCACAGCACTGCCACCAGTGCTGCTTGTGGTTATTTCAGTTCAGTTCAAGTGGATCATGGGCCAATTGTGCGGGAAGAAGGATCATAGTCCGGATGGCGCTTCTGAGGTTGGTTTAGATTTATTGATTGGTTCATTATATATAATAATTTAAGAGCGATGAAGCAGTTTATCCAATTGATAAGGCTTTTTTGAATGTTTAAAACACAAAATTTCAGCGAAAACCAAAGAAAAACTATGAAGTCGTCCGATTCTTCATGGCTGGACGCGGGTCCGCCGGGAAGTCCACCATCATTCGACACTTGAAATACCTCTGCACGAAGAATAGTTCATATAAATATTGCAACGAGGATTGGACGGAGGCGAATCCGAATGATTCGGATGATGATCTGTGGAAGCGGACTATCAGGGCTTCCATTATCAAAGCGCTGGATGTTTTTATCAAAGAAGCCGAGAATGAAAACCTCAAATTAGGATCAGAAAGCTTGATAGAATTCGCAAACACCATCGAACACCTAGCTGAGAATCCGACCGAACTCGACAATCTCGAAATGAGTGACGTTTTCGCTTCGCAATTGCTGGAACTTCTCGAAGACCCGGCAATCGTCAAAACACGGAATTTGAAAAACAAACTTTCCGGAAATATTGCCCTTTTCGATGGATTGGACTACTTTCTTCAACCTGAAAAGCTCAAGGAAGTGTTTTCCGAGAATTATGTGGCATCTGAGCCTGATCGGGTTCATGGACGTTTGCCGACAACAGGTGTCCATCGGTACTATTTCATGCTGAACAGCATCCATATCGAGATTTATGATAGTGGGGGACAGGCTTCGGAAGTGGTAAGTCACGAAAGTGCCAGCATCGCTTCAAACACCCAGTTTTCAGGAAAAAATTCTCAACCACTTATCAATGTGGAACACTGGAGCCTCAAGCGAAAACATCTCCAATCGTAATTTCATTCTTTTCGTCGCTTCATTGGCAGACTACAATGTTCAACATCCGACAATGCCGGAAAACACAATGCTCCAAGATGCCGCGGCCTTCATGCACATGCTGTTGATCAGTGGCCATACTCGCCATTGTGGATTGTTGATATTTTTCAACAAGAAGGACAGATTCCTTGAAAAGATTGCCGATCCAGCGTGTCGAGACGACATAAAATATATAAAAAATGCATTATCCGATGACGATTTGAACAAGTACATGGACAAACGCAAAGTCAAGGACCATGCCATGATTAATGCCGCGTCTCAGCCGTTTGTGGACTATTTGAAGAAATATCACAGCCATATTAACAGTTATTCAAAGTAAGTTTGAAGACAACGGTGTTGCAGTTTAAGTAAAATCAATATTCAGAGACACGTGTGCCATCGATCCCAGAATTATGGACACATTTTATGAGGTCATCAGAAGAGAGATCCTAAGCGAGACAATATCATCTGTTTTGCCGTGAAATGACGTTTGCACTGTTTTCTTTTGTTTTTTTCAAACATGAATAAACATTTCCATCCAAACTTTGATCACTCTGTTCAACATTTCAACGCATCAAGCACAGAGGGGTTTGTTCTGTGTTGTTCGCCGCTTATCAGTAAAATCCACGTCGACCAAGGGTCTCCGACGTGTTCATTTAACCTCGAAGTCTGCTGCTTTGTCGCTAGAGTAACTTGATGCATCGGGAAATGATGCTAAGTTCTATCATTATCGATTTCTTTGCCTAGAATTCCGTTTTTATCAATTCCACTCCCACGGAAAGTGAATATACCCCCTATCCATCTATTTTAAGCATGTCCAAATACAGATTTCCCCCCAAGTCATTCCCATTGCCTATTGACAGTCCCCCCAATAACATGGAAAAAGCATATAGGCACCCCTCTAGACCCGGATGCGTCATCTCGGCAATCGAATGTATGCGCTTCGACGTCCAAGGTGCGTACGCGCATTCCAACGCTCTGTTGCAACTTTAAATTCGAAAAAAAGCTACACCCTCCTTTGCTTTAACTTTTTTTTCGCTTCCCTCTTTGGTATGTTGTTTCCGTCAAGCCGAGCCGAACCGACTGTCGACGACCATCGAAAAAAAAGCGTGGCGTGTGTTTGTTTCTTTTTCGACGGTCGACTCGAGGCCAAACGCCCTCAGGCAGCACAGTCCAGTCCAGCTATAAATGGTGTTTGTTTCAGCCTCGTGTTTTTCCCTACAATTTCATTGCCCTCAGGCAATGTGACGAACGTTGAACGATTAGTATTCAAAGTTCGAACACGATGGCCTCCCCGATCAGTGTTACGATTGAGGAAGAACCGCCATCGGGGACACCACACCCTGAGGGGACACCCTCGTCGCCAGCTTGGAATGAACATGTAAGTGAACGGAAGCCCCATCAGATTCATCGGCGCATGTCGTCGAAATGGATTCCGCCAGAAGCACCGATAACGCAGAGGATTATTGAGCCCCTTCGTCATCGATTTAATAAGAATGATGCACAGTAGGTTTCGTTATTATTTTTATGTCAATTTTGTTAGTTTTGACTATTTTGAGAAAACAGTTTAAACGTTTATGTATTAATGTCATATATCAGCTTTATCTTTTCTTTGAAGTCAGTACAGTTTCCCAAAACCTTAGTCAGTAGCGTCAATAGCCCCCATCCCAGTTCGAATGCCAGTAGATTCCGACCCCTGAAACTGGTGAGCCGCCCAGAATGCCAAACCCCCTCGAGTCAGTGCCTTTTTCAATACAGAAATGGCTTTTTCAAAGTTTCTGACTCGAGAACTGAACCCTCGCCGCTCCATGACGCTCATCTCGGCTAGGGTTTGAGTGGAGTTTTCGGGTTGAAAGACGGCATCCCAGCCTTTGGCATCGCCGCCTGTGCCTCGGGGTTTCACGATAGTGCCTCGGACTTTGTTCTAAAATCATTAAGACATTTACTGTTATCAGTTTATCACGAAAATGTACAAAATCCCACCGAAATAAGCAGAACCTGTTTCTCCCTGCCCGATTCCGACATTGCCGGCGGCAAACCAATCGCCACCGTACTCATCACATTGGCGCCGCGATGGACGCTGCTTCGGACCATGTTGTAGAGCCCGTCGACACCGGTTGCTTTGTTGAAGTGTTTAACGTAGGGCCCGGGCATGCCGGAATAAGCGTCGAGTTGCAGGGCTAAAACTAGGCGAATACATTAACCAAACAGTTTTTATCGATTTCTTGGTATTTATTACTATGTTTATAAAAAAAACCTACAAGTGTCCTCAATGACAACAATGTTCGAGGGGAACTCCTCCATAGCCCGAAGGCACTTGTCATAGGCAATTTGAGGCTCAGTTCCTTGAATCTCTTGCAGTTCAACATCTCTTGATTGCAGTGCCATCTCGGAACCCAACACATATTGAGCGTCGGCGCGTTTGTCAGCATTTCCGCTGACAAAGATGACAGTCGGTAGTCCAGGGGTCGGATTCATGTTTGGGGAGAATGAGATCCTGTAGGTGATTGGTGGGAGGATACAACTCTTTTTTATGCTAATTACAAAAGCAAGTGAACGGCACGTCAGTTTATACATTTTGAAATTTGAAACATAACATGAATTTTACACTAGTGTACGCGTGCACACAAAACTTAAACATTATCTGCAATGTTTTGTGCATTAGCGTTCTAAAAACTTTTTGTTTGACACGTTTTATATAACGAGTACACAAATGTAACATTCACATGAAACCGCAACAGTTTAATTTCGATCAAACTTTCCAGAACCCGCTACATAAAACCAAACTGGACCGACACCGACATCCCTCGCTACAAACTGCCAAACAGCACCAATTATGCCGGAAATAAGATCCGAACAACAAAATATTCAATTCTCACTTTTGTGTTTAAAAACCTCTACGAACAGTTGCACAGATGGGCTAACATTTATTTCATTGTCATCATGCTTCTCAATTGGGTCCCAGCTTTGCAGGCTTTTTCCAGATACCTTGGAATGGTCCCTGTTACCGTTATTTTGTCACTAACAGCAATGAAAGATGCATTCGAAGATTATCGTCGACATCGCGCTGATAAACGGATCAATGCCCAAACTGTCCATGTTTGGAGTAACAAGGATAAACGCTTCCGAAAAATGCCATGGGAATATGTCATTGTCGGTGATTTTGTCCATGTATCCGTCGATGAAACTATTCCGGCTGATATTTTGTTGCTGAGGTCATCAGATCCACAGGGCAGTGTCTTTGTGGAAACATCAAACCTCGATGGTGAAAACAATTTGAAACAGAAGTCAGTTCTTCCAAAATGCCGAGAACTCTTTTGTGAAAGGCGGCATGAAAACTTTGATCCCAGTAATATTGAATTGGAGATTTATTGCAATCCACCAGATTCGAGACTGAATTTCATCCAAGGCAATGTGGTTTATCGCGATCGATCAGAGGATAAAATAAGCTCGCAGAATGTGATCGTGCGTGGGTGTCAAGTGAGGAATACAACTTTTGTTGAAGGTGTTGTCCTCTATGCAGGTAAGCATTAACGAAATCGGGCAGAAAGATTTATCAGTTTTTACAGGAAAAGAAACGAAAGCCATGCTAAACAACGGCAAAGTACGGTACAAACGGTCTTCACTGGAACGAATAACCAATCGATTTGTGCTGTTTTGTGTGCTTATTTTGGTGATTATGTGTTGCACCGGTGGCGGCCTGGCTATCGCATGGTTGGTCACGAAATGTGCCCATCAGTTGAATATTCCGTATATTGTTTTGTACACGTCGACGCCTTTGGGGGATGGATTTATTGATATGGCAAGCTTTATTATCAGTTACCAGGTAGGATTGTGACAGTTTTATAATGATTTAAGTTGATTCCGATGCCATTAGACTGCTTCTGAGACCTTATTATGATGATTTGTGCGATACAGTTTTATTTTGATGTCATTTAGATCCTCGTCCCATTATCCCTCTACATCACTGTCGAATGCATCAAGCTCGGCCAAATCCTCTTCCTTCAACTCGATGCCGACATGTATTATGAGCCCACGGATACTCGGATTCAATGCAAATCGTTCACTATTGCCGAAGAGTTGGGACAGATTCAGTATGTCTTATCCGATAAAACTGGCACGCTGACTGAGAATAAGATGATTTTCAAGTAAGTTTTGCTAAATTTCAACCATCGATATACTGACGAATCAGTTTACTTTCATTTCAGCTGTTGTGCAATCAACGGCAACCCCTTTGAACAATCCGGGCTCAGTCCCAGCTCCGTTGAAAACACATTTGCCACGGAAGCTGCTAAACCCCCAGTTTCTGAGGATTTCATCCCGATCAATGAAACCTTGAAACATGCCCTTCGTGGAATTTCATGTGACCCGAATGGTGATCCTAACGAACTTTCAACTTATTACTTCTTTTTGAATATGGCAGTCTGCAATACGGTAATGGTCCATCGTCGGAAGCACATTGATGACATTGATAAGGGGTACATGGAGGACGGCGTTTTCTACATTTCAAACTCGGCATTTTATGTCGGTGCCGCTGCTCCGGTGATGAGTGAACCCGGCACGCCTGGATCGATTGGGACGACGCCATTGCCGACGCCGACGTCTTCGCGGATTCCGAGCTTCATGAAACCGACGGATATCGTTAGAAGGCTGAGTTCATTAGGTTCATTATTCCGTCGCGGACAAAAGGTCATCCTCGACCGTCGACGGACCCCTGGAATCTACGAAGCCGAAAGCCCTGACGAGCTATGCCTCGTCAAAGCAGCCAAAGCTTACGGCTATGAATTACGGTATCGAAGTGCTGACTTCGTTGAAGTCGTGTTGCCATCGCCTGAGGGGTCGATGGAACGCTTATTGGATGACAGTGAGCGGAAGTCGATATTCAAGGTTGCGAAAGTGCTCCATTTTGATTCTGATCGGAAGCGGATGAGCATAGTCCTGGATATGGGCGAACACCATTTGCTTTTATGTAAAGGCGCTGATGATGAAATCATCTCTAATTTATCTTATCAGTTTACCGAAAGCCCCCGAGGTCGAACAATTGTCGAAAATTCGAAGCGCCTTCTAAACCGTTACAGTAGCAATGGCCTCAGGACACTATGCATGGCAATGCGCAAAATCCCGACGGCACTATACAATCAATGGGAACGCGAACATGACGATATTGAGTACTCCGATTTGGAAGACCGTGAACATCAGCTAAGCTTATCAGCGAGGAGATTGGAACAGGATATGGAATTCCTTGGGCTCACAGCGATTGAAGACAGACTCCAAGATGGTGTTGAAACAACGATATCCGCGCTTCGACGTGCCGGAATTCAAGTTTGGGTTTTGACCGGTGATAAAGAAGAAACGGCTTTGAACGTCGCTAAAGGGTGCCAGTTATTCGACAATGAAACGGATACAGTATGCCTGAAGACGGAAATGGATGTTCTTCAAGCAAACCCAAAAGACCCAAAATTCAATCTACTTTTATCCTCGGAAGTCGTCAAACTCCTCGATGAAGGCAATCTCCAAGCAATTTCTCTCGTCAAAAGAGCTAAAGCTATCGTATGCTACCGTATGACCCCAGGCGAGAAGGCCAAAGTTGTCAAAACAGTGAAAAAACAGCTCCAAGGAAAAGTCCTTGCCGTCGGCGATGGCGCCAATGATGTCCCAATGATCCTATCCGCAGATGTTGGCATCGGTCTCACCGGGCAGGAAGGCATGCAAGCCGTCATGGCATCTGATTTTGCGTTATCAAGGTTCAGATTCTTACATAAATTAATATTGGTGCATGGGCATTGGTTCTATTATCGATTAGCCAATGTGTTGCTATATTTTTTGTTCAAAAATGCCATGTTTGTGTTCATTCTCTACTGGGCGCAGTTTTATGTTGGGTTTAGTGCCAATGGCATTATGGATCCGTGAGTTTTGACAACTTTAAAACCATGAAAACTCGTATCTTGCAGTTTATATATGATGTTATACCCGATTATTTTCACAAGTGTCCAACCCCTGGCTTACGGTATCCTCGATCAGGATATTGATGCTGAAATTTTGATGCGTGAGCCGTCTTTGTATAAGAAAGGATTGAAGGGAACGGTAAGCTTGAAAAACCACGATGCAGTTTTAAAGGTCAACATTATAGATTTACACATCATGGAACTTCCTAGTCCACATGTTGGACGCCCTCTGGCAAAGTGCCGTTGTCTATTTTGTTGCTTTGACGGTAAGTTTTACCAACTTTAAACCCCCAGACTGACAGTTTTTTCTAGGCATATTGGGACACTGACTGTGAAGCATGGCAATTTGGCTTCCTTCTCGCGTCATCGATGTACTTTTGTAACAGTTGCCATCTAGCCTTGTTGACACGGTGTTGGGTAAGCCGATTGGTGTTATCGCCTTTCAGTTTTAATACCAAAATCCCATTCCAGACAAAACCCCTCCTCGTCCTGAACATCTTCTTTGCCTGCCTTCATTACGGCTTTTTCATAGCCTATACCAGTGTGACTTCGCCCATTTTCGGGACCAAAAGCACTCCCGCCGGCGTCGCCATTTCCAGCATTTGTGATTTGACGTATTGGGCGGCTCTTTACGTTTCTGTGATCCTGGCCCTAATGCCACGGTTCTTCATAAAACTAATCCAAAATACGGTTTATCCGGGTCTCGTTTTCAAAGCTGCCTTGGCTGAAAATGCTCAACAAACACATCGGAACAATGTTAACGGGTGCTGCGCACTTTTTTCGACTTAATTAGATTGCGAATCTCTTCTTATTGTGCCATTTGATGTATTACTAGGATATGAAAAAATAACAAAAATGTAAAATAAAGCTTTTTGTTTGACTTTCGGGGTGTCCACACACATCAGGAATCGTTCCGGGTTGCAATACAGTGCGCGCAATAATGTCAATCAATACGTCGGTCAAAAAACAAAGAAAGCAAGGGGAGTGCAGGTTTGACACGATTTTTCATTTCCTGAACATCAGATTTAGTATTCTGTTGTCTTTTTGGTGTCTCATATCGTGGACTGTTTCGCTTGCCTTCCATCATGCCATATCCTCTCACCAAACTTCCCTATGGCCACCGGCACCGGATGAGTGAAATAGCCACTCCAGCTGAACGGTACATCCTCCAACTTGCCGCTGGTGAGTTCCAAATTTGTCCACCAAATATTCAAACTGCAACATTGGTAGAGCACCATAGAAGGTGTTACTTTTCATATTTTGACGGACAACCAAAAGTGTATCTTCATTTTTATACTAACGACAGTCCACCATACATTTGTATGCAAGTTGCATTACATGGTGTATTTTTGGAAAAAATCACCCCTGAATTCACGCATTTGTTCGTCCTGCGGCCTGAAGTATTAACCCTGGAATACTGCGATATTTCACCAACCTATTTTAAAAAATTATCCTTAAAAATATGTACTAGTAATGTTAAGCACCTTATAATAACAGGATATGGCACCCAAGTTATAGACATGGCAGAATTATATACTGCTATGCCCCATATTCAAAAGATGGAATTAACGGATGTGAACCTTTCGAATTCCTGGATGATGGGTATTTTGAACAACCATAAAAACAAACTCGAAAACATGACACTCAACGGTTCTGGTGTTCGAAGCTTTCTACAGTCGAATGTTGATGAATTTGTTGCATTTATTCAGGTTCGTTTTTATTTGTTTTGATTTTGCTTTACTAACAATGTTTACAGGCACAATGTTCTACCTTTTGTCTCGAGATTGGCGTCTTAGATGCTGAAACACAACCGCAGGTATTAAACTTTTTTGATCAAAGATTCACACGTATGGAATTTACTGGAAAGGAGAGTGTTTGGACCTTTATCGAGCAATGCCCTAAAATTGTGGTTAACCAGGGGCAGGGTATCGAAGCTTTTTTTTACTATTGAATAGCAGAAAACGATTAATTTTTCAAAAACTGTTGTTCATAACATTCGTTAGAAAAGTTTCTGCTTTATCTGCTACACCAAGAGTGGAGAAACCGTTAAAAGTCATACTCAAATTGCCTTTATTGTTGCGTTAAAATCAAGCTAATTTGTGTAATATAAAATAAACAACATAAATCTACTCAAAACCTAATTCGACATATAAATTTAATCGCGTAAATCCGAAAGAACACTCAATATGTCGTCAACTTCGATCAATGAGTTGCTACCGGATGAATCGCTAACAAAAGCATGTGTTCGATTAGTTGATATCGATAAACTCCGTTGAAATTGGGGCATGGACAGACTGAAACGTGATTCTTTCCGCTTCTGGCGACGATGATGACTGCTTCCACGAGGCTCTTCTGCAGGCCATTCAGTTGAGGCATGTTGGGGATGACTGCACAGAAGCTTTTTGATGCGCGAAACGAACCCTTTTGATTGGTATGATGCCTGGGGCAATGTGTCATCCATCATGGGCGTTTTGCCAGTTGCGAGGGCCATGGTCACGCGATCTGATTTGAGGGCTGAAACCGCCGTAATAATAAAGTACAGTTTATAATATAAAAATTTTAAAATCAAACCTTTAACTTTATCAGTAAAAGTAAAATATGCCATTTTTGTGAAGAGAGCCTTATCAACAACCTGGGTAATGAGCCCTTCTTTGACCAGTTCTGCCGCAAACTTTTCGACTTGCTTCTCTTTGTCAAAGCCATCAACATTGTGCTTAAGCCAAACGATCAATTCGTCCGAGGAAAAGCAGTTTCGACCGGCAATAATGTGCCGTTGTGGAAGGCCGTTGGAAGTGTGTGCCATGGCGACGGTTATGACTTTTTGTTGGTTTGGTTGGAATCGCTTGATTGATTGATAAGAATGCGTAGAGCTGTCGGCTTTGTGTTTTGCCGTGAAGGTTGATGTTGCGGATACAGTAGCGTCTGAAAAGCAGCACATTGAAATGAACATATGATTTTCAGTTTACATAAAACCAACAAAAACCAACCTTCAGTAATCGCATTTAACTTAGGTTTCACAGCCCCAGATAATTCCGTCAGTTTAGTGCCATTGAACAGCGCCACAGTATCAGTACAGTCACTGAATCTGCCACCGTCATTACACTCGACACACGTGAGCTTTATCCGCGTATTTCGAGGGTTTGCTGCTTCCTGGAAGAAGGCAATGGCCTTTTCTGGATGAAATAATTCCAAGGGATAATGATTGACCTTCAAGACGAGCATTCCGGGCCGAATTCGACGATCACGCGCTGCCAAACTGTTCGGAGTGATCTTGCTGATGTAAATGCCATTACACGGGTGTCGTTTTCGGATTTCAATGTAGATGCCCAATGGCAATGGATACGAAAGGTTGAATGACACCGTTATGATGTTGATGTTCATGGATGGATCCCAATCAGCTGAAGCGTGATACGACGGATCTTGGCGATGTGATGACGGCGGCGGTGGCAGTGATGGACGAGGTTGATGATGGGGCAATGGAGGTTTGTAGGGTCGGGACAGTTCAGTATAGATGGATGAGGCGTCGTCGGAGAAGGCACGGTGTTTCTGGATGTGAGCCGATGGGCCGGGGACGGAAAAGTCGTCCAGTGATAGGGTCGGCAGTTGAGGGCGATGGGGGATCGGTGATGGAGGTCGACGGCCGCTTTTCCTGGTGGCTGATGTTCGGGAAGTGTGGTTAGAAGGGGCCATGGTTAGAGAAGCTACAGATTACAGTTTAGAAAAACCCAAAACAAGGCACAAGTGAGCGCATGCAAAGCTCCAGCTGCTGCCTCAAAACTCAATAATGGATCAATTGACAGGGGTTACGCCGTGCAAACAGTTCGTAGTCAGCCGGTCAGTCGATTGCCAGGAAAGCGAGTTTTTGCCGCTTAGTCAGTTGGCGCATTTTGCTTGACCGCATAGTTATCGATAACAGTCTTATTTGAACAGTCACATTGTCAGTTAACAGTTTTATCAATACAAAAATCTACCTTTTTAAAATATGCAAAATTCACATTTCAATCGATTCAAATCAATCTCAAAACCCCATCACCGCCTCAGGCGCCGAATATCCCTTATCCTCAGGCTATGTCCCATCGTCAGGTTTGCCTAACTAACTTTTCCAGCAGTTTTATCACTCATTTCACCCTTCCAGACCGGCTCCCAACCAAGCAGCCCCGCTTCGGACCACGACCAAAAAAAGTCCCAACGCTCCGAACAACGATCCGCATCACTCCAATCATCTTCACGCCAAGAACATGAGAAAAGCCCCCACAATTCACCATCAGCGGCACCGCCTCCGCCTCGAGGGGTCAAACGATTCTTCCTCAAGTTGTCGGAAAAGATCGGCAATGTCGAACAGACCCACTATTCCCAGCAATTTCTCGAAACCTGCCAGGACATTGACAACTATCGACTCGCCATCGAAGATTTGACGGCAAATCTGTTATCCATCGCTCAACGGAATTCAAAATACGATCCAAAACCGATGGAACGCATGGAATTCGAGTATCCAGAGCATCACAATCCACTGGAATCGATAGTTCCACCGCTAAATAAGTTTTCTGAATTGCTAAAAGTCGGGGAAGTAACGAAATACCTGGAATTTGCACCGAAATTGGGCCCATTGCAACGGGATTTTCATCGACGAGCGCGAAGGGCACTAAAAGGAATACGGTACTTTTTGTGCATTGAGTATGAGGAGTTGTCGGAGGCGAAGAAAAGTTGGTTTTTATGAAAACATCGAGTTTGAGAATATCAGTTTTCAGTTCTAAACACCCGACGCCAAGACATGGACTACGCCAAACACGAATTGAAAAACGCCAAATCGCCCGAAGTTGTCGAAATGAAGCATCAAATGTATGAATCGGCTCAAAAATCGTTTGAACAACAACTCGGCATCGTGTTAGGGCATCTGGACAAGTTTCCGAAGCAGAAAGAGCTCCATCTTAAGGATGTTCAAGCGTTTTTTGCCATGTATAGGGTCATGCACGAACAGTCGGCTCATGTTATCAAGTAATTTTGGGGTTTTTGTCTTTATTGTTTTTATCTATTTAATTAAAGTTTTATCAAATGTTAAATTACAAGTTGAGCCCAAAAATAGCCAACAAAGTCAACAAAGAAGCGCCCAAAGTTACCGCGGCGCCTTTCGTCGTGTCTTGCGGCGCCGGTCCATCAGTCACTGTCAATGGAGCGGGCTGGGCCATCGGATTGATAAGACTGGGGTCAGTGTAGTTTGGCACGGCACTGTGGATGAAATTGGTGATCATTTGAAGGGATGGCCCGGGGCGATCGAGTGGGACCATGTGTCCCGCACCCTTAATGGTTAAAACATCGATCAAAAAGGTTTCATTATTGGCATTTGCGCTGCTGTATCGCTGATTGAAGCCGGCAACGGCATCACGGAAGAACCAAACATCCCTTGAATCGGCAGGGGTGAAGCCATGGGCTGTGGCTACTCCATCGATGAATTTAGCGTCACCAAGGAAGTTGCAAACTGTGTCAACATCGCCATTGTAGACCAGAATTCTGAAGTTGGGCGCGTTCTGGATGATTTGATCGAAAAAGGGTGCCATGTTGTCATAGGTTAGGTGATAGTTGTTGTAGGTGTTCATGCTGAAATGCCGAGTTGAAAACTGGTCCAGTTAAAGTGCCAAAAACCCACTTGCAATCAGCAAAAGTCAAATTATTCTCCCGCCACACCGGATTGATGTTATACGCATCCTGGACGGCTGGATCATTGAAATACACGGCGACATAATCCTCCTGCCAACAGGGATATCCCAAAAAAGGATCAGTCGAGTCACGATTGAACAATTTTGCCGTGTTTTGCTGGGCTGAACGAGTGGCATAATCGAGACGTCGTGGTTTCCCGAAGTAAGTGATAAAACTGCCATTGTAGCAATCCTCGTAGAAGTTGTAGGGGTCAACATTGTAAACAGATGAATTGACAATCGGATTCAAAATGCGTCCACATTCAGTATCTTTTCCGAAGAAATCAATACCATTTTTCGAATCAATGTTGCCTGTCCAGTCACATGAATCGAAATCAGTCCCTGCAGCTTTGGTACAGCATTGGTCACTCTTTAGAGTTGCCCATTCTTTGAAACTGAGACGGCCGTGATAATTTGACCACAAAACGAGGGAGTTTGTGAGGCCTTTGACGTCCATGAAGCCGTTGCCGATTGCGAAGCCCTGGAATTCCAATGATATAGGTATCTGATCCAGTTTATGATTTTTAAAACTCACGCCAAGAGTAGCCGGGAAATCCGTATCGTTGGTGATAAGTGCCGATAACATGGGCAAGTACAAGCCGGCATAGCTCTCCCCAGAAAGGTAGAAAGTCTGATTACCGAAACGCGGCTGGACACGATTGAAGAAGTCTTGGATCGCGTAATAGTTTTGGTAGAGGGTTTGGTTGTCATCGGCTTGATAGTAGTTGGGATTGCTTTGCGAATACGAGAAACCGACTCCGATCGGGGATTCGAGGTAGAGGACGTTTGCGCGCTGAAAAAAATGCAATCTTTTTAACAACAGTTTAAATTTTGAAAAAACCAACAGCATTCCACGAATAAACATTTTCGAAAAGCGTGCTTCCATCTTGATTGATGTAGAATGGGCCGAGTTCTTCGAAGGCGCCGGAGAAACTTGAACAGCCAGGGCCGCCGTTGAACCTAAAATTTAGGATATATGTTATGTGTTATCAGTTTTAGAAAATGTAAACCCAAAATCGACCTACCACACAAGCAATGGATCATTGACTGGATCCCCCTTCGATTCCGTCAACATGTAGTGCATCAATCGATCACTGCCAACATCCCCGCTGGCATTCAAGTATCCCGAGTAAACTTTAAATTTCGATTCGAAAATAAGGCCAGGAACATTTTTGACGAGATCTTCTTCACCCGCGCCGATGGCTACGGCGACCAGAGCCGCGAGGTAGATGAGGGACCAAGTTTGGTGAGCCATTTTAGCTGGAAAAACTCTATTTAATATAAGTTAAGCATTATAAATCAGATTGAAAAAAGAAAATATGCACAGTTAGCGTAGAGATCAAGCAGAAAAGCATAAGCGGCTTTTCATCATTCAAATGAAAAGTTACACAGATCGCAATGAAAGATCACCCCTCTCTGGAATCTGCATGTAATTAGATAACAGATAAGCGTCTTACCAGCCAGCAAGGTCTAAAGCCACAAGCAATAATGATAATAAATGCATGTCCAGGAGCTAGGGGGAGACCAGACTGATAGCGACGATGACGTTTTCGTGTTTTATGAGTTTTTTTGGTTACTGCAAATTGGAGAGAACCTTGGTGTAAGCATTTCTTTTTCTTCTTTTTGTTTACGCGCCACAGCGTGAACATTTCATACAGGCAGACAAAACAAAGCAAAACGGAACAAAGGTAGAATCATAAGTTTACAAACAAAACAGTATGATAAACAATTATCGAAAGTCTGAATGGCACCAAAAGAATAAGATAAAAATTGAAATGCAATAGTCAAGATTATGGGTTAGACATAACATTTCGGGGTTAAAGGGAGGTTTTTGCGATGCTCGAGATTATCTTCTGCACAAAAAGGCCTCAAAACCAGTTTAAAAACACACTACACACAACCAAAACAAATCTTGCCATTACACAGTAAGTTTTTATTTAAATATTCATTACATATTTGTCAGTAAAAAAGTTCAATAGTTATCACAACCCAATATCATTCCGTGCAAATGCCGCTGGATCCGTCGTTGGAAACCTAATTTCAGGGGATGGCTTTGGACTCAGTTCTTCGAGTGTATCAGTTCTATCCGTTTTCTCCTCTTTTGACGCAACTTTGTCGTCCTTCTTCACAGCCTTACTGTTACTTTTATCCTTTTTCTTCGCTTCCGATTTACCGGGCTTTGGGCCGGATTTCGATTCGGCCGAAGTTCCTTTCGTCGGTGTCGGGGCTTTGGTTGTGCCGGGTTTAACAGGCTCGAACGGTTTTCCTTTATCTTTCTGCGCGGAGTTGTTCTTGTTATCGTCGCAGCTGTTAGCCTGGGACATTGATTGGGTTCGATTGCTCTTGTTGACCCTTTCCCAATCATAGGGATCGAAGAAGGTCACTTTGAGACGGTCCATCGTCGCTCGTAATTGGTCATAGATCAGTTTATAGTCAGGGCGCTGCTTGTAGGCCAGGGATCGGATGTGCTTCTGAATGACGAGGAATTCGGGCGGGGCTTTGGCGAGGAGTTGTTCGTCGGTTGTGGCGTTTTTCGAGGCTTTGATGTCGGCTTCCTGGAAAGCGGGGAACATTTGTAAAACAGTTTATTTAAAGTAAAAACATCAAAGGATGGCATAACAGGTGCAAAAAACATTTGAATTGAGTATTCACCGCCTTTCGTGGCGAGACACTTTTTGGGGTAATGAGTTTTACACTAGTGTATGCGTGCACATCACAAAAAGAACCTCAAAAGCAGTTTTTATGTTATTTAATACTTTATAAACCCTACGTTTAACACAACTAATGCAGTTTTTTACAGTTTTTGCGTTTGCACGCATACACTAGTGTAAACGTCACCACATTTTTGCGATCCCAAAATGTGTCTCAGCGCGAACAGTCCACAAAAAGCAGTTTAAGGCTATTAAAACATTTGGAATCGTTGTGTAAACAAAAACCAAGACTTACAGCAGTTTTGCCAACCCATGGCAAAGTCCCATGCAACAAGAATATCATCGAATACATGACGGACCACAGGTCATCCCTCCGGCCTTGTTCGTGCCGATCGTGCACATGGGGCGAGCAGTACCTGAAACACTGCAACGTGTGCTCGTTGTGACTGCCACTGAGTGCCTCAGGCGGGATGAAAACTGTACCGAAAGGAACCGCGAAAGAGGGCCGTTTCACGGGCTTCGCGATGATGGACTTTGCCGCCCTCCCAGATGGCATATCTTCGTGCCATGCCGAAGTCGACCACGTAGATGACTCGGGATTCCTTGCCACGGCCGATCACCATGTTTGCTAAAGATGAAGTCGATAGATGGTCTCAGTTTTATCAAAATGCCAAAAAACCCACCCGGCTTCACATCCCTATGGACAAACCCAACTTCATGGAGCTGTTTGACCCCGTAAAGTGCATGAATCCCGATTCGTGACACACATCCCGGCGTAAACACCTCCAGTTTACAGTCCTTCTTCAGCTCAAAGATGTTTTTCCCGTAGAGTGTCATGACCATATAAGTGTATCGCGGCCGTCTCGCAGAATAATGCAATCGTGGCACATGTTTGCGGTCAATCAAATTCTTGAGCAAATCGACTTCCTTTTTGAGGACCAACACTTTGCCATCCATGATAGGTTCCATTTTGAGTGCAAATCTACTCTTCCCCCGCCCAGCTTTAGCCTGTAAATCGCGCACGAGATACACGGCGCCACAATTGCCGGCACCGAGTTTACGTTCGACCTGCCAACGCTTATTGATGATATGGCCCTGCTTGAAGTCAATGTCCTCCTCGTCATCCTCCTCGGGGCCACCAGGACCCGCTGCAGCAGCAGGACCCGGGGGTGGCCCCGGCTTCTTCCCGGCAGCATCACCCATGGCGCGTAGGGTCGGTCAGACAGGAACACAAACGCGGGGGCTACTGTAAGTTTGGAAAAGGGGTGCGTGCGGTGGCCTGAGGCGGCGCGGCGCCGCGGCGATGGCATTTCCGGCATGGTTTTTGGCATTTGGAATGATTAGCATTGGGGAGTAAACATGGATCTATGGGTCCCGGGTCCGCTTGGGGATTCTATAAGGACCCTATTTATACCGAACGGCAGATTTATGTTCATTGGTTTACGCTTTTGGGATTAACTCAAAATTGAGCCAATTAAAAGCGCGTAATTCTCATTTAAGCCGTAAATATGGACATCCTCGGCATCCTTTTCAACTTCAACTTTTAGAACTGAAGAAATTCCGGAAGTATTTATCCCCCATAGGGTTATATTCAACTTTTTTGCAATCTAATTGGCCTGGTTTAACTTTTGCTACTTTTTGACACCCCCAATTTTGGAGCTAATTGACACATTTATCCCCAAATGCCCCAATGGCACTTTATTTTAACGCCTATGTAGTTTTTATCCTGCCAACACTCACATAATCCAACAAAGAATAACATAAAGATTAGTGCCACATGTCCATCTGTATCACTAGGCTTTCCGCCTCCGGGTATCTGAAACATTGAAACATTGAAGGCATTGCTCTTTGCGCATTGATGAAGCCAACCAAGTCCAGGGCCGTCGTATTTCAAATTGAAATTGTGTTTTAATCACCAACAACAACGACGATTTAGTGCATGTCTACTTGGCATTGGCTCGGCCGGCATATTTAACCGTTTACTACTACAAAAAAAAAACGTGAAAATATTTTTATATTTACGTCAGAAGCACCTTTATTGCTCGCTGGTCGCGCCCACTTTTATTGTAATTTGGCTGCCGGCGGCGGCTTACCTTCATTATTTTACCACCTCTTTCATAAGGTTGTAATCCTAATTCTAATGGTACTTATACGCCTACCTTGCCAAAAATAGTCATAATATTGCTACAAATACGGCACTATTATTCAAGTTGTGCTCAGTTTTGATAACAATAAAGTTCGGTGATACAGCACACATAGTTGTTGTGATTGTTATGGATTTGTTCTCATTCCACAGAGACATGTATTATCAGAACTACAATTGTTCATTTTATAATGTGGATCTGATTCCAGTGGCTGATCGCCAGCGCCCCCTTTTGGGCTGCATTTTGATTATTTTGGGTTTTGTCGCATGGGTGGCATACATACCGTGTCTATTTGTTATTTGGAGGATGAGGAAACGATCATGCTACAAATTAATGGCCATTTTGGGCACAGTTGATGTGGCAGCAATGCCGGTGGTGGCTTTTTCGACGGGAATGTTGGGCACTCAGGGGGCTGTGTTTTGTTCGTCGCCGACGTTGATTTATTTGCTTGGAAATGTTATTATGGGTATGTAGTAATGATTTACTTCGCAATAGATACAGTTTATTAAATTTTGTGTAAAGATTGTGTGAGGATCGTGCGTTAACGCGATTTCTGCTGTGGTTACGCATGCATCCTTCAAAGTGGAACACCAAAAATGCTAATACCCAAACTTCCAGTTTTTGTGTATTCCATTGTTACTATATTTATCAAAGTTCAAGCTCTTTTTAACTTTACACGCTTACACTAGTGTAAAGTCATGTTAATGACCAATCCCTAAAAAGTGTCTAAGCACGAAAACTTATCAATATCAAACAAACAGTTTTTTATTCGTTATATCTATTTAACACCAAAGTTGGATGTATCTGAAATCTCTAAACTTCAGGAACCTGGATATTCCACTCCCTGATAGCAGTTCTCCTGGCAATTACCCGTTGTATGGCAGTATTTCACACTCGTATGACCATCAAACTTTTTGGAGGCAACAAACCGTACTATTGGGCTATCCCGGCATTTGTCTATGCAATGTACTTTGTGCTATTTACAAAAACACCGCTCTTCAGTGCACTTGGATTTTCATGGTTTTTCAATCCGCACTTTGGGTATATTCCAGACAAAGCGCGTGATGTAAGTACATATCTGTCTGGCTGGCTGTCTGGCGGCCTATGTGTCATCATGCCATAAAACATAAAATATTTTTAGTACCACTCCTACGAGCACGCATATCACAACATTTTCATCGGCATAAGTTCAATAACGATCTATTCAACTTTTGGTATTTTAATGTGCCGTAATTGGTCCCACGCTTCAAAGCGGTTTACAGTGAGCCAGAAACGAGTATGTTTTTATACAGTAGACTACAGTAGATGGACCAGTTTATCATTTCCAGGTATTTATCCAAGTCTTTCTAATCAGTTGTTGCACGTGCATCGCATCAGTAACTTATGTTTTTATGAATTTTTCTTTCGCGCCAAAAATTCTCTCCGTTATCAGCAGTTACACGTATTTCGGCGTCCACGGGATGCCACCGGTAATCTACCTATGCCTAAATGAAAGCATCCGCTACCGGCTACAAACACGTTTCTTCATGAAAAGCGAGTCATCAACAAATCCAAACACGCGGACACCACAGAAGAGCGAAAGTTTGAACTATCGATTGGCTGGATTACAGCGAGAAAGGCTTATTGAATGTGTGCCATAATTATGGGGCGGTAATTTGGCTCAAAGTATGATTGTATTGTTGAGTTTGGTTAATTAAAATTGTGGTTTTAGTGGATTTGCGGGGGGTTTTGATAAAAATGTGATACCTTTTGTTGAGTTTTTGCCATGATCGCAAAGAAATAACGGAATCACCGCAGTTTTAAACCGTTAAAATCATTCATTACAACAGAATTGGATTCGAGTTGATTCAATCCCATCGTAGAAGCAAAAGTGCAGTTCAAAAATGTTCAAACACCAACTTTTATTTGACACCTCTCCAGACTGTCTGTCACCCGGAAGTTGTCGATACGGATCAGATTGCACTTCAGAAATCACTTTTCTTTGTTTTTATTTTCAAAATTACCTTAAAATTTATACAGTTTTCAAAATATTGACAAATACACAAGGCTGTTGCAATTTCCACCAAGTCCAACCACTTCTGAGCACCCATTTAATCCAAAAGTTTACAAAGTTAAACCGGAAGCCTTCCAAAAGTTCACATAATCTTTCCCCGCGCAGCTGCGCAAGGTTTTGTCAATATTAGTCACACTCCAAATGTCATAGTTTGACTACCCCTATACTTTGGAATTTGCTCAGTGTAGTAAACCTTGTATTCGAATAAAAAACCGTCCAGCCTGCTGTTCAATTTTTTCGCAAAGTTCATCAACTGTGAACCAGAGTCCATGATGTACCCCCCGTACTTTCGAGGGACCCGAGCAATGTACCCCCTTTTTCCAGGATGTTACATGGTACCCTTTCGTTGTGTAGCTGATCAGGCCAGCCCGCGAATTAGGGCGAGGTTTACCAATGCTATGCTCTACGGACAAACGGATGGTTAAAAACACAGTTTTGCATCTTGTTTTTGCAGAATTTACAATCTTTAGCACAATTTGGCCTCGATGTGGAACGCACAAAACGCTTACTTCATTCTTCAGGGGAACGAAGTAATGTGATTCGAGGGTGGTGTGATCATCAGGAGCAGGGTCCAGTGTACCCCCAGTTGAGGGAGGGCCGCCTCAGGTGAGGTTGGCCTTGGAAAAACATACACATAGTAGTGTTTTGGAAAAAATGGTGCGTTGACTGCGTGGACAAACACGTGCAGAAGAGGGGCTCAAGGATGCGGGTATAAAAGCTCGAGGCGGATTGGAGGGAGCATTGCTGTCGGCTGCCCTGCCATCAAACAGTCAGTCTTTGAGAGAATCTTTCGACATGACTATTATTACGGAAGTCGCGGATTCGCAGTTCCTTGCCCAGGAGTTCGATGAGGTGGATAAGTTGCGCGAGGCCGCGAAGAAGGAGGATTTTAAGCCGGAATGGGTTTGGCGAAATGTGTTTTTGTTCACTTTGTTGCATATTGGCGCGCTGGTGGCCACATATCAGCTGATTTTTGAGGCGAAATGGCAGACTGTATTCTTCAGTAAGTTCCTTTTTCATTGCATCATCTAACCCCTGATTGTCGTACCATTTTGCTGTACCGTAATCTACTCATGGTACGGTATGGTTTTAATATGGGTACCCAGGATGGTTAGATCCAAAATGCGTACCAAACGGCACGATATATGGTACAAAGTACAGTTTTGTACCGGTACGAGTAATAAATGTCTTGATTTCAGGCTTTTTTTGCTGGTTCTTATCCGGCTTCAGCATCACTGCCGGTGCCCATCGCCTCTGGGCCCATCGCAGCTACAAGGCAAACTTCCCATTGAGAGTGGCATTGATGCTGTTGGACTGTATGGCCTTCCAGAATGACATCATCGAATGGGCTCGTGATCATCGGTGCCATCATAAGTGGACTGATACCGACGCGGATCCGCATAATGTCAACCGTGGATTCTTCTTTTCACACATGGGATGGCTGTTGCAGAAGAAGCATCCTAAGATTAAGGAAATGGGCGCCAAATTGGATCTTTCTGACCTTTATTCGGATCCTGTTTTGACTTTTCAGCGGAAGTATGCCAACTACATTTGACATACAGTTTTAATAACTCATTACCAATTTAGATACTACCTCCCCCTGGTCGCCCTGTTCTGCTTCCTGATCCCATCCATCATCCCTGTCTATTTCTGGAACGAATCCCCTTTCATTGCCTTCTACACGGCCGGCATCTGGAAGTATTGCATGAACCTCCATGGTACATGGTTTATCAACTCGGCCGCCCATATGTGGGGCTACAAACCATATGACACTTCGATTTCGCCCGTTGAATCCATTATCACCACGATTACCGCGTTCGGAGAAGGTGGCCACAACTACCATCACACATTCCCTCAAGACTACCGTACGAGTGAAATGCCATGGATGCTCAATATCACCAGGTTGGTCTTGGATGTGTTTGCGGCCATCGGATGGGTCTACGACCGCAAATCCGTCACGCAGGAGATTATTACCCGTCAAAAACTCAAATACGGTGATGCCAAATGTCAATGATTAACGTAAATATGTGCAATTTTATTTAAAAGGAGTATGTTTTAATGAATGTACAAATGTGGATAATAAAATGAAGTCAATAGGAGTGCCATGGAGTTTGTCAAGGGCAACTTTTAAAAACATTTATAAACTGCGCTTCTGATTTGTTCTGACATGATGAGCAATACCCATGGCCGATGTAGACAGTCCAAATCGATTATCCACATTCGCGCACCGAACATGAACTCTCTAAGCTCCGTATTGGATGACCATGTTAGACTCGTTACGTAGAATGTTATCTGAAAAGTTCTGCTAACTAAGATTATAATAGTTTTGTGTAATCTACAAACCTCAATTATGGCATGAAAAAGGTGAAGTACAAAATCAATCATGGAAACAATAAACAAATTAACGCCGACACGCTGTGTTTTGATGCTTTTCCTTCGATGAATTAAGAGTAGCACACTCCAGACATTCAAAACAAGACACGTGATGCCAACAATAAATCCGGCACAGGCCGACCGTAATGCTCCATATGTCTTCATAAAAATTAAAGATGGCAACAAAGCGTACGAGTCCACATCCTTGTTCAATGGACCGATGGCAAATGTGGCCCAGAAGTAGAACCATGTTTGTGATAAGGATACGACAACCGATAATGCCAAAAATGGATAAACACATCTGTTTAACCAGTACTCAGCTGCAGTGTTACACGTATCAACTGATAGAAGAGTGATGAATCGATTCAAGAATTCTCCAATGATGATGCAACTGCGGAAATAATTAAAAAAGTAAAAGCCAAAAGTTATAATTCTGTAAAAGTAGCTGTCAGAGGGGAAGTCTTTCAAAAGAACTCCCGTCGGACCGTAGAGAAATGCACGGTTTTCAATGTTGAAAAACCAGTAAAACAGTACATCCAATACGATGAGAACTTTGGTGATTTTGTAGAAAGATAACTGCAACTGTAATCGGTTGTGAGAAATGTAAAATACCCAGAATAATATGGCAGTGGCAATCATGGATGGAATACTGTAAGCAATTTGGATGCATAGAATCCAGGTCGGGAGTACGGTTTTCATTGTGGATTCGGATGATTGATATGGCGGAAGCGTCAAAGATGTTGTCTTCGTTGGAAAGTTCAGTAAAAGTGAAGCGTTCTTGATATCTCAAGAACTATAACTAAACTCAGAGCTGCATTATTGCCCCTCTTTGCCCAGCGATTTGCCAACGGCCTTTTTTGCGAGGCGGCGCACACTTGTTTTTTCCAATCGAGGGCACAAAATAAACTGTGCTCTTTTGTGCACGCATATTACCTTTATTCGCACGCCCTTAAGTACAATTTGGGCACTAATTAAAAGCATAAACAGACGCTGATTTCATATTATGTAAGCTCTAACAACTGAGAAAAAACTAAATTTGCATTATGTGTCGACATTGCGTGCCACGGGTCGCCAGAAAGGGGGAAAACGTCGTCAAATTGCACTTTGCGGGCCAAATGTGTTATAATCTAATGCTTTGTCTGGACTTATAGGGCATTTAGAGACTTAAAAGTTTCACAAGGCATAATGATCAGTGCCTAGGTGTACAATTTTGAGTTTCCGTTCATTTCATGAACTTTTAAGTTTGCTCACTCTCAGGAATCCTGAGGGTGAGCAAACTCAGGATTACCGTATCCTTGGCACTTTAAATTTTAAATTAAGAAGAAACGCGGTTTGCTTCGAATCCGCGTACAAAAGTTATACGAGTTTATAATACAAAATAAGCCATTGAGTGCTATGTTTTGATCGATGATATTTCTGATGTCAACAGTCAACGGACCATAAAGACCAAAAAGATGACACATTTGGTAAATGAAAAAAAATGTTTGTCTACTATTCGAAAACACATTTGATCACACATTGCGTAGGCTTTTTTTGTTGATCCTTTGGAACCATGCTAACAACACGGCTCAAAAGTATCAATATTTTTGACACCTGCAAATTGGTTAAACACTCATATGTGTTAATCGCTGAACTTTAAGCGACATTGCAAAGGTATAAAAGGCTTAGGTTTTGGAGGGAAGGGCATGCTTGACCTGAAATAACATGATGATCAAAGCGTTCTATTTGGTTTGTCTCATTGTCGCTGTTTTTGGTAAGTTCAAGTTTAGCGAATTCAGTTTTTGTTATAAAGCTTCCAGGCCGCGATATCAACCTGATCAACAACTGCGGCTACAAAATCTGGCCCGGATGGTTCGGCCAAAACGGCACTCCCGATGGTGGTGGAACGACCCTGGATGCCGGCGTATCGCACACAATCAATGTCCCCGATGATTGGACCAGTGGCCGTGTTTGGGCGCGAACCGGCTGTGATGGCAATTTCAATTGCGATACTGGTGGTTGTGGCAATTCTGAAAAGTGCAACGGCGCTTGGGGCCAAAATGGAGTATCTTTGGCCGAATTTGGCTTAAACAAAGACGAAGGCAACGATTTTTATGATGTTTCCCTCGTCGATGGATTCAATGTCCAAATCAAAATCAAGCCAAATGGCGGCACTGGAGACTGTAAAGAGATTGGATCATGCAAGGAAAACTTGCTTGATTCATGCCCGAGCGAGCTGAAACTCGAGAAAAACGGCAAAACTGTCGAATGCCAATCAGCGTGCACAAAGTTGCAAAAGCCTGAATACTGCTGCACGGGCGATCACAGCACGGCGGAGACATGTGGCCCGACTGATTTTTCAAAGTTTTTCAAGGAGCGCTGTCCGGATGATTATAGCTATGCTTATGATGACAAAACTTCGACGTTTACTTGCAAGGGGGCCAGCTATGAGGTTCACTTTTGTTAAAGATGACGTTTAACTTTGTAAATAAGCTATTTAACACAAATATTACAGTTTATTTTTCTATCAAACTTGTATATTTACTGTGTAAATAAACATACTCCAGCAAAACTTTGCACGACACCTTTCAACAGTTTGAGCTACAACAATAATGCAAAACGTGATCACCGTGCAAAAGTATAAGCTTGCTTATCACATTCATGGGCTCACCTGATGACATCTGTCTACTTTTGGAAGAAAGGGGGGTGTAAAAACATTGAAAATTTGCTTTAATTTTGCTTATTTTGTTTGTTTTGAAGGGGTTGGCTATCGAAACCATGTTTTTCATCAAAAATTTTAATGACTCATGTCAACATGGTATTAATTTAACGAAACGCACAATGCGTCTCAGTTTTTCTAAAAAGCGTTCCCTCTCCAAAGCAACAACGAAGTTTACTTGGACGGTCATCCGGAAATGATACCCAAAAACGCCCAACCCGATTATCTTCGGCAAATATTTATCAGTTCCTGATAACAAAACAGTATAAATAGAACCGTTTCAGATGTGTCTAATCACGAGAGCCTGTCAACAATGTTCAAAACTTTGGTCTTTTCAAGCTTTTTGCTGTTTGTCGCTGGTAAGCTTTCTTTTTTTATTTTTAGTAGTCTGCAGACATGTTTTTATGGATCCCCATTTCTATTTCCTGATTTTAGGTCGTGAGATTAAGCTCATCAACAACTGCGGTCACACGATCTGGCCCGGCTGGCAGGGTCAATCGGCGACCCCGAACGGCGGTGGCACTACGCTTGGGGCCGGCAAGACTCACGTCCTCACCGTGCCTGATAACTGGACGGGTGGACGGATCTGGGCCCGAACCGGATGTAACAGCAAGTTTGAGTGCGAAACGGGTGGATGCGGCAACTCGGAACACTGCAATGGCGCCTGGGGCGCCACGGGTGCGACACTCGCGGAATTTGGTCTGCGGAAGTATGAAAACATGGATTTCTATGACGTTTCCCTCGTTGATGGATACAATGTTGAAGTGATCATCAAGGCTGTCGGTGGTTCCGGGTCATGCAAGGAGACGGGGCCGTGCAAGGAAGATTTGCTTAAAACATGTCCGGGTGATTTGAAGGAGATCAAAAATGGCAAAACTGTGGAGTGCCAATCGGCTTGCACGAAGTTCAGGAAGCCGGAGTATTGTTGTACTGGAGCGCATAGCACTGCTGCCACATGTGGGCCGACAAATTATTCCAAATGGTTCAAGGAACGCTGCCCGACGGCATACAGTTACGCTTACGATGACAAGACGTCGACTTTCTCTTGCACTGGAGCTCATTATGAGGTTCATTTTTGTTAACTGTACTGATTATGGAATGAACTTTATTTAATTTGCCATTATAAAAGTAAACTAAACGTTCTAAATATAAGTACAAATTGTAAAAAACGTCGATAATTTTTTGTTAAGACAGTTTTGAGGGACGAGTGGAAAGACATGGTTCTTACACTAGTGTAAAAAGCATTCACACTCATCAGTTTTTTTTACTTTTCGAAAAAAGTCGTCAGCAAAAAGCTTCTACAACGCAGCAATGAATAAAAATAAGCAAAGAACATATTTATTACAGTTTTGGTGTCGGATTACTTTAAAAACGTGCCTGTGGGGTTTCTTACAGCAATTTGTTTTCACCAAAGTTATCATAATGATGATGCTTCAAATCTTCAAACAAAAATGGAAATACGCTTTTACGGTCTAAAGTTAGCCTGGATCTGTTTATATCACTGTACATTGGACATTGGATCAGCAAAAATCATTGCCTACAATATCAATGAAAGCTGATTTTCTTATCAGTTCACTACAAACCAGTTGATAAAAATAGGAACACTGAAAAGCAAAACACAACGACAGGCGTGATTTCTTGAAATGTGCAATGTTAAGCTCTCTCAAAGTGTCACAGTTGGCACTTTTGTGTGAATGGAGATGTCACCCACGTCTTGCAGGTAGCTGTGATAGCTGTTTCGTGTCTTTAAGAATGAGAATAAAAAATACGAGATACGAAGGTGTAAAGTTTGCAAAAAGAGTACTTGGAAAACATCATAAAAATTATTTTTATCAAACGTTGACAAACGTGTGATTTCTTCGAAAGAAGTAAAACCGCGTCGAACAGGTTTTGGTTAATTATAAAGCCTTGTGAATACGGTATTTTGTAGTACTTGTTTATAGTTCATGAAACTTTGGTTTTTGTGCACTTTTAAAAATTGTTAGAGAATAAATATAAAAAAACTTATTTTGAACGCAATGAATGATTCGTAACTTTTTTGTTCAAAAAACAGCGTGTTTTGTTTCAACTTTTAGTATGTTTCTTTTTTATTATTTCTGTCTCCATTTTCCATTTTCCGTTTTTTTGTTCTCAACTTTGCACTCCAAAGTGCCAATGCGTTTTCTTGTAACAAAGTCACTCTCAAATCCATCCATTGACGTAATTTTTTGTTTCTGTGCCTTTGCCGATCTCTGCGATTGCGTCCCATCAACGCCACCTGTCACTCGACTTTTTGGTCTTTTGGCTGGTTTTTGCATTCCATGCCATTGGCGATAACACCGAGACTACCCTCACTCTCTCATCAACGACACTTGTTGACATTTTTTTTCGGGATTCCGTTCAGCCGCGAGTCGCGACTCGCGACAGGTGTGGCTAGACTTTACACATCCGGCAACCCGGGCCAGCCAGGCAGGCAAGCAGTCTTCCATGCATTTCACGGGTACACGTCCGTGGATAAATCTCTTTGGATCTGAGAGTGAGTGCCACTGGCAGAGTGATTGATTCCTTGACTCTGACGGTCGACTTAATGCAAACTTGCTTGGCGGATCTGTTTTTTTGCTTCCTCTTGCCTTTGGCCTCGGGCTGGCAGCTTGGCAGAAAGGCATTTCCTCGGACCAGGGAAGTATAATTTAGTTGCGAGAACTTTGGGGGTGCATTGTTCTTTACCCGGTCGGCGGATAACAAATGTACTCGGATCTGATTGGGGTTAACTTTTCGGAAGTTTCTTTCCCTCAGAATAGATGGAACTTTTTTTATATCGGAGCTGAGCTGGGCTTGCCCGCTGGCGTGGCGGTACACAACATCCTGGTTGAATTACTACTCGGGGCGATGGCAACGACAATTTTCGAGGAAATTAAGATAGTTATTGTCAGCTTCGGGGATTAGTTGGATGTTTTGGAATGAGGCAAAACGAGCAAAGCGATGGAAACGGAAAACGGCATGCTGCCAGATGGTTTGGAGCAGCTTCGGGGGATGGAAATCTGATCTTTTGTGAGGACGATACAAGAGTAAAAGTTGCAAAGGAGGAGGGGGAGCGATTTGGCACAAACAAATTGTGGATGGTTTGCGATTTTTGAAAGTTTGAGGATTCGAAAGATTTGATGGGATAAAAAACGTAAGGTTACTGCTCAAAAGTACAATTAAGATATTGAAAAACACATAAAAACCCAACAAAAGCAAAAAAAGTTTATTTTTAACCTTTCGTGTTAGGACCATTTTTGGGGGCCTGCGCATTAAGGTAAACTTTACACTAGTGTACGCGTGCAATTCTCAAAAAATCACAATATTGTTCAAAATCTGCAACCATATGCCTTTCTATCAATGAAACGGATGCCATTCACTTAGGATAGCATATTTGCTATGCCCATCAATGAATACTTTTTTTCATCTTTCCACTTTATATATATTTACCGCCCGATCAAATGTCACCCGTGCCCACTCTGCCCCGTTCCCATTGCAACCCATATGTGCCATCCTCTCTATCCTCAGGCATCTCATGTCAAAGCGTGAATGTCATTCTCGATCTCGGGCGAAAAACTGCCCCGATCTCGTCTCAATCGCGGTTGGCAGCAAGTGTCGTTGCGACAAGCCTTTACACACTATCAGAGCCTCAGCCTCAGGCCAAGCAGCGACGACATAACGTTGAAAAAAACGGCGACTTGAGGAAGTCGGTCCCATCTCGTTTGTGTAATAATGCCCGGCGGCGGCGACGCGTAGCGACAAATGGTTTCCAGTCGTAGGCCCGTCGCGACTCGCGACAGATGTCACCCCGCCTCGTCGCTGTGCCGAGATTTGAGTGATCTCGGAACTCGGAACAGACACGTCGTGGATGTAAGAGATGGGTTGTGTGTCAACCTAGGCATAGGCATGTTTCCGGAAATCAGGGCGGATTTGAGGTACACCTCTTTATGCCGTTGGTGGAGGCGGGCCGGGGCGGCTAAGATCAGCGTTGAAGTTTTTGCCTCAGGGGGTCGGCTTCAAATCTTCAAACAAAAAGGGCTCTTCGGCGATGGCAACGGATCGGATGGCTCGGCAGTTCACGATGGTGGATGTCGTGTTGCTTGGTTGCGTGATCGCAATAGTCGTGGGTATACGGTAGCTTACTCAAGTTTGAAATTTTCAGGTCACTCCCGACTCTCACAACTGGAAACAACTCTTCACCATGGACCACGAGAATGATCCGGGATGGCAGTACCTGCGTCGCACCCGCGACCAGATGCTTGCTGTGAGTTTGAAATTGGCTTTAATTGGTAGAATTCTGGCTTAAATAGAAAATTTTCAGGACCAAAGCCGTCCCTACGACTCCAAGAAGAACTGCTGGATCCCCGATGCCGAGGAGGGTTACATCGAGGGTGAAATCACTGGCACCGCCGGTGACAACGTCACCATTACCACGACCCGTGGCAATGAAGTCACCTTGAAGAAGGAACTCGTCCAGGAGATGAACCCCCCGAAGTTCGAGAAGACCGAAGACATGTCCAACTTGACCTTCTTGAACGACGCCTCTGTCTTGTACAATTTGCGTTCCCGTTACGCTGCTATGCTTATCTACGTGAGTTACCGTACCCCCGACTCTGACCTGACCCCCTAACCTACCGTATTCCAGACCTACTCCGGTCTCTTCTGTGTCGTGATCAACCCCTACAAGCGACTCCCCATCTACACCGACTCGGTTGCCCGTATGTTCATGGGCAAGCGTAAGACTGAGATGCCACCCCATCTCTTCGCCGTCTCTGACGAAGCCTACCGTAACATGCTCCAGGACCACGAGAACCAGTCCATGTTGATCACTGGTGAATCCGGTGCCGGTAAGACCGAAAACACGAAGAAGGTTATTGCCTACTTCGCGGCCGTCGGTGCCTCCCAGCAGGAAGCCGAGACCGGCAAGGCTGCCGACACTGGCGAGAAGAAGGTCACCCTTGAGGACCAGATCGTCCAGACCAACCCCGTCTTGGAAGCCTTCGGTAACGCCAAGACCGTGCGTAACAACAACTCTTCTCGTTTCGGTAAATTCATCCGTATCCACTTCAACAAGGGCGGTCGTGTCGCTTCTTGCGATATTGAACACTGTAAGTTATACTTTTCGGCTTTGCCTTCGTAGGCATCTACCATACTGACTGATAACCCCTTCCAGACCTTCTCGAGAAGTCCCGTGTCATCCGTCAAGCCCCTGGTGAGCGTTGCTACCACATCTTCTACCAGATCTACTGCGAGCAGATCCCCGGTATCCGTGAGAAGCTGAAGCTCACCCTTCCCCTCAAGGACTACTGGTTCGTCGCCCAGGCCGAGTTGACCATCGACGGTATCAACGATAAGGAAGAGTGCCAATTGACCGATGAGGCCTTCGACATCCTCAACTTCTCGGCCGAAGAGAAGTTCGACTGCTACCGCCTCATGTCCGGTATCATGCACATGGGTAACATGAAGTTCAAGCAACGTCCTCGCGAGGAACAAGCCGAACCCGATGGAACCGAAGAAGCCGAGTACGCTTCGGCCATGTTCGGTGTTGAGCCGGAAGCCTTCTTGAAGGCCCTGACCAAGCCCCGTGTCAAGGTCGGTACCGAATGGGTCAACAAGGGCCAGAACATGGAGCAAGTCCACTGGTCCGTCGGTGCCATGGCCAAGGGTCTCTATGCCCGTGTGTTCCACTGGCTCGTCAAGAAGTGCAACATCACCCTTGATCAAGTCGGTTACAACCGTGATTACTTCATCGGTGTGCTCGATATCGCCGGTTTCGAAATCTTCGATTTCAACTCCTTCGAACAGTTGTGGATCAACTTCGTCAACGAAAAGCTCCAACAATTCTTCAACCACCACATGTTCGTCCTTGAACAGGAAGAATACGCTCGTGAAGGCATCCAATGGACCTTCATCGATTTCGGTCTCGATCTCCAGGCTTGCATTGAGCTCATTGAGAAGCCTCTGGGTATCATCTCCATGCTCGATGAAGAATGCATCGTCCCCAAGGCTACTGACTTGACCTTGGCCCAGAAGTTGCTCGAACAGCATCTCGGCAAGCATCCCAACTTCGAGAAGCCCAAGCCCCCGAAGGGCAAGCAGGGTGATGCCCACTTCGCCATGCGCCATTACGCCGGTACCGTGCGTTACAACGTTCTCAACTGGCTTGAGAAGAACAAGGATCCCCTCAACGATTCTCTCGTCGCCGTCATGAAGGCCTCGACCACCAACCACCTCGAGCCCGTCGTCTGGGCCGATTACACCACCCAGGAGGAAGCCGCTGCCAAGGCCAAGGAAGGCGGTGGCGGAGGTGGCAAGAAGAAGGGCAAGTCTGGCTCCTTCATGACCGTCTCCATGATGTACCGTGAATCTCTCAACAACCTGATGAACATGTTGCACAAGACCCACCCCCACTTCATCCGTTGCATCATCCCCAACGAGAAGAAGGCCTCCGGTGTCATCGATGCCGCCCTCGTGCTCAACCAGTTGACTTGCAACGGTGTGCTTGAAGGTATCCGTATTTGCCGTAAGGGTTTCCCTAACCGTCAACTCCACGCTGACTTCCGTCACCGTTACTCCATCCTGGCCGCCAAGGAAGCCAAGGCTAGCGAGGACCCGAAGGCCGCTGCCACTGCCATCCTTGACAAGCTCATCGTCGATGGCAAGCTCACCGAGGAGAACTTCCGTGTCGGTCTCACCAAGGTCTTCTTCAAGGCTGGTGTCCTTGCCCATCTTGAAGATTTGCGTGATGCCACCCTCAGTGAAATCATGACCGGCTTCCAGGCTACCATCCGCTGGTACTTGGGTCTCGCCGATCTTCGCCGTCGTCAACACCAACAAGCCGGCCTCAAGATCGTGCAGCGCAACGTCAAGCAATGGTGCACCCTGCGTACCTGGCCCTGGTTCAAGCTGTACGGCCAAGTCAAGCCTATGCTTAAGGCTGGCAAGGAAGCCGAAGAGCTTGAGAAGATCAACGACAAGGTCAAGGCTCTTGAGGAGGCCCTCGCCAAGGAGGAAGCACTCCGTAAGGAACTCGAGGAGGCCAATGCCAAGCTCGTCGAGGAGAAGAACAACCTCTTCTCGAACTTGGAGAACAGCAAGACCGGCCTGTCCGACTTTGAAGAGAAGTTGAACAAGTTGAACACCCAGAAGGCTGACCTTGACCGTCAGCTCGCTGACTTGAACGACCAACTCGCCGACCAGGAGGACCGTAACTCCGACCTCACCCGCAACAAGAAGAAGATCGAGGGTGAAATCGAGAACCTGAAGAAGCAGATCCAGGACCTCGAACTTAGCCTGCGCAAGGCCGAATCCGAGAAGCAATCCAAGGACCACCAAATCCGCAGCCTTCAGGATGAACTCGCCTCCGCCGATGAGAACATCGCCAAGCTCAACAAGGAGAAGAAGCACCAAGAAGAAGTCAACCGCAAGCTCGTTGAGGACCTCCAATCCGAGGAGGACAAGACCAACCACACCAACAAGCTGAAGCAGAAGCTTGAGCACAGCCTCGATGACTTGGAGGATTCCCTCGAGCGTGAGAAGCGTGCTCGTGCCGATATCGAGAAGCAGAAGCGCAAGGTTGAGGGTGAGCTCAAGATCGCTCAGGAGAACATTGACGAAGCCACCAAGCAACGCCATGACCTCGAAAACAACCTGAAGAAGCGCGAAGCCGAGATCCACAGCGTCTCGAGCCGTCTTGAGGACGAACAATCCCTCGTCGGCAAGCTCCAGCGCCAGATCAAGGAGCTCCAAGCCCGCCAGGGTGAGCTCGAGGAAGAACTCGAATCTGAGCGCCAATCCCGCTCCAAGAGCGACCGTGCCAAGCAAGAGCTCCAGCGCGAGCTTGAAGAGCTCGGTGAGCGCCTCGACGAACAAGGTGGTGCCACCGCTGCCCAGCTTGAGGTCAACAAGAAGCGTGAAGCCGAATTGGCCAAGATCCGCCGTGACTTGGAGGAATCCAGCCTCAACCACGAACAACAACTCGGTGCCCTCCGCAAGAAGCACACCGATGCCGTTGCTGAGTTGACCGACCAACTCGATCAGCTCCAGAAGCAGAAGCAAAAGCTTGAGAAGGACCGTCTCGCCATCCAACACGAATACGAAGACCTCCAGGCTCAATTCGACTCGGAGACCAGCGCCAAGTTGAACGCTGAGAAGCTCGCCAAGCAATACGAACTGCAACTCAGTGAGCTCCAGACCAAGGCTGATGAACAGGGCCGTGCCCTCCAGGACTTCAGCTCCCTCAAGGGCCGTCTCCACAACGAGAACGGCGACCTTGCCCGTCAACTCGAGGAAGCCGAATCCCAGCTGAATGCGTTGTCCCGTCTGAAGTCGCAGCTCACCTCGCAACTCGAGGAGGCTCGCCGTACCGCCGACGAGGAAGCCCGTGAACGCCAGACCTTCGCGGCCCAGGCCAAGAACTACCAGCACGAAGCTGACCAACTCCGTGAGAACTTGGAGGACGAAATCGAATCCAAGAACGAGGTTCTCCGCCAACTCTCCAAGGCTAACGCCGAGATCACCCAGTGGAAGACCCGCTTCGAGGGTGAAGGTCTCATCAAGGCTGACGAGATCGAAGAAGCCAAGCGCCGCCAGCTCCAACAGATCCAGGAGCTCAAGGAGGCCATCGACGCCGCCAACAGCAAGGTTGCCTCGCTCGAGAAGACCCGCAGCCGCCTTGTCAACGACCTCGACGATGCTCAAGTCGATGTTGAACGCGCTAACGCCTACGCGTCCCAGCTCGAGAAGAAGCAGAAGGGCTTCGATCGTGTCATCGATGAGTGGAAGAAGAAGACCGACGACCTCAACAACGAGCTCGATGCCGCCCAGCGCGACAACCGCAACCTGTCGACCGATCTCTTCAAGCTCAAGGCCGGCCAGGAGGAATTCAACGAGATCATCGAAGGTCTCCGCCGTGAGAACAAGGCCCTCGCCACCGAGATCAAGGATCTCACTGACCAACTCGGTGAGGGCGGCCGCAGCGTCCACGAGATGCAGAAGATCATCCGTCGTCTCGAGGTCGAGAAAGAGGAGCTCCAGCATGCTCTTGATGAGGCTGAAGCTGCCCTCGAAGCCGAGGAATCCAAGGTCCTCCGCGCCCAGGTCGAAGTCTCCCAGATCCGCTCCGAGATCGAGAAGCGCATCCAGGAGAAGGAGGAAGAGTTCGAGAACACCCGCAAGAACCACGCCCGTGCTATCGACAGCATGCAGGCTTCGCTCGAAACGGAGGCCCGCGGCAAGGCTGAACTTCTCCGCGTGAAGAAGAAGCTCGAGGCTGACATCAACGAGCTCGAGATCGCTCTTGACCACGCCAACAAGGCTAACGCCGATGCCCAGAAGAACTTGAAGCGCCACCAGGAACAGATCCGTGAGCTCCAGCTCCAGGTCGAGGAGGAACAACGCAGCCGTGACGACATCCGCGAGCAATACCTCAACGCTGAAAAGCGCGCTACCTTGCTCCAATCCGAGAAGGAAGAGGTCCTCGTTGCCTTGGAACAGGCCGAACGTGCCCGCAAGCAGGCCGAATATGAAGCCCATGATGCTCGTGACCAACTCAACGACCTCAACGCCCAGGTCAACTCGCTCAGCGGTATCAAGCGTAAGCTTGAGGGTGAACTCCAAGCCATCCATGCCGATCTCGATGAGACCCTTAACGAGTACAAGGCCAGCGAGGAACGCTCCAAGAAGGCCATCGCCGATGCCGGACGCCTCGCCGAGGAACTCCGCCAAGAACAGGAGCACTCCCTCCATACCGAGCGTCTCCGCAAGGGACTCGAACAACAAGTCAAGGAAATCCAAGTCCGTCTGGATGAGGCCGAAGCCGCTGCCCTCAAGGGTGGTCGCAAGGTCATCGCCAAGTTGGAGGAACGCATCCGTGCCCTCGAATCCGAACTCGACGGCGAACAACGCCGCTTCCAGGAGAGCAACAAGAACGCCGCCAAGCAGGAACGCCGCCTTCGCGAACTCCAATTCCAGGTCGATGAGGACAAGAAGAACTTCGAACGCCTCCAGGACCTCGTCGACAAGCTCCAGACGAAGCTCAAGACCCAGAAGCGTCAACTCGAGGAGGCCGAAGAGCTCGCCAACCTCAACCTCCAGAAGTACCGTCAACTCCAGCACCAGCTCGAGGATGCCGAGGAACGCGCCGATGTCGCCGAAAACGGTCTCAGCAAGCTGCGTGCCAAGTCTCGCTCGGCTGCTTCCGTGGCTCCTGGCGGTGGTCTCCAGACTTCGCAGTCCGCGGCTGTCCTGCGCTCGCCTTCCCGTGCTCGCGCCTCTGCCGCCGATCTCTAAATCGCCGCGCGCCGGATTCTAGTTTTACCCCTAGAGTTGTTTCCAGTTGCCCGAAGATTATGATATTTGCTTTCCCTTTTCTCTCATTTTTTCATATTTGTAGTGTAACCCTTATGCTTATGCCCCCTTGCACGAACCACAGTTTGCTTTGTTTACGGTATCCGAACTTCTTTCGTTGAACCGGAATAAACTTGCTGCATAATTTGGAGTTGAAAAACCACAGAGAAACCGCAACTGAAACAGAAAAAGTTGAAAAAATTGAAAACAAACCCAGACAATTCGAACCCAATTTGTACTCCAATTGAAAAAATCGATAAACTATTGAATTTTTTGTATTTAAATTCAAAAACACAGTACTTCTTATGTGTCCAAAGTGTGTACGCAAATTTTGGGCCCGACAACAACAGCGACCCGAGGTTGAACACCTTCGTCTCCAGGGTAGTTTTTTTTCGCCTTGCTTGTCGCTCCCAAACTAATTGATTTCTTTTGTTTTTTCGCTTTACTTTTTGTGTTACTTCATCAACGTTGTGATTGACGATGACGCTGAGTAAGCATCGTAAAAGGAAGAAGCCGTCGAAGCCGATAGAGCCTGTTGAGCAGACTTATTTTCAGAAATATTATGAGATTGGCGATCACATTGATGCGTGTAAGTTTTGCTTTTACTTTCTGCACGCACGCAGTCGACTGTCTCACCTGACACTACACAGTGCTTTCTTGGTCAATCGCCCACGGCAAGCGCCGCGGAATGTCAAATGTGTGCATGCGGCAAGCTTTTTGAATTTGCGTGTTGGCACTGCAAACACAAGCGCTTTTACGCCTTTTGGCAAATTTGAAAACTTTACGCATGAAGTGTGCATGTGTGTTACGTTTTAGGCACGATGCCGTTTCATTTTACACTAAAATCGTCCAGTTCCAGGCTCCTATGGCGAAATCCAAACCCTCCGCGTGAAAAAGGACAATGCCTTGGTCGTTGGGAAGTTCGTGCATTCCGTCGTAGACCCGAAAGAGTTCCGTATTCACGTCAACCTGAATCATCCAAACGTACTTCGAGCCTTTGAATGGTGCCACTACGACAAACCTGTACTCTCATTCACGTTGAGTTACAAGGTACTAGTAATGGAGTATGCCGATGGCGGTACCCTGTATCGACTGATGCATGAACGCGAATTCAAGTTTGAGCCTTTGGAAATTCGGGCCCTCGTTTCACAGGTTGGTTATTTTCCATTCTTTTGGAAATTTCGGCACTTTGAAATCAAATATTGTTCAGCTCACCGATGGCCTTGCCTACATCCATGAACGCGGCTACATCCATCGTGACATCAAGCCAGCAAACATCCTAATGGTCAACGGAGTCCCGAAAATCGCCGACTTTGGAATTGCCGTTTCAGTTTCTTTGGGCAAGCGTAAACAGTTCAGTGGCATTGTAAGTTCTGGGTTTTGTCTGGGGGTGCCAATGTTGATCAAATCCTTTTCCAGCTTGGAACCGCCCCCTACCGTGCCCCCGAGATGCTCTGTTCCTTCAAATACAACCACAAATACGATGTCTGGTCTCTCGGTGTCGTTATCAGTGAGATCGTAGCCCGTCAGAACGTGTTCCAAATCGAATCCAGAGGCAATCCGTCCAAAGCAAACCCTGAGGACATGGCCATCTACTGCCTGCGGCAAATTCTCGACAAAACTGGTGTGCCAACGGAAGACGAGTTTCCATGTCTGAGGTCTTCCATCATTTTCATGGTAAGCTCTGTTTTTCGATTTCTGGCATCTGTATTATTACAAACTTTGACTACTTTCAGTACGCCAACTTCCCACCGCTCAACCCAGAAAAGCCATACTTCCTGGAACCACTGCGTGAAAAGCTCGGAGACGACGGATGTGACTTCCTTGCCGTAAGTTTCTTTACATTTTACATTTCCTGTTAACAGTAACCTTAACTTGTGCCATTTCAGAAATGCCTCACCGTCGCCCCGAAACTCCGCTGGACCTCAAAACAGCTTCTCGAACACCCATACCTCGCTTGCTGCTATTAAACTAATTGTTGACCTTGACTTTGACTATTGTTATTTTGTTTCAAATTGTTATACCCATAAAATTACCAAAACAAATTTATCTAATTCTCACAAAAGACAGGATCATACAAATCAATATGCAAACACGTAAACATTCATGGTTTTCGGAGATACAAATATGGTAAAAAAGAGAGAAGTAACAGTGTTATCATTTGGTTAAAAGTGTATGTTATCAACAAAATGCTGCCGTCAAAAACGAAACAGCCTAGGCATCGTATTCGTCATCGCCAGCCATGGCATCGCGAGCAATGCCGAGTTCCTCATAGGCTTCTTGGGCGCTGTCGGGATCCTCAAACTCAATCGACACACTCTTCGCCTTGTTGTTATCGTCATTGTCGCGGAAAGTATAGGAAACACGCTTGCCAGAGAGCTTGAAATCGTAATGATGGTCAATGTTGTGAGGGCAATAGGTCGTCATCTCGCCTTCGTCGGTGAACTTCTCAAAGGCCGCGAGATACGATCCGTCGTAGTCGAGCAGGGTGAACTTGACGTCCTTGTAGACGGTGGGGCCCTTCTTCTAAATCAAAATCATTAGAAATTGTAAAAATGTTATCAATGTCTCACGTTCTTAGCCAACGGCGACGTAAAGGCATCGGTAATCGTGGCAACACACGCATGAGAGAAGATAACTTCCTGTTCTTCGGCTTCCTAGAATCATTTTTTCCTTATTTTGTTCTTTCAACCCCTAGTTTGTCCCCCAAAATCTCACCAGCTCATCCTCATAGTCACCGTCTTCGGCCTCTTCGCCGTCGTCCTCCGCGTCGGCCTCATCCTCATCTTCCACTTCCTCACTAGCGCCGATATCAGGCAATTTGGGACCAGAGTGGCTGGGCGCCGCGGCCGCCGCCGAGGAAGAAGACGGGGTTGTCTCAGGTTTAGGTGCATCAACTGGCTTCACACTCACTCCACTCGCGGCTAAAAAACACTTCATTTACTGGGGGATAAACATACCAATACACCAAAACACGAGAGGTCTAACACAAAGAAATAATAGGGACAGATTACTCAAGAAATAAAGCCTAGAGATTTCGAATAGTAACAGCTTAGATTAATGAAGATAATTACGCACTGGGAGGGGTATTGCCGCTAACGATCTCGTTGAACTTCGTCTTGAAGTCGTTGTAGATGTCGTCTTCGCGGAAACGGAGCAAAAACAGGACGTTGGTGCCTTCGGTGCCGTCAGTGAAGTCCTAAAAGCAACAAATTAGAATGCCATTCACACCCAAATCACGATAGAACTTACCACTGCGCGGAAAATGCAGCAATTACGGATGCCCGGCTTGTCAGTGCAAGTCATACCGGTATTCTTCTGCAGACGGAAGTTGGCACAAATCTTGTGGACCTGGTCGCGACGCATCACAACACGATGAACATTGGTCTTAGGATTGTACAGGATCTTGACGGGACCCGTGCCACGTTCCTTGGTTTCCTTCGTCGCGGGCAAGTATATAAACAGTTTACCCTTGTGGTCGAACAAAACCTCTTCATCCTCTTCACCGGTCTTCACTTCAATGGCTTCAGGCAAGGGGATCACGGGGGCGTACTCAGCATCGGGAACAAAGTCTTCAGGAGACTCGTTGTCGTCGCCATCGCCCTTCTCGGCTTCCTTCTTGGTGGTAGCAGCCTTCAGGAATCCAGACTGCGAACCGAAGGACTTGTTGGCATCGGCGGGGGCGTCGGCCTGCTTGTCAAGGAACGACTTGCCACTAGCGAGGGCACTGAACGAGAGGGAAGTGTTTGCAGAGCTTGCAGCACTACCGAAAGAAGTAGGAGCAGCAGAGTTGCCAAAAAGTTTGCCACCGAAAGTCGAACCAGTACCACCGACGGCAGGGCTACCAGCTCCACCAAAAGTCGAAGCAGGGGCACCAGTGCTGACGGCCGGGCTTCCAGCACCACCAAAGGTCGAAGTGGCAGGCTTGGCAGCTTGCGTCGGAGTAAACTTGAACGGCGTTTCAACCTTGTCAGAAGCAGGGGTCGACGGCTTTCCGAAAGAGAAGTTGAGCGCAGGAGCAGGCTTGGCGGTAGTAGCCGGGGTAGCTTCCTTGGCAGCAGGCGATGCAACGGGAGTCGTACCGAAGAGGGGCTTGTTGGCGGCCAACGCGCTGGTACCGGTGGTGATACTTCCTTGAGGCGATGTGGGAGTAGCAGCAGGAGCAGGCTTGAAACCAGAAAAGGTAGAAGCAGGCTTAGTCTCTGGAGTAGCCGTAGTGGTAGCAGGAGCTTTGCCAAAGAGATTTCCGAATGTAGGCTTGGTCTCGGGAGTCGCGGTAGTAGTAGTCGCCGGCTTGAAACTGATGGCAGGAGCGGCAGCAGGCTTTGATTCAGGTGTCGAGGTTGCGGCCGGAGCAGCGGGAAGACCGAAACTGAAAGCAGGCTTGCCAGCGACAGGAGCAGCGGGCTTGAAGCTGGTAAGGGTATCCTTCTTGGAAGTGCCATCACGACCAGTACCGCACGAATCGCAAAATTCGACAGTCGACTTGTTGACAACATAGCAAGTGTCACATTCCCATTCGTCGGCCTGCTTCTTGAACTGATCACCGAAGCCGGTCTGAGCGGGCTTAGGTTGGTTCTGAGCGGGCTTAGATTGGTCAGCCTTGACTGGCTTGTTAGGAGATGCCTTCGGGGTAGCGTCATTATCGACATCAGGCTTCTTCGGGGAACCCTCGGACTCGTCCTTCGACTTCTGAGCTTCAAAGACCTCAATGAACTTGTTGACAGTCTCGTCGTCCTTGAATCGGATGGAGAAGATTTCATCGGTACCCTCGCCTTCGGAAAAGTCCTTGCACGGGTAGGTAACAGCTGGCTTGCCATTGTTGCGAGTCAGCTTGGTGGTCTTGGAGATGATGTGGTTGGCACAGACCTTGAGGACTTGTTCACGACGCATAACGACACGAGCAGACTTGGCACCAGGGTCACGGAGAATCTAGAAGCCAAAAATGTACAAAAATATATAAAAATATGCAACTCTTACCTTCACTTGACCAATACCACGTTCCTTGAAGCCCTTCTTTCCATCATCGACATCGGTCCAGCGGAACAGCTTACCCCGAGCATCGAAGAGAACCTCGGCGCCTTCCTCACCAGTGCTAACTTTGACCAATTCCGGGAGCGGGATCACAGGCTCATAATGGACGGCAGGCTCGAAAGCTTCAGGGTCTTCCTCGCCATCGTGTTCTTCGGCGGGGGCAGAAGGAGCACCAGGAGCAGTAGCGGCAAGCGCAGCATTGGAAACAACGGGAGCAGCAGCTGGCGTCGGGATTCCGAAAATGGACGGCGTCGGAGCAGCAGTAGTCGTCGGGGTCGGCAAAGCACCAACTCGGGGAAGGCCAATCAACGGTTGTCCTTGTGGCTGAGCCGGGGCAGCACTCGATGTAGCGGTTACCAATGAGGAAGTAGCCGGAGGAACAATCGGTTTAACTGGAGAGCCCTGGGTAATGTTAAAGTTCGGGAATGCAGGCCTCGCAGCGTTAAGAGGAACATTCTGGGGAAGAGTTGGTGGAGGAGCTTGCTGGGTTGGTACAACAGGAACTTGGGGTACCGAGGGGCGAGGGAGAACAGTGCCCGGAGCTGCAAAGGCTATCGCATAAGTAAATTTTTATAATTGTAAAAAGCAAAGTTTGTAAAACTTACCACTCGGAAGACCAGAAGCACCCGGAATCTGAGGACCGCTAACACCCGGGAATCCACCATACGTAGGCTGTTGTTGTTGTTGCTGCTGCTGTTGGTAAGCATGTACAAACTGCTGGTACTGCATTTGAAGCCTCATGTTCTGCTGCTGCTGCTGTTGGAGTTGTACTTGTTGGTTGACATTCGCTTGCTGATTTCTCATCGAAGAAAGCAAATGAGCCAAAGCGGGCGCATCGGCATTTTCATTCGCGGCAGCAACAGAACGATCACGCTCGATTGCCGATTGTGAAACCGCTGCCAATTGATTGATTGCCGTTGTGAGGACGTTATTGATCAATTGGGAGTTACTGGCATCAGTCTTGGTAATAAGCGAAGTGACACCCTCAATGCGGGCATCGATATTGTTCAATCGACGCGTTATGTCAATCTGAAACAATAAAGAGTTGAAATACACAAATTCGGAAGATAAAATTATATAAAACCCACGGTTTGCTTATCGACAGCCAGCTCAATCCGTTGCAACGCGATCGAGATAGCCTCGAGGGCCGCTTCCGACGGACCTTCGTTCTTGACACTTTTCATGACGTAGAAACCGACGAAGCCAAAAAGCCTGAAACGGATGGATTGGATTAGAACGTTCACGAAATTGAAAATGATGAAATAGGGGCAAAACGCAACACGAGGAAAGCAAGACACGGAGCGAGAGACAGCAACGACGTTCGACTGACGGAGTCGACTTTTTTGGCGGGAGCCGCAGCGTTGTGTTGGTCAGCATGCGTCAAGCAATCGTGGTGGGAGCACTGGATTGCGCGTGCGCGAGTCGAGATTTAGGGATAAGATAAAGGTTATCTTTTATTGCGGCCTTTGAAGGTTTTTTTTGTTTGTTTTTTATTGATTTCTCTTTCTTAACTGTTGACAGAGGTGTTGAGGAAAGCATGGACATGTTTACAACAAATTTTGTAAATTCAGTTTCTTTTTTGTTGCAGTTTTAAACAGAATTTGATAAAACTGATTTTCGACTACTTTGATTATGCAAATCTTCCAACATCGCTTTGATATCCTTTCAAAATACAATCAAGTAAAATTTAATCGGAAAAAACAACTTTTCCGTCGACCCTTATCAAAGTTAATCACAATGTCAACATCTTATGTTTGCTCAAACTGTAAAGCCGACTTCCCGCTCGAAACCCCATCACCATCACTTTATCACATCGAAACAGTCGTAAATTCTCACTTTGACATCGATCACAAGCAAATATTGAAAGACAGCCCGTGGCAATCGACCAATTTTTGAAGCCACTGTCGGCCTTCTTTCCAAACTGCTGCTGTCCCAATCGAAGTTATCTTTCTTCACATTTTTACAACATGCTTTTTGTGAACCGCTGCCCCAAGTAACAAGAACAACGTCAGGTACCTCGACTGGCCCCCCTCTAAAAAGACTGATAACACCGACTGTGGCACTGCCTTGGAGCGGAAGTGCATCAACCCAACAGCCCAGCTAAGCCGGACCTCTGTGCATGCAGCAGTGCATCAATCAAGCTTGTAAAAGCTAATTGGCTCTTACGGTTACCCCTAGTAAGCCCTTTTTGGGTTGCCTTTTTGCTTCTGTTCTTTCTTTGCTCATGATATTAATCAATCTGGAACCTGGTCGCTCGACAATAAGCTGAGTTGTTGATAGTCGTGAAACACTGGGAAAAGGACCCTCCATAAACATACCAGTTAGCGGGTAGCTGATTCAATTCGAACCCGAGTTTGATTGTAAGCTATGTCGAGTCGCCCGGGATCACCCAGCGGATCAGAATCCTCAGTTGAAATCCGTGGAAAGCCACCAGCCAGTTTTTGCGTTCGGGTCGTCCAAATTGGTGCGGTTTGCCTCGTTTTTGCTGCTTTGGCTGGCGCCTTTTGTTATGCTATCCTTAATGGTAAGCTGGATTATCTCATTCTTGATTATTTGTGCCCATTTTAGGCGAAAGTGGTGCAAACAGTGAACACGAAGGCGAAATTATCCAAAATGCTTCGACGAAATTTAGTGTATTTTGGAATCAATACAGTGAATATGGAACGTGTAGGTTGATTTTGCCGAGGAAATCAAAATCGAAAGAAGCTCCGGTTCGTTGAGTTTTATGATCACAGTTGCACAGTTTTTGTACGATGGCGTTGTAGACAGTTCCAAACAGCTATGAAACTTATTGGTACCAGGACAACGATAATAAGCGGATTATTTTTAAAGTTGACGAAACTTATGTTGCTTTTGTATTTGATAAGTACACTTACTGGGCCAGCTATGATGCAGAGGGTAATTTCCTTGTGAGTTTTTTGGACTTTTGAGATAATTTTTTGCGAATAAGGATATCTGCATTCGCACATTTTTTATTTTTTGTATAGAAAATGTCATTCGCTTGCTTGTGCGAATGAAGCATTTTATGTTCGTATGCAAAATGTGTGCTGATGTTGTTGTCGCGTTCGAAACCGTGAACGTCGAAGCACAATTTGCACACTTGCGACAGTTTGTGTAAACAACAACATTCGCACAGTGTTCGAATGGGCTATAGTGTGTTCAATGGTAAAAGTTGTGCAAATGATGTCGTTCTGTTCAACAAAATTTTCAAAAATTCACTATTTCTAGAAATGCGAACTCGACCAAACCCTCGGCTACGACGAATTCATCCGCCGTCTCGGCCTATTCAACATGTTCGATCGCCATTCTGAAGTCCGTCAAGTCAGTCGCGGCCAAACTGTCTACGTCTACGATGGCGAACCCAGTTCGATCCCACTTCGCCCCGAATCCGACATTGCCTACTATGTCCGATCCTATGCCAGCAAGTCAAACGGAGCCCTCGCCGGATTTGACACCTTCTACGGGTCCCAATCAAAGTCAAAGATTGTCGCTCGTGAGTGCCTTTTCAACAACATGATCAGCAAGCCACCACCATCCGATACTTGGGAAAAGATAATGCCAGCTCAATGCACTGTTTAGCTTTGATCGCTTTGATCAACTTTGATACTTTATTGTACAGGTTAAATTTTATTGATTTTCTTCTCCTTAAAACTCATTCATTCACTCACAATGGATTGATTGATCAATAATTATTTTACAATACTCACGACAAAAAAGCAATAAATAATTTTCGGAAAGCCTACTAAAAGGGCGAGCGATCGACCGTCGCCCATGTTTAGATACATAAATTTTAGAAAAAGACATAATTTGAATTGCGTTGCGTCGACGAAGACACGATCACAGAGAGGACTCTTTTTGAAAAAAATGATGAAAAAAGAAACTGTAGAATCCAGCTTCGAAGGGATGTGACTCAGATTTTTGACGAGGACTAAGTTGGAGTTCATGGTTGGCAACCATTGTTTTGTGGGATGTTTGTCTGGACAGATAAAGTGATTAGAAGGTTGTTAGACTTCAATTTTGATGCGTTTGTTTTCCGTCGATGAAGGGCTCAGGGAATTCTGATCCGGGGACGCGTGTCGCTTCCTCGATGATGTCGAGTAACTTGACAGAAGCTCATCTACAGTATGCTGCCAGATGGAGGATGGCGTGGTGGGGGTAGCTCGGGAGGAAGAAGAAGTTGGCTCCTCTTCTCGGGGTGAATCAGTGATGCTGGAGGGAAGGAAGTTAGTTTGGCGGCGATATTTGCGAAAACAATCCACGCAGCGGGGTTCATCCAAGGATGGGCTCACGATGAGGAATTCGTGTTGGCGCTGAAAGAAACTTTCATTAATCTTCATTTTGGATGCACAAATGAACCAACCTCACAGCCCTTGCAAAAATTCTTATCAGCTGAAGCCGATCGGCACCCCTCACTCGGATCAACCGAACTCCGACTCGAACTCAGGGGGCCAATACTCTTCCATGCCAATCTTTTCTGTTGATTAGAGCGAATTCGATTCAATTCAGCATCTCGCTTTCGTCGGATCTGCTCAATCGACTCACTGCACCTACTACTCGACGGTTCTCGCTGTTGTTTGATCATAGCAATAAATTTCAACAAATTTGTTCGCTCCATTTCGAGATGCTCTTCCCATTTGGTGTCACTTGGCAACTTTGCCTCACATGCCGGACAGATGATATTGCCGTCGGCATCAACTTGGAGTTCTGCAAAGAAATGAATGATGATGATGCGGCTTAATGGTCGTAGTCGAAGTAGCCGTGGTTGGTCAAGTGCAATGTGGGTTTGGGTTGGGTTGGGATGGGTTAGGGCAAGCGGGGTGCTAACCAGATTAGTCACATTGCGGACAGGCTCAAAAGTGGCGGCCGCCATTCAGTAAAGCGAGTTTTGAGGTTTTACTACCCCGGGCAAGACGGGCAAGGACGAGGACGCTCTGGGTTACTACTAATAAGTCGGACTTAACATAAGCGTCAGTCATGTTATGCCTGGCAGCTATTGAGACCAAGTGCGAGTGACATTGAATGTGCGGTTGGTTACGGTAGTTCAAACATGCATGAAAGAGAGGCAGTAGAGAGAAAGGAGCGCGTTCAAAGTTTGCAAAACAACGAAGACAGAGTACACAAATGGGATGCGGAAGTATGGGTGATTGGCTAGTGCTGATGTGATGGGTGGCAGGCCAATATGCTCAGATTTGAGGTGGCATTGTTTCAAGTTGAGGTAGTTTATGGCATTTTAATGTGAATTTTCTTCATTTTGCCTTGCCCATCTCAATATTGCATTTTTGATCTCAAATTTCCTGATACATCCCCTCAGATTAAGCCCTATAGTTCCCACAAATCGCGAGCAGATGACAGCCGACTCTTGTCGGAGTGAGTCGTTTCGTACCACCAAATGCCAAACGGCCCCTCAAACGACACGACTTCATCAATCGTCGAGGGAGCCATAAACGGCTGACTTCAAAGGCGGATCCCGCACCCTGCGCCGTGGGGGATTCCCAGGGCTTGCTTCCTTCGAGGCAGCTTATTCAATTTGCTTATTAACACGCTGTGCCGCCGCCGCTGCTAGTGTCGAGAACAAGCCCAGGGCCGAACAAAGACCGCCGTGGGCAAAAACAACTTTGCCGGAAAAGTCGAAAGGCGAAAGTTATTTATTGCGCAGTTTGCAGTGTTTTATTAGTGCGCTGGGAATCGCGACGATCCCCCACAGCCCCTCGAGGGAAGTGTGGAAGTAGTCGTCGGCACGGAGCTAAATGAATTCTTTCTCGAGTCGAGAGCGATGTGCCGTTGTTCGTTTCGGTGCAAAGCTGGTAGTTAAGCGACAGTACAGTAAAGACAACATGACATGTTTGGCAGTTGTCTTCATGCTCGTATAAATGGGATCCCCAGAATTACCTAATATCGAAAAGCATGCGAGGGAAAAGGTTAGATTGGCACTTTGGTGGGTCCCTGGTTCCTGAAATTGAAATTGGTGCCCCTCACTGCGGACGACAAAACGGCACAAAAACATGACACTCGTCGAGAGATGCTTGATTGCTTGTCATGAATGTGTGCCGTTGGGCTCTTTGTGTGTGTTGGTTTATTAGATAGGGATGGTTTGGGCACCGCTAGCATCCTTGTCATGGGTCTTGGTCCCGGCCAGTCGAGGTTACTACCACCTAGCTATGGCTAAATTGCTGTTTGAAAGGACACTAGCTCTGACGTGGCATGCCCCAGCTCTGCTCATCACTTCTTCCAACAATGGGATGGTTTCTCTCACGGGCTGAAGCATCTCGTTGTCAGTGGTCGATTGGTTGGTTGGTTGTCTTCTCTCTTCTCGGTCCCTCTATGTGCACTTCGAAGAATACATACATACCTTTCCGCCTGCCTCCGGAAGAACCCTCAGACAGAGAAAACCATACATAAACGCTGGTGGTTGTTGCCCTCCTCCATCAATGTAGACCAATCGAAGAAACTTTTTTTATTGCTTCTTCATTTGACTGTACAGAAAGAGAGAGGAGAAGAGCCCTGGGAAGAATCCCATGCATGCACACCAACCAACACAAGGTAGTGATTGCAGGGTTTATATTAAACTACGCCAAGAAGTGCCAGTTGGTTGACTGCACAACAACCAAAAAAGAAATGCAAACAGTCCTTTCGAATGGATGGAAAAATGGAACCGATTCATGTTTTAACAATAGCTTTGTCCTCCGTTTTTGATCGTAAAGTCATCATGCTGTGCTGCGCGCACTACGGATGGCACTCAATTGTACAGTACCTCTGCGCCTGGCGATGCAATATGGTATGCGATGGGGCTCTGTTGACACAGGCGGCTGCCGATAGATAGGCTAATTTATACGACTATGACTACTCCCTTTAAACGATGAGATATATCCTCCCATCGAAAGTGTGGATTTCGCACGCTTTACAGCCGACCGATCAGAAGTGTCGAAGTGTAGACAGGAGCGAGACAAAAGGCACTCCCACGGATCACAGGACGGCGCCGTGATGACTAGATTCATCTATCCCTTCTGTCGACCTCGAGGATACACCAATTAGAGCTCCCAGATCCGCGTCACTGGAGCACATCATGACGAGTGTGCAAGTGCGCGAAATGCACACGCGCATCGGCGTTTGTCTTCCGACACATACAAAGCGACAAAAAAGTTTATGTCAATAGAATGATGCCATTTGCCATTTAGAGGGAGAAGGAGGAGGCTGTCATGAAATGCTGAAATGCGTGGAAGCGGCGCAGTTTTCCAATCATAGCCGGGGTGCGCGGTGCGAGCTTTTGTAAAAAGTGAGTGAGTCGAGCGACCGGAAGCCCTCCTACCGTGCCCCCTGATGTCGCAACATGGCTCTGAGAACCCTATCCGCATCCACAATCCAGCAATCAAGTGCATGGAGGAGAACGATTGGAACGGAAAATAGTGTGTCTTTGCGGCATGCCGTGCGCATACATGACAAAAAAGCCAACCGCGAAAGGCGACGACATCGACACCGATAATGGGATTAAGACTCGCATGATTGCTTCCGAATTACGAAGCGATTTGATTCGGTGCTTCGGTCCTTCGCGCTTCGCACTCTTCGCGCAAGCGAACGGCTTTTGACGGCAACGGCGGCAGCTTTATGGACAGGTGACAATGGACAACAAATCGTCGGTCAATGCCAAAGAAGATCATGCTTGGGATCGGACAAGCATACTTGAGAAAGGGATGAAGGATCAGCTGCATGCTTTTCGGCTCCCCGGGAAGGGTCAAACGTGCATGATACCCCAAGTGTGATGGATTTGGAGAACTAAGCTGTGGCCGACGGTAAGTAACAACATGTCTATGTAGACCTCGGATCCCGGGTCGATGCTAGCTATCAACAACATCCCAAAACAGACACATCTGTACTGTCTGTTTTCACACCTTCTTTGATTTACGACTCAACCGCCCACGCAACCCATCCCATGTCCCCAAAAACTCAAACATCTGTTCCAATGTCATAATACTGTCGCTCTGTGGGGCTCAATTTGCCCACCGTTTAGGTCAGTGCCATCAAAATATGGGGATACAGGCTTTCAATGCCTTTAAAATTTACAATTCACTTCCGTCAACCGCATTGCGCAATGGGGTCAACATAATCGTCGCCTCAAACTAGGGGTTACTGTAAGACATGTGGTTGGTTATTAGGAGGTGTATGGCGACCAGAACAGAACAGTAACTGACATGAGTGATAAACAGGCGGAATAGACAGTCTTACAACAACCCCTCGGTATTTTTGTATTATGTTGATTGTTTTGACATTCGTGGAAAGCAAGCAGCACGCGGCCTTGTTAAAACTTACACAAGTTAGTCATGTCTTGTAGAAAGAGGTGGCGGTGAAGATCAAAGCCATTCGAAAAAAGGGAGGTAGTACCGCCACCGGAAAGGGGAAAACAGTTAGTCGACAACCGTGTTTTTTTGATTCGCGCCGTGTTTCGACTTTGGCATCCAACCGCGCGCGAAAAGTTGGTGAAAAGCGTTGCGGAAATTGGGTAAAAGTGTGGTGATTGAAGGTCTTTCGGGGGTTTGGAGGGTTCTCAGGTGGACAAAATTAAACCGAAAGAGTCCAGTCATGCAATCGTTTTGACGGTCTACAACTTTGAAGGGTACTGTAGATAGTGAAGTGACTGTCGATAGACCTGCGCACCTGGGATGTGTGATGATGCGCGATCCCCAGAAGAAGAACCCCTGATGACACTATTCTCGATGGATGCCAATGTAGGTAGCGATGGCATTTATCAACCCGCACTATTGTATTGTACAGATGTGCTCAGATGCTTATACAAATGGGTGGAAGTTACATTTATATTAGTCAACCGATACCACGGGGCAGCAGAGAGAAGCGAGAAAGAACAAAAGTTCGCGCAAAGGACTCTGACTCAGAATCGGTGGGTCTCGGGCTGCATGGATGGCTACGGGGCCCCCACGACCACCGCCACCACCACTAATCAGAGGCATCCGTCCGCTTCGTCAAAAATGTGTATACAACCCCGAAGACAAGAAGAGAATAGAGACTGTGAGGTGCGTAATTACGAGGGTCGAGAAAACACAAAACACCAAGTGTGATCATGACTGATAAATTGTGACAAAAGGTGCACAAAATAACAAGCCTAAACTCACTTTTCGACGCTGAATCTGTCGATGATGACCGGCTTTCGCTCCCGGCCGAGGTGCTACTGCTTTCTAAACAGAGTTTCCATCAATTGAAACTTCAAATCGATGAAAAAAGCAAAAAAAACCAACCATTCATAGCAGAATTTTTCGAAAACTGTTGCATTAGCTGACTTTGCTGTTGCATAAGTGCAAAATATTGAGGCGCAAAATTTGGTTGAAACATTGGAAATGATGCCACGGCGGCGGCAGCTATCGAAGTGGGGGTAGAAGTGACAGGAGTATTGCCACGGAAGTTTGGCATCCCTGAACCCGGCGGAAAGGCACCAAATAACTGCGCAAAGTGAGGAAACATATTTGGGAGGAGGCGTTGTTTCTCCTTTTCAACGTCGATATCTGAATTAGAAGGCTTTGTTTTTCACTTTGCTACGGTACACAAAGCTTGGCTCGGTATGACTTACCTGTCGGAGCGCCCAGTGAAGAAAACATGACTGTTCAGAAAAGTTGAATGTCGAATTCGAAATTCGAATTCGCTGAAGTCAGAGAAGGGCTAGGCTGATTGTGAAGGAAGTAGCTGAGGATGGTAGCTGCTGTGGTGGTGTGAGTTATCCGAAAGCGGGAAAAAAGGGTGAAACAAAAGAAGCCCTGGGCTGAAAAAAACAGTTCGTTTCGCGGACTCGAAGACGAAGACACCCCCTTCTCGAAGCACAGGGGGCACCTTACGAAGTGACTAATCACGTGTGGGGCGGGAGCCGAGGGAAGGGAAAAGCCTAAAGTTGAACTAACAGGGGTGCCGACGCCACTGATGACTTCGAAGGCAATGGCGAATAGGGACCGAAGAGAGCCGAAAAAGGGCGGCAGCCGGCTTCGGAAGTCCAAGTCATCGGAAGTCGGTTGGCTCACTCTGACATTTTCACGTAGTTCCTCGACATACAGTATACTTTCATGTGAACACGGAGACCACAGACATGACCGAGACCACACTCGCCACCCCCAACCATGTCAGACAGAGAGACCCACGGACAAATAAAAGAGAGCCTTCATGTTTCGAAGGGTGGGTCTGTTCTCTCTCTGTCGGAGCCGCGGCTAGTACTACACAACTACCATCCGAAACTGCTTCGCTCCTCTGCCATCTAACCAGTGAAGCGGGGTGGGCTGGTACATCAGAGAGCTTCGGAGGAGATGCAAAACCATCCCCTGGTCTGTACATGTTCGCCTTTTTGGTGGGGTGTTCGTTCACACCATACTAGACCCCTCCCCAGTTTGGCGAAGCGGGCGAAGCAGCAGCGAAGCGGCCCCCGGAACTTCCTCGGAGCCTTCCTTCGAGAAGTCAGTGCTTGGACACGGCTGAGGATGGTCATACGAAAGTGGTGGAAGTGGACTTTCGTCGACTCCGCCCACGCATATACATTTATGATGGGCTGAGATAGCGGAGGGGATCATCGCAACGCCTACGCTTCGCCCCTACGCGGAGGGACATGGCTAATTGACCTCGATTGACCAATGACACCATTGTGTCAGGGCGTAAATTGACAAAATGCCGACCGATTGCGAGCGCGGAATTAATTGGAAACCAAAAAAAACAAAACGCCTCAGGGCAAAACTGTATTAAAAACGAGAAAACGGAAAACTATCAACGACAAAAAAGTGAACTGTAACTCATCCCACTAATTAAATCTTGTAAACTGTCACCGATAGCCTTTTTTATGTCTTCCCGCCACCGCTACAGCGCGAAATGCCATCCCTCTCCTTTGGACCTTTGGAATGCCGCGGCACTCCATAGCGATGCGGTGCCGTTGCGCGACTCCGCGACTCGCGCAAACCTGCCAAAACAATAAATTGAACTACGAACATAAACAGCTCGCGGGCACTGGCATCTTGCCGATTGCCGAAAATCGACCGACTCATTAGCACTTCACTTTCTTTGAAGTCCGCAAAGATACACCGTTGCCCGCCCTTAAACGGCGAAACAAGACAGCATACAGTTCGAAACGGCATAGGAGGGAGGATATTAGCATTACAAAGCTCCCACCTCCCACCCGGCGGCAAGGCCCTTTGCCGTGGGGGCCAATTTGCATTTTAGGCGCGTAGGGGACGAGATTTTTGGCTATCGTGGACCGAACTGGGGCAAAGAAGATGATGATCACAACAAGGATGGGGGTAGTCTAAACCTATTGAGCTTGTGTCTCGAAACAAACGACAATCGGCAAAGACAGACTTTCTCGAGGGTGTTGATGGCGCAAGAGACGTTTTACGAGCTCGGGATACAAATGGACAAATGGGATAGATGGCACTCTTTACTCGGGACTTCGGCGATCAGATGGGAATGATGGTGTGAAAATCGGGGGTAGTGCCGACAGGCGAGAAAAAAGAGAGTAACAACAGAGACATATCGAATCGAGATTGTCATCAAGGGAGGGTGAAAGCGCAATGACACTAGGACCGAGGGCAATCGGATAAATAAATAAACAGTGCGGCGAGGCCGGTTGAGTGGTGTTTTGGATGGCCGATCGCAATGGCCAAGGACGATGATGGGTAACAATAACACTAATTGCGAAATGGAGCCATATGGGATGGACTTTGATGAAGTTTGGATTGTTTTTTTTTGGGTGTTTTGAAGCAAATGGAAGAGAAATAAGTTGCTTATTTGAACTTTACGATGTGTTCTGCATAATGACTGGCAATTTTTTACTAATTTAACAGATTTCAAAGACTTTCAATCTCAAATTTTTGAAGAAAACGTTGATAAAAGCTCTCATTTGTCACAATTTGACTCATTTTAACCATGTCAAAGCCCTCCTAAAAACTTCCATTCCAAGCATGACACTCTTTCAAAACAGTATTCACAAGGTCCTTCCATGCAGCTGACTGTACATGTACACATATTGTGTCGAAGCAACACAACTAAATCGCGTGTTGAATGAATACTTTTTCCCAAGCCTATCTATCTATCACGAGTGTTGATTTCTGTTCGGTCTTCGTCGACAGTTTTTATGCCTTCTCCCGAGGGTTCTAAACACAATGGGCCCGGCTAACATTGCTCTCGATGTGGGGAACTTTTGTGAGAACCTGGAGGCAGCCATTATGCTCAGCTAGCTTCGATAGATAGATAGATACAGTCAGCCGGGAGAGAAGAGAAAGATGGACATAACATGCTTCGACGATACTTTGCATTCAATTGACGATGATGCGAAGTTACACGTCTTTTCTGAGGTTGCTTGGTTGGAAGAAAGAAGGCATGCATCAATCAAGCAATCAAATAAAAGTGGCTCGTCTCTTCCTTTTCGAATATAAGATAGGGTGCCCCTCTTCTGCGCACAGATTCACACCAATGTGTGTGCATTCAGGAGCTCAATGTTTGCAAACAGGCTCTATGTAAGGAGTGCCGCCTCATAGGGTCGGTCGACTGGTGATTTGAGCTAAATACATGCAAATGAGAGGGGCCGATCGTAAAGATTTGATAGTACTGGAACTTGTCGACAGAGACAGGCACATATTCTGTCGAAAAAAGTTTGTCTACACACTACAGTAAACATCCCAAATCAAGTCTATAATGCGCGAATTCAACCATTAAGGTCGTTCAAGGACCCCTAAATGCCACCCTCTCTCTGTCTGCCCTATTTGATAGAAATAAAAACGTGTAACTACAACCACGGGAAAAGTAAGGAGGGGAGCCTAGCAGATCGGTAGAGTCAACAATGGTTTCGGCAATGACTGCCGGTTGCTGGTTTCGCAGCGTGACGCAGCCCCATGGGCGAAACCCCCTCTCCGCCAGAACATAGTCATCTGAAAAAAGGAGAGAGAGACAGACATCAGCGAAGGTGAGGTGAGTTACAACACATACAATACATGTTAGTTTTTGAATCTACCAATTTCGCATGTTTTTCTTCTCCGCATCGAAGCGAAGAGAACACATGACTTCGGAAAGACAGAAGCCCTGTAAGTTCCGCAAGCTGACTGACAACGACCACGACGCGTGTTATGTTGATATTGACATTCTTCCTTCCTGCCGCTTGCCTCCCTATCGACAATAATCAAAATGGTCTCCTTCGTCAGAGTCGTGTTGTTTCACCAATCATCGACTCCCCGACGCAACGCAAGCGCTTTTGGCATTATACAGTGTCCCGGATGAATCGTAATTGCCAGAAACTATAGAAGGCTCCAGGACGGGGGGTAAATTGGTGAAATGTCAAGAAATGATGCACTTCGGGGTGGTAGGAAGATGCGCTGATGGGGGAGTTAGTCAGCGGTGGTTGTTGCTGGGGTTGTTACAAGGTGGTTGAATTTGCCCTTTTTGGGGTACTGTAGGCTTGGAAATTGTGTTTTTATTGAAGAAATACACTCAAGATACAATAGTTAAAGTTGACTTTTCTTAATTTCGAGGTGAGACAAATTTTGGAAACATGAGTTTACACTAGTGTACGCGTTTAAATTTCTAAAACTTAACTTTTTCTTATATTTTGTTAAATTTTGTTTTTCAACAACCTTTAGATTGTCATCCTTAACCAGCCTTAGAAGAAATGCCGCATTTTGGAGAGTTACACACATACACCAGTGTAAAACCCACCTTAAGGCACCGACCCCCAAAAAGTGTCCCACCACGAATAGTGCTAAAATCGTATTTTTATTGAAAATTTTCACTCAAAACAAGTTCAACATCCGTATTTTGACAAAATAAACCCAATTTAGAAATGAATGGCCCTCTAATAGTGATGCATGTGCCATTATGAAGATGATCGAAGCTGACACACTCGTCGACTCAACTCCCGAGGTCATTGATGAGTCCGCCATATTGCCGTCGTCGTCGCGCAACTCAGAGGGTCATCACGCGCAACCGAAGTGCGCCTTCATCGTTGGCGTCACCTTGAACGTCGGACCATGGCCTGTAAGCATGAGGAGGGCATGAGGTTTGTGTTCATGTATTCATTAGCATTCACAATTGTAATCGGCATTGGCATTGCCGGGGAATACAATGAGATAGTTGAATGGAAAAAAGGGTTACGCAAACATCGAACACCGCGAACATCGGAAAGCTCGCTTACCTGGCACAATGTAATCCGCGAGACATACGACCTCGGAACGCGTCGCTCGCCACAGCTTTTCCTGTTCCTCGTCGAGAGATTGCTCCGTGACCGAGGCATTTGACGTCAAATCGGCTTCGGTCGAGATTAAATTTCCTAAAATTGCAACAATCAGGTGTGTGCAATGGCTTTTGGACTTTGGCATTTGTCGCGAAATGGCACCTGCTACCATGTTTCAACCCCAAATAAACTCACCTACAACCGCAATCGTGCCATAATCGGTAACATTCTTCACAACGACGCTAAGGTCCCGCGGTGTCAACCCCGGCGTCAAAAAGACATCGGTATTGTCACATAGGGGTCGGAAAGGTAGCCCTGAGCGGCGGCTGTCCTGTAACGTCGAAACAATGGAAAATTAACCTTTATCATTGTCGCAAATAGCTTCTGTCCATGTGATCTCGACATTTGAACACATTTCCCGTGCTCTTGACACTTTTGTCACACCACTTTGTCGGCTACAGTATACCAATAGTGTCACCATGTCACCCTTAACCCAAAAAAACCCAAAAAAAACTTACAAAAGAGGGCGCAGTCTTCTGAACATAGACATACTGTCGGTTGACGACTTTGTTCTCGGTGAAAATGTCGGACAAAGCGAATAAGTTGAGGTTACCGACGGCATCAACGTCCGTGTGCGTCAAAACGATGGTCGAAATATCGGTGACTTTGAGGCCATGAGCGGCAAATGCGCCAATGAGACTGTTTTTGAAGAGGGGAAGACCGGTATCAACAAGGATGTAGCAGGGTTCTGTGGCTGTGGCGTTTGACTTTTCATCGAGAATCAAAATGACCGTTGATGTCATTCTGAAATATAGTCAGTTTACCGGCTTTAGAGTTCGAAAAACTTACAAAATTTTATCTGCTTCAACGGAATAGTTGCCATAGAGTATCGGAATCACTGTAGGGCCATCATAAGGGCGCTTCCGTGGGTCCGGCATCGGCAAATAGACGGAATTGAAGCTTAGATTGTCGAAATTTGCCGTCCTAGGAGGCAATTCGGAGAGAATAGTTCGTTTGACTCGGGCTGATTTGAAATAACGCTCGGGTTTTAGAATTGGTTTCGGTAGAAATGGCAAAGTTGCGAATAATGATGATTGATTTTGAGGTTTGTTGTTTTTAGCTACTGTTAAAAACGCTAAAATTTTAGTTTTTAAACCTTTACAACATAATTACAAAACCAAAAATTTACCAGCGGTCTGAATTAATACATTTAAAATGACAAAAATACAAAAATAAAACGTCATTTCAGCTTTCATTGTGAACAACAATCACCAAAAACAAAACAAGCCGCTAAATAATGCCCGTTAAGCCTTGAGTTTAGCTTAATGAAGCAAGTCGACGCCCTACCTAAGGCTTCCTAAGCAAATCGCCTGTTTGTCATCGATGGGATCCTAAAGCCGTCCGCTTCACTGACCCACTGCCAGCCTTGGTTTGCCCGGCCTTGCGCAACGTGTGTCCACAACAATTCCGTTGACTCAAAACTTTCTCATTTCTCAAATCGGTTTTGCATTTCCATTTCCGAGTCGTAAAACCGAGCACAGCATTGAAAAAAGATGCTTTTTTTGCACCGTTCCATCATTTGATCCGGTAATAGGTCGAAGCAGGCGGCTAACAGACTGCCTGCGTGAACGAGAACAATGATGCGGAAGCGTCCACTTCGGCTTTGAGCCATACCTTTTTTTTTCAACGCTTGCAAGGAAGCTGTTTGGGTCAACAAAGTACCTCGCACTGACAGCTAGCAGCTAATTGAAATCGGATTAAGTTACATTTGCGTTTCGTTGAAAATGTGGAAATTTTTGGTTTTACCATGCTACAAAAACGGTGTATTACTTCCATTGGGATAAAAAACAAAAATTACGCATGTCATTGCTGAACTTTTTTCGTTGACGACAGTAACCTTTACAGAAATGAGAAGGAACTCCTGAAAAATGCAGGTGGTTTTAAACAAAAACCTGTCTAATGACAGGTTTGAAAGACCTTAGACGACACCTGCTGTAGTGAAACCACATTGAAAATTGTATATAATACATGAGAATTCTTATAATCTTTTAGTCTTATTACTGTGTTACTAATACTATTAATCAAAAGTTAAGTCATAAAATGGTTAATCTTTACGATCTTCATACAATCAATGAAAACATCACTTTTGCCATTGGTGCCGTTCTGTATGCCATGCTATTCTTTTGTATTTTTACAACAAAACACGATAAGCGTACCCAATATCGGCGGATTCTGCTGCAGCCGATTTTGTTGAACTTTTTTCTGTTGATTACTAATATTTTGACAAAACCGGTAAGTTTATCAACACACTCTGTTTTTTGTTGGTAAAATGCAATGTTTTTTGTTAGTGTTAATCCGAGTTTGAAAAAAATAATATCAAAATTTTTTTAAGATCAAAATAATCGACCACGGCTATGAATACTTCATCATGAACGGCATTTTACACAAGCTCCCCCAGCCATGGCGCTTCATTGCCTTCGACACATGGATCTTCGCTGTCGGTTTATCCATCATGAATACACCCATTGGATTCATCTATCAGTATTCCGTCATCGTTCACAACAAGGAAATCACACTTCGACGCCAACTGTGTTTCTTTTTTACCGTTTCATCCATTGTGCTTTTCTATGCATGCTCTTATTACTACATCTTTTACTATCAAAATTTGGAATATTTCGGTCTGGCATATACAAATACGTTAATAGAATCAATCAGTGATGAGAACGGCATCGTTTGGATAGCCGGTCTGGCACGTCCTTATTACAAACAGCCAGCAGTTTTGCTCAACATTGGCCTGATCGCATTCTTCGTCCCAGTGTGCTACATCATAATCGTGTATTGCAACTTTCGTACTTATTGGTATATTCGAAACAACAAAACTGATCTCAAAATGAACAGTGTTCAAAGGCAGCTTATTCGAGTCACAATTTATACGGCTATTGTGCCATTCACTTCGACCGCAGCACCGGGTTTATTCGTTCCATACGCTTTATTGAACACTAAAATTTCCATGATGCCGTACTCTGTGTTTATTACGGTAGCCTTGGCTTGGGTTGCACCTTGCAATGCCTTCGTTTTTCTGTTTTCGATAAAACCCTACAGAGAAAGGTGTTTTTCTTTTTGTCGGCGATTTGTAAGGTTAAAAGAAAATCGAACTTCAATTGTTATTAGTGTGCCGTCAAACACAAACGGGTAATTTTGTTTTTCGTCCATGTGGGTTTATTGCCAATGTGGGTGTGTTGATTGTACTTTTATGAAAGCCACGATAAATTTGTATCAAGAACACTACGAACAGTAAGCATGCAGTTATTTGAAAGCTAAAAAGTTTAAGTTTACCAGACTACGCACATGCAAAAAGCGGAATGGGACTTGAACTTTACTCATGAAGGGACAACATAACATTACAGATGTTTTTGGTGAAAATTTGGAAAAAAATTCACAGAGATTTTAGGAAAAATAGCTAAAAATGCAGGTGATTTTGGTGATTTTAACATTCATGCGTCTTGTGACAACATTAGTCAAGCTGATCTTGAAATTCACCTGCGTTTGCTTCATTTAAAGTGGTATTTAAATACCGAAAAATGTCAAATACGTTAGTTTTGTTACATTCTGGCACATTTTGTAACTTTTGACAAGTGTATTACATAAAAATGGCCAATCTTTATGACCTGCACACTATGAATGAAAACTTTGCTTTTGTTATTGGCGTAGTTTTGTATGCCATTCTGTTTGCTTGTATTTTTACGACGAAAGTCGATAAACTTACCCAATATCGCAGGATTTTACTTCAGCCAGTTTTGCTTAACTTTTTTCTGTTGGTTACTAACTTTTTGACCAAACCTGTAAGTTTGCTTACTTATATCCTTTTTTTGCACTGGTACAGTATGTGCGCGGGTTGTTTTGTACTCCCTTTTACCGGTCGCACTCTACTATCGATTGGCATTACTAATTTACGCAACATCCCTATGCTCTGCTGCGAATTCGTTTATTTTCAGATCAAAATTATTGACCACGGCTACGAGTACTTTGTCATGAACGGCATTCTACACAACTTGCCCCAGCCCTGGCGGTTCATAGCATTCGATACGTGGATCTTTGCCATTGGGTTATCCATCATGAACACCCCGATTGGATTTATCTATCAGTACTTTGCGATTGTACACAATAAGGAAATTTCATTTCGAAAGCAAATGTTTTTCTTCTTCTTTGTCTCATCCATTGTCGTCTTTTATTCTTGTTTATACTATTACATTTTCTATTACCAAAATTTGGAATATTTCGGCCTCGCAAATACATTGTCGGAATCGATCAGCGATGAGAATGGAGTCGTCTGGATTGCCGGCTTAGCACGCCCCTATTACAAGCAGCCGGCAGTTTGGATCAATATGGGAATGATCTGGGTTTTCGTCCCCGCGTGCTACATAATAATTGTCTATTGTAACTTTCGTACTTATTGGTTTATTCGTAAACACAAAACAAACATCAAAATGGACAGTGTGCAACGGCAACTCATTCGTGTTACAATTTATACGGCTATCGTACCCTTTACTTCAACATCGTTGCCGTGTTTATTCGTTCCCTATGCTTTGCTGAATACCAAAATTTCCATGATGCCTTACTCAGTTTTCATTACGGTAGCTTTGGCATGGGTCGCACCGTGCAACGCTTTCGTGTTTTTGTTTTTGATAAAACCATACAGAGACAAATGCATCACCATTTTGCGACGATTGAGAGTGTTGGATCCAACAAAAGTCTCTGTATTTATCAGTACGGCATCTCACACAAATACTTAATTTTGTTTTTGACGGTTTGATTGTAAACGTGTTTTCATTAGCTGCAGCGTGTACTTTTGTGAAAGAAGCAATAAATTTATATTGAAATAGTACCTTTTTATGGAAAAGTATGAAAACACCACGAAAAGACAACATGCCAGTTTAATGCACACTAACAGATTACTAAAATAATACTTTCTTTTTCTGCTAATTGACGTACGTGCTCGACGCAATGTAAGACACTCCTCATAAAGTTTGAAACCCATTTAGTCTTCTATTATCTGAAATTGTTTATTGTCTACAATTATACTTTCATTACTCAACTAAACACCCCTCATATCCGTTCAGACTGAACTTTTTACGAGTCATCGCCTACAGAACACTATATTATAAATTCGCCCACTGCGTCATTGTAAAATTTTACATGTCAAGTTTTCATTTCGTTTGTTGCTAGTTGTAACTTGTCACCCATTATGACTGGTAATGAAAAATAATAAACTCACTGGTGCCTGTATAACCATTTGCCAATGATTTCATTAACAATCGATTTGAATCGTAAACAAACCTGTGTCTGTCTACTGCGTCAACGTAACTTATAATGTTTTCATTTCGTTCATTACCAGCTGTAATACCTAACAAGTTTATACGATGGTTAGTAACCCTTTTGGTTCCTGTATTTTTGTATAAAAGTCCATACCGCTTAGCAATGCTAAACATCGAGTCCAACGAGTTTGAAAACCCATAAATACCTTGACCAAACACTGTACTTCACTGTGATTCTTGAACGTTCTCATAGTTTGTAGTCATATATTAGCTGTTTGATCTCTGTTAAACAACTATAAAGCATAGTTCACTATGACCCTATTGTACGCGGATGCATAACAGTGTTTCGTAGCGTGACGATTATGTGGGTTTCACGTTTCATAGCATCGTGTGAACGTTTTACGCACTGTTTTTACCATTATTCGAGGGTCAATCTTTGATGATTGTTGGAAAAACATTTATTTTATACACTGATTTACTGTTGTTTGGCGAGTTTTTTTTTTTTTTTGTTCAGTTGCCCGGTGGCATGCCAAATGGGCGTAAATGTCTGAAAAGGAGGCGGGGCTACACGTAATACTAGAATTACTACATCTGTGTGTATTTCTTAATCTTAAAAATAACTAAATTACAACCGTTGCATTACCGTTTCCGAGATTGAACCGAGTAGTTTACGTTTAATTTTATCAGTGTTAAAAGTAGAAATTTCAGATATCAAAATGCGTAACATGTACTATCTCCACTCACTAAATGAGGACATTGCCTTTGGCGTTGGTGTGATTCTGAATAGCATACTTGTCAGCTTAATCTTCACAACAAACATGCGGAAGTTGTCGAAATATAATAGTTTGTTGTTGCAACCTGTTTTGGTTAATTTGTTTTTGTTGTTTACAAATTATTTGACGAAACCCGTAAGTCGAATTTTATCATTTTCCTTATCAGTTAAAATATTTTGTGCCATTGTAGATGAAAATAATCGACCACGGCTACGAGTACTACATAATGTGTGGTATCGCGCATCACCTCCCCCAGCCATGGCGCTTCATAGCTTTCGATGTATGGCTCCTTGCCATCGGGCTATCCATCACGACGATACCGATCGGTTTTCTTTATCAGTACTACATGATAGTCCACAATGTTAGAATAACCGTCAAAAAACAGCTTCTCTACTTCGCCCTTGCATCTGCCATCGCCCTAGGCTATTCAATTCTGTGCTATTTCATCTTCTACTACGACAGTTACATGTACCTTGACTACGGCAACTTCCTCAATGACGTCATCGGTGACGAGAATGGCATCGTCTGGACGGTCGGGCTGTCCATCCCGTTCTACCAAAACAAGATGGTCCTAGTTAACATTGCCATTATTTGTAGCGTCGTCGGCACATCCTATTCCATCATTGTCTACTGTAACAGTCGGACTTATTTACACATCAAACGCCACAAGAAGGCGTCCACCGATGGAGTCCAACGCCAACTCAGTCGAATCATCATCTACACAGCAATTGTGCCATTCGTGTCGACAGCCCTTCCATGTGTCGTGATCATCTGGGCGCTGTTACACCCAGATCTATCCATCATAGCCTATACTGTCTTCATTACATTCGCCTTCGCCTGGGTGGCACCATGTAATGCTTTCTTCTTCCTGTTTCTGATAAAACCTTATCGGCAACGGGTCATCAACTTTGTCCGGTTCCTCATGTGCCGGAAACCGCTTAAAAGCCGAATTGCCAGTTCCAATACGAACTTTGTTAGCAATATTACCAATACTGTGTATTAGTCCCAATTGCAAGGAAATAAATTTGCGGCAATAACTTATGCTACTACAACTTTCAATTAACTGCAAAAAAATTGGCATTTAGTTAAAAACACGTATGTGATAATGGCTACAAAAAAGTTCAAATCCAATTTGCGCCACGAAAAATACTAGTTCCACTGTACTTTGATTTAAGGAGTCAGTTTTTGACTAATTCAAACGTCAAACGAGACAGTAAATATATGGCAGCTGATAAGGATATAGCTTTTTAACCTATTTTAGTGTGATAGTATTTCGTTGAACCAACTTTTGTAAAGTAAACTTTGCTCAAAGTCAAAAAGTTGTAAAAATTAAGTATTCCGAAAAAGCAAGCTGCACTTTACCCCCAAAAAATAATCCTATTTATTAACAAGCTCCTACTTCAAACCATCAATATCAACCAACAACAGATATACTAACCTCAATCTCAGAATAACCACGAATACCATCTACCGCCTGTTTTCCCTTGCTGTCGGGCATCCTTTTCCAGGGCTTTGAGAAAGTTTTGAGCGTATTTCAGGACGGCAGGGCCTTCATCTTTTGCGAGGATTGTCGCCTTCTTCGCGTATTCGAGGGCTTCTTCGACGCTGCCCGTGTGGAACAGGGCCTCGGCGTAATTACAGTAATATCCGACAATCAACGTGGAGCATTCATCGATGTGCACGATTCGATCCACACCGATGGCGAGATACTTCTTCGCTAGCTCGAATCGTCCATGTCGAACACAAATGGCGCCAAAGTTGTTCAACACTGTCATGAGCCGGAAGCTGCTGGTGCCATACAGATGGGATGTGATCTGCAACTGCTTAAATTGGACACCAAATTAAAAAGAGGGGAAATGGCGGACCTTAAGAACCTCATCAATGTATTCCTCTGCTTCCTGGAGTCGATCATCGCCGCGGAATTCGATCAGAAAATGCGCAAACACCTCGAGACACATGCCGAAAAGAGCAATAGGATCGGAATAGGCTGGTCCATGGGCTTCGACGAGATGCCGTTCTTCCAGGGCAGCACCCTTGGCGAGGACGTACTTTTTCACATGGACTTCCATGATTTGAAGCTGCTTTGAAACACAGTGCCGGAAGCCGGTCTCAGCATTGTCGAGATCGCCTTTGTGGGCGAAAATATCGGCCATTTTGAGGGAGATGCCGATGAACTCGGGTGAGGCGTCGTTTTTGCCGTGTAGACGGACGAGTCTGAAACAGAAGCCGTTTTGAAGTCATATTTTTGGAAGAAAACAACCAAAAACATGCTTTTTCAGTCAATTTTTCGCTTTAAGAAGACTAAAAACGCAAACAAACCTCTGAATAACATCTCGGAAACACCTTTCAGCATTCTCCAAATCACCCTTCTCAAAATACGTATTCGCAAGCTCATCCACAATTCGGGTCAAAACAAGAGGATCACTGTGTTCCGTCGCTTCTGGCAATGCATTATGCAGAATCTCAACAGCCTCATCGTATTTCCCGTATTTGCGAGCCAACCAGGACTGTTTGATTTTATCCTTCAACGGATCCGCATCAAGTTGCACTCGGTCGATGCCAAAGAAATCCTTCAAACTGACGAGAATCGAGAAGCCTAACAACGGTGCCGTCACTTTGGTACCATTCTCAAATCTGCGACTACGTTGTTGTTTTTGGTCATTTTGATTGTTGTTTCTGTGCTCGTTTTCACTTCTGTAGACAGTAAGCGGTGCTGTTCTTGTAAAAACCCGGGATCGCACGGCCGTCTGACTGAATTGCCGGATTGATGGCGCGAGTCTGCTTATCATTTCACTGGAAACAACAATAATGGAGACGGCATAATCGCAATGAGTTCAGAAGTAACCAAAGGTCAAAAACCTGTAGATAAACAAAGTCCAAACTTCAAAGTTACTCATTTATGGCATTACAAATCTCTTTATACGCGTAACAATTATTCTAGCACTTTCTCTGTTATTTTCTTCTACCAATTAGTGTGAATCTACGAGACTATATACAGCCGCATATACTTGGAGAAGTTTATAGTTTAACACTAAAACTCGAACCACAAGAGCAACCCTTATCCGCGAGAGGGTTGTCGGTGATTCGAAAGGCTGACCGCATCATTTCCTGAGTGTAGTCGATGGTTGAGCCACGGATGAATTCAAGGGACATCTGAAAACGATTTTCAATATAATTGAATGAGAATTCGATCACGAACCTTATCAACAACAACTTTCTGGCCCTCACTCTCCACGATCTCATCGTCATCGTTGATTTTGTTGTCCAAATCCAACTTATACTCGAAACCGCTGCATCCACCGCCTTCTACGACGATTCGAAGAACTTCACCAGGCTGGGTGATCGTTTGGAGACGCTTGAAGGCTCTTTCTGTGACGATGAGGGGTTTTGAGGAGGTTGGAGCGGGGGATGTTTGTCCAGATGGCGTGGAAGTGGACGAGGATGATGCTAATAGGCGACGAGAGGCGGTTGGTAGCCAGTTGGCTACTGCTTTTGATATTATTAAACGCTGCATCTTGATAACATTATTTGAGGAATTTAGCCTGTAATCATTGACATTTAGAACATAAACAGAATAAAAATATGGATCAAAGGATCCAACACAAAACCAAAAGTATGTTTTCGTCAAAATAACGATATTTCCAACAATCCAGAGCAAAAAAATGACTAGATTTATTAAGTTAATAGTTAAAACTGCAAATGGTTAGTAAAAAAAAGCCAACGGGCAATGGGAACTGAAACTTTTGCATGAGAAAGTGGACAATTGTGTTTCAAGTAAAAAAGAAAGACGCTGAGAACGTTAGAATAAAGCAATTTTTGATGCGTGTGAAGTTGATATAGACATGAGCTAGTTTTCGAAAGCTATGATGGCCCAAATGTTGGAGATTGTTGCATATTTCGTCGGCGTTGCTCTTCGAATCGGCGTTCCATTTCGTCGAGTAGCTGTGGCGTGTATCGAACGACAAGTCGAACTGTGCCTTTGGCGTTTTTCAAGAGGTGAACGGCTTTTTCGTGGCATTCACGTTCAACGTTCTAAAAAGTTCCAATTTTACGAAAACAGTACCAAAATGTAAAAACTTACAACTCCATTAACACTGATAAGCTGATCCCCACGCTTTAGGCCTCCATGCCGATCTGCCACACCACCGGGAATGATTCTTGAAATATAAATCGGTGAATTCTGTTCTTTGCCACCCATAACATTGAATCCGAGACCTTGATCAGTCTTTGGTAGTTCAACGATTCGTGGATGAGCTTGGCCTTCCGCTGCAGCAAAGGCGGCAACAGTGGCTTTGGCCGCGGCACTGGCACGAACTTCTGGAGGGCCTTGGATTTCGGGCGATGCGAGATAGACGTGTTCATAGACTTCACGGACGAGATGGAAAAATGGAGACTGCATGATGCTGGACAGGGTTAGAAGTTTTGGGGATACGATTTCGCCGGTTTTGGTGAGATGGGAGATGAGCTCGCAGATGCGTTGAACATCGCGCTCAATGTCGACGTCGACGGGTTCGATTGCGGCCATCGGAAACGAAGAACGTCAAAAGGGTTACAATAAACATATACAAAAGGTATATCAATGGTTTCGAACCAAATTCAAAGCAAATCACCCAAATTTTATATATATTTTTATGCATAAAATCAACCAAAACTAAAAATCCTAAACTTCATCAATCAATTTAAACCTATTTGACATTTTGAGCGGCACGACATTGTACGTCAGCTTGTAGATGTTCTCAAAATTGCGGTGCTTGTAATGGGCTTGCATCGCGGGATCGTTGGGATCGACTTCGGCTTTTTCACGGGTAATCAGGACGGTGCCATCGACATCGGCCTTGAGCATCTGGGTGCCACGGTCGGACACGTGGTAGACCTAAAGGATAACGTGTATACAAATGCTAAAGGTTGTAAAGGACGGTAAACATACATTTGCGCCGGGATGGTAGTTGTAATACTTCTGCGATACGAGCAAATCGTCTTTTCGAACAGTTTCGCCCTGTGTTCGGTACAAACCAAAATACGGGACATTCCGTGACGGTCGCAGAAGACCACGCTTCGCAATGGCGACAATGGAGGATGTTGGTTTCAACAGATTCATCGTTGAGTGGATGGATCGATGGATCTGTCAAGGAACACTGCCCGCGGCTATGGAAATCGGTTTTATCATGTGTGGCAAAGTGTGTCGAAACACCGAGGAAGCTGCGTCGTTACGAGAGTGGTGGGTCGTTGGCTGTTTTCAAGCCAAAACTTATTGCAATGTCAAACAAACGGTCGTTGTGAGTTATGTTTTGTGTGTCACGGTTTTGTTGAAATGGCTGAAGTCTCAAACACTCTTGCGGCCATTGAACATTTTTTTTAGTGTTTTCCAAAAACGTTCAACAAAAATTCTTGAATAAACTTCACAAACAAAACACAGAACCGCACCTTTATCCATTCATCCCGCCCATCCCATCTTTATTTACCCCCTCTAGAAGAAAACGCCTTTTCCCTCTTACCATATTTGACTTCTATGACTCACTCAACTGTACATAATCCGCAATGACGTTCAGGTCAAACAAACCCATCAAAACAATCCCCCTTCCAAAGTTTTATAGCACCCAGTCAGCCCCAAAAATGCAACCACCCCGGTAAATTTACGTTTTAGAGACAGCCCCTAGAGGCACTGCCACCTCCCCACAAACTGGTCTTTTCGTTAATATTGCTGGTTTCCGTTTTCTAACGTCTGCAAAGCGCATCCAAGTTTAACCAATTTCGAACCGTCCGTTTGACTTTCCATTGAAGGGTTTTGCGACTTGACTTTTCTTAAGCTTTTGATACGATTCTACGCTTCCATGTCTGTAGGTCCTTTACAAGATTGAAATTGGCTTTGTTCTAATCACAAAGTGCTGCTCGATTCGTTTGTTTACGTCTTGTTACTATGTCGATGACGGTGGGTATGCATGGAGGTATGTATTCAAACCCGCGTGAAAGCAAAAAAAACCGATAGGAAGTTTGTCTGTGCTTTCTTTTTGCATTATGTTAGGGTAAAAGGGAGTATGTTAAGTGGTAGGTAGAAATCGAAACAAGTAGGTGGGTTTCGGATGGCGACAAATTTGAGACAGGTTGATGAATGTTACGTCTGTTTTTGGGTTTGTTTGAACTTTCTCAATGTCACTGGCGGTTTGACGTGGTTAGGTTTGGTACGAGCGAAGTGGGGATTGTTACTGTGTTGAATCAACGTGTTTCGACTTTGTGGAGGAGATATTGTTTTATATTTTTTAAAATTAATGCGTCATTTTTTATAATTTTTATGTTACATCCATTGTGAATAACGTTTTTTGTTGCACGCCACATTGTTTTCCCACATCCTGAACTTTGACCTTGCCTACACCCTCCAGCCACCAAACAATTCCCCTCTTTTCCTCGTCACAGCCGCTGGCTCTTCTCCGTGGTTGTATACCACAGTCACTTTGTATTTATACCAGCGGCATAGTACAGCAACATTGCGTTCACGACGACCTTGCGACGAGTTTTTTCAACTCATTGCGTCCAGCCGCATGCATCTCCACGTCTATCCCCTCTCCTGAAACAGTTGTTGTTGTTTTTTAGCGACTGATGGCATCCCCCAAGTCAACCCTTGAAAAAAATGACATCGAAACGGGACGCCAACGAGATAGTCATTATTTTGCCTGCCTTGCCTGAGGCCATTGGTACCCCCGGGCACTCACATGCCGTCCATAAATTTTCTTTCTGTTTCGAGAAGAATACTCATTTATTTTCGCGTGTTTGAAGTCTTTTTTTGTTCCACATAGATGCCATGCCACACATGACTGCCAAAAGCAATGAACATGAACCCGTTTTGGATGTATTTTCGTCCTTTTTGGCGGCACCGTTAGTGACAGATGAGGTTTTTTCCCGGACCACAGCGGTGCAGGAGTGAAATGTTTATCCGTGTTTCAGGCTGCGCTTTTCCGACAATCTGCCACTCGTGTATCGATTGCATTTTGCATTCATTGCTTTCGGCGTTTTGCGGATGTATCTGCTGTTTTTCCGTGGTTTATTCGCGTTTTTTCTGTTTTCATCCACCTGCCGACAGTTTCTGTACTTTGTCGCACAACAACCGCGTCATTTGCGTGTTCACATAACATGTTTATCGCTATCGGTTCAAGTGAATCATTTTCATTTTCTGTTTATAGATGCCATTGGCTTCCATTCTTGGGCAACTCTGAACTGAACACATCCGACTCGAGTGAACATTGATAACTAAATAGGAAACCGGTGAGTAGTGTTTTATTGACGTGATTCATGTTTATAAGATGACCACGCGTCAAATGTGACCCTCTTTTATTCGGAAATAGGCGAATTGGCGTTGTGAATTGGCTTTGACCAACTTTTCGTCCTACTCAAACAGAGTCAAACAAGTTTTGTGTACTCAGGTCTAGGACGAGAACCGAGAGCCGTTTGTGTCCACACGACTTGCCTGGACTACCGATTGAGCCATCGAACACTTTTCAGTCCTGCCAGCGAGCGAATTCATCCACATCGTGGTCAAAAGTAGTGACACCATGCCCGTCGACATCAGCATCCCTCGTGTCATCTGCGACTTTGTCGTTCTCGTCATTTGTGCCATTCCCATGCTGATCTTCCAAAAATGGGTCAAACCCTACAAGCGTGGATTCTATTGCGACGATGAATCGATCCATTATCCATATCGGCCATCGACGGTGACCCGGTACCAGCTGATTGCGATTGGGCTGGCTTTGCCGGTTATTATTGTGAGTTTTTTGGGGTTTTTATCCGATTAAACCTGTTGGTCCTTCAGATCGTGCTAACAGAAATATATCGCGCCGTCCGATGGGAACGCAAATGCTCCCAGCAATTCAAAAAGTACCAATGCGGATCCGTTACGATTCATCGCTTCATTGTACGACTTTACGTATTCCTCGGATACTTTTTGCTTGGTGTCTGCTTCAATCAGTTGTTGGTCGACATCGCGAAGTACACGATTGGCCGTCATCGCCCGCATTTCCTCGATGTCTGCAAGCCGAATGTCGGATACGCGAACTGTCCGACCGATCACAAATACATCGTAGATTTCAACTGCACTGGGACGGAGAAGAAACTTGTTCATGAGTCTATGCTGTCGTTCTATTCTGGACATGCTTCGTTCAGTTTTTACGTCGCTTTTTACATTTCCGTGAGTTTTGGAGCTGTTTTGGACAATTTTGATCCCTGTTTTTATTTCAGCTCTATCTCCGCGCCCGCCTGTACCGCCCGATCTTCTCCCGTCTCGTCGTCCCGGTGATCCAATTCTCCCTCTTCCTCGGCGCCGCTTTCGTCTCCTACTCCCGTGTTTCCGACTACAAGCACCACTGGTCCGATGTCCTCGTCGGTGTCATCTTCGGCAGCTCCACTGGCATCATCGTCGCCCTTTGGATCGCTGAAGTCTTCAAGCGTCGTGAAATTCCGCCAGCCCATGATGCCAGTTGTCAATTCGGACTCATCCCGCTCGATGCCCGCAATGTCACGAACATTGAGGAAGGCGTCGGTGTCGGTATTCCGGTGAGCTCCTCATCCCGACCCGTCATAGCCGCGCGTTCCATTGTCGTCAGCAGCAATAGTAGTGCGCCTGGGGCCTCGGCACCCTCCGCTGATGGCCACATCCCGGCTAACGGTGATAAGAGTGCCCGCTCAGCGTCCTACATTCATAACGAAGATCCAAAAACGTTCGTTCCGTTCTGAAACTTTTATCAGTTTACGCAAGTCGCGCTTACACTTTTCCCTTTTTGCCTAATACGTTGAACACTGTTTATGTTTATCCGAGACTCTTTTCACATCCCCCATTCCCAGCAAATGCAATTGCAGCCAGTCCACATTACTCAGTTTTCTTTCAAACTGATCTCGTTCTGCTTTTTTTCCCGAATATTGCAACCATAACCGTCCCCTTTTTTGCTCATTGACTTTGTGCTTAAATTTAGACACTGACCTTTGGCTACATTTATGTTTCCATTAACAAATCTTTGCATCCATACAATCCGCTTATAATTTTCTTTCATTTCAATTGTAACCAATCAAGACTGTCAACCCCGCTTGCTTATCGTTGACCTTTTTCACAGTCAGATTACTAAATAAAGCTTTACTTTTTCAACCAACAGTGAATTCAAATAAAACTTCCGCGAGCTTTTTTTAGCATGGTGGAAAGATTTTAGTCCAACAATAATTTTGGGCGGTGTGCTTGTGAGTTTTTTGAGTTTATAACTAATCACTTCACATTTTTGCATTTTATAAAAAATGTGTTTATTAACAAATTAATTGTGATGTGATCATTCCTTCGTTTATCCCCATCCCCAGCTTTCGTAAATTTGTGTTTTACCTTTATTTTGGTTCGTTTTCCATCTTTAGGCAATGGCACAAACAGCAATCTGAACGACCAATCTACCGCAGCGAACTGTACCTTGACCCTGTTCTCGTCTTGCCAATCAATTGAAGCAACCATTCTCCCTGTGGCATATCCTGTTTAACTTTTATTTAAATGTGTAGTGGCGTTTCCATGTCGAATCCAAACGCAAAGTGCCACTCTCATCTGCGCAGATCTGTATTTTCTCCGGTAACTGTGTTCTTTTGCTACTTTGATGACAGTGTTTTTCAACGTTTTTTTGTAAAATTTCCTAATCAATTTATCCATCTGTTGTGTTAACTTGATTGTTTTTTGTGTTTTTCTGTTCATGACATGCTGTACAAATGTGATTCATACACCCAAATCAATGAAGTATTTTTGTGTTTTATTCCGTTGGCAAACGCGCACCTTTTCTTGAATCACAGTTTGAGCAAGCGAGCGACAATGGCATGGCACCCAAGGCTTTGTTTTTACTGCTTTTCGTATAGTCGTAGAGACGTTCAATGTTGTGATGGTGGTTGTGATCCCCCGTTTCAGAAACCGGAACGCGTACCGCTTACTGCCAACCGCTACAATGGCACCCGACTACTGATGTGAGAGGGGTGCACTTCTTTGATGGATCATTTGGACCCTTGCATTCTGGAATTGACTTAGTAGCTGTGTTTTTCTGATTACTTGTATACGATCGCTTTTGTTCTACCAGTTTTTTGATAAGAGATTACCTCGCGTGTAACTTTTTTTACTCCCAGTTGTGGTTTCTTTATAAGTTGAGTTATAATGAGCTTTTTATCTTAAACTTTGTTTAGTTTTTGAGGAATAAATGTAGAAATATGGGATTGACAAACATACGGAAGTAGATATAAATGGAAACAGACAAATAAATCGATCAAAAAGAATCAAAATGGGAAGGTTAGCTTTGGAAGTTAATCGGCGAAGTAAATAGCTTTTGTTGCTCGAAGGCGGGTCACTTCGGAAGTTACTCTTGTCTTTGTCGACCGAAAAGCAGATGACCACGGGGCGGCTAGCTGATGGTTTGTTCGACTGTATGAACCGTTTTGAAAAAGTTTGATTGAAAAGAACGGGTATTTTGGCTAAATGGTGAGTCGGAAAGTAGGGTTTTCGATGTTATTTATGAAGTTTAGAGGCCTCCACAGGCTGATCCACCACGTAGTTCGTTTCGGCGACGGCCACGCGAACGGATTGATAATGCTACGAACAGGTCGGTCAACTTCAAAACGTTTCAGATGTCGAAAACTGCCTTTAAAACGTTAAATTTCCAGACTCCGAAAACGCTTCACTCCTCGAAGCCTCGCCCGAACAGCCCTCGCCTTCGTGCCAATCCTCAAATGGCTTCCCGCCTATGATTGGCGTCGTTGCTTCTTCCATGACGTGAGCGGTGGTCTGTCTATGGCCGTCTTAGCCGTGCCTCAGGGCATCGCTCATGCCGGTATTGTTGGAGTTGACCCCGTTTATGGTCTTTATACGGCCATCTTCCCACCTTTTTTGTACATGATCTTTGGCAATTCCCAATTCGCAACACTTGGAGGTTTTGCCGTTCTTTCACTAATGACAAAAACTGCCATTTCAAAAGTTATGAACTTAACCCAAGTCCCTGAAGGCATGGATATTATCGAAGACATTGGTGATGGCGATAGTTCATGGTTGTCCGAAAACGGCACACTTTGGAACGAAACCATGGAATTCATACCGGAATCCAATGATCCATCGAAAAATGGCAGTCTGTTGTTGAAAGTCGCCTTGGCGGAAGCCCTGAATGTCGTCGTTGATCCGAATGCCATCAAAGCCGTGACACCGATTCATGTGGCCACGACAATAATGTTTGTCAGTGGAATCGCGCATATTCTGATGGGTTTCTTTCGGTTTGACTTGGTTTTGTCCTTTTTGTCGGAGCAGATTATCAGTGGATTCTTGGTTGCTGGCAGTGTTCATGTTTTCTTTGCTCAGATCGGATTTGCTGTGGGAATTGATCTGCCGACGCGGAGTGGCATCGGGCATTTATACACGGTGGGGATTTAGAGTTTGGGGCCAAAAAATAAAAATTTTGATGGTTTCAGCGATTTTTTGATCTAATTGAAGCTATCGACGATGTCCACATTCCAACACTGATAATAAGCATCTGCTCAGTTGGGTTTCTACTCTTCAGTCAACTTGTAATCCAGCCATGGCTTGCAAATGTCTTCGACTTTCCAGTTCCGTATGAGCTGATTTTGGTCATTGTTGGAATCACAGCGACTAACTTTGCTGATTTGTCTACGCATCACACTATTCAGGTTGTCGGGAATATACCGACAGAGTAAGTTTTTTGGATTTCGAGAAACTTAACTTTATCATTCGTGCTAAGACACTTTTTAGGCGCGTGCATTTACACTAGTGTACGCGTGTACATTTTTTATATGCAACTTTAAATATAATTCTTATGCGATCTGTGATCTATAAACGTTCAGATTCCCTCCACCAACTCTTCCCCGTTTCGACCTCATCCCACAACTCGTGCTCGATACGTTTGGCATTGCATTCACGGCCGTTTGCATCCATCTAACCGTCGCCGACATCGTTAAACAACGATATCATTATCACTTTGAAAATTGGCGTGAACTCTATGCATTGGGCATTGTCGGCGCGGCTTCATCCTTCTTTCCGGTGTTTCCCGTGACTTCTGTTTTCACTCGGGCCGTCGAAAACAGCACCCAAATGACAGTCTGTTTCTCGTCATTAGCTTTATTGGCTGTGATCCTTTACATTGGACCGGCACTGGAGTATTTGCCGAAATGTATACTTGCTTCAATGGTGTTAGTCGGATTGATTGGGACTTTTAAGAAAGTTTCGGAAGCTGCGAGACTGTTGCCAACTTTTAAATGGGATTTTGTAAGTTTTACAGTGCCGAAATGTCATATTCAATGAGAAGTTTCAGTTCATTTTCGTCATGTCAGTCATCCTCCCCATCGTAACCGACCTCGCAACAGGCTTGTTTTTATCCATCTGTTTCGCCGCCTTCACGGTGTTCCTTCGCATCAACGCCCCTCGATGGCACATTTTAACGCGAGTCGAGGATTCACACGATTATCGAGAAACCTCCCGAAAAGAGCTCAACGAAGTGACTGGCACAGTTTGTGTTTTCCGCTTCGACGCGCCTCTGACTTACTACAATGGCCGCACATTCATTAAGAATCTTCGTGTGGCACATAAGCGATTCGAAAAACGCGATGCCAACACACTGATAACAGATGATATGGGGCTCCGGTGGAGAGTGCCGGGAAGACGGGCCAAGTTGGTTATTGATTGTAGCGGGTTTCCGTTTGTGGATCATATTGGATTGACTACGTTGATAAGGCTATATGCGGATTTGGAAAAGGATGGCATTGTGACGGTTTTTGCGGCGCCGAAAGGTGGGTTTTGAGGGGGAATTGGGGTCTTGGCGCGAAAGTTTCAAAAAACAGGGTCTTACCACGAATTGTGAAAACTGATAGCATTCGATAGTCAAAGTCTATGATTAACTTTTTTATCAATGGCATTTTAAACCCGCGCAGAATTTAAAAAATTTTCCATGCCAAAAAGAAGTTTTTTTCACCAAAGCCTCTCAAATCTCATCACCGCCGAAACAAACATTTGTCTATTGCCAACAAATTTCGTCAAAGGCGGAAGTTTGTCTTGACAAGCGACCGACGAGCATGCCTCAGCTCAGCCGCGGCTTCTACCCAGCTTTAATTTAGGCCCATTTGCACGTTTCCATTTTTAACATTTGTACTCTTATCCCCGCAAATTGCTTTCATTTATCTCCTCTCTGCTAAAGACCATACTTTTTGCAATGCTACACCACTTATATCCAAGTGAAAGTGCCTCTTACTGGTGAAGTTAATCTTTTTACGAGATGCCGAGGTCCGAGGGTCTGAGGGAATGCCACATATGGACACGAACAACCGCCATCAAACAAATTCTACCCAACATAGAGGGCTCTTTTATTTTGAAACGGCTTTCCGCGGACGGCTTTGCCGTGTTTGTCGTGAAGCACGGCCTTAAAAAAATCGTTTGGGACAGTCGGCACGGCACGGGCCGTAATAGCATTCACGCCAGAGGAAATGTTGAAAAAATAAGGCAAAAAAACTGCGTTCCGAAGCTGTCGAGCCTGGGGTCTGTCTTTCATTGGCACTTTTTCACTGACAACGTGCAGTTTTTCACATTCACGTTTCAAAGATAAAGTCGAGGGACGACTCAAGCCAAGCTCGACGAGAGTACGCAATCTCTGATGACCTAATGTAACTTGTTTGCATCACTTGTTGCAACGACAACGACGACGACAACCCCAGCCCAGAGGGCCCCGCAGATCGCCCCTATGGCCTTGACAACAACAACTGCCTCACTTTCCGGGGTTGAATTCGACCGTCGCTCTCTTCGTTGGGGCCTGTTTTGAAAAAAAAAAGTGATCGGGATCCCTCGAAGTTTGTGTTCATAATGATGTTCACATCAATGACATCAATGAACAATGTTGCCAAGTTTGATTAAAATGAAAAGCAGACAAAATGTGCCATTAGCCAGCCGTCGTTGCCACGGCTACGGAGAACATGCAAAAAGAGGCGTCTGCTATCAGCTGGCAGCAACAACAAGCAAGAAGAGAGTATCGTTAACTGCGCATTTAGCACACTTTCGGAGTTAGACCAAAGAACAATATTAATGTCCCAAATTATCTTCCCCCTGTACACCATCGACAGTTGATTGTTCATGGTCACGTGACGATGTGATAGGAGGCCCTAAGGCAGGACCGTCATAACAGGTATGGCGCAGCGGCGGCGGCCGTCGAGCCAACGCAAAAACACCGACAATCGAACAAACAAAAAGCATTGGAGTTCGCATGGTTGGGTTAAAATAAGAGCAAAGAATGTTCATGGATTGAAAGTTGGACAGAGAAATTCTATTCACTCAATTCCATTATGCACTTTTGAACACGACATTCAAGGGCTTAGTAACAATATTTGGATTAAACTCAATGAACTTTCTAAACAAGACCAAACATCAACAATTGTCTACAAACATCCTTTCAGCCCAGTTGCTCCGAATCTTCGAAACAACCGACTTCTACTCTCACATCCCGCCCGATCGCGTCTTCGCCCATCTCCGCGTTGCCGTCCACGTTTGTGAACGCCTGGATGCTAAAGCTATCCCCAAATCAAAGTCAACCAAATCTTTACATAGCCTTTATTGTTACACGGAGGATAAATAAAGAAGATCAGAGGAGAGAGGATCGACACTCGCATCATTGATTAAGAAAGGTGTGCAAAACCTAATCTAACGAAACTGGTACTGACATACATAGCAGCTAACAGCAATGAGTGAACATTTACAGAATAGAGACAAGATTGTTTATTTACTAATGACTGAGTGTTGATCTATTCAGGGGGATGGGATGATGCCATTTACTGCTTGCCGTGGATGTAGGTGATGAGGTCAACAACACGGTGCGAGTAACCGTACTCGTTGTCGTACCACGAGATGAGCTTGACAAAGTGAGGGTTGAGGGAGATGGAGGCACCAGCGTCGAAGATGCTGGAGTGAGAGTCGGAGACGAAGTCGGTCGAGACGACTTGCTCGTCAGTGTAGGCGAGGACACCCTTGAGGGGACCTTCGGCAGCAGCCTTGACGGCGGCCTTGATCTCATCGAGGGAAGCCGGCTTCTCAAGACGAGCGGTAAGATCGACGACGGAGACATCCGGGGTCGGGACACGGAAGGCCATACCGGTGAGCTTGCCGTTAAGCTCGGGAATGACCTTACCGACAGCCTTGGCGGCACCAGTCGAGGCAGGGATGATGTTCTGGGCAGCGCCACGGCCATCGCGCCATTGCTTGCCAGAGGGACCATCAACGGTCTTCTGGGTGGCGGTGGTGGCGTGGACGGTGGTCATGAGACCCTCAATGATGCCGAACTTGTCGTTGATGACCTTGGCAAGGGGAGCAAGGCAGTTGGTGGTGCAGGAAGCGTTCCTAGAATACAGTCATCAGTAGGCTTACGAAAAATCGATAAAGCTAGACTTACGAGATGATGTGGTCAGTGGCGGGGTTGTACTTCTCCTCGTTGACACCGACGACGAACATCGGGGCATCGGCAGACGGGGCCGAGATGACGACCTTCTTGGCGCCACCGGTGATGTGGGCGTTAGCCTTGGCGGTGGTGGTGAAGACACCAGTCGACTCGACGACGTATTCGGCACCAGCGGTTCCCCAGGGGATGGCAGCGGGGTCCTTCGAGTTGTAGATCTTGATGGTGTGGGTGGGCTTACCTTCGGTTCCGACGACGAGGTCACCATTCTCAAGCTTGACGGTACCCTTGAAGCGGCCGTGGGTCGAATCGTACTTGAAGAGGTAGACGATGTAGTTGGGGTCGATGAAGGGGTCGTTGACGGCGACAACATCGACGGTGCCCTTCTCGATGGCGGCACGGAGGACCAAACGTCCGATACGGCCGAAACCGTTGATACCAATCTTGGGAGCCATGGTGTCGTTAAGGGGGGATCAAGTCTGAAATGATTGTCATCAAAAAATGTTCCATCGGATATATAAATGCTAAAATCCCGGGTCAAAAGGGCAACACGCAAGGGTCGAAGGTTCGCGAACTCCCTCGAACGGCACGTATGCCTCTAAATTCACGCATTGCATCATCACGGCGGTGGCGGCGGGCCCACAGGCAACGACACAACGAAGAGGCTAAGACTGGCAAGGACCAACCACAACCACGGACCGGAGCGGAGCAGAGAGAAAACGGCTACCGCGCCGCCTAGGCAGGGACGGGGTTCTGACAAACAACTGCAGTTGTGGATGGAAAACAGCGAGCGAGAGGCAGCCCGAAGACCACTAGAGAAAGCTCCGCCCTGATGGGTTGCACGTTCACGGGGCCGGGACCAACTGGGAGTAGAAGGAAGGGGGAAATCGATGGAAGTGAGAAAAAAACGCTGGAAAGAAGGGAGGGACAACTGGAAATAGCTAGGGACTTGGACGAGACCAACGAGACCTCGAAAAACGAGGGAAATGCGGGATTCACGACTGCCGACGTGGACAAGGTCAACAGCAACTGTTGGATGAACTTCCGCAGGGGCAGGTTGGAAATTTTGACAAACTGGATATATGGGAGAAGAAAGAAAACACTGAAAAATGAGCAACCTTGAAAAACAACAAAAAATGGGTTGTTTGTTCGGCGACTTTTAGTCTTGAAAGCGGTCTAAAACAGGGGGGAATGCTCTGGTAAAGGCAGTAAACAAGTCAAGTCGACAGAGGGTCTCAAAATTAGTGGAGTATTGACTGATAAAATTGACCAGAAAACGGGGAGATGAAGACAAACATTGGAAAAACAACAATGATAAGAAGAGCGTCGAACAAAGGAGCCTCTGTGGGTGAAAAAACAGTGAAAAGAGGTAGAATCCGGCACGGAACATCATCCAGACAGCGGCGACGTGTAATCTGTGGAGAGCTATCAATGACCGCGCGATCCAGGCTTCGCTCGGTGTCTATCAAAAAGCGTTCCATTCGCGAACGTCGCCGAATGTTTTCCTCACCGCGTTGATGCATGCTGCGACAAAGTTTACGTGTTTGCAGGAAGGAAAATCATTTTTCCAGCGTTGACCCTCAAAAAATAAACGAAGCTCTTCACAATTCAATGCTTGTATTGACGTCGGCAACGTGGGGTTTCAACTTGAAGCACTTTTTGACGGAAAGTGTGAAATGCATTTAAGAAAATCGTGAAAAGGGAAACTTCGCTTCGCTGTCGTTATTTTTTCCTTCCAGAAATAAAGAGAGACCAAAGATCAAGCATACAAATATACCACTGCGTCTAAAATAGGGACACTCCATTTACGGAAAGTTGTATTCTATACGAAAATTTGCTTGATTAACAGTGAGGAGAATTCTCGTGGGAATTGAAAATTTCAATGTTGAAAAAAGATAAACAAGAGCAAATTACACAGGACTACAGCAGCGACCAATGACCTCGAGCAATACCTGTTTCTCATGGGACAACAATGATCGAATTATCAAGTTATTTGGAGTGGAGAAATGATGAACTTTTGGAACCTCGGAAAAGTTCATGTTTTTCACGTATTTTGGAATGTTGGCGGAAACCGGCTGATCATAAAAAATCAAAAGTTCTAAAGTGATTTTCTGCAACAATGAACAACTCAAGTAGAAATTCGTTTTCGCAGTCTGTTTGAATTGCCATGACGAGTTCACGTGTAAAGGGCAAACATTGAAATAAATGATTATAAGCAAGAAGTTAAAAAATGTAGAAACAATGATGTCATGCCGGGGCAATGTTTCAAATATCGCATGCAGGGTGCCGATTCAACAAGAAAAACGACGAATGAACCTTATACTTGGTTGCTTTTATTTTTTACTATCTTGCAAACGAAACCGTTAAAAGATAAAATATTTTAAAATTCAATTAACATTGTTGGTGGTTATCGAGTGTTAAGGCAAATTTTTTTACAATTACTTTTAAATCATCAAATAAGTAATAAAGTTTATCAACAAATGTCGCCCACGGCTATACTGCTCGCAACCTGCACTCGTCCGCGCGCATTTTGACATGCAAAACTCAAAATTTCCCCTTGCCAACAATGGTCCTTATCAGTGCCACATTCTGACCATACTAACCCCAATCAACTAATGGAATGCTCTAAACCATGCATTGATGACTTTGCCATCGGACGAAAGCTCGGTGAGGGGCGCTTCGGCACCGTGTATCTCGGCGAGTTGACCAAATCCAACTTTGTGTGCGCGATCAAAGTTATCAAGAAAGACACCGTCGCTGATAATGAGAACCATATGCTTCAGACACGACGTGAGGTTGAGTTGCATCGTCATATGATGTAGGTTTGCTCTTTAAAGATACATTGCTGTCAATTTATATATAAACTTTTCAGACATGCCAACATTTTACGCCTTTTCACATTTTTCTACGATCACTCCTACATCTACATGGTTCTCGAGTACGCATCTTGTGGAAACCTGTTGAATGTGACTCAAGCCATGGAGAACCCCATGCCAGAAGCCCAGTGCGTCTACATCGCGGATTCCGTCGCAGCAGCTTTGGATTTTTGTCATTCACGACAAGTATGCCACCGCGACGTTAAAACTGTCAATATCCTTGTCACGGAAAGCTTTGGAGTCAAATTAGGCGACTTTGGGACTGCTGTACATACGCCGAGTTCGAGGATGAAGACGGTTTTCGGGACATTGGATTATTTGGCTCCCGAAATGGTTGATGCCGAAGTTGGTCCACCTTACACCGTCAAAGTCGACAATTGGTCGCTTGGCGTCGTCATCTACGAATGTCTTACTCTAGAGTTGCCGTTTTACCGAGAATCTAAGTGTGACACAGCTGAAGCCATTCGAAATGGCGAGATGAACACGCCGAAAAGAACACTTTCGACTGACATGTCGCGGATTATCAAAGGCGTATGTTTTTATATATTTTATTTTCCAAAATCTCTACAATTTGCCATTACAGCTACTAACAATCAATCCCAAAGACCGTCTGAACCTATCCGACCTCCGTACCGATCCCTGGGTCGTCGCTCAAACTAAGTCATTCGCCGAAAGCTTACCCCCGACACCTAATGGCCATAGGGAAAATCCGTTCCTATAGACTTTGTATATTTTTGACTGCTTATACGTATGTTTTTCATTCTATTCCATTAAATAACCTTCACAATTTGAAATGGAGTTTATTTTCGCCATTAACACAAACATACAACACAATTCAAACTTTAAAATTGAAGATCCTTCGGTCGAGTTCGCTAAACGCTCAAACTTCATGCACTGTGATAGATAGTCACAAAAATTATATAAAATGACACGCAAAACGGGTTATAACACTTGCCATGGGCGTTTTTTGTATACTGGGAAAAGGGGGTGTTAGAAAGTACACATTTTACAATATTAACATGTTCAACAAAAGTGCCAAAATGAAAATCCTTATCTCGGTGACGACTTCAAGCGGTCATTCTCCTCACGAAGCTTTAGATTAATGCTGAGCACCGTGGCAAGTTGCTTTTCGAGGTTACGGATCTTCGCGCTCAATAGTTCGACCTTTGTATCGGGGCCGTTGGCATTGGAGCCCGCGTTAGCATCACTTTTATGTTTGATGCTCCCAGTGACGGAAGCGGCATCCACATCAGTGCTGTTGTTGTCCTCGCAATCGGCCTCGGCTTCAGTCAAATCGGATGTTTCGTGTCGGCGGAGAAGCTGTTCCAATCGGGTTTGTAGGTCGCCTTCGCCACTGAGTTGAAGGGACGAATCTTCACCACCTTCATCCCCACTCGTTGTGCCATCGGTGGAAACAAAGTTGATCGGGCGTCGTTTGATCTTGCGGACCCGCTCGGCTGGTTTTATCTGGGGTCGGAAGTGGGCTGATACATGGTGATGGTGGTGGACGACGCGCTTGGAGGGAGCACGTCGAGCATCAGATGGGTCAGCTGTGAGACGGATTGTTGGGGGACAGGTGCCAGCGGCGGCCATTCTAAAAGTTAGTTTGGGCTCCAATTTAACGATAATACGCGCGCCCGGAATATAACGGCCATCAAAACTGAATGGCAGCGGAAACGTGCTAAATCCCAACATGTTAGTCATGACTCAACGCGTATTCCCTATGGAAAGAACATCAAAAAGCGTCTTTTTTGCTGTTCTCTGCCAAGACAAGATGCAAATCCAAAGTGAGACACGGCCAAAACGCGAAAAAAGATTAGATCCGGCACGGCAAGTCGAAAAGGAAAGCGGAACACCAGATGCGTAAATTTATGTGTTCCTTCAATTCCCAGAGAGGCAGGAACACTAAAATTTATGCTTTGAAAACGCTCAAACTGAAACCGCTTTTCAACCCGGTCAACCGTAACAAAGCCGGCTTGACCTCATTGAGCAGTGAGCAGCAGCTACCAGCGCTGCCGTCGGCAGTGGTGGTAGCAGCACACAGCTCATGGCCGGTGGCACTGTCATGAAAGTCAATCAATAAAGGTTGAAATGCTGGTAGTGGCAGGTATGCACTACTAGCAAGCAATTGCGCTCGTGACAGCACAAACTTGTCAAAAATCAAATCAGTTTCGAGGAAGTGTCACACTGTGTGATTCGATTACCGGTGGGGCGAACGTTGATAACAAATGCGGAACTGTTTAGAAATACACGCATGCATAAAGATGCGGGGAAACAGACGTTTTTTGTCTTCTGTTGCCCGGCAACAGCAACAATATATATATATAAAAAAGGAAGGGAAAGGAAGCTGGACATAACTCACGGCCATAGGCTGCAGCGACTGAACATGATGCCCGTGGACATGTTTTTCGGTATTTTCCGCGTTTCACAATGAATGGCCGACGCCGGGCTGGCTTGAAGAGCAAGGCGGAAAACAATACGAAAAGGGGAAGGAAGGAAGGAAACAGCACGTAATAGTTCGGCAGTTCGTTAGAAAACAGAAAACACAATGATACAATAGTGCAAAAGTAATGTGTTTCGGGGAAACAACGCGAAGCAAAACGACGCTCCACCAAACGAGGCAAACTAACATAAGCCTCGCCTCGCTTGGTGGAGATGGATTCGGAGAGGAGCAGCAGCAGCTGCGATCGGCTGTGATGTCAACGACAACGACCACCGAGGATGGCCATAGGAGTTTTTCGTGTTCGTGGTGGTGGCCGCAGGCGGTGTTAGCTGTTGGTTCCTCGAGGGGCTCGTTCTTTTTCCTCTTCCATCCACTTTGTAGAAAAAAACGTAGATAGACCAAAACAAAACGTCAATATGCGCGTTGAACTCGGTTTCACTTCGCATTTTTCGACGGTTGTTGTCGAAGTCGAATTCGTCGTTGTCGTTGGACTGCGCGCTCGTGCGTTCACTCCGTCATCGCGATGGCCAGCGGCACCCTCCACGTGCTTTGCCTTAGGGGTGTGTTCGCGAAGCTGTCACGAACTGAACACTACTACCCCTTCGGCAATTCAACCACGATGTTCCGCTGCCGCCGGCGGCAACCGACCTACGGACAGACCCAACGCCAGCGCCATCGGCTATTGTCAAAGTCGATCCTCATCAGCGCGCACTCCGACAAAAAATCCATTTCCATTTCACTCCTTTTTTGTAACAAACTCCAAAACATTCAACACCCCCAATCCCTCCGACCATAACACACCAATTGCAGGGGGCTAGATTTTATTAAAGAGAGATTGCCTATGGTGGCTTAACGCTCAATATTTTAACGAATAACAAAAAGTCAACATTGGCGAAGTTAACGCTCAAATGTGACATAACATACAAGCTAATCAAAATGCATCTCATGACAAGATCCATTAAAGAAAACAGGCAAAATAAATGTAATTTTGACCTCCATAAAATCTAATTATTGAAATGCGGGATCAGTATCTTTCATAGTTTTCAGCGCTTCTGCAAGATGTAGAGCATCCGGATGCTGTAAAATACGAACTACTAGATGTGGACGTTGCATAACTTCTTCGTGAAGGAAATCTTCGTATTCACTATCTTTTCCCTGTCTGCAACGTAGCATATTCGCAATGGCAATCGCTTCACTTGATGGCATTCCTTGTTGGGGTTGCATTTTCGGTTTCGGCGGCGGCGCAATCGGTGCCGGTGTCGGTGGCGTCGACGTATTCAAACTATTATGAGTCAAGAAATCCCGAGTCGGCACTGGATCAACGGCATATGTTAACAATTCATTGAATACATTAGTGCCTCCGGAATATGTGGAATTTGTTGAATTCGCCGTATTATTCGTATCGGTCGATGACGTCGAATAATTACTCAAACCATTCACGGGCGTGGTGGATTCTTTCGATTTCGTGAAGGAATTCGGCCAGGCTTTGGTTCCGTTGGATGAATTTGAGCCGTTATCGCGCCAGGGTCCAAATCTGAAGCATTCAAACGTCAAAATCTTTCATAAAGATATAAAAAACAACTTACAGTCCTAAATTAGTACTCTGCGTAAACAAATCATCAAATGGACCCCTCGGAGCAGTCCTTAATCCACCAATATCGGAGGAAGAGCCGTTTAGCGTTGGAGCTGAGCTCGGCGGCGAAGACGACCCACCATTTTGATGGAGGATAGACCTGTAAGCATTGATTATGATCTTTCTATTATCCCGCCTCAATGAATCACATACCGCTCAGATCCGATCGGGGTGACACTATTCCGCCCGCTCGACAACACAGATCGGGCTGGTGACCCAAAACCTGGAGGCGGTCCATCAATGACTCCCGGCGTCGAAACGGAAAGCGGCGTTGCCGGCGAAGTAGGCGTATGTTCATTGTTGGCTGCCGCGATGCTGGTGACCGATGCGCGTCCGCTGTCGATGGATGTCGTCGAGCTACTGGTCTGCTTCTGCGGGCCATTCCATACATTTCCGGGTGGCGGGGGTGGCATCGCTAATGTTGCAATTTTCTGGGCCGGTGGGGTAGCCACGACGGGAGCGGATACTGGTGCCGGTGCCACGACAGGTGCCGGTGGAGTCGGAATCGTCGGCGGCAATGGATTCCTCGATCGCATCGAATCAATCGCGGCCCGAATCTCCGGATGGAAAGTGCCAGTCGTCGGGAAAGTCGGATGATCATACGCCAAATTGCCACTAGAATCAAATGGAGTAACCAGCAAGGCACGCCAGGGATGTTTCCGATCGCGAAGTTGAATGTATCCAGTGATTCGAACCGTTGAACCCTTCGTCGGGGGCCGTTCTCCTTGATTCAAGTCGGTCCATGCCATGAAAGCCGCGCCATGCACCTTATGCTCGAGGAAACCATAAAATCCACCATTGCATTGCTCGCAAACATGATTCACATGCCAGTCGTCATCAGACCTCAGCAATTGACCATATTTAGCTCGGAGTTCGCCCTGGCCATCATGTACTCGTCGGACATTGATCGCGGACCATGGCACATCTGAAACGTCCAACCATCATCAAATCGCAAACCAAAACATCCAACGAACCTTCAAAAGCAGCAGTATATTGCGCCTTAACTTGTACAACATCCATAGCATGCATATCCGTTATAAAATGATGGTTGTTTACAAAAATTCGGCCTAACAAATCATTCCAAAGCCATGCGGATGAATTTGATTCGGAAACACGACATACAAGGGCATACGTTTCAACCGTTAAACAAGATTCTGTATTCGTATTTACGAAGCGATTTAACAAATAATCACTTTCAAGAAAACTAAATTTGCCGACAAGCTCAATATGAGTCGCGCGCCATACACATTTGTCGTGATACTCGGATACCGCTTTCTCGGCCGAAAAATACACAAATGTGCCAACTTGGAAATCGACAGGAACTACTTTTTTCGACAAAGCTATCGCGCCTGTTGTCTGAAACGTGAAAACGATGACCTGGTGTAAGATTTTGGGACCAAAAAGCCAATCAAACCTGCGAATATATCAATCCTTCACAAGTATTCGTAGGAATTTCAACAACAATACCAAATTGATCTGTAACACTGTCGGGTTGCCGTTCTGCTTTCGAATCAGCTGACATTCCATTTGAAGACGCGGCATACGGCTGCACATTTTTATCGCATATCGCAAAAGCTACATGGGCACATTTTTGGAATTCGGGTTGCGGTAAAACCTGCAATAAAAAATGGTTTTTATATATTTTTTGTGCCAAAAAGAAGTAAACCCACTTTCATAACAATATTTCGTCCAACTTCAGCTGATTTACCATGCCATGGGCGCCCACTATCTGTCCGCGCAGAGAAAGGAGCAAATATCCGGCCAAGTCGAGGGGCATCAACATAAGCATACCTGGAAACTGCCGATTGAGTAACCAGACTATCCAGAAACCGATAATAATCAACCCACTTTTCACAAATCTCCATTACCCTTCCAGTAACAACAATTAAATCTTTTTTATGAACAATACTGCATGCATTATATGGATTTTGTTTGTTATGTGCTACTCGAACGGCCGTAAATGATACCTCATCATCTACCTGCAAAATTGATTAGACGTGATTCACGCGGTTGATAAAAGTGGGTTGGGGTTACAAAAAGTCTAAAGTTAAACCCAACTGAAAACTCACTTTAAATTTATTCCGTAAATCATTACAACCGGAATATTTAGGTAATGCAGCTTCAATCGGTACATATACGCTTCCAACATTTTTATCCTCCGCGAACATGTATCGCTTGTAAACCAATTTTACTAAGCCTTCACCAAGAAACCGAGCAGGTGCTCCTTTTTCACCGACGGACATTATGTGTAAAAATGAAAATAGTCTGCCACGAAGAAAAGTAAGGTGGACAGAACGGGCACGGGTTTCTGAAAGCGCGAAAAAATAGGCCTGGTTTCGGAATGAAAGCACACTCTCTTTAGTTTAAGTTTGTGCGGCGAAGAACGTCACCACCAAAAGTCTGCCCGCTATCAGTAGTAATCACGACACCACGCACAAAAAATGAAAAAAAGGCCAAAAGCAAAGATATCAGATGCAGCTGGATGAAAGCAAGCACTCTGCGTACCCAACAATCAAAACGAACGTTGTAACCGAACTAAATGTTCATCACTTTATGCGGGGAGATGCCCCTCGATTGGCGGCAAGGAAATACAGTTTTAAAAAATCAAAATAAGGAAGGAAGAAAGTGACCAATGATGGGGGACATTGAAAGGCGCACAATGAGGGTTATCAGTCCCCAACTTTAAAAAAAACAGGTGTGCCTCTGGTTACAAAAAGTGATTGGTTAACAAGGAATTAACAAATGAAAACTCAACAACGAAGTAACAATAAAATGCCGTTGATCAGGCCTTGAGTTTGACACTGCGCACGGTCGAGGCACGGATACCACGCTTCTCGCCGTCGTACTTGGACACCTCACGCACGACGTCAGGCACTTGGGAACGCTTCTTCTGGAGCGCCTTCTTGTATTGGTAACGCTTCTTTGTTCGGGAATGAGCAATATCCTTTCGACGAGCTGGGGTGAGACCGCGATTCTTTTGCATCTGAAAAAAGGATAGAATCATAGTCAGAGTCATCTGGGTTGAACTCAATCTGGCATAAAAACTTCTCAGATTAAACGTAATGAACTTTAACCGAGCGAAGATCTAACCCCCTTACACAGAACAGGTGACTATTAGGCATACCCTGAGGAATATTAGGCATGAAAAACACTGACTGTGGCGCATAGTAGGCACCACAGGACCACAATTAAGGCCACACAACAAAGTACAGTCAGTCGGCACCATGATGCATTGGTTATACATGTGTAAAAAGTGTTTTACCATTTTGTGGGGTGTTTTTAGGCATCGTATTAAAAGGCAGGCATGTTTTATGAGTGAAAACTACACTTTTCTAACCTTTCGAAAACAGTGTAATACACTCGTTATAGGATAATTTGTTTACGTTCAATTAGGCTTACCCTTGTGGGAGACAAAATTTTGTTCGGAAACTTCCAATTTTCGATGACTTTCTTATTTAGGATACCGTCATGTTTAGGCAGACGTCAAAAACTATCCCAAAATTTTCATAAAACAGTTTTCCAATGACATAATGCCAGTAACCAAGCAACCTTCTGCTCCCCTTGGATTCCATGTTAATCGTAATATTCGACAATAAACCCATAAATTTGAAAGCAAACTCACTTCATAGGTAATTTTCCGTTGCTTAGCACTATCAACTTGCGGAATGCCTTCTCCCTCATCGCTGTCATCGTCGTCGTCCTCATCGTTGCCCTCAGGGCCAGCCTTCGAAGCAGCATACATAACTTCCTCCATGGTCGGCAATGCTGGGCCTCGCGCAGTGGGCTTTGCCGCTGGGGCAACGCCACTCGTAGCTAAGCGAGCGAAAACCTGACTAACCGACTCGGCTGGAGCCGAGGGGGCCTCCGTTTCAGCCTCCTCGACACGGCGTTTCTTGGCCGCAGACACGGCAGCAGAAGGATCGCGTAATTGGGCAGCAAAGGAGGGATCAGATTCAAGGCGGTCTGCCAATTTGAGAAGACGGCGTTGGTTGGAGTCAAGGAAATCGTCAACTTTCTTCATCAACTGCAAATTAAGGCTAGGCGTTGAAAAATCTGGTCCAAATTAGAGACCCTTTTCGAAGCGAGAAAAAACTAACCGGATGTTGGCGCATAATGTCTTCCAAGACTGGGTGATTCTCCGTCGCTTTGAACTTGTCCGCGGCCACGGCATCCTTGAGATGGAAGAATTCAATGAAGTTACGCAAGTACCTATAAAAGCAAAGTGTAAAAAAGAAAGCACCGTAATAGTCGAAGAGAGAGAAACAGAAACAGAGTCACGCGTAGTGGTGCCACAACTACCGACCGAGCGGTACATAACTTTCGACTATGCGACTGACAAAGAGTAAGTAACCTGTAAAGCTTTAACTTACAGGGTGTACGTTGCCACGACAGCGGTGAGTTGACGCGCAAGGCTATTATCAGAGTCAGGCCCGAGATGCTTCACAATGGCCAACAAAGTCGGCTGGAGCTCGGCAAAGGTAGCACGCTGCAAATTGAAAATTGGTTAGTTGCGGGTTTATCTACATTGCCGTTGGCGGCTCGTAATAAGGGGATGAAATAAAGAAATAAACATATGTTGGCGATGGAAACGGGAAAAGGCACACTGTTGTATCGACTTTTTTGCTCAGTTTCAGACGAAAAACACAGGATGGGCATTTCGGAGAAGGAAGCGCCAGTCGCGCAAAAAAGATGCCTTGCACCTGTTCTCTTCCTTCTGAGAAAAGGGAAATTCGTCCTTTTTTAGAGCCAAATGGGGGAACGAAAAGACGGCAGAACAATTGCCCATGTTGGATGTAGTACGCACAATGTGATTCTCAAACAACACGACACAAACAGTCACTTACACGTTCGTTGAACTCTTCGATGAAACTGGCAAGACTTGGGGAATGTTTGATGAAGTAAGCCGTACGGTCGGATTCTGACATGCGGCTTGGCTTCTGGGCTTTGGGAGCGATAGGTTCCGACTTCTTGGTGGTGGTTTCTTCTTCATCGTCGTCGTCAGATTCCAGTAACGCATTGAAATCTACCGCGGCAATGCCGGAATCAAGCTTTTTCTGACGCATAACGGCATCCTCTTCCTCGAGGCCAATAACTTCCTCCTCTTCATCATCGGCAACACCGCCCCAATCTTGATCGGCACGAGATCCGTAGAAAGAGGTCTTCTCACTGCCCCAGGCATCGGCACTCACCAAATCTAAAAGATTAGAATCAGTATACGGGCCGTAGGATAACATAAACAAACTTTGTTGAATGTCGTCCTTGTTGAGCTTGCCTTTACGCTTCTTCGCAAGGGCTTCATCCACGGAATCGTCACTTTCTTCGCCGCTGCTGGTTAGATCGGATTCGGATTGATACACGCTCAAAAGCTCGCGTGTTCCTTCTTGTTTGCCGGCTCGTTTGAAGTTTTTGGCCAGCTTTTCGTCCTGTTCATTGTGGAATTGATCAATCTCGTCATTCATCTGATCGCCATCGGACTCGGGTTCGATGTCGTCAACGACTTGGATTTTCGCTGGGCGAGTAGTTTTGGATGATCTGTAATGTTAATCGTTTAGGTAAAAATCGACTATATTATATATTTTGTAATGGATTAACACTATCAGAAGGTAATTAGACATACTATAACCATAAATAATGAACAGTTTTGAAGAAAAATATAAGAAAACAAAAGTTCAGCGCAAAAACGGATCAAAAACTCACCGCTTTCTCGCCATTGCAATGTCTCTGTACCAAGTTGATTCTGCAAAAACAGCTATAAAAACAGAGCATAACTGGCGATCGGCCAAGGGGAGCAACAACAAAAAAAACGTTTCCATATACCAATGTTGTAAAAAATAATCACGAGCCCGAATTGGAATGACACGAAACGCGTTTGTTCTCTAGTGTGTGCTTAAAACGACGTCAGCAATGGCTTGCCAAGGGGGGGTTTAGGCCTATCGAATAGGCGATTGAAGACGTGAAAAAATATCGGGGAGTAGAATGACGGCGCTTTGCTTTTCCAGCACTTGTCGATAGCTCGAAACCAGGTGCTAGACAACGGGGGTCCATCCGGGTGGCGGGAGACGAGAACGGAGGGGACAAAAAGTCGATGGATAGTGGCCGTGGCCCTGCGTCTTGATAGCGGAACGCGAAGGCGAAAAAGAAACAACTTTTCGTTGAGAGTTTGTGTGATTTGAGGGGCAGCCAAGGGAGCCAAGGGGGATGAGAGGAAGGAAAAGCATGTTGCAAGCTAAGTAGGCCAAGCATTGATTTGTTATCATTAGTTTGAGTGTTCTTAGTTAGGTTATTCGTTAAGTTTTAAGGTTAAAGTGCATTGATTTCGAATAAGTGTGAATAAATATATGAATTCCCCCGAGGGCTCGACGGGTTTCACGTCGAATGTTCATCCGAAACAGCGGTAAACTTACGCGCGCGCGATTAGGCTCACCGGGTCCTGGCACGAAAGGACTGCGCATTGCAATGCATTTGAAAAAAGCTCCGGTTGCGCAGCTTCTACGGCCCGTGGCGCCATCAATGCTTCCCTTTGCCCTTCGTTCACCCCTCAACAACGACGTGTACAAAGCCCTCGAGTTCCTAAAGGGTAACAACATCTCCGTGCGCGTGATCGACGACCCCTAAACCCGGCGATAATGAGTCACAGTTTTTCAGTTTTGCAGACATGTCCTTCTGGGACGATTTCAACGATTCCGCGTCACAACTTGCCGATCGAATCATTGGTGGCAATATCACCCTTGAGGATCTTGTCCAGGATGCCGATTGTCTCAGCTTAATGCGAGATGATAACCCGCACATTATCGAATTGTAAGTCCGCCTCTTTGCCTCGTGGTTCGATATATATTTTCTAACCAAAACTGCCTCTCATTGCAGTCTGAAGCAGCCAGAACACTACCGCCAGCTTATTCAGCTATCCTTGTATCCGGAGATTAAGGATGTCCCCTACAAGGATCAATACACGCTTGCCCATCGAGCCACGGAAGTGCTGACATTTCGATTGGATTCCTTCCAGAGTGCCATCATTGATGATGAGGATTCACTACAAAAGATTTTTGAATTTATTCACCGGCGAGACAAGGAACCGCAAACTCATTTGGTTGTGAGCTTCTTTGCGAAGATTATTCAAACATTGTATAATGTTAACGCTGAAAAAGTATGGCTTTTTGGGCGTTTTTATATATTTTTTTTTCAATACAATTGTTTCCAGATTACCGAATACATGAAAGACCACGAGTTCCTTCCAACCCTAGTCTCGCAGCTTCGATATGGTGCGCTATCTGAGTTGCTAAATAATTTAATGTTCAATTCGCCACCGACTTCGCATGAGGACTTCAGAGATGTAAGTTTTTTGCCGCGATGTGGTTAAAAGTTGTTTATTCATACCTTTTTCAGCTTTTGATTTCGTCAAACTTCGGCTTGCTACTTCTCAATGAGCTTATTGCAACGAATGACCCAGCCGCGGCGCGTAACATTTCCAATATTTGGAACGATCTTGTGAAATCCCTTCGCGAAGGTGTCTACAACCTTAGCGTTGGTGAGGACGTTCTTCTAAACCAACTCACTGCACCGAATGTCGTTTCCAAGTTGTTGGTTACCGTTCTTGATGAGAAAAGCTCAATTGCCACGGTTATCCACATTCTTGACGTGTTGATCGTATTGACGGAACGCGATTATGATCTTGGCCTACCAAGCATTGATCTCAATCAGCAAACCGTCGATGATCGCTTGCGTATCATGCAGACCGAGCAGGATTTCGTCGTTGAGGAAGTTGTTGCCCCATTTTTGGGCAAGATCCTCCTACTTGTGCAACGATTTGTCGTCATCGAAGACGCGTCTGATATTGTTGTTTCCGTGCTGAGATTGGCCGAAAACTTGCTCAATACATCGTCACCAGCTCGTCGCCATATCCTCCGCGATGGACTTGTCGAAGGCAATTTCCATGAAATCTTTGCTCTCGTTCAGGCCGTGCCAACCTGGTCCATTGTGACGCATTCGGTCTCCCTGATGACTGGGTACTTATTGCATGCCGCGCCGTCAGAAGACAATGCGCTGGTGGAATTTGTTTTCGCCGAGGATGGATTGAACCTTCTTGCGCTCATTTTGATAGCTATTGATGAGTTCCTTTCGCTGGAAGTCAAACACGACGAGGATCTATTGAATGTTTTTGCGGCGCGGACTTTTTGGTTCCGCCTGGCGGAGCGAATCGACACTGCCACCGAGCATTGCCGCAATGCTGAGGTCATCAAGAAGGCTATTGCTGCATCTCCAGAAGCTGCGAATTGGAACAAATTTGTCGCCGAACACCTGAAACCGTACATTGTTGCGAATCGAGAGGACCAGGAGGACAACAACACGACCTTGTCCAGTGTTCCGTGCAATTTGAGCGTTGATGAAGTTGAGATTGAATTGGTAAGTTTTTTTTTTTCGCGAAATTCATCTAATTTTGTCACTTCAGAGCTCTGATAACACCAAAACATCCCTCTACGACGACTTCGGTTTCGAAAACAATGGCAACCCAACGATCGAAGTATGTACTCCAACCGCCTCAGACGCGGCTTCAGACCTAAATAATCTGTCCCTCGCTGATAAGCAACCCACACCCTCTGCACAGGTACCTTCTGGTGAGGCCGAGGTTGAGGATGCCGTCTTTGACGCTGAAATTGCCTCAATCGCGGATACCATCACTAGCGAGGCTAAAGTGGACGCTGGCCAAAGCGCTAAACCACCGCCTTCGGAGTAATTGATGGCTCCCATTCACTTCATTTTTTTGTGGCTTTTTATCTATTACAACGTCTGGCGCTATTGATTGTCTCGTTCAGATAACCCAACATCATTCATTCATGTTCACTATTCTGATACCAAATTCATTCATTTAAAACGAGATTTTACTCGTTGCATTCCTTTCGAGCGTGGTTGTTCGTTACCTTTTTGCTGGGCCTTTTGTTTGTGATTGATGTGATTCACGTTTATCATCTTTTTTGGTTTATATCTATTTTGATAACTGATAAACACTAACTAAGTGAACGATTATTGGCGTTTAAATATTTGGTTTAAATGCCAAATGTGATTACTTTGAAAAGTGGCATTTGAATGTATTTCATGTTGTGTTTCTTTAGATGAACGGTCCACCGAACGTAACCAAACGCGAGATGCCGCCGAAAAAGAAGGTCCTTCTCATGGGCAAAAGCGGCGCCGGCAAAACCTCCATGCGGTCAATCATCTTCGCGAACTACATCTCCCGTGATTGCTACCATTTGGGCCCCACCCTTGAAATTGAGCATGCCCATGTGCGGTTTCTCGGAAACATAGTTTTGTTGTGGGATTGCGGCGGGCAGGAGACTTTCATGGAGAATTATATGACTTCGCAGAGGGATCAGATCTTTAAGAATGTTCAGGTTGGTGGCTTTGGAGGGCTTTCAGATGTTGAGGATGTCGGTTTTCAGGTTTTGATTTACGTGTTCGACGTCGAATCCACGGAACACGAGAAAGACGCTCGCAATTACCGAGGATGCCTTGAAGCGTTGCTACAGAACTCGCCACAGGCAAAGGTGTTTTGCCTGATTCATAAGATGGATTTGATCACCGAAGATAAGCGGAACGCGGTTTGTTTTTTTTTGTTTGATTTTGTCTTTTTGCGTTGACTCTGTAATATTTTTTAGAAGTTCGCAGAGAGGGTCGCCGACATTACTAAAGTCACCGCCATGACCGCAGACAGGCTTCACATTCCAGCCAGCGTTAAATGCTACCGATCATCGATTTGGGATGAAACACTGTATAAGGCATGGTCGGCAATCGTCTATCAGCTCGTGCCGAATGTCAACGTTATGGAGCATAAGTTGAAGCAGTTTGCTGAAATTATGGATGCTGATGAGGTTGGTTATATCCTTTTTGGAACTTTATGGCTACCGAACTCTTTCCAGGTCCTCCTCCTTGAAAAAGCGACCTTCCTCGTCGTGTCCCGGATAACCCGCAAGGACTACGAAGACGATCACCGTTTCGAAAAGGTCTCCAACATTATCAAGCAGTTCAAACTGTCGTGCAGTCGCATGGGCGCCCAGTTTGAGTGTATCCACATCAAGAATAGCGATTTTTCGTGCTTCATCGATACCTTCACCAGCAACACGTACATTATGAGCATTTGCGACGGGAATGTCTCTCCGGCCGCGGTCGCAATGAACATCAAGTCGGCTCGGAAGCACTTTCAAAATCTCGACACGGGTTCGACCTAAGTTATATTGCATTTCCCGCCGATTTGCCCCCACCCCGCCCACTTTTCCCCGGGGTTTTGAAATGACAAGAGTCTCGTCATGTATCGGCCTGTCTGTTTAACCCTTCCCTGTATGTCTGTGATTCGGTTTTCCATTTCTATTGCTATTTCTTGCTATTTCCCGTGTTACTTACCTCGATAGTCATTATTTTGCTTCCACCACCGAGTGTTTGCCGGTGATATCTCCGAGGGTGTTGTAAAAAGGCCCTGAAATCTCAGGAGCTACGTTGTACTTACCAAATTTTGTCAGATTTTTATTGCTAACTTTGTGAACTTGTCAAACAAATACAGATTTTAATGAGATTTGATGCCATTGGATGCGTTTTGAAGGGTTGTGACCCATAATTACTGAACCTTGTGCCTAAATGTGCCATATTTCATATGTATTTGTTTCTAGAATGCTGGAAGGCCTGATCATCGGCGTCTTTTCGATCTCACTGTTTGGATTTTTATATTCTGTTATACGGTTTGTCGTTTCACAACTTTGAAATTCGCTAAATGTGCCCTTTCAGGCCCTATTTCAAAGCCAGAGTCAATTGCTGGTTTTGCAATGAGAACCAATGGGTGCCCTATAAACAGCGGAATTCTTTCAAATGCCTTCAGTGCCAACAGTACAATGGATTTAATGAAAGCGGCGATTACAACCGACGAATCCCGCAAATGTTCACCGAAGCCGCGAATGCTGTGAGTTCCGCTATCCGGGCTGCCACTTTTGGCCCGAAGGTACCAGCTGCGAATGGACTCTGTGATACGTGTAATAAGCTGCAAAGTGTCCTGATGGAACGGCTGCACAAGTTTGAGGCCCGTGATGAGAACAACTATTTCGATGAGTATGAGGAGTACAAGCATCGCTTGGATCAACAGTATCCGCTTTGTGAACGCTGTGAAGCCTACACGATGCAGAAGCTGAGATTGACCCAAGCGAACTATGTTACACCGGCAATGTCGACGGCATCTGGATTTGCGCGACCACCACCGTCGAGTTCGGGTTCATCGAAGGCGTCATCGGTTCGGGGTTCACCATTGCGGCCCCGACAACATGATCACGCGACTCGACGCCGGAAGCTGTTTTTTGCCACGGGAGCGAAGACGATTAGTGCCACTTTGTTGAATGCTTTTGCTTCGTTGATTCTGTTTATCGCCTTCTACGAGACTACTCCCGCTGAGCTGCCATTCCACATTGCTCCGAAGCATGTCGCCGAACACATTGTGCCGCTTGCTCCTGCCATTGCTGCTGGATCTACGGGAGCTTTCTTTTTTGGATTTAAGTCCTCTAAGTCGCGGATTACTTTCTTGGATCTTCTGGGAAGTGTTGCCTGGCCGATCTTCACAATGTTCTGCTTGCTGGATAGCAGTGATAAGTACGACTTCCACCTCCTCGGCACCTACATGTCCATCTTTTTGTGCATATTGTCGGTGGCGAGTTTGCTGGTTCCGCGTAAACGGAAGCACCTGAAGCGGCCCAACACCATCTACAGTGCATTCAGTATTGCTTCGACGCCAATGTCCCAGTGTTCGAGTCGGTTCACAGCGAGTCGTGCCAATTTGTCTGTTCTGCCGGATGATGTATCCGGAAGTGCCGAAGATGAGCCAATGGACACTGACAATGTTCCTGACTTCAACCTACGTGATAATCATAGTCTTTTTGTTGGATCAACACCGTCATCGAAGAGATCCAAGGCCTATCTCCAATATCGTGAGCGTAGGGAGATGTCGAGTCGCGAAGGAACCCCCGCTCGGGAGATCAATACCGGCTTGGATCGACTGAATCTGGATGATGTTTCGTTCAGCGGCAATTTTGGTGCCATCGATGCGGATGTTGATGAAGTTCGGAGTACACGATCGTCGATTCTGTCCCCGAAGGCACTGACACCGTCGAAGACACGGGTGAATTCGCCGTTTTCGTCGATGACTTTCAACTCGAATGTCCGACAAACCGTATGTTTTTGGAAGTTTTATCGCTTCTTTGACTAATGGCATTTTTCAGCAACCCTTCTCGTCCTTCAACACCGCCCGATCCACCGCCACTGGCACCGTCTTTTCCGGCGTTACGGCACGCACCAGTCTTTCGTCAAAGTTCTCATCCGTCAGCAGCCCCAACAATCGCCTCCGTGCCGTCCCCAAGGCTCCGCTGTCCTTCGCGGCCCCAAGTGAATTCACGTCCGTGTCGCAGCAACGTAACACTTCGAATGTGCCGACCTACCTGGCTTGGATGACTGCCATTGTGGCCCTCCTGGCCTTGATCATTCAAACCGTTTATATATTCTTCTATCATCAACCGGTTGTCGTCATTTCGCCCGATGCCGCTGGCGCCGGCGCTGCTCACTCACCGCTGATAATCCCTTCCTCAACTGCCGATTAATTTTTATTTCCTATTGCTAATTTTGTTAATGTTTGATCTCGCTGTTCTTCGTCATATTACTTTCCTCACTCCAAATCTCGGTATTCCTATTCGATTCGTGTTGTCCAATTGTTACAGTGAATTTGTAGATGTTTATTTTTATGGTTTTTTGCATCATGAATGAAACGGTTAATTTTTATGAAATGTTTAGAATAGAAAGACCATTAAAGGTGAAAGCGACCTGTTTTATTGAAAGAACCCCGAGATTAATGTCAGTAAATGCATTTTCATTAGAGAAGCCAGCCGATGGCACTGATAAGCAAGGCTGTTGCCATCGAAGTAGAAGGTGACATTGTGGCGGCAGTTTCGGAAGGGCATTCCCGAACGGTTTCACCGGCATGGTATCGTGTGTAGTCGAGGTCGGTTCGACGGCGTCGATAATGTTGGGTCGTGAAACTACAGTCTGGCACGCGTATTGGCCCATAAGGAAGGGGATTGGATTCGGCTTCAGAGGCAGGACAGCCGGCTTCGATGATAAGGACCGCCATTTCGATGTTTTTGAAGGGTGTGATGGAGACCCTGCCCTTGCAGGTGGAATTGGCATGGCCCAGATGGAGCAGGACTGATTTATTGGCCGTGTCGAGGTTGTATTTCGCGAATTGCATGACGCATTGCTCTTTTTGATCGGATTTCTCGAACCGGCAAACGCCACTAACGAAGACCGGTCGGGCTAGGACTGTTTTGACGGCGCCGAGGAAGTCAAATGCCAAAAGCGACCAAACGGCATCGATTACGCGCTGGAACAGCTTCCGAAGGGGCGTCTGACCCGGCGATGCTGAATAGATGGGCTTTCCGCGATGTTGCATCTCACAGGATGCCTGGAAGTCTAGAATAAGCTCCATTGTGGCGAGTTTCCGTTTGACGAGTTCCGCCAGGACACGGGATTCTGTATCGGCGAGATGCTTGCCGACTGCGGCACTTGTCGGCGCACTTCCGAGAACGAAGAGGCTGTTTGAAACGAGAAGACATCTTGTTGATGGCTCATCGGTGACACATTTTTTCCATGACGGATCTTTGTGGGTGACATTGGCAAATAGATCCGCCAAAAAGTCATAATGCCATTGGACGCCAACAGTGCCCAACCGAGTGCCATATTTCGTATCGAGAAGGGCCTTCGAAATGACGATACTGCCTTTGAGGGGCTCATGTTCGACGTAGAGTCGCTTCGGATCGACTTGAGGCTGGAGGGATGGGAATCGGTCGGCATTGTTCGTCATTTCGTGGGCGTAGAGCCAGTTACTGTAAGCAAATAGCTTCATTTCAACTTTTTCGAGCCAATTGGACTCACCATTTCGGATAAACCGCCGTAATGCCCTGGAAAAACTGCACAAAAGCCGACACAAAGTACTTCGCATTCAATCCATATGGCAGTGTTGTCGTTTCACAGGTAGCATTATCATCCAAAACGGGCCATGATCGATGCCATTCTAATACGCTGCGGATAAAAGCGAACGGTAGATACTTGTCAGCTGTTTTTGGGCATGTTTTGTATCTCCCATAGATGAATGGTTCGAATCTCTCATTAGAATTGTTGGCACTCAATTCCTCATGGCACAGAGTGTTATCAGCGATGAGATAATCCACCATGTCATGGGGGGTGTAAGTCAAGACTGGCTGAATTCCAGGTGATGGTGGACCCATGGTTACCTCTGAATATCGTCGATCAAGCACATAGCCAATGGCCAGCGGTGTCCCTGCGATGAGGGAACACTTGTAGGAACGGGCACCGTCCTCGATAGTGTCACCACAGATGCCGTCGATCATTTGGCGACGGAATTTTGTGAATAGGGTTGATTTTGGTTCGAGTTCGGCCTAAATTATCGATTTTTTAATCTTTCATTTTAAAATTTGGCGGTTTTGATAACACTTGCGATGTCAGTAGTAGCAATAGAGTCAATCAATCCCAGCATCTTTAAAACACGCTCATCAGTGATACCGTAAGGAACACGAGTACCATGGCGATGGAATACGGTTACTTTGTAACATGCTGTTCGCCGGACGGAGAAGGTTTCGCGTTTCTAAAAAGTCGGCATTGAGCCTTTCAATATCACTTTTTTAAAGTTGTAAAATGAGCTTACCGGTGTCTTCAACTTCGGATGAAAGAAAACAATCCCATTCTTATCAATGATAAAGGCATAAAGATGCTTTGAAGTCGGCAACATGTCTCTCAACTGCATGAATGTGACATCCACGCCGGCAATGGCCAAAAAGTTGTTCGTCCCATTAATCATAGTATTCAAAATGGGCATAGATAAACTAATCGTAGCACCCCGCCGTTGGGCATCCATATACGGTGTTGCAAATGTCACAGGACGGTCATCGACAGATTTATCCGCATATGCCAATGCCAGAATTTCCGATAGTTGAACCATATAACTTTTCGATGTCAACCGGACATCCATAATCGAATCGACGATAGCATAGGACCCTCGCATCATGCAAGATGTGTAGTCCAAGGCTGGCATTTCACCGGTACCATAGCCCATGGAGAATCCGAAAATACGGATCTGAAAACACATTGTTAGGAATTTTAGCTCATTGTTTCAAGTGGGTTACCAAATGCTCCGGATTATCAACCATGTGTTCCTGGATGACCGCAGTCGGACTATTTTCAATGCCATCAGTGAAGAGTAGAATGACTTTATGGCCACCACTGCCATCAAAGTCGCCAAGGGTTGCTTTGACGGAGTCATTGAGGTCACCGATATCGATTAGATCGTTACTGTAGAGATCGAAGGTCATGTTGAGGGCTGGCGGGAGGTTGGCAATGTCCTTTTCTTCTATTTTGTCGAGCATTGTTAACAGGAGCTGGAAGTTTGATTTTATCACAAAATAAGTTTAAATTAGGTTAAATTATGCAACAAATTATCAAACTTCAATGCCATGAGTGACAAAATACATTTTTGTGACTCATAACATGGGAATTTTGTAGAAATTTTGATGTATAAAAGAAATGAGCAAATCTTACCCTCTTATTCCTGGTCGTAGCCGGGATAAACCTCTGAACATTGCATTCCATGACGAAAGCCCTCTTAGCATTATACCAAATAGCCGTAAAGTAATCATACGGATCTAATGTCGTCAAAACATGTTGAATTGTGATCTTTGTCAAGTGCAATGTCTGCCCTTTCACACTTCCCGAGCTAAAAATGACCCAACAGTTATGCCCTGTCTCACAGTCACCCCCTTTTGCCCCTTGGATCCAATTGACTCACTAATCAATCAAAAAGACGACATCCTTTGGCGCCGTTTCCGCAGTAATAAACCAGGGCCTATACCGTGGGTCGAATAAATCCATGGTGACTTCCGCTGGTTCGGCTTCCCATTTCGGCGCCGGCAGCACCTTTGTTATGCCCGTATATGTGCCAATGTACTGGCGAGTGAGGGTTGGATCGGCGGCCTGGTTGGCGAGGAAGGCATCTTCGAGGTCTTGGGAATTGAACCATTCAAAGTCCCGGAGGAAGGCATTGTCTAAATATTTTTGAAGTTTTATTGCGTGCTTTTCCTTCACTTTACTATACTTTCACTAGTCAGCACCGGCAAAAGCCTTTTACAGCCTTTCAGTCGTGAGAAAAATACGGCCCGCCATTAAAGGCTAATGGCATTTTTCTAATCTTACTCAGCTCGGCGCAGCGCGGAATACGGGGCAAAATTTGTACACACCCGCGGCACTAGGGAATATAAAAAGGCAAAAGTGGAACAATAGTACACTAATATGGTCTGACTTTACGGAAAAAGTTGTTTAAACCAAGCTACAGTATACCTACCACATTTATAGCTCTCAACATGTTCGTGATTTGCGGCATAGGTAAGATTGTTGTCGGTTGTGACATTGTAAACGTTGAGCTTCCACATTCTTTCCTCAAAGGCGATGCAGGCATTTCGATAACTTTCTTCAGTGAATTTGATGGCATCGCTGTGGGGGAGATATTTGGTACCAACATAGTCGGGTACCCATTTGTGATCGAAGGGGAAGGCCTTGGCTGACTCTTCACCGGCAACGACGAGATTTTTGAGGGCTTTTATCTTGGCATTGATGAATTTTTGGACTTTTTGGGTGGATTTGAGCACGGTGGAATTCAGGTCGAGGAGATGGTTGTCGATTTTGCCTTGGAGGTGGTTCGAGAAGCCCTGGAAGTAAGTTTGGCATCATTTGGCAGGTGAATGGTGTTTCAATGATGTCAGATTTGATGAAAAGGTGCATTAAAAGGTGTAAAATAAGCATAGCTAATCCGATTCGAGGCTCAATTTAGCTAATTGGGTCTCGACGGGAAAATAAAAACATCCGGTAATATTTGAAATTGGCATTTTAAAACTTCCTAATACGATAATCCGTTCCATGTAATGATGGCTCACCTTTTCAATCAAGTCAAACCGACTCTGATCCATGAATAGTTTCTGCATTTGAGCGCCGAGCCGGCTGACCGATGCCTCCAGACGGTCATCGCTGACAGTCGGCCGGCTCAGACTCAGCGTCAGGATGAGTCCGTACCACAGCATGAGGGTTTAGATGGGTTGGCCATCGAAGTTATGAGATGGCATTTGACAGTTTTTGATGGGTTTCGATGGTTGAAATGAGTTCAAACTCGAAATTCGAAGCGCGTTGAGGGTATCTTGACAAATTGGAGCCCGAGTACGGCACACTAGTTGGCTTAACGACTCGTGCCAATGCCACTGCAACAACAACAAATTCAACAAATACTTTTTTGCCTGGCGTTGTCCATAGGAAAGAAAGCGGGGGACGACGAACGACGTCGACGTTGACGGCACGGCGGAAATGCCGGCGCGAAGCCAATGTCGGGAGGAAGAAGACGGGCGTCGAGAAGCGAGAAAAAAAGAGAGAGGAGTGGGCCCTGGGGCAGGAAAAAGACGGGAGCCAGGGGACGACGTGATGCCGTGGCGTGGCCCTGTTCCTATTCCTATTTAGCGTGCCTTCGGAGGCAAAAGAAACATTCAGACGAGTCTGTCGGCGGCAGCGGCGCTAGAATTGCCGCTGGCGCCGCCGGCAGCTATGGGAAGAAAAGGGGAGGGGTGCGTTTTGGCTTTTTACTCATTGCGAGTCTGCGCCGGCAAAGGCAATGGCAATGCCCAATGGCCAATGGCACCAACTGTGTTGCGCGTTTAGAGGGGACCTCGCTCGGTCGAAAATGAGACGAAATAACGAAAAAAAGGCGACCCGAGACTCGAGACTCTCGAGCAAAGCGTGCACGCGATGTTCGACGTTCGATGCCAATGGCCATGACCATCTATGGTCACGGTCATTGCCCGTGGCACAATTCTCGTCTCTTTCAAAGGAAGCTTTCATTTCGCCTTCGTTTTGGTTCATTTCCGTTTTCCTAAATAATATTTTCCGGAAAATTGAGCGAAAACCGCCAAGAAGCAAGCAAACTCCGAGCCACCCAGCTGTCAGCAAGCTCCTAACTCACCCCCACCCTAACAGCATTTTGCGCAAACAATGGCTTCTGACAGCTTTTCCTCCCGTCTTTCCGTTTCTGACGGCGTGGAAAAACCAATTTACTCAACCGGGTCCAATTTCCGGAGACTAATTTAAAAAAAGAAACGGTTTTCAATCTTTTATTTTTTATAAAAATTATTTTTCAACAAGCAATCGGCGATTTCTTAAGCATCAAACTAATAATTCCATCAAAAACACTGGCAATTTGTGTTGAATTAGTTAAATTTGGTATCAATGGGCAGTGATCTAAATCGGTGGCTATACTGTTACAGACATCAGTGGCAGTGTAGCCGACACGGACGACGAAGATGTCAAATTGCAAAGATTTCAAAGCTGAAGCAACACTTGTACCGTTGGAAATGCTGTTACTGTCGTTGTTTGAAAAGAATAACACAACGGATTTGTCGGATCTGAAGTCGGCAACGTTTTGATAGACGACAGACAGAGTGTCATTGATGTACAATGATGTTGACTGTTGTGGTGCTGACAAATCGTGATAGTACTGTTTTACGAAATTTAAAATAGTACTCAATCTTGCCATGGGGACAAGGTCGAATCCTATGTTGAGTGTAAAATCTTGAGAATCCGGAAACGCCGTAAATGTTCCTCGTGCCGCTTTGGCCAATCGATAATCATTGATTGCGTACTGTTTGGTTAGATTGAGCAAGACCATGCCGGTGGAGGACTCATTTTGATAGCTGCCCGACATGTCGAGAGCAAATGCAATCGATTGATTTACACATATTGGTGGGGATGTTGTCGTCGGAGCCGCTGTAGTGGTAGTCGTTGTCGGGAGCGGAGTTGTAGTTCTGACCGTTGTTGTAGGGATCGTATCGAGGGAACAGATTCCGGCTGAAAGTCTATTCCATCGTTTCGACTGTTTTAAAACCCAAACTCACCCAAGACTTGTTTCACCTGTTGCGTCGCATTGACCTGATCGCTCGAACCAAGATTGTTTCCTTCCACGGAGAAAGTCGAATTCGACGCCAACTGCTTCAAAGTCGTCGAATTAGCCCCACCAGTCGCAACAGTCACAATGTACCAAGTTTCCGACAATTCCTTTGCAGTGATTGCTGCGTCATTTATGTCGTCGTAACTGAAATCATCAAAACGTATAGTTACTCAAAATGACTCACTCAGTCAGAATCTTACCCATGAGCAACAATCACAAGTGTCCTCGGTCTCTGTGTATTCCGAATGAAAGGATGCGTTTTTACATACTCCAGAGCACTGAAAAGTTAACACGTTTTGACTAATTTATCATTGTATAATAGTAAATAAAAATAGCCGAACTCATTAATTTTCGATCCTTGAACTGATGATGGAAACAAAAATTGACTATTAACAAGTCGGTGATAAACTGAAGGGGATTGACCAAATTCACTTGGAGGGGAATATGATTCTGTGTCAGGAAATGGTAATGGCAGAGATTGGAAGATGTTGGTCGAACCAAGTTCATAAGCATAATCACTAAAAACAAACAGTTTATACCTGTCGTTAACTGCGTCAAAAAATCTTACTCAAAGATGCCACTGATAAAGGTTTGCATTGTCTAAAAACTTTGTAATATTATTATGGGTTGTCTAGTCATAAAGTCAACAACTACATCAGGTCACCTATGTTTTTTTTAAATTTGCCACACCCGGGGGTTCAACCTCCTACATAAAGTTATACTTTGCAAAGTAAAGCGCATTACAAGGGTAAGGCCCTCTTTTCCCCGTGGTGATAACAGATAATCAATTTTGACTCACGCTTTTTGGAATGACAGTTGAGTTGGACATGTCGTAGATGACGATGACATTCTGTTGCACATGCTCAGCGCCATATTCGCAGGTTACTGGCTTCAAGGTGGTTCCAGTGTAGGGAGTCGTGGGTTCTTGCGTTGTAGGCGATTCGGATGTCGATTCCGTTGACGGTGGTTCCGAAGTAGGCTCTGTGGAAGCCGGTGACGGTGATGGCTGTGGTGAACTCGCTTCAGACGTTGTACTAGTCGGAGTCAACGGAGTCGTTGAGGTACTTGACGGTGAAACTGTTGTTGTACTTGTCGAAACAGGACCTGTCGTACTGGTTGACGCCGTTGGCGAAGTGCTACTCGATGGAGCTGTCGATGTAGATGTGGGTGTTGACGTAGTCGTTGAAGTCGGTGCCAAAGATAATGACACTGTCGTTGGTTGAGTATTCAACGGCGTTGTTACCGTGCTTCCGAGAGTCGTAGTCGTAGAAACGGGCACAGTGGTGGTTGAAGCCGTTGTCGAAGGGACTGGAGTAACCGTCGTGGCAGCCGGTGTTGAAACTGTCGTTGTCGATGCAGGCGTCGATGCAGGCGTTGATACAGGTGTCGATGAAGCCGGTGTTGAAGCTATCGTCGTCGTTGTTGAAGCCGGCGTCGGCGTTGATGGTGCCAATGATGGTGTTGTGACTTTTGTCGTTGATGAAGGTGTTGTTGCGGGTGCCGTCGAAGGCGTTGTTACAGGTGCCGTGGAAGGTGTCGTTACAGGTTTTGTCGACGGTGTTGTGGCCGGCGCCGTTGAAGGCGTTGTTGCCGGCGTTGATGAAGGCGTTGTCACAGGTGCTGTAGAAGGCGTCGTCACCGGTTTTGTCGACGGAGTTGTTGATGGCGTCGTCGCTGCTGGTGTTGTAGCCTTGGTCGTTGCTACCGTCTCCACCGTCGTTCCCGCTGGTTTCGTCGTACCCCCAGTTGTCGGATGACTTGTACTACTCGCCACCGTCGTCGGCACCACAGTCGTCGTGCCATTGTCGCTCTGCCAGGTATTACAGAAATCGATCGAATCCGGTTTCGCATTGATGGTTGCATTATGCAAGCCGTTGGCACCCGAATTCGTCAAAGCATCTCCACATTCCGTAACATTAGGAATCTTGCCATCATTATACGCAACATAAATGGCCGATGCATACGCCCGCACCTTGCCACCATCATTCTTCACCTGACTGACTGATACCTTCTGAACATTGACATTCGACACAGCCCTCGCTTTCGATAAGCCACTTTCCAGTGCCGTTCTGATATCATTTTCGAGCTTTTTTCGTTGTTCGGAACTGGCATTATTGTAACTATTATCCCATTTTTGATCCAATAGCAGATCAAAACTCCGAAGATCAGCGTCTGTTGCATTGTTTTGAATCTGGATCGTTTCTGTCTTCTTTTCTGGAAATCAAAAACTGTAAACCTGTCATACCATGGCACGCCTTAATCCTACCTTTACTCGCGAAAATGCCAGTCAACGTAATCCCAACAATCAGCATAGCAAATCCAGTAATAAACAGCACGATGGCGCCCATCGACGCCCTCCGGCGATATCTCGTGAAGCTGGTCATTGTCGCGGAATCCAAAAAATGCGCTCAAACTTCCATTCAGCGTTAAAAAACCGAAATATGACTGCCGTATCTCTCGAAAAACTACATACAACCCGATTGAATCCTTCTGCAACCCTGGCTGGACAAAGGGTGTTTCCGACCGCACCCAAAGACATGGCCCAAATTGCTTATCAGTATCCACACCTCCCCTGGAGCCCCATAAGTAGTTTGCTATAATAATTGCTTCTTCGCATGACTGTCGGCCGGTCGGGGGCTGAACGACTGGCAGGTTCGCGTTAATAGGATAGTTGGGCGTCAGTTTTTTTACAGCAGGGTTGTTACACGGATCGGTACATGCATGCTTGGCGTAATTTGGGAGTGAATGAATGTTTGCACTTTTTATTCTGTGGTTGCTTATCAATCGGCGCTTTTTTCGGAAGCAAGTTTATGCAAGTTGAATAGTGACAGGGATCATTATGTTATAGTTTTTGCGGTTGTACAATGGTTAGAAAAGATCCTGGTGGACTCAGGTTGTCACGGGGTAAAAATTCAAGGGCATTCGTGGTGGGACACTTTTTGGGGGACACACATTAAGGTGGGTTTTACACTAGTGTATGCGTGCAATCTAAAAACGGCAACACAAATAGGGAAATCATGCATTACATCATCATGTTTATGTTTTTATAACCATAAATAAACTTTTTTTACTAAAATGACGTGTTTTCAAAAATTGCACGCATACACTAGTGTAAAGTTCACCTTAATGTGCGCTTCCCAAAAAGTGTCCCACCACGAATGGGTCACAAACTATCACGAACATCATTCTAATATAGATTGCCCTCTTTATGAACACAAAACAAGCATAATGACACGTGTTTTCATGCATTTTTGACAATTTTCTTACATCACTTTTCAAAGTTACGTAAGTTTTGACTTTACTTTCACAGTTTTAGTTACTCTGTTATTAATGTTATATGCTGCCCTATTGATGACAAACATGTCGCATCTTCACAAACGTTGAGAAAAATGGTACCCTTTTATACACAAAGCCAGCAAGCAGGATGGTGTCAAATGGAAGGAGGAGGCAAAACCGTGAAGCATGAACAAAAAGCTATTCTTTACGAGTGTAGTTCAAATTATGTTAGGCGCGCATCATACTGCCATGGCATCAGTTGAGGATTTTGATGCGAGTAATTGATTTAGATGGAGAGGGGTATCGTAACTAGGGTCGAATGGGCCCATGTGCGAGTTGTCGTAGGCTCATGAGGCGATGGATGGGGCTAGCTCGGAGTTCGGGCATTCGCTTGTCGATTGCGGCGATGTCGAAGACCTGGAATGGCATTTTGTTGATTTGGACGTGTAAAAAGTGTAGAAATGGGTAAAACCTACAGGTTGTTGATGCCTATCCTCCACCATGGACGCATATCGAATCATTTCGGGATCATCAAACGAATAGAGCAGCTGTTTTTCATGATCGAGCCAATAGACTGGGGAACCTACTACTACCGTACCCACGAGCATGATAGCCACGAAAAAGGTTCCGAACACCACCGTGGACGTCATGACACAGCCGTCGGCACTTGAGTTTTTCGTTGGCCACTGCAATGTTCAAACTTTTATATTTTGTGCCATGGCATCCATCCCTTTAGGGCGTGGACCGAACCGAACCCGCCGCGAGTGTGAAGTGTGAAATCGGAGATGCCTTCAAACGCTTCTCGGCGTGAATACCCGAAAACTTTGTTGAGTGAGTGCATTCCATAATGAATTGGATCTTTCACGGCTTGGCTTGGTTTTCGAATGGCACGGCACGTAGTTTTTTTGCAAGACGAGAAAGGGAACGAATTGGAAATTATTTATTTCACGCAAAAACTGGCATGAGTGGTTTTTAAACATGGTTAAACTTTGGTCGAAAACGGTAGGTAATCCGAGGAGCTTCTTTACACTTACAATGAACATGCCAATGGCGAATGGCATAAACAAGTAAAAATTTTACGTTTGGCATAGTTATTTATAAAATCGTACAGTTACAACAAACAGAAAACCATAGATAAGCTCATCAATCCCCTGAGATCAAACTCCACTCCCCCACCTGCGCAGTCCGTCTGCCAACGGCACAACCCCGCCTGAGGGCACTAATGCCACGGAAGTCTGGGGTGAAGTGAAGGCACGCTGTTGGGGCATTTGTATTTGTAGCATCGGAGACACCTCTTTTTTTCAGAAGGAGGAGCGAAGGCGGCTTTGTGATGATAGGTAGTTTGTCGTTACATTATTAGTTAGGCCCTGCCTTTGCCAGGAGTGCCGAAAGCCGTCGGGTTTTATAGAAACACAAACGGAAGTGCCCATGGGCATAACTCTAATGAAAAGTAACCAAAACCAACCCCAGTGCCAAAAAAGGAAATGCAAAATGTACTCACTTCTATGTACTGGGAATCGAATCGGCTCCTAACAATGGGTACGGTCAACTTTACAGAAAAAACTTCACACGCAGCACGTAAGAAGGGTGTAGTTTGTCGTATTGTAAAACTTTCTCGGAAGGATTTACAGGTTTACGCAAACCTTAGTCACATTGTGGTTGCAGGGAGTTCAAATTCATGTAAAATGCCACAATTACAAAAACCCGTGTTACTTGGATGCTATTTTTGTTCAAATCTTTCATAAAACCGTATTAACACAACAAATTTGATGAAATACTATCTTTTTTGTATTTGTTTTTAATCCTCTAACCCAGTTTTCACAACAACTTGTCAATTCAATTCACACCTACAGTAATCCACCCCCTATTAGGTGACTTAAACCATGGTTTGCATTATCCAAACCGGAGACGCAACCGCAGACGCTAAAAAATACGTAATTTTTACTTTTTTCATCCATTCAACCTATAACGTCAAGAATACAAATTTAAAAACAGCATTATACTTCCTCCATCCCTGCACGAAAATGCAAACACCCGGATATGGCATCATTGACCCTTCCATTGAATGGAAATGCACCGTAATCCGAGAGTGATGTGCTCCTGCTGGCTGCTACAACATTGCTGGAACTAACCATTCCAAAGGTGATGAAATTGTAAAAATATGACGATGTATTTCATTTTCGAAAAAGGCCGCGCCAAATATGTCCACAAATTTCGAGACGTTTCTATAATAATTTCGAAGATTTCGATCTGTGCAACTTCAACAACATTGAACACCACAAGCTCCAATGATTACATTAGGAAGCAATTATAGCCCCCTCGTCGACGACCTTTAGAGGGGCAGGCTTAAGCCGAGGGCCGAATGCCGAGCCCTGAGCTGCGCACCTTCAATGTACTTAACGCTAATAACATCCTATTAAATATTTGTAATGTAATTTGTTGCATCAAAGAAACGCAGGACAGGCACAAAGTGCATTAATTCCATTCATTTTTCTTACCAGTATCACCCTCGCAACGAATTAGCACGACGACTTTTTTTGGATATTCCCCGACAGCCGACATTCGACAAGCTTTACATTAATACAATTTGAATTAAAACATCCGTTTAGACTATACAAGACTCTCCCTTTTTTGAGTTGAGTTGAGCAAAGTAAACCTGCGACGAAAGCACAATTGGAAGAAGTGGATATAGACAAAAAAGGCGAAAGAGCAATGTGGGGACACAAATTGCCAAATTGCAATCAATTTGAACAAAAGGAATTCTATAAAGGGGGGATGGACACGTCTGAATTCTGATATAACCTCATCTACACTGTTATGATACCAATAATGAGTTGGACTTCATTGATTCGGAATACTAAAGTCAATGGTTGAAAGTTCGGCACAAATTTCATCGATGGGTTGGTTTGATTTCGAACGCGAATTCGATTTCTGGGAAGTGATGAGAGGCGGATGTGGGGGTGGTTTTCTGAAATTTAAACTTATGTTTGTTTTGCCTAGCAAAAAGCTGTCCTTTCAGTGCAGTGCCAACGCCGAACGCCGGATTTTGTTAATTTGGATCCTAAGAAAAGCTCAAAAACACGGAATAAATAATGAGCTCGCGAGCGGTGCAACCGTGCAAATGACAGATTTTTTTTGTTCCGGAAACGGGCGGCAAAGAAGGCAAAAATTTAACAGGGCAATGAATCGAAATGAATCAGAAAGCCGGGGATGCCGAAATATGAAATTTAGGAGCACTGACTCTTGCTCTTTTCAAAAAACCCGAAAATAGGTACACTTTTTCGGCACCTTTTACGTCAGCGACGTGCCGGCGAGACAAAGGGTGTCCCCGACGGCAAAAAAACAGCAATGAGTCATGTTTAAAATTGTAAAATTTACCTTTTCGGCGGCACTGGCGGAAGCGTCACCGGCGGCGAGGGGCGATTCTCGATTTCGGGGAGTTCAACTGATGTTCGACTGCTGGTTGGCATTGATTCAATTTCCGGCACTTCGGGGGTCGTCTCCGTTGGCGTCGAAGCTTGTTTTGCCGGATGATAAGTTTCTATCACGATCCGCTCATTGCCCTTGATCTCACACCGACAGAATGGACACAAAACGGCACCATCCGCGGAATCCTGCCAACTCGTCAAGCACGGCTTACACAACAAATGTCCACAGGGCTCCAGCTTCACATCCTTGTCCCGCTCATCGCAAATTTTACAAATCTCGAAGGTACTACCCATTTCACAGTAGATTTGGTATTGCTCTGACGTTACTTTGAGGCGATCTTCGGTCTTTGTCGTGTCAAGCATGTACGAAATGTCGAGATTCTTATCCTTTCCCATCGGATAAACGTAACTGTAAAAGAGTGCCATTAAAGGGGGTCTTAAAATGGGCAAAAAGCTGCTTAAAAATACAGTGTAATGTGAACAGTAAAAGCACTTACAATCCATCACGATGGCCATCAACGAGGCTCTGGACAAGGGTCTTATTGGAGGGGATCGTCTGATAGATGCCATTATCCTTCCCCACATAGCCGATGGCCCATTGTCCGAGGCGTGTGCATGACAGCCGGAACACGTAGCTCCCCGGCTTCCGGGTGAAGCGCTGGAGCTTCCTTTTGACCTCCTCATAAGTGATGAAACTACAGTAGGCCGGGTGGAGGATGACAAGACATTCCCAGTTTTGGATTATCGTGGCCCAGGGGTGGAATAACCTGAAACAAAATAAACATATTAAATGTAAACTCCTCCTTTAAAAAGTCCAAACCTCGTAAAAACATCAAATTCAAAAGCACTAATATATCCATTCTTCGTCAAATCGATCGTCTGCAGCAGCGCATGCGTCTGACTACCAACCTTGAGTTTGTGAACCTTCCCGAAGGCCTCCCGAAACTCTTCCCACGGCACAACCGCCCTATCGCCGAAGTGATCCTTCCAAAATGTAGCTGCTTCCTTCTTAGTTATACGGTACCGATTCCCGATAAACTTATTCTCCGGGAAAAACGCCCTCAACTCATACAACATGTGGGAAAAGACGAGTGATTGCACGGACAATGACCCCCTGGCATTGCTATCTTCAACGTAGATTTCTGCTGATCGGAACAATTTTTGTGTCTGGAAAGAATCTCACATCATTATCATCACCACCACCATTATGGATGACATCATTCTGTGGCTGTCATTACAGTGATTAATCATGGAAAGAAACAATGCCTACCTCTTTACATTTGGTAAGGAGATTATGAATAAATACTTGGAGATACTCAATTTTCTGTAGAGCATCGGAATCTGCCGAGATTATCTGGGATATGAGTTGACTCATCCTCGGCAGAATGTCAACAATGAAGGGTGGGCTATTTTTGAGATTGAGCTTGGGTTGTTGGCAAGATCGCAGGACGAGTTCCATTTGTTTGTAGGTTCGTTCGAGCAGTTTTCGATCCTGTAAATCATAATTACGTTTTTCGAAACACTACAAAAGTCTACTTTGTAGCCCTAAGCCGGATGTGTAAAAACAAGCAATACAAAAATGGCTACAGCGAGCGTACAAAGATAAAAGACAAATTTTATATATAAAAATTAAACCTATGACGACAGGAAGTCATGCTGGTGGTAAAAAATATATAAAACATACTACAAAAGTAGAAAAAAATATATAAATCAAAGCGACAAACCTCAGCATTACTCGTAATCGGCACAGTTGAAACAGTCACACTGCCCTCGGGCGACATCCAGTCCATCATGGCCGCGACAGTTCCATTCGAAGCAGTGCCATCGAGGAGGCCATGGATCCGGCGCATCAAGGATGTCGCCAAATTACTCATTGTTTACTACACGTTTGGAACTAATTTCGATAATAATATATATGGGGTTGACGTCGTCGGCTGCCAAGTTTCGTCGCCCGATGAGTCAATCGAAAGTGGGCGGAAGGATGGGTACAAGTAGCGTAGCAGTATCTCACGATGACTGCCTTCGGAACGGATGGTATGCTCGAGGGGCAGTCAGTCAGTCCGAGTAGTCAGTCGATTTCGATTTACGCCCGTCGACCTCGAAGAAGAAGAAGATATGGACGGGCGGCCGGGCGGGAGTGACGTCACTGACACGACCGATGGATGAGCAGGAATGTTTGTGGTTTTCGTCCTGCCTGAAAAAGGGAAAGAACAATGGACCTTCTCGTGGAAAAAAAGAACTGTACAGAGTGGACTCGAAGAGCAAAGCGACTACAGGCGAACCGCGATAAAAGTATACAATACAATGGGCTCGAAGAGTCGAAACAATGTTGAATGGGACTTCAAAAGTTGTCGGTCATGTGCGCCAACGGCGACGCGACTGGAAACAGTCATCGAAAGTACAAACCATTGGCACTAATCGATAGATCTGTGAAAGCCCTCGATCAAGGGGGATGTCGACTGTATTGACAGGGGTGGATATCGACAATCTCGGTCGCCGGCGGCTGGGGCGGAAACGACAACGCCGGCGGCTGGCCTCGATCCGCGCACACGCACGCAAACACAAAAAGTGTGAAGTGTGCGGTGTGCGAACCATTCGCACATTGCATCTTCTAACATGTGTTTCCGACCGCCGGACAAACGAACCGGAAGAGCCAAGCACAGCTGGGCGAAGATCCTATCCGATCGCCGTCGGCTATAGCCTATCCCCTATCCTTTTTCAATCCTCCCTTCCCCAAAAGACTATTCACTCCCCATCCAAAGTGTGTAACAAAACATCTGGCAAGAAAACACCTCAAAAAATGCCTCCCGGAGTTTATGCTCGCCTTCCAACCCCGCAAATAGCTATCTAAACACGCGAATCACGTTACCGCCGAGAAAAAGTACTTTCTAAGCCTCTTCTCGACGCCTCTTAACAATTGCAACCTTTGTGCTTCTCGGAAGAACACACCCCTGACGCCATTTAACCCAACCTCCAAATCCAAACATAAAATTTTCAAAAAAATACTATCTTCGTCGTTAATTTTTTCTATTTATTTTCTTCAATTTCAATAGGAAAAAAAGTACCGGCTAACCTTCGGCCACAACTGCGGTCAATGAGTCAGTCGGCACATAGCCGTGTTGCAGGGGATGGCAGCGGGGCCATCGGCCATCTCCACATTGTCGGAGATGAAAGATGGGGCTGCGACGAAAAAGATTCATAGTACTTACACACGAATACCAAGTTCCTAGTTACATTTTGGATGAGTCAGACGTTCGACAAAAAACTAAATACGTGTTCTGTGATGGATGCTAAGGGATTGATTTACTTTCGTCGCTGATTGCCGCCACCGAGGATCATGACCATGCGGATGAAGATATTCAAAATGTCCATGTAGATGGAAAGTTGGCTGAAATAGGCGATATTATGACACTTGCAATGATGATAGCAGGCAATTAAAGACAGAAAGTGAGACTTACGCATTAATCGGATCATAACCCGAGACAACAGTCTGCACGGGCTGGCCATACTGATTGTAGAAGGTTTGGTAGCCGCCGGCGGGCGTGATTTCAGCCTTCTTGATAACTCGTTGAGTATCGTAGAGCAAGAAAGCGGAGAACAGAATCAAACCACCGTAGACGACAATGCTCGCGAGACCGGCGCCGAGGGCCGTGCCGGGCGGGAAGAAGAGGGATCCGATGTTGGCCACGAAGACGACACCCAAGCCCATGGCGAGAGGACCACCCATCATGAGGAATTTCTCGGATGGAGCACACATGGCCGTGGCGCTGAGGCCTCCGACGATGCCGGCAGTGTACCATGCGGCACGGAGCAGGACCGGACCACCCATGAAGACCAGGGGAGCGAGGACGGCACCCATGGCAGCACAATGGAGCGCCCAGGCACCGTGCTTCAGGGTTGTGTTGTTGTAGTCGATGGATCGGACAAGCATGCCGGTACCGATGATAACCGCGAAAGTGGCGATCATGGCAACAAGGCCGCCGTTAGCTGTGAGAGCAAGGATGGCAGGGGTTCGGGCTGCGGCATAACCAGCTCCGGCTGTCATGGCGAGGGATCCAGCGAGATAGGCATAGGTGTGATGGAGGCGTTGGCGGACATAATCGGGCCACAGACTGCAAAACAACAATTTTCAGAATCCAAACCAAAAATTTATATATAAGAAAACTCACGCAGCCCTATCCATAGCACTAACACCCTTCGAAAGTCCAAGTCCATAGTAGCACAACATTCCGACGCCGAAAACACTAGCACCAGCGATGGCATAGGTTCCGTAGAGGAAGGGCTTTCCAGTGGTCGGACCCAACAATCGTTCTCGCAAAGTTGGTCCAGTATTCGTTCGTGTCTTGAAAGCCTGGCCAAACCGGCTCGATGAACTGTTAAAACCGCCATAACGAGCCGATAACACACTCGATTTGGTCAAAAATCGAGCACTGGAGATCATGGCCGGAGCCGCGGGCATCAAACGACTGCATGCCAATCGGGACAACATATTTTTAGTGGATCAGTAGGGTCAGGGGTATAAATCTGGAAAGAAATCGGATAAAAACAATGTCCAACAACTCAAGAAACGAGTAAGATACCACAATGAACGAACGCGGGGAACGTGAAGATACGAACTGTGATTTTTGGACTGATGAAATCGGTGAAGAAACACAAACAACCCACACTACTCGAAAAATGAGGAAACTACTGGAAGCTTCGGATATTTGCGTGATCGGGATTGGGATTCAGATGGCACGTGGGTAGTGGAGGTGTATTAGAACAAATTGGAGTGGATAAGAGGATGGAAATAGATAGGATAAAGCGGATAGCGAGTGCAAAAGTGAAAGTGATGTAAGCTTGTTTTGGTCAATGTTGCAAGCAGGCTGCACGCAATGGATAAGCGACCAATGTTCTAGCAATTTCCATAGGGTCGCCCGGGGGTGTCACTTTTACGGGTTGTACTTTCATGTTAATTTTTAAATTACTATTAAACAAGTCAGTGTTTTGGCACAAAACTTTGTATTTCAATTCAACTTTTAACGAACAGATGATAAAAAAAACCATTTATTCTTAATTGTTGTCATAAAATAAAAATTTGTAAATTTAAATATTATCCTACCAAAATTTTACAGGTCTTTAACTGATAAATTGTTTTCATCCTTCATCGAGTCAATTCTTTACTTCATCTTTGTACAGTTCATCAAATTTATTGTGATAATAAGTGAAATCACTAACATTCAATCGGATATTGTAAAATTTCAAATGAAAAAACATTGCATCATCAAAACCATAAACTTCAAGGTGCCGGATTCCGCGGCAATGTATTTGCGAGCTGTTCCGCCGATAATCCCGGTAGAATAGGCACAGCGCCTTCTGGAAGTCGTCGACCACCGCCGAGAATGCTGTTTGGCGCCTCTTTGGCCAACGGGCTGTCAGGATTGTGGGTCGTGAAGTCGGACAACATCAAATCCTGTAAAAATGGGTTTGTCGGGTGAAGATTCGCCGTAACCACATTATAATCATGTGAAATTGAGTTCAATGTTGATGGATTAGTCGTGTTAGAAGGCTGAAAATTATGCCGATTCAATAGTTCCGCGGGTGGATCCGGTAATGGAGAATCAAGGGACGGCACAGGTTGCAGTGTCGGCCGAACTGATGAGGACCCGTTATCAGTGCCAATGGAACTGGTAGTGGTGGTGGAGATCGAGGAAACCGGGCGACCTAATGTGAAACAAAAAAGTGGTAAATAAAGTTAAAGGCAAAGTTAAACGTAAAAACACACGGGACAGGACAGAATCAATGGACGGAGTCGCCGTTGTCGGTGTACATGCTTCTGTGTAAGATGGAAGTGGCGGCATGGTCATGTTTTCGGGCATAAAATGCGATGAAGAATCGAGTGGAGGTCCAAGATCTCGGGATGAATTCCGCGATGGCGTTAAGGACAGGGTTGATGGATGGGGCAGGGTTTGGTTACCAACGTAAAATTGCTAAAGCCACCCGAAATCAGGATTAAGCCAACCAACAAAGTACAACAACAGTTGAAAATGATCTTGAATGACTTCAACTATCAAAATCTGATAATTGTTAACATTCGTGCTGGGACGTGTACACAAGTGTAAATTTCACGTTTCTCCGGAGGTACCCAAAAAGTGTCTCAGCACGAAAGTTTAAAAACAAATGTGATAGCCGAACTTGTCAAACCGGATCATTTTCAACCATCGAACATGAAGCTTTTACATCACAGTTATCAAAATTGAAAAAAAAACTGCCAAATCGAAAAACCCGAAAACAACAAAATTCCAAATCCGAAATCTGGCAACTTTGCCAAAACAAAAAACCCACCAATTCCTGTTGCGTCCGTCGATCCAGCGTCCCTCTGGCACCACTAACTCGCCGTAAATACCGTTCTTGTAGTTCACGCGCCAGCCTTTCGTCCTCGTCATACGGCATCGGCGATGACACAGAAACATCACTTTCCAAAATTTCCTCAACTGTCGGAATCGACGGCACCGGCACCACTGTCGTCGTTGAAGCTGTACCAACCCCCAAATCATGTCCAGCACTGAGTCGTCGAGCCAGTGCCGCATCGCCATCATGGGTTAGATTTGCAAATCGTCGAAGATCTTCCTCCTCAAGTTGAGCCTGAAGTCGTCTCGCCAGTTCCTCATCAGCGGCGGCCTGTTCCCTCACACGTTGCATGTGCCGTTCCATGGCCGCCCTGCGCTCCGCTTCCTGTTCGACCCTCGAAACCCGGGTATCTGAACCGACAACGCGCCGTTCAGTCCGATTCCGATCATAATGCTGCTCGAACTCGGCTTCCTGTAACTTCAACGCCAAATTGAAGTCCTCATTTTCACGTAATTTCGCTGCCGCTAAAAACCAGCCACTGTTATCACCACACAACCACCGACTGATTACGCCCCCCTCAAACTCAGTCAGTCCTCACCTCTACGAACCCGATCACGTTCAATTTCATTAGCTTGTTGCTGATTCATCGTTGTTTGCCACAATCTACAACATTCGTTATTTATAAATGTACAAATCAATCAACAAAAATAGAAAATTCCAAAAGTGAACATCACTTTCATTAATTAAAAAAACGCAATACAAAACAGTAAAAGTGTCAGCCAAAGATAAAAAAAGACACGCATTTTAAACCCAAGTGCGGTTGAAATTTCCTCATCTGCTCCGTCATTCGATAAAAGACAGCTAAATAAAATCTCTCACTCGGTCCGATCAAACAATGAGTTGGCTTTCAGCAAGTGAGAAGGGAAGGTGGAAAAAAGACGACAGACACTCACTCGGACAGATAAACGGAACGAGGAAGAACGCCATAACAGCTGACTGGAGGGAAAAGGCGGGCAGATGGAAGGATCGTACGACGTAGGCAAAGGAGTAATGAAAGATGTGGACCAAAAAAATGCTCGAGACGGGGTTGGGTTGTGTCCGTCTGGACCAATAAGAATCGGAAACGACGAGAGTACGTACGGAAGAAAGGCATGAAGCAGACCCTAACAAAGTATAACAGTATATAAATAAGCAAAACGCGCATAAATAACAAATTTCGCACTGGCTTTTTTGAAAATTGGAATTGAATCGCTCGAGCCAAGGTAAAAGACAAAATGGCGAGGCACCTAGTTTGTACAAGCAAAACAAATACTCGTAGAAATAGCAAAATTTCGCAGTGGAAGGTGGGCGGAGACTCGGAAGATGAAAACGACGAACGACAGCTTATGAAAGTTAGGCGTACAGCTTGCACAGATCCTTCAAGTGCATCGTCAATTCATTGACTCGCGTTGACCTGAAATCGATTAAAAACATAATTAAAGCCGAGTCCGATCCGCAAAAGTGTCACTCACCCCATAACTTTAGCATGGAAACTCTGCAATTGCTCGACGGTCGCCCCGAGGCGATGCGTAGCCGCGAGACGCTGTATCGCATACGTCAAATAACCATCAAACAACTCGCGATACACGGTCATCACCTCAAAAAGCACATCGGCAATGTCTTTTTTGAGGGAATTGTTGACAAAGAAGAGCGCTCCACTGAGGCTATGCCACACAAGCTGTTGTCCATGTTCCTTGAACAAATTTTCGACGGCCTCGACGGCAGGATACTGATTGCATCCGCTCTTTGCCATCTTAATCGAGCAAAGCGTTTCAATGTAGAACTTTGTCACGGATCGGTGTGCTTCGTTGTGGTCCACTTCAAGGGCAAACAATCCACACTCAAAGAGTTGATGCGAAAACCGCTGCGAAAAGAATGCGGCCGGGCAGCGTTGAACGAAGCGAATCGCGAGTCGGAAGAGGTCGTCGATTGTGTCGGGGTTGTTGCGGAAACCATTGGGTTCACGGAACAACACGAAGGAACGCGATGCAATCACTTCACCGAGGTTAATAAGTTGGGGTAGTACCTCCGCGAAAGCTGCGTATTCATCGACGAGCACACTGGCAAGGTACAGGAAGCATGAATGTGGATGTGCTTTGTAGACTTCGACTATCTAAATATTAACATTTGACACAATAAACAAAACTTGGGTTCAGCAAAACCACAAACTCACCAAAGTAGCGAGTTCCCCAACGAACATGACAGCTTGAATGCCCATGGAACGTATAATGTACCGACTGCACCGACAAGCATGTTCCACAATTCGATAGTTGTCCTGATAGGCTTGAATGGTGAGTGCCACAGATTGACAAACTTGAGTGCCGAGGGCGACCCACGGGCAGGGAGGAATCTGATCAGGGGCGCCATTCGTCTTGTTATGCTCTTCTTGGAAGGATAGTTGGCTATTCCACGGCTTCAAGGCCTTGAAAACGGCAGTGATACGGTCGAGCCAAACCAGGGGATCCGTGCTGACTTGATTCCAATCATTTTCGTTCGTACTGAAGTTCTGGCCGGCATTTCGCACTTGTGCTATCTGAAAACAAAACCTATCGTTAATTAATGCAAAAAACAAACAAGAGTCCTTATCACAATCCAAACAAGGACAAAACCCCGGAAATGTGTCACCGTTTTACAGTCACACATTTCAACAAGTAAACACAATGAGTCAGTCAAGATGATTTCAACAAGGTTGCAACGTACCACTTGTAGTCTTTCGAGGGAATCACGACATAGCGCTGTCAACTGTTCCGCAATGTAGTTGCCATTCATGTCGTTCAGGAGAATCGCACATGCTGAAAATGATCAACTTATTAGTTAAGAAAAACAACTGACACTATTTTGGTTGGTCAGAGCACTCTATCACGTAGTTGCTGTACTTTTTCCTTCCGCGAACACCAATACGAAAGATAACACCTGTTAGTGGCTCTCCAAAAAAACGTAAAAATCTACTCACATCGAAGCATGGCAAGGGCAGCCGATTCAACGCGACCGCTCGAGAAAGCAGCCTTTTGAGCGCGTTGAAGGAAGAGGAGCAAATCAGGGAAGAACTTTCGGAGTTGATTAAAGTTGATCCGAGCAATGTTTTCAATGGATTCGGCGGCGCTTTTCAGCAAGTGATCTTGGGACGACAGGGAAGTCAGCCATTTGAATACTTCTTCTGAAAGCTTTCGACAATAGAAAAGGATGAAATTTTCAATCAAAAGAAACATACGCAACATCTCAGGGTGTTCTTCAAGCCATTCCGGAAGGCACCCAACCAATTCTACGGCAGTATTCAGCAGAGCCACATGAGTTTGCGGAGGCATCGAAAAAATGATGGTCAACAAGTGCGGGAGCATCGTCTCCTCGGAACCCGGGACATTGCCAACGGCCATGGAGGCTATAAACAGCGCGGATTCGATTTCGTTCCATTTGGCATTGGTATCGCTGGTGATTAGATGGAGCATCTGTAACTTATCGTTGTAAAAAAGTGCTAAAAGTAGCTCAAACTTACATTTTTAAGCAAATTCTGTGTGCCGATTATAAAAGAAACATCTTTGATGCTTTCAGAAGCTCGTTGCCGAAACTCTACAAAATCGTCCTTCTCATCCGGGACACCGACAAAGTCCACATCAAGCTGACAATGCCGATACAGACACATAATAAACTGTTCAATGTACGGCCTGAATTCGTTCAACAAATGCGTGTAGAAGTCGTCATCGGTCACTTGGAACAAGAATTCCGACAGGCGATACCAAACATTGAAGGTCATTTCAGTGAGGGAAAAGTCATGGTACTCAACGACAAGAATCAGCAATTGAATCGTTCGCAAGTCTCCGAGTGGCTTATCCGGGTTGTTCACACATTCTTCGAGTAGTGATTCTGACAGTTCGACGTAGACTCTCGCCAATGAAGCAAGCTTTTCGAAATCTTCTAATGCCACTAGCGCTGAGAATGTATCCACGGTACTGTACAAGCCTTGTTGAAGGACTGATGCAAGCTTGTAATGTCGAGTTGTATCTTCGCATAGTACACATGCTGCACAGAGCGCTTCACAGATGGATTCATAGATATCGGCAGGGGCGTTTGTGTTATTCTAAAAGGCCGCAATAAAATAAGTCGAAAAAATTCGGCAACTTACCAAAAATACAAGCATACTTTGAAACAATGTACTCGAAGCAAGGTTATCCGTACTATTAAGTGGATTGTTTATCCAAGGCCCAACACATTGCATCAACTTTTTGACCAGATTCGGGTTGTTTTGATGGGTTTGAAGAATGTGGGACAACAGATTGATAACCGTATCGAAATGGGTAGCAAATTCCTCTTGAACAGCGTTTCGGCGATTCGCGCCGAGCTTCAAATATCGTGAGGAGAGCTCTTCGGGGAAAACTCGTAGCAGGGATAGGAGAATATTTAAACTTCCGTCGCTGTCAGCGGCATTAAACCTAAACCACAAAAGTTAAAATAAAAATATTGTCAAAAATAAAAATATTGTCAAAAGACTTACAAATTGACAATATCCGCAATTCCGATCCATTCAGGCACCTGTAAATACAAATCAGCCAACGCCAGCGCTAACTGTGTCACAATGACGCCAAATTCATCGGGATTCAACGCTTCCACGCGTTTCAAATGTTGGACAAGTGAATCTCTCAGTGATTGGTAGGATCCGGATGGAAGCTCTCGGAAATCCTTCAAAATCTTCTGACGTATTGTTTGAGCACCGAAGTAAGCCGCCTGGTAATGACGATGTTGCTGCAGAAGGGTGTCGGAGATACTCCAAGCCTGTACTGTCCCCTGGAAGTCGGAGAGCCATTTGGCGGCGGCACTGCTCTGTTCTGCTACCGATCCATTGAGGCATTCAATGGCTTGATAGACGGTCTCAATGTCATCCATGCCAACTTCCTAGAAACTAGAAATGAAAATTCAGCAATGAAAAGTGTAACAAAATAAGTTCACGGTGGTTACAACCGTTTTTAATCGCAAGTTTACACAATCTGACTAACGCCGTCTTTATTCTACACAAATATTATTACATCCCGTATAAATAAAACAATGACCGAGACAATGAATCCCTAAATGCCGACAAACAAATCTTGTCGCGCTTCGTGGAGGTACCGGATGACCGCCAACTCGGGTGTAAAGCCACTCGCAACCTTGTCAATGGGCAAACTGGCGACCTGGGTAGTGTAGCCGAGAGCATGCATCTCGTCAACGGCTGGCAACGCTGGTCCACTGACGTAAAGTCGAGGCGCTTTGTGAATATAGGGCGCTCCGGAGGCAGCAACCGCGCCAAAGGTAACCCTGTCACGACTCTCTGAAATTAGGGGTGGGTTAACGAACGTGTGTAAAAGCAACGTGGGTGTCCCCAGTGGCATGAGTAAAGGGGGAAAGAAATAAGTGCCAAATTACAAATTATAGGTTGCCAAATGGAACAAAGTACTTACTGATTTTGGCCAACTTCTTCTTGCGTTCCTCATCACGGGCCAGCATTTCCTGTTCGATTTGTAGCTTGCGTTTCTTATCTACAATGATTTCAGCCGGAATGTTACCAGATTTGAGTTCTTCGAGGACTTCTTTGTTGGCATCGTCGACGGTTTTCTTCTTTTCGTTGTTGCTCTCAGTCTGCAGCTCCGCATTCACTCGCCGATGACGATCTTCATCCTCGTCGAGCATCTGTTTGATCCAAAGATCATCCTCGCTCAACTTTTTGCGATTCCGTTCAATGGCATCAGCATACTGGGCTTGGAATTGCTTGACATCAGCGTCCGTTTGCTCGATATCAATGTTATCGACGTAATTGCAAATAATGGTTTCAAAGCGCTCGAGGTAGTCGTTGTAAGCTCGTTCGTTTTGGAATTCATCGGGCTTGAGACAGAAGATCTGAAAACGCAATAGATAAACGCCAACTCATGAAAACGATCAAACCATACCTTAGAAAGTCGCTTCCGATGATAAACCTCTCGCTCAATCAACGGATTATCAAACTTTTGCTCCCAAAAGTAGTTCTTCCGCAACTGTTTCCCGCAGACAGGACACGGCGCCGAGTTACGGGCAAAGATGTTCTCGACACAGTTCTTACAGATCGGATGGCCGCAATCGTTGATCATCATGACAAGGTTGCGGTTGTTGACTTCGGATGTCTTGCATTTCGGGCATTGTCGATGGAGAGCCATAGTTATAAAGGGATTTTAGATACAGACAAATATAGAGACGGCGTTCCTAATAATAGTATTTACACGCTGGACGGACGGGGCTCGTCGACAACTTGCTGACTGATAGGTAAGCTCGAGCTGAGGGAAGCCTGGCGCCGGATAGTCTTTAGAGTGCTTTGACCTTCCTGGAAATGAGGGGATTGATTTCACATTCATAGGTATTTCATAACATGTGTAATTATATATAAAAAGTTTCACAACAATCAGAAAAAAACAACAAACCTTGTACAATTCCTGCAACTTAGCCTGGTCAGCGACAACTTTATTCTCGGTAAAATAATCACGAACACGACGCTTCGCAAAAAGTCGATAGTTGTATTGAGGGAACTGCAATCATGAAATAAGGAAAAGCAAAAGAGCTATGCAAAAGTTACCTCGTTGGATGCCCGCACGAGATCCTTATAAAGCTTGATCCAGCTACCTCGAGGAATCGCCGACATCAACTGTAATCGTTGCTAATTAGACGGGCTAAATAACTGATACCTTGGTTGGGACAAAGGTTCTCCGTAAAAGGAAGAAAAATCGTTTCAAAAAGCAACGACGAGTTGCTATAGTGTTATTCGCGAACTGCTTGCGTTTATGCAGCGTGCGCACAACATACACATCGATCCTCCCGTCACGAAAGCCCCTTTCGTTACGGTGTGCTGGCGTTGGTCCTTTTGGCTGTGTTCACAAGTACCGCTTTTTCCTTTTTCTCGACTTTTAGCTGTTTTTCGGTCGATAATCCACCAAATTCCGCCTTTTCTTTACGGCAGGTTAATAATCCATTCATCTGCAATATTTTAAATATAAAATCCACCCAGTTTTTGTCAATACTTAGCAGTTTCTGACAAGTTTTCTGCCGGTAACATGCAATATTGTTGCTAGCCATTTTACCTTTTTATATTTTGTCGCCTTATTTTCTACCTCATTCAGTTGGTTACCATCCATACTGATCGTGACATATTCAACGCGTTATTTTGCCGTCAAACTAATACCAAATAAGTGTAAACTAATGGTCTCTTCGCTTTTTCGGGTACCAGCTCAAGCATGGCGGAGCTTATCAAGACTTTCGCGAAGCAGGATAATGTTTTCCTGAACTCGAAGGCCCGCACTCTTGGCCTCGTCAAGAAGACCAAGAAAGACCGTTACTACAAGAACGTCGGTCTCGGCTTCAAGACCCCAAAGGAGGTGAGTTTTATTGACACGCTTATTGATCTGTTTATATATAATTTCCTTCCATTCCAGGCTATCGAGGGTACCTACGTCGACAAGAAGTGCCCCTTCACCGGTGATGTCAACATCCGTGGCCGTATTCTGTCCGGTGTTGTGATCAAGCACAAGATGACCCGCACCATCGTCATCCGCCGTGATTACCTGCACTTCATCCCCAAGTACCGTCGTTATGAGAAGCGCCACAAGAACGTTTCCGTCCATCTTTCCCCCGCTTTCACTGATGTCCAAATCGGAGATGTTGTTATCGTTGGCGAATGCCGACCGTTGAGCAAAACCGTGCGCTTCAACGTTCTTAAGGTTGTTAAGGCCGCTGGAGCTAAGAAGGCCTTTGACAAGTTTTAAATTGTATGTCTGCCGATCCTTCGTTATCTTAAAATGGGAGAAGCGTTTGCTGTTTTGTTGTTGTTTGTCAAAATAAAATTATTAACATATTAGGGGCGATGAGCTGAGATGAGATACTTGATGAGTGTTTGAGTTTCTCCGGTCAGGGTGAGTGGGGTCAGTTTGGGTTTTCAGTGGTTTTTAGAATGTCACGAAGCCTGATCTTCAGGCTCTATCAGTTTGCATTGCAGTTTTTTAAGATGTTCACAGTTGAACATGAGAAAATGAACTCATTTTTGATGAATGGCAGTGAGTTTGGTAGTTGAAGGGCTTCAAATATTTACCGATCGAGAGGGAGGTCGCTGGCTGAGCCCGCTTCCGGCTTTTGACACACAAAAGCAGCCCCGAGGTTTCGCTCATGATCCGATCCCTCCAGCCATCCCTGCCCTGCGGCTGCAGTTGCTATGAAGTACTACATTTTGCTGGTCCCTGTCTGTAATGTGACCTTACGTGAGTCTCGCGAAACTCATTTTTGGAACGCCGATTTTGGTGACCGACCCGATGGCCCACATCTATCATAAGTTTCTTCCGGGAGACTGACTCTGTCATTAACCTTTTTTTCGTATTGCATTTGAAGCAGTTTTTTTAAAGTTTGCTATTGCCCACGCGCAAACTTTTTGTTCCAAATAAGGGCATCTGGAGAAGCGGCGACCATGATGAGGACCGACGTTGTCATCGTCGTTGCCCTGCGCAGGTGGTCGCAAAGACATTCGAAACGTGAGTCAAGGATGAGGGTCAAGGTTCCGTTTGCGGTGGGGACGACGACCGACGCCACCCGACGGATGCCGTCTTTCGCGCATCCTTGACTCGCGTAAATCGAGTCACAAAAGCAAGAGGTGACATCCATTGAAAGAAGCACCCGAGCAAGGTACCCATCAAACTGACTCCGACAATCACAGCCATATGTTTACGTATGGTATGGAAAACTATCGAATCGAAGCATCTGGTGCCAGTGACCACTTTTTTTGCAGGCTATCAATGTCAAATTTGGACTTTTTTGCACGGCACCTTGAAGGGCGAACCTGTCAGTAGCATTGGTCCTCTTTGCCTTTGGTTTTCAATTTGTAATCTCTCTTCCCACTTCCGATGGCATTCACCTCACAGCTCAGGGTCGTCGAGTCCATCACAGACAGGCTGACGACTAATCAAAACCCCCGATGACGAATCTGTTCTTCCGGCCATCAAAAGTGAAGACATGTGTTTCTGGAAGGTGACAATGACAATGTCATCATGAGCTTCCTCTTTCCCTTTTTTGCACGCACTCTTCTTCCCGCCATCACCACCGACGGCGCGTATGTTCGACACGACGGCCTTGGATGTATGTTGCGAACGCGTGTCGTCGGCACGGCCTCGACGATCCGTTCCGCTGCCGTGGGCGCAAGCAAAACCTTGAGAAACTTTGTCTTTCGTTCCGTCGTCGGTACCGCAACACGTTAATCAAAACATTTTTTACAGTTTATTGAGGGGTGCGCGTTGGACATGCTTCGTTGCCTGTGGCCTTGTGGGTTTTGGAAGTTGCAAAACGTTGAAACTGGGGAATTTAATAGGTTTGGAGACAAAGTGCCACTAAAGTACAGTTTTTGACAACGATCGCCGCAGTTTTATATATAAAAAACACTCAAAATGCGATCAGATCTGCTTTCGAAATCGAGATCTCCCTTAATCCCAGCTCAGTTGGCCATGGACCTCTCCAAAGTTCAAAGACAATAGCGAATGCCGTTGCGCAGTGCCATTGAATGAATGAATGCCATGGATCAAACACCACCGATACGGCACGGCATGGCCACCCGACCAGGCAAGCCGCTTGAATCCAATTTCAAGGACTTGCTTTACATCCCTTCCGCCGCCCGACCCCTCTCAACATGCCATGGCATCCCGTGCCCTTCCATGTCCGCTCGGCTGCCTCAAATCCGCCTTACCTGCGCGAAAGCGGGAAATGATGTCGAGGTCGGGGCCCCATGAATGCCAGCAATAGATCGAAGACGATGTACGGCATGCTCATTAGCTGTCCCCGAGCCGAGACAATCGGGCCAAAATCCGCAGGTCTCCCCTTCCTGATGACAGACAATGAAGGCATGAGCACCGACGGCATTGTTCCCCGATGCGCACCTGGTCTGACTGCCTGTAGTAGAGTAGAGCCAGCCATTTTTTAACCGCCGCCAGTTTAGTGCCCTCGGAAGATTCTGGGCACCAGGTCACGCGGGGACCATGACACTGGCGCCGACGGCCCAATTGTCCGATCCGAGAGTCCATCAATCAAGAGCACATGCCCTTGCAGGTCACTTGGAGTTTTTTGAGTTCAGTTCACTTTTTTGAAGAGTTCCATCGCCGTTGACGTCGTAGTCGTCGTCGTTTTCGGCCCAGAAAAACCATTATAGTTAATTATGAATAGTTGAACTTTATTTGGAGGAGGCTACGCAACGGCCGGTCGCTGCACTTGCAACGTTACTCGCCGCAGGTAAAACTAGAACGTTTGAAAGGGCAAACCTCTTGGCCTTCACCTGGAAATTTTTGTTCTTTCCGACGAAAATCAAAAATTAGTGTATCTTTTGGAGGTTTGATTTATGTAACAGCTCGGAGTGAATCAAAATCGAATCCAAATTCAATTCATTCATCTTCGTATTGTCGAAAAAACTTCCTTTCACCGAATTTTGAATCTTGGTGGCCTTTGGTTGCGCGAGCCGAGCCGACTTCCGGAAGGTCAGGGCATTCGGCCAATTTGCAAAGTTGTAGTGTTCATTTTTTGACTGTTCGATGCTTGAAATCTTCTATTGTTTTTACAGTTTTCAAAATTCCAAACCCCTCCAAAACATCTAGTCCCTACCGTACCCCCCTTCTAAGCTACCATGTTCCATAACTTTTGCAACCGTTTATGCAAAGCTGAACCTCTTCATGCTTGTTATCCCCCTCTTCCTGACCAAACCGAATGTCCTTGGTCATCATCCCTTTGCTGACATGATGTTGGTGATGACGACGGGTCATCTTATGTTGTCCTGTGCATGGGCATGGTTATGAGGGCCCTCGTCTCTCGAACGCAGCTCCTTTTGTTAAACCGAACGCTTTGCACGGGGCAAAACTTGTAAATTTGCATACGAAACAACGTGGACGCTGTTTTGTTGGGGGCTCTGCGCCGGTGTGCTCCGATCAAGCGCATCCGACAAACATGAGGACACAAAAGAACCCCCTTCCCCTCGAGATAGATAGATGTATAGGAGGGGCTCTAATTCGATTCCATGTATTGCCTTCGGATCGGAAATCGGTTCGAAATTATGCGAAGGGCAAGGTGTGCTGACAGACGGTAGGCCCGTCGGCGGCAGCGGCGGTGGTGGTCGCGGAAGGGCCCACTTACCATAGGCGGAGTCAGAGGCGGCGGAGGGCGAAGCTGGAGCTGCACAGGCAAGGGCAAGGTGGCTGTTACGACGACGACGACCATCGGGATGGGATGGGATCATGGAGGTGGAGCTGGGCTGGGCGAGAAGCAGCAGAGGACCCCGCCGATCACGACACCGGCGTCGCCGACGTAGGGGCAGTGCCCATTTGTTTGAAACAACCATCGGCGGTTGTCAGGCCTCCGGGTCAAGAGCCATCTCTCTTCATCCGAAGGACGAGAGCCTCCTGATGGCGCGCTCTGTCCTTTTTCTCAACCAAAACTTCATGCCGATGGATGCACTCAGCCCCCTCTACCCCGACGGCGGCCCTTTTCCATCCCATCCACCAACTTTACATTAGACACCCTCCATCTATGCTCCGTTTGATCCCGAAACCCACTACCGCTCCAATGTTTACCAATCTCACCACCCATCCCACTGGCGGCTACTGTACAGTTACCCACCCCATCCATGCTCCATGAATCCAATCTCTCCTCACCACATGCCTCTCGTGCCTTCTCTGTTTGCAAATCACAATTCGAGTCGAGTCTGACCGATTTTTTCTGATCTTGAGTTATTACACACACACACTTTTTTTTGTCATTGAAACCTTTGAGTTCAAATTCAAAAAAATTCTATCCAGATGTAGTATGCCAGTTCAAGTGCCTTCCTTTTTTCGAGCCGCGTGGACTCATAACCTCAAGACCTTAAAGTAGACCCGTCTATATGCCCGATCATTCAGTTTCCAACATTGTAGGTACATCACCCGAGGCGGTAGTCTAGCCAAGTGTTCCATATTAGACGCAAAATGGCATCCAGAATAGCGCTACCGATTCTCGCCTGGCTCTTGGCTACTGTTTTAGCTCAGGCGCCGTCGACGGCACTTTTTGAGAATGAAATTCAAGGTAGGCAAAGTCAATTGTACAGTTTTTAATTTTTGAGTTTTCGTGCTGGGACATTTTTGGGGGGCTATGATTTTACACTAGTGTATGCGTGCATACTTAACGCAAACTTTCAACCTTCAATCCAGCAGTTTTTTCTTAATTAATCCACAAATATGTTTTCCAGAACCTTCTTGTTTTTAACGTTTAATGAAATTTGCGAAAACGGTTCAGTTTTACGACTTACACGCATCCACTAGTGTAACCCCCACCTTAATGCGTGACCCCCAAAAAATGTCCCATCACGAAAAGTGATCCAATTGATGTTGCACTTCCTGTAACCTTCTTCAAGCTCTCCAAAGTTCACAAAATTGAACCAATCAAACCCGATGAGCCGTTTCTTTCCCGAAGGCCCCTCTCGGAGCAGCACTGTCTGTCCTTGGCACGATACACGTCCGGTCAATTGACTCGGACCCCTACCGCGCATCCCATACCTTTCCCCTTCTTCCCTGTCTTTCTTTACAAAAGAAATAAGGAAGTCACAAAAAAAGCAAATGTGTCAAGCGTCAGTCAACCCGGGGGGAGAAGGCCGACTCCATTTCGATTCGACTTTCACCCTGGGCCGGGGTCTAAACCATCCATGATGACGGCCGGAATGGCGGATGTATGTATGTGAAAGGTGTTCGTTGACATTCAATGATGCACCTTGGAAAAAGAAAATGTGCAATGTAACACCAGCCAAGGAGGCAGGTAGCGCCTTTCCTTTTCCTTTTTCGGCTTTGTAATAACACTGACTGCCGGTGGCGGCTGGTTGCCATCCTAATGAGTCAAGGCCGAGGAGGATCCGAGTCGAACTCGGTTGGACTGACCATCGGCCAAAGATGGCAAGGGCCGATGTCCTTTAGGTTGCAATTTCGAAAAAAAGTTACATACAAAACGAAGCGAAAGTTGTCATTATTCGCCGGGGCAGTAATCCATCAGATCGCCCCATGACACAGGATGGTGTAGGTAACACGCTGGCCCTTTTTCGGAGAGAATTAGCGCAAATTGCCGGAAAATGGCATCAAAAAGTGAATGTGAAGGTGAAGATGAACATGGTCAACAATATTGTCTTTTTTCAGGCAAACCCGACATTAGTTGCGGCGTCGGAGAGATCAACTTCAAAGTCGACACGAAAGCCAAGGCACCCGCCCGGATCTACGTCAAAGGCAACAGTGATAAGGAGGAATGCGTCTTCCAGGGCACTACCAATGCCACAATCCCCCTAAACAAGTGCAATATGCGTCGGAAACGTGAAATCAGCCCCTATGGCATTGCTTATGACTTTACGATTGTCGTCCAATTGCATGATCTGTTCATCACAAAGATGGATCGTGCCTTCAATGTCAATTGCTTCTACATGGAGAGCCAACGGGATGTCAGTGCCGAACTCGGAGTGTCAGATCTTGGCACACAGACACTTTCGGGAACACCAGCAATGCCGGAATGCATTTACACGATCCACAAAGATAGTCCGAATGGTGCCGTTGTCCGACATGCCAAGATTGGTGACACACTTTACCATGTTTGGGACTGTCCGAGTGATTTGTACGCGATGAAGCTGCATTCGTGCTATGTTAGCGATGGCAGTGGTGGCAAGTTTCGAGTGATTGATAACGATGGGTGTTCGATCGATGAGTTCATCATGCCGGCGGTGACTTACAATGCCGAAACGACGAAAGCTATGGTTGCGGGGCAGGCATTCAACTTTCCGGATAAGACTTCGTTGAGTTTTGGGTGCCAGATTCAGCTGTGCTTCAAGGGCGAAGATTGTAGTCAGATTTCGGTAAGAACATAAACAAAAGCGATTACGCAGTTTTAAATTTTTCAAATTTCAGCCCCCAAAATGTGGTGCCGACAAAAACATCATTTCCCCCAACCAAAACTCCCTCAGCGAAGAGCTCGACGATGAACAGCTGATCCCATCTTCCTCTTCACCCGTCCCTCCATCAAGCACTACATCAACCCCCGCGCCGACGACACCACTTCAAATCTTCCTCAGCAGCACTAAAAATCCCCTCGATTCCATGCCGGCCGACTTTCCCCGACCGGCTGTCCTTCCATCAGCCGATTTTGAAGGCTCCGGCGAAGAAGATTCCGAAATCACGTCCACAACGAGCGCGACCATCAAACTGCTCAAGAAGACCAACCGCTCCCAGCGCCATTCCCCTCCCCGACCCCGCAGTCTTGTCAATTTCGATATCCAATCCCCAGAACTCACAATCATGGACAACAACCTCGACCCTGACATGTCGGAGCCCGCCGCCCAGAAGACTTTCATCGATGAATTCGAATCAGCCAACCGTCAAAACCCGAACGAAATGCCGCAACGAGTGTGCTTGCCCGTGTACAGCTTCTATGCCGGTATTGCCCTCATCCTTCTCGTCGCTGGCATCGTCTTCGTTGTTGCGATGAAGTCGCGAAAGTCCATGGGAGTCCACAAATTTAACTATTGACCACCTTTTTAAACTTCAATTAATAGTATTTTAACAATGCCTTAATGGAGCACAGCTGCCTTTTCATACGAATTTAAACTGCCGGCACACATCCGATACCACAACTGACCCAGTTTATCACCAATTCCAAGGCTTCTGTGACTTTCTTCAAATCGGTCGAATCTCAAATTGTTATAAGTATCGTAATTTTCTTGTTTAATAATTGAATTATTTGTCTTTTAAGTTATCAGTTGATTATACTTCGCTCAGTTTATTCCAATCGCTATACTTCAGCGATGTATCGCTCATATCCGTCTTATCACTTATCACGTGCCCAAGTCTTAGCCAACCCAACTTTGACTTTCCTTCTTATCGATTTGAAACACAAATTTTATGATCCTTTAAGCTTTATCTAATCTAATTGACTTTGTAAGCATGTTTGCTTAACTTTATTCATAATCATTCATCGAACGAAATGGGTTTTCACCTTGTTTTTCTGATTTTTTTGTTAGTTATTTATTGTTCTGTTAAGAAAAATAATAAAAATATACAATGAAGCTACAACCAGCTTGCAGTTTTTCACCAACATGAATAGCAACGGCTCAAGTGACTTATTTCGCTACACAATTTTGCGCATTACGACACATGAAAGACGTTTGCGAAAATGTACCCTCCGTCTTTCAGTTTACCCTTTCAAAAGATAAACACAAAAACGGATAGCCGTACTGATAAAATAGGTTAATGAAGTTGCAGATCGCATTGCAGTGTCAGAAAGTGAAATCTACCTTCCATTTTTCGATGGATTTCAGAAATGACACCACGATCGACCCTTTGCTTTATCTTTTATGTAATGATGGCAGTTGCCTCAGTTTTTGCCGTTGAGCGCGAAGACTTATTGGATTACCTGAAGTATAAGCAACAGACACGAACGACGTTTGACGGCCGAATTGATCAGCAAGTTGAGCCACTTGGCTATGTTGATGGAAAGTAAGTAGTCACTAAAGTTTAAAGATTATGACAGTTTACAAATTCCAGACCCATTTGGCCCCGGATCCTTGAAAAGGTCAAATCGCCTGGACGAATCATTTACGACGATGACAACTTTGCGTACCTTACAAATGAGCGCAGTGTAGTCGATCTTGTCCACAAGATGGACATGGAAGAAAACTATAAACGTGTCATTGCCTTCCTAGATCGGTTTACTAATTGAGTTGGATCAATATTATTCGCAATAAATATTTTATCTACTTTGATACATTGACGCTTTCCTCAGTTTTTATTGTCTCAAAACATTTCGAGCCTTCAAAAGATGCACCTTCGCAACATCGATGAACAATAATCTTTTGGTTTAACAATGTGACTCGTATTGTTGATTACTAATTCAGCGGCGCGTGCCTTTCAAAATTTGGTATAACCAAAACATTGGATCCATTTTAAACAACAACAGAACATTCATTGATGATTAATTTTGCTTAAACGTAATAAAAAGCAAGAAACATCAGCGAAACAATGAGGTGCTTCTCCACAATGGTTCTTCCAGTTTATGGATTTTCATCAGCTTTGTTGATGTTTCTAACGATTCAGAAGAGCATTGCCCTACAATGTGGCCAAGTCAACCTCAATGTGTCTCCATGGTCATCTGGACTAACGCGCAAACCCAGGTGGATTCTCGGGGGTCGCAAAATACCAGAATCGAATGCAATGCCGTGGCTTGTTATTCTAAAGCTGTCTAATACCCGTGTCTGTACAGGCAGCTTGATTGCGTCAAATTACGTCCTAACAGCTCGGCATTGCTCAAAAGAGATTCAAAGGTCACCACTCGACAAAACTTTGGTCGGTTACGGTAATGTCGAACGGAATCAAATGCGTGAAACGAGAATTGAAGAGATATTTGAACATCCGGGTGCTGACCTTGCTGTCCTGAAAGTATGTTAAAGTTCAATTGAATGGAAGTAACCGTGCCATTTCAGTTGAAAGATGCAGTTCACCAAACACCAGTGTGCCTTCCAGAGTGGTACAACGCCGATTGTCGCTTGGCGAAGGCCATGGTTGTTGCCGGGTTTGGACGATATTTGGAAGAAAATTTTGATCCTACTTTGACACGAAATGGATCGATTAGTATGTTTCAATAAAAGAATCAGTTTTTATCGATATATTTTTAGTCAGGCAGATGCCAGGCAGTTTTATCAATTCCGCGATGTGGACTAACATTGAACAGCTTGACAGGGACGTATGCACACTTCCATCGTTGCTCCCACACTTGAGTATGTGAAACGTAATCCGACAATTTATCAGTTTTGAATTCTTCAGACATCCAACCTCATGAGTTCTGTGCCGGTGGATTCGGTCACGGCTCCCTTGATGGTGACAGTGGTGGTCCAGTTATGAAAATTGTCGGAAACCGAGTCCTTCAAGTTGGCGTCACGGCACGCGGATTTTCAAAGGCTGTAAATCACAGAGTGTATGATGCCGGGATTTATGTCAATGTTGGGGATCATGCCGAGTGGATCGCTAAAGTTACAAGCAACACGGCGCAGTTTTTGCGCGTAAATGACCCCTGTAATGTTTATTGATTCACAAATTGTGAATCACAATTGGTCAAATGAGCGTAATAAAATTGCACATTGAATTGGTTATAAAAAGTCAAACACTGTAACCACAGTTTAGATTTAAACAGTTCATACAAATTAAGCGTAATTGAAGTATAATCATTTTCATTTCATCACAATTCAATAAAGCAATCACCAAAAAAATTGACAAAAAACAACAACCGTAAATTAACCCGTCGCTCACAAGATCATCAACAATGAAATCACTGTTCCATCATCATCTCATTATCGGCAAGGTCCATGTCGAAGCACATTACTGAAAAGTAAATGAACCGGCGTTCATTTACAATAAGCTTCATCCTGAGCAAGTGTTTTTGCTCTTCCTGCTTTCCGCAACTCATCCGGATGTTGATGATTTGGAGGGCGGCATGGCAAGCCCTGAGGCCTTCGTGGGTATCCGCGACGACTTCGGTGATCTGCAACCAGTACAGTAAGTGCTGGCGGGCTTCGGCTGACGTCATTCTTTTAGTCATATTGTAGTCAACCACCGACTGCATGACTTTATACTGGATACCCCGTTCGATGTTTTCGGGGGTCTCAACGTAAAACGTGGTGGATTCCATGGTGTGAAAGATAAAGGTTGACGGAGAAGAAGTTAGCTATAAGTTTTAGAAATTTGAAAATTCCGAAGTTGCAATATTGCGCGACACGAATACTTTTATCCCCCTACAAACCGGATACAAAAACACAACCTTTTCGGTTGTTATTTGGCTAAGCTCACAAGTCGCAACCTAAACCGACCTTACTGCTTCCATCGTCATTACAAAAATGAAGAGGAGCATGTTTTGCAACAAGCGCAACGTAATAAGCTTTACCAACCCTTCTTGTCGACCTCATACCCACTATTGATTGCGCGAAACTGATGCACATCCACTATTTTAGAAAAGGGACACACAAGTACTGTAGTCGAACACGGTATTTTTGCTTTTGCGCAACTTTGATTTTTTTCATTATGTAAAATTCATGCAGTTTCAACACATTTCATGCATCCAGAGCTGTCGGGTTCGGGTTTCGGTTTCGGGTTTTTCCGGGTTCGGTCGGGTTCGAGTTCGGGTTTTGCCGGGTTCGAGTTCGGGTTTTGCAAGGTGTCGGGTTCGAGTTCGGGTTGAAGATCCGAACCCGAAAAAAATGAATTTCGAGTCCGGATTCGAGTTCGGGTTTTACAGGTCTCCGGGTTCGGGTTTTCAAAAAAAGTTTAAAAAATTGAAATACCAAAGTCTTGCGCTTGTAGCGGCCTCATTCGTCACTTTTTTTTACAAAAAAGCATTATTTTACACGCCGAAGTATCGAAATTTAGTGACAAATAAAGCCAAATTGAGTTTTTTTCGGGTTCGGATTCGAGTTTTTCCGGGTTCGAGTTCGGGTTTCAAAATTTTCCAGTTCGGGTTCGGATTCGAGTTCGGGTTTTGCAGGGTTTCGAGTTCGAGTTCGGATCGAAGATCCGAACCCGAAAAAAATTGGTTTCGGGTTCGAGTTCGGGTTCGGATTTCAAGAAAATTTTACAACCCGACAGCTCTGCATGCATCCCCATGCTTTTCGACCTGTTCTCATTTTGCCAACGGCTACAACCTAAGTTTCCGAATTCGGCAATGCATCGTCAAAGCAAGTCAACTGAAGAGTATCTGATTTTACAAATTTTTATTAGAAACACAACTGAAAAACACTCAACACTCGAAAAAGCCTTATAATAACCGTACGACAACAAAACAAAACTTAAAAAGCAGCAACGACCGGTAACCAAACTCATTCAACCATCATCTCCGTGCTGTCGATTGCCATGTCAAACCACAGTGCCGTAGAAAAGATATCACGGCGATTGTTGACGATCACCTGCATCTGCAACATCTTTTTCTGCTCCGCATGTTTTCCATACCGCATTCGGATCTCGATGATCCTCAGTGCCGCGTAGCAGCCTGTGAGGCCATCGTGTGGGTCCACAGCAGTGTCAACTTGCTGCATCCAAAACAGGAGAAACTCGTTGGTCTTGGCTGGCGTCAGATTCTTAACAAATTCTATATTTACGTATTTTTGGCACACTTCATATCGAATCTGCCGTTCAACTTCGTCGGAGGTTTGGCCGGTATACGAGGTGCTGGACATGTCCATAATAAAGACGTTAATATCGCAGTTTTAATGAGCAGAAAAGTAAAGGTATGACTTAGGCCGCCACACACACTGCGATATTATTGGAATGATCTGTTCAGGCGTTATGAGCAGGGTGAGCAAAAAGCTTCTTCCTCGTTTGCTTTATCTCACTATGGCTTGAGTGTCCCGCCCAGAAAAGCTGCGCAGTGACGGCTTTCACTCATATTAGGTCAGTCAGTTACAGTAATCGACCACCAACTGTGATAACATTGTTTCACCCTGATGTCAGTTTACATGTCACCCTAAGCTTTACTGATAACCGTAAAGCGTAAATCAATGCAAATTATGCCGAAAAACTCTTCGGATCTTAGAACCCCCAAAAAGCAGTTTACAGAAACAAGTCCAAATGGCGGGGTCGTCGTCGGCCTCTTCGAGGGCCCAATCACCATCGAATTTGAGCACGCTTCTAACCGCTCCCGCCGCTGATCCAACAATTGCCTACACCGAGCATGAAAAGAAGTGGGTTGCAAAGCCCGAAGTTCGAGGTCTCGCGAAACGCTTCGTCAATCGATTGATCAAGCACCAAACCATTGATGGCTTCACGGATGACGAGATTAATGTCATTTTGAATACTGTAAGCACTTAGTTTCACTGCTTAAAGATGTGCCCAGTTTATAGACAATCGAATTACTATCCCCGGCCCCGGCATTCATCCGCATGACAGCACCAGTCGTCATCTTTGGCGACACGCACGGCCAATTCAGTGATCTGCTTCGACTTTTTAGCCATGTCGGCTTTCCCCCTCAAACACGGGTTCTCTTTCTCGGCGATTACGTTGACCGCGGCCGGAAATCGATCGAAATTGTCATGCTTCTATTCTCGATGAAGCTACTGTATCCAACACAAGTCCAAGTACTTCGGGGAAACCATGAATGTGCCAAAATGAACAGACTGTATGGATTCTACGAACAGTGCCGTCGAGACCGAGGGGTCGTGTTGTGGAAGAAGTTCAACCAAGTCTTCAATGAACTACCACTTTGCTGTTTAGTCAGTGAGCGGATTATCTGTATGCATGGAGGGATTTCGCCGGATATCAAGAGTCTTGATACACTTTATAAGTTGAAGGTGGGTGCTTGGTTCTTTTTGTTGGTCCCTTACCTTGTCAGTGGCCCAGTTTTTATCTAACAAAACTTCAATGACCTTCTGTTCACCCTCTGAAACCGTTTTACACACGCACTTCCGATCATAACTCACTTTCGGTGACTGATAGTGTCTAAATTTTCGCGCTCTGATGCAACCAAATAGCAATTCGAATGAGTTTATTCGAGTTTTTATGGCTTTTTTTAGTGATTAACGTTTGCGGTTAACGTTAAATAAGATCATCGAGCAATGACGAAACCCTTTTCGTATTCGCCTACAATTAACAGTTTTCAGAAGCCCCGAACCCACGCCGAATGTGATACCGGTGTGGCCCTGGACCTCATGTGGTCAGATCCCGCGGCTGGCGCGGATGCATGTTGTAGTTGGCAGTTCAACAAGATGCGTAATGCGTCCTGGATGTTCGGAACGGAATCCGTCAAGGAATTCAACCGCATCCTCGACATTGACATGGTCGTCCGGGCCCATGAAGTCTGCCGAAACGGGCATCTTTTCTACTGCGACAAAAACCTGGTTACAGTTTTCTCGGCACCGAATTATTGTGGAACCGACGGGAATGCGGCATCGGTGATGCGTGTTTCAAAGGATTTGAAGTATACCTTCCTCACGATGAAGCCACGCTTGGATAAGAGTAATTTGAGCAAGGAAAAAATGGAATTATTGGATAAGCAGAATAAGAATGATATAAAGTCACCGAATCCGAGTAAGTTTCCCACAAGTCACATTTTTTTGTTACTTTTACAGTTTTTGTGTTTTTGAAGTTTGCACGCTTACACTAGTGTAAAAATCATGTGTTCGCACAGTGCCCTCAAAAATGTCTTACCACGAAAACTTATATGTTACAGTTTACACCAATTACACTTTTATCTAAGTTATTTTCAGTGCCAAAAGGAGCCCCTGGCGGCCTAGCATCCTACTCATCCCTTGACATGGCATCGGCAACATCCTCATCAGGGACCGATTCCTCTGAAAGCTTGGCATCAGATATGTCCAGTGCGGCTTCGACGAGTTCATCTGGATGTGCAACAACGTAAACAAAAAAACTTCGTATCCAGTTTAAACTTCAAAACCATTTCAGGGACACCTCATCCGCCTCGAAGTCCTCCGGAAAGGAAAAGTAATCCCGAGCCCCAACGCCCCCGCAAATTGATAACTTTGCCCAACTGACTTTCAACATGGTAACCATTAGCATAAAATATAGAATAAAACTTTATTTTAAAAGCAATTACTACAAAAGTAATACAAAGTTGTTCAAATTACAAAAAGGCATCACGGAAACAGGATGGGGAAACCATTTGATTTGGATGGGCCAAAATGCTGAGCAATCTCGAGCGAAGGAGGGTTTTCACTGGGCGAGGATAACGTACAGGGCGTAGATCAAGCTAAAATTGCATAGATTAGTACAACGGGATAAGTAGTCAGTTCAACATACCCAGGAATGTAGCCAAGAAGCGTCAACAGGATGCAGATGGCAAGCTGGACCGAGCAACCCGTGTGCAAGAAGACACCGATGGGCTAAAAAAGATCAAATAAATATATAAAAAACGGCTATGGAACAGTTTTCAAGCATGAATAATACAGTTGGAATTTGATTCATTTGAAAGTATCAGTGATGAATCATGTCACCAACAAACGTAAAAAACAGTTTTGAAATGACGTGACAAACAAATTTATCGACTTTTTTAAAAACAAACTCACCGGAATGATGACGGAAAGGATAATTCCAATGACATCGGCGAATGTGAGGGCCATTTTTGCTTATTTCTATAAATTAGAGGGTTTAGCTTTGAAATGGGATATAAACCGATCACGAGACGCGGAGGGATGGCGCTTGTAAGGCAGGCGTTTAAATTTCGGCGCGAATTTTATATAAACGAACCGCGTACCTCAGTTTTAAAACTACAGCTAAAACATTGGAACTAACGTTCACCGCAACCAAACCAAACCGAACCAAACTTGTGACACAAAACAACAATACCAAAACGAAGCAAAAAAACACGCACAAGGAGTGAAGTCACCGTCAACCGATTTCGATTCATTCGATTGAAAAGTGGAAAGAAGAGAAAGGGAAGAAGAAAAAAAGCGAGGCAAGGACACGACGGATCAGGCCGGCTGTCGTCCGCCGCCGTCAACAACCACCACCCTCCCAAACGCGCCAAAATAACATAACGTGCTGCTGCCGTCGTTGTTGTTGGCGGCGTTGATTTCAGTCAACAACAACCCCCCGAGCGAGGTTCGGTCGTCGGTTGGTTGCTCACCTAAGGGGGTTCGGATGTTTGTTCTGTTCACCAATACCTCTGACTCTGACTACCCCTGACAGCATCGCCCTAACCAAGCAACCTTCCGTGGTCGGCGATGATGACATGACATGAGGGGCCCTTCGGCGTGGCCTTGGGTGATGGTGGTGTAACTAGTAAGTATTTCTCATCAACAAAATTTCCATCTGGACCAACACACAATCACGTAACCACATACACGTGCGTCTCTCTCGAAATGTAATGCCTAGGCCTAAGGGTACTGGTTTTTTGTGCCCCTCCAGTTCACTTCACTCTTACGGGGCTGATGTCCTGAGGGGTAGAGGTCGGAAAAATGTTGAAAACAACCAGCTCAAAGGGGGTCGTAGGGGAGTTGTAGTACTTAGGGGACATGTGTGGAGGGGTATTGTTTGTTTGTTTGAATTCCAAATTGTGTTGGGACAAAAAATGGGTTCGGGGGTTACTGATTAATCTAGCGCGGCGAGCGTACAACAGTTTAAAGTCCATAAAAACGAACAATTGATAAGATACAAGGGTATAGCTATGCGAAAACTATTACATTTATAACAAAAGCGACAATGCAGCAGTTTTTAAAGAAAACCACCCAAGAATCCAAGCCCAAAGTCACCCACCACCACTGTCCCCACTGTTTTTATACATCAAAAGCTCGCTTCTCGCTTGTTATTGCTGACAACAGGATGTTTCTTCATCCCTACAGTTCTTTGGTCAATGAAAATTTTCAATTTCCAATGTATCTGGTCTTGGTCTGACTGAGTCATTGATTTCGTTACTGATTGCTATTGTTTTTTGAAAATTTTATCACCTTGAAGATCGAAAAACGCTTCAGTTTATTTAAAATCATCACACGGGCCAATTAAACCCTTCACAAAACCTAATTACTCCAAAAAAGACACAAAGGAATGAAAAAAAAAACCGATTCATTTGTCTAAACCCGTCCCTTCGAAAAAATAAACCAACAAAACCAAGGCAAAAAGGCTAACCCTTCCCCGGCAATCGGTGTAAATTTGACAAATAAAAAAGAAACACAGCGAAAAAAAGACAGAATTATGACAACAAAGTCAGAGAAGAAAACCGAAAAGACCAGCCGTAAAGGCTCGGCGCAACAGAGCAGCACCCTTTAGTTGGATAGATGGTCATTGAACTTTTGGGGCAATCTAACTAACAATTGTAAGCAAAACGGAAAAGACGTAGTATTTATTTCGCCAGCTTCTCACGCACCCCTTCTTATGGCTGTCATCGGTTGTTTTTCTCCGGCTTTTAAAGGCATACATAGGCATTGATTTTAATAGTGTCGTCGGTGTCGGTGGTGATTATGTATAAGAGCATTCGTCTGATGGAAGATGAACCATGGATCTAGGCAGCCTGGGTCCGTGCCTCAACATATTTGAGGGCCGCATTCGCGACATAAATGTCGCTTACGACCTCGCGAAGCTGAAAATTCAGAGTTTATGTGGATTGTTACGATGGTGCGGTGTCTCATTTGGGGGAGCGAGACTATTGTAGAATTGGACAATGATGGCTTTGATGCTTTCACAGCGCTCATTGTGTCGGGAAATGTCAATAGAGTCATCAGGGGAGGCTATCTTTTTGGATGTAACCTTCTTTGGGATTGTAAATTTTGACAATGCTTGCACAGATCAGTGATTTTCGGCACAAAGCACAATCAAATGATGACTTTGAACCCATTAGGCATCGACTAACAGTTTAGCCACCCAAAACCTAAAAATCCAAAAAAACATACCTCATTGATGGAAACAACCCCAACCAAACGTCCACGATCAGTCACGTAAGCATGTTGTAAGCCCAAAAGGGTGAATAAGTTGTGAACTTTGGAAAGGCTCGTTCCCCGGACTAATTGGCACGGCGTCGGTTCGATCGCTTCGTCATCGAGCTTGATCACATCGGTAATCTTTGATCGCGCAATCGGGATTATTGATGCATCTTGGGCCTGCAAAGTGGGTTATTTGTTTACTTTATCGGTTCCCGCGACGAAAATAAGCAATCTTTACATGTGTCTTTTCCGCATGTAGTTCATCGGCAAAGTTTTTCTGACGTCGGAGCAAGGGCGCGAGCGGGGAATCGGCTGAAATTGCGATCGATTTACGATGTTTTGCGGGGTTGAAGTGGGTGTTTTGATAACAACGAACAGGGCTATGCAGTTTAAAGATAGCAGATAAAGGTTCAATCGCCAGTTTAAAGATGATAGATAAAGATGAAAGACAAAAGTTGAAAGTATATACGAACCTTCACGGAAATCCTGATGCAACGGACTGGTGCTGAGTAGCGTATTTCCGGATAAGGAGCGATCAGTAAGGACGACATTGGCGAGAAGATTGCCGGTAGAGCTCCGTTTTCTGTTCAATGTTTGCGCGGGACCTTCTGTGGTGGCTACATGGGCACGGAGAAGGCCTGGATCTGGGCCAACACGGTGGATTAGAAGGTAGTGGAGGTAGCGGCGACCGACTGAGCCAAGGAGAATCATGTCTTCTGAAACCATGCTTCATCATTTACCTATCAGAACCAGTTTATTCACAAAAAACAGCTTTGATTAATCGCTTTCGGCGCAGTTTATCCAAAAAACCCACCATTATTATTGACCAAAGCAATAGCCCTCAACTCCGGCCGGGTCAACAACAACTGCCGAACCTCCAAATATGTCGAATCCAATGAAATGAACCCAACTTCACTCGACATGAACTGTTCCACCAACAACTCATGCACAATGGCACGATTTGGTGGCAATTCGTTCAAGTGGGGGTACTTCTTCAATCGCACCATGGCATCGTAAATTGATGGCTGCAAGAAGCCAGCTACTGTCGTGGCAGTCAAAAGAGCGATCAACACCGGCAGCAAACTACTCAATTGCCCTGTGGCTTCACACACAATCACGGCAATCGATATGGAATGGGTTACGGCGCCCGTAAAGGCCGCCGCCCCCACAATGGCATACAATCCTGGGTAGATGGGTTGTTCGCCAATGCCATCGGGGAACATGAGGTGAAGCCCTTCGCCAATGATTCGACCGCCACAGGCACCAATGACGAAACTGGGGACGAAGATGGAGGCCGGGACGGCGAGACTGATCGAGATCGCCACAAGGATGAACTGGAAAGAAAGGCATTGATTTATGGCAGTTTAAAAAAGTTTTTACTTACATTAACAAACAAGAATCCGCTAAGTGCAATAAAAGGACTGCCGTGGGTAGACCACCGATAAACAATATCATCTGGGCATTGATTGGATTCTGATAAACCTATCATGGTGCAGTTTGAGATGAAATCGGATAGCTGTTCGCGGAGGGTCCACTGGAACGAATATGACAGTTTAAGACAGGCTTTGTGAGAAGATAACAAGGGGGGTGTCACGCAAAAAATTTTTATTTCAAAAATCGATAGAGCTATATGAGGACTTGTTACTGTACAAAAATGAGGGTCTGAAGTTGCCTTCTGAAGGAGCTACGATTTTTTGAAAATCGGCGTCTGAAGTCAATTAACTTTCATAACTCTGTTCGTTTAACTTCTAACGATCTGAAATTTTGGCTCTAGGGTTAACTTTTGATGCTGAATCTATTGGTGATACTAAAATTTTGTTATCAGTGATAAAATTTTTTGATAAAAAAAATTGTGACAATACTCGAATTTTCAAAATAAGGGGTTTGAACATTTTATTGCAAATTATCATATTACAGTATTAGATTGTTAAAAAAAGTTATTTGTCTATAATGTATCTGTGCACGTTGGTGATCTTTATCACCTCAAAGCTAGTGATAAAAATTCAAAATGCTCCAATCTCAAAACGAGTTACATATTTGGAATCAGCGTAAAAAATAGTGTCGGATTGTATGTTTTGTTTTGTTCCATATTTTCATTCAAATTAATTGGTTTTTTATTTATTTAACACTGGAGGGGTACGCACAGAACCGGCGTGCGGCGGTCTCCACGCGCACACACCAGGTTCGACCCCGGCCCGCACTTTTTTCTGTTTTTGCAATAAAAAAGAATTTTTTAAAAGTAGTCCTGTAACATATCAAAACATATATTCCGACACTATTTTTTACGCTGATTTCAAATATGTAACTCGTTTTGAGATTGGAGCACTTTGAATTTTTACCACTAGCTTTGAGGTGATAAAGATCACCAACGTGCACAGATACATTATAGACAAATAACTTTTTTTAACAATCTAACACTGTAGTATGATAATATGCAATAAAATGTTCAAACCCCTAATTTTGAAAATTCGAGTATTGTCACAATTTTTTTATCAAAAAATTTTATCACTGATAACAAAATTTTAGTATCACCAATAGATTCAGCATCAAAAGTTAACCCTAAAGCCAAAATTTCAGATCGTTAGAAGTTAAACGAACAGAGTTATGAAAGTTAATTGACTTCAGACGCCGATTTTCAAAAAATCGTAGCTCCTTCAGAAGGCAACTTCAGACCCTCATTTTTGTACAGTAACAAGTCCTCATATAGCTCTATCGATTTTTGAAATAAAATTTTTTTGCGTGACACCCCCCTCCCTAGGTCCTTGTTATTTTCTCACAAACTCTGTCTTAAAATGCAATTTTAGGGTGTACGATGGGTGAAACAGATCCCGATCGATTCATGCTATCACAATTTATTGTTTTCTGAGCACGGTTAACACAGTTTTTTTTATTTCAAGTGCGAATTGAGATATTTTTAAAGATTGTATTATTTTTTCAAGTGTGTAATGCTCAGTTTTTTTTTTCAATTTGCCAGTCCCCCACCCAACCACCCTCCGACCAAAAGTCAAACAATTGCAATTGCCCCCCTCACATAAGCTTACCTTTCCTCCAATGTACTGCCCGATGCCCTGTTTACCAGGATACGTTACGAACGCAATCGCGACCGCCATGAAGACTGTGAAGGAAACATCGCTGAAAAAACGACGGTGAAGATAGGTTTAACCGCCCGTGATCAGGGTAAAAACGTAGAAACAACAAAGCGATAAGCCAAAAAACTCACAATGTGGTTCCGAAGATTTTGCGATAGATTTTATTGTGCTTCCGGAACAGACAGATCCATCGATAAACAAAGACGAAAGCACTGCCCGCGAAGCCAGAGATGAGACTAGAAATGGGATTATAGGGGTTTTTATCGGTTGGTGTTTGTGTAGTTTGGGGGGTTTTTTGGACACACGTGATGAATAGTAGACAGATCAATCAGTTTTTAAACGCATATATTGAACTTTGCTGTACCGCAATGCCACAGCGTGCCGTACCATGATGGCACGGGTACGGCAATCCAAGTTTTTAAGACTACGATACAAAGGCATTTTGAAAGTACGGTGCGAAACGGTGTACCGTACCGTACCGGTACGACACCGTACCAACACAATAAAATGCAAGAATGTGAAAACCCAGTTTAACTTACCCAATGAGTACAAACAATGGAATTTCTTTAACCACGTAAACTTTGTTGGGCAAATGCGTTTCATAGTAGCTGAGAATCGTATCCGCCACATTTTCCGGAGCCAGGCAAACATTAGCATAGTGAAAAGCCAAAGCGGCACAAGTTGTCGTCAAAAAACTTCTCCACAAATTCTTCACAGCCGAAAATCGTGATGTGCTCTCAATGGCATACAACACCGCGCCCACAGGAGCATTGAAGGTGCAAGCGATACCGGCAGCGGCACCAGCAAGCACATTCTGCATTTCACGGCCCTGACTCGACATTAGACTGTTTCCCCTCAGTTTCTCAGCAGCCCGACTTAAAGCCATGGCAACAATGGCACCGATGTGGATGAAAGGACCTTCTTTACCGATGGGCAAGCCACTGCCCAGGGTCAGGACTAAACCTGTGACTTTTGCGAAAAGTGTCCTCAAAGTGAAGTAATTCGACAGCATGAAGCCATCCAAGATGACTCGAATGTTGGGAATACCGCTGCCAATGGCCTCTCTCGAGATGTATTTACAGATGACAGCGGCCCCGGCGACGAGGCATGTCATGAAGCTGACCCAGAAGGCTAGGCCGAGGCGCCAGTCTTTCTTGGCAGCCGCTTCGAAGCCGTTTCGTCGGATCCAATGTAAATGTTCATAGGACATGTCGACACTGAAGGAGAATGCGGCCACAATGACCCCCATTAGGACGCAGATGAGGGAATCTTCGAGGAGAAAGTTGCTGAGTTGGACCCATTGGCCTGAAAGGGGGTACTGTAGGTGCAAAGATTCAGTTCAAAAACAACTTTTTTGTATGTAAAGGTCACTTTGATCGCCTTTTCAAACTTTTTGTAATCCCTTCAAATTCCTCTTATCAGTTTAATCCGCTCATCTCCCCCTCTCAGCCCCACTAATCCAAACCATCGATACAATCAGCACCTGTCGGTGCCACGTGCCCTTCAGTCCCTTTCCAAAAAAGCAACTCACGTTTGACCACATTCGCGAACCAGCTGCTCCGTCGATTGTGATGGCCCTCGACGGGGGCAAATTCCGGATCTTCAAAGTGATCCAGCAATTTTGGCGATGTGACTGGATTTGCCCGGGCTCGCGACAATGTGCCACCCGGGGTACGGTGCATGTTGCGTGGATTGATTAGGAGCTTCATGGTCGTGTATCGATCGGGCCTGGGCCTCCTTAACCGGAAGTAGAACCCTTGAGGGCTTGTTCGGCCTGCAAGAAGAAGAACAAAACAAATATCAATTCAAATCAGCAAAGCGTATCTATTCGATCAATCAGAGTGAATGTTTAACAATGACAATCACATGCGGGACAACGACAACCCCGGCGCGGGTAATCAGTGTCAGGCAAAAACACGATTAATCAGTTGTCATGTTGAATACCTTTTTTGGAATGAATCAAATCAAACTTTTGGGGGTGATTGCGGGGGTTAAAAAAGGTTTCTAGACTAATCAATGGGATGGATTGGATTCATTTTGGGTTGAAAAGGTTCTTATTGCCTTGTAATAAGGACTGTGGGGGTGGTGGACGTGGGTTCGGAAGGGTATGGGGATCATATGGGTGTTACTGATTAGAAGGTGTTTGTTTGATTAGAATTTGCGTTGTTAAGCTTTAATCGTGTCTTAAAAAATAAAAAACGCAAGAATCGAGACGAGAAAATGCAGTTTTTCGCGACCCATGACCCCAAGTTGAAACACCGTAGGCCAATTTACGAGTTTTTGAAACTTCCGACCCTCTCTTTTAAACCTTAACCCCCCTCACGCAGTTATCTCATTATCAGTCCGTCGCGCATCAACCACTAAAAGAGGGTTTAACGACTTAGTCGATCGTCTTTGGATGATGCTCATGCGCCATTTTCCATTTGAGTTTATGGCCCCTCGAAATAGTAACGCCTTAGGTGTTACCGTAACCACGACCACGACCCTCAGGGCCATTTGACGATCACAACCAACCCCATAACTCATTCCCAAAGTTGAAGTTGGCAAACGCTGGGTTAATAGGGTTACCTGGAGACTCTTTGCTTATCTCCATTAAACCGGTCGTGTCGAGAAGTTTAGGGGCTACTAAATATTTAAGGTTAACGCGCAATCAGCAGACATGAAAGATCAAAACGCAATCAGTATAGGTAATGAACTGCCCCTGAGGTCGTAACTCATGTGGTTTGCGCACGGCGGCGGCTGCGGTTGTGTCGTTAATGGTGATGGCAGCGGGCGGGTTGATCTTTCAACGTTCAACCATGCCCCGACCATCAGCCAGGCTACAAGACAATTCGACTTTCTATACATTTTTGTTGCAGACACGGGGCCCCGGGTGCAAAGGCGGAACCAACGAGAGGGGGTGATTCGTTTGTCGTTTTTGTTGGAGGCGAAAAATGTATTCTTTGAGGCCTAAGGCTAATAAAAAACTCTTTTTTCAAAAAGGCGGGACTGTCACATTCACATTCACGTTTCACGTTTAAACATTGGACCTGGAGAAGGCCGGGTTGACAGTGTGATAAAAAAGATGATTGTAAAGAGGGTTTAAAGCTTAGTGAAGTTGGCGTTTTGGTGGGGATAGATAGGTCATAAAAAGAGAGGCGGGGTCGCGCCGAAGGTGTGGGTGAGATGATGAGAGGGGTTTTTGTGTAACCTCTGAACTGGAGGGTTGAGAGATGTGAAGGTTCTGTAGGCTCGGGAAAGGCGATGCCAGTGATTTCGCTTTGCTTTGCTTTCGGACCGAAAGTGAAGTGAAATCAAATCAAATGATAGGGCCTGGGGTCGGGACCTAAGGGGCGCGAGATGGCGATAGTTGGCGAAAAGGGGGGTGGCAGCATGGCAATGCACCCGCCTACAAAAGTCGAAAAGTCGACGACGCCGGTCTCGGAGCCCAGCCGTCGTCAGTCTGATCGTGGTTTTCACAGCAGTTTTTCCAAGCAGACAGCCACGCCATGCAAGCCCGCCTTTTCGCGAAGGGGAGTGCAGACGGACCGAAACCCGGACCCGGCGGTGGTCATGTGAAGCTTCTTTCACCCTAGGCATTCCCATTCCCCGTGATTGGGGCGAATTTTGTTGTTTTTGGCGAAGTGTAAACCCTTTTGAACACAAAGCAAGTCAAGTCAAGTCTCCTCGCCGATGAACACGACTTGACTTGACAATGTTCGCCTTCGCCTTCACCATCATCGCCACTGCCCTTTTCCCCGTGTTTTTCCACCCTCTAATACCATTGCCTTGCCTTTTTCCCTCGAAATAACATAAAAAAACAACAAATATTTTCAGCTTCCTCCTCCTCTCCTCCTCTCCCCAATGAGTAGCGATGAGCGCCAAGCATCGGAGCCCTTCCTCCGGGCCGGCATCAGTCCGACGTCGCGAACCTCATCGCGACGGTCGAGTATCGCGAGCGCGACGATGAAGGCCCTCAAGAAGATTGGCAACTTTCCGGAAATGGCCGCCGAGGAAGGCGATGAATACGTTTTCGACATTCGTCAGGTGGGTGCATTCACATTCATCAATCTATCAATGACTTTTGGGGTTATATTAGTTAAAAGTTTGCCTTGCCCTTGGGCCATCGGAAGACATTTGAAAGACATTTGAAATGTAACCCAAACCAAATTGGCTGAAGTGAAGAGTTCGGTGCGACCATAAATCACGGCTACTTTGACTTTTTTCGTCCCTTTTTTTCGATGGAAACCCCTCTTTGTCGAAAAAAGCGTCCTACGTAATCAGCATAGGGTGGTATAAGGTTAAATTTGATCACAGGGGACTAATTAATTGAAAACGGAAGCAGTAGAAGTAAAAACAGATACTTTAATCGATCAATTGCTTAAACAAAAAAACAGTCTCTGCAGTTTTTAAAAACCACAACTTTCAGCAAGTCTGGCGAACCCGCGAAAAAGCCCAACCCCGAGTTGAGCCGGATAGTGCCTCTCGAAAGGGTGCCGTTTCCCGAAAGCCATCAAAGTTTGAGTTTTTCTTATCAAAGACCAATCTAATCAAGCCAAAACCGAAAAACCGTGCCCCATCTGCCTTCGCTGATTGGATTTTGCTCGCTTTGCTTGGAACCCTGATGGCACTGATCTCCTTTGCGATGGACATCGTCATCCACACGTTGCATCATTCCCGGGATACGCTGATGCATGTATTGGATGGACAATGGGGACCGAGTTTGGTGACCTGGACGTTGTACGGTGTCGTGCTTGTCACTGGGGCTGCCGTTTATTGCCGAAAGTTGGGGCCTCAGGCGGTTGGAAGCGGTTTGTATCCAAATCAGATGTGGTTTGCAGTTTAAGTTTTAAACTTCAGGCATCCCGGAAATGAAAACCATCATCCGTGGCGTCATGTTAAAGGAGTATTTAACGCTGAAAACGCTCATTGCCAAATTGATTGGATTGACGCTAACGCTGAGCAGTGCGGCTCCGGTCGGAAAGGAGGGTCCTTTTGTGCATATTGGTGAGATTCCACAACAAAGGCAACCGACTAACAGTTTTTTTTTCCAGGATCGGCACTCGCCCGCCAACTCTCCCGAATCGGATCCACCATCAATGGCGTATACGGTAACGAATCTCGCCGTTCCGAAATGCTGGCAGCTGGTTGTGCCGTCGGTGTCGCGTGCACGTTTTCATCCCCTGTTGGAGGGGTGCTCTATTCGATCGAAGCCACGAGTATCTATTTCGGCATGCGGAATTACAAGCGATGCTTTTTGGCAGCGACTTTTTCCGCTACCGTTTTTCGGGTTTTGCAGGTGTCTGCAGGGACTTCTGGTAAGTTTTTGACTTAATACACAGTTCCAAAGAATCACAATTGTTACTCAAACTAAACAATGCAGTTTTTCACCTTTCGTGCTGGGACCATTTTTGGGGGCATGCACATTAACATGGTGTTTACACTAGTGTATGCGTGCAAATTTTTAAACCAAGCAGTCGACACAGTTTATAACCCTCAAACCACGTTTAGCCGTCGTCGCCCTCTACCAAACATCCTTCCCCAAAGTCTGCTTCACAGCGACCCAACTCCCCCTTTTCGCCCTTCTCGGCCTGATCTGCGGTCTCGTCGGCGCTTTCTACGTCAAAATTCAGCGTCAATACATGTACTTTGTGCGTCAAAATAGATACATGAAGAAAATCTATGTCGATTAGTAAGTTTTTTTTTATTACCTCTCATTCTTTGAAGATTTATATTTATTGGCATCAAAGCACAAAGGGTAAAAAGTCATGATCAATTGGGACATACTTTACCCACAAAGTCAGAGTCAGAGCCAGAGCCAAAGTCAAGTTAAACGTGCCTGTCACGATGTCTATTAATGTCGCATCAGTTCAGTTATAAAAAAAGTAAGAGGGAATGCAATTCATTGCACAATTGCATTGTGCAGAATGCGTTAAACCAAAACCATGAAACTAAAAACGGTAACACAGGGTTCTAAATCTGTTTTCAGAGATCATGCATTAACACACAAAATGCATGCATAGAGCAATCAATCAATCAAACAGAATAAATTTTTCAGCTGGTTTTTGTACCCAATTTTGGTCATGACAGCATTCTCGGGATTGACTTTCCCGGGCGGATTCGGGCAATACGTCGCTGGAAGTTTGTTGTTCGGCGAAACGGTTCGGGATTTCTTTGGAACATGCAGCTGGCTGGTTGGGAGCAACATTACAAACGTGTGCACGGTACAGGAGTTGAATGTGTGGTCGGATGCGGGTCGGCATCATCCTTTGTATATTTTGGGGGCCTTTTTCGTGTTTTCAGTAAGTTTTGGCTTCAGTTTTCGAACATCTGGAACGTTTCACTTACAGTTTTTCTTCGTAACCGTCTCCTCAACCCTCCCCGTGCCATTGGGTGCCTTTGTCCCCTCATTCGTCATCGGTGGCATCATCGGACGCTTTTACGGTGAAGGTGTACTGTACCTCTTCCACGGCAGTGAGCACCCCATCTATCCAGGGATCTATGCGGTCGTCGGTGCCGCGGCATTTTGCGGCGCCGTAACGCATGCGGTATCGGTGGCTATCATTTTGTATGAAGTTACTGGGCAGCTTCATTTCACGATCCCGATTTTGATTGGCGTTTTGGTCGCGCATGCTACGATTAAGCACATTATTTCGAGTTTGTACATGTCGGTCATCCAGATTAAGAAGTTGCCGTATTTGCCGGATATTTCGCATATCAGTCAAGAGTGGGTTTAACTTTTTTCGTTCTAAATTCTTAAAAATGGTGCTTGCAGTTTTATTGGCATCACAGCAGACCAGTTCATGCGCAAAAACATCAACTTCATCTCGGCCGACTCAACATTGGGCGATATTCGAGATCTTTTGATCAAATACCCTCGAGTCAAAACATTTCCAATCTGTGATTCAAACAAAAACAAATTCCTCATTGGATCCTGCATGCGATTCAAGCTGGCCAAAGTTGTCGAACAGACAATCGGCCAAAAAGCGTACTCAGCTGAATTGGCGCGACAAATGTCGGAAAAACTCGTCTCTCTTCCACCCTCGGTTACTGTAGCCACGCCGGGAACTCCGAGCACCCCGGGTCTCACTATTCCGGCCCTCGGAACCCCACAGGCATCTGTTACCCCTCAGGCAACCCTCGCTCAAACCCCTGATGATAACGATAAGGATGACAGCAGCGGCAGTCGCCACGAATCCGAAAACCTGCTCGAAGACGCGGAAAACCGATCAATGAGCGGAAAGTTCTTGCGTTCACTGACACGAATGGGTAGCTACCGGTTCCGGATCAATGCCAACCTTCCTCCAAGTGCCGGATTTTCCGTGGAAGAGCGGGATCGCTGGATTGCTGCAAAATTGCGAACGAAAATCGATTTGGGCGACATTGAATTTGACAGTGCGCCATTCCAACTCGTCGATCGCACACCATTGCTCAATGTTCACATGATTTTTTCACTGATGGGACTTCAGAGAGCCTATATTACGAGGGGTGGTCGACTTGAGGGGTTGATTTGTATGCGAGAAGTAAGATTTTCTGAGGTGTACAATTTGACAGTTTATGGTTAAAAATCAATTTTCAGCTCCGCGCCGCCATCGAAAACGTCAAACTCGGCACGCTCTGTGCCCGAAGCGTGGCCGAATCCGCGAAGTTGAGCCAGTTCTTCATGCAAGGCGACAATCACAAGGGTGAAGTTGAATTCAAGTCTGGCTGATGGAATGGAATGTTGCTTGCTGCCTGTAGCTTTTGTATATTTGAAAATAGTCGCCGAAAACAAAACAGAACTAATATAATTCTTAAACATTTTCAAAAATTTATCTGCAGTTCATCATTTTTTCGACCGCGACTACGGGTACCGTAACCGACAACACAGTAATGCAGTCATTTTTCCTTTTCTATTCTTTGTCTTTTTCATTCACATCCCACTCCCTTTGTAAACATGTTAAAATAAAAGCGACAGTATTTCCAAACATTACGCGAAAATACTTACTCGTACTCACATGGGAAACGAACGTAGCACGCAAGGGCACTCTCGCTTTTGTAGGCACATTGTTGCGAACTTTGGGGCTGGAAAGTATGTAGGTTTTTTTGCGAACTACAATTGCTGGCACTATAAATTCGAACGGTTTACCTACAAAATAACGAAAAATTAAACGGAAATACATACAAAAAAGTTGCCTTTCGCGCTTTCGCAACTTTTAGTCAGTTTTACAACAAAAAAATCCACAATTAAGCAGATGATTACCATTAGTATTACCATTGTCATCGAAAAAAGATAAGGTGTCACAAGTTGGAATAAAAATAGTATTATAAAACCCAAACCATGAAGGGTGTGAATTACCCATACTTGGCATTATACACGGATTTTGCAGTGCTGTGTGAAAAAAAAGTGTTATTGTAGCCCCGAGGGCCTTGGTACTTTGCTTAAAGTAGTCGAGATTCGTTGAAATGTGGAAGTAACATTGCTATTTTGATAGTGTTTTGTCGTCATGTCGCATGGAAGCGTGCGGTGGAGCGGTGGAGGTGTTATTATGCTAAGGGATTAGAAATCGCTGCCGAAAAGCTGTTTTAATTATTGAATTTTTTCATTAATCAAGAACGCCAGCGGTAGTTTATCGCAACATTTGGGCGACTGCTGTCTGTCTTGGCTGTCCTGTCGTGATTGTCAGGGACACGCAAACCCACAAAAAGTGGCACCAAATGTTGCCATTCGCCTACAATTGGATTTGCCATTCCCCTCCCACTTCTCAAAAGTGCGGGCTTTTTGTTATCATTTGTCGGCACAAGTCGAATTGAATGCAATTCGTTCAAGGTGAGGGCATTTGAAAGTTGAATTGGGGGTTGGCTGGCTTGTCTGACCGACTGAGCGTCTTTTTGTTTACGGTATTTTGGATAATATTTTGACTCTACCCAGTCTCTAGTGGCTTCAACCCCATAAAGAACGCCCTTGCCATTGGTGGCGCATCTGTCTGGCGCTTTCAAGTCAGTTTAAAAGAGACTCAGACCACCCACACTTGCCTCATTCCACTGATAAGCAGAAACCAGCCTTCCTATGAGTTCCATAGCCATAGCTGCGACGGAAATCGCCATGAGTAACTCGACTTCCGCGACGGCGACAGTAGTTGATGAACGTATTTTGGGTGTTCTCGCCGACAATCTTATCCTATTTTTGCCACTGATCTACATTGTGCCATCACATATTTTACATTGCGTCATACTGTATGTTTTGATTGCCCCAAAAAGTCGGAAGAATTTCACTGGCAGTTTTTACCGTATTTTCGGGATTCAAAGTGCCAATAACATTCTTCATTCATCGTTTTACTTCCTCTGCGTTCGAGGGCGTTTTTCGACAGTTTTTAAAGTCGTACTCGAAGCACTTCCAAAAGAAGGTTTTTTCGTCGTTTTTCCGTATGTCATGGCATTTTACACTTCGGCAGCCTTGATTTTGTTGGATTTTGTTCTCACTTTCAACAGATTTTCTGTAATTTTGCTAAAAGCCCAATACAAGCCATTTTGGCACCGTGCCATCAAGCCAATCATCCTATTTGTGTTAATTTCACCGAATATTCTAACTTGGCCCATGTGGTTCCAAGATTACTGTATTGCACCACCAGCCAAAGGTTATGCTACATATGTCTGGACGGCACGGGACCCATATGCGATTAATTGGGTCAGCTTGAGTGTTGGATTCGCGGTGCTGATTATCGTCTCTGCCGTTTTGGATTTCCTTATGAATTTGTATGTCATGGTGGCATTGGTCAAACAACAGAAGAAAAATCAAATGTTCAATCAAAAAACAAAACAAAACGAAGCCACAGCTGATAAGAAGCTATTTGCCGTGTCGCTGTGTGCCTTTGTCGGGCAACTAGCGAGTTTTATTACACAGGTGAGCCCTATTTTGATCATTTTTAACTTTCTTGAGGTTAAAAAACACAAAAGAGCAACGAGATTACCCTTTTTGGCATAAATAGGCTGTGAAAACTGAAGCCTGACTAAGTTTTACAAAAACCACAAAATCCAAACTATATCCGCCTGACTCACTCACGAGCTAGCTGCCAGTTCCTATTGTGCTCCCAGTTTTGTACCCATTCAAGTACCTACAACTTACAGTAACCCGGCTCGTTTTTCAGGTCATTCTAACCCTGGTTTCGGACAAAGTCGTCGTGAATCGCATGCTTTACTTCCAATTCTTTGTCGTTGACTACAATACATGCGTACCGGCATGGAGTCTATTCTTTATGAGCAATGACATTCGTCGCAAAATTCTCGGAGTCGTTGGCGTCTCGAGTGCTGACTCAACTTCGGTCGTGGCGATTGCGACAACGAATACAGAGAAAAAAGGAAACACGAATCCTGGCAAGGTTGTTGTGTCTACTCGAACTCGATGACCATACTTCGAGGTCTAGCACCAGTTTATTTATTGTAAAAAGTTCAATCCGCTTAAGCTTTAACCAAATAATATGTACAGCAAGTTTAAACCATGTGTCAGTTCACAAAAATAAAAAACTTTAAACAAAGCATAACTAATTGGGCCACCCCGATGATGCCTTGGGAATTGACAAAGACAAAAATAACATTGGAACGGAAAACATTCATGGTGGTCGACCGATGAACACTTCGGAATTCGGAAAAACGTGTCTCTAAAACTTTTGAAATGCCAGAAAGTGCGCGATGGACACTAGATTGTAAATTATCTTCTCTAGACGTTACAGTTTTCTTTTAATCGCAAACGCCAGTTTTCTTTTTCACCTAAGCATGCTCAAAAACGGCATGTTGGTGGTGGTTAATTCTCACCTCCGTAATGTTATTTATGAAGAAAAAAGTGATGGGTAACTTCACCCATTCACGCTTCATACGTAAATCAAACGTTTAGTAAGGTCGGAACAGTGAACGCCATAGGTGGCCTAGCATTTAGCCTCTTCGAAGTTAAAAAAATAAACGTTCAACACGTTGTGTGTGGGTAATGAGTAATATGAAGGACAATGACGGCAATTTTGGGTCGAAATGTTATTGGGGATACATGTGTATACCATTTTTGTGATGTTTCTGTTAGATTGGCAGTCCCTATTCCATTGATTCAAACCATGCCCGATCGAGAAAACATTCATGGTAAAACAACTTCGAAGAAATTCAAACCAATCCCAACAGTTTATTTTTGTGATGTCAAGGTTATATATATTTTTAACAATTTGGCATCAATTCTATTCCATAATGTACGCATCAAAGAAGTAGAACTGTCGATACCACCATTATAGAGCTCGGATTCACTGGTTGTATCTGTTAAAAGGCCCATTACCATAGACATAGCACAGCTTAGTGCTATTTGAATAAGCATAAAAGGTAACATTGCCTTGCACTTTAGTAAAATCAATAACCACGATGGAGATAAGAATATGACCCAGGTAAAAATAAAAAATGCAAAGGTGTGATGGACCAAATATCGTCGATCCTCGATAAATATTCCACAAGGAGTATCATAAAATGTATGTTTGAAAGGTCGACAAGCAGCTTTTTGCCATGCTCGGAATGAGTCAGTCAAGTTTGCACTGGGGGTAAAAACAAAGCTAAAACATGTTTTTCGTTGGCAATAGGTTTATTTCATTGGCAAAAACTAACCTGGAGTTGAACCCGTGTACTTGTTCGGCAACAAATGTTGCAAAGCCAAAGTCGTCTTCTGGCAACATCACTATTCTGGCATTGATACGGACTTTCTTCACAGTTGGTCGTATTATTTGCCGTACTTGATTAACATTGATCTCTCCGTGTAACACAACGCGACTGTAGGGGCCGTGAATAAAAGGAATAACATTTTTATAGCTGTCGATCGAATCACAGTATACAACCAATGTGTCTTCCACGTAGATGTGCTGCCTTCTTGCAACAATGTCATCAACGCGCAAAACAACCTGCCAGATTGGGTTTATATTCATACTCCCGTCATAAATGTATTTTAAAAGTGAAAATTGCTGTAGAATTATAAACATTCGAAATAGAAACGTGTCTTTTGATGCCCAATTGTAAACCGCTTCATTATCGGTAATAAATACTTGATCGTAGGGTTCCGGACGAATATGACGGAATTTTTTGACATTCTCACAAACTTCGCTAAAAGCTTTGACAGTTTCAAAGGGAGCAAGGACAATCATTCGATTCTGGAAGCCATACGGTAGTGCATCAAATGGTATTCTTTCAGCTTTTCGTAACAACGTTTTCATTAGAACGGAATTTATAGATTGGCTGCAATGTGGTTGAAATCTGCCACGAGGGGCAGCCAAGGAACAGGTGCAAGCTAGCACAAACGAGTGCAATGTGTCCTGCGCAATTGCGCCATGGAGACTGTCCACATGGATTTCTGGGCCTACCATTATCTGGCCGATTTCAGTCAATACCTGCGCGGATACGTTAGGGTCGAACACAAAAACAAGAGGGAAAGAAGGTTTAGGGTGCGCTAATTGGCCATGGTTGTACGATTTATCTTAGATACTAAGCATATCATTGCAGTACAGTTTTATTGTTGCTTTCCACCTTCGTAATGTTATGTTTGAAGAAAAAAATGATAGGTCACTCCACCAGCACACACACACCTCATACGTAAATCAAACATTCAGTAAGGTCGGAACAATGAACGCAATAGGTGGCATAACATTTGACCCTTTCGAAGTGGAAAAAGTAGACGTTCAACACGTTGTGTGTGGTCAATGAGTAATACGAGGGACAATGACGACAGTTTTGGGGCGATATATCAAAACATTGAAATATTTTGTTATCTTATGCAAAAAGTATAAAGCAGGTAAGCAAGCTGACAAGTAACACACTTTTTGATACAAAATCTTGTATTTACGCCAAATCATAAGTATACAAGTTTACATGGAATGAAAAAGTCGTGAATGAACATCTATACGTCGGACAACATTGGCAACATGGGTCTGTTTCGGTTTTGGCATGGCAACTCGAACGTTATTTCTCTCCCATTCAAAGAGGTTATTTTAAAATCGTCAGTTTTTCCATCGTTCACGTATCTGAAACGCCTCTTCTTCTCTCATTGCTGGATTTACCTTTCCTTTATGATCAGCCTTTGGTCCCCTATACACTGTTAGAATGTTTTATTTTTGAAAAGACGTCAATTTATATTATCAAATCTTTTGCAAAAGTAACTCAAAACAGTTCAAAGTCCCTCAAAAGGTAACATGCGAACGTTTCCCGAGTGCAAATGTTTCCCCGTTTTTTCGTGCCGAGAGTCGAGCTGCGTCGAAACGCGACGGGCCATGTCGTTTTTAAGTGTGTGTGCGTGCGAGTTACCCTACCGGAGTGCGCGGGGGCAACTCACTGATACGCGCACATACCCAACATAATGGTTAGAAGAAAAATAGACCAAGACCCAACACATTGGTTCTTTGTAAAACTGATTCAAAATGACTGTCTGAACAAGACCCAGTACATTGGTTCTTTGTAAAACTGATACAAATGACTGTAAGTGCCAGACCCAGTACATTGGTTACAGTAAAATAATTAGAATTCAAAGTCTGAACCAGACCCAACGCATTGGTTCCTTGTAAAACTGATACAAATGACTGTAAGTGCCAGACCCAGTACATTGGTTCTTTGTAAAACTGATACAAATGACTGTCTGAACAAGACCCAGTACATTGGTTCTTTGTAAAACTGATACAAATGACTGTCTGAACAAGACCCAGTACATTGGTTCTTTGTAAAACTGATACAAATGACTGTAAGTGCCAGACCCAGTACATTGGTTACAGTAAAATAATTAGAATTCAAAGTCTGAACCAGACCCAACGCATTGGTTCCTTGTAAAACTGATACAAATGACTGTAAGTGCCAGACCCAGTACATTGGTTCTTTGTAAAACTGATACAAATGACTGTCTGAACAAGACCCAGTACATTGGTTCTTTGTAAAACTGATACAAATGACTGTAAGTGCCAGACCCAGTACATTGGTTACAGTAAAATAATTAGAATTCAAAGTCTGAACCAGACCCAACGCATTGGTTCCTTGTAAAACTGATACAAATGACTGTAAGTGCCAGACCCAGTACATTGGTTACAGTAAAATAATTAGAATTCAAAGTCTGAACCAGACCCAACGCATTGGTTCCTTGTAAAACTGATACAAATGACTGTAAGTGCCAGACCCAGTACATTGGTTCTTTGTAAAACTGATACAAATGACTGTCTGAACAAGACCCAGTACATTGGTTCTTTGTAAAACTGATACAAATGACTGTAAGTGCCAGACCCAACACATTGGTTCTTTGTAAAACTGATTCAAAATGACTGTCTGAACAAGACCCAGTACATTGGTTCTTTGTAAAACTGATACAAATGACTGTAAGTGCCAGACCCAACACATTGGTTACAGTAAAATAATTAGAATTCAAAGTCTGAACCAGACCCAACGCATTGGTTCCTTGTAAAACTGATACAAACGACTGTAAGTGCCAGACCCAGTACATTGGTTACAGTAAAATAATTGGAATTCAAAGTCTGAACCAGACCCAACGCATTGGTTCCTTGTAAAACTAATACAAATGACTGTCTGAACCAGACCCAACGCATTGGTTCTTTGTAAAACTGATACAAATGACTGCAAGTGCCAGACCCAGTACATTGGTTACAGTAAAATAATTAGAATTCAAAGTCTGAACCAGACCCAACGCATTGGTTCCTTGTAAAACTGATACAAATGACCGTCTGAACAAGACCCAGTACATTGGTTCTTTGTAAAACTGATACAAATGACTGTCTGAACAAGACCCAGTACATTGGTTCTTTGTAAAACTGATACAAATGACTGTAAGTGCCAGACCCAACACATTGGTTCTTTGTAAAACTGATTCAAAATGACTGTCTGAACAAGACCCAGTACATTGGTTCTTTGTAAAACTGATACAAATGACTGTCTGAACAAGACCCAGTACATTGGTTCTTTGTAAAACTGATACAAACGACTGTAAGTGCCAGACCCAGTACATTGGTTAATAAAAAGTGGATGGTATTGGCCGTTCAAGAGGGACCCAATACGTTGGGTCTTTTAAAGTTTCCTTTCAAAAGCAGAGGTCTGGTCGAGCGCGACGCTAGGTACAGACCCAACTTCTTGGTTCTTTTTATTGATTAACAGTTTGACGGCGCCAGTTTTTTCATTTAAAATTCAGTTGTTGGCGCTAACATTGTTAGCTTTGTTCTCTGAGTGCGTTTAAGCAACTTTAAGCTGCTTTGTTCCTCCCTATTTTTGCAACCTGTTGTTTTCTACCATGTCTGTTAACACAGGTCGTACCCAAAATGGCAAATCTCTCCTGTTGGTTATCAATGAAGATTCACCTGATAAGGTTTACAAGTTTCAACAGAAGCGAGACGACAGTTTTGTTTGTGTTGGTTGTTGTCAAGAACAGCGAAGGCGTCGAAGACATAATGAAGCAAGAATCAGCGTCAAAACGGTTAAACGCCAAGCCAATGGTACTTTTTCTCCGAAGTTTGAAAACGTAATTCACCATTGCACCGGGTTTGAGCAGACAGTGGTGCAAGCTAAAGTGCAACAAGCGAAAAGGTTTGACTCAAAAGTTCAGAAATGACATAATAAATGACAGCTTTTCAGGGAAGTTTACCACAGCATCGAAAAACAACTTTTTCGTCCCCTTACCGGCTACCACACCATTACCAGGAAGATTGCAGTCATCCCTGGATTTGTAACTAATGCTGATCACACCTTAACAAAGGGAAAAGAACTCAGAAACTTGCGTTACCATGCCGCCAAGGACAATCCTCCGGAAATCGACCCATTCAATCTGTTACCTGAGTTGAAGGTAAGTTCTTTTATCGTACTCGTTGAAAGTAGTTAGGAAATAGAAGTTAGATTACAGAAATCACAGTTTTTTAAGAAAACGATGGTATCCGTAAAGTGGTGAAAGTGAGCAAGCATGGTTGTAGTTGACGATAATATATATTTTTCTTCTTTTTTAGACATCTCACGTGCCAAATAGTGATACTACGCCAATCAGTTTTGTGCTATACAGTTCACCTACCGCCCCAATCTTCCAAGTATTTGCCGACAAATATAATCTCGAGGCTTTATTCAATGCTGACATCATTGCCTTTGACGGCACGTTCGAGAAGGTCCCCCCTGGCGTTTATCAGTTGTATGCCGGTATTGCTATTTACCATGACTTACCTGAACGACAATCGGCATTTGAATCGATCTTGGCTCTTTTGCCCAACAAAAGTTACGCTACTTACTTTCAATTGTTTTCAATTCTCAAAGCAGCGTTTGAAAGTCATTTTGGTGCGACTGACAAGCAGTTTCATTTTATCGTGGACTGTGAGTGGGCGGTTATCAAAGCCCTTGAAACTGTATTCCCTGGCTGTGTTGTGACCATTTGCTATTTCCATTTTAACAACAATTTGGTCAAAAACGCAAAACGCCTTGGGGGAGTTGACATGTACGGCGATCCAAAGTTTAAAGTCTTTCTTCGTGAGATTGTCGGTACAGTCTTCATGCCGGTAGACGTCGCAAGCCAGTTTTTGGATTTACTTTTCACCGAACGCCACCGGCCATCAATTGATAACTTGGATGATCAGATTGATGCCTTCATTTCATATTTTCGATTGCAATGGTGGCATCACCTTTCTCGCTTGAACCATTTTGCTCGCCAGGGCCCCCGCACAACAAACAATGCCGAGGGTTTTAACAATTCGTTGAACTCGAAGTTTTCTGAGTGAGTCGTAATTTGAAATATTATATTCCACCAAAACCAGAGCTGTCGGATCAAAAATTTTTCTTGAAATCCGAATCCGAAACTTTTGCAAATCCGAATCCGAAGCCAAAATCCGAATCCGACAGCTCTGACCAAAACCCCTATTTTTAGATCGAACCCAAGCTATTCGAAGATTTATCGTGGAATTCGGGATATGCTTTGCTCGGGTGCCGTGACATTTTTGGCTTCTGGAAAAGGATTATATAAAAATCTTCGCAGACCGGAGAACCGCGCAGCAGATGCAAGTATTCAAGAAGCAGTTGGCAATTTTCATGCTCTCAGTGTCGATGGACGGCTAACCTTTGAACAGCTACGAACGTATAGCCGGAAACTCTCATATCTTGGCTCGGCGTTATCGGATTTAGATGCAGTCCCGCAACCCGCGTGAAATCTAGCCTCGGTGATTAAAAGTTGATAGTAATCTTGTTTCATTAATATTTTGTTTTCCTTTGCAACTTTTCTTAATAGTTCAAACTGTTTTAATAATAGTATTTAATTAGTTATTACGTTTTTGTTTTATACATAAAAAAAAGTACTTTGCTTGTTTCAAGGTTATACAAATGGTTTAATCCATCTCATTATCTCTTTTTTCTTTTGCCTTCTGATAAAAAAAAGAACTTTTAGCTACTATTATGGCTGAAGATCGCCCAAATGGTTTGCTCAAGTTAAAGAATCAGCGGGCGAACTCACCTTTATCCGGGGTCGAAAGCTTCTTATACGCTATGTTTCCTTACCTCTATCCGCAAAAAATTCAACCGGACGATGCTAGGCTTCGAACATATCAAACTACCAACTTCATTCGAAAGCTTGTAGGAAACACAAAAGCCAATGGTTCGCCCCTTACCGATTGGACTTGGTATGCTTAGTTTGATTTTGCCACAATAAGTTACATAATTATACCATTTATAGCCATGGAAGTCAACCAAATAGGCCTGGAACGCTTTTTCTTTCGCGCAAACTCAATGACTTTATGGAGATCAAGCTAAAAACATTCTTACCCGTTTGGAAACCACAGCGTCTGACTGGCATGGTCGCCGAAATCATCTTGGAAAACTGTGGATCCTTGATTAAAAAGGCCAAGCTTTATCTTGTTTTGTGGCGTGCCCTCTTTGAAGAAATTTGCCAGCCGCAGTTGGCTGCATTGATCCTATCTGTAAGTGTAATTAGGTTTTGACAGAGCTTTGTGGAAAATGACTATCCTTTAATTTGCAGCTTATGTTTGATCTCTCCAGCGAGTTAGGAATCAGCCAAAGCTCGCTCAATTTGTTTGAACATTTTGGTGAACCGATTTCTGATCGCATTCAAACGTCCTATGTAACCGGCATTCAGTACAGCAACTTCGACTTCAACAATGATGAAGAGGTTCGCCAAGCTTGCTACGAAATTGTGAAGCTGATTGCGCTTCGATGTGGGCGCAGTTCTTTGTTTATGAACAAAATTGATTTTATCAATTTGTTCGAAAGTAATAACTTCGATGCAATTGCATCTAACGTTGGATCGCAAATCTGGGAAGAATGCGACACGGAAGCCGTAAAGGGACGCGACGGCCATAATCGCAGAATGGTTCATCGCATCGACGCACATCACCTGGCCAAGGTTACATCACAGACAGGCGAAAACATCGAAGTCAGCAACAGAAATGGTGAAACGACCGGCAATTTTATCAATGAAGAATATGCAGAAGGCAGCGTCACGTCATCCGGCGATGGCAACGAAACGGAAGCAGATGAAAGTGGTGCCGAACAAGTTGATGATGGTGATGAGGAACCGACCGGCAATTTTATCAATGAAGAGTATGCTGAAAGCAGCGTTACATCATCCGGCAATGGCAACGAAACGGAAGCAGATGAAAGTGGTGCCGAACAAGTTGATGATGGTGATGAGGAACCGACCGGCGATTTTATCAATGAAGAATATGCTGAAAGCAGCGTCACGTTATCCGGCAATGGCAACGAAACGGAAGCAAATGAAAGTGGTGCCGAACTAGTTGATGATGGTGATGGGGAATCGGAGGCCAACTGTGCAAAGTCGGTTTGCAGAAAAGAAGATACTTTTAACAGCAGCGCCGAAGCGAACGACAATAACAACGACAAGGAAAACTTTGCCGAATTGACTGGTGACAATGCCAAAGATGTCGTCAATCCTCAAGCCATTATACAAGGCGGTTTGAACACCTTTTTGCGATTCATTCAAACAAAACAACAATCAAAATGACTTCAATCATTGTAAAACTTTAGGAAAGTTACTGCCACATCTAAGATTACAAACATTTGTACACTTAGATTTCTCAGTAAAGAAATGTAATCACTATAATTGATTGAAATCATTTTGAATGATATTTTGTTTGATTGAATCCGTGAACAAAAATATAACAAAGTTTTTGCAGGCACTGCTGTTCTTGAAGAATCTCCTCGAAAAGAAGCACTGACAAAACTCGGAAAGAAGCGGACAACCAGCGATAACCAAACGTAAGAAAGTTGAAGTTAGATAAACAAGTCATTTATATAAGAAGTTTCAGTACGAATGTGAAAAAGAAGAAGGAAGAAAACATAACCAACCGACTTTCACGCTGTGGAGTGAGCTTTGCCGAAGACAAATCAGCATTTGCGAAAGGTACTCCAGTTCTCTGCTATGATCCCAAGTACACTATCAATTCCGTAGAAGAATCGGGATGGTGGACAGCAAAGTTCGTTGCCGAACAACGTGGAAAACCGAAGGTCAAGTTTCCCGGTTATGGTACAGCCAAAGTACAGAATCCCACGGCAGTTGTCCTCGACCTGCAAAAGGAACAATTATAAATCTCCATTTTTGAATCTAATGTAACTCTCTTAGAAATTTGTATTTTGTTGGCATAAATTTACCCTTCGGTTAACAGGAGTAATTCAAACGCATTTACAAAACAAAAAGTAAAACCTTCTTTTGAAATGATCCAAACTGACCAAATTTGGGCAACCCAATAATTAAGTCGGGACGATTCGAAAACATCAAAACTTTACCAAGTATAGAAGACCTAGTAGATTAGGTCGGGTATGTGATGCATGGATCATATAACAGTGACCCAGTATGTTGGGTTGGTGGTCAGCAAATTACACATTACACAGCTGACCCAAAACATTCAGCCCCAGAAGCCGAAATTTAACCAAGTCCAGAAGACCCAATAGCTTGGGTCTGACTAAAATGTCGAAATTCGACCAAGTCCGGGGGACCCAATGTGTTGGGTCAGCCCCAGAATCCGAAATTCGACCAAGTCCTGGGGGCCCAATGTGTTGGGTCAGCCCCAGAATCCGAAATTCGACCAAGTCCTGGGGGCCCAATGTGTTGGGTCAGCCCCAGAATCCGAAATTCGACCAAGTCCAGAAGACCCAATAGCTTGGGTCTGACTAAAATGTCGAAATTCGACCAAGTCCTGGGGACCCAATGTGTTGGGTCAGCCCCAGAATCCGAAATTCGACCAAGTCCTGGGGGCCCAATGTGTTGGGTCAGCCCCAGAATCCGAAATTCGACCAAGTCCAGAAGACCCAATAGCTTGGGTCTGACTAAAATGTCGAAATTCGACCAAGTCCTGGGGACCCAATGTGTTGGGTCAGCCCCAGAATCCGAAATTCGACCAAGTCCTGGGGACCCAATGTGTTGGGTCTGACTAAAATGTCGAAATTCGACCAAGTCCTGGGGACCCAATGTGTTGGGTCAGCCCCAGAATCCGAAATTCGACCAAGTCCTGGGGACCCAATGTGTTGGGTCAGCCCCAGAATTCGAAATTCGACCAAGTCCTGGGGACCCAATGTGTTGGGTCTGACTAAAATGTCGAAATTCGACCAAGTCCTGGGGACCCAATGTGTTGGGTCTGACTAAAATGTCGAAATTCGACCAAGTCCTGGGGACCCAATGTGTTGGGTCAGCCCCAGAATCCGAAATTCGACCAAGTCCTGGGGACCCAATGTGTTGGGTCAGCCCCAGAATTCGAAATTCGACCAAGTCCTGGGGACCCAATGTGTTGGGTCTGACTAAAATGTCGAAATTCGACCAAGTCCTGGGGACCCAATGTGTTGGGTCAGCCCCAGAATCCGAAATTCGACCAAGTCTGGAAAACCCAATAGCTTGGGTCTGACTAAAATGTCAGAATTCGCTCAAGTCCGGAAGACCCAATAGCTTGGGTCTGCTCAAAAAGTCGAAACCGACCGAATCTGGGTGTACCCAATGTGTTGGGTCTGCATTACAAAGGACCCAAAAGATTGGTTCCCTCTTAGCCAAAACCGATTAAGTCTGGGAGACCGTCCTGGACCCAATGTGTTGGATTATTTCGTGCGCGCAGTTGCAATGCGCACACAACACGCATGGACGCGGGAAACGTCCATATGGCTCGGTGCGACAGCGACACGGCTGCAGCCCGAGCGGGAAACAATTGCATCCGGGAAACAATCGCATGCAATCCCTCAAAAGACCGCCGAGTGGCACAGTGCTTCCGGCTGTGCGCACAGTTTGCAGCCGTTCTGGAAATTAAAAAAAGGCGCGAAATTTTCACTTCCTCTAGTCTCGATGTTGTTTCCTCGCCTCGAAAAGCTTTTCGTGCCTTCGCACCGTGGTCAGTTCGTGACTATCGCCACCTTTTCACGTTTCGATGGTGTCAATGATTGCCTCACGTGGGCGCCATTGATAAAGGTGTACTTTATCACCATTTCAGCTCGACCATGTTCATCGACTCCATCGAGATCGAAAACTTCAAATCTTTCAACAGCATCCGACGCATCGGCCCCTTTGACAGCTTGAATTCCATCGTAGGTCCGAATGGTTCGGGCAAGTCCAACATCCTCGATGCCATCCTCTTCTGTTTCGGGGATACCAGCCGTCAGCTCAGGGTTGAACGTCTGACTGTAAGGCTCTATGCTCAGTTTTCTTCGACTTTTATATATAATTTTTCTCTTCCAGGATCTCATCCACGCTCCGCCATGGCTGGAAACTCGTCCAACATTCTGCAGCGTCAAAGTTGTTGTAAAGATGCCGAAGCTGGACGACACACGAACATTTTATCGTCGCGTGAACCTCAATGGATCGGAAGTCTTCAAATTCAGCGATGAGACACTGCACAAGAAGGATTACCTTGCTTTGATCGAAAAGCTTGGCATTTTCACGCGATTCGACAACTGTGCCATTCGTCTGGGGTCGATTGAATTGATGGTTGCCAACGGTGGTGAGAATCGGTCGAAGCTTTTGAATGCTATTTCGGGGTTGGTGGTTTTGGCGTTCTGTTGTAGGAAAAAAGCATCAGTTTTTAAAATGTAATTTATAGATCGGACAAGCTCTCTGCCGAGTATGCCAAGCTCGAAATCGCCATCGAAAAGGATCGTGAAGCCTTGGCTGCCCATCGCAACGATGTTAAGCGAAACGCGAATGAAAACCGTCGACTTACGTTTGCGAAGGAAAAGCGAGAAGAAATTGATGCCGAGAAAGCGAAACTTGTGAGTTAAAATTAATAAAAAGGTCGCCAGTTTTAACATATCATTTCATTTCAGAAAGCAGCTCGCGTTAATAGCTACCTCCTCGATGCCTATCCACTCGTTGAAGCCCGTGAGAAAGCCGTGAAAAACTTTGAGCGCGAGCAGCAGAAACTCACCGCCGATGGCGACAGGGATGCGCTGGCAGCCGATTACGATGAAAAGAAAGCTCTAGTCGCTGCCAAGTCGACTAACGCGAAGAAACTTGCGGCGAGAACTGCGAAAGCTGTAACTTTACTTCAACTTCATGATCAAACAGTTTAAAAAATGATAATTGCAGGAGTCCGAATGGAAAGCCGCCGCCAAAGTGACTTCCGAGTTGGAACAATCAGTTGCTCACGCCCAAAACAAAGTTGCCACGGCTCAGAAGATGTACAAAACCGGGCAGAAGAAGGCCAACGACCGAGAAGCGGATATTGCGGCGATTGAAGCCAAGATCAGGTAGGTTTGACACTGATGCGGATTGATGGTCGATGTGTCTGGCGGAGGCCGTATTGGCTGTGTGAAAAGTTTCATTGAAATAGAGTCGACCCGCTGATAACGTCTTTTCGGACAGGTGCTCTAACAAATAGTCAAATTACAGAGAGCTCGAGGCCAAATCGACCGAATTGGAAACGCAGACGTTGAACGAGACCCAACAGAGCATGAGCCAGACTACGGTAACATCTTTCTCGATGATATTACTTTGTTTCTACTTACCAGTTTTCAGTTAAACAAATACAATGAGCTTCTCGCCCGTGTTGAAAATTCACCTGTCACCGAGCAAGTTTCGACCGCGGCAAGCCTGCTGGATGCCCTCAAGTTTCAATTGACGTCTTTGAACAATTCGATCAGTGTGCTCGAGAATAAGTTGCAATCGGTAGGGGGTAGTTATACGTAGTGATACCAGTTTATAAAACTTCATTTCAAGGAACGCCGAGCCTTCGAAAATTTCACGGCCGCTGATGCCGACGAAAAGCGATATAACGAGATGAAGGCTGAAGTGCAAGCATTAGAGGGGGAACTTGCTTCGATCAAAACCAACCAAATCAAGCATCAGAAGCTGATGGACAAGCTGAAGAAGTTATCTATTCAGTACTGCGATGCTATGCGAGCCGTTGAACATCAGCGGGAAAAACAATTCATGAATGCCATTGAAGAGGATCTTCTGCAACGTTTCAAGGGTCGTGTCTTTGGACGTTTTCGGAAGCTGCTCGCTGTCAGTGATCCAAAGTATATGACAGCTGTTTCGAGGGTATGTTTTTGAAAGCTACCGACTCAATGATAAACGTCAGTTTTTTAACCTTTATCTTGTGATTCCAGGGCTGTTTCGCGCTGAAAGACGCTTTTGTCGTGGATACTTTTGAAACGGCATCTGCCTGTGTAACTTACCTCCGCGAAAATAAGCATCCGGTTCAAACCTTTTTGGCTGCCGACTCAATGAATCCTTTAAATCCGATTAACCTTCCTGACGGCACTGACAGTACTGCTCTCCTTCGTGATGTTGTGACTGTAGGATCAGTTTTTACATTTTTTGAAATCCAAAAAACCCTCAACTTTAGCCCCGTGGAGATGCTGGTCACGATGCCGTAGCGACTGCCATCAAATTCGTTTGCGGTAACATCGTTGTATGTGAATCATCCGAAGATGCCATGATGCTCACCTATCCCGAAAAACGATCCGGAAAAAAAGGTTTTACGACTGTCACCCTAGATGGAATGTTGTTGAAACCGAGTGGTACTATCACGGGGGGTGTCCAGAACGCGGGTCGCGATACTTTTACTGAGGATGATGTCATGTAAGTTATTCATTAGGACTCGGGTTTTGCAGTTTATATATAACTTTATTATAGTTCCCTTCGAAACCGACGAGAAACCACCCTCCAAGCCGTCCGAACACTCGAAGCCGCAATCCAAGGCGAAACGTTGAAGATGGCCAAAGTCGACATGTTGAAAACGGCGATGAACCAGTTGAATGAAAGCCGTGGCACTCGGTTGGGGGAAAAGCAAAAGCGTGCCGATGAGATGAAAACTGCAATCCACATCCTTGAAACGACGTACGAGGCCAAGAAAGCCGAAGTTGAAGTTTTGAATCGTCGGATTGCTGAAGCTGAGAATGCTTTGAAGGCGGCGTGTGAAGCTAAAAAGCAGTTCCATGCTGAGACTTTTGCCGAGTTTTGTGCCGAAAACAATATTGACGATCTTGAGTAAGATTCGTAGCTAACACAGAAACAGTTTATTCAATTCATTTCAGACGTTTCCAAACGAACGATCTCGGCATCCATGAAGCATTGCTCAAAGAAAGGCAGGAGCTCACCGCCCAGATTGGACAACTCAAGAGTGAAGTCAATTATTTGCGTTCCAACATTTCAGGTAAACCACCATGTTATTTCAGTTTTTAACAAATACATTTTAGACAGTACCACCGCCGCCCATGAAACCTGCCAAAAAGCCCTCGACGAGTTAGCTGCCTTTGAGAAAAAGCTTGCCGATAGCCGTCCTGTCGTCCAGCAACTTCAATCTGCTTATGATGCCCTTGCTGCGGAGCTGGCCGAAGCCGAAAAGGTTCTATCTGATTGCCGCGACTCCGCTGATGAAGCCAAGAATGCCCTCCGACAGCACAAGAATCGCGAAACCAAATTGGCACAGCTGACCGCCGAGCTTCAGGAAACAGTGGCTCGAATCAATCACAAGTTAAAGAATCTCTTCATCGAATGTAATAAGAACGGATTGGAGCTGCCTTTGGTGGATTGCGAGTTTGCCAATGTCGACTTTTTCGACAGTAACAATGAAACTGTTACGCCAGAGCACCGCAAAGTGCCTGTGGCCGATGTTGTGATCGATTTTCGTGGGGTTGAATCATGGGTGAGATAGGCCATTATCGAACATATCAGTTTTTGATGAAAATTTTATTTTTAGGTTCATTCTGAAAAGTCACGCCTCATCCGCCTGAAGATCTTACAGAAGGAAATTCAGAAAAGTGAGCTGGAGCTTCGACTCATGGATGCTGGAGTTACCACCGTCGAAGATTACAACCAAAAGTGAGTTCAAACTTCAGTTTAACCGTCTTTCCAATCCTGATTTCAGGCTTGCCGCCGCGAATGAGCTCACTGTTGCTGAAACAGAAAAGTACAGTGCAGTTCTGGTCCATCTGAACGACACGAAGAATGAGTTGTTTGCCCTGGGCAACAAGCGTCGGGACTTGTTTGCCAAGGTGTTTAGGCACTTTTGTCGCAAGTTGAGCCATGCTTATAAGGTAGTTGAATGGTTTCATAGTGTTTCCAGTTTAAAACTTATAGTTTCATATTTCAGACCCTCTACCGAAGCAATGATGCCCAAGCCTTCCTCGACCTGGACAACAAAGACGAGCCCTACAAAAGCCGAATCCGTTACGAATGCGTTGTTCCGGGCAAGGATCGTCGTGCCTTCGAGGACCTCAGTGGCGGTGAACAATCTATGGCTCATTTGGCGTTTATGGTTGCAGCACGCTCTAAGAATGTTCAATTCCTTGTCCTTGATGAGTTTGACGCTGCCCTTGATCGACGCAACATTTGTCTTGTAAACCATTTATACGACGACTACAATAATTCCAGTTTTGCTAACTTCCTTTTTTAGGCCAAACAATTCCTCCGCGAACTTGCCGTGGAAGGCAACCAAATCATCGCCGTATCGCATCGCCAAGAAGTCTACGCAGAGGGCATCTTTATTTTTGGCGCGTATCACCATTGTTTGCAGCAATGCCAGCTCGGCACAACTGTGATCAAGCTCAACATGGAAGGTGCAAGCAGTGGCTTATTGATCGATGAACAGAAGCGCCGTCAACAAGCCCATCTCGTCGAACTCAGTCGCTTGAAGCCGGCATACAATGGCGATGACAGTGATGCCGCTGAAAACGTCACCGATGAAACGGTTTTCAGCTGTTTCGGCGATACTGATGAGGTGGCTAAGTTCTGCCAATGGTTCACAGAAAATGATAACGGTCGTTGCCAGAATTCCGGCGCTTTGGCAAGTATTACGGCTCTTTTGGAGAAGTTGAAGGTATAATTTGATTTTTTGTTGTTTTGTTATTGTTTTGATTTATCAAGTTATCTAGTATTTAGATGCATTTATCAGCTGTTATAAACTTTTTTCTTACTAAAATGCTAATAATAAATACAAAAATAAGGAAGCAAAAGCTATACAAACCATTGTCGTCGTGGGTGCGCGCAGACTATTGTTTGCAGATATTGGTCCAATGCATTTTTCCCTTCTTAAAAATCTTTATTGATCCGTGCATACCACCCAACCAACCAACAAGGACAGTTGGATGCAACAAATATCTTTTGTAATAAGCGGGCATAATTGAATCCCAAGTTAATGCTTAAATATTCCGTAATGGGGATTCTGTTCTCTAAGCCTGACAAGGTGCCATTGACAGCGTTGCCTTTTGGCTTCCAGAATCGACTAATTACCCTTGCTCCGCTTGAAATCGTCAACGCTTTTAGCAAAGTTTGTGAGAACGTCAAAAAGGTTCATCGTATCCGTCCGGAATTCTACGATCAAGTGTTTATTACTGATAATGAAGTTGTTCGTCATTGGGCATCAAAAGACACATTTCTATTTCGAATGTTTATAATTCTACAACAATTTTCACTTTTAAAATACATCTATGACGGGAGTATGAATATAAACCCAATCTGGCAGGCTGTGTTGAGCGTTGATGACATTGTTGCAAGAAGGCAGCACATCTATGTGGAAGATACATTAGTTTTATACTGTAATTCGATAGACAGCTATGAAAATGTAATTCCCTTTATTTGTGGTCCCTATAGTCGCGTAGTTTTGCATGGTGTAATCAACGTCAATCAAATACGGCAAATAATACGGCCAACTGTGAAGAAAGTCCGTATCAATGCCAGAATAGTGATGGTGCCAGAAGAGTACCTCGACTTTGCCAAGTTTGTTGTCAAACAAATTCACGGTTTCAATTCTAGGTAACTTTTCATTCACATTCTTAACAAAACCATGTACTATTTTAGCTTTGCCTTTTATCCTGGACATCACTTGAGTGATCAATTCAAAGTTGTTTTGAAAATTACTGCTAGACGTGAGCCTAACAAACATTGTGTGTTTCACGATGTACAGGGTGTCTTTGTTGAGGACGTGCGATATTGGTATTGTTACAATACTATTTTTAAAATTGTTTGGACGGGGTTATTTCCACTTCCATCGTATGTATTAGCTGTAATTCATCTTTATTGGTTTAAAGTTGAAAATACTGTGTATTTGGTTTTATGTCATTCGTTGTTAGGCGCAATTCTTTCTTTGATGGATATTCATGGTGACGGCTTAGAAATGGATGCAATCGATAATACCGTGTTTCAAGACAGTGGGAACAATCATTGGATAATTTTGATGCGTGCATTGTGGGATACAATTGATGCTGCTTTATTAAAAGTGTATACAACAGTGTTTTCAAAAAGGTGAATCGAACAGTACGTGTTTTACAGTCTTTCAAGTATGTAACAGACGTGGCATTTGCCAGCTTCTTCTCGTTATCAATTTTCAGCGTTTGTATAGTTCACAGAAAAAAATTAACCGTTTTTCATGCTTATACCCCATCTCGTCGGCGAACGGCGCTAAGAATCTTTGGAAGAACTCGCAAGAACCGTTAAGTTCGAAACAAAGTTTCTTGACGTTTCTTAGCTTGTGCAAGAAACGTTACACTTCTTTACACCTGTCTTAACGAACTCGCAAAAGTTCTCGCACAGTTCTTCAAGGGCGCTTTTCCCTTAACGAACTTGTACTGGTTCGTTTAGATTGTCCAAGGCGCGTCGGCCGTAAAGAACCTTGTTGTTAGGGCCGTTCTACGACGAAATGGGGTAGACCGATAAAGTTAACTTGTAATATTTATTATGTGTACAAAAATAATAAATTTTTTCATAATTTTGTAGTTGCAGATGCAACAAACATTTTTACTGATGTGTTGAGTCTGACTCCGATTGGGCTGGGAAGCCTTCAGGATGATGCTTGGCAACCATTTTTTGAACCTCAGCCAAACGGTTTTGTAAGGTTTGCTTGTCTTTTTTATGCAAGGTATCATTGTTACAGGCTTCTTGAACGTACTTTTCTAGCGCCTTGCCGCCATCATGCGCAGCTTTTACTGTAAGAAACTGCAACATAAAGTCGGGCGATGGTGAACGGGCTTTCTTTTGCCATGATTCGTTTTCAAAACGGTCTGAAAGGTGAAACTGAGTTAAATTAATGAAGCAAAATTGAATGAAAGATCATAAAACGGTTAAGAGGTCTTAGATTAGGCAGAAAACATACAACAATAGTGAATGAAGTACCCAAAATAAGAGGATGCTCTTGATGGGCTGTCTGCCACAAACGGTGAATGGTGGAATAGGTGGTGGACTAGTGCGCAAAGAGCTTGATTGCGCAAAGGGCAGAGGTAGACCGATCCCTGGATCTGGTGTTCTCAATCAATATTTGCGTCCATGGACCAAACACACATCGTAAGAAGTGCGCGGATTGTATCGCTTTTATTAATACAATAAATCCTTATTAAGAGGCAGTCCAGCAGCCGATTTCGAATGGACTGCACAGGAAATTAGCCTAGAAAAATGTTTTGAGCCAAAAATGTTAGCATATAAGTGTAAAGTCTTTTGACATAGGTTAGACCTCCAGAGGCCTTCGGATTCTGGAGATACGGATTCTGGATTCATTTTTTTAGGACCCTGTAACGAATTTCGTAGGAAAGATAAAGATCTGATTTTTTGGCGCCAGGGGTTTTTTGGCATGAGGATTCTAACTACATACTCAGAATTTTGATTGCGTGTTAATAATTATTGATTTTTTTGTGGTACCATATTTAAACTGGTCATAACTTTTTTCTGAGATTCACAGGGGCAGTTTCATTAGTCCTATCTTGAAGCCCGTCTTTTTCTGCACCGAACAGTGTGTAACGGGTGTGTTTTTGAGTCAGCGAATTCGCGTCAGGATCACGCTTCTGAATCGACTTCATGAAAACGCATACATCATTATGCACCCGCATGCTATTCGGGGGCCATTTGTGACCAAACCATCTAGAATAGGGTTTTCAAGGGCGCTAAACACAACTACGTACTCAGAATTTTGATAGCACGTCAAAAATTATCGATTTTTTATGCTCGGTTTAATTATGCTCATAACTTTTTTGTGAAGCCTGTAGGGCTAAAAGCAACATCACCATCTTGTAGCCCATCTTTTTCTGCGTCGAAAAGTGTATGACAGACAAAAATTTGAGCAAAGAAAAGCCGTCTATTTTGGCATTTTTGAGCGCGACATAAAAAACGACGATGTCAACGCACAGTTGCATGTTGCGCGCACGGCTTTGTCTGCGTTTTCCGAAGTCGCGCGGAAAAGAAGCTCTGGGGGCGCTGCCGCTGACTCAGAAATTTATCTGCCATACACTTTTCGACGCAGAAAAAGATGGGCTACACGACGGTGATGTTGCTTTTAGCCCTACAGGCTTCACAAAAAAGTTACAAGCAAAGTTAAACCGAGCATAAAAAATCGATAATTTTTGACGTGCTATCAAAATTCTGAGTACGTAGTTGTGTTTAGCGCCCTTGAAAACCCTATTCTAGATGGTTTGGTCACAAATGGCCCCCAAATAGCATGCGGGTGCATAATTATGTATGCGTTTTCATGAAGTCGATTCAGAAGCGTGATCCTGACGCGAATTCGCTGACTCAAAAACACACCCGTTACACACTGTTCGGTGCAGAAAAAGACGGGCTTCAAGATAGGACTAATGAAACTGCCCCTGTGAATCTCAGAAAAAAGTTATGACCAACTTAAATATAGTACCACAAAAAAATCAATAATTATTAACATGCAATTAAAATTCTGAGAATGTAGTTAGAATTCTCATGCCAAAAAACCCCTAAAGCCAAAAAATCAGGTCTTTACCTTTCCTACGAAATTCGTTACAGGGTCCTAAAAAAATGAATCCAGAATCCGTATCTCCAGAATCCGAAGGCCTCTGGAGGTCTAACCTATGTCAAAAGACTTTACACTTATATGCTAACATTTTTGGCTCAAAACATTTTTCTAGGCTAATTTCCTGTGCAGGTCCTCTCACGTTAAGTCGAAATCGGCTGCTGGACTGCCTCTTAAAACGCGTTTTCTGGAAAAACCGAAAGGGTCACTGACATTTTAAAAATTAATCTCAGTTTAAATCGCTGAAAACTTTGAATCTGATTAATCTGAGGGCGTAGATGACGAATCCACCCCTTATTTTGTGTATAGATGCCTTCTGAATCCGTTAGGCTCCAGAATCCGCCTGGCAGAATCCATGACACAACCCCATATGTACGATATACCAATCGACTGCCCCCACCGAGCTGATCATTTTAAACGTTGACTGGTGTCGATTGATCAACTTTGCCAAAAGTTATAAAGCTGCAAAGTTGAAAAAAACTGAAAGATAGCCTTTGGCGGCTCATAGCATCTCGGGGAGGGGGTAGTTGGAAACTTTTTACGTTTGATTTTGATAGAACACTTTAATAGGAAGATTTTATAAACCAAAAGTTTTTTTCCGAGGTTGGGGAAAGTAGACAAAATTCACACTTCATATCAGTGATTATGATCAATCAACAATTACTGGCGCATACTGCATTATTAGACAAATCTGTTTTGTAGAAACATTAATATTATTACTGCCTTTTGATATAGAAAATAAAAAGTCTAGTGCTCACAAGATTACTGGTTTGATCAAAAATAAAACAAAAAATTTTTAAAATTTTATAAGTTTAATTTTTTTGTGTTTTGCGAACAACAGTCAATGCTAACTTTTTTTAATAGGTGTGACTTCAATCTCATTAATCGGAAAAAAGAAATATGCTCAAAGAGGTCGAACCCTTGTACGTTGGAGTCATACAGTAAAGCCAGACCCCCTTGACCACGCGCGTGCGCGTGTTGTCGAGTAGGTCCGATCCGTGCTGACATCCGAGGGCACGATAGTTCGAGTCCTTTGAGAGTATTCCTTTTTTTCCAGAAAACGGATAAAGTGTCACATTGATAAAAGTATGTTAGCATTGACTGATGTTTTATAAGCATCAAAACAACGTGTGTTTTTAATTTTGTAAATTTTATGCTATATTTTAAAATAAATTTGAAACCAGTTAAATACAAAGTTTCAAACTTTCTAAATTAAAAGACATTTATACTGTTTATGTTTCTACAACACAAAATTGTCTAAATTTACAGAATGCGCAAGTTATTATTGATTGATCACTTTCACCAATTAGTTTATGCTAATTTTGACAGCTTTCCATATCCTAGGATCAAAAGTCGCGGTTTATGAAATCTTCCTTTTTGAACGCTCTATCGAAATCAAACAAAAAAAGTTTCCGAAATTGGACTCCCCGAGATGGTATAAATTGCCAAAGGCTATCTTTCAGTTTTTTTCAACTTTGAAGCTTTATAACTTTTGGCAAAGTTGATCAATCGACACCAGTCAACGTTTAAAATGATCAGCTCGGTGGGGGCAGTCGATTGGTATATCGTACATATGGGGTTGTGTCATGGATTCTGCCAGGCGGATTCTGGAGCCTAACGGATTCAGAAGGCATCTATACACAAAATAAGGGGTGGATTCGTCATCTACGCCCTCAGATTAATCAGATTCAAAGTTTTCAGCGATTTAAACTGAGATTAATTTTTAAAATGTCACAAGGGGGCCGAATTCGTTCGGTTTTCCCAGAAAATGCGTTTTAAGTTCAACATGTGCAAAATCACCGACACTATTAAGTTTATAAACAAATATTGGTAAACTATTTACTACTGTAGGGTACATGTCGCACCACTACACTTATTGGGCCAAGTTTTGTGGCACCAAATTGCAACAATAACCCGTAGCAATAGCGACGATATGGTTTAACAAATCCAAGTATGCTTATCATATCCAACAAACCATGAAAGTTGACCAAAAGGCCCAAACTATTCATAATGTTAGCACTATTTGGAACCTGACAGCCCCAAAAATAAAACAATCCGGCAGCAGGGATGAACAAATTTGTTATGCACAAGCAGCTTTGAATAAGTGATGAGACAATTAGTAATGATGATTTTCGTGATACAATCTTTGAAGTATGTTTACGCACAAACACATTGTAAATAAACATGCCAACGCCACTTAATAAAACGCAAGTGAGAAAAACTACAAATCCAAATATTCCGAGACATACTGTGGGTGTTATGCCACCGAAATTAGAAACGTAAAATAAACTGCTTTCATTGTAAAACGGTGACAGCTCGCCGTGGGTTTCGTTATTTATCCTTTTTTGAACAGTTTCAACATCGCCCATTCCAGTCAAAACTAAACAGACGATAGCTGATTGCGGTATCAAATGTAAAATTATGATAACGATGAAGGTGTATACATTGTGGAGATAACTTTTTAAATATGGGTGAAATGTAAAAATAAGCCGATTGATGAGTGACAAGAAAACGGCAAAAGCTGTGTTAATAAAGACACCGATGCCAACGATAGCAAATATCCCCGTAACATTGGGTGTTGCCACGGTACGAAGGATGCCACTCTAAAACCACTATTTTAAACTATCGGGTGGCAGCAATTTATTGACACTTACCTGGAAAGCACTTGTAAATGGGGTCAAGAATACAGGGCACAGTATTGTCCACAAAATTTCCAACAATTGTGCCCAAAAAACTTGGTTCATAACATAATACTTGAATGAGCCAAGGCTCTTTGACTGTGTCCAGATGACATAATTGACCAAAGCGCCAAGCATTAGGTTAACTATCAGCAGTGCCAATGTATCGAATATGCGATGAGTGAAAAAGGGATAAATTTTAACGGTTTCCATTATACGAAACCGTTAAAGTTATCTCGTTATCAAATATTACGTGCAAATAAACATACTATATAATTTGCTATGCTGACTTTTCCAAGGAACGTTACCTGTATTTTTTGAGTGTCCGAAAATGACACATGTTCAGGTTACACACTTTTTTCCAGATGTTGGTTTGCTTCCAGTGCACTTTCATAGTTTATTTACAGCTTGTCAGAACATGTGCAATTTTTTTACCCGTGATGAACAGTAGTTTAGTTAAAATAAAGTTTAGCAGTTTAGAATTCTGGAAATTCATAAATAATTCAACGGCACCATCATTGTAGCCGTATGTGCAGCTTTTGAGGGAGATATTGGCAAACTTTGGTTCTTTGTTGTCCATGAAAATCATTTTTTTGTGTTAACGTCAACTTTATTCCCGGTCTGTTTCTCATCTTAAACTTTACCATCTACTGTTGAAGGGTGAAACGACAATATCATTTGGTGCCATCTTTTTTTCACCAAATCTCAACAGCAAGTTATAACAATAACGGCGATACGGTTTAACAAAAACTAGAATGCTTATCATGTCTAACATCCCATGAAAATTGATCAAAAGCATTAAGGCATTCATAATGTTGGCGCTATTTTGAACCTGATAACCCCAAAAGAACGTCAAACCCGCCGCCGGCACGAACAAATTAGTAATGCATAAACAGCTTTGAATGAGTGATGAAATAATTAGCGATGACGATTTTTGTGATACGAGTGTTGAAGTGTTTTTACGCACATACACATTGTAAATAAACATGCCAACGCCACTTAATAAAACGCAAGTGAGAAAAACTACAAATCCAAACACACAGAGACATGCTTTGGGTGTTATGCCACCGAAATTAGAAACGTAAAATAAACTACTTTCATTGTAAAATAGTGATAGCTCGCCGTGGGTTTCGTTTTTGATCCGTTTCCGAACAGTTTCAATATCGCCAAATCCAGTCAGTATGAAATATGCGAAGCTTGTGTGTATTATCAAGTGCAGAACAATGATAAAAATGAAAGTGTATACGTTGTGAAGATATTTTCTTAGAAATGGATGAAATGTGAAAATAAGTCTGTTGATAAGTGACAGAAAAACAGCAAAAGCAGTGTTGATAAAGGCACCGATGCCAACAATAGCGAATATCCCCGTAACATTGGGTGTTGCCACGGTACGAAGGATGCCACTCTAAAACCACTATTTTAAACTATCGGGTGGCAGCAATTTATTGGCACTAACCTGGAAAGCACTTGTAAATGGGGTCAAGAATACAGGACACAGTATTGTCCACAAAATTTCCAACAATTGTGCCCAGAAAACTTGGTTCATTACATAATACTTGAATGTGCCAAGGCTTTTTGACTGCGTCCAGATGACATAGTTAACCAAAGCGCCAAGCATTAGGTTGACTATCAACAGTGCTAATGTATCGAATATGCGATGGGTAAAGAAGGTGTAAATTTGAACGGGTTCCGTCATTTACAACAAGTAAAGTAGCTCGTAATGTTTACAAAAGATTGTACGATTTTCAGGACTGGCAGTAGCTGTGCGGTATAACAGTTTTCGAGTCTGTTTGTAGATCCAAATATTGTTTAACTGACGTGTCTGCCATGATAAAACGCTACTTTGAACAAAAAAGCAATGTAATACATAATTCAAATTAACTTTTACAGAATGCTTTTTACGATTTCGATTGCCATTGCTTTAATCATAGCGCAAGAATCTTTCTCTGTCATTGCACCCTCGCCGCAAGCCCTGGGACAACTCCTTTCACGGCCTGATCAACGTATGTGTTCTGTTCAGCATTGTCGAGTGTCGTCTGTACCTCTTTGCCCCATACCGTATGCCGCGCGCAAGCAATCAATACTTGCTTCGACACATTGGGACCGCACACAAAGAAAGAAGGTTTCGGATGCACAGATTGAGCCTGACGCGCTTGGTTTAGACAGGATTGTGAGATTGGCCTAGCTTTCCATGACACAGCGCCTTTCGTAAAGTTCTTTCTTTTTACTTATTTATATATTTCTAGCTGCGATTGCTTTTGTTTCTACACATCTATCTTATTCGTTATTTTTGTCAGTCATGCCGTACCCCCTCTCCAAATTAGCCTATGGCCTCCGGCACCGGATCGGTGAACTTGCTACCCCAGCTGAACGATACATGCTCCAAGTGGCCGCTGGCGATTTCCGTATTTGTCCACCATACATCCAAAGAGGAATGGTCAACGAAGATCACGAGTTAGGGTGCAGATATACGATACGCACCTTCACGACAAAAGGAGTTATTTGCCCAAAAAGTCTAACTCTTGATCGAACAAATATTAATAAAGTCACGCCTATAGTGACGTATAATATTGCCATCGAGCCTGAACAACTGATTTTAAAATACTATAATTTTCCAACAAGTTTTTTTGAAATTCTACCATCGAAAGTATGTACTAGTAATGTAAGACACTTGGAGGTAATGGGAAACCACCAACTTTTGAGTGATTTTGCCGATCTGATCATCGCTGTTCCTCGTTTAACAAACCTAGGAATATATGATGTTGGCCTTCCAAACACATGGATGATGGATGTTTTGAATCATCAAAGAGTTGAAATCAATAATATGATCGTGAAAGGAGTTGCCGTAGAAAACATTTTGGAATGGGACATCGACGACTTTGTGACGTTTTTCAATGTTAGTTTCTGTTTTTTTACCAGTGTAAAATGAAATCTTTTAGGCACAAAGCTTCAACTTTTTGTTTGAAATTAGATGTTTTGTCGCTGAACATATACATCGGATACTCAACTTTTTTGATCAAAGATTCCAACGCGTTAATGTGTTCATACCGAATAGCCGCATAGTTATGGTTAGATATAACAATGCGATACAAGTCTTCTACATACTACCAATTTATGCCAATTATAATTTAGGATCCGTCCAACTTTATTGGCATTGTTAAACTATTTAAAGGTTTTTAAATGTTGAAATGTTTTTCGTAAAAATAAAAGCGAATATTGCTCATAGGATGGTTTTCGGCACTTTCTCCAAAATTTTATTCACAAATTCCAAAAACACATTACATCAAATAGTCGATTTGCTTACTGTCGTATAGGGTGAAACAAAAACCACTGTTTGCTCAATCTTTTTGTCACTAATTTTGAACAACAGATTCATACAAAAACGGCGATACGGTTTGACAAACCCCAAAATGCAAACCATATCCAACAAGCCATGAAAGTTAACCAAGAGACCTAGGGCATTCATAATGTTGGCGCTGTTTGGAATCTGGGCCCCCCAAAAGAACATGAGACACAATGCCGGAATGAACAAATTTGTGATGCATAAGCAGCTTTGAATAAGCGATGACACAATGAGAGATGAAGAATTTTTGGATACAACTGTGGATTCATTTTTACGCGCATAGACATTGTAGATAAACATGCTTACGCCCACCAGGAGAATGATAGTGACAAAAACCAAAAAACCAACTAATGCGAGGCACGCTATTTGTGTTAGGCCACCAAAATCAGAAACATAGAATAAGCTGCTTTCATTGAGAAATGGAGTGAGTTCGCCGTGGGTTTCGTTTTTAATCGTTTTTCGAATAGTTTCCGCATCGCCCATGGCTGTCAAGACAAAAAATGTGATGCCAGCGTGTAGTATTAAATGTAGAATGATGATAACGATGAAAGTGTACACGTTGTGAAGATACCGTCGGAGAAATGGATGAAATGTGAAAATAAGCCTGTTGATAAGTGACAGAAAAACGGCAAAAGCTGTGTTGATAAAGGCACCGATGCCCACAATAGCGAATATGCCGGTGAGTTCGGGGGTTGCCACGGTTCGAAGGATGCCGGTCTGAAAACATCATTTTTACCTACTATCATTAATAACAATTAATTATACACTTACCTGAAAAGCACTAGTAAACGGTGTCAAAAATACAGGGCAAATGATTGTCCACATAACTTCTAAAAATTGTGCCCAAAAAACTTGGTTCATTACATAGTATTTAAATGAACCGAGGCTTTTTGACTGCGTCCAAATAACGTAGTTTACTAAAGCGCCGAGCATTAGATTGACTATCAGCAGTGCCAATGTATCGTATATGCGATGGGTGAAGAAGGTGTAAACTTGAACGGGTTCCATAATCCGACACTGGCCGGTAAAAGTAATAGTATTACGCCTTTGCAAAACGGGTAGAATGGTGTTATAGCCTAAAGATTGTTTGTAGATCCAAATATTGTTTTTATAGACGTGTTGGGTAGCTTTAACATGCAAGTTTAAACTGTGATGATAACAGCAAATCCACAGAACACTGAATAGAAGTTTAAACATGGAGTAGTTTTGACGCATTAACTATGCTCACAGACATGTTTTTGTAATTGTTAAGTTTCAATCCACGTAATTTGGTAGTCAAAAGTTTAAAGTTTATAGTATTGTACCAATCTTGCATGGGCTAATTAATTAAACTGATGTAGATTGTAGTTTTGTCCTTAAAACTTCGTTCGGAAGTGCGTTTCAGATAATTTACTAATTCTGTAGACTTGTACATGGACACATCAAACTTACTGTAATAAACCTGTTTGAATAATGACAGTTTATTAGATCATGAAGTGGTAACACTGTTTTGCACGGATAGTTTGACTCCGACTCTCGTTAACATGTGATAACAACAGACGATACGGCTTTACAAAAACCAGTATCCAAATCATGTCTATAGTGCCATGCACATTTACAAGGATAAACAATGCATTCACTGTGTTTGCGCTTGTTTTAACGTTAAACCCCCAAACAAAGGTCAGACATCCTGCAGGGATGAACAAAAACGTAACACACAAAAACGATTGAATAACAGATGAAACAATCAAAGAGGACGATGTTTTTGATAAAGTTTTTGAAGTTTGTTTGCGAAGAAAAATGTTGTAGACAAACGTGGCCACACATGCAATGAGTATAAAAGTAACCACACAAACCATGGCAAATACTACTTTAAGCACGCTTCTTGTTAATCCACCAAGTTCAGCAGTGTGACGCTGACTCCGACTCCGAGTCGACTCTGAGTCGACTCCCGACTGACTCTGACTCTGAGTCAGAGGCAGAGTCAGAGTCAATAAAACTTTATTAACTCCGAGTCAGAGTTAGTTTTTATCGACTCCCTGACTAAAAGCCAATGAAATAATGTAAAAAAGACAATTTTAAATACCAATGGATGACCATTTGGTAATGTTTTTGATGAATTGGAACTGATTTTGTAGTACAATGGTATTAAATCATTAACGTTTTTTTTATCGGAGTCGGTGAGAGTCATTGAGAGTCGACTCTTCATTGACTCTGACTCTTTATTGACTCTGCCTCTGACTCCGAGTCAGAGTCAGAGTCAATGAAGACGAAAAAGCGTCACACTGAAGTTCAGACGCGTAGATTAATGTGGATTCATCCAAAAATAGTGAAAGTTCATTGTTTGTTTCATTGGCAATCATTATCCGGAGACTTGTATTGTCTCGCATTGAAAATAGAAGCACAAATGCAAAAAAGAGATCCAATACCAAGGGAAGCGCAAAAATGGCAATTAGCGTGGATTTGCTGTGAAAATAGTACTTCAAATCAGGGTGGAATGTGAGTATAAATCGATTGACAAGTGATAGAAACACTCCATGAACAGTGTTTATGAAAAAAAAATAGGCAAAGATAGCTAATATAACTCATTTTCTGGGAAAATCGAGCATATTCGGGCCCTGACTGACACTCAGGATTTCAAAGTTAATTTTTTTTGCTGAAACTTGCTGAACAGACTAAATTTGGGCCGTAAGTTACGAATTCACTTGAAATTTTTCGATCCGAGGCCTTCTGAATCCGCTAGGATTTAGAATCCGTCTCGCAGAATCCACGAATCAGAACCTTGTCATGAGCTGTATCAATCGATTGCCCACATTGAGACAATCATTTTGATAATACATGATGGTATAGCTAAAGTGCCGTTGAAAAAAGTTATGGGGTGCCAAAGTCGAAAAAAACGACGAGATAGCCTTTTTTGGCATCTAGCAACTGGGGATGAGCGATTACTAAAAAGTTAAGAACGGATTCTGATACAGGTGTGTAATAAGCATCTTTCATTCACTGGGATCGTTTTTCTAAAGTGGAGATTAGTGGTGAAAATTACGAAAAACACTTTTTGTAAACTTTTAATTACCAATTACTTGGTTATTTTATGAGATAACCAAAATCTGTTTTCGCAAAATGTTCGTCGTAACATGTTCTTTATATTTGCATAGTTTGATAAAAACCGCTATTAAACGCATGTAATTAATCGAAATTGAAAATTTTCCCTTATGCTCCTTGTGTGCGTGCGTTGCAGAGGAGGCCCGATTTTGTCTGGGACCCGAGAATCCGCTGGCCCTATTTTGTTTTGCAGTAATTGAATACACTAATTCAAGCATTTTTAAATATTATTACACCGTCAAACAATTTGTTTTGCTTTCAAAACATTTTTTCTGATTTTTTGTGGTAAAATTTATTAATTTGTAAATTTTTTCAAGAACATTCGTATAAACATAACATTCTTCTAACAATTGATAAACTATCATGCGGCTAACATTTTGCGAAAACAGATTTTTGTTATTTTAAAAAATAACCAAATAGTTGGTAATTAAAAGTTTACCAAAAATGTTTTTCGTAATTTTCACCACTAATCCTCCACTTTAGAAAAACGATCCCAGTGAATGAAAGATGCCTATTACATACCTGTATCAGAATCCGTACTTAATTTTTTAGTAATCGCTCATCCCCAGTTGCTAGATGCCAAAAAAGGCTATCTCGTCGTTTTTTTCGACTTTGGCACCCCATAACTTTTTTCAACGGCACTTTAGCTATACCATCATGTATTATCAAAATGATTGTCTCAATGTGGGCAATCGATTGATACAGCTCATGACAAGGTTCTGATTCGTGGATTCTGCGAGAAGGATTCTAAATCCTAGCGGATTCAGAAGGCCTCGGATCGAAAAATTTCAAGTGAATTCGTAACTTACAGCCCAAATTTAGTTTGTTCAGCAAGTTTCAGCAAAAAAAATTAACTTTGAAATCCTGAGTGTCAGTAGGGTTTTTGATTTTCCCAGAAAATGGGTTATATGCTGGTTACTTGGGACGGGGCGGATGTCCGGAAGAAACCTGTCTAAAACGCATTTTCTGGGAAAACCGAGCTTTTTCGTGCTCCTTGTGACACTTGAAAAATTACCGTCAATATTTTTGGCTGAAAATCACTGTCCAGATCAATTTAGGGGTGTAGGTGACGAATTTACATGAAATTTTCCCTGTGTGCCACTTCTGAATCCGCTAAGTGCCAAAATCTGCCTCGCAAAATCTATGAATCGGAATCCTATCATGAGTTATATCAATCGATTGCCCACAATGAGCCAATTATTTTGATAATACATGACATTATAGCTAAAGTGCCGTTAAAAAAAGTTATGACACGCCAAAGTCGAAAAAAATGACGAGATAGCCTTTGGCACCTGATAGCTCAAAAGTGTAGTAACTTTGCCTGATTTTTTATTCTTGATAATCATGCAGACCAAGGCAAGGAACAACTTTGCTTAGTATCACTTGTTCTCAAAAGGTAGGGAGGGCATGCTTTTTTGGCAAAAACTGTTTCGTCAATATCATCATTTACAAATTATTTTGTTGTAACGTGACAAAAAAGAATTCTGCTTTCCACAGATGTTGATAATAGTTTTAAACTATGATATAGAAAATTTGAATGTTTTTGCTCTCAGAATTATCGATTTTTTAATAAAAAAACAAAAATTTTGACAAATTTTATTTTTGCTCGTTCTGCGGCATTAATTTAACTTGTACTAACGTAAAACACTTACATTTGATGTAAGAACTTACATATTTGTCAGAAAAAAAGTTTGGGATAAAAGGGTTTGAACCTCATGTTTTTGGGTGGCACTAGTGTGCGGACTTTGTCAATCGTGCGCGCATGCAGTTTAAGGTGAAGCGTTGAATTTCAAATAATTAAAAAATGTGTTAACAAAAAATGTTTAAACTCTACAAATCAAAAGAATTAAGTAATATTTGCAATGTAGTAAAACAAATTTGTTTAATTTTTTAGCATTACTAAAATATTTATAAATGAATTATGCCCAAAACAGTTTTTGCCAAAAAAGCATGCCCTCCCTACCTTTTGAGAACAAGTGATACCAAGCAAAGTTGTTCCTTGCCTTGGTCTGCATGATTATCAAGAATAAAAAATCAGGCAAAGTTACTACACTTTTGAGCTATCAGGTGCCAAAGGCTATCTCGTCATTTTTTTCGACTTTGGCGTGTCATAACTTTTTTCAACGGCACTTTAGCTATAATGTCATGTATTATCAAAATGATTGGCTCATTGTGGGCAATCGATTGATATACCTCATGATAGGATTCCGATTCATAGATTTTGCGAGGCAGATTTTGGCACTTAGCGGATTCAGAAGTGGCACACAGGGAAAATTTCATGTAAATTCGTCACCTACACCCCTAAATTGATCTGGACAGTGATTTTCAGCCAAAAATATTGACGGTAATTTTTCAAGTGTCACAAGGGTTTTTGGTTTTCACAGAAAATGCGTTCTAAAATGGGAATTTGATTGAAAACCATAGGCTTGAAGAACAGATTTACAAACGTTTGAAAAACAAAAAAATGTGAAAAATTGATAAACAATACCTGAAATCCGCTCAAAAAGGGACACAAAAACACGGGGCAAAGCACAGTAAAGACAAATTCCAACAACTGTGCCCAAATCGGTTGATTCAGCAAATAATATTTGAACAAACCGAGTGCTTTTGATTGTGTCCAAACCACATATAATAGTTGACGATGGCACCCAAAATGAGATTGATGGCCAATAATGGTAGGGTTTCATTGAAACGATTGAGGAAATATGGGTGCACTCCGACGGTCTGCATACTTTGATTGTAAAAAACTGATAATAATTTTATGTGGTTTCGTTTTTGTTTTGCTAGCAGTTGTTTTTTGGTATTACGTAAGCTATATTTCTGTTAAAACGACATTTACTTGTAGCAAACGCATTTTTGACTGTACACACTCAAATTCAACGCGCATGCAACTGTTTTTATGCCAGGGGGCGTCATTTTTGTTAATTTAAAACTATTTATGGTTTTAACTTTCAGTTTATTGACCAAGATCAGTAATTCAAACCCATAACCCCAAGTTCAGCCCAAAAATCACTCAAGCAAGACTAGGCCTGGCGGCATTGCAGGCAGCTTCCATCTCAGCCAATGCGGTCGCTCGCGTCTGAGCCATTTGCTTAATCGCCGTCACGTGACGGATCTGATAATTCGGATAGTTCACGATTTCGGCCTGAACCAGCTGCAATTGAGCATCATAGGCAGCGTCCAATTCCGGATTCGTTTGACCATCGACGGTGCCAGCATCCTTTTCGAGACGGCGCTTCTTCAAATCATCGACCAACTTGACGGCAGTCTTCATCTCGCCCTGAATCATCTTCTTCGAAAAGTTGGTGAGGTAGTCACGGTTAATATCCGTGGCACATTTACGCTCGGCCTTGGAGATGGCAGTGCAGAGGGTCGACACCACACTCGCGATTTTGCCGCATTTCTTTTCATTCTTCCTGGCGGCCAGCTTGGCACAGGCATTAGCGACCTTTTCGAGTTTCGTGTTGCCATTGACCTTCCACGCGATCGTCGTAGCCAACACTGCACTGTCGATGTTCTTGAGGCCTTTCATCATTTCGGCGGTCATGACGATGCCGGCATCGACTTCTGGGGGGTAGCTGCAATGGTTGAAGTGTTAAAATGAAAGAAATATGGAATGATGATGTTACCGAGTAGCCGCCGCAACCCCAGTCTTTTCCTTGACAGTCTGCTTCAAACGCTTGAACATTGTGCAATGTCCTCAAAAGTGCCAATGGCGAAACAATAGTCGGGGGAGGGGTTTCTTTGTTCGAGGTTGGATTCAGGCCATGGCATGCTAATTTTCTATAAACTGTCAACAATAATATATTTTTTTTGCTAAAACTCTGGCCGTCACACATGTAGTTCGATTACTGTAGCCGCGGCGACGTCAATCGATGCGTGCGTCGGTTTATTGGGACTAAACACAAGAAAAAGGATGAGGATGCGCGGATTTAGCTCGATCTCCGACATACTAGATCGCACGCTCAGCTTTTTTTGGCTTTTTTGTTCCCGATCGTTGTGACTTTTAAAGTGTGCTCGACTTGTTACACAAAACCTGCTGAGTGTCGACGTCATTGAAACTTTTTCAATTCTTACATTAGTGATTGCCTGATCTGTTGAGTTTGCGGCACCTATATTGTATCATTTTATCTCTTCCACCATGCCGTACCCCCTTACCGAACTCCCCTACGGCATCCGCCGCCGAATCAGTGAACTTGCCACCGAAGCTGAACGATTCGTGCTCCAAATAGCCGCTAACGATGATTACATCTGTCCAACAACCATGCAAACTATATACGATATCGGAACCGGTACCTTTTATCCAGCTGAAAATGGGCAAGAGCTGACGATTTACCGCAACTTTGGTCTCATTTGGGAAACTGAAACGGTGATTCTCGATCCCGGAGAGGATGCATTATTATCCGTGGATATTCTTATCGTTTATAATAACATCAATCTTGATTTGATTACTACTAAAGTGACACATAATTTACTCCTGCGGCCTTTCTGCATGTTTTTGCAGGACTACGAGTCTTCTTTTTTGAAGAAGCTTGCTTCAAAAATATGTACTAGTTATGTAACTCATCTTAATTTGCATTCCAGCCAAACTGTAAATTTTGCCGATTTGTACGCCGCTGTCCCGAATTTCACTTGGTTGATAATGGAAAAAGTTGACCTTCCAAAATTCTGGATGGCGGACATTTTAAACAATCAAAATAAAAAGCTTTCCCGCTTCGAATATTGTTGTGTTGATTTCCTTGGACATGTTCTGTTCAAATGGGACATTGAGGAGTTTGTAGAGTTCTTTGAGGTATGTTTTTGCGTATTGTAAGGGTTTGTTAAATAAAAATTTTCAGGCACAACAGCCTAATTTTGTATTCCAAATTGCCTGTTATGGTGGTCATCGTCTTCAGTTGATGCAACAATTTTTCAACCTACGTTTTCGGCTTACGGACAAGGAACCAACGGACAAACGCTTCGTTCAAATTCATATAACAGGCATTCAAAATTTGTACTACATACTATCGGATGATAGTTGTGTTTCTAACTTGGTCCAGAGCAATGTTAAATCCGACCGTTGTTCGTTCTTCATGTGAGTCGGCTCCGGAAATTGTGATCTTGCATTGGAAATTTGAGCTGATAAGTATTTATTGATACCAAATTCGAGGCATTTGGAGTTGATTTTTTGACTTTTTAAGCATTTTTTTATGTTATAATAAACTACAAACAAAACAAAATGTACCTTTTCGACCCCAAAAAAGGTCCCACCACGAACGCTTTCACCCCCCAACATAAAAACGATCGAAAAAAACTGTTTACACCATTATTATCCCCATAAAATTCCTGTTTTGTCAGCTGTCAAGTTGGCAAAACAGGTACTCATTGTGTTTCCCTCAAGTGTCTACCTGAACATTCTCCGAAAAAAAGACACATCAAACTGACATCAGTTGCCTTTTTCCACCTGTTGTTGAAGTCCTTGGCGGGCTTCTTTGCCTTTTGCTTTCGTTCCGTCTTCACGCGGAAGAATGGTTTCACGCTGAGGTTAAGTGCCTTAAGGGAATCCTATTTTTGGGGGATGGAGGGTATAAGTACCAACACCAAACAATCGCCCGCGGCTGCTGACATTGGCAGAACAAATGTTATTTGTGGTTAAATTCAGGAACAAATAAAACGAAAAAAGAACCCATTAAAGTGCACTTCCTTTCTTCCATTTTTCAATGATTACAGGTGATTTTTATGGGGTTTAGAACTTGCATACAAAAGCGTTGTTTTTTGTATAAGTTGTACCCTGGGAATTCATAGATGTATGGATAAGGCGGCAGGCGGCATTTTGAAACTTGACTTGTACCCATACATGAGTATTATCGGAACACCGCGCCGTGGATGGAAAACCGGAACCTGTTTATTAATCTTACACAGGTTTTGCTGTCACTTTCAATTGGCGTTAAGGTTATTGTTTCTTTTCGCGCGGCGGAGGAACCCCGAGGGAACCCAAAAAGTCGGAGGATACCCGGCATTACGGAAAAGGCAGTTTTTCCGGAGGGCTTATCGGTTGTTGCATCACTTTCGCTCTCATTTTCAACATTTTCAACATTTTCGAGTTATTTAAGGAGATTGAGGGCATCAGGAAAGCGAAAAGAATGCTTAATCAAAGAGCTCGGATCAAGCATATCTGTGAAGGGGTGTCAGTTTTAGATAGATTGGGGGAGGGCACCTTTCGCTTGACACCTTTTTCGTTTTCATTTTTAATTTTTCACCCATTGTTAGTGTTTTCTCTTTTGTTTTGGGTTGAATTTTTATGGGTGTGGTGGATAAGTTTTTTTGGTGATAAAAAAACTGGTAGAACCTTCTTTTAAGCTTATATAGTGGAGCTAGATCCACAAAATCTTCACACCTTCCCGACAGTCTTATGTTAGTCTTAAATTTTGATGCAACAGCCAGCGGCAGCCCCGATCCAATGACCTCCCTCCCTCGCGACGCAATAATAATTTCCTGGACTATTGTTTTTTTTTCTAATTTCATGCTTCTCACACCTCTTTCCCGATTGAAATGCGCCAGAAAATTGTTTCGTTGTCATAGGCATGTAACCTCGTCATCGACGACAGGCAAACAGGCAGGCAAGCACATAGAAGATTCCCCCACTCTGCTCTGCTCTTTGCGCAATTGCCGTTATCGCCTCCCAATCATTATTTCTTCATTCCCTTCGCCTCTCTCTGTTTCTCCAGAGGTCCTGGAATTATAGTATTATAGTTCCAACCACCATCGCCGCTGCCAGCGGCGTCAGCGGCTGACACTCTCTCACCTCACGCGTCGAGTCGAGGCGAGTCAAGGCCGACCGATGCCCCTGGAATCACCCTCTGGAGTTTCGTCTTCCTGGAAGTGGCGCTTTGTCGTCGTTACCATTAGGCTGGCTGCCCCCTTGATTCGACGACCCCCCATCTGTCGCCACAGGCAAGGCAAATCTCATCCCATCCCAGCCCCATTCAAGGAGGCGATTGGATGGATGTATGTTTCTGGCGCTAATTGCCACACCCCACCCCGATTGACTCGATCCGAGCCGACTCGACGTAGCCCCTTTCCTTTTCGCGACGACCAAACACGGGTTTCTGGTTGTTCGAACATCGCCAAAAAAGTGAAAATTGACCGAAACACAATAAAACCGATTGACTGGATTGAAATCCGCCGAAATCCGTGAAAAGGCATTTTGCGCGTGTGCAAACGTGAAACATTGAAACATGTTTTTTATAGCTTTTGTTTTCATTAAACTGGTTTTCCTTCCATAAGGTAATTCTGTTCCAACTTAACAGGGAAAACAACCGTTATGCCTCGGCATCGGCATGATTGGCTCTCCTTCGCTTCAAATGTGTTTTGGCTGTTAATTTTGTTTGGTAGATGCGTCAATGCGAATTCGATGGAAGAGTTTTTCAATGTAAACTGTTTGATTGAACTTATTGTGGTTAACCAGAAAAATTTAGGATGACTCAGAAACAACAACCTCCACCAGCGCTCTGAGTTCCAATCTCCATCAACATTGCGGAAGTTTCCTTGATTGCGAGAGTGAAATGATGAACATTCATCAGAAGTGTACTTCGGCAAGTCGGCAGGCTACCGGGGAAGCTTGTGGGCTCGTAAAGGATTTTCGGTTTGTTTTTTAAACTGTCAAACTCAATTTCCTGTTTCATTTGTCTTTTCGGCCGATTTCTTTCTCAATTCATGTCACAAATCCCCTTTCCAGCGAGCTAAACACCCTCATGGAGACCCGAGTCAATGAATTCGCCATTTGTGTCAGTAACGAGACAAACATCTTGTTACAAGACCAGTTTCTCGTCGAAACACTTGAATTACCGGTGTGTCACACTTTTCGGATTACAATTCTCATTTAAATTTAACTTAAACTGATGCATCCTTTAGTTTAACGAATGTGACAATGCCGACTCATCAGTGATGCACAACATCATGGAAAGACAAGGATGTTGGAAGGCACTTGGACAAGTCAAACGGCGCTGTCAAACGTTGCAAAAATGTTGTCCCGCCGCGAAAACCTGTACAAAGAAAGGTCGGGCCACTTCGGCGACATTTAATGTGAGACAGAAGCACATTGAGATCAACCGACGAACGCTGGAATGCCGGAATTCGATGCGGGAAGTGTTGGAGAAACGGAATCGGGGAGAGAATGTTAGCCCGTGAGTTTTTTGGGGATTTGATTGTGCGAAAAAACTGACGATGTTATCCAGATTTATGATCGCTCGTGCGCATGCGGTTCTAACGACGGAAAATTCGAATCCCATTGACACAATTCAGAAGAAGTATGTCTACAATAAGGCTGAGGTTGGTAATAAAAACTGTATCATCTGAGAAACGAACTTTGAATTTCAGAGGCAACAACAAAAATCTACGAATGAACTCGTACCGTTAAAACAGGGACAGGGTCCCACAACAAAAGCGCCCCTTCGCCGGGGATTGCCGTCACGAGCTGAAATCATTCGTCGAATCAGCCAAAAAGCCAATCAAAACAGAAACAGAAAAGTCCTGAAAACTGGTGATATCTATGTGCCACCTTTGACTCCAAAACGAATGAATCTTGTTGCGGGGGAGGTTATTTTTGAAACAAAATCTACGGCGGCTCCACTGGTGCCGTATCATGTGCCACCAAAGCCGGCGAGAATGAGAACTCATCTTAAGAAAGTGAAATTGAGTTCTCCTATCACAACACAGTCACCAACGACAACGACACCCTTGCCAACGACAACATCGACTTTGCCGACCACCACGACGACCACGATGGCATCGACCACCACCACCACCGCGCCATCAACTACTACAACTTCGTTCAGTCACCTTGAAAAAACGAGGCTCGAACAATTTCGTGAATTTGAAAAAATGTTAGGCGAAGTCTATGCCCCGACTGGTACTCCTCCTTTTGAGGCACCTACAACTTCAACGGCTGCTCCAACTGCCAAAACAACGCGGAAACCGAGTCTCAATGGAATTAGAAACTTCCCAATGCCACCACCGACTGGAATCTTTCCGTCTGAACCGAAGTCACTACAGAGTAATCAGAAGTTAGCACAGATTCAAACAATGTTCCAGCCACAAGCTTTTGCGCTGCCGCCGACGGTTAATTTGACGAAGATGAAGGTATTTGATGCACGTCCGAAGCTTCAGCCGATGCATGGGGATCCGACGGAGGGCCGGATGATGCCACCGAGACGGAGGATTCGACCAACGAAGAGGACTACTATTACCACTACTGTTGCTACCACGACGACCGCTTCCACAACAACGGCATCGACGACAACTACGGCGGCACCAACCACCACAACGGCATCAACTATGACACCAACGACAACAACGGCACAAATCACAAAACGACAACGCGCACATGCGATCAAAACAGCCGTTGATCAAGTTCCGCTGAAGCGAATCGATATTTCCCTTCCGAAAGACACCGGAAAAGTCGCTGGTGACGCCTACGTTAACACAGATGGAGCATGGACTGTGGATCCGGCACCGCTAGATTATGCTGATTATGGTCGGCAAGAGGATGCCAAACATATTACTATCGTTAAGGATGAATTGGTACCAAATGCGCAAAAGTTTGATACAAAATCGATTCACAAAAACCTTGACAAACATTCTTTGGTGGTATGTTTTGGACTGACTAAACTGACCAATATAAGTTTTCGGCATTCAGATCCTCGACAAACCATCTACCCACACCTTCGAATCCGACATCCAATCCTTCGACACCATCGACCTCACCACAGTATCCCCAAACACCCCCTCCGAACGGACGACCATCCCCGAAGCTGTAAATAGGCGTAAAACAGGCCCTCAGGAAATGAAACTGACAAGGTAAGATTGAGTTAGAGCCATTCCTGCACATAATACATAATACTCGTAACAAAGATTATCCCGATTGAAACAAATAATAATTTTATTAACAATTTGCTTGTATTAATCAATATTTCGTCAGAACTGTCACAATTTGGTAGGGCCTTACATGAAAAACAATAAACCGGTATTACTGACATTGGTTATGGGTGTGATATACCACGGCACAGGGATTACACATACACATTTTGAAGAAAAGACGAAGCCGAAATGATGCTCGTCAAAAAGGATCTCGTCAAAAATTTGGAAATGTTTGTTGTCAAACATACCCATGATGCGGCCCTGGAAAAAGAGAATGAACGGTTGAGGATGTTGCGCCGTGGTCGACAGGTTTGGTGTTTATAAACTGGTCATTTGATGGTAAATGTTTTTCTAATAGGATCCGGCGGCAGCTGACATGTCATATTGTAAAATGTATGCAGTTTGTTCTGAGCAGTTGAAGTTTGTGCAGAAAGAATGCGAAGACTCTAGTGGTCGACTTGTGCCTGGATTGCCGAAACGACGATTTGGTGATTGCAATAAGCGATTGGTGGCGCAATATAAGGTAAGATGTTAAAACTGAGCTGTACTTCAGCAGGGCATTTTGTACTACATATTTTTCATGTTTCATGTAATACAGAATTTGCACGCATACACTAGTGTAAATTTCTCGTTAAAATGTGACCCCCAAAAAATGTCTTACCACGAATGACGACAAATTTTGTTAAAATTCAATCTTACATCTTTCAGAGAGTCGACAAAATGCGTAAACGCCTTGAAAAGGGCTTCGACATTTGCCTGACTGACCGTATTGCTGCCAACAATGCCTCCTCAATAGCCACATGCCCGATTGATTGGCCCGTCCTCCCCCTATTCGAGGAACAATTCATCTGTGATCAACGTAAACGTGTCATCCAGAATCACTGTACAAAACTCGCACGATGCTGTGGTGCCGCTCAAGAATGCCGTGCCGCTCTTGACGGATCAACTCTATCTCAAAAATTGGTCAACAAACAAGAAAGATTGGCTGAAGCCAGTGCAAAGTGCCAGATCCGCGCGTACAATGACTACAAAAAGTACCAGTCCAGTAGTTCTGCGGTAACAAAACCGGTAAAACGGCGTCAACTCCATGCTGTCAAGACTGTAACTGTTGCGAAAACTGCCGCATTTCCTAGCCACTCTACGGTGAAACCATTACCAACGCTGGTAACCCCTGCCCGACGACGCTATCAACACCAAACCCCCGCACCAGGGGCGCCATTCCTTCAACCACTCATTTTTGGTGAACTTAATCGACAGAGAATAAGTATCCCGATGAATGGAGATGACCTCAGTCTGTACACACGCAAACAACGACGACGCAATTTATGAGATTATTAGTAGCTCGTTTTTTTGTTTTAATGATAAAATAAGTAATTATTAAATCTAATGACATATCTACCTGTGCCAAAATCATTGTTATGTTGAATAATTGGAGAATGATGACATTATTAAGAGATTGTACATAATTAAAATAAATAATATATTTTATCGGTTTTATTGATTCGATTTGCAAAAACGTATTAATTTTACTTTACAACGCTTGACACGGTCCAGTATCAGTATCACAGATCCAATATCCCGGGCGAGTACAATCAAAATCAGATTGATACCGTTTTCCAGGAGTGTACAAAGGCTCGTTGTCCGGTGCCACAACCACCGTCTAACATGCACACAAAATGGGAGTTTAATTCATCTGGTGTTTAAGTGAGGCAAAACAGCGGGAGTTTGAGAAATGTTTGTTATATAAGAACACGGATGTATCACCATTCAAACAGCGATGTCTCAACGCAAACTGTTTGCGTTAAGATACAGTGAGTGTTTAACTTTTTAAACATTGCGGGGTTTAAAATAACAAACAATAGCGTAGTGTACAAAAAACACCGAAGCGTTATATAACAGTCACTCACTGTTTAACCGTAACTTCGGCTTTGTTCGCGAAGGCTAACGACTTTTACTAAGTCGAGGTTTTCTGCGCAGTCGCGATTTGACGACGGTTTTTCTTATGTTATTTTGTAACGTTGGTTGTATTTTTGCATGTGTTTGTTGTTAATAAATGTGTTTACTAGGGAATTTGGATGTGAAATAAGGAAAGATGGTTATGAACCAAAAATACTATATACTTTTGTCTATATAATTTTGTTTAGGCCAATGTTTTTTGTCAGAGCAGTCTTGGTCATGGATTACGAAAGTGTTCCAAGGTATGTTCAACTCACAATCACTAAAACCAATATATAATGCTTCTTTTTTCAGGAAATCAATCTTCGCATGCTGACTGCCTTCTACTGCTTCGCTCATCATCTATCATCGGATCAGAATTGCGCTTTCAAGTCCATCAAGCTCGCCATGGTGTTTCAAACGCAGGATAGAAACTCGGTTCCTCTTTATAATGTCATGTGATGATCCATTTCCGCCTTCAATTCTGCCACAATTCTGCCAATCTGTTACTGCATTGTTTTTTAGGTTATCTAACTCATTTGAACTGGTGTACATTGTTTTCAGTTTTGTTATCTTATTAACATTGTTTAAATAAATGTAGTTTAATGATTATTGATCGAATTAAGGGGGCGGGCGAATCTAAGCAATGAATAGACGGCTGATAGCGTTAAACATTGATGTTTACAAAATTAAACATCGGATGTATGCTGACATGCGCGTCAAACACCCGATGAACAAAAAGTAAGACAAGAGCGTTTTATTTTTGAAACATTGGGTGTTTCGCATTTTATACCGTTGAGTCTAAAGTAACATACAGCATAGTCCTTGCGGAATTTGTAAACACCGATGTCTAAAAATACATACATTCCGCGTTTTTCAGATCAAACTCCTATTTTGTGTGTGCAATGTAATTTTGGGGCAAAGTGTGGTTGCGATGAAAAAAGGCGTTTTGGAAATCGTAATAGTACATATGGTTGGAGGTATTTACGCCCGGAAATTCACATTTCATACTCGCTGTGAGTTTGTCTGTGTGTCCGCTGCTAGCCGCACAGTAGCAAGCATACAAAGTGAGTTCCGGGTGTAAATACCCCCAACCCATACCATACCCTCAGAGTCTCTTACTGTGTGCGGTGCGATCTCAATGTTGCTGGTATCGCGTTGGTGAGACCGAATACTTAAAAGACCTCCTGGGTGTGCATGTTTCGTTCAGTCTAGACACAGAGTATCAGCCTCGCCATTGGTAGGCAATAGGCTAACTCCTGGATTTACTTTGTTGTGTGCTGTTGACGCTTCTGTTGGCGATAAACAAATTTTACCGATTTCTTCCATCATACCGTATCCCCTTAGCAAACTTCAATATGGCCTCCGATTCCGAATTAGCGAACTTTCCACCCCGGCTGAACGGTTTATGCTCCAAGAAGCCGCTGGCGAATTCCCTATTTGTCCGCCAAGCATTCAAACCATAACTAAATGTCCAGAATATAAGATTTCATTTAATGTTTCAATGTCAGGGAAAGTAAAAATCGTCACTGATTTTAAAACAGAATCTGAAGACGATGATAATGATTTCGACTACGATGACACTAACGCCGAATCCGATAAAAATGATACCACATCATTGTTTATACCGGATCGTGTTACACTCCGTACCATGGATCTTGACCGTGTCACTCCTGAACTGACGTATAACATCATCATGCGGCCATATTCATTAGAAGTGCAACTCTTCCATCATTTAGACACTTTCTTCAAAAAGCTACCGTCAAAAGTTTTTACTAGTAATGTGGAATATGTTTACATATGTGGAGATTACGAAACTGTTAATATTGCCGAGTTGTACGCAGCTGTGCCGTATTTTCATGATTTGAGCGTAGTAGATTGTTATCTTCCAAATAGCTGGATGACAGATGTTTTACAACATCAAAAGAAACAACTCATTTCTATGTTGTATGAATTAGCTGCTGAACAAATTAACGAATGGAACATTGATGAGTTTGTAAAGTTTTTTGAGGTTTGTTTTTAGTTTTTCACATGCTTTGTAAAAATGAACGTTTTACAGGCGCAAACTTCTGGTTTCACATTCACGTTTCGTTGTGACACAAGTGCTTATTTACAATTGAGTCAAAAGTTCTTTGAAGAAAAGTTTCAAATGGCTGCCAAAAATCCGTATCCTAAACGCACCGTCAAAATTTGTTATGAAGACAACACTTATTACTACGTTCTGTCGAAAAAAGCTGCTGCTGTAACTACACGGGCTTCAAAGCGAAAAGCAGTTGAAACTGACCATGGTCACAGAAGCAAGTGCCAGTGCAAAAAGAACTAACCCATCTAATGCTGACGTATTTTCCTTATCTCCGTGAAACTAGCTGTTGGGATTTTCTTTCATCATGATTCTCGTAGAATTACCACTACCCTTGTTGTCCTTTGTTTGTGCCCCGAATAAACCAGTTCAGTTAACCTCTACTTTCAATGTTGACAAAAAATCATCCTTAACGGACTTCTGAAATAAAAGCATTGATTGACCATATTGATTGAACGTTTTGCGGTGGCGAATGGTTGCCATGATGTGTGTCACGTGTTATGGAAGTTAGAATGCATACCCCCAGAGGCCCTTGTGTGCGGGGCGGTCCCAATCGGTGCTTGTATCGACTTATGGGGGCCGAAAACAAAAAAATTCCTAAGTGCGCAAAGGTGTTACGATCCGCAAGTTGGCCTAGATAGCCTGTTCTTGCACTAGTAGTTGTGGCGTTTCGTGTACTCGTTAGTTGTCATACTTTCTGTCATTCACTGCGAAAAGCTTGTGAGTACTGTTTCGATACACAACATTTTGTGATTGGTTTTTTTGGTATTTGCTGTACCATTTGCGATTGCTTATATTTCCCTATTGACTGATTTATCATGCCGTATCCCCTTAACAAACTCCAATATGGCCTCAGGAGCCGAATCAGCGAACTTTCCACCCCGGCTGAACGGTTTATGCTCCAAGAAGCCGCTGGCGAATTCCCTATTTGTCCACCAACCCTCCAAATGGCTTTGCTATCTAATGAATGTCACTATTTAATTGATGATTACGAGGGAGATGCATTGGTAAAGTATTACCCTGATTCTCATGATCACTATGGCTATGTTATTAACTCCAATTCAATTCGGAATGGCTATACTACTGACAATCCAGATAAAAGTGCACTTCCATCACTAATCATTCCATACAGGGTTGAAGTTGGTGACACAACTTTCGACAACATCATTCCCGAACTGACATACAATCTTGTCTTAAGACCAAAACAATTAGAATTTTATTGTTCTCGTTTTAGTACAACTTTTTTCAAGAAGCTGTCGTCGAAGATATTTACTGAAACCGTGGATGAAGTGATGATATACAACGATGATCTCCCGGAAGTAGACAACAATTATATTCTAAATATTAGCGATTTGTATGCAGCGGTGCCAAATTTTACGCACTTAGAAACCGGGAGTGTAAATTTTGAAACTACCTGGATGACCGATATTTTGCGACATCAAAAGAAACCTTTGCGGTATCTATCAATTTTAGATCTTAATCAAAACATTGAAGAATGGAGAATGTATGAGTTTATCACGTTTTTTCTGGTTGGTTTTTCTTCGTTTTGTTATAAAAACTTTTTTAAATATAAGCTTTATAGGCACAAGACTCAAACTTTCTTCTCAAACTGTGCTGTTATGATGATGATGTTGATGATGATGATGATGATGATGATGATGTTCTTGTTGATGTTGATAATGTTGAACGCTGTTGTAATTTTTTTGAGACAACGTTCCAGAGCATTGAAAGAAAGCCAAGTGATCGCAGGGCAGTCTATGTTCAAAATATTGATCGTTACTACGTACTACCAGAAAATACAGACGCTTTAGCTGATTCCGCAAAAAAACGCAAAGCTGCTAATGATACTGAAGGAAATGCCAAAAAATTTTGCCCATCCATGTAATATTGCTTTTGCAAACGTTATTAGAATATTAAAACTTTGATTGAAAGGTTTTATAATTAAATAAAAAGTGTAAAACAACAGACGAAAAAAACAAACGCTCAAATATGTGTTTAACCAGAGTAATGAAGTTTAAATGTAAACAAAAAATTTTGACGATAAAAAGTCCGACTTACCACAAAACCAAAAAACTGATCAACATCAGGAAACTGTTTCATGAACTTCCGTCGGGACGCCATCGCTCGACGCTTGTAATGATTCTGCTTTGCCACACTCAGTTCGTTCCATTTTTCCGTTTTCGGTGCTATCAGCTTATTGGAAGTAAATTTTTACAGTGTAGGCTTCTGGTGGAGCGGTTTGAACTTGTTGTAGTACAAATTTTTTGCGCGAGCCAATGATCGACAATTTTGGGGCAAAGTGTGGTTGCGATGACAAAAGGCGTTTTGGAAATCAAAATAGTATATATGGTTGAAGGTATTTACGCCCGGAAATTCACATTGCATACTCGCTGTGAGTTTGTCTGTGTGTCCGCTGCCAGCCGCACAGTAGCAAGCATACAAAGTGAGTTCCGGGTGTAAATACCCCCAACCCATACCATACCCTCAGAGTCTCTTACTGTGTGCGGTGCGATCTCAATATTGCTGGTATCGCGTTGGTAAGACCGAATACTTAAAAGACCTCCTGGGTGCGCATATTTCGTATAATCTTGACACAGAGTATCAGCCTCGCCATTGGTAGGCAATAGGCTAACTCCTGGATTTACTTTGTTGTGAGCTGTTGACGCTTCTGTTGGCGATAAACAGATTTTACCGATTTCTTCCATCATGCCGTATCCCCTTAGCAAACTTCAATATGGCCTCCGATTCCGAATTAGCGAACTTTCCACCCCGGCTGAACGGTTTATGCTCCAAGAAGCCGCTGGCGAATTCCCTATTTGTCCGCCAAACATCCAAATGGCTTTGCTATCTAATGAAAGTCGTTGTATAATTAGTGATTACGAGGGAAACACAATCGTAAAGTATTATCTTGATTCTCATGATCACTATGGCTATGTTATTAACTCCAATTCAATTCAGAATGGCTATACTACTGACAATCCAGATAAAAATGCACTTTCATCACTAATCATTCCGTACAAAATTAAAGTTGGTGACACAACTTTCGACAACATCATCCCCGAACTGACATACAATATTGTCTTAAGACCAAAACAACTATTATTGAATAGTTGTAGTTTAAGTACAACTTTTTTCAAGAAGCTGCCGTCGAAGATACTTACTGATAGCGTGGATGTAGTAATCATAAACAACATTGTTGTCCCAGCTGTAGACACCAATTATATTCTAAACATCACCGATTTGTATGCAGCGGTGCCAAATTTTACGCACTTAATAACCTTCAGCATAACATTTGGAACTACCTGGATGACAGATATTTTGCAACATCAAAAGAAACGGTTGCAGTTTCTATTTATTTCGCAAATTGATTTATGCATTGAAGAATGGAATATGAATGAGTTTATCAAGTTTTTTATGGTTGGTTTTTATTCGTTTTGTAAAAAAAACTTTTGTTAAAACATATACGTTATAGGCACAAGAATCAAACTTTATTTTCGAACTGTGCTATTGTTGTGATAGAGAGCTTGAATGCTATCGAAATTTTTTTGAGAAAAGATTCCATAGCATTGAAAGAAAGCCAAGTGATAGCCGGGCAGTCAATGTGCGAAATATTACAACTAATCATTACTACGCGCTACCAGAAAATACAGAAGTTGTAGCTGATAATGCACAGGTTAAAAAAACGCAAAGCTGCTAATGATACTGAAGTGAATGCCAAAAAAGGTTGTCCGACCGTGTAATATTGTTTTTGTCATTTGCCCAGCTTTTCTCATTGCAATAAATTTATGATTCACATTGTTTCTTACAAAAACATGACTGTGATATGGGTATATGTTAACGAAAGCTATGTGTCCCCGGCCCCTCCGAGGATCTCTGTCCCAGGGTTGTATTGTAACTAGGATATTGGGTGCTGTTTATGAAAGTCCGAAGGTCGGACCTCAAAAAAAGGACCGACCTCTGTTTTTCAGTGATAAACTTATGAATTGAAGTGAAAACGTTTTCAATAGGTGTAAATGAACATTGGATGGAATCTGCACTAATTGGAACGGAAGTCGACCCTTGCTTTTTCATTTTTGTTAAAAGGACCACCCACGAACAGAAGATCGTTCTGCACGATCAAACCGGGTTCCAAAAACCAAAAACTTCATTTCATTGCTATTTACATTTCCTATAAGCGTTTTCACTTTAATTCATAAGTTTATCACTGAAAAACAAAGGTCGGTCCTTTTTTCGAGGTCCGAGATCCGACCTTCGGACTTTCATAAACAACACCCATTGCCACGTACGCCTTGTGTGGCCCATTCACCTTTAAAAGGGGATGGAGACCGAGATCAAGTCATTCCACCGAGTCGCACGCTAAAACTATGTCACTGTACTTACTACTTTACTGCTAGCCAATTGAAAAAAAAAAACTAAAAAGGGATACAAGGTTTCGCCTGTGATCATCTGGTTTAAATATGCATTTCATCAACATTACACTCCAGTCTAGTCAGTTTTCACCTGATACAACCCGTAGTAAACTGCATCGCATCCATTATGGTTACCAAAAGAGACCAATAACAATCTTATTTTTATTAAAATACTTTACCCAGCGTGAGAGACAGATGAAAACTTGACAGGTGTAACCCATGGTTAAAAGGGAAAAAGGGCATTCAAAGAAGGTGTTCGCACAGCCATTTAAGAAATCTACTAAAATTGTGCTCACTTCCAAAACAGCATTTTTTAGAAATCAGAAATATCCCATTTACTCGTTCAAACTGCTTCTAGACAAACATAAGGTTCTTCTATCAAAAGTACCCTATTATTGTATGCTATGTTTATGGTGGTAGCCATGTCATTTCGATTTCGATGTTCCCGCAAGCTTTGGCCGGCTGGGAAAAACGTATGATTAGCAGTACAACTTTTTGTGTTCAACGACAAAACTGGTTACTTGAGAGATCATACAATACGTAATGTCCTTATACACTTGAATTAAACATATTTTGTCATCAAAAATTAGTCTAAATTCTCATTTCTTTTTGATTTCATCCATGTCTGAAGTATCTTATATAACTTTTGACACGTATGACGATGTGTATTACAAATTTATATTCCGCGCAAATGGCTATATCGCAATTTGTTTCGGATTTGCTGCCATGTATTTGATAGCGACGTCAACGCCAAAATCGTTCGGCGCTTACAAGTATTTCCTATTCAATATTGCCTTTTGTGCGTGTTTGTTCGATTTCTACATTACGGAAATCTACTCGCCAAAGCCCCTATTCCCGGCATTGGTCATGTGTCCAGAGGGCTATGTAAGGACAAGCAATGAAGATATTGGCGTTTACATGTTTGTATGTTTTGATTTTTTGAAAACTGATAATTTTGTTTCCGCTGTTACAGTGCGGCTTCCTAATGTTCTTCGGCAGCACTGCCATTGCCGTCGGTTCAGCCTTTCTCTACCGATATGCATCCATTTCAAACAACGTGTATCGCCTCATGTCCCCTCTGCCACTCATCTTTATCGTCTTTTTACACGTGTTTTACATGTCTCCATCCATCTTTTTCTACTGTTGGAGTGCCAGGGATCGGAGTCAAATCCATGAATTTATCTTTAATGTAAGTTTATAAAACTGGAACTTATGCAATCATCGATTTCTTTTAGCACTGGCCCAACATCCGTCCGCACATGATTGGCAAGGGTTGTGCCGCAATTGTCTACGACAATTCTCTATTTACACGAATTTTTGTACTTTCTTGTGTCATCCAATTAAGCCTCGTGCTACTGGGCGTCCTGTATCTCATGACCAAATCCCTCACAGCCCTACAATTACAACGGAGTCGAATGTCGACCAGAACATACAAAATGCACAATAAGCTATTATTAACGCTCGTTTTCCAGGTTTGTGGTAATTTTTAAAATGGTAATCAAAGCATAGCAAAAGCTACTTGAACTTTTACAGCTAATCGTGCCTTTGATAACACTTTTTATTCCATTTTGCCTTATGTGCTTATTAGCCTACATGGAAGTTGAAAATTCTCATTGTGAGTTTTGAGCTTTTTCGTTACTATGGATAGAAAATGTTGGAATTTTTGATAAACTATTTCTACGATTGTCGGCGTAATATACTGGCACTTTTCCAGGGTTCCACATGGGCTGTTTCATCATCGGAACACTCCACAGTCCACTAAATACTATTATGATGCTGGTATTTTTGCTACCATACAGACGAAAATGTCTTTGGGTATTGACTTTGGGGAAATGGTCAGCCATAAAACATGAATCCGTTGTAGGTGCGACACATGCTTCAGCGTTTTAGGATTGTTTGATAAACTGAATAAGCAGCGATATAAAAAAACAACGCAAAATTGAATTTATTAAATCATATGAAATGTAAACCCACATCAATGTACAAATTTCAACACATTCTTTCAAAATCATGCCGCTTTCGCATACTCGAGAGCATCCGGGATACCCATCGGGACCCAGGTCTGGGTTGCTGGATGAAGTGCCATCAAAATGGAACGATCGAAGAAGATACTCAAGCATCCTAATTGATACACCTGTTGTCCGCGTTCTTTACGGTTGAGTGGCACCAAGCCTAAACCGTGTATTCGAGCTTGGTACTCCAAAATTTCGCGTGGGTTGTTCGTTGGCGGCGGAGGCTGGTTGAAGAAATGCCCAGAAGCCGGAGGAGCTTGAGTTGGCGGTGCTGGCTGTACGACGGGCTGTAGCTGGATGGGAAGGTTGTTCTTGCGTTGTTTGATAACACCAAGGGCTCGGGCAAATTCTTGCTTGATGGCTGGAATTTCGGTAAGCTCCTTGGGGAAGCGCTCTTTCCATTCTGTGTAGTACCGGGCGATTTCGTTGAGATTGGCATGCGGCGAGGAGAGCCATAGGACGAGGTTTTCGAGCCACTGAAAAATGATAATTAAAAACTGCTCCTTTGATAAAATAGGTAACTTACCCTCGGGAAAAACGCTTTCAATAAAACCTGACTAGTAACATTCACCCCAACCATGTCAATCCAATTCAACAAAGCACAAAACTCCAGGTAATCCGTATTTTCCATCGGATTCAAGTTCATATCCATCAATGCCCGCTCTAGTTTCGGCACAATGTTCAAATTCAGGAATTCTCTCATCGATTTCTGTGTGAACGCATTCTTCCATGGTAGTAGCACGGCATACGCACTGCCATCGGTGGGGATCCAACCCCTCAGGGCTTTGCCCAACTTCATACGGATACCCGGGTACACTTCCATCGTTCGATGTCCGAGAATAGGATGCCATGGGAGAAGCCATGAATCAATTGGCATGCTGTCAGTTAGAGGGTTCCATTCATTGACAAATAATTGAATCCGTGGCATGATACATTGATCGAGAAGGTGGTCAACGAGACCGTCGGAAAGCATCGGCATCCAAGAAGTAAAGACCTCAAGCATGGCGGCACTGTTGAGGCGAACATCCCAGAACTTGACACATTCACGCATTCGGGGCATCCAAGCGTCCCAGAGGCAGCGATCGAAGGCTGGGAGGGCGTCTGAAACGAACATTTTTTTAGTCAAACATACAAAAATTATTAAAAAACTGCTTGATAAATAATGACGGAATCGAAAAACATACCTTGTTCACTCTTCATCCGGTCAAACGTGTGCGTCTTCGCCTTGCCGCCCTCGCCTTCAAGAATCGATCTCCATTCTTCCATCACTTCCATGCCATATACAACTTGCTCAGGATCTAGCGGATCCCAATTTGCAAAATGGGTTTTCATAATTGGAATGGCGGTAGCCAACGCAACTGACACCAACCCATACTCTCTGTATTCCTTCGGAAACTTTCGCCGCAGCTTCTGCAGCAATCCTTTGACCTCGTCCAATGTGATATTCCGCTCATTGAATTGGCTAACAAGCTCCATGACAGATTCCATCCTTGTGACTTGTTGCTTTTCAATGACAAGTGCATCACGGATTCTTTCCACATCGATCTCCATCGACTTGTTTTGGTCCTGTAGCAACTTGCATTGACGGTGATTGCGTCGGATTTCGTCCTCAGTTCGATCCAAAAGAAGCATAACATTCTGGGTAAGCTCGGGGATGTCGAATTTTCGTGGAACAAGCACCGACGATTGGACTTTCGACAGCGTATGAAAGTCATTGTACACTTTTTGTTCTGGTCCTGTCATGTCGATAATCTTCTGACGAGGGGTTTCATCAAGAGGAGCATCGCCACCGGCAATCAGCTCAGCTAATGACTTCAACTTTGGCTTCTGTTTGCGGTCCTTCTTCCAGTTTCCGCGAGTAGGTTGATCTGCTTTCGGGGCATCATCGCTGGGTCCTTCGCGTTGTCGGGCTTGTGCTTGGGCTGCCGTTTCTGAAAATATATCAATTAAACTGAAACAAAAAACCCTGATATTTACCTCCAAACTTCTGTCCAACCGCACTAGCTTCCGGCCCGTAAGCACCCACAGCACCCTTTCCTTGTCGTACAGCGGCAACAATGGGTTCAACGATACCCTGTTTGTTGGCACCGAGACCTTGGCCGGGGACATAGCCCATCTTCTTCATCATATTCATGACTGATGGTTTCGCACTCCATCCTCCGGTGTTCCCACCCGTTCCGAAGCCATGAACATTGGACGACCTCATCCCAGCAAAGATTTGAGCTCCATTGCCCATGCTGTTACTGCTAGATGGTCCATCATTTGGGGAGGGAGAACGTTTTGGTCGTTTGGGAGCGGGTTCATTGGATGAAGACGACGACGGGGTACCAGTAGTTCCCGCGGAAGTAAACTTAACATTTGTGACTGGTTTGGAATAACCCCCAAAGCTAGATCGAGAAGGTCCTTCATCTTCTTCGGTTTGGGCAAAGATACCTGAAATGGAAAACTGTAAAAATTACAGACAATCAAATATATAAACTTACCATAGAGAGCTTCTTCTTTTGTTTGTCCACGTCGACGACGATTCAATGGATTGGCAGCATACTCGACATCACGGTCGTTGAGATCAAAACTTTCGTAGTCTTCGTTATCCATGTTGAAGTTGGGGATGGAAACAAGCCCCGGGCGAGCTTATAATGAAAGTCGACAATGTGCGGGATAAATTTCGCAACTGCGCAATGTCTGTCCCATGCTCTGTAAAAGTAGTTACTAAATTAAAATGCTTCAAGCGCACGGTTGAATAAACTGAAAAACGTGATAACTCGAAATTTTATTGAATTTTAATTTGGTAAAAACTGAATTTGCACTTAAAAGGAGCTAACGAGCATTTGCAAAAAAAACATTCACACCACATAAACACAATTATGGCATACAGGACGCACTTTTACCACGACCGTCAGGGACCTCTTTTCACTCACTCAGTGTTCCCCGTGAATGCACACAAAAATCACGCATTTTTTACACGTGATTGACGTCACGAAGCACGTTATATCACTGTCTGATAGCAAGTGACGTACTTTAGTAATGTGCCGTTACGTTGTCGTAAACTGTTTTACATGTTATTGTTGTAAAAAACTGTAATGATTCTATTTTCTTGCAGACATTTCAAATCCCCTCCGATCGCCGCTGGCACCATGAAGTAAACCTCACTACCGCCAGCTCGTATCCCTCTGCCATCGTTGAGCATCTCATCTAACCAAGGGTGAGTTTTGACCATCTGAACCGCTCCTGATTCCGGCTTTTCGAGGCTTCCAGGGAGTGTTTGACGGTGGTAGAGTGTCGACGGCGAACAACCCTCACATTTGCCGTTGATCCCGTCTCCGCCCCAATGAACCCCGACTTCCCTGATGCCATCCTTGCGCTGGGCTACTTTTGCGAGAACGATGGGGCTCGAGTTGTCATGACGACGCAGGCCCTACGGCCGACAAAGGTGCAACACTATCCCAATGTTGATGATGTCGACATCGGCACTGATGCGGGAAAGCGACAGCCCTCTACGGTTGATGAAAGCCCAAAAAGTGGTAGCAGCAGGGAGGAAAATGCCTCGAGGAAAAGGAAGACAAAGGCGGAGTCCAGCCGACGCATCGAAGTGTTATCAGTGACCGAATGTGGAAGAGGAAGAGGCCAAGGTTATTTTTTTTACCACTGCTTGAAATAATATGATTAAACTGTAGCAGTTTCAGATGTTTTCAGTCCCCAGGTTACCGATCATGATCTCGTCTTTGCGACATGGAACCCCTTCGTCGAGCATGTCGACGACGAAGAGCGATGTCCCGCATGCACTAGCTTTGGACCACGTGCAGCGCATCTCTTCAATGACTTCTCAGCACATCGGAGTTATATAACCACGCAGACTGCCATCAATGATGACGCTTTCGATGCCGCCAAAAGTGCATGTTTGAGGATGTGCAACGCTGAAAAATTGATACCGCTGGAAAGCCTCGAAAACGGCGAAGTCAATCAATCGATGGCCGATTTAGCCGAAACCGCTACGGACCATAATGGCGAGGGACTCATGGTCTTTATCAAAGTCAAAAACAAATACTCAGGGATCGGAAGGGTGTTCACTTTGAAAGATGCAAAGTCTCGCGGCTTCAAACGGCAATACGTGTTGCTTTTTATTTCGCAGAATCACAAATTGATCGCTTGGAAGTATCGGAAGATCATCGATGAGTTGAATGTGGTTGCGGATTTTCTAAAAGTAAAACTGCTCTTTTTGCTTCGAGACGTCATACAATCGTATTTCACTTCCAGGCCGCTGCTGATAATGTCCACGACCGAGAACAAATCGTCGACCCATCCAAGTTCCTTCAACTGAAGCGGATCAGCGACAACAGCGGCCGCGAAACACCCGCCATTCAAATCGACACTAAACGAAGTTTTTCTTGTATTGTGAACAATAACGAGATTTTCGTTAACCTTCACCGTGATTTCGTCGCGATTCTTAAAAATGTGCTATCAACGGGACCCCCCGTGCCACGTAAAGCCCGCGTTGATCGTCTCGCCGTCAGTCGCCTTGCTGAAATCACTTCCAAAGCAATGGCAATCGGAGCCACGGCGAATTTGCTTTCGATTTTTCACTCGATGCGCAAAGACAAATTTGCTGTCATGGTGTGCCATTTGTGCCGTGGCGGACAGATTGTGTGCCAATCGAACAATGCTGCCGTCCGTTCGCAGTTTCTATTCGCATTGACGCCGCTGATACCGGGCGTTTTGGTTAACATTGCTTCAAACAAGAAAAATTATGTCTTCGGGGTGAATCTGCTGGGCGTTAGTGATGATGTCGTGTTGCCGACGACAGACCAATTCGATTTGATGATCATCAGGCCTTTGAAGAAATGTCGTCAAAGTGAGGGTCCTGTACTTGCTGATTGTGAATTCTATGTCGACAGAATGCCGTCAAATGCCGTTATCGAGCCTCTTCCATCAGTGATTGTGAGATATATGTCTGTTTTGAGGGGTATGTTTTCCAACTTTTTGATCGTTTTAAACTGTTCTTTTTAGATCTCACTGCAAGAACCACCATTTCCACCCTCCACGAAGCCCTGACGACCATCAAAAGCGAATTCATGGCCCTCACAATCGACATTGCCTCCACTTATCCCTCCACAGCTCGTGTCGCTGCCCTCCTCAGAGCTTTTTCAAAACCTCCAACTGATCTCGATGTATATCAATTTTGGAAGCTGGCTTCAATCAAGTTGCCCCCGACCCGAAAGCTGACACTAATCGAAGAGGAGAGAGTGGTTTTCATACCTGCATCCGTATCCTCCGGTAAAACTCGTACTCAATCCGCCTCAATCCCCATCCCTATCCCGATCTCCACAAATGTTGCCATTGACGTCGACGTCGACATGTATCCCGAGTCCCCCGGCTCATCATTGCCATCTGTCTTTTCTGCTAGCACTTCAACGTCTCCGGGTTATCATTCTACGGGTAGTTATACATCCTCATCACCAGTTTTTGTTACAAATCCTAACTTTCACCAATATCAACTTTATGGCCTTCCATTCAAGGGTTCTAATGATACCGATTCTAATCGGTAGTAACCAACTTTTTGACATTTTGTACTTGTATATATTGCTAAACTGCATCTAGAACTGTTTTGTGTGTCTTTCAATGTTTCCCGAAGTCTTTGAAATTCCAGTGTATATAAATAGACTTCAATTTATTTCATTCCAATTGTACATACAAATAAGGTTATTATCCTTCCAATACTACCCATGGATCACTGGCAGGAGGCGATTCTGCTGGAGGAAGGTGATAGTCACCGTCAGGCGGTGGAGTGGGTCTTCGACCGGCATTGCAGCAGACATGGACACCGTGCACGGTTGATTCGGTGCATCCGAACCCGGGAGCACAATCGTCTCCGCTGAAACACCGTTTCGCGTGCCGAGTGGCACTGTCAATGTCGGGTTGAAGCTGGGATGGGCAGAAGGCGATCAGACTGCAGCAGTGGTTGTTTTTACAGATGTAGTCTTCGGGGCAGGGGCTTGAAGCGGAACAGGAGACTGGGTTGTCAGTCAAGCGATCACGGAAGGGTTCACGGTTATCCGGGCACACGGAATTCGCAGGATTGTAGACTTCGCAACAGATGGGTGAATTCGTGGATGAATGGATCGAACAGGTGTATCCAGGTGGACAAGTGCTGGAATCTCCCTCTCTACAGGCTTCAGGGCTGCCATTGTTGAGCAATGTTTTTCGACCGAGGCAGCGATTGGTGCCAGGCTGTTGGTGGATGCCCATTTGGGCGCCGCCATCGCAACATAGGCTGACTCCCGGCACATTGGATGAAGCTATGCAGCTCATACCATGTTGGCAGTCGTCGTCAGTGGCACAGGCTAAGCCCGGATCCGGGAGGACACCGGCATTCGGGCATCGAGCTTCTTGGCAGCAGAACATCTTTGTATCGGTTAGGGATGGCTGGCAATTGAAATCCCGAGGGCAGATGCTCGGATTCCGGGTGCATTCCAACGCGTGCCCTGGATCCCGTTCCGAAAAGTATGCCACGGCTGTTCCGCCACAAACTGCGCTCTCTTCTCTTAGCAGCGATGAAAAGCTCTTCGCCTTCTGGGTCATCGGGCAACAAACATTAAGGCCCATTTGAGTCGATTGGGAGCAGATATAATTCGATGGGCACACATCCGGGAATCCGATTCGTTGGCAGCTTCGCACGTTTGAACCGATGTAAGCTGGTTGTAAGCCATTTCGGCACATTAGGGAATTCGTTTCCTGGGCACAGCAGATGTGGACACTGCCGAGGTTGCTCTGTTGACAGGAATAACCACTCGGACAACTGTTGGAATTGGTGGATGAACATAGCCTCGGGGAATTGTTGATCAAGAGAGTCGTGAAACCGGCATTACATTGAAGATTTCTCGAAATCCGGCAACAAACAAAGACTCCCGGCGTTGAGGATTGTGTGCAGCTGAAGCCATTCGGGCATGACATGTCCGTTGCGCCCTGGCAGAACCGATGGGATCCGCTATCATCGCCGTAGGGCGACCAACCAGTCGGGCATTCGAGGAGGTCGAGAATCGGTGGAACTGGGGCCACTGTCGGGATGAATTGGGTTCGGCAACAGACGTTGATCCCGGTTTGACTAGATGCCGCGCAATCATAGCCGGTGGGGCAGTTGGATGGAAAAGCGAGGGCATTGCATGTGTAGGTTTGGCCGAATTGTTGTACGTATGTTTCGCGGCCATCGGCACAGACTGCTTGAGTTGGACGATTGCCGCAACAAACCCATTGTGATAAGGTTGTTGATAACTGGCAGGTAAAAGAACTCGAAGGGCATCCTGTTCCTGGCCCTGTGCAGTAGACAATTCCACCATTCGGTGATAGAAGGGCATTCTGATTACCCGGACAGACTCGTGGGGCCGCATTGGATCGACAGCATAAGTAAACTGAGGCCTGATTCTGCGCTTGAAGGCATTGTGAATCCGCTGGACACACATTGATATCAGTAGGCGAACAGAATATCGAATTTCCGACGGTATCAGTGCTCGGAGAGAACCCAGTCGGACAAGTCGTCACAGAAGGCGTCGAACAACACATATAAACCCCCGCGGCACCGAGAGATTCCACGCACGCATAGCCTGAGGGGCATGGAGCTATCTGGGATGGACTGCAGAATCGTGGATTTCCATTCTCCGTGTAAAGGCTTTGCTGGCTCGGGCATAGGAGCCTCGGAATGCTTGTGCCACTTCCACAGCACAGTGCACTCGACCCAGTCATGCTGGCTGTGCAGGAGAATCCTGTTTCACATTGACCTGCGTAGCCGAGGGTACATGGGACGAAGCCGACGGCACTCGGTTGGGGTAACATGCCGATCGGGCATTGAGGGATGTCCTGCATGCTGGCTTCATAACAGCAGATCAGGATTCCGGGAGCGTTGCGAGCGGATTGGCAGATGGCAGAAGCCGGGCAGCCTGTAGTCGAACCGACACTGGTGCAGAAGGTGTTTCGATTGGAATTTGCGATTGCTGGAGCTTGGGAATCCAGAGGGCACGAGAAAGCTGGATTATCGTAGAATCGTTTCGGATTTGTGGCGGATTTCTTAAAAGGGCCGCAGCAGATACGGACGGCTGGGTTTTCTCGACTCATTTGGCACCAATAGCCGGTGGAGCAAGTGTCGCTACCGGCGCACTGGCGAGGTTGATTGTTGGGACCGGATTCGGGGTTATCATACGGTGGCGGACAGGAATATGTTCGGAGACGTGATAAGGCTGTGGAATCGTGTAAAACTGTTGGTTCACAACAGACGAATTGCCGGGTTAGAGGGCTGAGAACACAGGAAGCGAAGGTCGGACAGGAGGTTGAGACTGGGTCGCAGAACTGGAATTTCGGATATATAAACTGATAAATTTAGTCGCTAGACTTACCGCAGTGATGCCATTAGCCGTTTGCCACCCCTCCGGGCACATATTCTGTGCCACTGGCAATCCATCAAGCCCTCCAAGCTTGCAGCAAATATTCGTCCCTGGGATATTGCTCGGCTGGCATACACTCCCCAACGGACAGCTCCCAAACGGGTTGTCAGTACTGCATTGTTGTGGATTCGCAGCATTCGGATGCGGTGTTCCACTTATCGGGCAACTAAACACCGGTGGAGCACTTTCGGCACAGCACATTCGCTGGCTGACCCCACTGTTGGCACATGTTGATCCCTCAGGGCAGATCGTCGGATCAATGTTGGAACATGGCAGATATCGCCCGATTTCATCGATGACAGGCTTATCCCGGGGCCCTGGACACGTTCCAGGCGCACCACAACAAACTTGACTGATCGGGCTACAGGCGAAGCCGGTCGGGCACTCAAGACTCGTGACACACTCGATGGGTTTGCCCGAAGTCGTGGAGAGATAGGCGACTTCGCCGGCGGGACACAGCTCTGAAACGGGCTCCGCTACGGCGAGGAACAATGATATGACCAGGGAGGTGGTGTAGACCGGCCAAGATGGAGGCATTTGAGGAAGTCAAAAGTCAATAGCGCGAAGAAGGTGGGGTGGGTTAGGCAGATAGGGTACAGACTGCGGGTAAGCCGAGGGATTCTTCGCCGGTCGCGGATTATCGAGGGCGCTGGCGGCTGCTGCCTCTGGGGCGGTGGTAGTGGTCAGGTCAATCGGTCACTGACTTTTCGTTCGGTGAATTGTGGTGAATCAATGCAACACGCGTCGGTCAAGCTTATTATCCAGCGACGTCTGAGGGGGTGAAGAAGAAGAAAGTTAAAGGAAAAAGTGTTAGTTATGGTGTTGTGGGTTACATTTATGGAAAAACTGAAACGAAATGGCTACTGACCTGGTAAATTGATCCCACAACATTGATAATCCGCCGTCCAAAAGTTAAATTCACAACTACTGCCATCAGGGCATGGCTTTAGCGGCGAACACTGCATAGTGTTCCCTTCACTGGTCAAAACTGGTGAATACATGGACGGGCAGCCGTTATCAGGCTCACAGCACTGATATCGATCGATTTGGAAGCTCCATTGGCATAAATCCCCAGGATTTGGGCATTTGTTTCTCAGCGAGCCTGGTGTACAAAGATGGAGGGATCCGTTGCCATGTTTGACGGCCCGTGATCCGGAAGGACAACCCTCACCAGGATCGACTCCACAGCATCGTTTGACACCGTCGAAGACGTCTTCATAGCAAGAAGCGTCACCGGGACAGGTGTTTGGGACATTTGGATTACAACTTAGCTCGATGCCATCGGAATTCCGTAATGCTCGTGACCCCTTAGGACATCCAACTGGTGGAGCTTCTTGATTGAGGGCTACAAGACAGCAATAACCACTGGAGTGACACATTGACGGGGGAAGACAGTCATTATCCTCGGTACAGTGCACGAGGAGATTTCCGCGCTCTGAACAAGAATAGATTTAAAAACTGCATCACAATTGAAAAGAGAAAATTACCTTTAACGAGTCTACCCTCGATTCCACAAAGACGTTCATGATCGTTTTCACTTTCAAAATAAGTTAGATTTGTTGAAACTGCAACGTCCACTTTTTGCAAAAATCGAGTATAAAGAAAGTTATGCATACCTTCAACTTCACTAAGCCCATAAATACCACAAACAAGCAACAAAAACTGGACAATGGTAACGAACTGCATTGTCTTAACTTACTTACTTACTTATGTAGTCAGAAACAACAGCTTTTCGGTATGAACATTACCCCGGAAAAGACTTACTTTCTAGTCCCAAGCTTTTCCTTTTATACCGGCTGGACCCATCCGGAAGGACTGAACCACCCTGCGCAAGTGGTCAGTCAATCCATCCTGGTCCCGAGTTGTTCTTTGATAGCAAACTTCCGCGAGCTCATGTTTACCCAAGGTTCCAGGCCCCCAGGCCCCAGGGGGCCATAATCGAGTGATCGTGGCTTGCCAGAGGGGGTTTTGTTCATTGTCGGTTTTGTGATTCATTTATTTGATGTTTTGATTACACATGTTTTTGTACCGGTGCGTGAAAAAGTACGCGGTACGGTGCTGTACCGATCGTACCACCATCGTACCAACTGTACCCATAGCGCATGTTTTTTTGTTTTGTACGGCACAAAACACAATAAAAATGCCCAAAAACTGAAGAATACGGCTATCATTTTTATTTTGGTATTCATTAAATTAACAATTTTAACCCAAAAATGGATGTGCCGAAGGCGGATCATTCGCACTCGAATCCAAATCAGGGCATTGAGATGCTCGTCGCGGGAAGCTTTCCCGATATTGTGCATACAGATCATCGATAAAGTTTGTCTTTGCGTCGGCCCAGGCTTTGATTCGCGGATTTGAACTTGTGGAAAAGTCTTGCGACGCTTCCTCAATGGCATTGTAGCGGTTGTCACTGATGAGTTTCAGCGAGATTGACATGGCTTCTAAAAAACTGACGTCCTACTCATATTTCTCTTTCAATCGATATATCAAACCTTCAACAACAGCCCTGACATTCTCGGCAATCTTGCTCTTATCATAGCCGCACCGACTCGCAGCCTTGTGGATCAGTTGCACCCAGATTTTGTCCTCGTCAGGCACGCTAGACAGGTCGAGTTTCTCCATTGGCATCAGTTCAAAACCTGATGCCTTTTGTTCGGGTTTCTGACGAACGCCATGGGTAACGAAACTAGAAAAGGGGGGGATCATTGACACGGGTGATACATCAACTTTTTTGGGCGAGATCAGCGTGTCATTGGAAATCCGGAAAAACTAGTCTTATGGCTTTCTGCGGGCGTGTTAAGGGCGCATCTGCTTTGCCTTTTTGTGCAAGGCGACAACAAAGCAGATGCGCAAAGGGCCTGAGGGGGTTGGGGTAGATTGACGGATTTATCAATGTACCCATGGGGATGGGCAATATGGGGGATAAGGATAAACTGTTTGAAGACTCATTGTAAAGAAACACGTTAGCCACAAAAAAACAAACCTCTCAACATTACTGGATGTAGGTCCCAACGATTCAGGCGTCGGCACTTGGACAATGTGCGCACTGCTATACGCGGATACGAGATATTCGACCATGCCCTCGAGGCCCATAGCATATCTGTTTGCACGGAAGTGACCAATGTTCCGATGGAATGCGGTTTGAAGCACGTCACGGGATAGCTTGGCATCACGGCCGGCCACCGTGAACACTTGGCGATCGCGTCGGGAGTTTACGATGAGGACGAGAGTGTCGCAGGATAGGTCCTACAACGAAAGTTTGAAAAATAAAAACTGTTGAGCCTTCCGTAATTCTGTCTTACTTGGAAGTTAGAATACTTCAATCTCAACGAATTCGTAAACTTTTCAATATCAACAGTCTCAAAGGGGCTGGCACCAATCTTCTCCAACAATGCGGTCACAATTTGAAGATTTTGGTTCGGACTCCCAGCGCATTGCGGCGATGAATTCTTAATCTGGGCCGTGACACTTTGCAATTGTTGAATCTTTTCATTGAGTTTTCGTCGATCCTCATCCGCGAGAATATCATTAGGGTCGCATACTTGGCCGGGCAGAATCAACTTGCATCTGAGGGGCTCATTTCGAGGGTCGGGGTAGGTCTGGGCCGTGAATTGGCCACCGACTGACACAACAATGGCACCAAATAAGAACACGGATAAGGTATTAGACATGTGTAATTGAGTCATTGTTTAGCTCATTAATAAACAAAACTGTAATATCCAGGTGGTGAAGATGCAATTGAATGAAAAGGAAAACAAAAAAAGTATAGAAACGTAGCAAGTGTAGGCGACCCTTCAACGCTTCGTCAAAAGAGTGAAAGGCGACCGAAAGTTGTGATTTTCGACGGCAGAAGGATGGTTGGATGGGATACTCGCCTCCGTGAAAGGGCGGGTATATCCTATCCCCCGCGTATCCATCCTTCCTGGATGTGTGTGGATAGGCATGGTGAGCAGCAGGCAGTCGGCTGGATGCGAGTAGCGTATGCATGCATGCTGGGTCGATTCAGGTCGAAATCATCAGTAGCGTGTGAATCCTCGGCTCGGGTCGTCTCAGTTCAGACGACGTCAATTATTGAAATCGACATTCGACCTATGAAGTCAGCGATGATGGTAGACCGTACCCAGCGGGTGGGAATAGCGATACCGCCTGAAGGCATCCTGCGGCTTAGAGGGTACGGATCAAGGTCGAGGGGGTTGATGGATTGTGCAATCATGATTGAAGTTTTTTGGATTTTGGTGACATTTGCATTTTGAACTGATTTTTGTTTTGGTGATTTTTGAGGATTTGATAAAACTGAACGAACTGAGCAATTTCCAAACTTGGTCATGCATTAAGTTTTAATAAAGAAAACTGATAGACTTGAGACTTTATCCACGTCAAGCCTGTCCTGCCATCCATCGCGCAGTCTCCTCACAAACTTCACTTTGCCCTTACCGCCAGCGCCGCGACAACGGGGCCAACAACGACTACTACGAGCCCCGAAGGAAACAGACATCCAAGCGGGGATTGGGGGAGACTGCGCCCGGCCGGAGACTGCGCCCGGTTTTTGGCGGGCTGGGGGCCACCTCAGTTGCTCAGTGTGCATCCCACACAGACGAACGTTTGCTGTGCACACATTCGACCGGCGGGCCAGGCGCGTCCAACGATTGTGTCAATGCATTCCCCCCCAAGATTTTGATTTTACTTGTAAAAAAACATGGACGGCACAGTAATTTTATGTAACACAAAAGTCAGCTTATGTTGTTTCATGTATTCGTGTCCATTGACTGTTCGGATCAGCGTTCAACGCTGATTCTGTAACACTTATTGCTTTCTCGTAAGACCTGGCATGCTACTCAGGCACGAGTATCTGTTTTTGGTAAGCCAGACGGCACCACTGCCGAATTGAACATCATACACGTGAAGCATAGTCGGTGCCACCTGGTAAAGAGATGCTCACAACCCGAGGCCCCAAGTCATTGCGCCACTCAAAGGCCAAATGCGACTGTTATATTACAACATGGCAATCACTTGTAATTAAAGATAAACTGCAAGGCAACAAAACAACAAAACAACACAGCAACAACCTACTGCTTAAACACGATGCAAACAGTATAAAGCAGAGAGTTAACATGATCATATAAACGATAATCAATGGATTATTGCAAAAACTCTAACTCGCTAAAACAAAACAGCAACAAATCACTGCCAAACAATATACAAACAGTTTTAACAAAAACGACATCTGTAGACCTATATGATAAAAAAATGAGTACAACGGGCATGGCAAAAGCGGTAAAACCGATGTTAACTGAACCGAATAGCAAACATAGGGGGTAAAATGGCTTTGAGAAGACCGATGGCGGATATCAGGGCTGTCGGGCTCGGGTTTCAGATTCAGATTTCAAGAAAATTTTATGGCCCGACAGCTGTGGCAGAGTTAGAGGGCGTCCAGAAATTACGCCATTGATTTGAGGGGAAGGAAATCAGTTCTCTAATGATGAAAAATTATGAAGGGGGGAGAGGGTTCACCGGCAAACTGACGTCATTGAACCACCCAGATCAGTCCGAAATCAGGTAAAAGGGGACTATAGGATCAAGCGTGTGAAACCCCCTTGCAGTTTATCAAACTTGGTCAAAATTTTTGTTTTTAAAATGACATCATTAGGGTGAGGGGGTTTGATCTTGTAATGGCGGCCAATGATTTGAGGGGAAGGAGGTCCCAAAATGCCGAATTTTTTTATGACGTTATTTCTGGACAGCCCTTGACAAGTCAATGTCAAAATGCTTCTATTAAGGCAAGTAAATCACTTGTGAGGGCTGTGAAAAAAGGTTTGCCGAGTTAATGACAACACTCTGTTGTGTAGGCATACCTTGCTGTACCGGAACGTAAAAAACCTGGTTGCCAGTAGAAACAGGTTGATAAGCCGGAGCTGCGATATACGTAAGTTGTTGTTGGCCGGCGTTTGTAGCGTTTTGGGCAGGCATTTGGAGGACATAGGTGGCTTGATTTGAGTTGATCGGCGCAAACGCGGCTTGATTCGAATGTATCGGCGCACCATGCACAACGTTAGCGCCAGACGACGGAAGTGAGTACGGCACGCTACGCCGTTGAGTTCGGGGGGTCGAAGGCAAGGCTGGTCCACGACGTACTTGTACGTCGGGAATGGCAGCAGGAGCAGTATCATTGTCGTTTTCGCGTGAAACGGCCAAGTTGTTGGGGTACTTGCCGTCGACATGAGCTGCATCATAATACTTCGGTGAAGCGTTTCGAGCTTGGTGGCGACAATAATGTGCCATTTCCGAAAAGTTTACCAAACCCTGCTCATAACGCGTTGCAAATTCATTCTTAGCCGTCTTGATGCGTCCATCACTCTTCACAACATCTTCGTTTCGCTTTTTGAGGATCGTCCCATCCGCATCTTCCCTGTATTTGTACACGTTGCGTCGAAGCAGTTGTTTCAACCGCTGAGCAAGAAGGCCAAAGTGAGGATGGGCCCTAAAATGTAAGTCAGAAACATTGGCAACGTCAGAAAAACCGGCTATTATGTTGGGTCATTGAATCTGGGTTCCCCTAACGTAGTATTATAGATCAGTCACCCTCAAAACGTTTAATTTTTGGGGTGATTCAAATTCAACTTGAAGGGTATGTCTAAAACATAGCGGGTACTTGTATAGATTTCATTTAAACAGGCTAGGAATTGAGTTAAAGCTACCCCGGTCACGAGCTTAAAATCAATAGGAAGTGTTTTGAGCGCTCCCGGAGCGATGAAGTCAAAACCTAGTATGGGGCGGCCCTTTTTCATAGATCACAATTTGGATCGCAAATTAGGGGTCTATCCTGATGCCACTGCGCTAGAAGATGTTTAGAACGATCTACAGCACGACCAGCACCTTTTCACAGTAAAAAGGTTTTAAAAAAAGTTTACGATTGATGGGACGAACTATTGCAGACACTAGTTGGACTCCCCAAGTCGAGTGACTTTATTTTTGCCAAACTTCAGCCCTCTGTTGTTTTTACTAGATTGGAGGGGAGGGGATCAAAAATATGGGTACCCTCATGTACAAAATACCAGAAAAAAGGTGTACTCACAGTGGAAACAAAGTACGAAGCCCGTTGTGAAACCCTTCGGCCGAATTGGTAGTGCGGGGGCCGTCATTAAAAAATTGTCGCAGAAAATCGCCTCGAGGAAACCAGTAGGTATTCACGTGTCGAACGAACTTCCTGAGCGCCACTTCCAAAGTTGCACCGACTTCCGGAGGACTTGCGAGTAACTGTGGAACAAAACTTCTATACGCTTCTGGCGGCAGAAAGACAGTTCCTCGAATTGTCAGTAAGTATTCATGGAAAGCAGGATGCCTCTTCAGATTCTTGTGGCCCTTCCTGTTCAGCCAATCCGACAAAGCTTTCACCCAATGGAAATAACAGAGTACAATTTGGACTTCTGGGAACACAGTCTTGATAGCGTTGATCACAGCATCCTCGCAATCCACGTGGATGCGTTTCAGCTTAAAACCACCGGTTTCTTCCATCAGTGTTCGCAACCGGCGGAATTCGGCCACGTAGGCCTCCTCAGTGGCATCGGACATTACAATTCCGGCCGAAAAATAAGTTGACATAAAATCAGGCCCATGAGTATACGCGGCATGAAGACCATACAATTGCCTGGTTTTGGTGGCGGTACATCTAAATGTGCCGTCGCCGATCCAGTCTTCACAATTGGCAAGGATACGGATGTTATGCCGATCGGCAAAAAACAGCGTTGGACGACCCACAGTTGCCCAGTGTTGGATAACTTTTCCACCACCCGGGACAAAAGAGTCCTGCAAAATTTTCACTTTGTTAGTAATATATTAACTTGTTTTAAGAGATTGAAGTAATTGACAAAACAAGGAATACAAGTATATGCTTATTCTTCTAGAAAAAGGTTTTCCTGAGGAATTCTAAACAAACGTAATTCAAGGGTTGTCGTTCCCCGAGCCCCGAATTCTCCATTTTGTCAGCTCTGGCCATACGTATGTAAACCCTTAGGGTCGAAGTAAGGGGAAGTCGAGGGCCTATTAGGATAGGGTATTCGAGTTGAAATTTAGGTGAAAAAACGTTTGAAACTAAGCTGCTTGCGAAGGTTGAAAAGCCTGAGTGTTAAGACCCCTGAGAAGAGCTACGTGATTTGTTTCTTCTGTAAGTTACAAGTTAAAGAAATACGGCGTCTGAAACTGCGGAAGTTGTTTTCAGAAAAACATGACGCGTTGAAGCTATTTTTTGATTTCGGAGGTAAGGAGAGTTGAGAGCAACACTTACTTTTACTGTACGATTTCAAAAAAAACGTCTGGGTTGAAACCCTATTTTGATAGAAATCATTGTGACGGGTAGCAACAGCTAAAGCTGAGCCTCTTTCCAATATACAGGGACACTGAAGGTAGAACCGCGTAGACACCTAATTGACAGCTAATAAATGAGAGGACGTTATGGCAAAGGTTGTAAGGGTTGATACATGGTTTTTAACTACATAAGGTTTTCAAAAGATTGGAAACTAATCAAAAAGAATTCTATAGAGACTTGGCCAAAGAGACATATATATAAATGTTACGAAAACTGTAATAACTGTAAAAAACTGACCTGCACAGGGGGTGGAACGTTCAACGGATCGAAGTTCTCGGGCTTTGATATGTTTCGATGGTAACGCAGGCGGCGCTTCAGAGATTCATCATTGTTCGCAATCGGCACATCATCGATGGCTTCACCATTGATTTCCGCTACACGCTGAGTGTATTCCAAGATGGCATCACTGGGTGGGGCTCCTGTTTTTTCGAGTTCTTTGCCGATGATTCTGAAATAGAACTGATCATGTTTTTTATATAGTTGTTATTTTAAAACTTACCGAATTATTTGTTCTCGTTCAATGATTTCTGTTGTCGGTCGTCTGTCGCCACAAAAGTGGTTCAGGGCTTCGATCTCGTCAAGGTTAACCGAGTTGTCGCTTTTGTACACATGAATGCTGTTCAAAACAGGCGGTTGCTCTCCTCGCTTCTTTTGTCGGCGGTATTCGGATTTGCAGTCGACACAAATCCAAGTTTCATGAAGTTGCTGGTCATTTTTCTTGGAGAAACGAAAAGTGTCATTCGGACCAGCTGTGATCAAAAGCAGTCTACGGTTTTGAATGGTAATTCCGATTTCAACCTTGGGGTATTCGTTGTCATCAGCAATCGAATCAGACTCATCTGAGTCGGCATCCGTAGTATCGCCGTCCCCATATCTATCATTATCAAGGTAGTCGTCGACGATTCGAAGTCCTTCTAGGTCCAGAAGAGGGGGATCAGGATCCACTTCGGCGTCCATGATGGATGTTGACGTAGCAGAGGAAAAATGTTGCACGGCGTGCGCGAGTTCGAAAACGCTTGTTTTGTTTTTGTTGATTTTTGTTTTTAATGTTTTTCGTGCCAAGATCGTTCGGCGTATGGGAACGAAACACCCATCGCCAGTGGCGCTGCGTTTTTCATTATCATCTTATGAATATGCTCATGGATACAGGGGGCCAAGAAGAACAGATTAGGATTCGTACTTGCCATGATGACCTCCGATTGTTTACGCTGTTAGTTTTGGTTTACTTTCCGAAAGTAACGAAGTAGTAAGACGATCAACAGTGACACTATTCAATCTAGAAGGTGCATACTAATCGCATACTAAAGATTTAATTTTCAACCTGTGTATGATGCTCATAGATGACCAAAATTAAAATATTGATCATAAAAAGCTGACTGCAATATTAATGAGCTGTTGACCATGCTTCGGCGCTTTCCGCCTGTTTCGAACCTTCTTTACAACTTTTAATACCCCGAAAAATGTCTTCCCGACTTTAACGACTCGATATAAAATAGCCGAGACGACCGTGATTGCGGTATTGTCTCTTCCAGTCGGCGTTCCCGTTCCCATTCTCCTGTTTGTTCTGCTGCCCCGTCATCGTCGACTGAAGCTAAAGCTACGGCTCCCGTGACCGAGCCGCCCATCAACAATGCGATGCCGTTGGCGGACAACTCGAGGGTTGTCAACATGTACAATGGCCTAGCCTATATTGCCCGTTACTGGGACATCTTTGCGAAGCATAAGAATTTTGTCCTGTCTGGGACTACCGACAAGAATTTTTCGACATGCTCGATAATAAACAATGCATTATGTTCATCAGTAAGACAGGCTTAGGTAAGACGACACAGATTCCGTCATAGGGTATTCAATACGCCAACTGAAAGTCGACGTTGGTTAAGAAGTTGCTTGAAGCTTGTACCCAGCTTCGGCGAGTTGCTGCAATGAGCGTTGCTATTCGAATTGCCCAGGAGATGAATGTTCAGCTCGGCCAAGAAGTCGGTTAACCAATCTGTTTTGAGGATTGCATCAGCGATCGTACCGTTCTCAAGTACTACATCGACGGTATGCCTCTCCGTGAAGTCATGGCATCACCCCTGTTAGATCGGTACGCCGTGATCATACTCGACGAAACCCCCGAACGTATGCTACCAAAATTCATTTGGGTCTGATAAAAAAAAAGTGAAACAGTGCCATTCCAATGTCAAGATCGTATGAACGCTACCCTTGCTGCCGACAAATTTTAAGAAATCTTTGATAAGTGTCACCAAATATTTGGAGCCAGCCACATTACATGGTAAAGGCGTGGTAATAAGAGGTCTTGAGATATTGGTAGACAGAAATTGTAAGCCAGTGTTTAACCATTACGATATAATATGTAGGGTGCCATGCTCTGCCAACCTGAGTTTTTATCAACAATATCTTCATGATCATGTTAACTCTCTGCTTTATACTGTTTGCATCGTGTTTAAGCAGTAGGTTGTTGCTGTGTTGTTTTGTTGTTTTGTTGCCTTGCAGTTTATCTTTAATTACAAGTGATTGCCATGTTGTAATATAACAGTCGCATTTGGCCTTTGAGTGGCGCAATGACTTGGGGCCTCGGGTTGTGAGCATCTCTTTACCAGGTGGCACCGACTATGCTTCACGTGTATGATGTTCAATTCGGCAGTGGTGCCGTCTGGCTTACCAAAAACAGATACTCGTGCCTGAGTAGCATGCCAGGTCTTACGAGAAAGCAATAAGTGTTACAGAATCAGCGTTGAACGCTGATCCGAACAGTCAATGGACACGAATACATGAAACAACATAAGCTGACTTTTGTGTTACATAAAATTACTGTGCCGTCCATGTTTTTTTACAAGTAAAATCAAAATCTTGGGGGGGAATGCATTGACACAATCGTTGGACGCGCCTGGCCCGCCGGTCGAATGTGTGCACAGCAAACGTTCGTCTGTGTGGGATGCACACTGAGCAACTGAGGTGGCCCCCAGCCCGCCAAAAACCGGGCGCAGTCTCCGGCCGGGCGCAGTCTCCCCCAATCTGCGGCAATCGTGCGGCTGGCTGGCAGAACGTCCGGGCGAACGCCCGGCAGTTGCAAGCGACGACTTGCTTCGTTTTTGCGATGCGAACCGAAGAAAAGAGCGCATTTTTCCGGCTCCGATGACGACGCCGTCGCGTTACCCCCGTCTTTTCGCGTCGGATTCTGTGCGCACGCAGATTCAGAATCCGAGTCGGGTAGGGGCTTCGCGACGCGGTTTCTGGGCACTTGTAAAACTTGGGCGCGCTGTTTTATGTTTTTGATTTGGGTGGTGCTGTCATCACAGAATCCTAAAATCGATAACAGGCCCCGCCTTGACGGATTCTGAAGTCACCTTACTGTAAATTTTGATAAACTGGACTCTTGCGTTAAGGTAATTTCTAAGCGCGTTTAATCACCTTATTTATTAGATCTTGAATCACGTGCGGATTCAGAATCTAATAAAATTTACTAATTGCCAAAAAAGTTTCTTACAACTCTTACTTTTACGATGTCTACCTTGGCAGATGTTTATGTCGTCACTTCTCGTGTTAAGTCTTCTGACAGCATGTATTTTTTGTGTTGCACTTTTTTTATTACAACAACGATAACTATCGATTTTTTTTATCAGTCTCCAACAGTCACGGGACAACCCATCATCTAAAACCTTCTGAATCATTTAGTCGCAATATCGATTACTTCGCTATAGGCATCCTACGTCACAACTTGCAAAGTTCTTGCTTTCTCTGTGTTCCTTTTTCCAAAAAGTAACATTAAAAATAAATAGATCTTATCTTGAAGCGTGCTTGCTTATGTTAGGGCTCGCCGTATTTTTGTGTTTACGTTAACCCTGATGACGGGTTAACATAGCCATAGTCACAAACCTACTTTATGACTATGACTATGGCATGATTGTATCAATGCATTATTTTTGTTAGGGTCATACTACCGGTGCCGGGTTTATCGACCGCAGCCACAAAAGCGAAGCAAGCCCATCTAACGCGCAGGCTTCGCGAGCGCACTCGCATTTGTCGTATTCAGTCTCCGTGGTCGACAAACCGGCGTATGTCCGCAAGTCTACAGGCCACCAGGACTTAGTGCTTATGTTAGTTGTCGTGGTGATCAGTTTGCCTCGATTGTGTTATGCGTCGTGTAACTGATTACCCGGTACTTATCAGGAACGCTAGAACCCTAGTTTTGTTAATTTGGTAGAACAAGATCAGGAATAGGTATATTGTTAAGTAAACTGTTTACTCTTAGTAGTGATTATTATAATAGTATTAGATGCACATTTTGTTAATACCAAGAAAAGTTACTTTACCGATTTGGTATCACGCAAGATGAACTTCTTTGGATTAACAAAATGTGCGATCATCGTGTGATAATACCCCACTAAAGAAACCTTGCATTTGAATAGTATGTCATTAAGGAAATTTGTTGGAAGCCTTGATATCTTTTAACATTAAGAATCGTAACCCCTAAATCTTATATTTAAAGTTATCAGTGCTTCTAATAATCTTTTTAAGTGACACGCTTTTCAACAGCGGCAATGCGTGTTTTGTGTGTTAGTCATAATAAGTAGAAAAAACTGTTTGCGTAGCCTTCTTGTAAGTATGAGATGGGATTGCAGAATTATGTTCATTCTATGATCCAATTCTTTACCACAAACCTAATCAAACGTACTCTATTAAAACTGCGGGACCCATCTCTTACTGGGGCGTCTCAAGTAGTGTAAGCATTTTGCTCACAAAAAAAACAGCGTCCAGTGTCTCCGATTTCGCGGGCGAAGTCGGAGGGCACTGGATGCGAGTTAGACAGCATAATACTGATTACGACCATGAGTTGTATCGTAAATTAGTAAAAATACGGCCTGTAGTTAGCTTTAAAGTTTAAACTGATATGCTCGTATCATTTATTTTTATTATTTATCGTTACGGTGCTTTATTTTTTATTGTACTTCAACTGTACAGAAAAGAATACATTATCATTAAAACTGGCCAAGCAATATTTGTATCCCACTCCATACATTGGAAATCAAATGATTTACAGTTGGGTCGTGGTACCGGCACAGAGAGGCATGACTGGTATGACTTTATTGGGGGAACAACCCTGGCCTTTTATAATACTTTCACATGCCGAAATTGCATCCAAAATGACTGAAATAGTGTAGCCAGATTCTGTAATAGGGCCAATCACTTTTTTCACTTTCAAGTTTAGGCAGCGGCGCGCAACAAAAAAACGGACAAAATGAGCCTACTTTGCATTGGCGGACGGCAGACACACGGGAGAACTTATTGATCGGTTTACAGCAGTCGTGTTTTGGATGGCGACTGTGAACGAGGAGTATGCAAGTGCGTCGCTGCGTATATTACCATAGGCGTTCGTTGCCGAGTAGACGGTCGGGGTAGAACGCGTCGGTCGATGATTTTTGATCGCACAGAAGCATCGGTTTGATCGATGCCAATTTGCATACTGTTTTCTATTGATCTATCAAAAGTACTACAGTAAGAATTGATTTTGTTATAAAATTCTGAAAACTGACGCCTTCTGTCCTTTGTGGTATCCGTTTCAAGTCCTTCGCGTCGTTTCTTTTACGAGTTCGTCACTACCGTCATCCCCCTCTTTCATGCAAAACATTTTCAGGCCGTTTCAACTTCAATGGTTGCAGCCATGGAGGTTATCGAGTTGTCTGATGATGATGATTCCACCCAGGAGAATTCGAAATCATCGAGTCAGCACAACGGTTTCCGTGGCCCGCCCAATAACAACAACAACGCTTCGAAGCCCGCGCCAATCAACAATCACAATGGCTTCCGATCAAACGTGACATCGTCCCGGATTCAGGTCAGCGGTGGTGGCACCGGAACGGTGACGATCACCGAGAAGCCGTTGGATCTGACAGCACTGTTTGCGGGCAACAGTACCCCGCCGCCAGCAATCACCCCGCCGACGCCGCTTGCTTCGGCACTGGCAACGCCGCCGGTTTCGAATGGGGCTGGGGTTAATGGACGCTTCGGGCATCTGTTGGCCAATGGCTCTTCCTCGGCTAGGTTGTCGTTGCCGGCTAAACCGATTACAAGTTATGGACTTTCGGGGAATCTGACTCAAAGCAAAAAGTTCTCTGATAACACTGTCGATTTGTCGCAGATTGGTGAAGTGAGTCGGAAGAGACTTTTCCAGCAGAAGTCGGTTGGGCTGACGAACTTTATCCCGTATGCAGTGCCGGAAAAGAAGAGTCGGAGTAGCAATGTACAGGCGATAAAGGCAATCCACGGGTACACTACGTTCCAAGTCAGTGAACCTTCGCTTGGCTCTGTTGTTTCGGACAATGATGAGTTTACGGGACAGTTCAGGGTGAGTGGAAAGGCATTTTCGAAATGTATATTCCTGGAAATATATAAAGTCTTTGAAAAATATATATAAATTTCAGTGCACAGCCCTCAACTGCAACAAAGTCCTTCCCAACAATGTTTCCTTCATGTTCCACATGTGGGCTCATGTGGTCTTCTTCACCCGGAGGGAGTACACGACCGATGCCAATGCCATGAGCGATGAAAAGTTCCATCGGATGTGCCCGTGCTGCTGGAATGTGTTTGAAAACGCCTATGATCGCACGCAACACTACCTCTACGTCCATCGTAATGTTTTCGCATCGCATCAGTTGTGCCACATCTGTGAGATCGTCGATTTTGATCAACAGCATCGGGAAAAAGTCCAACACAAGAGTTCGGAACTGCCATTCGAATGCAGGAAGTGCAAGTTCCGCACATCGTCGAGGATGGGCTTGATTCAGCACTTTTTCAAAATACACATTTGCACGACGCTCGTTATCTGCCCATTTTGCCCGTTCTACGTGCATGTGAGCCCGGGTGAACGCAATCGTGGCATGGCTATGGCCAAGACGTTTGTGGCTCACATTATGGAACATTCAAACTGTAAGTATTTTACGATTTTTATATATAAAAACTAAGCTTATTCCCATTGCAGTCTCAGTGGTCCATCGCAAGTGTTCCAGCTGCTCGTACAAGTTCACTTCCGCGAGCTTGTTTGAGAAGCATGTGACCTGCCATCAGACGGAAACCCACAAATATCCCATCACATCAAAGTCGTTTAAAACCCTGAAAGACGAGATGGCATCCCCGCGACCTCGCATGGATGCCTTAACCTTGCTGAAGTGCGTTGAATGTGATTCACTGTTCCCGAAGGCGGAGAGCCATTTCGGCAAGAAGCACAAGTGCAAGCGTTGCGATTACACATCCAACTGCGAGCAAGCTTACAATAATCACGTGCACAATTCGCCGTGTGATCCATTCTACAACCGACGAGATGGGCTGACCAACAAGTTGTTGAACAATGAAAAGGGCCTGAAGCCGGTGCCGGTCCCTGAAGGGTACACCCCAAGTGTCTGTAAATCGCCGGATTTTGCCCAGAACTTTGGGCCATTCAGAGATTTCGAATATGATCGGAAGCCAGCGCGAAGTCCTCCGCCAAAGCCGGAAACGGACAGCGAAAAGCGATTGAAGCTTCGGGAACGATTGATCGAATTGACGCTCCCGCGAAAAGTAAAATCCCTCGATGAAGTCACTGCTGACAGTTTGGCGAAATATCTGTTCGAGTATGAGGATAAGCGTCCGGATACGGTTACCTTTGTCAAGTAAGTTTACGCTCCAATCAAAACTGTATTCAATAATCGCAATTTAGGAACCTCCGCCGCCCGCTAACCAGAATCTTTTCCGCGGCTTGTGAGCATGTCCGTCAGCTCCAGGAATCTAATTAATCTTTTCGATTCAACTTTATTATAATTATGTTTTCCCATCACATCAATCTCATGGACCCCTGCTCATCTTGTCTTGTCTTGTCGTTTGTATATTTTCATTCATATCACCTTTTTTACAATAATCTCGTCGGACCCCCAGATGATTGTTATTGTTGCCTCATAACGCCCGGGCCACCCGCGGTCTCATTCGTTCGTAGCACTGGTATTCGTAGTTTGTTTTCGTCGTCGCTGACGCTTTCATAGTCACTTTCGAGACTGCCTTCCGAGCCCTCATAGTAGATCGTGCCGGTTTCGGTGTTCTCCGCGCTCGCGGAAGGCTTTCTCTCCGCGCCACACATGATGAAACATGCTTCAAACAATTGATGGAAGTATGCCTGCAATTGCAAATTGTTGTCTTTTTGATTTTTTTCCAACTTATTAAACCGTTGCGACATAATACTTTGAACTTTTTGAATGAAAGATTTGTTTAATTAAGGATTTGGGATTTGGGGTGACTTACAGTAAGATATTCATACAATTCGATGATGAGATACCCGAGGAATCCGACGAGGAGCACGAAGAATGCCACGAGTAAATACATGTCGATGGAAGTGAAGCGGATGAGGATGAACCCAACAGCAAGACCTAAGCTGATCCAGAAACGATAGTTGGCGAAGGCGACTTCAAGGGAGTCACGACCGACTAGTGCCACCCAGAATCCATTGATTTGGGTGTTCCAGACGCCGTCGGCCATGCCCCAGACACCGGCAATCACGTAGAAGAGGGCGCCATCGGAAGGATTTAGGGGCCAGATCATCAAAGTGATAATCATGAGCATGTTGATAACGGCGCCGAAAACGAATAACGGCATTCTGCCAAACAATTTGATCAACGGCCCAAAAACAAGGCTACAAATGGCATCAGCGACGCCGAATGCGGTCATAACGTAGCCAATGTGACCGATTCCGAGGCCACATCCAACATAGGCCTTTGTGTAGACACCGACGGCAAAAGCTTGCTCAATGCCATTGAAAACGGTCAGTGGCACGAGGAGCATTGGCTTCGGACGTCGGAGATTCCGTAAAGTCAGTCGTAATACGTCCAATGTGAAATGTGGCGCTTTGGCACGAGCTTCACCATCGCGTTTCAATGCGTTGAGGAAGAATGCCACAATTAAAAGTGCCACGAATGAGCATCCGAGATTGACGCTCACAATCGATAAAAACGCATTCATCGGTGGACGCTCCAAATTGATGGCTGCTCTCACAGACAGTGATGTCACATTATCAATGAAGCCATGGCCACACGTGTTGTCGACAATGTCCTCCGGCACACTGATGTTGAGACCGAAAAGTTGTGTAAATACAAATGAAGTAAGCAGGTTTCCAGCGACTTGTCCAAGATGGACTACCATGAAAAAGTACCCAAAAAAGCGGACGATTACGACATTTTGGGCTTCGACGTTTAGTTTGGCATATTTGATGCCGGATTCGGTCTGAAAACTGTTTGTTTTAGAGATTATTGATTGATTACCAAATACTCACAATGTAAACACATTTAGCCGCCCAGAGACAACTCCCAGCCATCCCAGTCAACACCGAAACCGGCATCAACGAGTAATATCTTGGAAGGAAGTTGGCAATCATATATAAAATGTATATCGAAAATGCCGTAACCAATGTTAGCTTTGATCCCAGTCGATTTAGCACGAATGAAGGCACAAATAGGGATGAAACGGCCAATGATAGATACAATACGCTGAAATTGATCGACAGTTAAAAACATGTATATTTCAATTAAAAATATAAACTGGTCTTTTGATAAAACGGTATTTTGCTTTTAATTATGTTAAAACACACTCATCAGATGGTAAATACAGAGTTTTAAAAATGTTGAAACTCAATTAACTTGAATAATCATAAATCAGGTAAATCACTTTAAAAGGTTTCTTATCAAATTTTGGAATAATTAAAACTGACTATTGTTGTTACTAATATTGGCACTTAAAACTGTACAGATAAATTTGTTTTCGTATGTTTTAACAAATTTAAAGACAGATTGCAGAAAATTTAGGCGACTCAATTTAAACTGGTATTTAAACATGTTTTGTTTTCTAACTGAAATTGAAAACTCACAATAAGCTATCCGATCCCATGTCACCATTAATACTAGTCTGCAGATTTTGTAGCGCATTGAATGCAGTAAATAAAAATAAAAACGCAATACTTATTACGAATAAGTTTGTTTCAATTTTCCTTTTTGTCTTTTCAACAAACACACGTTCATCACCGGTTAGATTGGCTCGTCTTCGTTTCCTCAAAATCTTGGCATAATAAGCTTGACTTTGCAGAATAGGATTCAAGGTTTCATTGTCGACCGTTTCGACGGAAGTGACAAAGGAATGCATATCGACAAGTTGGCGACGCTTCAAACGTCGCCGTGATCCATGAACTGGGCAATAGGGATCGTAGACGCCAATTCGATGGAGCGGGCGATTGGCGACTTCTGGGTCTACTGTTACGTCATCTGTGGAGCGGAATAGATAAGAGCTAAAAACTGGGGGTGTAACAGTGTTGAGAAAGAAAAGTTTACCATTTGCCATCGGTTTTCCGCCCTTTTCGACCTTTCAAAACTGAGGAACTTAAAATCTTCGGAATGACGCTCTTCGCTGTCGGTGGCGGCGTTGGCATTTTAGTCTGGGTCGGTGGAAGACATAGTTCTTCGAGTGCAACGTAATCAATATCGTGATCTCGGCGTAGCGGTAGAAAGTTATCCTTTTTCTTTGGTCGAATTCCAACTTTTTGTAGAATCACTCGCGACACTTTCCGCATGGATTCGACAGCGGGGGATTTCGACCGTCGATTGCGGTCCCGTCGTTCCTGATCCATCATCATTGAAAGCTCTTCGGGATCAATATCAGCCAGGGCTTCAGAGCCAATCTTCGAAAAATTCGACGGCGATCGCGATCGTCGAAACTCGCGTTCCGCCGCCGAAGATGTCGCGGCATCAGTGCCGCCTTCGACGAGATCCCACGCATTGCCGTCGGACATTGGCACTGGTTATGAAAGAATGAAAACTGCAGTGAACCGATCAGATTAGTGCAATTTTGTCTGATCAGCAAATAAGTATAAAGAAACAAGCAAGGTAAAGGGGGAAGTAGTCAAGCCACTGGCCAGTCAGTCAGTCAGCCCAACCAACAACACCCTGAGGGTCGCGGCCAACGTGCCTCTAAACTTTTTTGCAAAGTTCCAAGGCACAATGCCCTGAGGGCACAACCGGGGACGGAATGAGTGAGCGTAAAGAGGGGCGGGGGTGGCAGCTGCTATCTGCGCCTGGGTGGGTTGAGGGGCAGCTAGCCCACTGACATGAGTGCCGAGGGGGGATATCCGAGATCTGTGGACCGATCAATCGGTCAGTTGCCTCTGCCCCTGCGACAAGGATCAAAGGGAGAGTTTGTTATCCTAATGACCATTCACCAGATGTGTCTAACCACAAAACACGACATGGGATTTGATTTATCTTTATTCAACTTAATTAATTACCAATTAAACATAGGATTTAAAATAATCAATAAATGCCTTTCCTAATTTAGTGCAGACAATCCCGAGATTCGCCGGGGAACTTGCCCGAAAGCTCAATCGATCCAGCATCGTAGTACTTTTTCGGGGACTTGCCCTTGGTAATGTAGCTGCCGGGGATCTTGATGGTGATCTTTCGCTGGCACGGGGTCAGTTCATCTTCGCAATCATGGTAGATCTGGAATGGGATGAAAATTTTTATATAATGTTTCAAAACTGGACAGAGATGGGCAGTGTAGAAAAACTCACATTAATTTTAGGCTCAATCGGGGTAATCTCATCAGTATGGCCTTTCACCTCGTATTCGCCGCTGCCGGATGTCTTCGTTTCGCCCATGAAGTCATCGACATCGACTAAAAAGTTTCAAAACTGTGTTCTTGATCAACATTAACATGGCCAAAAACAAAACCCACGATCATCTTCATCATACATCTTAACCGTGACCGACTTGGCCGGTTTGCCATTGCACGTAAGCTTGCCCTTGGCACCGGAGGACTGTGTTTCGCCGATCAGCGCCGAAACAGCCACGAAAACACAACCAACCAGGGCAACAATCAAAAGTGACTTCATCTTGAACCGACTAAACCAATAAACCGACTGATAAACAGTGTTACTCTACCCCCATCGACCCTGCCACTTATATAGTACCCCCATCAATGCCCCCAAAGTGGGCATGGAACAGGAAACTTGTTGACGTTGATTCTTATTTACAAGTTCCTTCAAATAGCACCGACCGCCTATTTCACCCCCAAAAACTGATCATTACTACAGATAAAAAATAACAATACAATAAGACTATTAATCATCCCATCCATACAAGGCCAAACTTTCCTCTGAGCGATCAAGTTTGTCAACAGTGCTCCCTTATGTATCACCGATCAATGTTCGAAAATGAATTTCAATTTCAATTTAGTTTATCAAGATAAATTTGAAAGGAAAAAACAATCCAAACAAAACTGAAAGTAATTAAAAAAGTATAACAAAACATTATTCAAACAATCGCACCCTAGCGATTATTATACTTGACACAATCGCAGCATGGCGTGACGTATCGACAACTTTACCTTAAACATTCTCTTTTCATGCATCAAAACCCGTAGTTAAGAATCAGTGGGGCACGGAAAACAGAGGAAGGGGGAGAGGAGAGGGGGACAAGGGATTATGGTGGGGCGACAGTAGTACAGATTTCGAAGCTGGGGTAATTAGAGGGGGTGTTGTTGAGAAGAACTTTGGTCGTCTCACGACGCACTGACTCCGTAGATATTTTAAAAGAGAGAAACAGTTTTTGATGGAGAGATGATTAAGGCAAAGCGTTCTTAATCAATTCTTTCGCTTCTGCCGATAACGAATCCGGGAACTTGACGACAAACTCGACAATGAGATCACCGCGACGACCAGCGAGTTTAGGGTTGGGCAAGCCTTGGCCGGAGATTCTGAAAAACAATGTTTATTGAAATGAAAACTGCTTAAAGAATTCTGACAAATGAAACATACCTTTTGATTGAATTAGGCTTGATCACATTATCCATGTTGAGCCGATAAGTAGTTCCATCAAGTGTTGGCACATCGAGATGAACACCGCAAAGGGCATCTTTCAAAGACAAGTGATGAATATACCGAAGATCAGCGCCTTCTCGCTTGAATTTCGGGTGTGGCTTGTCCTTGATAACGAACGCAATATCGGCTGGCACTCGACCTGGCAGTTGATCGCCTTCCTTCGGGAATGTGATTTTTGTGCCTGACTTCCATCCTGGTTTGATGTTGATCGACAAAACTTTATCTTCTGTTCGAACGGCACCATCAGCTCCTACAACCTTGCGGGTAATGCGCATCTTCTTCGTGCATCCTTTGTAGATATCTTCGAGTGGGACAGCGAGTTCGTGTTGAACGGTGGGATCTTGCTTTTGTCGTCGGCCACCAGCACCACCCATACCGTGCATACCAGGGAAGCCAAACATGTCTTCACCGCCGCCGCCGAACATGATCTGCAAATTGGAATATTATAAACTGAGACGTTGAATTACTGCAATTTTAACTTACATCAGGACCACCACTACCACCAAATTGGAAGTTAAACATGTCATTTCCAAAGGCTTGTGTGAACATGTGCATCGGATCGCCTGTGAATTGGTAATGGAAGCCATTGGCACGGCCGGGACCGCCGCCGCCACCACCACCGCCTCCGGGCATTCCGTCGGCTTTCAGACCTTCTTCGCCGTACTTGTCGTAGATCTTCTTTTTGTCGCTATCGGATAGGACGTCGTAAGCTTCCGCAACATCCTGAAATTTCGTGATAAGTAAACTGCTTGAAGTAAGGGAGAGTGAAAACAAACCTTAAATTTCGCTTCGGCGCCAGGCTCCTTGTTCTTATCCGGATGATACTTCAACGCCATCTTGCGATAAGCCTTCTTGATTTCATCATCGGAAGCGGTCTTGGCAACGCCAAGAATTTTATAGTAGTCTTTTCCCATTATTACGGGATTATAATTAATTCGTTAATTTCTGAAAATCAATCACACTTGAAATTCAAATTTTATATAAAACGCGAAAGTAACTGAGTCATAGTAATATTCACGAGCGCAATCGACAGACAAAAAACATGAAAAGGGTGGGGCGCGACACATCGAGAGTGGATGACTACGAACAAAGTTTTAGGAAAGAGACATTGACTGATGCCCTTCAGCCGAAGTAACTGAATAAATTGCGGTAATGACCCAAATTGAAACGAATGAACGTAACGTGCGCTCCGTATAAACAAAAACCTACCCAGCAAGCGCAACTGGACTAGAATCGACCCAATGAATGAAGGGATGAGGAAAAAGCAGTGTTTCCCGGATATAGGGGTAGGTAATCCGAATGAACACGGCCAAAATATGGCGGGAGAAAAACATGCAAACCGGAAAAACGAAATGTCTAGAAGGAAGAGTGAGTTCATAGGATCTTCGAACACCTGTTAGTGGCGGGCAAAACTGTGGTGAACAACAAAAAGGCGATAAGGGTGTTTTGAAAAGCCTTCGAGAAAGTTCGTGAAAAAATGACCGATGCGGTGACCTCGGGTTTGGGGTTAGTGTGGCCAAAAAGGGTTGCTTGACATGTAGAGGTATTGGGCTGGGAAGTTAATGATTAAAAAAGTAATGGAGAGATATATGTAACCGGGAAAAGTTGGGACGACATAACGGCGGCGATAACAACAAGCTGGGCGGAGGGAACCATCGAGAAAAAGCAAAACGCGCACCTTCCAGAATGTTCACTTTTTCCAAACGGGAGTATGCAGTGCGCACGTCGCGGTGGTGCATGTACTCCGTGGATGGGAAGCTAATTTCGTTAAATATGGGCTAGTTTCGTGATTCATCATGAATATTATCTTTTAAACTGTTAGCCGCTGGTATAACGAGCGTAATTCGAAGACAAAAAACCGCCCAAAGTTCAAAAAAGCCCGCTATTAATAAAAAAAAACTCGAGACGATCCGTCAAACATTCGATACTGATTCGATTGCTTGACCTTGAAGATCTTCTCGCCCGATCGCAAGGTTCTCGAAATACGAAAACTAGCCCCCAATGAGAACAAATAGCTTTTTGAAACGGCGACATTCGCGTGTTCTGACGCATGAAACACGAAAAATAAACATTTATCACAATGACGGATCAGTCAGTGTATTCTCGGTGCTTCGAGGAGGCCCATATCTACTGGTGCTTATCATATTGGTGGTAAGGTGTGCCGGGAGGGGCTTGGTAACGGATCAACGGGTCGTGTAGGGTGAATCGTTCTGGAAACTGACATTTGAGCAAAGTTTAAGAAAGTTATGGTTACCGAGGTGATGATCAGTCAATGGCACATCAACAAAGCTATCCAGCCGATCACTTCGGGTCGACACATCCATCAAGCGCTGGGATTCACGGTCATTGAGTTCCCGCATGGAAATGCTGTACGGAGAACGGGGCATCGGGGGCCCAGCCATCTCGATTGGCACCCGAGTCGGCCGAATCGACGTGGTAACAACACGTTCAAGGTGGGGCCCATCAGCCGGGTGGTCATCAGGCAAACAGTACATGTAATACACCATGGCGAGAATGACGATTACGACCATAGCTGCGACGATGTAGGCAATGATGACCGAGACTTGGTCGCTCGTGAGGCCAAAGAGGTCGATGTCGACTGGTTGGATTGTTTGCTCGAGATTGGTCGGCCCTGATGTCCCGATCGCGGCCATCGTTGCTGATGTCAGAGTCCCGGAGGGAAGTCAGTTCAGCCGATGTAGGGTCTTCTGAAGGCCTTATTGGGTTGGGAGTGCCATTTCGACATGCAAATCGCAGATTGTTTTCAATTTGGTGAAAAGTTGGTAAATAACTTTTTCAATTACAAATATAAACTGTTCGATCGGTTACCTATGAATCTATGTTTAAATATGTTAAATTATACTTATGACATTGCAAATGCAAAATTTCAGGCATTGTTGAAATCCATTAGCTTCATTAGTTATAATAATCCAAAATGTTGATTCGAAAAAACTTCAAGTTGAGTCTTTTCGATTATTATAACTATCAAGCTTGAATGAATAGAAACATTCACAAAACTTCGTATTTACAATGCAATAAATGTGTTATGTAATATTTAAAGACAGATTTTTAAAATATTAAACTGATTAAATTATAGTTGTTATAAAAAAATATTTCAGTACTGTTGCTAACTCTGATTTTGGGAGTTGTGAAAAAACTGACTTCCTTCATTACCATCAGACACCCAACCCAGAAAACTACCATGTCCACCCCTCGATCCACAAAGCCCGATTCTCGCGGAATTCTCCGTCGTCGCCCAGACTCCTCTTTTTGCACACATTAGAAGGTCTTGACCGCCGTGAGAGGGTGTATTGTGCACATATCACATTGCAACAATAACCTCCAGCTGACAGCCAACGGACCTTACTCGGGCCGGGCCTCGGGCTTCTGTTTGGTCCACCTCCATCTCCATTGACTCCATTTCTCGCGTCACCGTCCGTCGTCAGACATATCGGAGACACAAGCCAGACTCCATTGTAAATCTTTTTTCCTCCATTCCCTCAGGGCAAATCCACCGTCATAAACCACATAAACAATCCTAAAACCCCATAATCCTACGTATGTTTTCCAGATGTTGACAGGCATGCATGATTGTTTTATTGTTTTCTTTTTTCGATTGAAAACATATTGGACACAGATTAGAAGGATAATTTGTATTGGAGGGTTCTGTACGGCGTGAAATAACAAATCTGTTTATTCGTTTTCGAACCAATTTGCGAACACATTAGACATTAGTGTCGACAACCGTCCAAATTAGATTAACATTGCCATTATTGATGTTATTTCATTACTTGTAATGTGTGGGGGAACAACCAATTGCGTGAAGATGAGGAGCGACTTCCGAAACGACGACGACGCCGACCCGCCGATAAGTGCAATCCTCGCCCCAATCGGACCCAATTCCATCAACTTCGACTCTCGTTGAGCGTTGCCGTCCGTCGGCAGCCCCAAATTGCCTTCCCGGGGTAAGGCGTCTTCCGGAAGGAGTCCCTTTGCCCGGGTTTCGAGTCCGTGTGCACTCAACTCATCGCTCGCCAAGTGTGCAAATGCCTTTCATGTTGCCAAGGGCGGCCGGGCCAAACCGAGCCAAACTACACTGGCTGGATGGCGACGGCATTGCGCGCGCAGCGGGACTGACTGTTCGCGCGAAGGCGAAATGCCACGCCAGCTGGTAGCACTTTTTTCGCGGTTTCAATCTATTTTAATGCCAAAAACTGAAACGAAGAAGGATTGGCTCTTACTGCGTATCCGGTTTTGCCATCTGACTCGACCGGAAGGGCACGAAAAACAGTTCAGTTCGAGTCAGTCCTCCACTGCGAGTCATTTCATTTCACTTTTTTCTGTCTTGTCCCCCATCATGCCATGGGACATTTCCAGCAAACTATTCTTTTACGACCGCGACCAGAGCCAAAAAAAGTTGGGTCAGTCTTCGTCTAAACAAGGAACTAACCCAACTTTGTTGACGACCCATCGAACCCATGCACTCTATACAAAATAAACTGCCCACGCCTACTCGTCCGCTATCGATTGATCTACAACCTCGCAACAAAATTTCTTCCTCTGGCAAGCCGGCTGGAACTAACCATTCGATTTTTTTTTCAAATTTTCGTTAAACTTTCCCTCTTCGTTCAGTTGAACTTTTTTTTCCCACGTAACCTTTCACTTCTCGCCCTCCCGTCTTCCCCAGCTACCACCACCAACACTGACTGACTCAACCAACTCAACAGCCATGAAGATACATTTTGTTCACGCCAACGGCGGCCCTCCAACCAACCGGGCAGCCGTTTTGTTTGTCTCGTCGTTTTCTATGCCTTTTTGTTCCACACTCTTCTCTACCCTACTCTGTTCACTGTTTCGGTGTTGTTTCCGTCCGGAAACAACCCTCCGACACCCTCCGACTTGACTGACTCTTTGTCGGCCCAGGTCGTAGGGTCGTTCGGTTGCCGCCGGCAATCACTCACAGGTAAATCGCATCGCCTCAGGGCAATTGGCGAGCAACGCGTGTTTGGCTTGTCTGTTGTCGTGTTCTGTTGGTTTGTGTTGTCTGTTTCACTTTTTGTTTTGTGGTTGTAAGACATATTAAACTGCAGATGTAACGTTTACAGTCAGCAAAACTGTATTTGAATTTTATCAATTAGTCCCCGTTTGCCTAAATTAGCGTGCATAAACTGATTCGAATGCGTATTTTGTACAATGTTGCCGAAAATAAGCACTATTGTTCCCCTCCTCTCCCGAAATAACCCTTCTTTATCATTCATTCCTTCATTCAATTTCAAATTTCGTCTTTTCATTCAATAAGAAGATTGTTCCTCAAAAAACAACCTTACCATTGATCGAAAACAACGACCGCATCATCGCAGTCCTCATTTTTTGCAACCTCCTTCGTTTCGACGTCTTCGGATGGCCAAAGACATTTCAAATGTGTCGTCGCACCCCCTATGCCTGTCTCGTCAGAGCCCTAACTAAGCTGTCAACTACCGACGACAAAATTGCTCGGAAATTATGCTCCAAATCCGAAGCGTAAACCGCCTGCGTGAACAAACAGTGAAGCGGGGGCCTGTCCTCCTCCCCCTCCGTGCTTCTCGCTTTGAATCGTTGACGCATTGACCTTCGAGCTAACCTCCCTCCCTTTTTCGAACCCAAGGCCAACCCAAGAGTCCAAGTCCAGCCGGCTTCTGTCCCCATCCCACCCAATCTTTGTACATCATTATCCCCTCCCTTGTGCTTTGTGTATGCCTTTATTAGCATTTTTGCTTTGATTTGATCCTATCTGTCTATTTATGGATTTCGTCGATGACGAAAAGTGCGAACGAACGTGTCCCATTGATTTTGTATTCATAGTCCTCTGATTTGACATCCACCTAATCCAATATTAATGAAGCCTCCATTTTTCCGGCCTGTCATGGCCAATGGCCGACGCATCGAACGCGGACACAAGACAGATTCATACATTTCCGCCATCCAGGGCAATCCTGTCCCTACCGCACTGCCAAGAGTATCCGAAGAGCCAGTAGTGCCCTTACTGCCAGCCGGGACCCCCTCAGGATCGACACGATTGCCCGAAGAAGGCCCCCAAACACCAAAATCTCAACACTCGGGACCACTTACTGATGCCGAACTCGAACCCTATCGACGTGATCCATATTGGCGGAAAGTCCGCGCCTGCATTTTCTGTTTTCTATGTTTAATAGTCCTATTTTTGATATTCCTAATATTCTGGCTAGTTTGGCGGAATTCCGCGACCTGTGCCCCGGCGCCATCGAAATGGTGGCAGGGCGCGCTTATCTATCAACTCTGGGTACCCTCATTCAAAGATTCTGATGGTAATGGACTCGGTGATCTGGGTGGTGTCTCCGCAAAATTGGATGCATTGCAACACATTGGAGTGACAACAGTGTTTCCACGGCCGTTTATTTCGACCGATGAGAGTGGACAGGGCGTGTTGGACTTTTTATCAGTCGATGAAGCACATGGAGGATTGTCGGCGGCGCGGAAGTTGATCGAAGATGCGCACTATCTAGGTATAAACTGTTATAACCGTCAACTTCTGCTATAACTGACACTTCAGGCCAAAAAGTCATCATCGACGTCCCGATCGTGGCAACATCCGATGAACACGACTGGTTCCAACGTAGTGCCCGGGCATCCAAGCCCGAAAATGCTGAATTCGCGAGCTTTTACTATTGGAAACGCAATGTTGAACCTTCAGCTTACGTGGATAGGTATAAAAATTCGAGTGTGCTATACTTCCATGTGAAAGATAGGCCAGATTTGCCGATTTTGAACTGGAAATCGGAAAATGTCTCTCGCGCCGTCAAAAACGCACTATCATTTTGGATTGATGCGGGCATTGATGGGTTCCATCTGGCTAATGTTGAAAACCTCGCTCGAACTGCTGATGCCAGTGAGCCTGATTGGCCGAAGGTTGCCGAGATTTTGAGGGGTATTCGGGATCATGTGGATACTTATAAAAATGAAAGTATTGCCGTCGGGAAGAAGGACATGTAAGCCCAATTTTATGTTTGAAAAACTGTATCCTAAACCTCCTCTTTTAGATTCCTAATCGCATCCCCCGAACCCATCAAAGAAGAACACAAACGCCTTCTCAAAACTGATGCAGGCCTAGATGCCATTGTCAACACAGAGCTCGACAAAGTGGCCCGATCGAACAAAATCTGTTACCGCGCCGAAAACAATGTCGCTGGCTGCAGTAATGAGATTCTGTCAGACCTTCTGTCTGGCGTGACAGCAGGAGTATCACCAGTCTGGGAGTTTGGAAATGTCCTAACTTCGAGATTGGCTACTCGAGCTGCGAGTCGGGTCCATGCCGAACTTCTCACAATGCTTCAACTTCTCCTCCCTGGCACGACAATGGTCTACTATGGCGATGAAATCGGCCTTCGAGACAGTCCTGAAGCCGCTTTCCCCCAAAGAGGTGCGATGCCGTGGAGCGATGGTGCTTACGGTGACTTCAGCACTGCTGCGCCTGTGGTGCCACTTTCCAACGATTATGTTAACATCAATGTCGCGAGACAAAACAGTGAAGCAAAATCGCCTTTGAACACATTCAAGAAATTGGGAAAGCTGCGCGCAGAATCTGGAGTGATTGTCAATGGCAAAACTTACATTTCCAAAGCCTTCAAAGACGCATTTTCCCTCGTGCGATTTGACCAGGAAGACGATCACACCAATGGCACTACCTCAAGTAATGGATGCACAGGGACCGCAATCATCGCTGTGGTGAACTTTGGCAAACGCGGCATCAAACACAGCATCGCGGATTTGCCGGTATTTACGTCTGGTTTGAGTTATCTCAGCTCAGCTAAGGTCATCGCTGTTAATTCAAACGCAAGAAGCTTCGAAGAAGGCCAAAGTGTCGACCTCACTTCTGGACAGATTGAACTCGGTCCAGAGGAGGGAGTCGTGTTGAAAGTGAGACCGGCATAGTCGCTGTCCAGCATCAGAAACTTACTTAGAAATTGTTGAATTGCTTCTAGCTTTGGGTCTCAAAACGTCGTCTTTCTCGTATTCAGTGTCGCCGTCATTGCTGCCATCCGTCCAAAGGTACCTCAAAGTCATCGAATTACATATTATATATAAATGTAAAGCTTAAAATAAATAAAACTAATAGCATAAAAACTGTCATATATTTTCACATAATTACTCAAGACAATTTTATTCTATTTCTCAAGGAAATCACATACACTCCCGACCAACTGGAAGGACAAAGTCAATATAAAGCTTCACAGCTAGACAGATGAGTTTAGCGTCAAGCCAGATAGACCTAGGGTTGATGCGCTATGGCCAAAAGAAGAAAAACAGTCTACTTGTTGCGGTTGCGGTAGCTCTGCGGGGGACGAAGAGCCTCAAAGATGAAGACATCATCGGCGATGGCGAGCGCGAACGACGTCACGAGCAGAACCGAGGAGACGGCGAGGTACAAGTTGAACTTGGACTGCAATTGGCTGTGGACGGCAGCGTACGGCTGGAACGGCACCGGCGAGTAGTCGAGGGTCACGGGCGGACCGGGGTTGTGGGATTCATGATGGTCATGAGCACCACGACGGGTCTCGAACCGCGGAGAACGACGGGTACGGAGGAAGCCGAGACGAGACAACGCACGGAAAGCCTGCATGCCTGCAATATATGAGATGGAGGTTAGATGTGATTCGATTCGACAACACGCAAAAAAAAGGAAGGAAAACAACAACCAGCGAAACTCGCGAAAATGCCGAATAACATGGAATGTCAGTCAGTCAGTATCAGTCAGTTTTTGTCAGTATAATAGGGGGAAGGATGGGTAGCGAGACTAGACAGACGATGCGAAGATTTACATGGACTCGAGGGCTTTTAGGAAATGAGAAACTGGGCATTGTTCGATTTAAACTGCTGCGTTATCACTTACAGGAAAGTTAAGGATGATTCAAAACACGAATAAAAGGATGGATTAGCCGGGATTTGGCAAAACAAAACGATTCATTGGCCAAAAAATGAGACGTGCAAAGATGGACGCTTTTATCCGTCTCCCTGCTGCAGGAGGTCTCGCCACGAAAAGAGCATAGAACACGAAGCAGTGAAACATTGATAATTTACTGGTTTTAAAAATACATATAAACGTGTTACATTGCATTATTTTTACTTCAGATAAAGCTACAAAGTTAAGATAAACTGCATAAAAAGCCATGATGTCGATATTATTCAAGAACAACCGAATTAGAAAAGCTCGTAAACGGAGCACACACCGGACGCAATATTCCCATTTTCCCGTACAAACACAGACGACCAAGGCGGGGCCGCGTCATGACGCTGCAATCGTGTTCCCAACTGTGTTGTCTGGCAAACCTTGCGTGTTGGCCATTTGCGTCGGCAGAAAAATTTCAGAAAGATGCGAATCGTCTTTCTGCATCCCGATCTCGGAATCGGTGGTGCTGAACGTCTTGTCGTTGATGCCGCTCTCGCCCTCAAGTCCAAGGGACATAAAGTTCGATTTGTGACGAATCACTTTTCTCCGAATCACTGTTTCGAAGAAGTTCTTGATTTTGGTATGTTTATTTTACATGTTTGCCATTTGTTATTACTTTTTTATATATATAAACTGATATGAAGTCGATGAAAACGTTGATGTTTTAGATATCCAAACAGTCGATGTCTTTCCTCGAAGCATCTTCGGTCGTTTCACAGCCCTTTGCGCTTATATTCGAATGATCCTCGCTGCATTAACTATTTGTTGGTTTGGCAATGTCGATGTCGTCTTCGTCGATAGTATATCCCATGCCGTGCCGTTCCTTAAGTGGTTCTCCAAGGCAAAGGTCCTGTTTTACTGCCATTTCCCTGATCAATTGCTAGCAAGCCACAGCACTTTTATTTTACGATTCTATCGATATTTCTTGGATGCCCTTGAAGGTTGGTCCACCGACAAGGCTGATGTCATCTGTGTCAATTCCCAATTCACGGAGGGAGTCGTCCGACAAACATTGACACCTCTCGCTGAACGTGATCTCCATGTGCTTCATCCGACAATCAACACGAAATTCTTCGATGAATCGCCGCGGGTGAAGCTGGACTTCCTTCCTGAGGGCATTCAACATCTTTTCGTGAGTATCAATCGTTTCGAAGTCAAGAAGAACATCGATTTGGCTCTTGCTGCCTTCGCGAAATTGCACGACAAAATGGATGAGACGAGCTTCTCCAAGTGCTTTTTGGTCATTGCCGGTGGCTATGACCGCAAGAATAGTGAAAATATCGCGTATTACGAGAAGTTGAAGAATGTTGCTGAACAACTCGGTTTGCCGGAGAGCAGTTACGCTTTTGTTAAAAGTCCATGTAAGTTTTACCATCTTTTTGAGCATTTTTTATATATAAAAACTTCCAGCTGATGCCGTCAAAATCGAGCTCCTTCGCCGTGCCTCTCTCGTCATTTACACCCCGAAGAACGAGCACTTCGGCATCGTCCCCATCGAAGCCATGTACGTCGAAACATGTGTCCTCGCGACTGATACCGGTGGCCCTCTCGAGACCGTTGTCAATGGTCGAACTGGATTCCTGAAGCCAGGTGATGCATACAACTTCTCACTTGCCATGAGTGAAGTCGTGAATAACCCAGAAGAAGTGAAAGAAATGGGTCGCCTCGGTCGTAAGAGGGTCGAAAATGTCTTTGCCTTTGAAGCTTTTGCCTCCAGATTGAATAACATTGTTGAAACGTTTTGCCAGCCTTAATTGTTACATACTTTTTCTTTGAATTGATTTTGCGTTCGGGAGTGTTAATTTATGTTGCCTAGAGTTACATTTAATATTAATAATATGGGGTTGCTGATGCAAATAAAGATTTTAACCTTCTGTGGTTTGAGGGAAGGGTTTTGGAATGCGTTAAACTGCGCTTTCTTACCTCTTTAGTTGTTTTTGTTTCAATGTGATCAAAGTTGCCCTCCAGATGCCGACCATTGGTATTAAGAAGCCCCTACTGGACACTTTCCTCCACAAGGAATACACTCGCGATGAGTTCGACGAGCTTTGTTTCGACTACGGCTTGGAAGTCGACGATGTTGTCATCGAAAAGTCGGATGCCGGCGTCGATGAAGAGGTCTACAAGATCGAGATTCCCGCGAATCGCTATGATCTTCTCTGCGTTGAGGGTCTCACCCGTGCGCTCCGTATTTTCAAGAAGGAAATCCCGACTCCGAAGTACACCCTTACCCGACCGGAAAAGCTTCAACGTCTCATCGTGAAGCCGGAAGTCGCTGAAGTCCGTCCCTTCCTCGTCGGCGCGGTCCTTCGTAATGTCACGCTGAACAAGGATTCCTATGCGAGCTTCATTGACCTCCAGGACAAGCTCCATCAAAACATTTGCCGTCGGCGCACGTTGGTTTCGATGGGTACCCATGATTTGGATACGATTACCGGGCCGTTTGAGTACCGTGCCGAGGCACCGAAGGACATCAAATTCGCGCCGTTGAATCAGACCCGCGTCATGGATGGTGCTGAATTGATGGAATTCTACTCGACGGATCTGCATTTGCGTGAGTTTCTGCCGATTATCCGTGACAAGCCGCGGTATCCGGTCATCTATGATTCGACGGGGGTTGTTTGCTCTTTGCCGCCGATTATCAATGGCGATCACTCGAAGATCAAGTTGACCACGAAGAACATTTTGATTGAAGTCACTGCGACGGATTTAAAGAAGGCTAAGATTGTGTTGGACACGATTGTGACGATTTACAGTTTGTACTGTGATCAGAAGTTCACGTAAGTTGGCACATTTTTTAGCATAAAAACTGTATGTATGTGTCGGTTGCAGCGTCGAACCAGTTCAAGTTGAATACCCTGACGGCGCCGTCCACGAATATCCGGAACTCACTTACCGCGACCAAGTCGTTGACATCCGCAACATCAACAACAAGATCGGTCTGAATCTCAATGCGAACCAAATGGTGGACCTTCTGACGAAGATGTCCCTTGAATGCAAGACCGACGAGAAAGACACCAACCTGATCCATGTTGTCGTCCCACCCACTCGTCATGACATCCTTCACGAGTGCGATGTCGCCGAGGATGTTGGACTTGCCTTCGGTTTCAACAATATCCATACCCGTCTCCCAGAAGCTCATACCGTCGCCCAACCATTCCCATTGAACAAGCTCACCGAACAGCTCCGCGTCACTGTTGCCGCTGCCGGTTGGACCGAAGTCCTAAACTTTGCCCTGTGCTCGACTGAAGACATCACGACACGGATGCGTAAAGAAGGAGATCTTGCCAATGTCGTCAAGATCGCGAATCCCAAGACCTCTGAGTTCCAAGTCGCTCGCAATGCCCTTGTCCCGGGATTGTTGAAAACACTCTCTTACAACAAAGACATGCCGTTGCCATTGAAGGTCTTCGAAATCCAGGACATCATCATCAAGGACGAATCCACTGACACGAACTCCCGAAATGAGCGTCACTTGGGTGCGCTGCATTACAGTAAGACTGGCGGTTTTGAGATCATTCATGGGTTCTTGGATCGCATCATGGAACTGCTCGATTATGAATTCAAGAAGCCTACTGGTCGTGGATATTTCATCAAGGAGCATGAAGGTATGTTTTAGGTTTTTTAAACTGGCGCAAAATGTTTTTGGTATTTGCAGATCCATCCTACTTCCCCGGTCGCTGTGCCCAAGTCCTTATCAACAACGCCACTGCCGGCGGAAAGCCCGTCGTTGTCGGAACCTTCGGCATCCTCCACCCGCAGGTTATCAGTGCCTTCGCGCTAACGATGCCATGTTCGGCGCTCGAGCTTAATTTGGAACCTTTCTTGTGATTCTTAAGAACACCGTTGTTATGTTTTCTCTGTGAATTTTGAATCGGTTATGCTATTAAATCAAATTTATATGGTTTCGGTTGATGACGTTTGACAAAGGTTGTTCCGCCTTGTGATTATCTAAACTGTAGCCCGGTTGTCAAGATGCATCTTTTAATGGATTCATTTCCAGGTCAAAATGTATTCCGACGCATTACTCATCATTGGCATTGCGTTTTTCACGGCCCTACTTGGTGAAGGCCTCACTTACCTCCTCGTCTACAGGAGTGATGAATACAAACGGCTGAAGGACATGATGGAACGAAAGACGAAGAAGTTGGAGAAACATAAGGAAATTGCCGAAACCGCTGCTGCTTCGAAAACCATGAAGAAGAAGGTTGATCGTGAAGAGGAGAGGCTTAAGGCGACCAACCGGGATATGAGCATGTTCAGGATGAAGTCTGGTACGTGTTTTCCTTTCGAAGCTTTCATTCATAAATTTTATTACGATTTTCGATTCCTTTCAGTCATGGCCATTGGTATTGTCTTCACAGCCCTTTTGTCGACGTTTTCGTCCATCTTTGAGGGCCGTGTCGTTGCCAAGCTGCCCTTTACGCCCATTTCCTTCATCCAGGGCTTGAGCCATCGCAACCTTCTCGGTATGTTTTTTAAACTGATTGTTGAGCCTTACAGTGTGTTTTTTAAAGTGCATTTTACCGCTAAAGCCAAATTTTGTGATTCATAAGCATCGCTAAAAATAGGCGCTTCTATTGTGACTGACAAAAAAAAAAACATTCAACCCCTTTCGATCGTCACCTTTGGCGCATCCTTTTATCGGTTCGGTTCTTCTCCCCGTTTTTTTGGACTGCCCTTATCGCAACGCTCCTCCCCAATATATAATGTCTGGGAATCGTTAATGTTTTTAGGCGACGACTACACTGACTGCTCGTTCATCTTTCTCTACATTCTGTGCACGATGAGCATCCGCCAAAACCTTCAAAAAGCCTTGGGCTTCACGCCGTCCCGTGCGATGAGCAAACAAACCCAGGGTGGATTCTTTGCCCAGCCCGGAGGCAACAATCAACTCTTCCGTTAAGTTTTGAATCGAATCCTTTGCTCAATCAGAGAAAGAAACTCTTCGCAGTTTAGCCTTGTTCTTTCGCGACGTTTATTGTACTTTGGTTTTGTTCCTGCGAGTCCTAATCAAATTGTTGACCTTTCTTTTTGGCCTTTTTTAAATTTATAATTTATTTCTATCATTATAAACTTTGGAACGTACTGTTTCTGTTACTATTAACGATAGGTCTAACACCTTTTGAATCTCTTGTTCTCTTGTATTATTCACAAATGTAATAAATATACTTCCTCCCTTTGACTTATGTGTTGTTCCGTGGTTGGTTGGTTCCGTGTGTTGTTCACATGTTTTTGTGATGTTTCAATGTTTGTAGGGAAGCAACATGGCCACTGTCTTTGATCTCCTGCCGGCTCGTGCCGCCAATGCACCCCTGAAGGTCGGCATCATCGGGGGCACCGGCCTTGAAAACTCGGAATTCATGGTGGCCCGGGAACAGATCACCGTGGAGACGCCGTACGGTGTGCCGTCGGATACCTTCACCGTTGGCACGATCAATGACGTTGAGGTGGTCGTCCTGGCACGACATGGCCGGGATCATCGCCATAACCCGACGAATGTCAACTTTCGGGCGAATTTGTGGGCTTTCAAGAGCTTGGGTGAGTTGGGTTTTTATAAAACTGAACACCGCGTCATGGAGTACAGTTTAAATTCAGGCGTCTCGATCATCCTCGCCTCCAACGCGTCCGGCTCCCTCCGCGAACATCTCTCTCCCGGCACCTTCGTAGTCCCCTCCAGCTTCATCGACTGGACCCAACAACGTCAACGTACCTTCTACGATGGAGCTTCTGGACATCCGACCGGTGTCGCCCATATCCCGTGTTTCCCGGCCTACAGTGAAGTCCTCCGTGCCATTCTCCTCGAATGCGCCAAGACCGTCGGCGTTGAAGTCCATGATGGCACGATCCTCTGCATTGAGGGGCCTCGTTTCTCTTCCCGTGCCGAATCCAATATGTTCCGAACCCTTGGAGCCGACGTTATCAACATGACAGCCTGTCCGGAGGCCTATCTCGCCAAGGAACTCGGCATCGCCTACGCTGCTGTGGCACTAGTCACGGATTATGATTGCTGGCGAGTCGGGGAACTCGAACACGTTAGTGTGGAGAACGTCGCGAAGGTTATGATCAAGAATGCCGTCAACACGACGAAACTGTTTGCGCTGGCAGTGAGCGAGATCAAAGCAAAGTCGGAGTTGATCTCGAAGGAAGTCGAACTGGCCGAGACAGTGGCCAAGGGCGCTGTTATGTTTTGAGTTGGTGGCCTAGGTGGCAGTGGCGGCATATCAGTGTTTTTTTTACGATTTTTGACGATTCCATTTTTATAAACTCATTTTTCTTCACAAATCACATAATTAATCATAAAAATAAGTAAACTGTTTGTTGTAGTGCGAAAATCAATAACGAAGCCCCTCCAAATGGTAGTCGCTATTGGCGGCAGCGGGGGAAGGATTATGACGGGCACTGGCAGCCTGGTTGGCTCCTTGCGAGGCCGCATATTCCGCTTCCGAGGGCGCGTAGCCGGCATTCGAACTGTCGAGCACCGCGGTCGCGACATCAGAATCCGAGGGGGCAGCGGCGGCCAAGGAACGGCCGGCTGGCTGATTCGAGTAGACATTGTACGCTTGGGGTTGTGCTGCGGCGTAGTGGAGGTTGTTCGGCATGCCAAAGTAGACCGATTCCTTGAAAAGAGGGATGAAAACTGAGAGCCACATTAGAAACCGCTCAACTTACAGCAAGTTGATTCTTGGCTGGCGCCGATGAAACCTTGTATTGAGCCACCTTGTACTGATACCCGCTCGCGGCTGGTGTCGCGGGCGCTTCAATGGTTTCGGCCTGCTCGGCGAAACGAACTCCATAGACTTGAGGCTTTCCGGAGGCATCGGTTCCGACGGCAGCGACATAACCTCCGGCACCGCTAGGGTTTGATGCTTCGAAGCTGAAGCCAGCCAAGGGCGCTCCACCACGAGCAGCACCGAGTTCACTCAGACGGGCACGGGCTTCGTTGACCTTGTTGATGGCATCATTGTAGGCGGCCGTGGCGGCTTCGATCGCCGATTCACTGGCAGCATCGAAGGCACTGAGCTGGTCGGCGGCCTCGGCTTGAGCCTTGGCGGCACTGTTTTGGAGCGAGCGAGCCTGTTCAGCGGCAAGTTGGAATTGCTGATTGGGGATGCCGGCAGCCAGGTAAGTCGATTCAATGTAGGGCGCGGGCGTGGCTTCCACGGGTGCCGGTGCCACGGGAGCGACGGCGGCGAGGGGGCCCGCTGGGCTACGGCCACGGGCTGCGTAGGCGGTCGGAGCGGGTGCGCCTTGGTAGCGTTGTTGCTGAAAACTGGCGATCATTATGCCGTCGGAAGGGGTGTTGTGGCATCTCACCTGAGCCGGTCGCGAATACGCACCCGAAGCTGAAACCACACCATGAGCACCGGACGATGGAGCGGCACGGTTAGCACCTGTGAAGCCATAGTTCTGCTGGGGGATCCCGGCATCATGTTGATCCGTCTCGAAGCCAGCTTGGGCCGATCCAGCCTGAAACTGGGGTGGACCACTGGCATTCTTCGCGGCCGGGTAGTAGACCGATTGAACCGCGGCACGACGGCCCTGGAAATTGCCGTAGTTGACGTAGTTGCTCATGGTTACGGTGCGGAGTTTCGGCGGAAACGGTCCCTGAGTAATCCGATCCCCGTCTCCTTCGGCCCTTTTATACCCCCAACTTCTGTATTCACACCTCAAAGATCAAAAAATATTATTGTATTCAAATTTTATTTCGTCATTTTTCGATAAATTGGTGGATGGAATGCGTCGAAGCATATAAATTACCGTATACAATATAACAGTACATTACAATAGGCCACTGAGATTGTGTGAATGGGAAGTGTTAAAGTACAATAGCGCTCATCAAAGTTATTATGGAAGGGGGAAATGGGACGGCTTCAAAGTACTACGGCAGCGGTGCTTACACAGCGCGCGAGCTACGCGGACGGTAACGGAGCGGATTCACGGGCTCTTCAACGGCGGCGGTTTCGGCAGCGGTGTCCTGGGATTCGGCCAGTTGGCGGACGAGGTATTGGCGACGCTTTTCGAAGGAAAGGCTGCGGTTTTCGGAGCTGAAATGGGGTTTTAAACTGGGATTTTCTTCTTCTTTGACGACAAATTCGTGCGAAGACACTTTTTGGGATCAATGTGGTTACACTAGTGTATGCGTGCACACACTTGATAACGCAGCAGTTTAAAAAAAAACGGATGGCATAAAAACTGATTGAAATTGAAAAAAAAGTAAAAATATCAAATTTGGAGACAAGTTATCGACTGAATAAAAAGTTCAAACTGCAAAGAACGATGAACTTACACAGCAGTAGGAGTGCCATCAATCTTAGCCGGAGCGCGACGAACCTCGACCGGGGCACCAGCTGGTTCGGCGGCGACGGGCTGTTCTGATGCGCACATGATACGGTGGACCCAGATTCGGAGACCATTTCTAAAAGCCATTATTTTTTTAAACTGCACAAAGCTATACAACTTACTGTTCAGCCCGGATGCCACTGACGAAATCATACTCCGTACCACCATGACCATACTTATCCTTGGCTGCGACGACACCACCTGAATAGAATGAGCCAAGGCTGACTGTATCGGTGCCGACGTACATCTTGTTGCCAACATTGAGGGTACAGCATCGAAGGGCCAAGCTCTTGCCGTTTTCGGCCCATTTCATGCCGCTGAAGACGTAGGGGGTGTTAAGCTTGCAGCTGGCTTGATCCTCGATGCAAGGGCCACCAGCCGTGCCACAGGGAATGGGTCCGCACTCGGCTTCGATGGCACCATCCTCGTAGAAGGTGACCTTGTTGACGACCTGATTGTTGGCACAGTGCAGGCCCTGGACGGCGGATTTGAGTTGTTCCGCGGCCGCGGCAATGCCCAAGGATACGAGGAGCAAGGCGAGGGGCGACATCAAGGGGCCTAGAAGAGTGATAAACTGATAGATGTTTTTACAAATGGTGAAAAATTATAAAAATTCCAACAAAAAAGGGCACAATCAACACGACATAGCTGGTTCTCGAGCTTTGCGATGAACTGAATGAAATGAGCTGAACGACTTTAGTGGGATCGGCGGCAGAGAGTCGATCGCGACCGACTACCAAGTATGGGTCGTCGTCGCCGATGGCGAAAGGGACGGACTGTCAAAAAGTCGGCAACGGGGTCAGGGTGAAGGCCGCCGGGCAGTGGAGAGAAAACTCCTTCCAAAATGCCTGACTGGCGTTTTACGTCGAACACGGGAATGTAGGTCATTGCGTCCATTGCTCGAATCTGACCAACTGCGCAGAGCTCACACACGTGCAGGGCCGTGACTGATCTGCCCTCTGGCGACACGACCCAACTTTGACCACCACCACCCATGTCTAACGTAAAATCGACTACACGCCATTTGGCAACTGAACTTTTTTCATAAACTGCTGCGAACCCTGTTTTGAACGAATCAAAGTCAAAAATCTACCAAAACCCATGTAAGTAATCCCACCAAAAAAAGGTTTCATTAGTAATAACAAGTTACAAAAGCAAATATGGCACAATGAAGTCATTATTACAAAGGGATATGCACTGGGTTTAGATAGAATACCATTAATATTATACCCTTAATTAACAAATTAGTTTACCCTGACACTTTCGATGCTAAAGCTGCCAAGTTCAGCATATTCGCCGGCATCCTTGATAATCTTATACTGAATGGCACTGAAGCTAGCTGGGACCCGGATCGTACTAATATCTATGTTGTTACCGTACTTGTCTTGAGCCAAGTTCCTCATCGTAATCAAATTGGCACCGATGTAGTGCTCCTGAGTCACTTGGGCATAGCCACGTTCAGTGAACACGCCCATCATGAAGGTATCACCCTTTGGGCCCACATGAAAGTTGTGATCCGGCAAATTGACTTCACTGACGGGCTGACCAAGAAAGGGCAGAATTCCTGCAAATAATGTGTTAAAAATTAAATTAAAACTGAGAATCAAACGAACCATAAATGACGCTACGGGGAGAATCCTCCAAATCGGCCAATGCCTTGTAGCCAGTCTTGACGACATTCGATGCCACTGATATGTACAAAGGTGACCATGTATGGCCTAAAACTATGGAAAACTGATTCAACGCTCTTAATAAGAATGTAGCAATAAGCATACCATCAACATCGGGAATAGGGGTTTCTCGACCATCCGCAAACACAGCCAACAAACGGCATCCATGCACGAGATTCAACTCAATAATAAACCGCACGGGCATCTCGGAAGCGATTGAAGTCGTCGGAATCGCCGAACTCATAGCATGCTCCCGGAAACCATCATAATTGTAGGGATGGACGGGCTGGACGTTCTGAGTCGGAACTGCCGGCTTTTCCCTGTTGAAGTCGATGCAAACTGTAGGGTTGATCAGTTTGAAGAGGCCACCTTCAAGAGCAATTTCATCCCAATCAGGCACGGAGATCAGCTGGTATCCGGGAAGGGCCTTCATCCAATCCTTGGGTTCATTTCGGGGAGAAGCGAGGATCATAGAAATGTCGGGATGAAGATGCGCGACGTTTTGATTCTCGGTGATGTTGTTGACGAGGGTGAAGGTGTTGGGGTTGGAGCGCTTGAAGACAAAGCCCTGAAGATGCAAAGTTGAAAAAACTGGCGACAGTACGGTGGACACTTACTTGGAATGGATCCTTATCACGGATAAAACCCAAAATAACAGTGCTGAACGGATACAATGGATCACTGGTAGCAAGGATTTTCGAGATGCCATAGTAAGTAGCGGCATGAAGGAGCTCCAAGGTCGAAACAGATTCAACAGTTGACGGAGTAGTCAGATGTGTTGGAATATTATGATTCTTGGTTAAAATAAGAACTCGAATAGCTCGAGAAGCGCGGATCAGGTATTCGACGGCGTCGAGAAGGGTGTTGTAGGACTTTTTCGCGTCTGGAAAGGGTTGAATGTTGAATAAACTGCGTGGTCGTTGGCATCTACGAATATAGATAGCATCACAAAAGACATACCCGGAGGCAAAGCACGCTGCCAACGCGTATTCGGCTTATCGTCACCATTGTAAACGAGGCTTTGACCCGAATGCAAGTCTATGACCATCTGCTTGGACCCTTTCGGGAAATCAGCCGTGGTTGGCGGGACGTATTCCTCAGGGGCTTCCACTGCGGCATCAGCGGGAATGGAAACAATTCCGTTTTCATCGACATTCAAAATAACTTGATCGGGATCGCCATTGAGTAGAATTCCGGGGTGGTAAACTGAGCATTTCGGCATTTTCAACAGATTGGATTCATAAACGGCGACACCTGCATCGTAGACAAGCTGAAGTGCCATTGATTAAACAAAGATATAAAACTGAATGAATTCCCATACGTTAATCTTTTGAGGTCGTCGAAACCCGCTCTTAACAGTAATCGGCAACTTGTTTCCCTCACGAAAGAAACAAACTTCTTCATAGCCGCTGCCATAGAGAACAGTACCATAGAAACCGGGGCCAATGTCGGCAACCAATCCGGGACGAAGCGCTGTCAAGAGTCCACCGTCAAGGAACTGCGCGTGCCAATAGTCAAGGTACTTTATAACACATTGAATTTGGGACGGCAGCGAATCCACAAGGGCTACAACAAGGTCTCGAATTTCTTCCAAGTTGGCAGCCAGGATCACAATACAACTGGGTCGATGGCAACTGATTTGATAATGGATACGATTGAGATGATCTGACGGCGGCAACCTTATGTAATTGTTGGGGATATAAGCGCCATGACGACGGCTGATAGACTGTATTTCCATTAGATTCGGCAAAAAGGTAACTGATAAAACTGAATCTGGATTGCCGGCGACGGCATTCATGCCATAGGCTAACTGCGCCTGTCTGGCAGTTATCACTTTGACGAGGGGAGCTCGAGTTCGAGCTGCTTCAACGACTTTGGCGATGCAATCAGCCGAGCGTCGATAGATATCAATGAGAATAATTTGAGTAATGCGGCCGGCATATAAATCGAGACACGCGTACAGACGGTTGACACATTCCTCGGCGGAGAGGTAAGCTTGTGAGCAGTCTGGAAAGGGGGAAACGAAGGAGAATCACAAGATGGATATATAATGAAAGATCGACTTACTAGAATTATCCTCCAAATTTCGAGGAACCCGTCTCTCAAACCGCGCATCAATGCTATCCTTATCATTCGGGAGCAACCCGATCACAAAGCCACCAATCTTGATCGAAGCAATACATTCCGGGAGTTGCGGCTCCATGGCTAACGGCACCAGGGGGAACAACAACACGCGAACAACGCAATGGACTGTGTTAGCTGCACTGACCTTCGAGAGAACACCGCGTACCACTAAAAGGAAGCTTCAATGGAATAGTGTTCCCTGGGAGGTCTAGTTTTACAAATTTTAAATTTCTCGAATTTTTTAAATTTTATCAATCACAACCCCCATTATAACCCTAATAGAAACAATCTACGGACCCTTAGGGAGTAATGGAGCTTGCTCCGGGCCGGGAAGCTCGTCGAGATCCGGGCGACTGCGAGCAGAACGGTCAACTTTTTCGAGTAACTCGATTTCTTCGCCCTCGGCGACTTCCAGCTTGTGTTGCTGCTTTTTCGAGCGATAGACGAGGACGGACACGATGGTGATGATGGAGAAGATGAATATGCTAAAATTAAAGAGGTTTGAAAACTGGGAATCTCGTGAAAAACGCGAACTTACACAACATTCGCGATTCCGATATATAAAAACCCGTAACGGCTCACATCATATCCCCTTATCACGATGGCCTCAGTCAACCTGATGAACCATAGTATGAAAACAGGCACGAGAGACATGGATGATTCCATAATCCGATGAATGAATCGTGCAAGTTTTCGCGGATTTTTCACGCCATCTGTTTCGAAACTGTTTCCCATTGCCATATATGCAAATTCTGACTGTATTCCCACAAGTTTATCAAAACTTTATTCGCATAACACATGTAATCAACGCACCAACCCACACTTACAATCAGACAAATACAGTATCTCATAAAATTAATTTTTCTTATCACCACTATCGGAATTATCCTTTGGGGGCGTATTCTTTTGACCTTTGAGGACAACGTAGAAAACCCCAAGTGCACAGCAGAAACAGAAACACACGAGGCTAAAGGGAAGTGTAAGTTTGTTAGATACATGGTTCGAATGATGTCAAGTGGCAACATACCCAAGAGTCATCAAAGCGTACAAAAACTTAATGGCGGCTTCAGTATCTTTTTCGTCTTCCTTGTCCCAGTGATAATGTTTAGCATCTACGAAAGGAGAGCAAGCAATTGACGTGAGGGAAACGTACAAAAGGATCCGAAAGCTGGACATGGTTACGGTTATGGGCATCTTCAAAATAGTGCGATGGACACTAATGAAAGGGGGTTTTTGTTGGGTCGGGATATTTGGATCCGGGGGTGATAAACTTTTGGGGGATAGAATTTGAATAAAAACTGCATCATGTTCAACCCTTTTAAACTTTTGTAAACTGAAATATCTGTTTGCCTGTTTTATTTTTTACTGACGTTGGTGTGATTGGTTTTATGAAAACTGGTAGTACGTTTTCTCTTTCCTGTGAACACACTGAAAGGCGTCAGAAGATTGAGTGAATTGGGAAAAATATAATAACTCGGATGCAAACGTGCCTTTCAAGCAAAGTTTCGCAATAAAGTTTGTTGAATGAACGGTTCTATTGTGATCGTGAATGTGCATCCTTTATACACAAAATCATAAGTTTAAAACTGCTGGAGCGTTATGATACTATGACGCAAGCAACACCACATCGACGATCATCCAAACCCAAAGCAACTTTTCCGTGAAAACCTCATTCATTTCATCGCGTGCGCATTTTGATAACCTCATCACCCCGCTCTTATCGCGAAAAAAACAACTACTAACTCCGTAATTTGTGTTTTGTTCAAGATTCGGTTTCTCTTTTTTTTTTTATCAAAGCTTTCATTTCCGTTTTGATTGTTTGACTTTTTCATTTTCCCAACACTGAACACGTTGTCCGCTACGTGATTTTGCCGAAGGACAGCGGTTATTGGTCACTTAACCGCGAAAAAAGTGAAAAAGATGTCTGATCGCCGCGGGCAGCAGACACAAGCCGACTGACGACGAGCCGCGTCGGAACTGCCGAATGTCTTGCTAATCTCTCGACAGGTTTATCCTTGATCATGTTCGGAATAGATCCTAGCCAGAACTGTCTGCCCAGTTGTAAAATGTTTGTAATTCTGGTCGGAGCTCGTGGTTTTGCCCGTGTTCGCACGTAGTTGTGTTGCCGCGGCGGGGAATATATATATTTCGAATGTCTGTCTTTTTTAAACGGCAAATAAGTAGTTTGATACTTAAGGTCTGCCAGAATCAAGTTCAGTAGACTCTCATGGCTTCTACTAATGTGTTGAAACCCATTAAGGTTCGTTTCTGTTATTATATATGAAAACTGATGTGCGATAAGTGGAACTCTTCTTTTTCAGGGTATTGTGTCTCTCGTCACCGGCGCTGGTTCCGGTCTCGGTCGCGGAACTGCCGAGAGACTTGTCAGCAATGGAGCTAAGGTGGCTATTCTCGATTTGCCACAGTCAAAGGGCGCTGAAGTCGCGAAATCACTCGGTGAAAATGCTATCTTTACTCCGGCTGATGTGAGTTTCAACAAATGTTTATATTTAAACTGTACTGTTAATGAACCTGTTAAAACCTTCAGGTAACCTCCGAAAAAGACGTCCAATCTGCCATCGACACGATCCGAGACAAATTCGGCCGCCTTGACAGCGTCGTCAACTGTGCCGGTATCGCTTACGCTTTCAAACTGTACTCCCCTTCCAAGAAGCGTATCGAGCCTCTCGATCGCATTCAACGCACCCTCGAAGTCAACGTTCTCGGAACTTTCAATGTGATCCGACTTGCCGTGCCGCTCATCCATGAACACGAGAAAGATGAATCCGGCCAACGTGGTGTCATTATCAACACGGCTTCCGTCGCCGCTTTTGATGGCCAAGTCGGTCAATCCGCCTATTCCGCATCGAAGGGCGCTATTGCCGCGATTACGTTGCCCTTGGCCCGTGACTTTGCTTCCGATGGCATCCGAGTCAACACCATCGCGCCCGGTCTGTTCAATACACCGATGCTAGCGTCCCTGCCCGACAAGGTGCGAATCTTCTTGGCTCAATTGGTCCCGAATCCGTCGCGCCTTGGCAACCCCCACGAATACGGTGCCCTTGTCGAGCATATCATCCAAAACGGCTACCTTAACGGTGAAGTTATCCGACTTGATGGCTCTCTTCGCATGCCGCCTTAAGGGTTGATGGGTTTGGGTTATGTTGTGGCATTTAATTGGGAATTTTTATAGTTTATAGGAGATGGATTTTAATTAATGGCAGGAAATAAATTTAACTTTTTAAACTTGGGCGTGGTGGGGTTCGTCGTCTTCGACTGAAATTTTTGGAATTTAAAACTGCAGTTGTTGGATGCCAAGGCTTACTGTCCCACATTGAAATATCCAATGCCGCAACATCAGAGCTCAATTTCCGTAATTGTCGAATTCGTGGGCCCACATATCCCTGTCCGGGCACCAATGGCACTTGACAGCAAAAGCGTCCCGCAACACAGTAGGTCGCGATTATCATTACCAATATAGTCGGCAAAACGAATAATGCCATCTGTATTTTGAAGCCATTATCGACATTGGTCACGTTTAGTTGGAGATATTGCTGAAACGGCAAAATGACTCACTGTGTCATCAGCAGTCAGAAGGACAATGGTCATAAATTATGTGATCCATCGGAAACGGATTCGCTTTTTTTCAAAACCTGACTACACTGTGATTAATTGTTGTTCAACGGACAAACGGGCTGGCATTCCATTACCCAAGTCCATTGATCTTCTGTTTTTTTTTGAGTTGAGTCAGACTTTTTGGGTCCCTCTCGATGTTGAGGTTGATGAATGGAGGGGTGAGTCGGAGGAGGATAGACACCTTTTTACTTCGCACAAATACCCTGAGGCTATCGCGCTTTTACTCACCATTTTGACCGGGGATAAAGCAAAGCAGGAAGCTAGCGGCGATGATCAGGTGTGTGAGCTCGGTCGAGGTTTTGGATTTCAGATTAGATTTCAGCGAGGTTGAGGTCCTGTTGGGGGTGGACTTGGACTCCTGCGGAGATGGAGCGTTTGGGTATGCAAATGGGTCCATCGGAGGTTATTTTTATGAATTTGATTCGAATAATCGGTTTGAATTATTATATTTTCGATGAAAACTGCGCCCAGTGTTCAAAGCACCAAAAAACTTAAACTTGCCATCGGCTGTCATTTGTTTGTATTTCGGGGGGTGTGGCCAGTCCACTCGAAAAACTCGCCTTCCAGGCATTTGTCTTTGCATTTCCGTCGCGTGCACCCTCCCATCCCCTGTGGCAATGGATGCCGACAGGGGATCGATGATGACACCCTCCTTCGTTCTTTGCGTGTGGTGGTTGTTGCCATCGTCGTTTGTTCACGCTTACTACTTTTCCGCCCCCCTCACTTACTTCCCCTTTGGGCATTGAGAGGGCTCTATGTTTGGAAGTCAGTAACGCGTGTTGTGTTTGCTTACTTGTTACATGTAGCATGTTGACTCTAAACTGCGCTATCGTTTTCCTGGGCACCTTGCCAAGAATCCTCACCCTTATCCAATCACCCACCCCCACCCCTGCCCTTGTCCGTGTTCGTGTCAAGTCATTCCGTCAGTCACCTTGAGTCACTCACGTACACATATTAGATCAAAACCACATCGCCATCGCCGCGGGCATTCGGGGGTACTTACGATTTTACGAACTGTTTTCATGACTGTCAGGACGGTCGTCATTTCGGTCCGTTCTTTGTCGCCCCTCAGGTCGAATGGCTCAAAATGATTGGGGTGTTCGCCCATTTCCACGGTCATTTTGTCGGTGCAGAGGTGGAGAGACTTTTAGTTTTACGGAAATCGGCAACAGACAAGATACCATCGATCGGAATGACACGCGTATGCGGAAATTGAACGACGACCTTCACCTGCGGCCGTGGGTGCCCGCGGGCTGCGGGAGAGACATTGTTTTTAATGGCATTTGGAATTGGCTGCAGGGGTTTCAAGGCGGAAGCAAAGTGATCGCAATCGAGGTCTGCGGTGACTAACTGCATCTTTGGTGGTTTTGGAAGTTGAACGACTCTTGTGTTGAGATAGATTAGTCTATTGGAAAAGTAAAAAACTGGTGTTTTCGATATATAACGTTGTAAAAGTTGAATCTATTCAATTAGTGCCAAACCCCAAGATTCCAATTACGCCGTTTTCTCGCTTCGCGCAGCTGATCCCAATAAACTGTAAAATGTAGGCTCATTTCGCATCGCTGTAAAGATGTACCCTCACAACCGCGCCCGCGTGCAACTAGTGGTCCCCGCAGGCTATAGCTAACAGGGCCAAGCTTTAGCCCGGGGTCTCCTCTATCCCGTCCAAGTGAAGCCGAAACTAACTCGTCCTCGACACTCCTAAACGGCTAAATGCTGCCTCTGGGCGTCAGCGGCCTCGGCTCGGCCGAGAGGGGGAGAGACTTGCGCACCAACAACACCCCCGAGCTCCGAGCACCAGGGCGACGATCGCGTAATGACCGTCGCCGACCCCCACTCCGACGAGATGGAAGTTTTGTATGGAGCAACGGCGGCTTTGTGGTCATTCCGACGAAGCAGCAAAGCGACCCAACTTCGCGCTTCGCGCCCGCTGACGCTCGGCTCGAGCTCGACCGCCAATGTTTCGGAGGCGAACGGGAGGCAGCCGACCACCCACCAACGTTCTCTTTTGCATTTGCAGTTCAACCCCAACATTCAACATTCAGGCTTTGTGTACTGTGCGTTTATTGTTTTGTATGTACAGGCCTTTGGCAGGGAGGGGGCTTGCGGCTGCGCGAGGAATGTTGTTTGACCAACAAGGCTTTGATTTAGCAGCTTTGATTGGAAATTTATTGATTTTTGTTTGTAAAGTTTCTTAGATTTGAGTTTTTTGTTCTTTTGAGTTCATAAAACTGTATGGCCTTGACGGATTCATCCAAAATGGCATTGTTTTGTTACAAAATCACGTCTAAATGTAAATCTATCATTGAAATCTGACATGAGCGAACACGGATCTGTTTTCAATTGATAAGACCTTGGGCCAAGCCAAGCATAGCCAACTCGCATTATATTTTCGCACCAGCTTTCCAATGATCACGATAAGAGCCCCAAGCAATCAAGCAAGCCCCACTGATCACCACCAAAGCCTGCACCACCACCATTGCCTAATCGTTCCAATGTTGGCCGCGGTGTCGATGTCAGATTTTCCACCACTACTTTTCCACATTGATGGCCGTGAGCGTCTCACGCATTTTTCGCTTTTCTCTCTTCTTTTTCAACCGCGAAAAAGAGACCGACAGCTTTTATTATTTTTTTGACGTGTACAGACCGGACTGAGCTTGACTTGATAGGGACCTAAACAGCGTTTATTTATATTATATTATCGATTTTTGATTTTTTAATCTGTCTTTATCTTTTTGCCAGCCGTATCCCAATTTGCGTCCAAAACCCCTCAAGGCATATTGGCATTGCATGGCATGTCCCACCCCTTTCCAAAATGTATACATTTTGTCACCTTTCTGTGAGGAGCATGTCTCATCCGTCGAAAAACCGACGACTCGACAGCTTTCTGCGGTGTGGGAAGACGAAGAAAAGGAGTGGGACTTATGCCGATCGATCCGCGCAGCTTTCCAGTGACGGTGAAATCAGTCATCGCTCCGATGAATACCATACGAAAAGACGCGCTTTTACGATGTTTGACTTGGCGGCGGTGTCCAACCAAAGGAAAAAAACGTAAAAATCAGTGTTTTTGACACGTTTCAAACTTATCTTTTTTTCATTAAACTGATGGTTCCATTGCCTTTTTTACCCTTACATAAGATTAGTGAATAACTTTCGCGTTTGTCGCCGACTTCCTATTCCCCCGAAAAAACGCATTCATCTTCAATTTAGCGACCCTTTTCAGAGCGCATTCACGACCTTTTTGACGCCGACGGCACGCGGACGAATTTGAGTTTCAGTCGGACTTGATTGCATTTTTGGGTGCTGTTGTTGTAAACTGCCACAAATAGTTTGTGTTCGAAATCAAAAGATTAAAATCAGATGGCCTCAACCGCCGGGGGCTCCGGGCCCAACAACACCTTCAGATTAGTGGTAGTCGGAAGTGGTGGCGTGGGAAAGTCAGCTTTAACCCTGCAATGGGTGCAACAGTATTTTGTTAGTGACTATGATCCGACTATTGAGGATTCCTATACGAAGCAGTGCTTTTTGGATGATTCTGTTTGTAGGATTGAAGGTTGGTTTTTATAAACTGTGGTATATTTTACACTGATATGTGTATTGCAATTGAAACAGAGATTTTGATTCACTTTATCTATCAAAACTGTAGTCCAGTTGATTTTCGTGTTAAGACATTTTTTGGGGGTCAACACGTTTACACTAGTGTACACGTGTAAACTTTAAACTGCCATAATAGCACAAATTATATATTGTTTTTACCAGTTTTAACCTGTAAGAAGTTTCGCCAAAACTTTGTTGGTCACGTTTATTGAAAGTCAAAAGAATGTTGCACTTATAAAATTACACGCGTACACTAGTGTAACTGCCCTCATCCCAAAAGCAATTTAGTATAAAACTGTAAATGAATTCATGTATACTATCAAAACCTCATTTTTTCTTACAGTACTCGACACCGCGGGTCAAGACGAATTCAGCACAATGCGGGAGCAATATCTCAGAACTGGTGATGGATTCCTTCTTGTATTTTCAATAACCAACAGAGAAAGGTAAGATCCCCTTTTAACACAACAAAACTGTACAATAATTCGAATTCCTTTCAGCCTAGACTACGTCCGAAAACTCCATCGCCACATTGATCGTCTCCGTGATCGCGATGATTTCCCGATGATCCTCGTTGGCAACAAATGTGATCTCGACGATGAACGACAAATCAGCACGGAAGAATTACAAAGAGTCGCGGCTGAATTACACGTGCCACAACTGGAATGCAGTGCCAAGTATCGAAAGAATGTCGATAAAGCCTTCCACGATCTTGCCCTTCTCGTCAAAAAGTTCAAAGCTGCGGATAGAGCGGCCGGCATCAATGGTCATGCTGACGATATTCCGGATGGAAAGAAGAAACGAAAGAATTGTAGAATTCAATGAGAGTTTAAACTGGATAGACTCAGAGGACAACCAAATCGATCGGGGCTTTCGCCAACGAAACATTCATCTTCAGATTCTATTTTTTTATTTTATTTTTTCCGTTTGACGTTGTTACGGGTGCTGTTTGATTTAAATATTTAAAGTTATTGTAATAAGCTTACAAATTTAAAAGTTGCGTCAACTTTTTGAGTTTTTGGTTACAAATTGATGTCAAAATTTAATAATAAATGGATAAAAACTGTTTCTTGTATCGGCTGGCATTGACCGAAAAAGGAATTTACATAAAAACTGTATTAAGATGCGAATTAGATCGAGATCGGAGTAAATAGGTGCCAACTTGTGATTTCACAAAACATTGAAAGTTTGGTTTTTGACGGCAAAATGCAACCAGCAGGGCGAAATTCACAAGTTTCAAAGATCACGGCGCGCGTGCCGCCAAAAATGGTAACATTTTTTTTACAAGTTTTTACAAAACTGATAAAATATAGCCGCAAACTCCTGAACTTGGCACCCGTCGTATGCAGCCCATTTTCCCAAATCCGAATCTCAGCGAAGAAAATAAGCCCCGTCGATCGGTCCATTTCAATGATAGCATTGTTATTTGTGAAATCACTGATAATATGCCTTCACAAACTGATTCTGCGATGTACAATAAACCGATAATCTCGCAATCATCAGAATCACTGATCTACGATGACGAATCTATGTCAATGGAACCGTTCGAAAAAACACCGCCGAATTCAATGAGCAAGCATCCACGATTGAGCGTATTGCTTGAGCCTGTTCATACTTCTTGGTCGCCGCAACAAGCTATTACACACGATAATGATATTGTATGTTCAAATTTTCTGATAAAAACTGTTTACTATATTTTAGAGTTTCAATGAGATCAGCATGCTACGTGCCTGTAATAAGGCCCTGACAACACAAGTTGCCCAATACATGAAGTCGGAAAAGGAAATGAAGAATCAATTCAAGGGCTCCATGACCAAGGCTAATGAAGAAAATGTGAAATTACAAAAACTGATAAGCATGATGGAAACTTCGATGCAAGATTTGCAAATTGATCGGAACAGGGAACACGTTGCGCGTTTGGATACTGAAAAGGAGGTCGAAAATCTTCAGGACAACCTTGCTTCATTGAAGGCAGAACTAGATCATACAAAGACAGCGCTCAAAGAATTTCAAAATGCTCAAATGGATTCTGACATAAAAACTGTTTATATCAAATCAGAAATCGTCGAACCCGAAACCAATGCCAACGAAATCCTCGTAGCCGAACTCCGGAACGAAATTACTCAACTTCGTGATCACATTGCCGAGTTGGAACGAACTCAATTGGAGACTTCTGTCATCTTTCCGGCACCTATTCCCGCCGCACAAAACATGAATCAAGCCATAGAATTGACGCTTGGACCGATCCGCGCCGAGTATCAAGCTAAATGTGACCAGTTTATCGTTGAGAAAGTTCAGCTTCAAGCACAACTAAATGATGCTGTTGATCGTGCTCGTCGGACCAAAACGGTTTTGGCACAGGTTGGCAGTTTGTACTTTTTGTTTTTGAGGCAATATCGTGCTTCAGGTTCGTGCCCAACGCAATGAACTTCGAGAAAAACTGGCCGAAGCCGTCTCCGGGAAAAGATCTGCCGAGAACGAGGTCAAACTAAATGACGATAATGAAGATAGCGACATTGAAGTTCCAACATGTAACTGCGCAAAGAAGAGCCACGAAGACAAAATCCGTAGCTTGGTCATTGAACAAATGTTGAATGGGCAGATCAAGGAAATCTTGGGACTCAATGTTGCACAGATTGATGAGAAGGTTCGGAATTTTGTCGGCCGAACGTCAATCTGATTTGGTTTACTGTAAACTGATCAAAATAAAAGATGTAAACTGTTGAAATTTCAAAATGTGAATGATTATGAACGTATACTTTTAAGTTTATTAAAACTAAAATCAGTTTATCATACAGAGAACTGTAAATAGGTTCTAATTTGCCTTCAAAAATGTAACGTCTTCACTGCTTCGACTACTGGCGTTACTTTACCATTCTTGAAACCCGTCTTTTCTAATTGTACGTCTTTGTCTTTCTTGTCTTTCTGTAAATCGGTTTTCGTAAGGGTCCATTCAGCCGGATCCGCCGAACACATAAAACAAAAGATGACATTTGTTACGATCAATACGGCGGCAATAATTAGAAAAACGATCTTCCATTCGGCAGCCGTGTTCCGTGGAGCGACGGAGCCTATCACGAATGGCACTATGATCATGGTGATGTCAACGCCTAAACATGTTTTAAGATTTTAATAAACTGTATAAGTTTTGTCGATTACCGCAAGCAATATTTCCCGTCACAAATTGACTATACTGCCGAGCTACCATCGGACCAGCTTTGAAGAATCCACCCGTCGCACATCCGAGGAAGCCTGTGGCCGCAGAAAGGAGGATAAAACACAGCGTTGATGACCCATGTCCCGAGATAAAGGCAAGCGGAATGAAGCATGCCGCAGATCCGAGGAAGGCGATCGTGTTGAAAATGCGGAGACGATGGGTGTTCGGGATGAAGTGAAGCTGAATCGGTTTTAAACTGTATATAATTTACACTGGTGATTAAAAATACCTTATCACTGACAGCACCAGCTCCCACTTTGACAAGAAACTGAAGGATAGCAGGAACGGCGGAACTCGCTCCAGTCGAAGATACATTCATTTTTAGAACGTGATTAAGGTAATTCGGCGAAAAGAGAAAGATTACATTGACACAGAAAAAGTTGCCAATTGATGCGAGCCAAATGGCCCAAACTGATGTAGTTTTTAGGATTTTGGTGTATGGGATTTTCGCTGCTTCGGCTTTTGAAGCGACTGGTTTTTGGATGGTCACTTTGTACTTTTCATAGGCGCTTATGAAGGGGTGTTTTGCTGGAAAAAATAAACTGTAATGTTGCCTTTTCTCTCAAGATACCTTTTTTGGCGGACTGATTACATAGTTTTTACATGAGCGAAAAAAACGTGTTTCTGGGTTGCCAAAAATGTCTTAGCATGAACAATTTTAGACAGTTTTAAACTCACCGGGTGTATTTCTGTAAACAGCCCCCCAAGCCACAAACAACACCGACCCCACAATAGCATGTCCATACAGTATACTCGTCCAACCCATGGTGCTATCACACAAAGCCCCACTGATTGGATCCGACAAAGTTGGTGATAGCTGCACAAAGGCCACAAGACTTGACACAGCTAATCCATTTTGTTTGTAATAACTCCATCTCGACGCGAAAACCCCAATCAGGGGAAAGTTTGCCGAAAAGGCTGCACCTTGGGCGGCTCGAAGGATGGCAGTACCCGCCATACTTTTATGCATCGAAACTGGGAGCAGTGCGGTGGCAATTGCTGATAGAATCCCCGCAAATGTGAAAACACGACGCGCGCCAAAGCGTGTCATTAGCGGGACCGTGATAAAGTTGGCGACGAGGGCCGTCGCCGCGAGAATGGCAGTGAGAATCGTTTTCTCCGTTTCAGAGAAGTCGATAGCGCCATAGTCAGGACGCCTTTCGGATGTTTCGTTTGAGCTAGATTCATCCGGAGCGAGACAGACTAGGCAAAAGTTGAAGGCAATGATGTTGGACCAGACACTCGTCAAACAGAGGAGCGTTAACAGGGCCAAAGCGAACCGGCCTCGGGTCATCATACGGCCCATTACCGCTGTAAATGGATATAAACTGGTTGGAGTATTCTTGTTGATTATTGCAGTTTATCATTATTTTCAAGTTTTGTGGAAGGACCTTTTTTTGGGGCAGACGAATTTACACTAGTGTAAGAGTGCACTTTATAAAACTGGAAACTACATCTTAATTTTTTATTAATCTCAATGCATGTTATCTTTAAAAGACGTTTACATTGTCACTTTTGATTAAATTTGTCGCATTGTAGCGCTTTTCGACTTACACGCAAACACTAGTGTAAGTTCACCGGCCCCAAAAAACGTCTTGACAAGAACCATTTAAAATAGATCCCCAGTAACAGTCCAAGTCAATTAGACCATTTCTAATCCACTACATGTAAAAAACTCACTATCAGGCTTCACCGGCGCCGCAACTTTACTAACATCTTTCGAGTTCATATTTTCATCAAACTGTTTTGAGCTTACGACACCTTTTTCGGGATCCATCTTTCCTGCAGACATCTAAAACGAACCATTGACCACGTTGTCGATAAACTTTGAATAGACTATCAAAAACTATCGCCCACCTGATGATCAATGAATCTTGAACCAATTCAGTCCGTTCCGTTTTCTTTCAGCAATCCGAATCAACCACATTAGCCATCATTATTTCCGTCCGACTTTAATGTGAAACATCAACGACGCCCATGGGCTGCCTGCAGCTTCCGAATGTAAAAAAATAATGATTCAGATCACTCTGAAATGCAATAATCTAACGTATCACGCGCGTATTATCCCCGTGGGTTTCTCGATGGTAGGTGGTAGTTCAAAGTTTAAACAGAACCACAGCGACGGATTAGCCCACGATTTAGAGTATTCCATGTTTGAAAAGAGGCGTAAGCCTTGCAGGCTTTTATTGAAATTATTTGTTTAGAACTGCAAATTGGGTTGACAAACATGTCATACCCACATGGAAGCGATCTCTTTAGAACTTGATTTGTTTGCTCTCTGAATTATGGCCCTGGTGAAGATGTATGGTACAAGAAAGATCAACGTTGAACAGGTTAGACCTTTTATCAAAACATGAATAGCACAAAAAAACGTAAAAATGCGTGTATTTTTTATATGAAAACTGACAAGATGCAAGTATTTTCGATGTTTAGCTAGATTGGCTAGTCCACGGCACATTGAAAGGATTATACCGTTCAAACGGGCTTGAAATAGTCGAATATGGTGTAATCGGTGGTGTGGATAGATCAACCAAAACTTCTTCCTTGATCGGTTCAACATAGTGCGTGCCAATGGTCAAAGGCAGTCGGCATGTGCCCAAAATGATGGAACTATCACGACCAACTTGGGCTTGGACACTGTATTCGACTTTGAAGAGATCTCCAACTTCATGCCCTGGGATTAGGCCCGGTATGTAGAGCTCTGGGGAAAATGTATAGGTCGAACCGGGGGAAATTTTTGAAATCGGAGCAGGGAGGCCAACCCCAGTGTGATCATGATCTGCAATGAAGGTTTTTTTCGGCGATGATGGAAATGCTGCTTGGCTGGCTTTGGCTGTTGTTCGTTGGCTGATGTTGAAGTGGACAAATTTGAGAGAATGCTTCCAACTGAAATAATTTTTTTTTGCATGCCACCAAAAACCAAACAACTTTACCCATTGCTAATACTGATACTCGCTTCAATTTTCTCTGTTGGCAGATATGCCGTTTTGTAAAGAACCAATACTACTTGAATTTGGGAATTTCTGAAAACATAAAAATTGTTCAGTTTGGCTTACAATGTGATTGATTATCCATACTTGCCGACAGTGATCCTTGAGCAATTTTGGCTCGCAACATGAGGACCACGGGGTATTGCCTTTGGCACCACCATAGGGAAGTTGATCTTTTCACGTTGAATGATGGTACTTTTTTGCAGGAATTCCACCGCTACTTCATACCGAACTGATGAAATACAGTATCTTGAAGTGAAGGAAGTTACCAAGCCATCTGTTGGTAGTTGAAATTCAAAAGTGTAGAAATGTTTGCCTTTGTCGAGACCGTGAAAACTGTTGCAACGAGTAAGTTTTGGGATCGATTTGGGGCGCTGAAAAGAAAAAAAAACTGCTGTATGCATGCCATTTAAAAACAAAGCAGAACGTAATTTCGTCGCTAAATGGAAAAGTCTAAATAATCATCACAATAAAAACTGGATCTAACATTGTGAGAAGCATCACTTTAGAACAAATTTAAAGTTCAAAGTTACTCCAGAGTACAAAAAAACTGTATAATAGTTGGATTAGAGCGCGACTGTACTGATTTACAAAAATAAAAAAACTGGTGAAGCTTCCAAATGACTAAAAACAAAAACAAAATCTACTTACAGCCTCGACAAAAGGCACTTGCCAATCGTCATCAACAGAAACTGGAATAACATTTGTATCTGGTGATTTTTTAGCCTCATCCTCTACGCATTCAGATGTGTATAAAATTGCACTCCTTTCAAATATTGTTTTTTCAGCAGTGTACGGCACTCCTTTGTGTGTTGTCCGAGTTGAAAATCGACCCGAAACTCGGACAACAATTTGATTGCAAGGAATTTGATACTCGCTAGAGATGGTTGTCTTGCCCTGGAATTACAAAAGATTCATGTTAGTTAGATAAAACTGACAAGTAAAGGAAATGATTACCGTTAACAAATGGCCAGGCTCATACAGCTGTTTGTCCAACTCAATCGAAACACTGGCGCCGCTGTCTGCAAGCGTTGCGTAAGTCAGTGAAATACCGGAGGATGTTGTAGATAACACGGTGCTCATGCCCATTGTGATGTAAACTAAAAACTGACATTAAAATACAAAAAGGTGAAAAGTATGAAAAAATCGATCGATTAAAAGTACAAAACGACAAAAAAGCAACAATCGGTCAGTTGTCCCCGATAGAGTCAACGACATAACACCAGTTTAGAGAGAGGGTTTACAAGCACTTCAATCCACGTCAACTCCAATTCCGATTCCAAGGCCATCGAGGACAACGTGTTTTTCGAAAAAAGTTTTACATGGTTCACATTTGTATGCACGCTTGCTTCAAAGGGGTGTGGGATCGGTGGTCGGGGTGTAAGTGTTAGTGATCAATGAGGACTGAAACCGCGAAGAGAACACGGTTTCCGGAATTTTAAAAGCATTGAATTTAATTCAAGTGTCAACAAAGAAAAGAAAGTTCAACCAAACTGTTTTCAGCCAGTGTGAAGTTATCCGCTTAAGACGGACTCTGGGAGAAAATCACAAGGCCGAGAGAACAATGATTTTCGATTTTTTGATATTTGATAAGGTGTCATTAGAGAAGCTTACTGTAAAAAGTTGAGGGTCTGGGGCGGCCTGCTTCAGAAGTTATGATTTTTTCAAAAAATGGCTTCAAAATGCATTCGAAATTTGTGAAGTTATAAGTTGTTGAGTTAGAGACTTGAAAATTGAGTTCTAGCGTCAACTTTCGACGCTGAATCTCATGGTGATAACCAATTTAAGTTATCAGTGATAAAAATTTTTGATAACATTTTTTTGAAAAAAAATTTTTTTTCGTTTGTCGCGGGGCCCTCGTTTCATTTCAGAAATAGAAACTACATGTGATGGTAACTTGAAAAATATTATTTGCCACAGGGCATAGGGGGGCGGAAACTTGCAATTTCGACCGTCAAAGGCAATGCCGAAAATTCAAGTTGATCCAACAACAAAGAGAGTCACATATTCGGAATCAGCGTAAAAAATGGTGCCGAATAGTGTATTTAGTTTCGTATCTGCGATAATGTTAAAAAATTTCATTTTATTGCGAAAAACAAAAAAAGCGCAGGCGGGAGTCGAACCCGGTGTGTGCGCGTGAAGACCGCCGCACGCCGACTCTGTGCGTACCCCTCCAGTGTTAAATAAATAAAAACCAAAAAATTTGAATAAATCACTGAAGCAAAACAAAGAATACTTTTCGGCACCATTTTTTACGCTGATTCCGAATATGTAACTCATTTTGTGATCGGAGCAACTTGAATTTTTGGCATCGCCTTTGACAGTCGAAATCGCAAGTTTCCGCCCCCCTATGCCCTGTGGCAAATAATATTTTTCAAGTTACCATCACATGTAGTTTCTATTTCTGAAATGAAACGAGGGCCCCGCGACAAACGGAAAAAAATTTTTTTTTCAAAAAATGTTATCAAAATTTTTTATCACTCATAACTCAAATTGGTTATCACCATGAGATTCAGCGTCGAAAGTTGACGCTAGAACTCAATTTTCAAGTCTCTAACTCAACAACTAATAACTTCACAAATTTCGAATGCATTTTGAAGCCATTTTTTGAAAAAATCATAACTTCTGAAGCAGGCCGCCCCAGACCCTCAACTTTTTACAGTAAGCTTCTCTAATGACACCTTATCAAATATCAAAAAATCGAAAATCATTGTTCCCTCGGCCTTGTGTAAGCTTGCGATTTTCTCCCAGAGTCCGTCTTAAATAAGCATCATGAGATCGATATTGATAGAACTAAAAGCGGAACAAAAGCAGGTGACGAAGCCCCAGGTAAAAGTGATAAGCCGTGTGAATGGTTGGTTATCAATTTTGAGTTGAGGAAATATATCATTCAACTGCAGGTTGCAAAAATGACAGTTGGGTGGTTCTCCGACCTTTTTTTGGTGATCACTGTTGGGATTTTTTGAAACTGTCAGGCGGATACTTATAACAAACACAACTTTTGTCAATAAAAACACATTTATTCAACCCAACAATCAGCAAAGTCAGTCAGTTCCAGTATAGCAAGTCTCCTTCCGCCACTCCATCGATCTCAATCGCCGGTATTGCAGCCACAGGGCCCGATATCAAGCGATGAGCAAAGTCCCTTCTGCTTCCTGCCATAGGCATCCGCCGGCGGGAACAGCAGATCCAACAACTTCTGGATCCAATGCTTGGCATCATCGAGTTGGAAGTTGTCGCTCATGATGTTCCTTCCCGTATTCGTGTCATCGACAATGTTGTGGCACGTCGAAATAATCGAATCCGATGCCAGGGCATCGTTCAAATCGTGAAGGCTGAAGGTTCGTGCCGTCTCTGTGCCTCCTTCAATGTTCAATGCCGTCACGGTGTCACTGTCATCGATCCCAGCCACGGGGAACGGTATACTTTCAAAGGCTTGAGCGGCACCCGGAAGTTGGATTACGGTAGCGAGGGCAGCGAATTCACGGACCCGCGTGACTTCAATCTTGTGAGCAAATTCACGGGGGGTATGGCTCCCACGGGCCCAGGCATCAGCATCAGGGGCATGGAGATTCGGCTTCAGGAGGAGGACAAAGTTGCCGATGCGTGCGGGCTTCTTACCGGATTGCGCGGTTACGGTAACCTCGAAAGCGGCTCGGGGCTTGACGATGCCGACGGAGGGGCTGGCCTGAAATGTCAAAAACTGTCAAATTCGTATTTTTGGTAGTCAAAACCCACATTCAGCGCTTCACCGGCATCCGTGACAAGCAAAAAGTTCAACGCCGAATTGGTCTTGTTATCAAGGATCAACTTGCGCGTACGCTCCTTGCCCGACGTGGGGAACGCCAGAAACGCATGTGAAGCACATGCGGGGGCGGCCTTGGGTGCCATCTAAAAATACTAGGTCTGACGGCCAACAATGGAATCGACGGGCGACGACCGGCGACTGCTATGGGGTCAGTAGAGCGTTAATGGAACCGATTCCGCCTCCAGGATGCCTTTTAAAGCTATCTTCCTTCGCGGAGAGGCTGTTTTCCATAATTTGAATGCAAAAAAGGTTTCCCTGGTAATGTTAATCCCCCAAAAAGTTATCATCATCATCAAGGATCCATACATACAATTTTATTAACCACAAACTTAACTATAACATTATTCAACCTTTCGTCGACCCTTGGCATTGGCAACATCACTTTTAGCGGTATAATTCTTCTTGAAAAACTTTCCGAACAAATAAATATAGCTAATCTCCATGAGAACACAATAAAGATAACTGGTGACTGTGACTTCACAGTTTTTGGCGCCTCCGGTGACCATGAGGAAACCCATGTGTAACAATAAGACCGTCGTCACGAAGAATTGTGTTAACTGGAGGCAGGTAATGCATCGAGCAATGTGCCGACCCAAGCGGATGCCACTAGCATTGAGGAAATAGTAACTGTACATGACTGAATGCACGGTGAAATTGAGCCACACAATGTAGCTGTTATAGGCAGTGCCGTCGATATAGGTCAAAACGGCATAGTTTAGGGTTGCGATGTGGTGGTACCTAGAAGGGATTGCTTGTAAAAATTATGATTGTTGGTCGGTGAAAAAAGCATGACTCTAGCACTAGAATGCGTGCAATCTTAAAAATGCAAGATGCTTGGTAAACAGAATGATAATAGAACATATAAATGTATAAAAACTGTTGAAAAATGATCATGGTTTTGTTTATAAAATGTGCACGCGCGCACTAGTGTAAAAGTCATGACCCCTAAAAATGTCCCCACACAGCAACACTAAATCAACATTAGACTAAACTGTCTGAAATTGAACTTGTTGTACATAAATTTTACTATAAGCAAAGTAAAAACTTACCAATGCAAAAAGATCAATGGCTTTTTCCTCAACACAATGAAGAACGTATCGCCCAACTCCACAACTTTACTGTAGCAAAACAAATATGTCCAAAATCCACAATAACCTTTATAGAATCCGCCTCTCGTGCAATACGATGCCACCAGTCCACGGGTTTTTACTTCAAACCAGATTTGTCTACCGGTGACAATGGCCCCCCAGAGGCTGAAAACAGCCAAACCGAGATTCCATGCCTGCAGGGCACCTTTGAGCTCAAATGGTTGGCGATGCTTCATAAAACGCTGAATGGCAAAAATAGCAACAACATAGGCAATCGAAATGACAATAATAGCACTCTGGTGTTCGGCCGTGAAAGCCGTTCCATCTTCATAACTGAATGGTGATGCCGCGCCAATGGCAACAAGTCGATACAGTGAAGATGCCATTTTCAGATGTTTTGATCAAGTTGTCAATGTAGTCGATGTAGCTGTTTAGGTTTAACGGAAGAAGAGCATTGGCCACGTCTGCGCGAAAACACGAGTAGATCGACTTGGTCGTCGGAGGCTGCCAGCCGCTGAACAAGCTGACGGACTTGACTCTCGAAATCGACGTGACAGGACAAAGTACAGTTTTGGACAAACATTGACCCTCAGTTAGGTTTATTCGATACAGGGCAAATCAACCTCAACCACAAACGCAACCTGAGGGCCGGTTATTTTGGGCTGGTGAGTGGTTTGTTGACGGGCAAGGATGGATGCTTGAAATGGATAAATGTACTTTGTAGTAATGGCAAATTTGTAAACTGCATTGAAATTAAATAGGCTTGTCGTGCTTCCGTAAAAAGATGCGAAGAAACGGATGCATTTCTGTCACATTGAATATCTCCAATTGTACTGATAAGCATATAACACTATAAACTGAGAAGAAATAAGAATAAGAAGAACTGTGCAAAGAGGCTTTTAAGCTTAAAATTGTCCATAAACTGCATCAATTACGACATTGGAACATTGACACTTGACTTTTTGTTTCCTTTTTCAGTTTCTATCCTTAAAGAAGGTCCTAAATAGCGTCATTAGCTGTTCCGCTCACTCAGCTCAAAGGTTAAAAAACGTCTTATCTATGCCGTCTGCCCTTTCCGGTCAATACCCAAACCCTCAATGACCCTAACCGTGATGCAACATGTCCCTCTTGTGTGCCACTGCCCACCCTTATGCCCGTAAGTGTCATCAATGTCATCGAACCATCGAACAAGCCTCTTCCTTGCGCAGAAACAAGCATCCGGACTTCGTCCATGTACATCCAAATAGACTAAGGAAGACACAACTCACTCATGTTGCCTGCTCCCCCTGCTCTTTCGAGTCTGTAACCATGATGCATCTTAACATGCATACCTTTGTACCATTTTTTTCGTTGTCTTCAGTTCTTTTTTTACATTTCTTATTTAGGTAGTAGTTGACAAAAAACAAGAATGACTCCCGTCTTCTTGTTGCGGGGGTGGTTAATCAGTCGCAAGTTGTGATTTGCGATCCGTCCCGTACCCATCATCATCGTGGTGGTGGTGGGGGTAGTAGTTTGCGGACGGGATTGCACACATGGTCAATCTCTGCAGGAAAGATTGATTGGATTGATTCGGCTGATACAAACTATCCTTCTAAATCTGATATATCATGTTCGGGGTTTAGATACTTTTGACCTATTCGTGTAGTTTCGTCGTTTTTGCAAAGCTGATGCCATGAAGTTCAAAATTTTCAATTTCAGAAGTTTGTTTTTTCCCTGTGTTTTGCTCACACCCTCTCGGTCCCCAAAGTTCAGCACCATCCATCATGACCGCCTATTTTTGGCAATTATTAACACTATCAATCTATGTTTACACCGTTTCATCCACAAGTCCAAATCCAACCTCAAAACCCAGAAATATTCTAACCAACACGGATGGCGTCCTCGAAGACGACGACGAATATGTACACAAAACATTTGACCTCTGTCCAGTGGGCTCGAGCTCGAATTCCGCATCGGGCTTAGGCTCCGCCGCCACGGTCAGCAAGAGCCGGGTCGTTCGAGTGTGCATCAACGATGAACGCATCACCATTGAGGACAGTGATGAGCCCATTGATTGTTTCTTCGTTCCTCTCGTAAGCTACTTAAACCTGTTTTCGGGCTTTTACATCCGCTTATTGCACAAATGGGTCTTTTTTTTGCAGGAAGTCATCACCTTCTCGAATTGTCATGCCCTTTATCAAACGAAAGCCTATCCTATCGCGATCGCACGCATTCGCATGAATGCCACGGGACTCAGTGTGTTCGGGGATGAAACGAAGGATTTTGTGAAGGGTTTTATCAGTGAGGCGACGGGATACAATGCTGTGAGTTAAAATTTGAAACATGCAATCTTAAAACTGAAAATAACCTTTTCTAGTCAAAAATTTTTCGAAGTTTTTAAATTTCAAAATTTTTAAAATTAAAAATTTCTTTATTTTAATGGTTTTTAATAAAATTTTTGTCTTTCCAGACTCACATTGTCATTACATCCCTGCAACCCTTCAAAGACAAAACCCTCGACGTGGACTTCCTCATCTTCGATAACTACTACCCAGAATACGAAGATGCCGACAGCCAAAATGGCATTGCTCACTTCCCCCTTCGCAACGCATCAGAAAGCTTTTCCGGATTCTTTAATCAAACCGAAATCGACGTTTTCGGAGTCTGGGCGGTCGAATCGAATGAAATTCCAATCAAATTAGAACGCGTTTGTCAGCGACATTCAACAATCACCACGGCATTTAAGTATACGGTTTATGCCGTAATTGGGTTAATTACGTGCATCATTGTGTTGATTGTTGTTTTTATTTGTAATAAGCTAATTGACCGATTTGCCAAACGTTAATGTGACCTTTGTTTTGTGGTTTTGAAGTGATGGCTGGGCTACGTGTGAAAATTGACTTTGACTAGAATAAAGAAAAGTACACCAAAACACAATGGTAGGCATCAATTAGGTTCGGTTTGCATAACATAGATGCGGGTGGTTGGGTGTCTTTTGAAGGTTGGGGTGTAAATTAAAGGGAAAAGTACGTTCACGTGGGAAAGTAAAGGTGATTATTTTCGTGATAAATCAGATAAAAAACTGTGGTAAACTTAAATTGCGGTTTTATATGCACGTTTTGTAAACTGTAAATCAATAAACATTACAGGGGTCATAGATGCGCAAAAACTGAGCTGTTTTGTTCGTCGTTTCGGCAATCCACTTGGCATGATCCCCAACATTGACGTATATCCCCAAATCATAAACTCTGTGATTCACAGCTCTTGAGAATCCGCGTGCCGTGACGCCAACTTGAATGACTCGGTTTCCGACAACTTTCATCACTGGGCCACCGCTGTCGCCATCACGGGAGCCACGACCGAGTCCACCGGCACAGAATTCATAGGATTGAATGTCTGAAAAAATTAAAACTGTCTAACTCATGAGATTTGTTTAACATACTTTTAGACTTTGGCAACGAGGGGAGCGCGCATTTGACCCTGTCAAGTTGCTCCATCTTGGTCCACAACGCGGATTTCGTGAGACTTTCCGGCATTGGTCTTACTACTAAAAACAGTGATTAAAACTGTACTAAGCGTAAATATAACTCACTAAGGGATCCATTGCGCTTCAAGCCAGGATCAAAATCCTCGTCCAAATGTAATCCGAAACCGGCGATAACCATGTCTTTCTCCAAGCGACAGTCGGCGTTGTACCGCTCTGGAAGGCACACTGGTGTTTGGTAAATGGAATATTTTAACTGAAATAATGCCATTACATTATTCCAATTCTGCCTTAACATACCTTTAGGACAGCAATGTCAGCACTCGGATGATCAAATATCTCTACAACTTTCGTTTCGCGCACCTGATTCCGTTCGACATTACCGTAACCGACCACCGTTCTGTTCAGCGGCAACTTTTGGATATCCTCTGAGCAATGCCGAGCTGTTAGAACATAATTCGGTGCAATCAAGCTGCCTGTGCAAAGAAGTGTTTCGGAGTTTAAGATAATCAGCCATGGCATTGAGTTCGATTCGGTTATTTTTCGACCCCCGAGAATTTTCCTGGGTAAACGCGTTGGTCTAGATGACCATGGGGCTGCATTGAGGTTGATTAGACCACATTTTAGACCACTGCTATGTTGTACTGTAAGAAGCAGCAACAAAACGAATAAAAATATATAAACTGAAATAAGCATTGCGAAGAACACCTGATCGTTTTGCTGATGTTTCTTGTCTTTTATTATGTTCAAGCAAAATTAATCACCAATAAATGTTTCGTTATTGCTTAAAGTACATTAACTGATCTATTGGTGTCAATTTCTGAAAGGCACGCGCCATGGAATTGGTAATCGAAAATGAGTCATGTTGTTGTACCAAAAAATTATTGTTCATCGATGTTGCGAAGATGCATCTTTTGAAGACTCGAAATGTTTTGAGACAATATGTAAAAACTGATTTGTCAAAGTAAAATAAACTTTTAGTTACAAATAATATTGATCCAAGTCAATTTGTGTACCGATCTAGAAAGGCAATGACACGTTTATAATTTTCCTCCATGTCCATCTTATGGACCAGATCGACCACGCTGCGCTCATTTGTAAGGTACGCAAAGTTGTCATCGTCGTAGATGATTCGTCCGGGCGATTTGACCTTTTCAAGGATGCGCGGCCAAATGGGTCTGAAAATCATAAACTGCTAGGTTGTTTGACATCTTCTTATCACGAGAACTTACTTTCCATCGACATAACCAAGTGGCTCAACTTGCTGGTCAATTCGGCCGTCAAACGTCGTCCGAGTCTGCTGCTTATACTTCAAGTAGTCCAAAAGGTCTTCGCGCTCCAGTGCCAAAACGTCCCAAACCAACAAAAAGATCAATAATACAATGAAGTGAAAACTGAAGCGCGTCATCATCATTGAAATCGATTCAAATCTGTGAGATAAGTTTCACTTTCAACCGTTTCAGTCTAATCTTGTGTCATTAACCTATTTTTCACTGTCTGTTGGTCTTTGATGACACAAATAGCATAGCATTGCTCACTTTTATAACCTTTTGTAACAAACTCAAAAGTGATGCTTGTAAAACACAACTTATTAACAAAAACTCATCATTGTTGACTAATCATCGTTGACGCTATAATAGATTGTGGTTATCACAGTTTATAACCCCATGGGAACTGAAACTGATACAACGCTTCCAAAAAAGATTTTTTGCTCACTTGACGCACTATACCTTGAAAAGCAAAATGATCAAGCGCATTATGCCATTAGTCAAATATGTGCTATCACTTGTTGCCATAACAGCTTGTTACCATGTCCCTTCTTCATGATTTATTGAGATATTTTGAATCTTACACGTCTTTATTAGGACTATTACTGAATGTTTTCCAATTTTACTTGATTTCACGCCACACCACATCTGCAGTGAAACCGTACAAGCCAATATTGTACCAAAATTGTGTAAACGACTGCATCTTCGTCGTTTGCAATGCTATCACAAGAGTTGTAAGTGTTACTTTTTAAGGTTTTATGAAACATGTTTTATATTTGTATGTTTTAGAGAGGTGTGATTAAGGCCGATATCTTGTTTTTCGTCGTGGATATACCGTTTTTGAAACAGCAACATCCCCTCATTGTATTGATTGCAGCAACAGTATGGGTATTTGCTCTTTGTTTGTATGTCTTTGGAGTCGCTGTGCAGTTTGTCTATCGTTACTTGTATGTTACACATCATTCGAATGTTTCCACACGCGTTCACGCACAGTTGCTTGCCATTGCCGTCGTTTTTAGCGCACTGTTCTGTACCGTCTTTTTCTTAACCTTTCTAAACTCTCAAGAAATAGCATCAGAGAGTATTGCTATATTAGCATCAATGACAGGGTTTTATGTCGATGATATCAGTGGGATCGTTTCGATCAAAGTTCACAGCCCATGGCACATTGCCTATGAAATTCTTTCCGCCTCTGTGATAACAATGAGCTCGATGGTCGTTGTATTTTCGAGTTTTCTGTTCTGGAGATACACTCGCCGTCATCGAATGCACATGACAGCGGCCACTAGGGAGGCTATGACCCAAATAACGATAATTTTAAGCATCCAAGCTGCAGTTCCTTTTGTTGTTTGCTTTGTTCCATTGGGCATTTTCATATTGTATTCATTACTTTTTCATGACGACTCTGTCATTTCTATGATGGTTCTTCCGGCGGTTTCACTGTTTCCAACTGTCAATTCAGTTTTGATCATTGTGTTCATGAAAAGTTACCGAATGTTTATATTAGTCAAATTAGGAAAACTGACTTTCTTTTCATGTACAAAGTCGTAATCATTATTAATAAATCATACCTACTATGAGTATTTCTTCGTATGTACTTACAAGCGGAAGACAATTCGCAAATAAACACCATAGTATGTTTCCACAGTTTAATTCTAGTTCCTAGTTTCAAACTATTCTTTTGTAAGTGATGTGTGCTCCTTGTTCCATGGAACACGAATACAAGGTGTAAATTGTAAATGAAAATCTATAGTTTAGTCGACTGTCTCATGTAAACATATTTCATTTTCGGTCCAGTCCACCATTTCCACCTTTCGATGTCGGCCTCACCTCTTCCAATCAATCCAATAATATTATGTTTGGTTGCAACAGTTATAATCACAGTGTCAATATTTTCATTAATAGTTGCACCTTTCTATATTTATGCCGTCCTCTACAAATCGACTCCGGCCATGAAAATGCTCAAGTATTTATTGTTGCTTTCATCATTCTTTAGCGGGTTTCCCCTATATTAAAGTAACGCTTTTCGTCAATATGACCGAAACGTTTTTCGGCCCCGCGCCCTACATGGATCGATTCGGAATCGTGCCCTGATCACGAATATCGCAACGAGAACCTTCGGAAACATCGCGTTAAGCGCGTAGCGGCTTGCAAAGTCTCGCGAAATCGTCTTCAAGTCTTGGCAAAGTGTGCGCAAACATCCGATTCGGAGCGGGTGTGTGTACGGCCGCGGCCGTAGGCGAGCGAGTTTTAGCAATTGTCAGGCGTAACCAAAGACGGAATCGGATGTTTCAGTCGATCACGATTCTCGCAATGTGGCATTCGTCGTTTTTACAAATTTTGAAAACGTTCAATAATCGCGCTTCATCGGGGGCCCGCAGGGCCCCAAGCTGCCCACAGAGTCAAGTTTAGTCGATGACGATTCTCGCAATGCGGCATTCATCGTTTGTGTCAAGCGTAATCAAAGACAGAATCGAATCTTTCAGTTGATCACAATTCTCGCAATGTTGCATTCGTCGTTTTTACAAAATTTGAAAACGTTCGGCAAACGCGCTTCATTAGGGGCCCGCAGGGCCCCCAAGCTGCTCGCAGAGTCAAGTTTTAATTACAAGTTCGAAAGCGTTTCTTCAGTATAGGGATTCCCGAGAACGTAAAAATCCCGAGGGCCCCCCCGGAGGGGGGGCCCAGATGGGACTTGTACATTTATGACAATAACGTTGTGCGTGCCGATATATCGCACTGAAATCAATGGCTATGTGCTCTATGGGCCTTTGAAGATCATCAGTGGCGATGTTTTTGATCTATTTTCCGTCGGCGTCCTTGATTGTTACATGATAACCACCGATTTGCTGTTGCTCATGTTGATCAATCTTTATGACCAAGCGTCAAAGACCCTCCACATGCAACCGCGATACTTCATTAAAGGCATTTACATTTTCATGACAATCACAACAACGTTAGAAATCGTGAACGATTCAATTATGTTAACATACGACAAAATGCCACCAAAGTGGAATGAATTTTTTAAATTCACGTCTAAAATATTTATACCCTTGACAACGATATATCAATCGTCTCGTTTTGTATTTCTCATCGTTATCATTCGACTGAATAGTCGATTCGGCAAAAAGTTAAGCCAATTGGCATCGCCGCGGGTCGTCGAAATGCACAAGATGATGACGCGTGCTATAAATACAAAAGTTCTTTTCACCTGCCTGTTCACTCGACTTCCGCTGGTTTTTGTCATTGCTACAGGCATTCCGTGCGACATTGAATCCAATAATTTTACGGTAACTTTGGCGACGTGCCTACAGCAAGCTGTGATGGGAGGAGAAATGTTAATTACGCTTTATTTTGTTAAACCTTATAAAAATTTTATTGTTGGACTGTTTAGGAAGGATGTTAGTCCAGTTTTGATGATTTCTGTTACAAGTAAAACGTATAGCAATGTTGAACTTAATAAATAGGTGACATTAAAAGTTTTGATCATTCAAATAGAAAAAAAAACTGTAAAAAATAATCTTCTTCAAGTTGATGTGATACAGTAACCCAAAAAAGAAACAAACGTCTTTTGCAATGGTATAATGAATAATTTAGTAATAGTTTCAACAGTTCATGTCAAGGTCGTTACGTTTTAAAACGCGTGCTATTTGTCAATAGACGATTTGCAGGTCGAAATTCTTAGAGAAGGTGTAAATTCGAAATGTAAACCCTGGCTGAGACTAACATAAGCATGCCTAACAAACTTCCTCTTTATTAGTCCGTTTTTAAATGACCATGTCGGCCTCACTTCTTCCGATCAGCCCAGTAGTTTTATGTTTAGTTTCAACATTTGTAATTACAATTGCAATATGTTCATTAATAGTTGCACCTTTTTATATTTATGCCGTTCTCTACAAATTAACCACTGCCATGACTGGTTTTAAGTATTTATTACTACTCTATACATTCTTTAGCGGATTCACATTCATGACAATAACGCTCTGTGTGCCGATATATCGCACCGAAATTAAAGGATATGTGCTCTACGGACCTTTAAAGGTTATCAGTGGCGATGTTTTTGATCTATTTTCAGTCGGCGTTTTGAACTGTTTCATAATTACCACTGACTTGTTATTACTCATGTTGATCAGCATTTATGATAAAGCTTCAAAAACGCTCCAACTTCAACCGCCATACTTTCTCAAACTTGTTTACATTGCCATGGCAATTACAACAATTTTACAAATGTCGACAGCTTCAGTTATGTTTACTTACTCCAAAATGCCACCGGAGATAGGCAAACTATTCAAATTCACGGATCACTTGACGTTGCCGGTAACAGGGTTATACCAATTCTCACGATTTCTCTTGTTGATTGTTATCATAAGACTGAACAGTCGCTTTGGAAAAAAATTAAGTGAAATGGCATCGCCAAGAGTCGTCGAACGGCACAAGATGATGACGCGAGCCATAAATACGAACGTTTTGTTCACCTGTCTGTTCACTCGACTTCCGCTAGTTTTTGTGTTCATTACGAGTATTCCGTGTGAAGTTGACTCTAATAATTTTACAGTAACTTTGGCGACGTGCTTATCGCAAGCTGTTATGCTTGGAGAAATGCTGATAACACTGTATTATGTTAAGCCTTATAAAAAGTTTATTGTTGGATTGTTAAGGAAAGAAGTCACTTTTGTTACTGTTACTAGCAAGACTTACTAGTTATGTACTTATACGTTGATTGAAATTAACATTTTGAGTTAAATAAATTGATCTGAAATCACCACAACGCTACAATATACAACAAAATAGGCGAGTCAGCTGATCAGCGTGGATATCTACGTAGCACAGATTGCTACGGTGATCAGGATGAATGACACACGCAAAAGTTTTTAATCCACCTTTATTTTGGAAGAATCTGCTGCATCGTTTGTTTTCATGCTGAAAGCAACAATTGTAGTCGTCAAAAGAGCCATGGACGCTTTAAATATACAGTGTTGTCATAACAGTGCAACGGCAGTGCAAGCATTGTATGTAGTTTGGGTTCTTGAAACTAAATGCCTGTTGCAATCACTTTTGCACTTACAAACTTTCGGAATTCTCAGCTGTTTCGCATTGTCATCTGATTATCAGCTACATTGGCTACATGAATATTGCCATCAAACCGTTTTGCATGAGTTATATTTCCTGAATTATCACCTGCTAAACTTTCTTTGCTCTGCTACCGTTCATCACGATAACAAAATTTGTACTCTTGTACAGGCTGTGCATAAATAATCAAACCGCTATCTTCACAACACAATTTCCTTGAGTCACCTTTCAAGTTTTACTTGGTAGATTTTTAATTGAGTTTGGTTCAACTGCAATTGGCTTGCTTATTTAACTTTATGGCAACCGACATTAACACTGAAGTGTTTCAAAACAACCGTTTATTAGTATGCTCTGTCAACATTGTTGTCTATACAGTCGCCATTGGTACAATTATAGTCGCACCTTTGTTTATTTATGTGGTCATCGTAAAATCAACGCCAGCCATGAAAACGTACAAGCACTTACTGCTGGCCTTTACAGTGTTTTGTGGATTTGCAACTTTCGCAATAACCCTGTGTGTGCCGATTTATCAAAGAGACAGAAGAAGTTTTATTCTTTTTGGCATTTTTAAGGGAATGAAGCGTGAAGTATTTGACTTACTCTCTGTTGGCGTGGAAGTTTGTTTGATAATAACAACTGATTTGATACTGCTCATGTTGATCAACCTCTATGACCAAGCTTCAAAAACGCTACAACTCCAACCTAAACAATTAGTAACATCATTTTACGTCTTTATGGTTGTTACCAATGTTTTGGAAATGGTTTTATTTACTCTGTTGTTTACCTATGCCAAAATGCCCTGGGGATTGAATGTCTTTTTCCATTTCATCGAGTACATCGCTGTCCCATACATCGGATTCTACCAACTGTCTCGATTAGTATTACTGGCAATTCTAATCCCTTTGAACTATCGATTTGGAAAAAAGTTGAGCGAAATTGCATCACCAAGAGTTATCGAGTTTCACAAAATGTTAGCAAAGGCCATCTACACAAGCGTGGTTTTTATCGGAGTGTCCACACGAGTTCCTCTAATATTTGTTTATATTTCAACTTTTATTGACTACCCCTTTTTGATGACTCTCCTAGTAAACCTGGCTATTTGTTTGCAGCACGCGGTAATGCTGGGAGAAATGTTGATTACAATTTACTATGTGAAACCTTACAAACGGTTTATCTTGGGATTGTTTAGAAATGAAGTTGCACCTGTTCTAATTGTTTCCGTTACCAGTAAAACCAACTAACTATATAAATACAATTGTTTTTTGTTATTATAGTATGTGACAATTGTAAACCTTTTCCAGTTACTAGAACTTTAATTGTAATAAATATGCGGTACAAAGAGTTCACATTACTTGTTTTGGGAAAGCTATATTAAATATGTGTCATATTTTTGTTTTTTAGGCATAGAAAAAGAATAGCCGTCTGGCCATACAAAGACAAAACGAATAAGTTATTAGCTTTAATAGTTCATTTCAAAGTCGGTGATGTCTGATACTCGGTTGTAAATAAAATACGTGCAGGCTTCGCATTCCTAGATAAGGTGTGAATTGTAAATGTAAATTTTGAGGTAGTAAAAGTTTACTTTCATTCAACTCATTCCAACTTTTTACGTCGGACATACATACCTGCCGATATGAACCCAATAATAATAAGTTTTGTCGCCACTTTTGTGATTACAGTCGCAATATGTTCATTAATAGTTGCACCTTTCTATTTTTATGCACTACTGTACAAATCGACTCAAGTTATGTCAATGCATAAGAAGTTACTGCTGCTCTATTCGTGGTTTAGCGGATTTATTTTTCTGACAATTACCCTGGGTGTTCCAGTTTGGCGCACAGATTTGAGGAGCTATGTTCTTTATGGCCCTTTGAAGATTATCAATGGTGACATTTTTGATCTATTATCCGTCGGTGTTCTTGATTGCCACATAATAACGACAGACTTATTGTTACTTATGTTGATCAACCTCTACGATCAGGCATCAAAGACGTTACTGATTCATTCAAAATGTTTCATCAGGCTTCTCTACATTTTCATGGCACTGACAAATGTTTTAGCAGTTGCGACTGCTTCAATATTATTCACCTATGCCAAAATGCCATGGGGGCTGAATGTATTCTTTAAGTTTATGGATGACATTTTCCTGCCAATCACTGGAATATACCAATTTACTCGGATCTTCCTGCTTATCGTTATCATCACTTTGAATGGCCGTTTTGGAAGAAAGCTAAGTGAAACGGGATCTCCACGGATTGTAGAATTTCACAAGATGCTGACGCAGACCATAAATATGAACGTCCTTTTCACCTGTCTGTTCACTCGACTTCCGGGCGTTTTTGTCTTTCTTACAAGTTTTTCATGTAACATTGAATCAAATAGTTTGGCTGTGACGTTAGCGACCTGCTTGCAGCAAACAGTTCTTTTGGGTGAAATGCTAATCACACTTTATTTTGTGAAGCCTTACAGAAATTTTATCATTCGAATGTTTAACAGGGATATCGTTCCTATTTTGATGTTTTCGTTAACTAGTAAGACTTAATAAAAGGTAAATGAACGTTGATAGTGACAATAAAACATGCTTTCACTCGATACAATTATCGTAGCTAATACAAATATGACTAAACCTAGACTTCATAGATTTTCCCATCCATCCAAAAACAGCCAATCGATAGGGCCGCACAGCTAACAAAGTCGTCAAGCTAACCCCTATCGGAGCCCCGTAAAGTGTTAACAGAACAACCATGTGAAAAACAACCTTATGCTCAAATGAAACATCAAATAGAAACAAAACAGTGGATGCTAACATTGTCACACCACAGAAAAACAGGCCAGAAGCCATTTGCGCACACGCAATTCGAAAGGTTGTGCTATTCTTTTTTAGCGTTGCCGACGGCAACCTTTTGTCGTAGGTGTATTTATAGTTTAATGTCACAACGGTACAAAATACGCAAATACGTGAACCAGTATAGATTCCGTAGGCGGAAGTCCCCAAAGCAATTACGGCTGGTGTAAAGTGAACTGAATGACTATTAATATTCAGAAAGTCTACTACAGTAGCTTCAGCATATTCGGATATAATTTCGTCAATGTCTGCAGAACTATGGTCCTCAACTCCGACAGCAACTATAATTATTGTAGCAACAAAAGCCAAAATATTAGAAACGACCATCCCAGGAAGCAAATATGAAGTAATTACAGCCGGAATTGTATGCAGTCCATTTGCCATTTGAAAACACTGTTGAATGAAGAGATTCATGCCAATATCAATGTAACAGAATACCATCCATAACCATACGGATCCAACAATAGCAAAACAAACGGAGTTCGATGAAGTCAGTAAACCGAGTGAAACAATATTGTGCTTTGGATAGATCATCGTTGGCAAAAAAGCTGCATTGGCAATGGAAAAAGTAATTTGGACAACGGCCAAATGATACAAATAACGTTTGAACATTTGCATCTGGGCACTTGAATAGTAATATACTATGGCAGCATAGAAAATTGTGAATAAAAACGAAGTTGCGCTAACTATGTAGCCGACAGACATGTACCAATGTATTATTGGCATTGTCAAATGTAGCATTGTAAATATTGTTTATAAAATGATTTGCGATGCTTACTGTTAAACCCAATAATGTCGTAAAGTAAATATGTAGCGTGGGATTCCCGTATAACAAAGCCTATTTTAGCCGGTATGAACTCCTTGAACACGCAATGTCGTCATAACAATGCTTTTGAAGTCAATAACTGTTTTCTGATCGTAATGACAAAATTTATTTATACTTTTTGAACTTTAGACTACTGGAAAACAGTTTCTTTTGTTAAACATAAGCTGTAAGCAAACATAAGCGCTTACATATTTTTGCAAAAAAAGGTGTTGGAAACATCAGCATGCGTTGCATTTTTGTAAAAACCGTAAATTATGGTTTCATCGGTGAACTATGAGTATACCGAAAGTTCAGAGGTGAATTTTATTATTGCGTGTTAGTTTGCTTTTTTATAGCATTGTATTATTGTAACCCTCTATTAGATGTTGGCATCAAGAAACAACAAACAACAGTACGCAATACGAATTATTTATTTCTATTTTTAAATTCTCTTGTTCGTAGTTTAGACTTTTAAAACCAAAGTATGTATCTACGCTGCAAAAACTACCCGTTTTGCACATAGAAACTTCCTTAATTCTCAGCTGCTAAACTTTTTTTCAACTGTCGTTCATTATGACAAAAAATGTTTGCACTTTTGGATAAATTGCGAAGGCGAAGTGATTTCATGCAGTTCACACCATCGTTTCTTCTGTTTACCCAACATTGCCATAATACTTGCAGAACTGTGCTTCTCACTCAGTCAGTTCCAAAATATAGCACAATCGTAATAGAAACTACAAAAGATAGATTATTGGAAACGGAAACGAAAACAAAGCAATTACATTCGAAATAAGGCGAAGTTCATTTGCCAATCATCTTGTTTTATTTAAAACTTTCAAACACTACATAAATGTCAGCAATGTTGTAGTACAACGATTATTGCAAACTCAGCTGCTAAACGGTTTTGCTCAATTATCGTTCATCACAGCCAATAATCCATTTTCTACAAGCTGTAAATAAACGATGAAACTACCACGTTGTTGATTCCACCATTTCCTCTTTCAACTTAATTTTCTCGTTACCCTCTATGTCAACCGATAGCAACACCATAGTGTTTCAAAATAACCGTTTATTAGTAACCTTTGCCAACGTTTTTATCTACACAATCGCCGTTGGCACAATAAGTGTCGCACCTCTATTTATTTATGTAGTCATCGTTAAATCAACACAAGCGATGAAAATGTACAAGTATTTACTATTACTTTTTATGGTATTCAGTGGCTATGTATTCTTTACAGTAACCTTATTTGTGCCGATTTATCAAGTTGAAAGAAGGGGTTATGTACTTTTTGGTGTTTTGAAAGGAATAAATGGTGATGCTTGGGATTTATTTTCGGTTGGCGTCCTAGATTGTCAAGTGATAACCATGGATTTGCTATTACTCATGTTAATCAACCTCTATGACCAAGCAACGAAGATGCTTCACATGCAACCAAGATATTTGATCAAATCTTTCTATATTTTTATGGCTGTTACTAACATTTTGGAAATGTTCACGCTTTCAATTTTGTTCACTTATGAAAAAATGCCCTGGGGCTTAAATGTATTCTTTCATTTTATCGATTCTATCGCGTTACCATTCGCTGGGTTTTATCAGCTTTCTCGATTAGTGCTACTTGCCATTGTTATAACCCTTAATTATCGATTTGGTAAAAAATTGAGTGAAATTGCATCATTCAGAGTTGTGGAACTTCACAAAATGCTGGCGAAAGCTATCTATACAAGTGTGGTTTTTATCGGTGTTATTACACGACTACCTACGATTGTTGCTTTTATTACATTTTTTACAAACAATGTGTCTTTAGTGGATTGCACAACAACAGTAACTACGTGTTTGCAGCAGGCGTTGATGTTGGGCGAAATGTTGATTACACTTTACCATGTCAAACCGTACAGAAGATTTGTAATCGGGTTGTTTAAAAAGAATACTGCGCCTGTTGTGCTTGTTACCGTAACCAGCAAGACTTATAACGACTAACTTTTGACAAGTTTGGTTGATGTAGTTTTTCGAAAGGCAACAAAAAATCAAAAAAGTGACAGAATTTTTTAACTGACCTTTTGTTTATTGCAATACAAATCTCAAATTCTCAGCTGCTAAACTTTTTTCAACTCAATTAACGTTCAGCACGGTAAAAAATTTCATATGCTGTGACAAGCTATAAATAATTGATGAAACCTCTGTAGCTATGCCGTTCGTATCATTTATTTCCTCTCTATACCATTTTCATTACCTTCATGTCCACCGATATTAATGCTATAGTGTTCCAAAATAATCGTTTTCTAGTATGTTTTGCCAATATTTTTGTTTACACAGTCGCCATTGCCACAATTATAGTAGCACCTCTGTTCATTTACGTCGTTATCGTTAAGTCAACTCCCGCCATGAAAACCTACAAGTACTTGCTGCTAACTTTCATAGTATTCAGTGGATTCGTATGCATGACAGTGACTTTATGTGTGCCGATTCATCAAAAAGAAAGAAATACTTTTGTTCTCTTTGGCATTCTAAAGAGAATGAACGGCGACGTTTGGGATCTGTTTTCCGTTGGCGTAGTCGATTGCCACGTAATCACGACTGATTTGATATTACTCATGCTAATCAATCTCTATGACCAAGCATCGAAAACACTTCAGCTTCAACCAAAACGATTGGTCTCATCTTTTTATGTTTTTATGGTCATTACTGGCATTTTGGAAATAATAATATTCTCTATTTTATTTACTTATGCCAAAATGCCCTGGGGATTGAATGTGTTTTTCCACTTTATCGAATATGTCGCTTTCCCATTCATTGGATTCTACCAACTTTCTCGATTAGTGCTACTTGCCATAGTCATCACTTTAAACTATCGATTTGGAAAAAAGTTGAGCGAAATTGCATCACCGAGAGTTATCGAATTTCATAAAATGTTGGCAAGAGCTATCAACACAAGTGTCGTCTTTATCAGTCTTTTTACGCGGGCTCCCTTGATATTTGTTTTCATTTCTTCTTTCATTAAAAATGTACATTTGATGGATGCTGTTGTAACTTTCGCTATGTGTTTACAGCAGGCAGTAATGTTGGGGGAAATGTTGATCACGATTTACTATGTGAAACCTTACAAACGGTATGTTTTGGGATTGTTTAGGAATGAAGTCGCCCCTGTTTTGATCGTTACCGTAACCGACAAAAGTAATAAAGATTGATCAAATATTTATTGACTTTCTTCATCTAACACGGCCGGACCACAAGCTGAAATCGAGTGAATAGCGACTCTCGGTGGGAGCGCCCCTCTCTCGCCTGTTTGTCCGCACGCGCCTGTAGTGGAGTATGCAACTGTGCGTTCGGAGAGCGACACGAAAAGGAGCGCGATTGCGATCAGAGGCGATTTTGGCACATTTAAAGGCAGTTTCTGCCCGATTTATATAGAAAAATGGATTCTCCATCGAAAACTAAATCTGTTACTAAAAAACGGAGACATTTTCTGTCAAAAGACGAATTTTGTTCTCGGGAAAAGATTTTGCGACATTTGCCTAAAGTGGCAGTTTTTCGTAAATATCTCGGCATCTAGAACCAAAAGTACACTTTCGTAAACCGGAAGTTGTTCCCCTGGATGTTGGCGTTATTTTGGCGCCTGCCCGGTTGAGATTGCTGGGTTTTGAAAGATTTTATTGGGTTTGGGAGCAGTCGACTTTCCGATTTTTTTATACCCCAACTTGGCGAAAATTCTACGCCACGGCAAAACGCGAACCAAACTTCCATTTCTGTGAACCGGAAGTTGTTCCTGAAGGTATTTACAACATTTTGGCACCAGTCCGGTTAAGATTGATGGATTTTGAAAGATTTTCTTGGGTTTGGAAATTTCTAAAAGCGAATTCTTAATAACTTCGATAATTGTGATCAAACTGTGTTTCTTCTTTCGAAAACTATTTCAAAGACCATATTACCTACGATGGCAAAAAGAAAATTAGTATCATTGCTGTTTGACTAAAATTTTTGTAATTTCAAAAGTGTCAAAAAAACTGTTAGGTTGCGTGCGTGCAAGCTGCAAACTCCTACTACCGATTTGGTCCGGCCGTGCTAAAGCAAGCACAAAACAGTTGTACGTACAGTCATAAGGGTGGCTTGACGTTTTGTATGCAAATGTATGACCAAATATGCAACCGTTATATGCAAATTTGACAACTACCAGATTGACGTGGACTTTTGTAACTACCATTCATGCATTTGAACGATGGCCGGCCTGCCGCGTGCGGTCGTTTTGGCCATTGGGCTTCTCCTTCTCCACTTTGCCACCGGTAATCTCGACAAATCCTCATACATACACTTATGGTTATCTTTTAGATACAAATGCTTTTTTATGCAGGATTCCACCAGTCCCCGAAATCGTTGGTAAAGGCCAACGTTGCTTCACCAACTTGATTAAAACGCAAAACAATATGGATAATGAAGAACGGCAGAACCTCGTCAATGCTATGAATCTGTATCGAGGATTCATTGCACATGGATGCAGAGAATTCATAAGTTTAAACCCCCCGCTTGCCAATTTCAAGAAAATTGTAAGTTTACCACTTGTTTTACTATTGGCAACCACCGTAATGCGCCCACTTTTAGCTATACGATTGCGCGTTGGAAGAAAAACTGAAGTTTACTTGTTCGGAAGCTGTAAATTGGAATTATAACATCCAAGATGGCAAGATTGTTCGGATGAAGGTGAAAGCTGTAAAAGTAAACAACAAATATCAGTCTCCGATATGGCGCGCGTTGCCTCCCTTTGACGTAATCGAGTTTGGCCCAAAACAAACGCTCAAAAGCGACTTCCCCAATAGTATCTTTTTCCGTTTCATGCTTAATCAAGATGCCGAAAAAGCCGCATGCTACAGCCAAAAGTGTGGTGAAGAATTCTACCTTGCCTGCACAGCGGATCGACCGTTCAGCTTGAATGGCTCTATGTACCCGAATGCTGACCATTGTCGCTCCAACAAAGATTGCATTACAGTGGGCGGTTATCATTGTGATACAGAGTATAGAATCTGTGAAAGGGGTAAGGAGAACATTTTGAACATGACTGACAATGATGAGTTTTTTTTCAGGCACTTACGCGTGTCATGAGCCGCCCTCACCTATTATGCCACTTAAGAAGGAAAAGTGCTTCCAAGAAATCGAAACCGGAAGTGAATGGAGCGACGATGAACGCAGAAGCGTTCTCGATATGTTCAATCTGTATCGTGGGCTTGTCGCAAAGGAATGCAACGCATTTCCAATCAAACCAAAACCGGCACTTTTTAAGAAAGTTGTAAGTTAAAGGGGGTTTTTTCGGGGTCCTTAAAATCTTACGTCCCAGTTTTTTTTTCTGACGGATAAACACACGTGCAAATGACGTGTGCGTTTGGGGCTCGTCCAGAAATTACGTCATCGCTTGACGGGGGGAGGGGGGGTCAGCTCTCCAATGATGGAAAATGATGAAGAGGGGAGGGGAGATCAACGGCAAAATGACGTCATTGAAAATCCCTTTGGTCCCTCCTTACTATACACCCCGAAATTTTTATCAAAATGACGTCATTAAGGGGGAGGGGGTATCACCTTGTAATGACGGCCAATGATTTGGGGGGGAGGGGGTCCCAAAATCTCGGATTTTGCGATGACGTAAAAGGGTTACTAAGACCACACGGCTGGACAAGATGCAATGTGCGGTTGGGGTTACTAAGACCCGGGCGCTACTAAGACCCCGAGCCGAAAAAGGTTTGCGGAGTTGAAGCCCGGTAGGAAATGATTCCCCGACGCACCGTTGCATGCGCTCAACGGGGTCGTTTGTCCGTCGTTGCGACACACGGACAAACTGCGCAGTGAGGACGCATATGACGGTGCGTCGGGGAATCATTTCCTACCGGGCTTCAACTCCGCAAACCGCCGAAAAAGGTTGGGGGTAGTTACGCCCCGGCGGTATTTACATCCCCTGGCGGGAAAACGACACACGGCTGGACCAGATACGATGTGCGGCCGCGTGTGCTACGCACATTGCATCTGGTCCAGCCGTGTGTCGTTTTCCCGCCAGGGGATGTAAATACTGCCGGGGCGTAACTACCCCCAACCCCGAAAAAGCGGACACACGGCTGGACAAGATGCAATGTGCGTATCACAGGCGGCCGCACACTGCATCTTGTTCAGCCGTGTGTCGCCCGGGTCTTAGTCGCGCCCGGGTCTTAGTAACCCCAACCGCACATTGCATCTTGTCCAGCCGTGTGGTCTTAGTAACCCCAACCCACTGTGCGTATCACAGGCGGCCGCACACTGCATCTTGTTCAGCCGTGTGTCGCTCGGGTTTTAGTCGCGCCCGGGTCTTAGTAACCCCAACCAACTTTTACGTGACGCACAAATTGTCCGTCCGTGTGTCTACAAAACGTCGTGCTAGAACCGATTGAAAGAAGTTACTTCCCGGTTCCTAGCACGAATTTTTGTAAACACACGGACATACAGTTTCGTGAGTGCGTCACGCAAAAGTTCAATGGACGGCCGTGGCTCGAACGCACACGGTATTTGTACGCTTGTTTGTCTGTCATCCAAAGATCGCGCTGGGAACCAGGAAGTGACCTCCGCCGGAAAGTAACTTCCTCCAACCCAATTAAGATTTTTTTGATGAAATTTTTTTTTAGTTCAAGAGTTCGACTTCGTTTTATAACAGAAATGGATACTACACTTGGTGGTTACATTAAAACTATTTCTAGTTTGGGGCAAAGTAATCTGAGATATAAGATAATCGCCCTCGAAACCGATGCCAAAAAATTAAACTGACCCAACAGCAATAAGAGTTACATATTCGGAATCAGCGTAAAAAATGATGCCGAATGGTATAACTTCTTTTGTTTCAGTGGTTTGTTTAAATTTTTTTGTTTTTAATTAATTAACACTGGAGGGGTACGCACAGACCCGGCGTGCGGCGGTCTTCACGCGCACACACCGGGTTCGACTCCCGCCTGCGCTTTTTTCGTTTTATGCAATAAAATGAAATTTTTAAACATTATCGCAAATACAAAACAAAATACACCGTTCGGCACCATTTTTTACGCTGATTCCGAATATGTAACTTTTATTGCTGTTGGGTTATTTTGATTTTTTGGCCGAAGTCGAAGACTTGAACTAAAAAAAATTTTTCATCAAAAAAATCTTATCACAAAATTTTATCACTGATATCAAATTTTGGTTATTACCACAAGATTCAGCGTCAAAAGTTGACTCTAGAAACCAATTTTCATGCCTTTGACTAAAAAACTGACAGAGTTACAAATTTGAACCAACATCAGAATCCATTTTTTTGAAAAATCATAACTCCAGAAGTAGGCCTCCCCAGACCCTCAACTTTGGATGGTAAGCTTTTCTCATGAGACCTTATCAAATACCAAAAAATTGAAAATCATTGTTCCTTCGACCCTGTGATTTTCTCGGAGAGTGCGTCTTAAGGGGCGCAGGGGCCTAAAGTTCAGAGCTGTCGGATCGAAAAATTTTCTTGAAATCCGAATCCGAACTCGAATCCGAATTTTTTCGGATTCAGATTTTTGATACGAATCCGAATCCAAGTACATTAAAAATCTGAATTCGAATCCGGCCAAATCCGAATCCGACAGCTCTGGTAAAGTCCTCGACTATTTTTGTATTTTTCACTATACTTTTTTCAGAGATACAGCTGCAAACTTGAAGAAAAAGTCAAATTCGAATGCCCTGCGAAAGACAAGGATTTTAAAAGCGATAATTTGGTTTGGCGACACATTAACTATGACAATATGAAAGCCGATAAACGTACATCTGTTTATTGGCGCAGTACTTATTATGTCGAAAAATCTACCATAAACCGTGACACCCAAGTTGTGTACGGAATTGAAGATCCTCGCGCGGATGGCGTACGATTTGCGCTCAGTGCCGAAGGAACCGAAGTTGGATGCAACCTAAAAGTTTGCAACAATAAGGAGTACATGGCTTGCACTACCGGGAAACCGTGGAAGAAGGAGGGATCCCTGTATACTCCGGGACAAGCTTGCACTAAGGATCTCGATTGTAACGCGTTTAATATGATGTGTGACAAAGAATTTGGAATTTGTCAAGCTTACGACGGTAATTTTAAACTTTATTTTGATTAACATGGTTGCTTTGTTTGTATTTAGATCCGTGCACCATTGACAATGCTGATGTGAGTGATGATCTGTGTGTCCAAATTCGTAAGTGTGCTATGAACGATGCTAATTTGGGGTGAGTATTGATTGATTCAAGTGTGGCATTACATTCTTTGTTTTCAGAGACTTCTGTAAAGCGTTGGTCCTCATTGTTCAAACTACCGAAAATGGCTATAAAGTTGTCGGTGTTGGCGCCGCGGTTGGGGCTGAGTACATTTTGACCAGTGTTTCATCTAAAGTAAGTCGGCACGGCGCTTTTAACAAACACTTCTTAACCGGTGCCAACTTTCAGTTCATTAAACATAGTCACGACGACCTGTACATTGTTGTTGGAGGAGGCGAGCTGTATCCACTTTATAAGAACAACGGAAAGGACGTTGGTAAGTGGAATCTTTCGGTTTTGCCTTTCTTACTGATGGTTGTTGTTCCAGCCTACGCCGAAACATTCCTTGGCCATTTTAATCTGACCCGATGGCAAGACCTTGTTTTGATCAAATTGGGGGCGTCTGGCGTCAAGTTTACCAGTTTTTTGACACTCAATGGACAGAAGGCATTACCGGATAAAATGAAGACCCTGGCGACCAAGGATAAAAATTTCAAAGTTGTTGAGCAGAGCCTGTCATCGCCCGCTGATTGCGAAAAGATGTTTCAAAAGGATGTCTTCAAATACAGCGAGGACTACAACATGGCTTGCGCAAAGGATTCCGAAGATTTCGTCACGTCCTTCTTGAGTGGCGCCCCAATGGCAGTCATGGAAGACGGCAAATTCGTCTTGTACGGCCTTCGATCACTTGGTTCCATTGATCCAGCATCGCAAGCTGGCCATCTCATCACACCCATCAAGCCGTACTGCGATTGGTTCAAATCTGTCAGCAATGGCGCCGTCAAATGTACTTAACTTCATTTCCTACCTTTTTTGATCAGTTAGGTGTGATTACTATGTGAAACCTTACAAACGGTATGTTCTGGGACTGTTTAGGAATGAAGTTGCTCCTGTTTTGATTACTACCGTAACCGACAAAAGTAATAAAGATTGATGAAATATTCACTGACTTTTTTATTTTGCAACATGGACAAAAACTAAATCACGTTAATGTAGCACGTTTAAACGGTGCAGTTGTACAGTCGACCTTTGATAAGGGGCGTATCGGCGACGACGCCATCGCGTAATCAAGCGGACTCTTTCATTCACTCATTATTAGCTTTTGGTCGTTAGTTTGATTGCAGTCGTGATTAACACTTCAGTCGTATCACTTTATTTTATGTTTGTTATATTACGCGCTTAATTGATGCCCGTAAATCCTACTCGCGTATGTAGATTCAGACTATTAGGCAAAATTGTTAAAGTTTATGGTCTTGCTACAACATTGCCACGAAAAGCAACACTTTTTACATGGTGCATCGACCGGGAACAGTTTTCTCGGTGACGTGACGACGTTGCCGTCATCCTTAAATGAAGCTAATAAATGGCATTTTTTTTGTGATGTTGCGATGGACAAATAATAACAAAAGCTGTGTTCTTACTTACTGTGATCAAAGGTTGCCGTAAACATTTATACCTCTTTCAGTCGGAGGATTCTCGCCGAAATAAAACTTTTTGGACAACGTTATTGAGTTGAACACAAACAAAAAAAAGTATTCGATAGACATTTTTTTTGGCAATTTGATTTCTTTTGTAAAGTTTGGGTTCTTGGAACCTAAGGATTGTTGCAATATTATACAGTTTTGCACTTACAAACTTTCTGAATTCTCAGCTGCTTAACTTTTTCATTACTTTTTTACCATTTATCAAGGTAAAAAAATTATATTTTGGGACAAGTTGTAAATAAATTATAAATCCGCCATGTTTAAACAACAATTTCTTCTTGAAATTACATAATAATCAAGTAAAAAGTACGGTGAAATGTTGGACATGAATTATGTGTAAGCACGCACACACATGCAAATGTATGACCAGATATGCAACCGTTATATGCAAATTTGACAACTACCAGATTGACATGGACTTCTGTAACTACCATTCATGCATTTGAACGATGGCCGGCCTGCCGCGTGCGGTCGTTTTGGCCATTGGGCTTCTCCTTCTCCACTTTGTCACCGGTAATCTCGACAAATCCTCATACATACACTCATAATTATCTTTTAGATACAAATGCTTTTAAATGCAGGATTCCACCAGTCCCCAAAATTGTTGGTGAAGGCCAACGTTGCTTCACCAACTTGATTACAACGCAAAACAATATGGACAATGAAGAACGGCAAAACCTTGTCAATGCTATGAATCTGTATCGAGGATTCATTGCACACAGTTGCATGGAATTCAAAAGTGGACGTCCCATGCGTACCAGATTCAAGAAAATTGTAAGTTTATCACTTGTTTTACCATTGGCAACCACCGCCCCATTTTAGCTATACGATTGCGCGTTGGAAGAAAAACTGAAGTTTACTTGTTCGGAAGCTGTAAATTGGAATTATAACGTCCAAGATGGCAAGATTGTTCGGATGAAGGTGAAAGCTGTAAAAGTAAACAACAAATATGAATCTCCGATATGGCGCGTGTTGCCTCCCATGTCCAAAATCGAGTTTGGCCCACAACAAACGCTCAAAAGAGACTTTCCCCATAGTATCTTTTTCCGTTTCATGCTTAATCAAGATGCCGAAAAAGCCGCATGCTACAGTCAAAAGTGTGGTGAAGATTTCTACCTTGCCTGCGCAGCGGATCGACCGTTCAGCTTTAATGGCTCTTTGTACCCGGCTGGTGACCGGTGTCACTACAACGCAGATTGCAATACCGTGGGTGGTTATTTTTGTGATAAAGACTATGGAATCTGTGAAAGGGGTAAGGAGAACATTGCGAACATGACTGACAATGCATGCGTTTGATGAGTTTTTTTAGGCACGTACGGATGTCATGAGCCGTCATCACCCATTATGCCACTTAAGAAGGAAAAGTGCTTCCAAGAAATCGAAACCGGAAGTGAATGGAGCGACGATGAACGCAAAAGCGTTCTCGATATGTTCAATCTGTATCGTGGGCTTGTCGCAAAAGAATGCAGCGTATTTCCAATCAAACCAAAACCGGCACTTTATAAGAAAGTTGTAAGTTAAAGGGGGGGTTTTTAAGGGTCCTTGAGAACTTACGTCCCAGGTTTTTTCTGACGGACAAACACACATGCAAATGACGTGTGCGTTTGGGCCACGGCCGTCCATTGAACTTTTGGGTTTGCGGAGTTGAAGCCCCAACCGGCAAGTAACCTCCTTCAACCGTTTCCAGCGCGACGTTTAGTAGACACACGGAAGTACAATTTGTAAAAGTTGGTTTGCGGCGTTGAAGGTTGGCGGAACTTTCTTCCCGACGGCCCTTTCTTCCCGAGCGCACATTTTATACCTGTCCACTAAGTGCGTCTGTGTGTCCGTTTTGCTCCCTCCAGGAAGAAAGGGCCGCCGGGAAGAAAGTTCCGCCAACCGCGTTGAAGCCCGAAAGGAAATGATTCCCCGACGCATCGTTGTATGCGCTCAACGGGGCCGTTTGTCCGTCAGTGCACCACACAGACAAACTGCGCAGAGCGAGGTTACTTGCCGGTTCCTAGCGCGACTTTTTGTGTAGACACACGGACGTACAGTTTTGTGAGTGCGTTACGCAAAAGTTTAATGGACGGCCGTAGCTCGAACGCACACGGTATTTGTACGCTTGTTTGTCTGTCATCCAAAGATCGCGCTGGGAACCAGGAAGTGACCTCCGCCGGAAAGTAACTTCCTCCAACCCAATAGTCGCGCTAGGAACCAGGACTTTAGTGCCGCAGGGGCGTAAATTCTCGACTCTTTTTGTATTTTTCACTATACTTTTTTTCAGAGATACAGCTGCAAACTTGAAGAAAAAGTCAAATTTGAATGCCCTGCGAACGACGAGGAGTTTAAAAGCGATAGTTTGGTTTGGCGACACATCAACCCTGACAATATGGCAGCCGATAAACGTACATCTGTTTATTGGCGCAGTACCTATTGGGTCAAATCAACTGAAATAAACCGTGACACCCAAGTTATGATCGGAGATGATCCTCGCCGGGATGGCGTACGATTTGCGCTCAGTGCCGAAGGAACCGAAGTTGGATGCAACCTTAAAGTTTGCAACAATCAGGAGTACATGGCTTGCACTACCGGGAAACCTTGGAAGCAGTCCGGATCCCTGTATACTCCGGGGCAAGCTTGCACTAAGGATCTCGATTGTAACGCGTTTAATATGATGTGTGACAAAGAATTTGGAATTTGTCAAGCTTACGATGGTAATTTTAAACTTTATTTTGATTAACATGGTTGCTTTGTTTGTAGATCCGTGCACCATTGACAATGCTGATGTGAGTGATGATCTGTGTGTTCAAATTCGTAAGTGTGCTATGAACGATGCTAATTTGGGGTGAGTATTGATTGATTCAAGTGTGGCATTACATTCTTTGTTTTCAGTGACTTCTGTAAAGCGTTGGTTCTCATCGTTCAAACTACCGAAAATGGCTATAAGATTATTGGTGTTGGCGCCGCTGTTGGACCCGAGTATATTTTGACCAGTATTTCATCTAAAGTAAGTCGGCACGGCACTTTTAACAAACACTTTTTAACCGGTGTCGACTTTCAGTTCATTAAACATAGTCACGACGATCTGTACATTGTTGTTGGAGGAGGCGAGCTGTATCCACTTTATAAGAACAACGGAAAGGACGTTGGTAAGTGGAATCTTTCGGTTTTGCCTTTCTTACTGATGGTTGTTGTTCCAGCCTACGCCGAAACATTCCTTGGCCATTTCAATCTGACCCGATGGCAAGACCTTGTTTTGATCAAATTGGGGGCGTCTGGCGTCAAGTTTACCAGTTTTTTGACACTCAATGGACAGAAGGCATTACCGGATAAAATGCAGACCCTGGCGACCAAAGATAAGAATTTCGAAGTCGTTGAGCAGAGCCTGGCATCGCCCGCTGATTGCGAAAAGATGTTTCAAAAGGATGTCTTCAAATACAGCGAGAATTACAACATGGCTTGCGCAAAGGATTCCGAAGATTTCGTCACGTCCTTCTTGAGTGGTGCCCCCATGGCAGTCATGGAAGACGGCAAATTCGTCTTGTACGGCCTTCGATCACTTGGTTCCATCGATCCAGCATCGCAAGCAGGGCACCTCATCACACCGATCAAGCCGTATTGCGATTGGTTCAAGTCTGTCAGCAATGGCGCCGTCAAGTGTACTTAGTATTTCTTAGCTTTTATGATTAGGTGTGATGTCAACAATAAAGTGTATAAAAAATGTGTTTAACAAAAAATTTTCATCGAAAGCCACGTAAATGCAAATTCGAAAGAATTCCAAACCGGCCCAGACAAAATGCAACAATAACCATTCATTCGAAAGATGGCCGGCCTGCCGTGTGCGGTCGTTTTGGCCGTATTTCTGGTTCTCGCCCGATTCGCCAACGGTATTACTTTGAACGTCCTTATCAACTTTATTAAACCCTTTATATTTTTTACAGGGTATTTGCCTTATAAATGCGAACAATATACTTTTGAACGAGGTTTATTTGAAGATCGTGCCGAGCCTTGTTTAAACTATTGGGATACCGGAAGCCATATGACTAATGCAGAAAGAGAGCGTATGGTCGATTCTATGAACTATCCTCGAGCCTTAATCGCAAACCAGTGCGACCAACTCAAGAGTGGAAAACCGAAGTCAGCCATGTTTAAAAAAATTGTAAGGTTTTTCACTTATTCCCAGAGTTGTTGACTACAGTTATGGTCGATTTCAGCGATACAGTTGTGCATTAGAAGCCGAAAACAAAATAACTTGTGCAGACTTTGATTATAAGCGATATCCTGAACACTACTTCGAAAGCGATTGGTACATACGTTATGACCTGCCGGTCTCAAATGAAACGACTACCTCCCTGGCACAAATAAGGGTACAAATTGTCGACCAGATTGATATTAACCCCGAAAATCAACGTCTTCGCGATGAATACCGCGAAGCTAATAAGTGGCTTCATTTTTTTCTTACTGAGGATGCCGAAGAAATTGGATGCTACACCGTCAAATGTCCAATACCGGAGGATTACTACCCTCCAAACGGTCATCGAGTGGTATTCAAATGCTCAACAGGACAGAAGCGCAAATGGCGCGGACAGTTATACAAACCTGGAGAACGGTGTCACACGGATGCGGACTGCACTGAAGTTGGCTACACCGTTTGTGACCAAGAATACGGATTATGTGAAAAAGGTAACAGAGCACAACAAAGTTGATCACCGTTTTTAATACGACAGGGATGGCCAACGGCTTACCCACGCACGCACTTAGCTTGTGCACTAACCATGGGTTCGTGGCGGGACCATTCACATGTTGCGCATTACATAACGCATGCGTAACTCTCAAAAATGATCTTGAAAAAAAAGCGTTAAAATCACGCCTTTTGTTTCAGGAAACCCGAGATATGAATGCGAAAATCCTATCCGTGCGCCCCCGATGTTGTCTCGGAAAGAAATGTGTTTTCGAAACAAGGATAAAAACCCTGGCAATGAAATCGGTGACAACGAGCGTGAAAGCATTGCCGATGTAATGAATTTGTGGCGCGGGATGATTGCCAACCAATGCGATAAGTTTAAGAATGTCAAACCAAAGTCAGCTCTTTTCGCGAAAATTGTAAGATTTCAAAAATCTAATCACAACTTACATCAAATATCTTTCCAGCAATACAGCTGTGACCTCGAAGAAAAAGCCAAATTCGACTGCCCGGCATCCAGTGATTCTGATGCCTTCCTTAGCGATGATGAGTTTTTGCGGATCATCAGTGACGTCCCATTTCCTGATAAAACCAAACGTCTTGCTTTGATGCATGTCAGCTCGCCTCGCCCGGATGAGATCGACATTGATCCCATTACTCAAGAATTGAAATCTGCTCCTCGGGGCGCCAATGCCCTACGGTTTTTCCTCAATGGAGTCGCTACTGAAGTTGGGTGTTTTGTCAAAAAGTGCCATGACAAAGAATATGCCTCCTGCACTACCGGTAAGGCATGGAAGCAGACTGGACCGTTATATACTCCGGGAAAACGATGCGAAACGGATGCCGATTGTAGAGATCGAAGATGGCCAAATCATAAGTCCTGTAACAAGGAGTTTGGATTGTGTGTGGGCGAGGATTTGAAAAGTAACATACCCAAAAATCTTTTACCTGAATACTTTGCTTTGTTTATAGACCTGAAATGTACCGTAAACAGTGATGACGTGGTTGATAACCTCTGTGCTTACGTTCGCAGCTGTGTGACGTAAGTTTTTTTTGCTCAAATGTGGCGTTTTATTCTGTTTTAGTGATTTCTGCAAAGCGTTGGTCCTCATTGTTCAAAATAGCGACAAGGGATATGAAGTTGTTGGTGTTGGCGCCGCTGTTGGACCCGAATATATTTTGAGCAGTGTTTCATCTAGAGTAAGTCGGCACTATTAACAAACAATTTTTAACCAATGCCAACTTTCAGTTCATTAAACATAGTCGCAACGACCTGTACATTGTTGTTGAAGGATCAAAGATGTACCCGTTTTATAACGCCGACGGCACTGATAGTGGTAAGTAGTTTTTAGACTTGGCATTTTTTAATTTTGCCTTTCTTACTGATTGTTGTTGTTCCAGCCTACGCCGAAACATTCCTTGGCCATTTCAATCTGACCCGATGGCAAGACCTTGTTTTGATCAAATTGGGGGCGTCTGGCGTCAAGTTTACCAATGTTTTGACACTCAATGGACAGAAGGCATTACCGGATAAAATGAAGACCCTGGCGACCAAGGATAAGAATTTCGAAGTTGTTGAGCAGAGCCTGGCATCGCCCGCTGATTGCGAAAAGATGTTCCAAAAGGATGTCTTCAAATACAGCGAGGACTACAACATGGCTTGCGCAAAGGATTCCGAAGATTTCGTCACGTCCTTCTTGAGTGGTGCCCCAATGGCAGTCATGGAAGACGGCAAATTCGTTTTGTACGGCCTTCGATCATTGGGTTCCATCGATCCAGCGTCGCAAACTGGCCACCTCATCACACCGATCAAGCCGTACTGCGATTGGTTCAAGTCTGTCAGCAATGGCGCCGTCAAGTGTACTTAGGATAGCTTCATTTCTTAGCTTTTTGAATCAGTCAGATGTGAGATACTATGATAAACATTAAAGTTTACATTTACACGTTTATTAATACCAGTTTCATAGTTATCTTACATACACACATCACACAAATCTTCTAATCTTATCAATAGCACAGAAAAACATGTTAGTTATGTGCCTCGACTATAACATCCACGACGGCATGTATCAGTCCAATGTTGAGATCAAAATCCTCATACATGCCGAGTTCCAGGTGAATCCGATGATTAGTGACCATGCGAGCCGTGCTGAATTCGAGAACACCGTCAGAGGCACTGCACAGGATGGAATGAAGCTCGCGCCGTGAGTATTCCGATGCCACCGGCAAGGCGACACGCAATTTCGGCGGAACTGCCTTCGAATAACGGCGCTTCACGCAGATGTCAACGATGAAACGGAAAATTTGTTGCATGTCAAGCGGGAAGCCATTGATAGAAACAAGTTCGGTTTGACGCAGGGGATTCAGGAACGGTTTTAGAATGGGTTTGGTGAGATGGCTCAGGGTCGGGGTTAGTTCGAGGGTGTGGAAACTGGAAAATCGTAGAATGGCATAAGGTTGACATGAGAAGACAAGAAACTTACGCAAATTCCTTAAGCTTATAAGCCTTGGACCAACTGACAGCTTTGACGATTCGCTCCACATCTTCATGCTTGACATTAAGGAAAGACAGTTCCTTGCAATCGCATTCATCGATGAATCGGTTTATCATGATCCGCATGTTGTGGGTCGAGATACGAGTGAATTCACACCCCTTGAAAACGATTCGGACCGGCGGGGAATATCGATTGGTGCGGGTTTCAAGCAGGAAATCGATAAATTCGACCAGGGCTTCCATTGATAAAAATTTGACGTCGAAAAGATTAACGCGAAGCTTATCCCCGCTCGCGGATATCCATTTTGCAACATTGAAAACATTGAAGGGGGCAAAGTGGCGGCCATGGATCGAGAAGCACTTCCAAAGTCTATCTGGAAACGATCGATGATCGAACGGCAAAAAAAAATATATATAACCAATCAAACAGATAAAAAATTTATAAAAAGTTAAAGCAAACCCACTTTGACTCCGCAATGACATGACAAACTTGCATTTGCCCTTCTTTCCGAGGTAGTAGTCAGCTTTCCTCGGGTAATGGACTCGGAAGTCGATGGCATTCACGGGGAATCGCGGCAGTTTGATCCCATTATCCATGCACAACTCATAGAGACCGCCTTCGGTGATATTGTCGAGATCGACATCGGCTGGAAGGGACTTCAGGACATGTTCAAAGGATTCGGGCGCCATGTCGATGAATCCGATGCCGAGACAGGTTTGTCGGACGACGGAAAAGTTCGCGAGATGGCCCACGAGCGAGGAATCATTGAGGCTGGTATCGGGGGTTGTGGCGGTGACGGGCAGGAGTGGCGTTCCGAACAGACTGTGATGACTCGTCGTGACGATTACGGGTGGCATGATGGGGGTTAGTGGCTGAAATATGAAATTGTGATTAGCTTTAGGGGTGAAATGTGCCAAAAACCATCTAAAGCAACTTTTAGGCAATAAAAAGGGGATAAAACAGCTCAATCAAAAGGAGACATGAGCTGCGGTCAGTCGAGTGGTCGCTGGCTTTGCCGCCACCCACGTATGTCTCGTATTGATTGCCAATGAGGCAGGTTGACAAGTCAGTCGATGAGAGACTTGCTTGATGGGGGTTGAACGGTTTTTGTGGCGCGCTTATCAACGAGATTTTACACTAGTGTGCGCGTGTAAACAGTGTGCACGCATACACTAGTGTAAACGCACCGCCCCAAAAAGTGTCTTATCACGAATAAGGCTTTTCACTAGCTTATTCAGGGTTATCACACTACAAAATTTTTTAGAAAGGAAGTAATAATAAACTTCTAAAAGGCCAAGCTGTAACAAAACCAAAGCGTTCCAAATTTCACCTGCAAAATTCGAACAAAAACTATTCCCACGAAGTTTTGCCGTTAAAGTCAACTACGTCATCAGAGACAACCAACACATGCAACAAATACTATTCAAATACTCTTTATTGCATACACGTATATCATCAAAGTACCCTCTATGTAATGTATTAATAAACCGTTACATTGGAAATGATAACAGTCCTCCTCTTTTCCCTAAAAATAAGCCGCCGACAAAATTTACGGTAGGGCACGACAAAGTATAAAGTACTCAACATGTCGACCGTGCCATGCATTGACATCAGCATGACGAAGCCGTTCACGACATTGGCACTGTGTTGAATGTTGAATGCCCAGGCACTAGTCACACACATAATTGGAATATACAAGAATAAGACGCATAAAAAGGCTTGAATAAGGCTGCTAACGAGCAGGGATCGAGTCATGGTCGAGATGATGGTGACAGTCTTCCGGGCTGTCAGGACATTCGAGACGAACCACACAACACTGCCGAGAAGGGTGAAAGATAACATTAAAAACGTGAAAACGATGACAACATTGGTGGCACGAGAAAGGCCATTGAGCTCACTGCCGTAGATTAGGGTTTGTTCGCCGAAAAAAGGTCGAAGCGCGCCGTGGGTTTCTTCGTCGGCGATGATTCTGACTTGAACTTCGTTCGAGGATCCGATCAATAAAATTGTACAGACAGCAGTATGGCAGAGAAGGAGGTAGCACCCGAATCCGGTGAAAAATCTTTTACTTTCGATTATTTTCAACCATTCAGGGCGGAATGTTAGAATAAATCGATTGAGCAATGATAGCTGTATCGCGTGGATCACATTTATGAATAGGCAAAAGCAAATGCCGCATGTTACGAAAGTTACAGTATACCCGGCGATGTTCCGGAAAATTCCACCCTGAAACCATTCCATTTTGCCAACAATCATCGGAAATACCCAACTTACCATATACCCAGCAAAATAGGGGCTCAAAAAGACAGGATTCAACAAAATCATGAAAACTTCAAACAATTGAGTCCACAAAGTTTGATTCAACACGTAATATTTGAATCGACCCAACGGTTTTGACTGTGTTATCACGACGTAATCAACGAAAAATCCCAATACAAGGCTTAGACACAATAATGGAAGTAATTCTGGAGCTCGTGAGACGAAAAATGAATCAATAATCGGTGGCGGATACAGTATTTCATCCGTTGTTACATTTTCCATCTGACTTTACACAAATGCAACATGTGAGCAACAGGACTTGGTGGACTGGTATAATACAAGTAAACAGTTGGCTGATTCCGTGTTTTTCGAAATAGGGGCTTGCGGCGGGTGGCTGGATTTGCACCTGTTGGGAACACAGATGTAGTTTTTCGGGGTTAAATGACGCTCAATTTTCTTAGCTTTAATCAGAAGCAGGGGATGGCATATGGTTGTAGTGACAGCTGGTTAGACAGTATTGGGTGTTCGTTGTTTTGGTGATACTATACTCATTAGATTTAACGTGCCACGCGTGTTGGTTTTATCACATTTGGTAAATGTTAGATATAAAATCAATTGTGCACTTTCGATTATGCAAATAGGATTATTACCCTTTTTGCACCTGATTATACACACACGTTTACTTACAAAAGACAAACACACCTGCACCTATTACATGGATTACAGTAAATTGGGTTCAAAGTTTAGGGTTTAATGTGAAGGTGTTTGCCAAACAGCGACATAAAACTTTGTTTTTGACTTTTATTTTACTACTATTAGTCGGGTTGAGTACATATACACGTCATTTTCTCAGAACGCCCTCAGGCATTTCGTGAATCATTGTAACCTACGATTATCAGTTTAGTTTGAGACGATCAAAATGACAAGTGAGCATGCTGGATCCGCTTGTCTCATTACTCATTCTTTGAACCATTATTCTGGATCGATTCGTGTGCACAGCCAACAGAATAGCTTGACGCGAATGCGCAGTGCACAGTGTCTTCGACACATTGCTAGCTTGCGCTTTTTGTGACATTGCGGTCAACAGCATTTGTAAATTGGTTTTTAAACTTGCTCAATGTTTTGTTACGAAAATGTTGTTTCCAAAATCTGAGAAGATACCTTTTAATTCGTTGCCGTACGGCTTCAAAAATCGACTAATTACCCTTGCTCCGCTTGGACTCGTCAACGCTTTTAGCAAAGTTTGTGAGAGTGTCAAAAAGGTTCATCATAATCGTCCGGAATCCTACGATCAAGTATTTATCACTGATAATGAAGCTGTTCGACAATGGGCATCAAAGGATACCTTCATATTTAAAATGTTTAAACTTTTACATCAATTTCCACTTATGAAATACATTTTTGACGGAGATATGAATGTGAATCCAATCTGGCAGGCTGTTTTGAGCGTTGATGACATTGTTGCAAGAAGGCAGCACATCTATGTTGAAGACACATTGGTTTTACATTGTGATTCGATCGACAGTTATCGAAAAGTAATTCCTTTCATTTGTGGTCCCTACAGCCGCGTAGTTTTGCATGGAGAAATCAACCTGATTCACATATGGAGAATAATACCACCCGGTGTGAAAAAAGTGCGTATTGCCGCCAAAATAAAAGTAATGACACCTGAAGAATACTTTTACCTTGCTGAATTTGTTGTCAACCAAGTTCAGGGTTTCAATTCTAGGTAACTTTTTATTTATATTCATAGCATAAAACATGTATTTTAGCTTCGCGTTTTATCCTGGACATCACTTGAGCGAACAATTCAAAACAGTTCTGAAAAACGAATGTAAACATGGTTGTACCGAAAATTGGTTTTTCCATTGGAAAAAGGGTGTCTTTGTTCAAGACGTGCGATATCTGTTATGTTACGAACCTATTTTAATGTTTTTCTGGATGGTTATATTTCCTCTTCCATCGCATGTTTTAATGTTAATTCACTTGTTTTTGTTTAAAATTAAGTATATTGCGGCCATTTTTTTGATTCCTTTTATGCTAGGCGGACTTATTTCTATGACCGATATTCATGGAGGGGGCTATGCAATGGACAATTTCAGTGATTCCGTGCTTCAAGATAGTGGTAAAAATCATTGGACACATTCGATTCGTGCATTATGGGATGGCGTTGACGCCATACTGTTAAGAATGTATATAATTTTGACATCATAGCCAAGTTTATCTTTGTTAATATATAACACGAGCACCAATAACTTTTTTTGACATGTCCAAAAAAAAGACTCAAACTTCCGAAATCTGATCACGCGTGATGCTGGTTGCAAGTAATCGTACTGTTTTTTTACCTGAAGATCACTGCTCTTTTTTTTCTTAATCATTTTCATCCTGTTGATCACGCGTGATCAAAATTTAGTCAACACGGCAAAAGTCCCGCTTTTAGATCACCCGTGATCAACCTAATCAGATTTGAACAGAGTTTTAAACTTCTGATCACGGTGGATCTACATTGCGTGAACTGTTTAACTATTGTTCAGCGAGATCACGGCCGTGATCTCCCGGAACAATGTGCACGGAGATCACAGGCTGCCCTCCCTGATCTTCTTGCACATTGTTCCACGAGATCACAGGCTCCTCCTCCTGATCTCCCGGAACAACGTTCCACGAGATCACAGGCTGGCCCCCCTGATCTCCTGGAACAATGTGCAGGGAGATCACAGGCTGGTGAGGGGTAAAATAAGAAAAAACAAAAGTGGACAGCGCCGGACTCGAACAAAGGTTCGGAGCAGCGCCATGCAAGTATACTAACAACTGCGCTATTGACGCAGAGATCATGGCACGTCATACCTTCTAGGTAATAAGCATCAAGTAAGCTCAAAGGGGGTGCGTGCGCATATATGCAAATGTGTGCGCCGCAACGTAATTAGCATATTTGCGGGCGCACACGAAGCCGCAACGTAATTTGCATATGTGCGCATGCACCAATTGATAACCCACCTTGATAGCTTACTTGATGCTTATTACCTAGAAGATATGACGTGCCATAATCACTGCGTCAATAGCGCAGTTGGTAGTATACTTGCATGGCGCTGCTCCGAACCTTGGTTCGAGTCCGGCGCTGTCCACTTTTGTTTTTTCTTATTTTACCCCTCACCAGCCTGTGATCTCCCTGCACATTGTTCCAGGAGATCAGGGGGGCCAGCCTGTGATCTCGTGGAACGTTGTTCCGGGAGATCAGGAGGAGGAGCCTGTGATCTCGTGGAACAATGTGCAAGAAGATCAGGGAGGGCAGCCTGTGATCTCCGTGCACATTGTTCCGGGAGATCACGGCCGTGATCTCGCTGAACAATAGTCAGAAAGATTCTTACATTATGATCACGTGTGATCCCAAAGTCAATATGGTACCATAATTTGCACTCTTTGCCTCACGCGTGATGCAATTTGATGTTACAGTTAACAAAACGAAGTCTGGGATCACACGTGATCGTGGAATAGAAAGTGTAATTAAATTTACTGATTTTGATCAGCGGATCAGATTTCGGAAGTTTGAGTCTTTTTTTTGGACATGCAAAAAAAAGTTATTGGTGCTCGTGTTATATTTTAAACAATTTTGAGTTAGCCACAAAGAAATAAAATAATGTGATTCTTTAAGAATTGCCATGTGACACCCTTTTCCATTATTAAATTGATGGCATGCATGCATTGATTGGATTCATGCATACCGTCCACGAGGACAGTTTGACGCGCGCGATTGCGCAGTGTACACATGCTTTTAATTTTTCTAGCTTGCGTCTTTTATGACCATACTATAGTCCACAGCATCCGTGTATATATATTCTAATGTAATGAAGACTCTGTTATCAAAACCTGAAAGGATACCATTTGATGCATTACCGTATGGTTTTCAGAATCGAATGGTCGCCCTAGCTTCGCTTGGAATCGTCAAAGCTTTTAGCGAAGTCTGTGAGAATGTCAAAAAGGTTCATAATATTTTTCCTGAGACCTACGATCAAGTATTTATCACTGATAATGAAGCTGTTCGACAATGGGCATCGAAGGATACCTTTATATTTCGAATGTTTAAACTCTTACATCAAATTCAACTTATGAAATACATTTATGACGGAAGCATGAATATAAACCCAATCTGGCAGGCTGTTTTGAGCGTTGATGACATTGTTGCAAAAAGGCAGCACATCTATGTTGAGGACACATTGGTTTTGTACTGTAACTCGATCCACAGCTTTGAAAATGTTATTCCTTTTATTCACGGTCCCTACAGCCGCGTAGTTTTGCATGGAGTAATCAATGTGAATCAAATACGGCAAATACTACAACCAACGGTGAAAAAAGTGCGTATCACCGCCGAAATAGATATGCGGCCACAAGAACACGCTGACTTTGCCAAATTTGTTGTCAACCAAGTTCATGGTTTCAATTCGAGGTAATTTTTGTTTATCATAACCCATGTTCACAATGAAAAAAGTATGTATTTTAGTTTCGCGTTTTATCCCGGGCAAACGTTGAGTAATCAATTCAAAACAATACTTAAAGAAGCTTCTAAACCAAGTAAAACTTGTCTTCATCCTTTTCATCCTTCCTACGGTGTTTTTGTGGAGGAGAGACGCTATTTTTGTTGTTATACCTTCATTCTGCTTTTGTTCTGGGGTGTTATTTTCCCTTTTCCATCATGGCTGCTAACTGTAATTGCAGTAAACTTTGCTCCATTTCCATTTGCAATAATATTTGGTGTTGTTTGTTTTCTTCAACTTTTTATAGGTCACGTGATGGCTAGCTCAAATTTTCATGATTTTGGCCTTGCGATGGATTCAATCGACGAGGCCGCACTTCAAAACAATGATATCAATAATCCTATTTCTCCAATTCGTAAATTATGGGATAGAGTTGATGCCAGGCTGTTAAAACTTTACTTAACTTTGACATCACAAAATTGAATCAACTTTAAGTCTAACATTTTGTGTGAAAGGTGTGTTCAGTTAATTCCAAAATAATAAAGGGTTTAGAAATGTCGATCTTTGTACACATCTGCGTTTTTGCATTAGGAAAACTGTTATACATAAACTTGTCAACATCACCATTGTGCTAACAATCTAAACATGGATTACAGCTTATTGAGTTTATTGATCAGTGTTAAAAGTGAGTAAGTCCGTCAAAAAGTTACATTACGGTTCATCCTTGACTTCGTCTTTGGCATCATTACCCGGGTCCAATGAATACAAATACATCATCTCCTCGGAATATTTGCCCTCAGGCGTTTCAAGAATCATTGGAATGTTGTCAAAACGGGAGTCGGCCATGATCAGCGGCCAGAGATCAGCGAGTTTGCCTTGACCAATGTGTTCGTGACGGTCGAGATGGGAGTTGAGATCGGCTAAAAGTGCCACCTCTTGATTACAGAAACAAAACAGCAAAGTTAAATGGCACTCACATTTTGAATCGTTAATGTGGACAGCTTTCAGTTTGTCGAAGCCGATGACCTCTCCAAACTTGGCCATTGTGGCTTCATACGTCTCGGATGTGCGGATATCATAGCCACCGGCAAAGATGTGACACGTATCGAGGCAGACGGCGATACGATCGGCATTGGCTGGCTTTACGGCATCGAGAATGGCTCGGATTTCTGCGAAAGTTCCACCGAGAGTGCTTCCCTGGCCGGCCATGGTTTCGATCACTGAAATGAACGCTTTTATCCAGAAAGAAACGCCAAAACTTACGAATGGTAACCCCCTCAGTCTTCTCGATGACGTCATCCAGAATCTCGGCCAAAAACTCAATACTTTCTTCCGTTGTACACTTTCCCGTCGTCGAACCCGGGTGAATGTTATACAACTGAATTCCGAGCTGTTCGCATCGCTGGACTTCGTCCAAAAGGGCAACGGCCGACTTTTCACGGAGTTCCGGATTGGGAGATGCCGGATTCAACAAATAGCTTCCATGTGGCACGACAAATGCGGGGTCAATACCCGTCGCGGCAAGGGCGGCCTTCCACCGATCCACAGACGCCGGATCAAACGCAGGGGCAACCCAACGACGCTGATTCCGCAAAAACAGGGCCAACGAACGGCATCCAAGTTCGGCCGCATTCGTCAAAGCATTTTCGACGCCGCCGGCAGCGCTAACATGGGCACCGAGAAGCTTCTTCGATCGAATGGCACTGTCGAGAACGCGTTGATTGATCGGAGAAACGGCGTTTTCGGTATCGTCAGAAGGCTCATCAGGATCGGGGCTCGATTTACGTTCTTTCTTGGGCTTGGTTTCGGAGGTTGATTTTGTGGGGCCACGTTTTGGAGGCATCTTGAAGATGATTATTGCTTTGGACTGTCAAAAGGTTTCAAAGATACATTGCAAGTTTGACAAAACTTTTGACAAGTGAATCATGGATACAAATACATGTTTATTGACGGAATGCACAAATAATGAGGTAGCATAATCATATGGGACAAATATTATAAACAAATAGGTGTAAACGGCACATAAAACTTACAAAATGAAATGCTTTTATTTAAACTTCCTTTTTGACCCCACTTCCAGGATCCAATTTATACAAATACTCCACTTCCTCTTGATAACGACCTTCTGGCGTTTCCAAGATCAGTGGAATATTGTCCAAACGCGGATCAGCCATGATAATCGGCCAAAGTGACTTCAAATTGCCTTTTGGAATGTGTTGATGACGGTCGAGATGAGAGTCCAGATCGGCTGAAAGTGCCAAACCTACTGAAAACCTGCAAAATAAAGCAAACACTTGCATTTGCAATCGTTCAAATGGACAGCCTTCAGCTTGTCGAAGCCAATGACCTCCCCAAACTTAGCCACAGTAGCTTCATAAGTCTCGGAAGAACGGATATCGTAGCCGCCGGCAAAAATGTGGCACGTATCGAGACAGACGGCGACACGGTCGGCATGAGCCGGTTTGACGGCATCAAGAATGGCACGAATCTCCTCAAACGTGCCACCGAGCATGTGACCTTGGCCGGCCATGGTTTCGATAACTGTAAAATGTATCTGAAACTCTTAAAACTGTCCAATACTCACGGATTGTAACACCGGACGTCTTTTCGAGAACGTCATCCAGAATCGCGGCAACATGCTTCACCCCTTCCTCGAAGGAGCACTTCCCAGTGGTAGAGCCAGCGTGAATGTTGTACAACTGGATTCCGAGCTTTTCGCAACGACGAAGCTCATCCAAAAGCACAGCGACCGACCGTTTACGCAGATCCGGATTTGGTGATGCAAAATTCATGAAATAGTAGGAATGCGGAACAATGAAAGCCGGATCAATGCCGGATTCGGGAAGCAACTTCTTCCACTTCTCCACTGATTCTTTCTTCAACGGGGCCGCTTCCCAACGACGACGATTGCGCAAGAAAAGTGCCATCGAACGACAGCCTATGGCAGCAGCTCTGATCAACGCGTGTTCAACACCGCCAGCGGCAGTCACGTGAACTCCCAGATACTTCTTCGAGTGCGCCGCTATCTTTTGAACTGTCTTGTCGATTACCGGCTTCTCCTCGATTTCCGGAGATTCCTTCTGCTCCTTCTTTGGCTTCACTTCGGCTGAAGCCGTAATCGTCGCTCCACGTTTGCGTGGCATCCAAAAGCAACCTTCAGTAAACCCAAAAAAGTCAAAAAACCAAAATATGCCAAAAGTTGAAACAACTTTTGATCTAGCCCACAATCTACCCGTCACATTATACTACAATCAAGTCACAATGTTTACTACATTCCGACATAACATGGTTAATAATAAGACATAAAACATGAAAATAATACACGAGATGATGAAAAATGGTGCAACGGATCGGAGCTAGGCACACATACTTATCAAGTTATTGATCACCAATTAATAGAAAAGTAGACAATGGGCAATTATTGACAGTACAAAAACTGAAACTACGTGCAATACTCAAGAGTCAACGGATCGGGAAAACAATGAAATCGAGACATCTGCACAAAGTATCCAAAAACCTCAGACCGGCAGTTAATACAAAAAAGTGTAAAGTCAAAAAATATTAATTAGAAATGATATCAAAAAGCACACCAAAATCAAGTATCCTCGGAGATGCTGCTCATTTGTATGCGGAGTGGCCGTTCTGTGCGCCGAGCCGTATTCGACGACGTGTTGTTCATGCGCTCACGAATCCGTAGTGATCGACGATCATCTTCACTGAGGGTTTTGCGGGTTTCGTTGCGATCACTGAAAACGAGAAATTGAAGATTTTGGATCATGAATATAAACAAAAAGTCAAACTCACATAAAGTAGATGGTCTTTCCATTGAAATCAACCGGGAATGCCACGGTATCGTGGAACTTGACCGAATCAAACAGGTCCAACGTACTGCGTGTAAACGGCCAGCGCGCGAAGGTACCCATCGGGAAAAAGTCGCTGATAGAGACGCGTTCCGGCACGAGTTTCGCATGATCCGCGATAATCTTCTTCACAACCTGGGTCCCGTTTTCAGACAATGTTGGTGGCAGCAAAATCTCGTAGGGCGGCATCACCTCAAGCGTTGACGGACAGAAGCGTCGAACAATAACTGCAGCCATGTCTGGCGAATCCTCCTTGACCTTGTAGACATCAACACCCGGCTTCACGCGTTGCAAGGCTATCAAACCGTCCGTAGCAATGTTTCGACGCTGTTTGAACGTCTTGTTGAGACTCAACACAGGTGCGCCAATGTTGGCAACCTCACGAAGTCGAACAGCATTCGGATCAAGCTTTTCGGCATACGCAGAGTCGAGGGTCGCCAAACATTGTGCTTTGAAATCGGCAAACGTGGTTTCCTCGGTGACTGGTATCGAAAACAGCGTCGGCCAGTTGTCCGGACAGCTTTCGTTGTTCAGATCAAATTCAACAACCCGTACGAGCTTTTCACCCGGCTTGCAAGGCACTTTGAGCGTAACCGTGACCCGTGACACGGAGGCAAAGCTTGATTTCACGTTTTCCGATGAGAACAGCGTCATGTCGTATCCCTTGATGTCCGTATCGCTGTAATGCTTCGCAAGGCCAATTCCATCAGGATTGATGTTCAAGTAGCGCCCGATCCATTCGACCAGCTTCTTCGTGTATTGGCGATGATCGACGACGACATTGACATCTGAAAAACAATCATTGAAATCATGTAATTCAAAAAATAAAACATACATTTGCAGTTGTACGCGTCGCTGTACCCCGTCTGACCAATATCCACCGTGTACTCAGGATCATCGTAAGCATCACTACGCACCACATTGGCCGCCGGAGGTGCCCAGTCATCATTCATGATGGTGTCATTTGGTGGATTGGACTTGTACAGGTGATCATATGGAGCATACGAGGACGGTTGATCGTACACTGGAGGAGGATCATTTTCATTGTCTGAAACAATGGGCGACAAATTAGGCGATGCTGTCTCCATCTCACAATCACTTGGATCTGCGGAGTACGGCGGCAGGCCAGCATCGCTTGGGCCTTCCACAGGTGACGCAGGTGGAGCACCGACAACATCATCATACGAGGGAATGGCATCTGGGGTTTCAAAGTTCTTGACGAACCGACTCAATGTCTCGGACTCTTGATATGACGGCAATCCATTGAGTGTGTAACCAGAATCACCACATGACGAAGTCGAGGAAGACGGACCAACAATCGAGCTTGACGGATGTGGGGAAACGGACGGAAGCGAGGGTTGCTTATCAACTGCATCCTTGAGTGGGCCGAGATGACAGAAACGTTTGCTGATCGGCGAAACAGGCGGAGAATCGTGTTTCGGCGGTTCGATGACACCATTCGCTGATGGCGGTCTCAAGCCAGCTTGACGATAGTCGGTGTCACTCGGCAGTTGGATGGTGATATGGATGCCGAACTTTTTCTTCTCGATGATGCGACACATTTGCGAATCAATGAATTCTTTGACGAGACGGTCGGCCTTCAAGCGAGGGGCATCGCCACAGTCAATGTAGAAGCGCATGTTGTGGAATCTGTACATCAACAGTTCGCCGACAGTTTGAGAATCGTCATCGATGAGCTTCATTGGTGATCCATCATCAATCATATTGTCCAAGACCATCCGACACGGAATGCCATCGACGACGGACTTCGGGAACAGATTGGCAATCCGCTTTCGAAGAGACCCAAACGTCTCAGCATCACTGGAGCAGATGCGCTTGCAAGACCGGATCAAATTATGCGAAATGTCAACAGTGAACACATCGAGAGTCCGCATATTATCACTGAACTCAATGCATGAGTCACCCGCAATGGTCGGTGGAAGGTTGTAAGCATCGGCACTGGCTTCCATGATAAAATAAAGGTCGCTGGTGTTGGAGTAGCTGTTGGTCAGAAGGTCGTCAATCGTTTTCTAAAAAAGTAATGCTCAAATAAAACTCCAAAGATCAATGAAAACAAACCTCTGGATCCACTGGCGTCATGTCCAAAAAGTTGAACGACGTGTTCGACCGGAACAGGACCACCGATTCCGGGGTAACATGAACACCAGATTCGACGAAATGCGCACAAAACTGGTCGATAACGGCGCCAGCAGTATCATCACGATTGAATACCCGATCGACGCTACCGTAGGGAGAGGCATCAACGAGCACACGTTCATCATTCAGAAGGCAGTGAACCTTAACCAACGAATCCAATCGAGATTGCTCCTTCGCCTGACGATTCTCTTCTTCATCCCATTGCTTCAGCCAATTCATCACATGTTCGGGGAGATCTTCGTTCCTCGTGAACTTCTCATTGCGTTCCGGATCGAGTTGTCGGTAGATCATGAGATACGCGTTCGTGTTGTTGTTCCATCCCGTAGACCCGAAACCCTTCTTGACTTCCTCCAAATCAACTGCCTTCACTTGAGTATCATTGAAACAGAGCCACTGACTTTGCTCCAAATTCTTGATGTACGCAAAGTAGTGACCGCCCGTAGCAGAGCCTTGGTGAATCATGATAGCAAAGAGCTCATACACGTTTTTGCCTTTGGCGAGCATAGCTTGGACTTCTGGGCAAGTAGGAGGCTTGTTCAACCAGCCATCAATATCACGACCATTGTCGGCAGGGGGCGGTGGGACGGAGAGCTCCTCGTTTTCATCGATCGTGGAAGTGGTTGGTCTGAAAGGAAGAAATGGTAAACTGGAAAATGCAAAAAAAATGATGAAACCTACTTTTTGGAAGTAGCATTGGCATAGCTCATCTTCGCCGGACGTGGAATCGGAGCAGCTCCTTGTTCCTTGGCACCAACCAGCGAATTGAGGTCCAAGTAATCCGGGAAAGTGACAACATCATTCAACTTTACACGGAATCCACTGTTGTAGTCGACGGTGAAACGCTTCAGTTGTATGACGAACAGGTAGGGAAATTCCTTGAACCGGAAACCCTTCTCCGCCTCCTGGTAGCTGCCGCAGTTCTCGCATTTGTATTTGTTGTTGCCGCTCAGAATCTCCGGCTTCACGAAAGCTTGGAGAGCTTCTTCTAGGCTTTTGAAGCTTTGAGTCGCGCCCCATTCCTTGATGGCAAGTGACAGATCGTTGAAAATGTCTTCACGGATCTTTTCACGATTGCAGCCATGGCACTTGATAAAGTCCTCCATCGTGCCCTTGTAAAGGTTCTGAATGAAGGATTTGTGCTCTTCAGACTTGCGGAATCGGTGCTCCAAGGCTTCAAGCATTACACGGAAAAGTTCTTGGACGTCGTGTTGTTCGTACGCTGAAAAGGGTAATCAATACATTGTCATTAGAGTAAATCAATCAAACTCACCATCACTGCCCTCCCAACCAAAGCTACCCGTCAAATCACGCGTTTCCAGCGAGCTTTTTGTAGTTGTCTGCAGCAGGGCGAACAGCTTCTGAAGTTGAAACGGTATGCTCCTCGAAGCTTCCTCGACGGTGCCATTAAACTGCCATTTGTAAAGGATGTTCCTGAACTCCGGTGTCATGTACAATGACTGAATGAGGGAATTCAAATAACACGTCATCGCTTGATTGACAAGACCGACATAAGGATGGCCATCTTGGTCGACAGGATGGTATGCTGCAAAACAACATGAATATTACAAAATGAAGCATAAAATATGTGTAACTCACACTGCAAGGCAAAGTCATTTGATGGAGCTGGCAATGGCAAAGCTGCTGGGGCAACAGGACCCGTGAATGAGGGTTGCGGATCTTCTGCAAATCAAAATATATATAAAACCTTCACAGAAGTCAAAGTATAAAGTAATTACCGCCGGCATTAGCTGGCGCTGCTGGTACGACTGCCATAGCTAAATTATTCGTAGTTCAACGATGTCGAAATTAGGCTGATATAAAGTGTAACCTACTTGGGTAGTCCGATTCAACCCTCATCCCATCTGCCTTGCGCTTGCGAAGTGATGGGTGAATTTTCGAGGCTGAAACTTTATGGAACAATGAAGCATCATCCGATTGAATGAAAAGACAAAGCACGGAGGCGGAAAAACACTTTGCACGGAAGTGGCCGACAAACGACGTTCACGAGACAACCGTTATTGCGGGAGGAAAGCGTACGCAGACGTTTGCAAAGTAAACGCCCCAGGGCTTAGTAAAATGACATCAGCTTTGTCACGAACAAAAAAGGAATTGGTCGGTGCTCAAAAAAGAAAGGCAGAAACTTATGGCTCGTGGGTAGAAGTGCCATTCGGAGCATGACAAAGGGTAATCCAAGGCATAAGAGACAGAAGACGATGGAGAAGTTTTTCGTCATGATGGGCGATGGGGAAGAGGGTAAAAAAAGTGATGCTTCCTCGGGATTAGAATATTTCATGAAGCATGAGGTCATTGGGTAGAGCCGAAAACACCTGGGCAAGGTGTAAAGCTAACATAGGGCTATTGGCATAAGCCATTTTGATACCCCCGTGACATGAGCTGCGCGGTTGCCAACGGCCCCAAGGCTTGTCTGCACACAACCGAGTCAAGCAAAAAAAAGAGGGAACAGGGCAGTGCAGGATTTCTCGCCACGAACGATGCGAAGTCGGCTCTACTGTATGCACACACATGTGTGTACGCTTTCTGTTCGTCAAGATCAAATTGGGAAAAAGGCGTCGGCTGGTGGGATATTATAAACTGACAAATCTTTGATTTTTCTTTACTCGTAACTTTACTTTTTTCTATCCACAATTATTCTCAACATACACAACCATCTTTTCATCTAGAATTAATCATAAAATATTAAAATCACCGCGTTATTTTTGTAAAACTGCATCAACGCGCACCCGTCTGTTTTTCGCTCTCGAGGAAGCAACATACCACACACGGACGCACGCTTTTCGTTTCGCGAGCTTTTCGGCTCGTATCGCGCCACCAATGAAAACCTATTTCCCGCATGAATTGAGCCATCCCCGCTATTAGCGAGATCTATTTAGTCTGTTTTTTAGATGAGGATCTGGTCCCAAACAAATTTCTGATTGTATTCTCTGCGTCTCCGAAAACGTAAATACTGATTCTTCGTCATGGACGACGACTTCGAGTTCGGTGGCGTCATCCCCGATAGTGACGAGGAAGAAATCTACGCCGCGGAACCTACCTATGATGCCGTCAATGACGAAACTTTCGGCGGTGATATTGGTGATGTTCCAGCGGACTTGAGCGATTTTGCTGCGAATGTAAGTAAACTGGCGTGAAAGACTCGTTTGTTATATATAAATTTCACGTTGTAGTCATTGGCGCTGACATTGGGGAATGTGGATCTCGAGGATGAGCAGCCTTGTTCGTCGAAAAGTGTTCGCCGACCACCAGTACCAGGCCAGGATCGATGGCAGGACTTTCCAACCGCGCAGCCGGGTTTGAATTTGCGACAGCAAGGTTCTGGATATGACGTAAATGCGTCCCAGCAATTGAAGGCTCAAGAGGTTTGTTTGATTGTTTTTATATATTTTTAAACTGAAATCTTGCTTTTAGGCTGCTCTTCGTTCTGTCGAATCACTTTGGGGTGGTTCTGGAATCGGATTTGGTGGATACAACCCGTACCAACAAACTCCCCAAACAGTGCAACCGTTGCCGTCGCCTCCGGGCAAACCCTCCGGTGCCCTCACACTTGATGAGATCGAGCGTCATCAATTGCTGTCCTCCGGTGCGATCCACTTTCCGACATCTGGTGCGGACAATTCAAACATGATGCATCAGAGCCATGTAGCTAATGCGCCTCCTGGTCACGTTGGCGTTAATCGTCCGTCTCCTCGGCCCGGTGGTGAAGCTCCTTGGGTGCAGCCCGGCGTTACTGGCGTATCAGAGGGTGCTCACAGCAACCGTGAACCGAGTAAAGGCGTTGCTGTCACCGCTGAAGAGTTGGAAGCAAAATTGTTGGAAGAGTACAACTCGAAAAAGGCTCAAAAAGAGCAGCATCGTCAGGAGCAGCAGGGCCCGGATCACCGTCACCACGATCAACCCCAGCATTCACGAAATGATGGGCCTTCTTCTCAAGGACCCCAGATGCCAATGCCACCGGGACAAGGTCCTCCTGGCTTTCCTGGCGGTCCTCCAATGAATCCAATGTTCGCGCAACAGATGATGCAATATCAGCGCATGATGATGGCGATGATGCAGCAGAATCCTAATGGTGTGTATTTCTAAACTGCATTCTTTGAATAGACCTTGTATAACACGCATTTCAGGCCCATCAGGTCCCCCTGGCAACCCTCCCATGATGCCACCCTTTGCTTCCCCCTACAATTACATGATGGCAATGGCTGCCGGTGGTCGTATGCCGTTTCCCCCGATGCCACCAGGTATGCCGTTACCTGGCATGCCTCCTCCTGGTCCGATGGGGTTTCCACCATACCCAATGCGTGTCCCAACTCCTCAGCGATCTCAAAATGCGACCCCATCCCCGATGAATCCGCTCGGTACTCCCTTGTCTCATGTTTATCAACAAAACAATGCTGATGCCCGTAGCTCACCCAGTGTTATGACCGGTTGTACGTCACCGAATGGCAGCACAACGAGTCGCACCCGCCGCCGTGTTGGCATGCCTTCGAAGCGAACAATAACTGATTTTGCCTGTGATCCGTATGCCGGGTTCATGTCGAAGAAGGAGCGCGAATGGTTGATCAAGATTCAGCTTATCCAATGTCTTGGAACCGGTGAGAAGTATGTCGACGACTACTACTATACGGTGAGTGTATCATTTGTCAAAAACTGTATTTAATGAATTCGGCATTTTAGTGCTGGAAGCAACAAAACACCCTACAAAAGCGTCCCGACTCCTGGAAACAACCCAAAATCAGGGGCAAGTACTACAACTTGGAGGAAACCTACCCGTCGAACTACACTCCCCCGACATTCTCCGGTGTTTTGGGCAAACCGACGCCCTCGTCCACTTCGATGCCTCGTCAATGCTTCAAGGTTTTGGATGTTGCGCCCGTCGATGACGATGACGAATCAACTGTTAGCGGGTTCACCGTCACGTCGAAGGATGTCAACAAGCGCCGTTTGCGTACAGTCCTTCTTACCATTGAGAATGGATTCATGCTGGTTCTCGAATGTGAAGACCTTCTTCGCCGTATCCACATGCCATCGGAGAGCCAGCAATGCTTAAACGACATCACTTCCAAGTTGAGCGCGTTGTACAATGCCTCTCTTGATGAGGGTGCCATTCCGATGACCATGGTTATTGTCAAGGGTCGCCGTCTCGTTGCTCGTGCCATTGAATTGGCTTCTCAACAGATGAAGGTTCAGATTATCGTGAATGTGTTCAACACGTTGCGAAAGTACTCGCGAAAGGTGTCGAATTCGACGAACACGGAGTTTATTCACGTTGTTTTGAACGCGTTGGCTACCGTTGATCCCAAGGAATTAGCCAACTTCTTTGCGCTTGCCGATGCTGAACGCTTCAAGGATACATTGGCCTATTCAAGCGTAAGCAGTTTTTATCTTCTTTTAAAACTGTATATTTTAATGGATTGTTTCAGTTCTCCCAAAACCTCATCGCTACATTGCTGATCGCCTGTGCCAAGCGCGGTAACTTCCTCCTCGAAAGCGACGTCCCATCGTCGACGATCGTTGCGCTGTTGCGATCTGAACGCAGTTTGCTCAATGGACTCGGAAACACATTCAACGAGCTCTTCTCGGCTGATGAGTTGAATCTGCTCGTCGACTATCTCAAAGCTTCGCCAATTTGCACCAAGGGCACCGTTGCCACACTCTATTTGACGAGTGCATTGTCTGCATTGAACGGGTAATTCCGTAGTTCAGTCAACGTTTTTAATTTTAATAATTTTTATTAATCATACTCTTCCACGCATCTTATTATGAACAAGTATCGTGTTTTGAAGACTTTCCTTTTTTGTATCTCATTACCATCTTATTGTGACTTTGTTTGTATTACATTTAACTAATTTTGTATTTATTAGTATTGTTTTTGGTTTTTGTTTCTCCGATACGAAGTTATATTTTTTGGTTTTCCATTATAATAACTTGTTGGGATCTGACGTATGGTTTTTTGTGTTCATTTATCCCAACAAGCCACAACTATTAATTTCGTATAAACTTAAGAGATGTTATTTGGGGTTCTTGCAAATTTGGCGTTTGCTACGCTTTGATACTGAAAACTGGGAGGTCTTTGAACAACCATTATCAGGTTTTTGAAGGTAGTTCTTCTCTGCCACTTATCAACATGAGCGCCGCCCTTCGTTCCGCTTGGCAGTCGGTCGTCCAGACCAAGCGCGCTTACCTGAACCCTCATGAAGATTTCGGTGAGTGTTGTCATGATTATCATTTAAAAACTGTCGAAAGTATTTCCTTTGCTTAGGTCGCGCTAACATCTTCCGTGCTGCCCTCGCCACCTACATTGGCGCATTTGTGCTGTTCAAGTGGAACAAGAACAGCAAGGCTGCCGCGATCAAGGCTGAACAGAAGGCCGCCAAAGCTGCTGCCACCAAGGCTGCCCTCGCTAATGCCGGAGTGCACTAAGAGCTTTGTAGCTTTCGTTTGAGCCTTATTTAGATGAGAATTTTACGTCATTGTATAATGTCGATTCTAAGGAACATAAAATAGAGATTTTAAACTGTTCATTTGAATTCGGATGATATTGGTGATAAATGTCCAATCTATTTACTTGCTTTTCTGTTTTGCGCCGGTTCTAACTTGATTTCCAGGAAATGGACGTCGAAGAAACGGTTAAGCGCATGCAAAGCCAGAAGGGCGTCACTGGTGTCGTCATTATGGACTCTCTTGGTTTGTGGAGAACTGCAGCTACATGATCATTTAATTCTTACGTTTCAGGTCGCGCAATACGTTCAACCCTAAACGACGAAGAAACAGTCAAGCACACGTCGTTGCTCCGTCAGCTGTGCGACAAGGCCAAAAGCGTCACAAAGGAGCTTGATCCATCGAATGACGTCCATTTCCTCCGGTTAAAAACCTCGAAGAACGAGATCATGGTGGCGCCGGACCGTGACTACATGGTTGTCGTGATCTATGACAAGTCTTCATAGTTCTCTGTTGTATATATCCTTGTAAAGTTTCATAATTCTTCACTTTTAATAATTTATTCGCTTTAATTCTATGGTTTAATGCATGTCATAACCGGTCTGTGTAATGAAAAATGTTTCCTTTGGATTGATATTGATTGGTGACTGCGACCAGAGATGGTGCATGTTCAAAGTTTGCGAACTTTTTGTATACTTTTTGAGGCATTGAAAACTGATAGACGGTGGATCTGATTATACGTGATTTTTTAGTATCGGGTACCCAAAGACAAATAACTGATCCACAATGTCGTGGCTTTTTGGTATGGGAAATAAGCAGCAGCAGATGCCACCGGACTTCGCGCCGCCACCTCCGGGAGGTATGTTGTTTTTGAAATATAAAAACTGGTTAACGTTGTTGGTGTTGTAGGCGAAGCAGGTCCCGATGGTCAAGGTGGTGCCCCCGGCGGCGGTGTGGGAGCCAAGTCCAACTTCTCTTTCGATTCTACTGCTCTCGAGCGTGCTGCGAAGGCTGCCAAGGAACTCGAAAAGAGCCCAAATGCGAAGCAGGCTTTGGAGTTGTCGAGACTCCAGGAAATCTCGCGACAGAAGGATGTCGAGCTGCAGACACGACAGGTCGAAGCTCAAATCCAGGCTATGAAGTCGGATTCACAGAAGGTCGCTGAAGAAGAGCGACGCAAGACGCTCCATGAAGAGACTAAGCATGCTAGAGCTGTATGGTTTTATTACTTTTTAAACTGATATCTGTTGACGCTATCGTTTTAGCGTGCCGATTACCAAGATCAACTCGCCCGCAAGCGTCAAGAAGAAGAACTCGCCATGAAGGCACGCATGCAGGAAGAAGCTCTCCGCAAACAGGAGGAATCCGTCAAGAAGCAGGAAGCTCTCCGCAAATCGACCATTGAACATGAATTGCAACTTCGCCACAAGTATGATTTGGAGCGTATTGAGGCTGAAGTCAAGGCGAAAGCCAAGGCAGCTCGTGAAAACCGTGATGTCAACCTGGAAGCCATGCGCGCCTCTGAGGAAGAGCGTCGTAAGACCATCATTGAGCAGATCAAAACTTCTGGAACTGTCATCGGTGAAGGTTTGAAGGAGTTCCTCGGCGATCAGAAGAAGGTCGTCGCCACTGTTACCGCACTGACGGCCCTGTCCGTTGGTTGGTACACAGCGAAGCGTGGTACTGGTGTCGTCGCGAAGTACGTTGAAGCACGGTTAGGCAAGCCGTCACTCGTTCGTGAAACATCGAGATTGTCGCCGATTGAAACGTTCAAACATCCGATCCAGGTTGCTAAGCAGGTGTTCCGCTCGAAGGATGATCCCTTGAAGGGTGTTGTTCTTGATGTAAGTTTTGGGTTTTGGTATTGAATAGATCTAAACTGGATTTTTTCTAGCCTGGACTCGAATCCCGTCTCCGCGACATTGCCATCACCACAAAGAACACCAAGCGCAACTACGGTCTCTTCCGCAATGTGTTGTTCTACGGTCCTCCCGGTACCGGTAAAACCATGTTTGCGAAGTCGCTGGCTCGCCATTCCGGCCTTGATTATGCCATTCTGACCGGTGGTGACGTCGCTCCCATGGGCAAAGATGGTGTTTCCGCGATTCACAAAGTCTTCGATTGGGCTGAGTCGTCTCGCAAGGGCCTTGTTCTCTTTATCGATGAAGCTGATGCTTTCCTGCGTAAGCGTTCCACCGAGCAGATCAGCGAGGACATGCGTGCCATGTTGAACGCCTTCCTGTACCGTACTGGTGAACAGTCCCGAAAATTCATGTTGATTGTCGCCTCTAATCAGCCGGAACAATTCGATTGGGCCGTGAATGATCGTCTCGATGAGTTGGTTGAATTCGATTTGCCGGGTGAAAGCGAGCGTGAACGTATCTTGTTGCAATACTTTGATGAATACATTGCGACACCGGCAACGTCTGGTAGCCGAAAGCAGCGTCTGAAGTTGGCGGACTTTGATTGGGTCGCTAAGGTTGGAGATGTTGCCAAAATTACGCATGGCATGTCTGGTCGTGAATTGTCCAAATTGGTCTTTGGATGGCAGGCGTCTGCGTATGCTTCTGAAGATGGTGTGTTGACTGTCGACATGATCGATCGTAACACGAAGCTTGCCATGAAGCAGCACGCTCACAAGATGCAGTGGCTCGAGGCTGAACAATCGGCTATTCGTCACAAGGGCGTAAGTTTTTGATAAGAATAAACTGTCTGTTAAAACCAGCGCTGTACTTTCAGATTGATGCACCGAAACGCGAAACACCCGTGTGATTTGCTGCAACAAAATTTGAACCTCAACACGAACCTCGTATTTTCAACATCACCAACAACATGCCATTCATAGATTTGTTTTTCTTTAGCTTAGCACCGTAGTAGAGCCCTTTTTGAAGGCTTCAAACTTTGTTATTTGTTGGTTGATCCTTTTTTTAGACAGTTTATCAGTGCTGTGTATTGGCAATTGTCTGCCGATAGACAGTATGTGCCTTTCATTTCTTGTTGTCAGTCTGCTAGGTTTATTTTGTTGCGTTAAAGTTTGAAATAAGATTTATAACTTTGATGTTGGCTGGCTTGTGTTGTCTTGACATGTTGCTCCAGTTCCGTGGGATGCAGCAACAGCTCATGGATAGATGGATAGATCGTGACGAAGTGGTGGGAAGTGTTATCCCGTTCGCGCCACTACCGCTCTAAGCCGTCGACGACGACGGCTGAGATGCCCCCAGGGGTGACGACAGACAACGTTGCCGGCGGCAGGAACGTCCGAGCACCCGATGACACGACGACCGTGTCCGTAAATGAGAACACCCGCGTTTTTGCCCCCTGTGCTCCGAGAAAGGGGTAAACCCCACCGCAGCTTGCCTGCCTGACACTGAGTGACGCCTCCCGGTTTAGCTTTGCCCCCTCCCTGGACTAATAGTGCCACTAACTGCCTGTGGCACTTCTTACGTACTATGGGGGGTCAATGATTAAGTCCGTATTTGGGGTCTACGCTACGTGGTCACTGACCAGTGGTCAGTAGCAGTAGTAGTAATGAGGGTTTTTGACGAGAACTGGGTGCAATTGGATATGGTTGGTGATGCAATTATGGGATTTGGCGTTGAGAGAAAGTGGAATTTTGCCGGTCCAGGTTGTCGTAATTATAGTTAGGTTACGGTAGCTGTGGGATTTGGCCGTTTGAAAAGTAAAAACTGTTTAAGTAATGCAATTGCTGTGCTTTACGGATGGTTTTGAATGTTTATAAAAACTGGTTTTGTTGTATCTAAAGAGTTTTAAAATTTGTTAATTTTTTAATTCTATGCCCTTGAAAACCACCGACAAACCATACAAACACTCGCTGGGTGGTCTCTCTTCTCGCCTGTGGTTGTTGCCAGTTTGTGGTCGTCGGTGTGCGAGTCTGTCAGTGGCTGCTGTTTGTTGTTGACAAACAACAACGCGTTGTCCCGCGCCAGCTCGGCAAGGCCGTACCGCCCCGTTCAACCCCCTCTGGACGGCCGGCCCCGGGTCCGTGGGGCTTGGGCTGGCTGGGACGAGTGACCAGTGGTCAGTGCTCGGCTATGTCCTTTTCGGCGGGTCCACGGATGGCTGTGGCAGGCAGCACCAGGCAATGAACAGATTTGAGTGAGCAAGTAATGCGCATCCTCGCACGTGGCCGAGGGTGGATCCGAGAGATATGGTAGTAAATTCAGTGGTGTGATTAAAAACTGGCGGTCAAGTTATTTACATAAGCACTTCTTATTTCTTAATTGTAAAAAAACTGTTGTGTGTAATCATGACTCGAACCCCCAACAATGCAAATGCCACGAAGCGCCCTACACCACTACACCATCCAGCATCCTCGAAATGCCAGGTTCGACTCCGGCCCCTGCTCAAAATTTTTTTCAAATCTCTTATGCAAATATGTGTTATGTAGCCAGTGATGTGACCCAAATAAGTTGCGAAATGTCACGTAGGAGATTTCTTCAAGTATCTCCACGCTGACCGACGACTGACCCCTTCAAAGGAATCCCCGATCCGATTTTGAATTGCATCTTTCTTCGTTCTCCAGTTACGTCAAATATGCACACAGGCTTGCCTAATTTTAAAAATCTATCTCCACTCTCCAGCAAAACCATCATAAACCAAAGTCAACCGCCGCCCACGCACGCGCGATATCGCCTCGCGTCGCATCGCCAGAAGACACGAAGCACGCGTCGTGCATAGAGGGGTCACTTTTACAACATTATTGCGCACGCGTGGTGTCGTGCGTGGCCACAGGGCAAATGGAGGAGGTCGTGAGAGTACAGATTCGGAGGGGGGATGATGGTTCGTGAAGTCGAGTCAAGTCGGCGGGTCGACTGGCTAGACGACGACGCTGATGGCGGCGGCTGGGTTACACTGTGTCTTCGAAGGGGGTAGCTGTAGCTTCGAGCTGGCTGGTACGGTTCTCCTGGCGGTTGCGCGAGAGAGACACGCACCACGATACGATGGATGGAGATGCGGCGATGGATGGATGGATAGAGCCCCCCTTCGCCCATCAACGTGGTGTGTCGCAGCCCCCCTCTCCGTCCACCACCACAACAAAAAGCGGGTCGTCGTGCCAGCTGGGGGCGCTCGGGGCTCGTCCATTGCTCTCCTTCTTCACAGTGGAGTCAAAGTGATCGAAAAGGGGGGCCCCGCAGGCGCAGGCAGGCGGACTCGCGCCAGTCGAACGTCGATGTAGTACCACGCTGCTGCTCCGAATGGGGCTGCCTTGGGGCTCGGGCTTGGTGCAATCTCGCGATGAGGGACGAACGGTAAAGGGTCAGAGTCCCCCTAATCAGAGGCTCCGCCCCTAGCCCCCCTTACCTTTTCGGTTCACTCTCTCAGCCCCTGAGGGGGTCGACGAGGTCCCGACGACGACATCGTCTTCGGTGGCGTCATCGATGACTGACTTTTGGGGGGTGGAGGTGGAGAAGGGGGTCGCTCCGATCAGCACTATTCGCGTGCGACGATGGGGTCACGTTGTACGTGGAGACACGGGAGCACCATCACCACCACCATCGAGAACGAGAGAGAGGTCGATTTATATATCATACAAGCGGCGATCACACGCATTGATGGGAGCTTGGCGCGGTCAGTAAGCAGGGGAAAGCAGCTGGTTGTTATCAATGCGGGGTTTTGATTAGCTTGGTTTTGGTTTTAAAACTGAGAAATTTGCGCTTTGACGTTTTATTGATGTTACCAATCGAATCCTTGTTAGCTTTTAAAAACTGTTGATCTGGCTATATCGCGAATGCCAATTCTTCAACTTGACCCATTTGACAACAAAGTTTAACCGTGAACGTTATCAATCGTGTTTTGGCTCCATTGTTGTCCATGAAACGTTGTTAGTTTTGATTTAAAACTGTAACACGGTCAATTTTATGAAACTTTACCACCCTCCAATTTCCAGCGCCATATTCGGCCTGCGAACCCCCTTCGCAGTTTTGCCGCCCAAATATTCCACTACCCTGCCCCCTTCGATCATTGGCCGAACCCATCGAAGTATGACCACCAAACGGGTACCCGCCAGTGCCATCAAAGTGGTAAGTCAGAGTTAGACTTTCGTTATCCCTGTCCTACTTCTGGTTGTCAATAACCTTATCCCTTCATCGTGTCATCCCTCAAAATAGTTCATGATTCATCCATCTTCACTTTCACTTTGGCCCCAACCCTAGTCCTACTTCTAGCCATAGCCCCAATGCTCGTGATTATGTCACAGTCATACTTTTTCAAAACAAAGCCCGTCACTTCTCCTACTTCTTCTCCGTCCGTTTTTGATAAACTTGCCATCCATTTCCCCATCTATTTTCAACTGCTCAAAAGATTAGAGTTTTGTAGCATTGCAAAACCCCTTTCTGTTCAAAAAACAGCTGAGCCCGCACTACGTGTGTTTTTATTTTTTGGCTGGCGTCTCCGTCAGACGGAAAAGAGGCAAGGGGAAGCTCTTCCGCCAGAAACCGACCGCAATCAGTCGTAGCAGAGTGCCTGTGCCTGCCACCGACTGGCTGGTGGTGGTCAGTCAGCGCTTGCTTCCACCAGAGGGAGGGGGAAAAACGTGTTGGTCAGTGACTTTTTTTCGGTGGGAAGCTAGGATTGTGCCGTTTTTGAAATGCATGAAGCTGTTGTTTTTGCAAAAACTGATCAGTAGGAAGCATAAGATTGTTTCAAAAGTAAAAATGTGATAGAAAAACTGTGTTTTGAGTGAGACGTTGTACTTCATCCCTTTTGTGACCCTCATTTTTTCAACCTTTCAATCGTGTAATCTCGATGTCTGTACCCACAGCCACCACCCTCGTCTCGGTCAGTCCAGTCCAGTCGTGACGACGAGGGTGACACCGATCAACAGCAAAAAAAAAGTGCTAAAGTGAGAAGGGTCATTTTACGGTGTCACTGACGGGTTCGTGTGTTTTTTTTTTCCATTCCCTGTCCCCCTCGTCTGCCCTGGTTTTATTTTTATGCACCCTTTTATGGTGGAAAAAAAAACGCCACAGTCTAAATGTGTTGGGTGCCACCAGGTAGTGCCTTCTTGCCCTCATAACGCCTATATGCCCCCCTCTATGCACTCTTGGAAAGCGCTTTTGCCGTTTCGACTTCGACTGTCACCAAATCGTGTGTGACTGGCACGGATTTATGGCTTTGGCTTTTGCGATGGTAGTAAAACTGTCCTATCTCTTGCAATGTTTCAATATCGCTAATTACAAAACAAATTCCATTCAAATTCCCTCAAAAATACTAGGTTCACTCTTCCCACGTAACACATAATCTTATCTGACATCAACTAATGCATCCTCTCCTCGCCACCCAGCCAGCCAGCCCCCCTCTTCGTGCCACCCTGCCCTTTTAAGTCGCTTATCAACTGTTATTCCCCACCCTGAGGCGATGTACATTTGCACGTTCACGTTCTTCTTCACACTTGAGAGAGACCGAGGGGGTTTTGCGTTCGGTCGTCCTTTTAAGACCGTTCACTCCGTTTTTCGTTCCAAAAACGAAACGTGATGGCTCTGTACGAGCACGGAGAGGGGGCCCCATCTAAAGGAACGCGAACGAACCACCAAAGGCAAAGGCAGGAAGTCGAATGTGACACTCGGCGCCCTGCTCCGCCCTATTCCCCCTAGGCGCTCGGACCGACCGCCGCCGCTGCCGCCCGAGCTGGCGGGTGCTGACCACTGACCGGTGGCGGCTTGCTCTGCCTTCCTCGGGCGGTCCTTCGAACGCGAACGCGGACGACGTTAGCCGCTTGGGGGGCTGGGGGCTGCCCTGCATGCTTCTGTGGAGTGTGCCTCGAGGCGGTGTTGTAGTAGTACTAGTAGTTAGTTGTAGTAGTACACTTTGACGAGTATATGGTCATCGGGGGGTTACCTTTTAGGGGGTCAAGCTGGGTAGTTGGATGGTTGGGTGCCATCTTAGAGGAGCTTGGACTTAGACTTAGACTTCGACCTTAAACTGATTCCTTGATCGTGATATGATTGTCTTAAAACTGACTTATTGATATATTGGCCTCTTCTTCAGATCAAATCAAGTCCAGCCCCACCGCCGCCACCGGCACCCCTTTCATGGCAACAGACGACCTCAGCTAACGCGTCCATCTCCACCGATGCGAGCATGAGCACCGCGCCCGCGAGTCCGGCGACCGACTCCGCGCCGCCCTCGCCCTCCGAAACGTCGACCAGTTGCTCGAGTGCCCATGCCGATGCCCTCCTCCTCTCGAATCCCCCCACCCGACTATGGGGCAGTATCCGGCTCAGCCTGCCCGATGGCATTGTCACCGCCATCTGGAGCCCTGACCACGATGGCTTGAGACCGCCACCGAATCGGTTACCTGCCTTTGAGCGGGTTCTCCGACGCGGGACTAACCTGTTGGAAGTGCTCCAAGGCAAGGGTGCCCAAACACTCCTCCTGAATGCTTTCTGTGGTCACTCGAAGCGACGAATGTATGCACGACTTCATTGCGGCGCCAACGTTGGAACCCGACCTTTCGAGCTACAATGTGAATTCACCCCGGTTCCGAGGAATCCGTCGGTTTGCTCGGCCGAGATCCAGATTCTGTGCCTGGAAAGGGCTGCCTTCCAAGCGGGATCCGCAAACTTGGATGAAGTCGTCTTCACGACGAGACATAATGCTTCCTGTGCCATTATCTACCTCGATCCTGCGTGAGTTTTGAACTTTTTGTGTTATCAGTGATGCCAGTTTGAAAACATCCATCCATTCACCGGATAGCACCCCAGGGATCCCCCCTCAGGGGCACTAGTTCAGTAGGTCATCCATAAGAGATGAATCCAGGATGCCCCCTTCCGGAACGCCCTACTGACCGCTATTGCGCACACGCACACCCACACACACGCGTGCGCAATGTCCTCAAAGCGCATTTCCTGTGTGCTCGTGCCAGCTGAAAAGGGGGCGGAGCGTGACCGTCTGCGCCCACTTCGGGGTGGTTGTTGTTGTGGGGTGTCCTGCCAGCCGCCGGGACGACGACGGGTCGGGCTCACTTGCTGACGTAGTACCATTGTGTACTTGTCTCGTGCGTGCGCGCGTACTATTATGCAGGGCCAACCAGCACACACTCCCCTGGGCGAGAATCCCGCCTCGTCTTTCGAGAGCCGAGCCGAGTCCGAGCCAGACATCACAACAACAGCTTTGACCTCTGCGCCCTGTGAGCCCCGGTTGTTTTCGCGCCGTGTCCACCCCTCTCTCCTCGAGAGTGAGCGCGCGGCGCGCCGAAAAGGGCGGGTTGGTACCTGGACGTATCTCCCTTGGTATATATTTTGTTTTTGTCAATCGTCAAAACAAAAATGACCCCTATGTGGCGCGGAGGCTGGGCTGGGTTGATCTGGTCAGTCGGGTGTCAGTTGGGTGGCACTTTTTGTTTTTGGGCCGGGTGCGCGTAGTGGATGGTCGGATAAACATTTTGTGATTTTTAAAAACTGTGCTTAAATGTTGTCTTTCAGGTCGATACCGTACCTTGGCCACTTTCCGAGCGAGATCACCGGAAAGTCCTTGTTTTCGTTCATTCATTCCGATGATGTACCAGTTATCCAACGGGCCCACCAACGATGTAAGTTTCTTATCACTCCAAAAACTGTAAGCCTTAAATTCTAACCTATCCCCCTTACAGTACACGAAACGAACGGTGCCCTCATCTCCACGCCCAGCCTGCGCCTGGTCACCCACGGTGGCAGTGTCTTGACTGTCGACTCCGAGTGGTCAGCCTTCGTGAATCCCTGGACCCGAACCATTGAAATGATTGTCGGGCGTCACTGTGTGAATCGCGACGCATCCGCGGATGCCCTCTCCTGTGAAGGCACATCGGCATCCGTCGAACTTCCCGGTTCCCCTGGCTCTCCCGCCATCCCTGCCGAGCGATTTCGAGAACTCGATGCCTCCATCTATGCCCTCGTGAATCGTCCGACACCGCCCCAAAACCCGAGTGTGCGTCAATTCGTTGACAATGTTGTTGATAGCCTTGTCGAACGGCAACAAATCCGTGAAGAAGTGCAAGCCATGCAGGAGAGTCAGCCGATTTTGAGCTACAATCAGATCAACTGTTTGGAAAATGTGCATCGACTATTGAAAAGCCAATCTCGGCTGTTTGAAAGTTTAGCCGATGCCCGAGGTGATGAGCATGAAGATGCCGTGGTTGCAATGCCATCGAGCCAGACCCTCCCCCTAACGGAGGACATCTTGATGCAGCACAACAAGCGCTGTGAATCCGAGTGCAAAGATGCCTGGCGCAAGCGTCTCAGCTTGAAACGCACCGCACCAGTTGCCGCACCCTATGCCATCAAGCGCTCCCGTGCCACTCCGCCACCACCCCTTCCGGTGCCCCCACCCACCCCGGTCGATCAATCCGCATGGAATGAGTATGTTCGCATCGTTCAGCTCCACCTGCAAAATATGACTTCCACCGATGCCGCTGCCGTCAACGGCGCCCAAGCAAAGCTCCCCGTGATGCCGATGCTGCCCCGTGTGATTCAATACCTGCCACCGCCCCAGGCTGGCACCCCGTCCACCCTGCCGAGCATGTAAACCGTACTCTCACCAAGCCTGTGCTTCGCAACAATCCTAAAATTATCTTAGCATTCTTTACATTTACAAACTTTGTTAAAATTTCAACCTTTATACCGAGCTCCAATTCATCCCCCAGATCTCAGTGATCTTTCTTTCTTTCATTCATTCAATTCAAATCAATCCTAAGCATGCTGCCACACACACCTATTCAAAAATTATTATTTATTATTAGTGAAACCGACGTCTTTCTGTTCTTGTTTGCTTTCGGGCCAAGACATTTACCAACTTTTTGTTCGATTGTAACCACAATAACCACATTGCCGTTGATTGGATATGTTTCCCCACAACGATCCAACTTGTAACTTCAGCACAAGACAACCACTGCCTCTGACCCCGCCCCTTTTTTGTTAGCCACGCCCCTTTTTAAGCCCCGCCCACTTTTTAGCTCCGCCTCTTTTTCAAAAAACCATTCCTTTGACGAAACTATTCAAATTCAAATGTCTTTCAAGCATTTTCTAACTGACTGGCCGGTCCCCTGCAATATGATTTCTGATTCGCTTTGTTAAAATTCGATCAACCAACCCGCTAGCTCCGCCCCCTTACCCCCTTTTTTAAGCCCCCCCTGCTTTTCTTAAGATTGTTGTATACTTTGTTGAGTGATTACACATTTCTAAAAGTAATAATAACTCTAGTTTCTCTCATAACTTTATTCCTTCAAAACTACGCGGTGCGTCTTCTTTTTATGCTCTGTTTTTTTTTTGTATCAAAAAAGTGACAACAATATCGCTGTCTTGCTCCCCAAGCAGTCTTTCAATGTGACTCCAGACGTTGTGGAGGATTTCGTCAATCTTTGTGTTGACGGGGATTCTGGCACGTCTGCCCTGCGAGGCACCGCAGGAATTCGGTCGCGGCTCCTGGGAACGCTCCCCCCACATCCCCCTATCCCCCTCTCATGTAAGCCCCGCCCATTGCCCCCGCCTACTTTGGTTTTAAATTATTGTTGTTTTTTAAGTTTGTTAGATAAATGAATAAATCGAGTGCAATTTTAAACTGGAATTACCTAAAACAATAGCAATTTTATAACAATTAAGAAATTTTTTTATTAAAGTACCAAAAATTACAAGGTTAAAGGTGCTCATGGAATTATACTACAACCCATAGAACAAACATTAGCCTACAACCTAAAGTGCAAAAAAAGTGACATTTTGTAATGTGTCCTAATTAGACAGATGTAAAAAATGTTTTACCTTTGCTGGAACGTGTACTATACACGTGGGTCTGCAGCCATGGCTTTTTATATCATACGAAGAACAGTACGAAAGAGCCATCAGCTAGAACAACTAAAAATCCCAAAACATGGGACCTACCGTATCCTTAATCCGGCAAAGCTCAATCAAAGTCCCTGGACATCCACTTAAACTCACTTAATTCTAAAAAAGTTGAATCATCATCATGTGAGGAGTAAATAAAGTGCACCATGTAAAACTTTGTGCCATTTGGGACAAATTGGTACCTGATGTAGAAGGTTTGGAACCATAGTAGTCGTAAAAATAAATTTGGTCAAAAACCCTTCTTTGAGACATTCAGGCCTTGCAGCCAAAACTGGAATTCAATCAGGGGTGGCCACATTTTCCTGGCAGGTGTCTAAGTATAACTCTTTGTGTGTAGTAATTTTCATTTTCACCATACCAGTGACGTGGTACAACATATAAACATTTTATTTGTTTCCGTTGAAGTAAGTCAGAGTTCTTTGCGGGCCGACCTTCCAAGTTCTGGCTGAGGTTTACTAATAACTGTTGCCAGACTGCCCACGCTGATAAAGACTGCCTACTATTAGATATTTTACATATGAGTGTTTATTAAACTGTCGCTCAAAAGACTAGTCAGATAGTATGGTAACATTCACTGACCTATATTTTACCATCGTCCCAATTGTTTATACAATTCCATCAATTATTTTGTCTTTCATCGAAATATTCATCATCATACGGGCATATTTGACAAAAAGAAACTCCACAGCAAAATCATCATTTTATTTACTTTTTGGCTTTGATACGGTAGCGCGTATGACACTTTGTATCAACTTTTTTCTCTGCTTCCGACTGCCGATTACACCAATGCTACTTCCAATGTTTCTAAGTTTGGGAAAAGTTCAAAACTTTTTCACCAACATTCCACCATTTCTGACGTATTACGGTACCTACAGTTGTGAACTCATTGGACTCAGTCTAACGGTCAACCGAATGACAGTTTTCTTGCTGAAAAATAAATATAACTCCTTTTGGAAGCGGTATTTAAAGTTTTTTGTCGCGACAGCACTAATTTTACCCCTCGTACCAACAGTTCCACTGTTTTGGGACCAATATGCGATCTATGAACGGTCAAATAACACAATCAGTTGGGATAGATTGGTTGATCCACCATGGAAAATTTCTTATTCTTCATTGTGCATTTTTGCAATCACATGCGTGCCTTCCCTGATAATTAATTTGTGGCTATGCACAAAGCTTGTCGCAGGGCATATTTATGGTGACAGTGCTTCTTCGCCCACTGCGCGGACTGATTTTCGATTGTGGATTTTGACGGTGACAATGTTCTTGGCTACTGTGGTTCAGACCATTGTGCAGGTGAGGGGGTTTTTTAAAAACTGACTGAATGGAAAAATTTTCCGTTGTCAATGATTAAAATTTGAATCAACGGATAAAAGTTTTAATCAAATGTAGAAACTGCTGTGACGTGGTGGATCTGGAACAAACACTGACTGTAATGATAATTCAAACAAAAAATAAGCGTTCTTAACCTCAACTTTTAGCTTTCATTCAACATCCCTGTAGTGAACGACTATTACATCTACATCATGTGCGTCCAATTCGCTGTCGTGGACCTTACTGCCCTTGGCCCATCATGGGCAATACTATGGACGAGTTCCTTTTTTCGGGAAGAGGTTTTGAGTGTTTTTAAACTTGGAACTCTAAAAGTACAAACTGAAACGAACCATGGAAGTTCGCACACAAAGCCGCCGTTTGCTAAGCTTTATTGATGACATAAAAACTGCTTTAAACATTTTATAACCCAAAAGTCAATTGGAGTCAACTTGGATAAAGAATAATTAGCGTAACAAGTTCACTTTTTTTAAAATTTGTTAAAACTGATAGTGTCATCCCGTCATATATCATTGTTTATTGTTGTTTCGAATCATTGAATGATTGTCAAAACACGTATTAAGCATAGGTAACGAATAAAACATCATCATTCTAATCCTTTTTATAGTACATTCACATTGTTTGTGTCGTAGACAACTTTTTACACATCCACCTGAAACCAGCATTAATCCGCAAAAATGTCACTCTTCACTCATCAGCGTACTACCTATGCTCATTACACCCGAATACGATACTTTTATAACAAATTTTCAATCCGCTGAGGGATTTGAAAAGGCGTAACTTATTACGCAATGCTTTCAACTGTGATACACCTCTTAGTTAAAATGGCGGTGTTTTGTTGAGTCTTTTCAAATTTCAAATTTAAAACTGTTGCTTCTTGGTTATAAATAATAATGCTTGCCTTTGATGACTATTACTTCATCGTCATCCCTGCAATGTACACAGTGCCATCTTTGTTGCTCTCAATCTACGTAATTATCATCATCGTAAAGGCCTCCTGCGATAAAAGTAATATTCAAACCGTTTTTACCTCACCGTTTTATCAAATGTTTGCCGTGGAAGCGGTTTTGCGAGGCTGTCTGACATTGGGCTACTTTATCACTTGTCGATTAATTTGTGCCCCTATGTTTTTCGAATATTTCATCTCATTGGGGGAGGTTTACAACTTTTGGACCCAATTTTTACCAATTTCGATGTATTACTGCGGCTATGCGTGTCAGTGCATCAATTTGGCCATGACTGTTAATCGGTTTTCTGCCTTCTGGCTATTATCGTATAACACATTTTGGAAACGGCACTTTTTGTGGTTCATGTTGCCGGTCATCTTCATTCCGATGATTCCAACCTCCGTTCAATGGTTGTACAAATACAGTATCTTTACCTATAACAATGGCACCAGCATAGCTTGGGATCATAAAATCGAACCAATATGGCCCCAGAACTACTCCGACACGGCAATGTTTCTGTTTACGAGTGTCCCGACATTCATCCTCAATGTGCTGATCTGTAAAAAAGTTGTCAATAATCGATTTCTTCGATCGATGAATACCCGGATCGAAGTGAGACTTTGGATATTGACTGTGGTGACTTTTGTTGTTTTGACTTTTGGCGCTAGTTCCAAGGTTGGTTTTATGATTTTTGAAAACTGTCCATAGTAGCAATTCTTTGTTTTAGCTCATATTCAACATTCCGGGAATCAACGCACACTTTGCCACAATAATGTACGTACAAAGCATAGTTTTTGACATTACCGTACTCGGCCCTTCCTGGTTTTTATTGTGGTCGAGCAAGACCTTTCGAATCGAACTAATGGCACCATTCAAATGCCAAAATAAGGTTGACGTAGTAGAGCATCGTGCAAATTTGAAATTTTGTCCTAATGGCCAATTAAGAGTTGTAAACGTCAATTTTTGACTTTTTACATTGATGGAAAAAAGATTTTAACGAATACAGATTTAGTTGTTGAAATTGGTTTTAAAATAAAACTGTCACAAAAAAAACTAAAGTCGATTAAAACAAACATTAAACAAAAAGTAAACTGCATGCCGAAAATCTTAACTATTTCTTTACCAACAACATCAAAAAACAAATGCGTCAGAATGGCAACTTTTACCTACCCACATCGCCATTGAACTGACCAAAGATGTGAAGCATGTGTGTGGTATTAACTTTTATGAGTTATGGATACCACTTTGTAACCTATTTTGTCGAATCAATCCACTTCCTATATTTATATCCTACAACATGTTCTTTTACCATGATAAAGTTACTTTCCACTTTGGTAGGCATTGGTTATTCTTAAAAATCTTAAAAACTGGATTTGTATTTAACTCTTCTGTTGTTCGCCATCTCTTGAAATGCCAAAATTCGAAGACTACTTTTTCGCCATCATTCCACTAACTTACATATTACCCACCTTAATCGTTTCATTAGTTGAAATTATTGCCATTTTTGTCGTCAGCAAAAAGCCAGACAGAAGCACTTTGAATTCGTCATTCCACAGACTCTATGCCATTGACACGATTCTTCGCGCCATTACAACAGTCTCTTTTTATGCGGTATTTCGAACAACCCTTGCGCCAATGTTTGTGCCATTTTATGAATTCCTTGGGGAAAGATACAACTTTTGGACGCAGTTAATGCCGTTTTTGTTGTACTACAGTACCTATGCGATTCAATGGATCAATTTGGTGATGACATTCAATCGATGTACTGTATTCTGGCTGAAACATAAATATACGGTTTTCTGGAAGCGTCATTTCTGGTGGATTGTATTGATTGCCCTCAGTGTACCGTTAGCTCCAACAATACCATTGTGGACGTATCAATACAGCATTTTTAAGGGCTATGATGGCACGATTTGGTGGGACAACAAAATATCACATTCATGGAAGAACAACTATTCCGATGCCATCACATTTGCCATCACAAGTGTCCCGACATTGATAATGAATTTGTGGATTTGCAAGAAGTTGATCGCTAGCGGAATAAAGAGTTCACACGATTTTCATCTGTGGATTTTAACAGTTTCTTCGTTTGTTTCTATGTTTTGTAGTACCATTATAAATGTAAGTTGTTTTGATGTTTTGACACTTTTGATTTTCTGGCACGTTTTACGCATTGGCACTTATGTTTCATGTCCCAACTTACGAGTGTTTTTCCAGCTCTCGTTTAACATACCGGTAATCAACGAATACTATGTTGAACTCATGTTTGCCCAGAATGTGATGATGGATGTTTCGACACTTGGGCCGACATGGTTTATTTTGTGGACAAGCAAGACGTTTCGTGAAGAAATCATAATGGTTGTGACATGTTTCCGGGTTCAAAACAATGATGCATGGATGAATTCAAACATTCGATCAGTTTCTGTTGTGGCTATACGGGGTTCTTGATAGTTTTATGAACAAAATATTGATAAATAAACAAAAACTGAGAATTTTTGTTGAAGTTCATATTAGCCACGTGTTCACACTTCAATGTCCGCTTTGTAAAACACCTGTTACACGTTGTTATTACAAAAACTGGCAAATGAGTAAACTGGACGTTGGGAGGAAATGGTTGAACACGTTCCAGTTTATGATAGCATTTTGACGTAGCAATAACTGTGTAAAAACTGACAAATGCTTCATTTTTGCACTGATGTCATAAAAAATGCATCCTGAAACATTGCTTATAAAAAAGCAACTGTGACTTCACCTTTGAAGTAGGTCAGTGCGTCTTGATGCATCAAAGACCTGATTAAAAGCACAAATAAAGTACATTCCAGTTTTAATCAATTCAAATCAAACTTTGAATTATCAAGTGGCTTCGAATGATGATAGTAACACCAAAGAAGTGTGATCCAAAACACGTAAAAGGTGTAAAGTGTTTAGTAACATCTGATACCAAACACGTTTGATCAAAGTCAACCGACATGAGATGATATGAGCTTCGAATAACCATTTATTTTTGTTATCTAAAAAAACTGTTAACTAGGGACAGTTGTCATATTAAAGTTTACGGCACTTTTTTGCAGTACTTTCTAATTGCAACTTTCCCCGGACCATCGTAATCAAAACGTACAATCTGTGCGAGGTAGATCTTATTTTAAAACAGGAAATGAAATTAGGCCGACAAGCTTAACAATTTAGATATCAAGATCTATGTACAGATAGTTTTACTTATCTTGATCACTTGACTTTTCATAGACATTGTTTTCTGTTTAGTTTTGAGCTAGAAGTGACGGCACACAGAATGATGTTTCAATTCCGTGGATTTGCAACTCTTCGTCGTGCAATCACCGCCGTCGCCGTTGCCTATCTGTTCTACAGTATTGTTGCATATTTATTATTAGATAAAGAGGATTTAAAAGAAACAACATTGGCCGATGTGGTTTTTGATTGTCTAGCTGAAAAATTTCAAAATGGAAACTCTTTTGATGCCGCTTTTACGTGGATTTATCTGTCGGAAGTCGTAACGGTATGTTTGATAGTAGTTTTTAAACTGAGTCATAAATGAGAAACTGTTTAGACATGCAGTGGCGCCGCAAATAAAACAATAGTGGCGGAACAATTTTTTGGTGATGAGCAAAAATATTTTATCCCAGCAATAACACCAAATTTCGAGTATTCATTGTTGACCCTTGGCGTGGGGCACAACATTGACGCGGAGAAAAAGATGTTGAAGAAATACACAAATTGCAAGAATTTTGTGGCAGTCGATCCTAGCAGTGAAATTAACGAGGAATTGGTGGTCAGTGCCGGTGGACGGTTTTTGCAGCGAACCGTTGGCGCGAAGGATGAAGTTGCTGAGGCTTATCTTATGAGTATGTTTTTTAAACTGCATAATGAATTGGCATGGCCATAACACTTCAGATCGACAAGGAAACGACAGCGAATGGTTCAACATGACCTATACAAGCTTGCAAAATGTGATCAAGCAAGCCGGAATGCAAGACCACGTCGATCTTATGCTGATGGACATTGAGGGGGCTGAATTCGAGATCCTGACCAACTTTATTGGTAAGCATGCCCATCTTTGGCTTTTCACAAAGCTATAGCAATTATATTACAGACAACCCTGTTAAGCACACTCCCATCTGCCAGTTCAACGTCGAAATCCACAGTCCATGGAACAATGGCGTTCAAAAGGACCACATTGTGAACACATTGTTCAGGTTAACAGAAAAACGACAGTATCTGTTGTTTATAGCAAATGGCGTTGTCCACAAGAAACAGGTCTATAATCGATGTTTCTTCATCAACGTTAAAGATCCCTATTGTGTCAACAAGTATTATCCTGCTCTTAAAATGCCTATTTAGTTTGATAAACATAATTTAAACTGCTGAGCAGATTGAAATGAAAACTTAAAAACTGCAAAGTCTGTCACGTACTTACACTTTTGAGAACGTCTTATACAGAAAATTCTGTTTTGTGCTAGGCCTAACTTATAGGTTTAATGTACCGATTGACATTCGTAAAACAAAGCTACATGCATACACATTTGAATAAGCACAAGTACATTTGTTCAACTTTTAACTTTTTTTAATAATGTTTTATTAATAGCAATAGCAGGTTTTCCGGCTAATCGTGTTTAACAAACGTGCTTCCGACTTTAATGCATTGTCGCTGAATGGAAAAAAATAGCAGACGGCAAAAATGCACTCACTATAAAACAAAATCGATTTTGACCATTTTGTTCGAACATGGGTTAATGGACTTTTGTAATAAACTGTTAACTTATTGAACTAACCAACAACTTATATTGTTTTGTTTTTTTTTTGCCACCACAATCACTTTTGTCATTGTTTCTAAATATATACTTACCTAGATGAATAGTAAACTGCATCGAATAGTGGCCATATTTTGATCAAACAATCATCATTACTCACTTCCTTCTCCACGCAACCAAAAAGCTAGCCGGACATCAAAAGTTACACTTTTGTACCTTTATGTTATGACAGTTTTTCATTGTGGATTAAACAATGCTTACATCACATAAAAGCTTTTGGGAGCAGTGTTTTTCTTACTCATTACCGAGCAACTGGTACTGGTAGTGCTGGTATAAAAAGTGGGGAAACAACCACGGCTTGTTACATTTATACAATTCCCTGATGTTCGAGCTACCGTTGTGCCGTTGTGACGGCACACATAGTTGAGTATCGTCTCATTGCAATATAGGTAATTGCAAGGCGACGTAGTTTATCAAATTTATGCAGCTTTCAGAGGATGGTTTTCTAAAAATATTGTGGTTATGTTGTTATCTTTCGGTACAATTTTTTGCTGATAAACTTTTTTGCTTGTAAACTGACAATTTTTGTCCTTTCGCTTGTTCCACTACTTAAATCATCCGAGTTGGCTATTTTTTAGTTTTTAAACTAAAGAAAGGTCTTTGTTTCAGAAATGGCAGACCTCACAACAGTGATAACATCCCTCGCTTTCGACGATTACTGTTTCTTCATTGTCCCCTTTCTTTATACGGTTCCAACAATGACCCTATCAATATTCGAGATCGCTGTTATCATTCGATCCAACATGCGAAAAGGATCCTACAGCTTAAAATCATCATTCTACACCATTTTTGCTATTGACACAGTTTGGCGAATCATCGAGCCAGTCGTCTTTTTCTTGTGCTTCAGAATGCCACAAACACCTATGTTTTACAACTACCTCTACAGTCTCGGCGAAGTCTACAACTTCTGGACTCAAATCGTCCCAGTGACACTGTATTACTGTAATTTTGTCGTTCAATGGATGAATTTGTTGCTGACTTTCAATCGGTTTACTGTATTTTGGCTCAAACACAAATATACCATGTTTTGGAGGAGGAAATTGAAATGGTTACTGTCGGTGGTCTTGATCATCCCATTGATACCGGTATTGCCACTTTTCACCGAGCAATTCACACTTTTCCACTATGATAATGGCATATTGAGCTGGGATCACAAAATACAGCCGAAATGGTCAAACAGTAATTCCTCCATGTTGATGTTTGGCTTAACTGGTGTTCCATCGCTGATTTTGAATCTTTGGTTGTGTGCCAAAATAATTAGCGGCCGAAATGGTGGCAGCTTATCATCGACATCCGGAAAAACTGACTTCCGGCTATGGGTATTGACTGTTTCGATGTTTGCTTTTACGTTTATTTGTACTTTTATTCAGGTTTGAAAACTGTAATGATGTTCCTTTTTGAATGTATTTCTGTTTTTAGCTAACCTTTAACATCCCAGGCATCAGTGACTTCATGTTTGCTCATTACAAAGAAGTTATGTATTTGCAGTTTTTCCTCTTCGACATCACAACCCTCGCGCCATCATGGCTGATTCTGTGGACGAGTTCGACCTTTCGGGCGGAACTTATGGCCACAATTACCTTCCGAAAAGTGCATCATCACATGGGTGATCAAACGTCGGGTGTTCATTCGGCTTTGCGCACCAGTTTTGTTCGAGTTAATTGATTGCGGGGTTTTTGGAATGTTTAAAAACTGTCGATAAACTTCCGACCTTAATAAAACAATGTAAAAAGTGATGTCGGCACACTTGGATATTGGCTTACACACTTTCCGTTTGTTGCAAACAACATAGATAGCCACGAAATCCGGAAACACGGTAATGCTATACGGCATTGGCACAGAGCACAGATTACCTGGTTTTTTAGTTGGGGCATGAATGGGTCATGTTAAACCATCTTTTAAAGATTGGATGGTTTGAAAAATTGCCTTTATTTAAGCTTTTTTAAATTTGAATCTTTACAAACAAAAACTGTAAAGCGATGATAGTTTTGCGAAAAAGCTTACTGTTGTTGAGATTCCATGTGGAAAACGTAAAAATTAAAACTACAATAAGTGTGAGGATCCCCAAGTCTATTCAATCGTATTTTTTTAACGAGCAAGGACATCTCGCGGCTAAACGCTTTTCAGTGTTTACTCGTAAATTGCTTTAGCGCTTTGTTTTTGTTGAAACTTTTTCTGATTTAATTTACGCTACTTTAAAAAAGAAACGTACTTTTGGCACTTTTTGTGATTTAGTGTTTTTTAAACTGAAGCTTCTACCCGTCGCAAACAATAAACAGAATCCTAGGTTACATGTTCCTCCAAAACCCAATTCTATCAACCCCATAAAAACCGTGCAGATCCCTTTGAACCCATGGGTGCACGTATGCGTTTCATATGATTAGATATGCCAAAGGCATACGTACATAGCTCAATTTTACGGGTCTGCCGCGTCGACGACGTCGGCTTCTTTCCACCCTCTCTCGAAGTGCGACGTAGGAAAGCGTAAGAATAGGATCCTCGCGGTCCTGAGACCCCCTGGAGCTCCGCCCCCTTTTCACCCGGGGGTATGGGCACCCCGGTCTTGTGAGTCTTTGCTCCGGATAACGGAGCAAAGACCCTCAAGCAGTGCCGTCGACGGAGGGGAGGAGGGGGGAATCCATTGTTGGGGAATGTCTGCGGGGAGTCTCGTCACTTGATTTGGACTACTTTGAAAAAAGTGCGTTTAAACTTGTTAAAAAGTTGAAAATTGTCAAAAGGTGTGACGATTCTGGACTATTTTGTCAAGGCAGACCACGGAGGGCACAGTATACTTTATAAACTGCTTCTAACTGCAAGTTGGCGTGCATCTAGTTCCACGAAATGATGTTTGAATTATTTTCTGCCATCACTTTTTTCCTCGAAACCACCGGCATAATTGTCTTATCGTTTTGTGTGTATTTCACGGCGAAGACGGCACTCTCGAGCCACTAAATACATATTCAAGATTTATTCATAGGCTCTCCGACCACCGATTAACTACCCTAATTTGCTCGTTGGCACATCCACCACCACCTTCGACGATGCTCTTACGGGCTTCGAGGGCCGCCGCCGCTGCCGTTGCCGTCGGCGCGGGCCGAGTGCCCTTGGCTGCCCTCCTGGCTAACTTCCTTATCTTTCTAAGTTTTGCCCCGTCACAAGTCGACGGCAATGACCTTAAACGTATTTTGAGCGGGTTATCAGACTACGACAAGGAAGAGATACCGACTCAGGACAAGGGTTTGTTTTTCTAAATCTCAAATCTCAAAACTGCAGGAAAAAATATACGCCAAAACCGCATAAAAATTGCTTTTTCCGCCTAGTTTAGCTATCTAATATTTTCGAATGCTATCCATAGACAACAAACAACATTATGTATCCAAAATAGAAGTCATAAATATGCAAACCCTAGATTATGATGGCATTGACATTGATATTGTAATGATGCCATGCTTCGGTTCCAGACAGACCAACAGTGGTGACGATCCAAATGTACATCGAGGGCATGACCTCCTTCCGGGCACAATCGAATGATTTCTCCATCGACATCTATTTCCAGGAACACTGGATTGACAAACGACTCGCACACAATGGCACTAAACGCATTTTGATTAAAGATAGGGCCAGTTTTGACCAAATTTGGCATCCTGGTGAGTCGGGGTTGGGGTTGTCTGACATTCAATCTCTGTTTGGTGGTGGTAAGATTTCCGGGTTTTTTAATTTTGTGAAATGTAGCGTAGTGCTTCCGGGGTTTGGGATTAAACTATATACGATATTGCGTTAAAAAATGCCACACTCCATTGTAATGGTTAACTTATATGCGATGAAATATTGTAAAACTGGACATGTTGTACTAGCACGAACACCAAAACAACTTTGACACTTTCGAGAAGCATAAAATATTCAACTTTCAAAACTCACCATCTGTTGTGTTCGCTCTTTACCCGGTTAAGCGTGTAATGCCATTGTTGTTACTCGAACAATACTGGTCATACTGGTCACAACACATGGGAACTTTGAGATTTTAAAAATCTAATAATTTTTGATTTGATTTTGATTTCTAAAATTTTAACTTTTGTTTTGACGTCTTTATTGTTGCGGTTGTTTTGAACTAATTTTTAAATTTTCCAGATATCTACTTCGCAAATGCCCGAACAGCTGACTTCCATGAAGTAACATCGCCAAATTTTCTTGGTGAGTCCACTAATTCCAACTTCAATCTCTATCTCAATGAGTTCAAATCTCAAAAAACAGGGCCATCATCCCCCAAATTTTATGAGCCCACAAACAACCCCGTCTACCTATACCTATCCCATAGATACCGCTGTTGTGTCAAATGATTTCAGTCATTTTAATTAGCTATAACTCCCCAATAGCTCCCCACATTGCGAAAACTTGCATAATGAACTTCTTTTTTTTCAGTCTGGCTCTATCCTAATGGCACTCTATTTTATGACTGTCGGTAAGTCGCTTTGATTCAGGGGGGATTCACCAGAGGTTTAAAGCCGCAAATTACGGTGGGAGATGGTTTTACGGGTTTTTAATGGGGGCTGAAGTAAAATTACGATTAATTTGAGTCTGGATTGAGACCAATAAATGTGCCATATTGCAGGATATCGCTCACTGTTATTTGTACACTCAATTTGGCGAGGTTTGTGATTTCGAAAACTGAACTTCAATGAACTTTTCATTCATGTCATTTTAGGTATCCATTGGACAGTCAACTGTGCTCCTTGCGAATTCTCAGTTGTAAGTTTGGTGAAAATTCATAATTGACGGTTGGAAAAACTGGCTGAAGTGAAGGCGTTTCATGATAGAAGTCAAAGTAAAAAAAAGAACTGCTCTCGTCAGTCAGTAGTTACATTTTGACAAATTGACATGTCGCAAAAGCTGTGTCTTTTCGCGCAAAAACATTCGTTTGAAGTCTCAAGGGATGTCCGGCACAGCCAAGCGTTCAAAAATGGGGCGACAAAAACTTTGAAGTTGAAAGAACCGTTTTTTGTGTGGTGATAAACATAAACTGTTCACGTTAAGTTGAGTTTTTCGATCAATGAAAATATGATTTTTATCACTAAATTTTATTCTTTGGTTCATAAAATTAAAAACTGTTGTTTGTGTAGCCTAAAAAATGTACGGTGCCCTCTTACAGATGCCTACGACGTGGAACAAATTATTCTCAAGTGGAAAGACACAGCGGCCATCGACATCAACGCCGAGATTAAAATGCCTGATATGCGGTTGCGGAAGTTAGAGGTGGCATCGAGGAATGATTCCTATGCTACTGGTGGGTATAAACTGCTTCTTAAATGGACCCGTGACCATAATTTTAGGCATCTGGTCGTGTGCCATTGTCAACTTTCGCATCGATCGCGAGCTCATGCATCACATCATTCAAACCTACATCCCGAGTGGGCTCATTGTTACAATTAGCTTTTTCTCGTTTTGGTAAATCATTTTAAACTGTAGAAGAATACAGTAATATTTCATTAGGCTCGACGTTGAAGCCGTTCCCGGTCGCGTTTCCCTGTGTATTACAACCATTTTAACAGTGGCAACACAGAACAGTGCCGCCAAAATGGCCCTACCCCAAGCATCCGACTTGAAAGCCATTGATGTTTGGATGGGCGTGTGTTTGACCTTTGTTTTTTCGACTATGATCGAGTTTACGTGAGTTTGGGTTTGAAAAACTGGACTTCGAGCAGATGGGCGGATAAAACAATCTTCAGAGTTGTCAACTTCTGCGTCCGTCGCAAGCCACGAAACCGCACGAAAGAAGCCGTCTCGATGGGGCTAGGCGAACAGGTGCAGCGACTGATCTATGCTAACCAAGTTTGTACCTTTGTTGTGATTACTAACAAAACTTTTTTCCTTTTTTTTCTATTCTTCTTAACTTTTATCACCTTAACAATAACGCTCATATTGATAAAACTGCCTCATTGCCCATCTCTTAAAATCCTACTTTTTTTCAGCTGATGGCCGATGCCGAATCGCCCCTCCACCAACGCAACACCAACTGTCGGTCCATCATATTCGAGGATGAACAGAACGGCACTCTCAACGCTAAACATAATGGCGACCTAAATCATTCAACTGACAGTGTTATTTTTGCGGATCAAGCCAGTCTCAAAATGTCGACGCCACCGGCTACGCGACTTTTCCGACGTTTTGCCAATGGTCCCAAACCCGAGAGCCCTAAACCCATGTCGCTTTTGAATGGCACCGCCGAGGAATGGAAACGCGGTCAAAGGCTGTCACGAACAAAGAAAAAGGCTGAAGAAAGGTAGGAAACTTTTGAGGTTAACTACTTCCGGCAGTAACGCCCTTGCATCTTGGCATTGGCGTTGCAAATGTTTGAGGGTGCTTTTTTGGACCGAATACATCGGCAAAGGCAAAGGCCAAAAAAGTAAAAAGTAAAAAGTAAAACATGGCGGCATGCCAATTAGTTGATTTGGGGACATTAGGGTGCAAATTATCAGATAAGCGAAGGGTACTATATGCAATTTAAAGGTCAAAACAGTCCAAACATAAAGAAAACAAATATTTTCAGAATGTTACGAGCCGAAGAAAACCGCCGATTAGCCCAAAGCATCGATCGGCATGCGCGGTTCCTATTTCCCCTGGTATTTGTCCTCTTCAATGTGGTGTATTGGGGCTTCTATCTGGGTACTTCACCGAGTGAATAAGGCACATTTGATTTGATTTGTTGTTATTAATTTCATACTATACTCCATCAATTTGCTCAATTGACTTTTGTTATTTTTCGAAATAAACTGTTTTAAGTTAAACGTTCACAATCAAAACAATCTCGGGTTTATAAAACATAAAAGATAAACTGATGGCCGTTTGGAACCACTTTTTTCCAGCCAATGAACTCCACTGACCCGGACAGTAATGATACTGCACTACATACATCACCATCGCGCGTGCTGTGCTCATCATTGGCAACCGCCGATGCCCTTGACCATCTTATTCTCGCCACATTAGATCATTCGATTACACTTTACGGCCTGTTTCACTTGTTCGGCCATGGCAACCTACAGGCTAGCCGCAGGGCTATGCTGTCTGTTGGTATCGATTGTTTTTGCGGTGGCCTTGAATACAACTATTTTGGATCCTAATTTTGTAAGTACGTTTTATATTTGTTTAAAAACTGATCAGAATGGTTGTCCTAGATCCCAATCTACAATGCCCTCATCGGAAAATCCTCCTACAAAACCTACGCCGACGTCGATCAATTGCTCAAGTCGATCGAGGAATTGTCTGACATTCAACGACAGCTTCTTAACATTACTGATGTAAGCTTTTTTGATTAATTAAATAAACTGATGCGTATGAGTTTTTAGGGCTCCGAGAAAGAAAAGAATAAGTATCCAACGGACAAGTTCAAACGGCGCCTATACAACTTGGTGAGGAAAAAGACAAGGCCGATGAATTTGCCCTATCTTTTTCAAGGTGATATAGTGCTAACACCGGAAGAAATGGCTGCCATTATCACTTCTGCTAAACTCAAACTTATCGGAGTGAATGACGGAACCACTGTGGATCGCGAAAAACATACACCCACAGCCGATCTGGACAAGAAGTGGAATGTTTTACCTATTCCTTACTTTATTGATAAAAACGGTATGGAGTGACAAAACATTATTATTAAAACTGTATATATATTTTCGTTTGATAATTTCAGTGAATCGCAGAGCTATCATTGCCGGAATGAAACTATGGACAGACACCACATGTATCTCATTCGAAGAAAAAGCCAACACTGCTGTCGGCATCAACTTTATCAAAGCCGAAGGATGCTATTCAAACATCGGAATGCACATAGGTCGACAGTTTATTTCCATCGGTGAAGGCTGCGAGCATCCCGGAATCATTGCGCATGAGATTGCCCATGCACTCGGGAATCACCACGAACAAAGTCGCTTTGATCGTGATGATTATGTCAATGTCGTCTATGATTATGTTATTCAAAGCATGGAGGGCAATTATATCAAGTACGATCCAAACCAAACAGCCGATTATGGTGTGAGCTATGACTATGGTTCTATCATGCATTATGACAAACTTGTAAGGGGTTTTAAACTGGTCGCTGAAATTTTCACGACGACAGTAATGATGGTGTTTGCAGGGCCTGAGCTACACAAATCAAACAATCTACCCCGTCGATCCCAACTTTAGCGATACCATCGGTCAACGCGAAACTCCATCCTTCAACGATGTGAAAAAGATAAACTTTGCCTATTGTAATGACACCTGTTTACTAGATCTAATATGTCAACACAATGGTTACACCGATCCTAAAAACTGTGAAATCTGCCGATGCCCTGAAGGCTTTAGTGGTGATTACTGTGAAGAAGTGACAGAATCGTCGCCCTCTTGTGGCAATCAACTATTGGCGGCGTTGAATGAGGTGATAACCTTGACGCAGTCTGGTAATCTAACTTGTTATTATTTGATTAGAGCTATCCCGGGACGGTCCGTCAATTTATACGTCAATGAAGTTGGGTTGACTGATAGTGCGCCGTGTGCTCATGAATATTTGGAACTACGCTATGGTGGAGACATGGGAGCCACTGGTGCGCGACTGTGTGGGCAGATTTACGAAAAATCGATTATCAGTGAGACGAATGAAATTCTCGTGATTTACAAAAGTCAATCAATCGCGGGAAATTTTAACGTGAGCTATTCGATTGGCGGAATAACTAACAAAACTGAAGAACATGAATCGATAACTGAAAGCTCAACTACGACGACGCCGATGCCGACTACAACAACAACTACGGAGGCAACTACCACGACAACTACGACAACAACACCTCAATCGACAACAACAGAAACTGCGCAACCTTCATTGATCACGACATTAGAAACCACTCCGAGTGAAACCCCCACCACTTCTATCCCAAAAACTGTGTCCACGCCTTCTCCTATTATAATTGGCACTACTAAAACCCTTCCGGTCATCGTTCGACATTCCGGCGCCATGGCAACGATCACAATGGACAACTCTCAATGGCCATTCACCGCGTGCAAAGAAAATAGTGTCAACATTACCATCCCTTACAAGTACAACAAAATGGCACGCATTGAACGTGATCTAGGCATTTTGATAACAAATTGTGTCAAAACCGCGATGGTTGAGATAGGCAAAGAACAGGTTGAAACGATTATTGGTGAAAAGGCTGCCCCAGAAAAACGATTTCGAATCATCACAACTGTCAGTATTGACTATTCTGATTTGCTCAATCGTATCGATATTGAATAAAGATTGAAGTTTTAATAAACTGAAGCGGTTCTTTTGATTTGAAAAACGCGACTATTTTTACTATGACTGTCCTGGTTAAAACTAAAGTTATCTTTTTTTGCGTGGTTTTTTATAAACTGGTTGGATGGCGGCAGTTAATTAAGTAGAACTGTTACTACAACATAATATAAGGGTATTGGTAGACACGGATAATACACGGGATGTTAGATGACGACGGAAGCAAACAGCGATGATATCTGCCAATAACAACTAAATGCACAGCTCTTTGGCAAAGTGCCCAGAGCGCAAAGTTTTATTTTCCCTTTCAGCACCAAAAACTGCTCGTCTCTTCCCCTTTTTTGCTTCGACATTATCAGTCTTCGCTCAAAATTGTCTTCCCACTTTTTTATAACTTTTAACTTAACGGCTTTTACTTAGCTTTGTTTTAATGTATATCTTGTCCCACTTTACCGTCATTGAGGAACAAAAATTGAATACGAACCGTTTGCTTGCGGACAGCCGTGTTGCACAGTTCCAATTTATATATTTTTTTCATTCCTAACTTAATTTTTAGCTTCGACATCCATCCAGATCATCGCTTCTCTTGTGGTAATGGCCTTTCCGAACCCTCCGATCTTTGCTAAATACTACACCGAGCGAGCAATATCTCGAAAGCGATGTCCTCCGCCACCGCCTGTTCCAAAGCAATTCGTCATTTTTGGTGAGCATTATGACATGGAAGAAGTGAGTTTAAACTGAAATAACAATTACCCCAACATACTTCAACTTATTCTTTCAGCCGATTATCAAATCACTCCCCGAGATGGGTCAAGTCCAAGTCTTCAAAGTGCCAAAAACCATGGATGAATTCAAAGCAGAATTGAAACGCCTTAATAGCAGTATCATGGCAATGTTTCTTGATCTCATTCAACTTTTGATTAAGTAAGTTTTTTTGCGAATAAAAACTGGTCATGAAAAGTAATTTTTGTTTTTTTCAGTAATACAGGTTCAAAGCACCGTCACGAAGCATTCGAAAACCTCCGAGTACTATTTATCAACATGCATCACCTCGTCAATGAATGCCGAACAGCCCAAGGTTTCGCGTCCCTCGTCGTAATGCAGAATGAGCGGATTAAGCAGCTTCGGGAGCTGACGACCGACTTTCAAATTACCCGAGCCAACATTGAAAACCTGTTGGGCGAAGCCCAGAAGTGCTCCGTGGGAATTGAAATCCCATTCGATTTGGAAAAGCTCCGCCGAGCCCATAAAGCAGCCCAGAAGTCTTCCAAATCCATACAAGACGCTTTCGACACCAAGCTATCTTCCCAATACAGACCCGTGGCAGTTCTCAAAGATGGCGACATATCAGAAATGTTGGAACTCCGAAAGGCTATTCGGAATCTGTCGGTGAACAATTCCAATACACAACCTCACTTTTTGCAATGACTTATACGGTGTTTTTTGTATAGTATTGTTCGGTTATCGGTTAATGACGAATGAATGGGTATTGTCAGATACATAATAATTTTGACATACATGCCTACTTTTCAACAACAAAAACACTCGCCAATAGCTTCAAAATGTATGGGACTACGAGGTCCCGCCCCCTTTCGTCATGGTAGTGTCGTAGTTGTTATCCGTGAAAAGCTGTGCGGATGCGGATGTCCTTGGGGTGGAAAAAAGTTCCGTCCGACGAAAAGTAGAACTCCGAGAAGGGGTTGATTGTGTGGAAAAAAGGTCGTATAATATAATAGCGCTGTCGAGAGGTGTTTCCATATTTGTATCATTTTCGTTTTTCAGATATGCCATAGTCGTGTACTTTCTTTTTGAATGATATTTTCAAAACTGCTCCTTCCACCATGATGCCATTGCCATTGCCTCTGTTTCTTACAAACTTCCTCCTCTTCTCCTTGTGCCTAACAGTGCCTGAAGTCGATGGAAACGAGCTCAAACGCATCCTTAACGCATTACCCGGCTATGAAAAGGAGGAAATTCCAACTCAAGATGAAGGTTAGCGCTCTTTTTTTGCTTTTGGGAGGATTACTGGCTTAAATTGAGATTGAAATGGGCGAAAAGCACTCTATTTCGATTTAATTTGTTGTTTTTCGTTACTTCAATCAGGAAAACTGCCTTTTTTACGCTAAGCTCAAAACTTACAAACAAACGTAATTTCAATAAACTGGCAATTACACCTGATTATGTATGTTCCAGACAGACCAACAGTGGTGACAATCCAGATGTACATCGAGGGCATGACCTCATTCCGTGCGCAATCGAATGACTTCACCATCGACATCTACTTCCAGGAAAGATGGGTCGACAAACGCCTGGCTCACAATGGCACAAAGCGTATTTTGATCAAAGACCGAGCGAGTTTCGGCCAAATTTGGCATCCCGGTGAGTCCCCATTCAATGCCATCGTTGCAATATTGCCGAATTCTCCGCAAATTCAGTCAGATGCAACGAGGACCCCCACGTGATAAAAATATATCAAAATAATATACGAACATTGTGCTCTTTGCAGACATTTATTTCGCAAATGCACGCACGGCATCCTTTCATGAGGTTACTTCGCCTAATTTTCTCGGTATGTTACATGACCTATGCTTTGTATCGTAAAACTGTGGAATTTTTGATGATATACTTGTTACAGTGTGGCTCTACCCGAACGGAACCCTATTCTATGATTGCCGGTATGTTGTTGCTTGTTTTTAAAACTGACGAAATCGATAGACCAGCGTTTCAGAATATCCCTAACCGTCATCTGCACGTTAAACTTGGCAAGGTCCGTTACCATAATCGATAGATAGACACATTTTAACTTGGGTCTCAACACTTTTAGGTACCCCTTGGACAGTCAGCTATGCTCATTAAGAATATTAAGTTGTGAGTTGGAGCGTTTTGGCGGGGGTTACGTCAGACGGAATATGTTTTAACGGGTTTTTTGAGGATGCATGATGATTTTGGATCCAAAGTTTAAAAAAAGCATTGAAAAACAAAAAAACTGCATAGCTTAATCCCAGTTTTCCTTCAGATGCCTATGACGTCCAACAACTCATCCTCAAATGGAACGACATCGCTGCCATCGACATAAACTCAGAAATCAGAATGCCCGATATGCGGCTCCGGAAGTTGGAGCCCACGTCGAGGAATGATTCCTATGCTACGGGTACGGTTTACCTTTAAAAACTGAGCGGCTCAATGAAATGCTTTAGGAACATGGTCGTGTGCCATAGTCTACTTCAGTATTGATCGCGAACTGACACATCACATCATTCAGACGTATATGCCGAGCGGGCTTATTGTGACTATCAGCTTTTTTTCGTTTTGGTAAGATTAAACTGACATCACTGTTTATTGTCATTTGCATTGTAGGCTGGACGTCGACGCCGTCCCCGGCCGCGTAAGCCTTTCAATCATGACAATTTTAACAGTGGCAACACAGAATAGTGCCGCCAAAATGGCCCTACCTCAAGCATCCGACTTAAAAGCCATTGATGTTTGGATGGGTGCGTGTTTGACTTTTGTTTTTTCGACTATGATCGAATTTACGTAAGTTTTTTTTTTGTAAACTGCACGAATTGGTTTTCGACGAGACAAGTTTACTGTAATTTAGGGTGGTCAACTTCTGTGTTCGTCGAAAACCACGCAATCGAACGAAACGTGTCGTTGCCACTGGCATTGGGGACCAAGTGAATCGTCTTGTGTATTCAAACAAGGTTAGCAAAACTATAAACTGCAATCAGTAATCCAACTCCTTTCAGTGCATGGTAAACGTCGAATCCCCCGTCCATCAACGCAATGCCACTTTCTTCGATCCGGATCAACCCTGCCACACTCCAGATTTCAAGATTCCATCCAGTCCAGCGAGCATTTTCCCAGATCGCCCGGATCCAAACAATTTTTCGACCCCGCCGACAGTACTCCGACGCTTTGTCAACGTCAATGGCACTGCTAATGGGTGTCCACACCCCTCGGCCTTCATGAATGGCACCGAGGAATGGAAACGCAATCAGAGGATGACAAGGACAAAGAAAAAGGTCGAAGAAAGGTATGTTGGATGCTTTTTAAAACTGGCGCTACGTCTCAATATTGGAAAAAAACAAAAAGAAACATTCTGTGTGACGGCCCAATTAACTTTCTGACAGCAGTCGACCGCTTGCCAAGGAATATAAAAATTGGCAGCCGTCAAACGGAATGTTTCCAATGCTTGAGAGAACAATGGGGGTGGGATAGTCAAGAATTCAGGAAGTAAAAACTGTCGTGCTTGTGTTAAGCTGAAGCTACAAGGAAAAACTTTTAGAATGCTCCGAGCTGAAGAAAATCGTCAACTGGCTGTAAGCATCGATCGCAAATCACGATTATATTTTCCTCTCGCATTTTTGCTTTTCAATGTGGTATACTGGTGGTACTATTTGTACACTTCTGCTAAAGATTGATTTGATGTTATTATAAAATTTAAACTGGCTGGAAAACAAAGAAAAATTTTCATTATTAAGCAAATTTGCAAATTTAAAAAAGCAAAATCAAAACCTCAAAAGAGTATCATAAAAATTGAAGTCAAAAGAGCAAACCAAAAATCAAAAGAATCAAACGGTCGGCCGGCTTTCATCGTCAACTTCAAGGCTGATATTGTCGCCGAAGGTGGCATACAACTGTTGCCGAAGGGCATCCATTTGGGCTCGGACACCAGCAATCTGCGCATTGGCAATGGTCTGGTCTTCTTGAGCCTTTGCTAGCTGTTTTTCCACGACTTCTGAAGCGGTTTCGGGCGTACTGTGGAAGAAGACAGTGCCGACTTTGACGGGGATCTTTGGCTCATCGGATTCGATCAAAGCAGATTCGGCGTCCTCGAGGGCGACAATGCTCTTTTTCAGGGCAAGAATCTTGGCCTAGAAAGGTTAGATGTGATGATAAACTGCACTAACAGAAGAGTTGACATACCCCAAGTTGCTGTTCACGATCATAGAGACGAGCAAATTCGTTGATCTTTTTCTGATCTTCGGGGGAAACGACGGTTTTGGGCTCCATCTATAAAATGTAAAAACTGAGCCATCATAACTACGATTTCGGAAAAGGTATCACAGGACCAACAAATCCATAAAAACCACATCCAAATGCAAACATTAACCAATTTATTAACTTAACATAACAAAACTCAACAAAAATATATAAATCAAACGACGAATCAAATTTTTCGCGCAGAAATAGCGGCAGATAGTTCGTGCTTTTTGATGCGGTTCTTCCTGAAACATAATCTTTATACAAAACTGCATTGCCTGCATTAGTTACCAACCTTTTCTCGGTAACACGACCAATCTTGACAGTCTCACGGACACGAGAAATCTCAAGCACAAGTCGCCGACCAGCAAAATGCACACCTTCAAGCATTTCCAAAGCTCGTTGAACATCGCCTGGATTGACGAATTCGACGAAACCAAAGCCTCGTTTGCCACCGGTCAGCGATTCCGGGAGTCGGATTTCCTTGATTTCACCAACAGCTTCCATGATTGGTTTCAATTCGGATTCTTTGATGTCAAACGGAAGATTCCGGACGACCAAAGTTTTCTGGGCCGTCCGCTCACCCTTCAGAACCTTTTCAGCCGTCGCAATACTGAAGCTGATAAACGCCTGTGCTTTGGCGGTGCCGGTCCTCTGTAGTTTCATGGCTTTTTGGGCGGTGTCAGGCGAATCGAACAAAATGAAAGCAATTGGAGGGTCGTGACATTGAAGGAAGCCATTTCCGACGACCTTTCCTCGGAGTTTCGAAAAGTCAAACATATCGGAGACTTTTACGTCCTCAGCGACTTCCTTGTCCAATTCCACGAGGATAGTCGATGATAGAAGTTTTGCCAAATCCAATGGGGCGGCATCGGTTGGAACAGACGGCTTTTCATCGTCTTCGTCGACGTCGTCTTCGTTTTCAGAATCCACAGTCAATTTCGTCAATCGCCGAATCAGCTCGGTATTGGCAAGTTCACGATCAACTGGAGCATCGAACAATGAAACTGGGGCCATTTCCAATTTCAGTGGCCGCCGGCGAACAGAAGCACCATTCAGTTTTGTAAAAGCAGCTTGGGCACCGGACTCATTCATCATTTCAATGATGGCCGTGAAACCAATATCCTCGTTGAATAGAACGCGTTTGACTTGGCCGAACTGTCCAAAGAGGTTAGAAACATCCGTTGTGGTGAAGCCGGCTTCCAAGTTCTTTGCAATGATAATCTTCCGAGATCGTGGTTGCTGGACATCCGAAAACGACGTCAAATTGACACCATTGGAGGTTAAAAATGTACGCATTTCATTGAGCATACGCATTTCAGCAAGGGCAAGGGCGACAATGGGGCTGAAAATGAATGTACAATTATAAAACTATTGCTCGCGTTTGGAATCGGAAACTTACGAAAGCTTATTATCCCCACTCAGCAAATCTCGCTTCTTAATATCCAATTTAGCCGAAAACGTTTCCGCCACAACATCAGCACCGAGAAACAGTGTGTTCCAAGACTGCGGGCCATGATCGACGGAGGATTTGGCTTCATACGGGACAACACGCTTTGGTTCCGGTGCGGGGTAAAGTTCATGGCGATCATCACAGGCATACAGCTTGATATACTTTCCCTATAAACTGCATACTAAAAGCAACATTGTAAAGCACACTTATCACTAACCATGACCATAGTGTGGTTATTCTGCTTAAAAAACTTGACAGCCTTCTTCGGGTTCGCGAACGTCACATAAGCCGTGCCGCGACAATCGCCCGTCCGCTTATCCTGAAGGCAGCGTAATTCTTTTGTTTCAACATCGCCAACAAGCTGTCTCAGATCGTCTTCAGTGAAGCAACTCGGTAAATTGTTGACTGAAACACGGCCATTTTTGGAAATCCCAGCAACTGCTTTTTCCTTGGCAGCATTGTCGTCGTTATCACCGTCCTCTGATTCAGGATTAGATGTAAACTTCTTTTTCTTTGCCGCTTTCTCAGGTTCTGCGGGTGTTTGGCGCTTGCGATTGCTAAAAGATAAAAATTATATATAAAACTGATACGAGATATGTCAGTAAGACGAACTTATCGATGCCGCGTGCCAAACTGACCTAAAATATATATAAATTATTCAAATGTTCTTTCACAAATGAACTTTAACTTACATTTAATCGAGCAGAACCAACGTAAGCCCTATTTTCCTTCTTGACGGCATTTGCGGCGGAATCAGGCGTTTTGAACCCGACAAACGCAGGTCCAGGTTTGCCGCTGGCAAGGCCCGGCAACGAGACATCAGTGATGGTTCCATATTTGCTGAATATCTCGCGCAGCTTAGTTTCGGTGTAGAGACGTTGTGGCAAGCCGGTTAAACAGATTCTGGAGGACATGGATGGCGATTTTTAGAGAAAACTGATAGGAGTTCGCTGTATTTTTCGACTTTTCGAAGATTGTGCACGACGTTGGACACACTTTGCCAACACACAAAACTTGATATCTTTGGTTGTAAAAAATTTAGAATTCTCGTTGGTTTTTTTACAAATTTTTCAAAAAGGAATCACAAAAACTGAGTTCGATATCACACCAAAGGTACCCTGAATTAGTAATTTGTTGGCAAATGCAAATTAGTTAACAAAAAACTTCCCCGAAATCCGTCGTTTTCTCAAATCAAAACCAAAAGTCCCACATGAGAGCCCTTGCTGCCGCATCCGCTGCCATTGGCATTGCACCCGATGCAGACGGCATTGATGCCATCGTTTACGGATTCACAAATCGTGTTTTGGCTGTGATTGCCGCGCAAATGGCTCTCATCACTTTTGCCATACTGCCGGTGGCCACAGCTTTCAGCAGGTTTTTCGTCCCCTTCGGGCTTATTATCAATGGATTTGGGTTGGAAGTCGGGCCCGCAACCGCTGTGGCGATATCACTAGTCTTTGGATTTGTTGGGTCTGTTTGGCAGTTTGCGACTGTTTTGAGTATTCGGTTATAAACTGATGTGTAAATATATATGAAAACGTTAACCTCCTCCTTAGATCCTACCCCCTCGAAGCACATGCCCAATCCCCGAAAGGTCATCATAGCTTTATTCCGGTGGCAATTGTCGGAGCGTTGTTGACAGTTTCATTGATTACAGTCGGTGGAGTCCTGATTGGAGTCAAATCACTCTGGATGGAACCGATTGAAAAGAACTTTGGCATCCTTCTCAAAGCAGCATCGGTCAATGAAGACGCGGCTGCGGAATTGAACAAACTGCAATTTCGTGTTGCATGTTGTGGCATTCTGATGGAAACTTTGTCCGGTCATGAATCTGAAGCTGATTCAAACGCCACCGATGAAACAACTGATCGTTTTTGGCAACTTCCAACAAGATTGGCGGCTTTCGAGCCATTTGGGACTTGGTTTGATGCTATGCATTATGGCAGTGGGATACGGTATAGTTTTAACTGCATTGTTAGATAACCTGAATAGTTACAGTAGTTTAGAGCCGCCAAAAATCTCCCTTTCTCCTGTTGCCGAAAAGACACCCTGTCCCCGTGTCGGCACTTCAATCTCGATCCCATTGTCCATCCACACAGTCGAGACACATCGAAACTGCCCGAATTAGGGTCCTCCGATCCTACTGTAGCTTTGGAGAGTCTAAACACGGCGGCGTCATGTCCAGAACGCATTTTTGACTTGCTCAAATGGGAATTTTTTATTTATTGTGGCGGTGCCCTTCTCGCCGCTGGCATCGTTGCTAGCATCGGTACAGGTGCACTTTTATTGGCACAGATTCGGGTTTCGAGGGCAACGAAGGCCTTTTTGGAGTCAGGCAAGGTGCCTCCGAGTTTTGGATTGAAAACTGAAGAGGTGGAGGTGGATAATGACAAGGAGGGTACTACCGCTGGAGGAAAAACACCTGGTGGCGTTGCGGCGACCCCTCCGACAGCACTTTTGAAGAAGTCAAATGTTTCTTCGAATGACGTGACTAATTGAGTTAATTATGTGTATTTAAGATTTCGTAATAATAAAACTGTTTGAAATGGGGCTGTTTTCATTTGCGCGGGCACACGCAGGGGTGCGCAGGTGCGCGCAAATGTGCGCACGCGGGCTTTTGACTCAATTCATACATTTGTTGCAGGTGTAGTTCTTTCTCTTCCAAGGTACCCGGTCCTGTTAGTGGATCATCTTTATTCACCCTTCCCCTAGCCGGGGTAAGGGGCACAACTGACATTATGCCGATTGGCGCGGGGCCATCGAAGCTGCGCAGGATGGGCGTGGCCGTTATGGCTACACTCACCCCACCTTCGAATTTTGGCGACCCTGCCAAATACAAATTACACTTCACAGTTTAACAACACAAATTAATCAAAAAGATAAAAGACAGTTCAAATTACAGTGAGATTGATTTTGACGGATGAATGAATACGGCTTCGCGGATTTCAGATGTTGAGTGGCGTTGTCTGCAGTCTGTCTTCAGTCCTTGGACTTGCCTTCCCCTCCAACGGAGAAGGTCGTCCTCGACCGTGAAGACTAATCATCAGTCGATCGGAACGAGACTTTACTAAAACCAAGACGGAAACATCGGTAATTCTCTCTTTTTACCACGGCGTTGGCCTCTACCACGACTTTTCGGTGGCACAACATTAGTTAGTGGTGGAGCTGGTTGATTCTTCCATTGGTTGACGCCGTTGCTGTAGAATCCACGATTTCCGTGATTTCCATACGATCCACGGTAGTTTTGAGATCTCGAGGAAATAGCTGCATCATTAATTTTCCATGTCGCCATCATTTCTTCCACAGCTTTCCGTTGTCTTTCCTGCTCCGCAATGCACTGTTCCAATACACGATTTGCTTCGTTACGAGCCTGTCGGAGAGTGTCGAACTTTTTACTTCTCAGCTTCTCCTTCAAAGGTTTTTGAAGACCTCTGACAAAGGCAGCGACTGCAATACGGTCGTCCAGTCGACCTTCGACCCAAATAACAGCTTTGGAGATTCTAGCACTGAAGCTGGATGGATTCTCTCCATTCCTCTGATACATGTCGAAGATGTCGGATAGTAACATTGCTGGCGGAAACTTCTTGATGAGTTGAAATTGTTGAACAGTTAGGATTGGGCGTTGATGACGTTTTGGCTTCGTTGATTGTGGGGTTGCGACCATAGAAAGATTTCCCACCAAATGCGGGCTTTGCTGCGTACCGCTGACAGAGTAGGACGTCTCGAACCCTGTGCGGCAAACTTTCTGCAGGCTCAGCTTAATCTGATGTGAATATGTGCATTCTTGGCGCCATTGGCATATCCTGCTGCGCGTCTTCGGCGGACTATGCTCTAAGAGATAGCCATTTTCGCGCGCTTCCAGCTTGGATTGTTGCCAAATCCATCATCTTCGTCGCCGTTGTCGTCGTTTACGACGGCCAAATACCATAATCTGCGCAATCTGGGTCATCGGCGATGCGTTTGTTGGCTTTTTCCGATCACCAACACCTCATCTGTTAGCATTTTTGGCGCCATTTGGATTGACGACAGAAAATGCCAGCAAAATAAGTGAAGGCAATAAACACACGGTTATACTAGAGGGGAAAATAAATAGTCGGTGAAGAAGAAAATATGTTCCAAAGAGTTGCCAGATCAAATTTTAACATTAATAATTCGGCCATTTCATTCAGTTTTAACATTCCATTGAGCGATTTGTAAATAATCCAGGTCCGTTGGTGAGGGGTACTACGTCGACACCAATAGTTCCATCTCTCCATCTAAGTTGTTAATCAACAACAACGGTTCAATCCCAGGGAGAGCTCGGCATGGGTTCGATTGCTACGCTTGCAACAGAGCAGCGGTTTCACACGAAATTTCTAGTGGCCCTTCTTGTTCGTAGTCTTATTCTTGCACTTTTTAAATAGTGGCTGGTGTTTTTTGTTTTACGTTGTCGCAACGATTTTTGCCCACACGTAATATTATTTAACTCGAGTCCTTTTTGAACCTCGGTATAGAGATAGATAGATGCCTCCCAGCACTTGAATATGAAATTTCTTCTCGAACCATGCCTTGGGCCGGGTCTTATGGATACTTATCAGAAGCCAGCTAGGACCACATTGACAGAATGATCTGGGTCGTTCCCTTGCATCTTAGTCGCAAGGATAGCTTTGCTACGAGCGAATCACGGAATGTGCCGAAACACCATAATCATACTGACCAGCCAAGCACCATAACCAACAGTGTGCCTCTGTATGGCATAATATTTTATATATAATTCGCTCATGCCAGGCGAAATTTACTACTTTTCCGAAAAGGGGGGTGGTGAGCTTGGGAAAGAATCGTCGAGCGAAACTAATAACATGACTCGCTATTTCATGTTTGCTTTCATCCAGCAGGAATGATCATATTGGCTTGGACGCGAAACTTGGGAGTAACCGTCTCCCCACGGGTTAGGTTGGGGACTCAATACCTCTTCTTGAAGGACTTCAGCGCAGACGGGATTAAATCGGGGGATACTGGCAACTACTACGCACGACATTGGAATAAATTATACTGCATCAATACGACAAACGGATCCACAAAAAAAAATTTTTTGGTTTACCACTTTAACATTTCCGAATACCTTGGTCTCGAGCTTAGACTCTCCAAAGAGAGGGCTCGAAAACCGGTGGGACCTCCACTTGTTGCAGGTGTAGTTCTTTCTCTTCCAAGGTACCCGGTCCTGTTAGTGGATCATCTTTATTCACCCTTCCCCTAGCCGGGGTAAGGGGCACAACTGACATTATGCCGATTGGCGCGGGGCCATCGAAGCTGCGCAGGATGGGCGTGGCCGTTATGGCTACACATTTTACGAAAACTGTCTTTGTAATACCATGATGCTTTACTCAAGACCTTATTTATTGTTTTTAGTGCACATAAATGTAATAATGGTGTCGTAACTGACAATCGAGGGACAGAAGGGGATATTGCTATAAATATGGGCGATTGTAATGTTAGCTTTTACGGGGGCTTCAACAGCCGCAACCGCATCCACAACCACACCCACAACCGCACCCACAACCGCATCCGCAACCGCATCCGCATCCACAACCACAGCCGCATCCACAACAGCAGCAACCGCATCCACAGGCCGCTGGCATGGTGGCATTGGCCGCTGGGGCTGGAGCTGCCGCCATACACCCACAACCACACCCGCAGCAATCACAACCACAACCGCAGCCACAAGCTGGAGCTGTGGCATTGGCAGCGGCGGTGGCATTCACGGCCATACAGCAACAACAGCAATCACAACAACAGTCACAGCAGCCACAACCACAGCAACAGCGCTTTGTGCGGTCCAGGGATTCAGAATCGTCATCAGCATCTGGCTTAGGTGTAGCGGAATCGTCGCAGGCACAGTTGGCGTCACCGTTGCCCGCCCCGACACAGTTGGTTTCTTCGTTGCCCGAACCGGCACATCCATAGGTACAGCCAGCCTCGGGGTTTCCAGATCCACCACAGCCATAGGCCGAACAATCAGTATCCGTGCAATTGGTACCATCTGTCTCAGAGCCACAGTTGCAAGCAATACAGTTTCCACACATTGAGCCGATCGTGTCCAACGAGATTGGCACTGGTTCAGGGAGTGGCTTCAAAGGCGCGAAAACACTCGGAAGTAGAGCCCCCAAAATACTGTGGATATTGTAGTTCGGTGACGGCAGCTTCGGCTGGGCGAAGACCAACTTCTGTACCGGTGGAGTCGCAGCTGATGTTTCCTCAGTATCGGAGCTAGAATCCTCAGACGGCTGCTCAGGACAGGGGACTTTCCGTCCCGGGACAATGACCTCTTCCTTCAACAGTTTTTGAATCTCATCGGCACTGAGATGGTCCAAATTTCCGGTTTCATGTTCGACGTAGGACTCAACATTGGGTACTATGGGACCAATGATGGGTAACCGTGAATCCGTGTCGGGAACAAGGTTTCGTGCGGTGATTTGGACCACAACGACGAATAGATATACAAAAACTGATGCAAGTGTCATAATGAAGTACAGTAGCGGAAAAATGCAATATCCAGCTGGTGAGGTTGGTGGAAAAATGTCCCGATGGTATGCAATGATGAATTTGGAAAACTGCTGATGCGTTTATATAGAAGATTTCATGATTAGAAATGATAATTTTATGCTAATGAAGCTTGCGCAATCCCCGGAAGATGACCAACTGGACAGTGACCACTCGACTAGTATGTATGACCAGGTGTGATCGAGGATTTTGGCGGCTGTGTAAACTTTGACTGTCGAGATTTTTATTATTTTGTGTTTTAAACTGCATGCTTTTAACTTTTTTATTACAGAAATGATACTGGCACTTTTTAAAACTGATGACCAGATGTGCACTCATTTGATTTTTGCGTGTGTGCACACTTTGGTAACTAAAAAACTGAACGGCGGATGCTGTAGTATAAGAATCACGTTTATGCATCGACCGCAAAGAATGACCTGACACGAATCATGATAATCATAATAGACTATCAAAGTATAAGATAATCGCAATTTTTATTACTCATTTGAGGGTGTTTTTTTTTAAACTGTTTGGTTATCACAAACTTCCAGAATTGTAAATTTTCAAATACCTGTAAAACTGCTTGCATTCAGTCACAATATTCAACAACTTGTCCCCAAAAGCCCCTCATGCCGTACCCTTGGTTCTACACTTCAACTCAAAATGCCTTGAGCAACCCTCCCCCTTTTCCTCATAGTTACTAATTTCTCTGTCATGCGCATGGGTGGCAACAACCACCACCACCACTACCAACTAACTACACCAACATTAAGCGTGTCCCCGGCTCCTAACACCACCCCCAATAACGACGGTGGGGGTGCCGTGCCCTCGGGCCTTGGGCGTTGAAGAGAGTAGCGCGATGCGATGGAGCCGTCTCCGCGGACGTCAAGCTCGAGGCTGGACCAGAGCCTTATAAACGTGATGCGGGAAAGGGCTATACTTTACTTACCGGTGTTGGCATTGGCCCGACCCCTCATTGCTGGTTGCCATCGTCGTCGCCGTTGTCGTCAACATGCGCGAGGCCCCCAAGTACTACATCTAAACTAACCAACGTAAAAACCTCTTTCGATAGTCGTATTAGTGCCGAACCACCAGAATGCCGCCCATTTCCCTCCTGTTCCTAGGCCTTCACCCGTGACAACCGTTTGTCTCCAGCCTATGGCCACGGCTACGGCTACAGATGGCCCTTCTATGAGCATATCAACCTGAAGCGTACTTTGAAGTCACCTGGTGCTCCGACCCTAGCCGCCAGAAACCTTTTTTTCGAATGTTTTTTGCGCAATTTTCAATTTTTTGCCTTCAAAGGGCGACTGTGAAGACAGACACATTTGCCTATCTATGCCGGCCCGAGCTGAGCCCCCGGAGCCCCGGCTACTCGTTTTTTTTTGCCATCATTCAAGGAGCCCCTTAATATATTCGCGTTTTTTTTTTAGTTAGGACACTTGCAGGACAGAAACAAAGCACTGAAGAAACGAAGAAGGGTGAAGTGAAGTGAGCGAAAAATACGAGATAGATACGTTTTTATTTTTCGAAATGTGTGCCTCTTTTCCATCCATCCAGTCAGACTCGGCACGGCACGCCTTATTGACCTTCGCGCCGTGCTCGTGTTAGACTTTTAGGCGGTTTTTGAAACAATAACAGTTTTTTTCTGTTTTTATAGCATAGAATATTATTGCGTAGCGTGTAGCCCTTATACGATATATGCTTATAGTGGTCTCTGAACATAGGTAGGTAAGTTGGGAGAGGGGATTACTTTGCTTTATTTTGGTTTTTATGGGGTTTGAGTTGGGGGGAAAGGTATTCGTAAATCATTTTTATATATAGTAAACTGAAAGTGGCTTTGTAATATTGTTTTACTTAGCTCCGCCCCTTTTTACGATTGCGACATAACAACTTTTGGAAAGTTTGGCGTCATGGGTAATGCTAAAGTTTAGAAATCAAAACTGTTGCACTGCAGTTATATCCCAAGCATAATTAGCCAGTTCCGCGCGCTTCACATCAGTTCAGGTCAAGCATCCCTCTGTGTGTATTTTGCCAATCGATAGCAGAAACGTGCCCTTCTAATAACCACCCCCGTAACCAAAGGCCCGTAAAAAGGAAGGGAAAGAAAGCAGAGAGCAGATGCTTACAGCCTTGTTTTCGCTGCTTTTCTGTTTCTTTCACGGACGAAAGACGAAACAATTGGACACAAAAAAATGATGACGTTGTTGTATTCAACGCGAAATTGCAGTTTGGTTTTAATTAAATTTATTTTTTTAAACTGTGATTTCCTGAACAATGGACTGATAAACATTGATACTGCGCTCTTTCTTACCAAAGAAAACAGCAGGTGGTTGTTTGAAAAAAAGTCAAAAATTTTATGTAGAACTACGAAAAATAAAGATTTGATAAAACTGGCAGCCCACCAAAGAATGGAATCCATAAATCCCCGCAAAACTGATGCAAGGTAAGCCAACAGAGATGACGCGAGATAACTGAAACCCTACCTCAGCCCACAGCTTCAAGTTAAGACGCACTCTCCGAGAAAATCACAGGGTCGAAGGAACAATGATTTTCGATTTTTTGGTATTTGATAGGGTCTCATGAGAAAAGCTTACCATCCAAAGTTGAGGGTCTGGGGAGGCCTACTTCTGGAGTTCTGATTTTTCAAAAAAATGGATTCTGATGTTGGTTCAAACTTGTACCACTGTCAGTTTTTCAGTTAGAAGCATGAAAATTAGTTTCTAGGGTCAACTTTTGACGCTGAATCTCGTGGTGATAACCAAAATTTAATAACAGTGATAAAATTTTGTGATAAGATTTTTTTGATGAAAAATTTTTTTTAGTTTAAGTCTTCGACTTCGTTTTATTGCAGAAATGGATACTACACTTGGTGGTTACATAAAAAAAATTTTTAGTCTGGGGCAGAGTAATCTGAGAAACAAGATAATGGCTCTCGAAACCGATGCCAAAAAATCAAAATAACCCAACAGCAATAAGAGTTACATATTCGGAATCAGCGTAAAAAATGGTGCCGAACGGTGTATTTTGTTTTGTATTTGCGATAATGTTTAAAAATTTCATTTTATTGCATAAAACGAAAAAAGCGCAGGCGGGAGTCGAACCCGGTGTGTGCGCGTGGAGACCGCCGCACGCCGGGTCTGTGCGTACCCCTCCAGTGTAAATTAATTAAAAACAAAAAAATTTAAATAAACTACTGAAACAAAACAAAATACACCATTCGGCACCATTTTTTACGCTGATTCTGAATATATAACTTTTATTGCTGTTGGATCAGTTTGATTTTTTGGCATCGGTTTCGAGGGCCATTATCTTGTTTATCAGATTACTCTGCCCCAGACTAAAAATTTTTTTTATGTAACCATCAAGTGTAGTATCCATTTCTGCAATAAAACGAAGTCGAAGACTTAAACTAAAAAAAATTTTTCATCAAAAAAATCTTATCACAAAATTTTATCACTGATATCAAATTTTGGTTATCACCACGAGATTCAGCGTCAAAAGTTGACCCTAGAAACTAATTTTCATGCTTCTAACTGAAAAACTGACAGTGGTACAAGTTTGAACCAACATCAGAATCCATTTTTGTGAAAAATCATAACTCCAGAAGTAGGCCTCCCCAGACCCTCAACTTTGGATGGTAAGCTTTTCTCATGAGACCCTATCAAATACCAAAAAATCGAAAATCATTGTTCCTTCGGTCCTGTGTAAGCTTGCGATTTTCTCGGAGAATGCGTCTTAAAGATAATCAATAGGTTCTTTGGTTTTACTTACTTACCCGTGTCTTGTCTTTTGGCGCTCTTGAGGTTTTTTTTATTCTCGCCGCGTCTCGGTGGCATGCCCTGACCAGCAGCCCCGGCTCGCAGACCAGGACAAATAAAAAAACGGCGTATTGCCAGGCTGCTGGCTGCAAGGAAGCAGAAGATTGACGAGCTGTTGCGCAACACGGCGCGAGCTACGCAATGCTGATAGCTTATTTTGCCAGACAGCGCGGGGCACTGTCGAATAGGGCGCGAACCGCGGTTTTGGGTTGTAAAGCTAGCTGGGTATTAGCTGAGATTTGGGGGCTGAGATTAGCCGCGGTGATTGAAGGCATTTACAAGTTGCGCAACTTGTAGAATTTGGCGTTTGCGCGCGCCGCCGCTGGCAACACAGCGATCGAGAAATTATATAATCAACGCGCTTAACTTTCCGAACTCTCAACTGACCCCACCTCATTATAACCCATACCCTTATCATTTCCCCTCTCCACTCCGCGTCACTTTAACCTCATTTAGCCGCCGTGACTCTCGCCATAGCCGGCCATTGTCCTTCATTGTCCCCATCCCCCCGGCGTCCGTCATCGCCTAAATGATCTCTTCAATCATAAAAACAGCTATGCATTGCCTCAAGCGTCGTCACAGACCGTTCCCTGCCTTTCATGGCCCCCTTTTTATAAAGTGCATCGCGCTATTATCCAACTCCAACAATTTCATTTTAATTTCAAGCATACACGCGAAACAACACAAGGTTAAGCCATGCCGACAGGCCCGAAGGCGAAATAAATAAACAGTCCCATGATGTCTATGTTTAATGGCCAGTCTCCCAGTGTTTCTTGAACAACACTGCCTTCGGGGCTACATCTCCATATATCGGACAGTCGTCGCGGTGGTTTTCACAGTTCTAAAAAACAATCAGTTTACACGGAGCCGAGGCCCCTTCAATTTCCATGATACGTAGCTCGATGCAAGCTGTGACGGACGTGGCAAATCATGGTGGACGGAGGGGGTTGTTGGGCGTGGAGTTGAGGGTGTTTCCTTTTGTTTTGTGACGCGATCCATAAGCAAATTGCCTGGCAATTGTTGATCCGGGTGGTGATCAAAACCGTTCAGCTAGGCATAGTTTAAAGTTGGTTTTGCTTGTTTTCCACCATTGTCAGTCTTCAAAAGGGGCGCGAAAAACATCTCTAATGTGGTAGTCGCCCGCTCGGCAGCATTGCATCGACCCTCGAGGAGCTCGTCTCGGCTGGCTTGATTGAATGCAAATGCAAATGTAACCGCGTATGGGCTGCGTTTGGCAATCGTTGCTTGCCCGTGTCCGAGGAACTGAACTGAACTGCCGACCGATGTTTGTGTTTCTGACCAACACGTGTTTGACTAAATGGGTGTTTTTATGGTGGTATATCCTGTTTTTATGTTAACTGAGTGAATTTTTTGATCAAAGAACTCGAATTTTGCCACTTCGATCCGTGTTTTTCCGTGAAGTGACTGACGATTGTACCCTTTTCGCGTTACCACATGCATTTTGTAACTTTTGATTACCAATTCCAAACTTTCAGCCTTACTTGACCCTACTAACCTCACTAACCACATCAACTCAGCCATCCGATGATCATCCAACACTCTTGAAGGCCGTTTTTTCATATTTATTAACCTCTGGTAAGTAATAATAAGCATGGAAGCCGAAGGCCGAGAATCTCGACACCTGTTGATCGGTCGTGTCCCTCGCTCATGGACGTTGGATGATGTTAGTAGTCATGTTGGAAAGTTGGTCGATTTCACATATCTTACTTTTTTTCGAATACATTCTTACTTCTGTCTTTTCCAATGCTTTCTTTCATGCCACCTATGCAACCCTAACTTCCCTCCTTTGCAGCCTCGCCCTCAACGTCCGTGAAACAAAAACGCCATCCGAATACCTGGTAACCTTTCAAGACGTCGGTTCAGCTCGGCGTTATCTCGCCGACGTGTCACCCACGGATTCCATGTTCTCCTACAACTTTCACGACAGTGCCGGTGGCCAGGATCTTGTCACTACCCGGCGGGACCGGAGTAGTGGTAATAGGAAGAAAAGGTTGGTAAACTGCTTTACATTCGTTCGATTTAGTGTTTGAATTTATCACTTCTGTCATTAACCTTTGAAAAGTGATAATGATTGTCGTCGTTATCACCCCCTTCACGTGTTCCCACGCCATCCCCCTTCTTAGCGCCAGATGTCTCCCACCCCATTCAAGGTCACCTCCAAGCATTGCTCAAGGCCATTTCGTCCTGGCAGTGCGCGAGTCTGCGTGTAACAGAGTTTGACGGCTTTTGCGCCAGTTCCACGTGTTCGAAAACTGTAACTTTATATATTGGGGATTCTTATCACTGTCACATTGTAACTTTACATACATAACTGTTTACAACTTTTACATCAACACAAAAATCCCCATGACTTGCAACCCCTCAAAACTGTCTACCATAACCCCTCATTACGTAAATACCTTGCCATTGTTCCCTCACACCATTGTCAAAGCCACCATTCCTCGAATGGCATTCGTATTTGAACTTTCCCAGTCACCTGATACCACTTTTCAAATACAAAAACAAAGTTCACACGCAACAAGTAAGTGCCATTTAGCACGTAACTTAACAATTGTCAACACTTGTCGGGCGCTAATGTCAACGTTGGCCACGATACAGTAGTTTTAGCTAGTTTTATACCCTAGGGTTATTAAAAAGACAGTCATAATGCATTTAATGGGTGTGCCATGGATAGGCGACAAAATTAAATGTTTAATTGTGGGGAAATAGGTGGGTTTACGCGTTTTGGGGGTTAATTAAAACAAAAATATAATAATTTAGAAGCGGCGCGCACGTATTTAGATTAGTTGAACGTGAAGTATTGATTTATCGATTGGTTGATTTTCATCGAGATACGGGTGAAATGAGCCAATTTCGGTTAGAACTGATAGAGCACGACACAAAAAAGGCGTAAAATCCGCATTAGGCTAATGTTTAGTATCGCTTTTCGGCCAAATAAGAACATCTGCTTGTGCTCACGAGGGCGCAGTCCCCGAGAATAGCCATTTTTTGATGTTCCACTTTGGCTGCATCTCGTTGGCGATGGGCTTTGCTATGCTATGCGGCCTCGGCGAGCTAGCGAGAGCCCTTGCGAGGGAAAAGTGAGCGCGTAGTGGTGGAGTGAGTCGTGTCGGGGAAGGATGACATCGACCGCCGAGAGGGGAAACGGTTGGTCGGGGGGCAAGCGAGCAATGCAAGAGGAAGGCGACTAGTAACACAACAAGGAAATCGATTGCTCGTGGTGCTGCGGCGGCCGGCGGCTGCTGTTGGACGCCGCCGTCGGCGCTCGCCACCGGCATGCAACGCGGGGTTTACCCCCTGTCGGGGGGTGCAATGCGGACGCCATCGATGTAGGTGTATATAGATGGGCGCCGTCTTTCTCGTGTTTCGAGTTAACTTTTTTTGTGCCGTTGGCTGCGGTTTTACCGGGCTTGCGGGCATGCCTGTAGGGGTTAGCGTTGGGTTCGATATGGATAGGATGCGGATGCGAACAGGTACACTTACAATGAACTCTGTTCTGCCGCTATGCTCGGGGTTGTCTACGTGGTTTTTTTGGTTGCGGTAGTCGTAGTTGTAGTCGTACTCGCGACCCGCGAGCTGCAACAACCCGACGCCCCAGCCCACCACAATCTACTCTATCTCTACGCTATCTACACATCCTTAACGTTTGTCACGGGGGTCGCTCGGAATGAATGAAGAATAACTGCGCCCCTCTCCTGACTAATGTCATGTTAAGCGACTTGTCAATGGGGTTAACGTTATCCCCCCAATATCGACCCAAACACACCGCGAAGATCCCCCCGACCGACCTCGTCCAAACAAGCATCCCCCCAGAGCCCCCTCCACTTCACAGGGACCGCGCGATAGTCCCCCGACCCCGCGATCACCTGATTTGCGAGATTTTTTGCACGTGGACCCTTGCCAAGTCGTTATTCTGGTTTTCTTGAAGTCGTTGATTCATTTCCATCGTTTTTCATGCCCTTCGGGCTTGAATTTAGCCAAAACTGGCCCCTACGTCCCCCCGATCCCATTTCACTACCCATTCAATCGATACTCATCCCCTTTCACCTCGGTATTCGTTACCTTTACCCGTCTCTAATAACCGTTTGGACGTAGTTTTTGCCGTCGGCGTGCGGCGTCGCCCCATTCGCACAACCATTGAATGCAGCCTCCGGCGTACGCACAGGAAGTCGTTATTGGCGGTTCCTTTTGTGCGTCGAGGAGGCTCCCCGAACCGAATCGGCAATAATTGGCTTCCCCTATGACCAAATTCTGATTTCTCGTAATAAAATTTGCCATTTCGCTCTTTTAGGGCGTCTTTTTTGATGGCTTTTAGTGTCGTTGCTACGGGCAACGTCAAAGTTATAATGGGATGGCTGGGCCGTTCCGTTAATTGCGTTTTTCCTTCCTTGTCGTTTTTACGCTTATTTTTCAAAGTTTTTCACAAAACTTTAGTGAAAAACGCTTAAATTTTGCAGTTTTAGGCGTACTCCGCGAAAACCCACGCCAACTCGGTCCGACAGGGCAAGTCGGTCCGCATCCAGAAGTCGATCATCTACTCCCGATCGACCCTTTTCACAATCACCGTCCCCAGAAAAGCGTGATCAAAGAGACTCCCGTTCTCGAAGCCTTGAACCCCGGAAGCGATACAATTCCCTATCGCGAAGTCCACAAGAAAGACGTGATCGCCGCAGGGCTTTAATACGCCATCGAAATCGAAGTCGTGAACGGTACGATTCTCGACGAAACAGCCTAGATCACAGGTATCAAGACAGGTACGATCGATCAAGACGAGCTCGACGTGATTCGGCAGATAGTAAAGGCAGTAGAAGTGCCAAAAAGAAGAATCGAAGCCGGAGTGAATCACGAGAGCGTCGGCGAAAACCTTCGAAATCTCGAAGTTCAAGTCGAGGCAGTAAAGATCGTCGTCGACAATCTTCCAAGTCGCCAGTTTGCCGAAGTTCAAGTCGAGATAGTAAAGATCGTCGTCGACAAGTTTCGAAATCTCGAAGTTCAAGTCGAGGCAGTAAAGATCGTCGTCTAAAAGCTTCCAAGTCTCCAGTTTGCCGAAGTTCAAGTCGAAATAGTAAAGATCACCGGCCGCGGTCAAGTCAGAGCTCTCGATCTCGAAGTAACAGTGCCCATCGTCGTGCTGAGCGTGAACGTCTGAAGGCTGAAAAAGAGAAGCAGGAAGCGGAAACAAAGCGCAGTGACGAGGAGAACGTACTTGCTGAAGCTGTTGAACAACCTTTACAGAGTGGACAACATGAAAAGTCACCTTCGTATAGGTTTGATACAATGTTGTAAGTTTTTTGAAGATTTTTGTGCTTCAAAACCGAGAATGTCAACTTTGATCAAAATTTTTATAATAAAATTTTTCTCAGAAGACGACCATCCAAACGCGATAGCGACTCCGGCCAAGAGCCCTCGGCTACATTCCACACTGTACGCCTAAACCGGCTTCCATCGACCCTGCTCGTCAGTGAAGCCGAGCAAAAGCGTGAAATTCTTGAACACGCGAGAAAATATACGACCCAATGTGATGTGAGCATTGATGCGTGCGATGATGTCGGGCAGGATCGCCATGCTACTCTACTATTGCGATTGTGAGTCCTTTTTCAACATTTTCCACCGAAAAGAAACAAAAAATATATAAAAATCACCCCTTCCAGGACCCCGAGTGCCACCATCGATGAACTCCTCAATGAGCTCAGTGAAATGCGTATCAATGGCTTCCGCATCGGCGTTGAGCGTAAATCTGGTGGCAGCAGTGGCTCCACCACAAATACCCCCGTGACTCCGGCACCACCCGTTGCCCTTCCGCCTCCACCGCCCCCGGCCGTAGCCCTGCCACCGCCTCCGGCCATCCCGGTTCTCATCAATGGTGCCATCGTGGAGCCACCTCCGCCGATCCCGCATCATTTAATGCCTGCACCGGGCCCCATGCAGATACACATGCCATTGCCGGAGTATTTGCAGCTCAAAGCAACGGATGTGAAGGCGTCGAAAACGCTATACGTGCGAAACCTAGAACGGCACCCGAAAACTGATTTGATTAGAATGCGCTTCGGTCGCTGGGGCCATGTTCTCGATGTTGAAGTCAAGAATGGTGATTCCCCTGCGCCCTATGCCTTTGTACAGTTCCCGGATATTCGTTCCGTCCTCCGAACAATGCATGAATTCTTCGCATCCTTGAATGAGTCATGTCCACCGAATCCGAATGATCCAACCTATGCCCGGCAACGTTTAAAGTATCGATTAAATTGGGGCAAAACAAAACAGTGCTCGAAGCTCTGGTTGGCAGAAATCCCCTCACACTACACGAAGGAAATGATTGCCCAAACGTTTAAAAATGCCATGGCACCGAGTGATGTGATGGATGTCCTCTATGATCCGCCGAGACATGAAGCTATTCTGACGATGAAGAGCAAAGATAGTGCACTGAAAGCGGTGGAAATTGTAAAGGAAGAGCAATTGTATGTTTCTTTTGTTGGTTTTAGGGGACAGGTGGTTAAAGGGGGCTATTTTGGGATACCTGGGACAACGGTATTTCAACATTGTGCTTCGATGACACATGTTGGAAGAATGTATTGATGGAATGTAACATCGTTGTTTAACATAAAACATTCTTTCAGGCATTTTGTATCCCTCGACAACACTCCGGTCCACGTCAACATTGATTATTGTTCGGATAAACACCTCGAATACTTTACAAATCGCATGAAAAACAACCCTATGGGGGATCCGGAACCCATTGCCAGCACCAGTCATCGGAATAGCACACATTCAGCGCCGTCAGTGGCATCTGGAAGTGTTCCATCGACCCCTTCAGTTGGTCGGCCACCGCCTCAGTTCACACAGCCACCACCACCGTATCCTTATCCGCTTCATCATCACACTTTGTTGGGTTCGGGGATGCCGGATACGAGTCAACCGCCTCCACCGATTCCGCCGGTATTGTCTGGCGGGTTGCCGGTCTTGGCACCGCCACCACATCCACCGAGGGAGTTGCTGAAGATGACAGCGCCACCACCACCTCCGCCGCCTCCACCTCCAACGGCTCCGGGCGTTGTGGGTGATCATCGGCGACAGAGTCATGGAAGCTTTTCGACTTCTAGGCCAAAGTCCCCGACGAATGTGTCTCCGGGTGAGCGGATTCGAGCCGCGTTGGTCATCCCGAATGGATCTGGATCGAAGCCGGCACAACAATCGAAACATGATGACAGGAAAGATCGGCATCATACCCACAATGCTGGAAGATCGCATAGTCATGAAAGTGGTGCCAGTGGTGATGGTCGATCAGCGATGAAGCCATCGACGTCGAATGGGCCGAGGAGAAGCAGTGGTGATGCACATCCGAACCAATTGGGCCGTCGAACATCGAATCCGAAGGACCATGGCGATTCCCATCCACATGGCCAAGACAGTCATCATGGTTCGAGACCCCATCACGAACATCGCCCATTGTATCCGCCGCCACCGGGAAAGCAACATCAGATGAACCCGGCCGTTAATTCGACGCCCGGTAAAACTTATCACGCTAAAGCTTTCACCAGAGCCTTCAGAATACCCAGCATGGACCCCCGGCAATGGACTTTAAAAGGGCAATCATTCGATTTGATGATATTCCCGGAGCTTGTGGCTTATGACCGTGCTCACAATGCGTCTGCGCTTCGTCATATTAGAACTTTGTCGAATGCTTCTATGTTGGATTTCCACCGACCAAGGTATTCATCGACTTCTTCCGTCGGTACTCCGATCACTTCCCGGATTACCGATCGATTGGATAAGCTCATGTCAAAAGATCGACCACCGCAACAACCACCGCAACCTCCGAATACCAATTTGAAGATTTCGATCCCGCCAATCTCCATCGGCACAGGGAGCTCAGCTTCGAGTCGTCAGACGACTCCCGCCACCCCGCTGACAACTTTGAAGAGTCCGATTATCTCACCATTGAACAGTCGTCGAAGCTCGGCCGTTGTGCCGTCACCGGTTTCTCGACAGATGAGTTTGAATGTTCCTGGGTTGGGCTTCGGTTCACCGCCCACGCCTGGCTCCAGTGCCACGACGCCTCGACATCAGCATCACGGCCTTTTGAGCCCCCATGTCAGCGTGATGACACCCTCAGGGCAGATGTCGAGCATCCTCCAAGGTGCCAAGATGCGTTCACGCGCCGGAAGTGAAGCTCAAACACCGACGACTCCCTCAATGCATCACACGGCACAGCACCATCCTCCAGGGCCTCAAAAGTTTACGACGACCCCGGAAAAGCCTGGAACCAGTGCCAATTTGATGGGTCGCCCGAGGCTCCAAACAACACCTGCCAGTGCCGGCCTTCGAGCACCAATGAAACAACCCGGAATGCCGACGACTCCGCAAACTGCTGGCGTGAATGTAATGAAGAAGTTGCCGGATAAGAAGCTATCCCTCTCAAACATGATCCCCGGTCCAAGTGGCAGAGGTCGTGATTCCAGCGTCTTCAAAGACACTCAACAACAACGGCAATTGGAGAAACAACGCAGAGAATCAGTGCTCGGTGGCTCTAAGCGAAATGCCATCCCCGGATACAAGGAGAAGGCCCATGTCGTCCAGAATGGCTTCATCGAAAAGAAGAAGCGGAAAAAGAAGGGCAAGGATGAGCCCGTCGAAGAAGAAGTCGATGCCTATCTTTCGGCCCTCGCCAATGCCGGCAAAAACCATGATCGCGAAAAGCGCAAAGCCGAGAAGAAGGAAGCGAAAAGGAAAGCTAGACTGGAAGAAGGCGCCTCCGGATCATCGAAAAAGCATCAAAAAGAAGGGCACAAATCTTCCAAGCGTAACTCTTCCGTTCCCAACCAAGCCAAACGCCGTGAATCGAAGGAAAAACACGTGCGAAGGAAGTCAAAACGCGAGGAATACGATAGTGAGGAAGATGATGGTGGCGTTTCTGATATCAGCGAGACGGCAAAGGTATGTTTGTTTGATTTGATTGGGTTAATGAAATCGTTTTCAAACCAAACTAAGTTTCAGAAAGGCTTCATCCGTCAATTTCAACAAAATCAATCCGACTCCGAAATGGAGTTGCCGCCCGGTGCCGAAACCCTTTCCATGTATGATCGGGTGAAACGTCGAAACTACGGTAACGGAAGTGCGAACATGTACGATGATAAGGCTCGGAAGAAGCAGGAAGCCTTGGATGAAATCAAGCGAAACGTGAAAAAGAAGAAGAAGACCAAGAGAATTCGGTTGTCGGAAGACGAAGACGACGAAATGAACAGCAGCGATGTTGGTCGTTCCTCGATGAATGTATCCTCGGATGATGTACGGTCAAAGGCGAACAAGTCGCTGGATGCATCGAGTGATATGGATGTCACGGTGGCGAGTACGTCGACGACGGCTTCGATTCCGAGGAAGAGTGAGAAGAAGAAGGAGAAGGGATCTGATTTGGTAAGCTTTATGAAATCAACGATGTCTTTTAACGAAATTTCATTTCAGGCTGATCGCTCAAGAGACTCGAAAGAACCATCAACCAAACCTGAACCCTCCAAGCCTTCTGAATCCGCAATACATCGCGACAAGTCAAAGACCAAGGAGAAGGAAGTCGTGGTTGTCACTGATAAGGAAAAAGAGCGTCAACTCGAGAAGGAAAAGCGTCGGGAATTCAAGAAACAACAACAGGCTGAAGCTGCCAAGGCGTCAACATCGAAGGAGTCCAAAGAGACACCAGAAGTTTCCATTGTCAAGCAGAAGGATGCCAAAGAACATCGGCATTCGAAGGACGTCAAGGAGCCGAAGCCTCACAAAGAATCCAAGGAGCCCAAACCATCAAAAGAAGCCAAAGATTCCAGTGTACACAAAGATCCAAAGCCCTCTGACGATCAGCCATCGACATCGGCACCCACCACGAAGGACGACAAAGAATCTAAGCACGCCCGAAAACTACGCAAAAAGCAGGAAGCCGCCGCCAAGGAGGCCGCTGAAAAGGAAGCTGCCGAGGCTCGTGACAAAGCTTCGATGCCGCCGCCTGCCACCGTTGAAAAACTTGAGCAACACGCTTCAACGGCTGCAGATACTGATAAATCCGATTCTGAGCTGACGAAAGAAGAACGCCGGGCCCGTAAGAAGGAAGAACGGCGTCAACGGAAGCTCAAAGGCGTCGAAAAGAGCAACAAAAGGGATGCCGAGGATGAAAAAGACGACAAACCGGCTCGAAAGAAGAAGTCCATCTCTTCTGTCTCTGAGAAGCTCAAGGAAGACGCGAAGGAGCCGAAGGAAAAGCCATCTCGTCGGACGTCCACCCAACGCGATCGCGAATCATCCACGAGGTCAACATCGAGGAGGAATCGGAAGAATAAGCATCGCACTCCGACGCCGACATCTGGATCAGCTGAAAGCGAATCCGAAGAAGAAAGCTCGGATGAAGATAAGATTGTCAATAACTTTGACATGAGTGATGTCTTTGGCAAATCGGACGACGAACAGAAGAGCATTCCGGAAACGGCTAGCAGCTCGAAGGACAAAGAAGACACCAAGGATGAGCGACGGTCGTCCAAGTCGGAAAAGAAGAAGGAAAAGAAGCTTCGAAAGCAGAAAGAAAAGGAAGAACGTGAACGCGAGGCTGCCGAACGTGAAGCCGCTGAACGTGAGCGTGAAGCCAAGAAGGCTGCCGAAGCTGCTGCGGCCAAAAAGCTTGCCGAGGAAAAGGCTGCTGCGGAAAAAGCTGCAGCTGCCGAAGCCGCTGCCGCAGCAAAAAAACTCGCTGAGGAGAAGGCTGCCGCCGATGCCGCTGCTGCTAAAAAGCGTGCCGAAGAAAAGCTTGCTGCCGAAAAAGCTGCCGCTGCTGCCAATGCCAAGAAGCTTGCCGACGAAAAAGCCGCCGCGGATCGTGCCTTCGCCGAAGAACACGCTGCCGATGCCGCTGCTCGACGTCGGGCAGCCGATATCGACGAAGCTAATCGCCAATTCAAAATGCAGCAAAAACTGGAGAAACCGACGATGATCCGGGATGCTGTGAAGAAGATCAAACGCGAAAAGAGACTAATCAAGAAACGTGTGAAGCCCGTGCCACATGGGTCATCATCGGAGTCCTCCAGCGATGAAGCCGAAGCCGGTGAATCATCCAAATTTGCCGGATCAGCCTCCAGTCAACGGAAGCGCAAAGTTGCCGACATTGCTGCCTCGCCGGAGCCGACGACTTCGAAGAAACTCAAGCGTCAAAGCCTTTCCACCGTCCAAGTTTCTATTCCACCGCTTCACGACGATTCTGACACACTTAGTGCCGATCAATCGAAACTCCAATACAAACACTACGCTGGAGCCGAGAGTGATAAGGTCAGTGCTTTCCTTAGTTCTATCACAGTCACTTTTTTGAAACACACACTTTTCACCGTCGTTTCGCACAGTACAAGTGTTTTTGCCACGAAAAGTCACAGTATTTTTTGTCGAACTTTCGTTTTGGTTCTTTCAATCTAGCTGTAAAAAAGTTGTGAAAATGTCCAATTGTCGTAAATTTGTTCTTGAAACATACAATTTGAGCGTGATGCACAACCGTTTTCTGTGATTTTAGGCAACACAGCCGCCATCGCACCCACAACAAGCAACGGCAAGCTCACTTCCGCCACCACCTGCTCCTCCACCGATGATTTCGAATACGGTCAATTTCACACAGTCCTCGTCATCAGCAAGCTCCTCTTCATCGTCGTCATCATCGTCGAGTTCGTCTTCGTCGGATTCTGAGGATGAAGTCGTTGATAGTGGTGATAAGGCGGGCGAAGATGTAGAGGTTGTTGGTGATAAGAAGGCGGTTGAGGTTGAAACTGTTCCTTCGAAAACGCTCTATCCGCCTCCGGAAGTGTATAATCGTCCAGTTGGGGTTGTTTCTGAACCATCATGGGAAGCTCCAGTGGTTCGAGAAAAACCGAATCCCTTGGTTCAACCCCACAAATTGGCGGAGAACTTTTTGGGTCGTGATAAGTGGGCAGCGCATATGGCTCATGTTGAAGCGGAGAAGAAGGCCCTGGAGGATGCTGAGAGGAAGAAAAAGGCCGAGGAAGAAGCCGCCGCCGAAGCTGAAAAACAAAAGGCTGCTGAAGCTGCCGCCGCCGAAGAGGAGCAACGAAAAATTGCCGATCGCCAGGCGCTGAAGGAGATAGTGATTTCTTCAGATTCTGATGACAGCGAGGAAGCGGATGAAGAGGCACTTTTGCGTGCACTCAATGAAACGTCTGAACCCTCAGCAAAGGTATGCATATTGTGTTTTTGGCACTGTTTTGGTTTTGTCGTGCTTGTTCGATGTTTGCTCACGTTCACTGAGACACTTTCACGAAAAAGAGAGCTTTTGTGTTGAGCTTTTTGTTGCGAAAACGTTGCAAAAGTGTATTGACAGCATTTTTAGTTTGTTTTTTGGGGCTTTTTCACTAACTAAATGCCACATTTTTTTCAGAAGGAAGCCGAAAAGCAACAAATCGCAGTCTCAGAGCCCGCAATCGAGGTCCTCGAGAACCAAGAACCTGCAGAAGCCCCCACCAAGCAAGTTCCCGTCTCTGTCAACCCGCCGACAGAACTCCACGGCCATAAACGCCATCATCACCAACGCAAGCCCGGTGCTGTTCGTCTTTCTGAGACGCCCAGTTCGGCTTGTTCGCCTGAAGCCAAGAAAGCCAAAACTGATCAACCTGTCGAAGATGCCAGTGCTACCGTATCCCAGCCATCTGAACCCGTCCGCAAACTGCTGCAATCCCTGCCACTACCCCTCCAAGACAACCGGAAAAAGGTTGTGGCTCCGGACGGCACTGTGGTCTATGTTTCGCCGAACCTTCCAGCGACGGCGGTAATCTTGAAACAGCAGATTGCCGTCGATGGCATCGATAAAACGTTTGAACGCTTTGAGGGCGATATTATCGACATTTCCGGGAGCAGTGACAACGATAATGGTAGTGATAGTGCATCTGAGAATACCCAGGATAAGCAACTCGAAAAGTTGGATCAACAAATCGCGGATGACATCAATGAAATCCTCGGATCCATCGAGAATGATCCTGCCCTCGCGAAGGCCGTCTCCATGGGCCTGTCGACCATCTATCCGCCGGAATTCAGGCAGAATTGGCCCCATGTGAATCCATTCCACAAGCAATCAAAAAACAAGCAACTTCGATCCCTCTTGCATCGCTATCCCGTCATCTTTGAAGGCAATGTATGCTTCGGGCAAAACTTGAAGGTGCAAATGCAGTTCCACAGCATTTTCGCCTATCATGAGTCGTACATGAAGGAATTCTCCGACATGATACGCCCACAGAAGGATGCCAATGGCAGTGAATCGAGGCTGAGGATTCGGCAAAAGATTCGAATGCGTCCGGGTGGCCCTTGCACGAAGTTACTGGGACATGCTGTGTTTGAGTTGGATGAGCCTTTCCATCTGATTGTTGGGCTTCCGGCAACGAAGAATGGCACCGATGATCTATCCTGTGAAAGCGATTTGGAGAGGAAGTTGAGGCCGCACTTTTTGATGGATGGTGAAGGCGGGAAGACGTCTTTCGGGGCTGTTATTCGAAAAACTAAGGTACGTTGCTTTTTTTTTGCATTTTTAGATCGTACCGGTGCGTACCCCGTACCGGTACGACATGACACGCGTCAAATTTTAAATAACTGATGCACTGTGCCGTTGAAGTACAGCGTAACACCGTCGTTATGATCAGAGTACGATGTGGTACGGGCGGTACGAAAACGTACTTCTTCAAAAACGACCCAAAAACCGCCTCCAATGTTGTCAAAACCCCCTAAAAACTCCTTCTTTTCAGACCGATGGCACCCAATGCGGCGGCGCTGACGACATTGCCCTAAACCTTCTCTTCTCAGGCAATGGCACCGACAAGATCCTTCGATTCTACGCCCCCTACGTACGTCGATTCATCGCTCAAAGCGGCCATCAATCCTACGTTTTGGGCATCATTTGCCGGGACTACATCAACATGAAACCTGAACTCATCTCGGAAACGATGGAAGCCAGCCACGCCAAGTACAATCCCTTGAATCGAGCCGATATTTTCGCGACCGAACTCGCTCGAATTCAGGCAGCGAAAAAACCCTCAGAACCAGTAGCATCTACCTCACAGCAGCAACAGGAGCCAGGGCCTTCAATGCCACCAGGACCACCATCGAATGCACCGTTGATAGCCATCAATTGATCTCAGTTGGGGGTGATACTACACTTTATTCAGTGTAATAACTAGTTTTAAATTAACTTATTTTCATTCCCGTTTTACTTTATTTACATGTTTTATTTACCTTTTTTTTAACCGAACATTCGATTACGGGTTTTTTTTTTGTTATTTTGTCATTTTGCAACAATAGTTTTGTACATATGCATCGATGGAACAGAAGCCATGCAAAGTGGTTTTGTTGTATGAAAATAAAAAGGAATTTTAACACTTTGTGATAACCCGAGCAATTTATTTTGATCCTTTTCCGAGTGCACTTTGAACAACATCACAATCATACAAAAGTTACAATTCAAAGTTATGCCAACATGGCAGTGCCTTCAGCCGTGAGTTTCATCTGCAAATTCAAACCGTCCCTAATCAAAGCTAAAACCCAAAACGACGAACCTCATCAGCGACAGAAACGCCAAACTGATCCTTGATTGCATTTTGTTGGGCTTGAAAGGCGGCATAAGCTTGTTGAATCTCATCGGTTTGCCCTTTGACGAGGTCATCAATCTGTTCCGACTTTTGGGATGCCGATGTTTGGGTGTTGGTCACGATGGTTATGTACTTCTGAAAAAGTCACGGCACATTGAAACCAAGGCTGATGGCCGCTGGCGTTAAACCTGTTGGGTGGCACTGTCGGCATTGTCCAAGAATGAGGGCAGATTGAAGTCATGGCCGTTGGCTTTGGTGGCTGCTTCGGCGACGGCCATGATGCCGATGACGGCGAGGGTGAAGCACAGGATGGAGGAAGGCATTGTGATGGGATTGGGGTTCAAATTGGGTAAGTTATGGGTTTATAAACTGTGATTAGAAAACTTGCATATTCATGAGGGCTTTCATTAGGCCATTCGGAGGCGGATATGTTTGATTAGCTAAACGTGGCGGGTTCAGTCTGTTTGCGTATGCTGATAAGTTGAGTTGAGCCTTTGCAGCACGGATATGAGTGCCTGAACAGTAAAAATGTCTAAAAATATTGAAAAGGCAAAAAGCATGGACCTAATATATTTTTCGTTTATAATAGTTATACACACCACCAAAGTCAATGTTAAAACCGGTGATTAAACACAGTTAAAAAGAAAAATTACAAATAAATAGACAAAACGAGGCTTCACTTCAGTTTACTGCGCGAGATGGGGCGGAAGAGCGGAATATGTCTTCGGTTCGAACACCTTCGGGAAGCCTTCACCAGCATCAGGGCGGATCAATTCACGCTGGGTTCCGTTCTTGTTGATCGTAGCAAGACGGATAACGCCGCCGGAGGAACCGTCACGGAAAGTGGCGAGGAAGACGGCTTGGCGGACGAGCTGAAAGATAACATATTCATTTTCAAAACTACAGACAGCAAATGACTCACATTCTTGACCTCATCGAGGGACATGTTCGGCTTCCACTGACTATCCAAGAATCCATGAACGAAACCACTTCCACTGCCGCTGGCTGTAAAGTGCTGACGAGTCACGAAACCACCCAATGGCAGCGAGTAGATTTGGCCGCCCTTGACGTTGTCGTAGCCGGCGACAATGACGGAGGCGGTCATGGAGTCGCGGTACTTGTAGAGGAACTGACGGAAGATCTGCGACGATCGGTACACCGTGATGGGATCGCCCTCGGAGATGCTATAGTACTCGAGGTAGTACTTGACGATGTCAGCGACACATTGGGTGTCGGCAGCGGAACCGGAACGACAAACGGCGAGAAAGTCCGTGATGGGAGTGATCTTGTCAGTGACGCGGGACGCGACAAAGGAACTGGAAGAGAATGATGAACTTTATATATAAATTGAAGAGGGAAATGTTGCTTACCCGGTACTGGTTCGCGAATCAGTGCCAACAACAACTCCGCCATCATATTCACAGGCAATGAGGGTCGTACCAGTGGAGACGGGCTCACCGGGATAGAAACCGATCGCGGGGATGGCTTTGCGGGGTTCCGGTTGAAAGTCGCTGAAGTCCATGGTGGTGGTTTCTGAAATGAACACTACATTTTGAAACTGCCCTTTATTACGTAGAATTCAATTATCACGAAGCTTCGCAAGATTCATCAAATTGAGACAGTCAAAGTGAGCCTCGGAATGGCGAAACAAACACAAATGTCGGAGAAATGCTATTTTTCACCTCTTTTCACCGCGAAAACGCAGTAATTTCTATCTTGAACTAATCCCCAGGGTTTTAACATCAAAATAAGACTGAATACAACAAGATAACTGTAATATAAACCCCTGAAATCCCTGCTAAACTCATTGTCATCAAAAAGCAAAACTTCAATGTCCTCCTCGGGCTGTCGCTGGTCCCGACACGAACCCATGTCGGGGCGTTGTGTGCAGAAGGACTTCGACCACCAAAGCGACAACGCGGAACTCCCCAATTTACACGTTTTTGCATTTTTTCACCACAAAAACCACTTTGCTTTGCAAATTTTTATATTTCTAATTGTTCCCAACACTTTTATCACACCAGCTATCGATTAGCATGTGAAATATTTCTACTTTTTCATCAGTTTTTACAAATTTGCATTTGTTACGTTGCTGACGGCTTTTCCAGAGCTCCATCAAGTCACAATCGTTGTTTTTCTCGATTCTTGTGCTTGTTTTCATTATGTCCGCCGAAATGGGTCCTTTAGTTGTACACGTGGTTTTTTCGTTTTGTCGTAAATATGGGTTGTTTCTCTTGTTTTGATCGATTTTACGGCTTTTGTGGGATCGCCTGAGGCATTCCTCGATATTCGTTGTTTTATGTTTTTCGAGAATCATCTAGATATTGTCGTTTGCATAAGTGGAAGCCTAAATCACCTGCGTGGGCATTTTTTTGATGGTCAGACATCCGAGTATTCCCTTCCTGTGCGCTAGATCGATCCTGCCGACGGCATTCTATGCTAAGTGCCCCTCGGGTCAACCTCTTACCTATTCTGGGTATCTAGGGTCAGGACATCGTTATTTGTGTCACAAAGCTTTGCATAATGCGTAAATATCTCTTCCAAACCCCCAAGTTTGCAATCCTCTCGATCGAAAAAACTTTTTCTCCCACAATAAACCGCTGTTTCGGCGCCCCTTGATTTTTATTGTTCACCCTCAGCTGACCGATGATTGCGCTGCTTACTTCCGCTTTCGTCTCAGTCGAAGAACTTTTGACAAAAAGCAAACCGATCTCGAAGCACTGCGCGACCGGCGATCTGAAAAGTAAATCTCTGCTTTACCCTGTTTACTTAACCTAGATATTTACAGTTTACAGTCCCACTTTTCCCAACTAAACTTAGGTCCGTTTTCGGTTCATTGGTTGATTGACGAGAGTTTGTCAGTTGGGATGAAAGCACATCACAGTTCCTGGAGCTTATCAGTTTATCAGTGCGCCGACTTGATCGTTGGAATGACGCTATTGCGGTCGGCGCAGGTAGGCAGTTAGGCGGTGTCAGAATCTGGAGATTGCTATCACCCCTACGAAGGTCCCACTGTTTTTTGATTTGTAGCCGCCAATAACTGATAAAATCAGCGATCATGTCTGTCGGGAAAGGTCGTCGTTTGCCTGATTGTTACCCCCGGTTTTTCTTATCAAGGCCATTTATGCAACGACTATCCATCCATCGATCCCTATCCTCGCCACGTCGCACTTCCATCGCGATGTTGGCGATGATAGAGCGAGCGATGGTTTTGTATATGGTACGGTCCCCCTTCCCCGGGCTCGCCGTAGGCAATGTCAACCAACATGGCGGGGAAGAAGAGGCGCCTCCTACGCTGCCTGCGTTCGTTGATTGTCGTCGTCGCCCTTCGCTTTGCCTGCCTTCCCGAGTATCGTATCGGACCGCGGGTCTGGTGTCGGTCGTCAGTCACCACCACTACCCCTTCCCATGGGCGAACAAACCCCCCTACCGCTTGCGCCTCCCCACCATCTCGATTCGATCCCTTCCTTCGATGCTGCTCGGTCGTCGATGCAGTGCGCCTAACCACGACCGCCACGTTGGCCCACCACCACGGGCTGACTAGCCACCGCCAAAGGTGCCCCTCGCCGAGTCGACCGCCTGTTCACCACTCCTCTCACAAACTGCAACGCAGAAATATACGCTACCCCCCTCGTTCGTCCACAATTTGTTCTTTTCCGCCACTTCCACGTATGTATTTCCTTGACCTTATTTCCACCCCCCTAAACGCCCCATCACCTTCCAAATCAGCGAGCAAATGGCTTCGTTTAGGCTGGCTTCCGATTCTTACGTGCGCGCAGGTCTTTTTTGTCGCCGATATTCGCGTCGAATCTTGTGAAAACATCCGAAAAATATATCCAAATATTCTTTCAGAATCGGCTTCTCCCCTCCCTTCTGCCCCTGCCTGACCCCCCTCGCTTCACTGGCTTACACGGATCGGATCGCCCCACTGGACCTCAACTGTTTGAACAACCTGCTAACGAGTCTAGGACTACGGAACTATGGCAAACACTACTGAAACCGCTGCTTTCCCCGCCGAAAACGGCACGAATGGCTTCCATGCCGATACTGGTGATGGTAAGAGTCTTTCAAAGCTATAGCATGTTGATTTGATCAATCATTGGATCCTCCTTTTCAGCCGAATTCGGTATCAACTACGGTCTCGTGGATCCTGCCCCGACGAATGGCGCTTCGAACGGTCTCGCTCCCACGCCCCCGGTCGATGGCGCCCCCGCGACTTCGGCCGCCGCCCCAACGGTCGCTTCCGCTACGGCTCCCGTCATCATGGACTACAGCGTCGACTTCCCGAAACTCCCTGATGCCCCAGCTGTCAAGAAGCCCCTTGCTCCCGCTTGGGGTGCTGTCCGTGCTAACACCGTTACCGAGGCTGTCACCTTCACGGCCGAAGAACGTGCTAGCAAGCTTGGCAAACGTCTCGGCGACATGTCCGAGGAACAAACGAAATGTGCCACCATCGCTGCCTTGACCGGAACCAAGATCGAATTGAGCGAAGCCCGTGATCACTCACTGACTGTCTTGATCTCCGGACGTAAGAGCGCTGTCGATGAAGCTCGCTCCAAGCTGCTCCGTGACCTCCAGACTCAGGTCGATGGTGAAATCCGTGTCGCAAAGGAATTCCGTGGTGCTTTGATCGGTAAGGAAGGCTCGAAGCTGCGTCAACTCGAGCAAGAATTCGCCTGCAAGATCCACATGCCTAATCGCGATGAGCCCGGAAATGACACTATTCGCGTTCACGGTCCCCCGGCCTACGTGCATGCTGCCCTGCGAAAGATCGAAGCCATGGTTACCGAACTCGCGAAACAAGCCACCGAAAGCATCTCCATCCCGAAGGCTTTGTATCCCTGGGTTCGTGGACCGGCTAACGAAAACGTTGAAAAGCTTCAATCCACCTACAGTGTGCGAATCAACATCCCACCCACAAGCAGCGACAAAGATACGATCGTTGTTAGCGGTGTTCGCGATGGCGTCTACGCTGTTATCAATGAGTTGAAGAAGATTGCTGATTCTAAGGTTTGTGAAAACACTATCTTATTTCTAATCTAACAATTTTATTTTCAGAAGAACATTGCCTCGATCACCTGCAATCTCCCCCGCAGCCAGCACCGCTACCTCCTCGGTGCCCGCCGTGCCGGTATCGATGAGATCCTCCGTGCCACCGATGTCGTTGTTGACGTTCCCGCTGAAGACGAAAACAGTGACGTCATCACGCTCCGTGGTGATACCACTCGCTTGGCTGATGCCCTCTCACTCGTCTATGCTCGTGCCACCTCAGTCGTCACGAAGGAAGTCAAGTACGCTGACTGGCAACGCCGTTTCCTCATTGGCCCTAAGGGTGCTACCCTTGCTTCATTGGTGCCGAACCAGGATAAGCTCAAGATCGACTTCGAAGACGGAGGCATCGTCTTCATTGAAGGCCCTCCCGAGCAAGTCAATGCTGCCGCTGAAGCTCTTGAAAATGAAGTTGCTCGTTTGACCAAGGAACTCGCTTCCGATGTCGTCAAGGTTCCGGCTAACCTCCACCGTCACATTGTTGGTCGCAACGGTGCCCTCGTCAACAAGCTCAAGGCCGATAACGATGTCCAGATCACTATCCCTGATGAATCCAAGGGCTCCGATGAGATCCGCGTCGAAGGCAAGAAGGCTGGTGTCGCTAAGGCTATTGCCGCCATCAAGGAGATTGTGACCCGTCTCGAGAACGAAAAGTCCCGTGACATCATCATCGAGCAACGCTTCCACGGACAACTCATCGGCAAGGCTGGCGAGAACATCAACAAGTGGCGCGCTGAATTCCCGACCGTGTCGATTGCCTTCCCTGATGCTATCGTCAAGTCGGACATTGTCAACCTTCGCGGTGATAAGAAGGAAGTCGACAAGCTCCATGCCGTCATCACAAAGCTGAACAAGGAGCTCCTCGAGAGCAACTACCAGGACACTGTCAGCATCTTCAAGGAGTACTACAAGCACATCATTGGCAAGGCCGGCGCTAACATCAACAAGATCCGTGAGGAAACTAACACCCGCATCGAATTGCCCGCCCAGGGATCTCCCGATGGCCGTTTGACCGTTATCGGCAAGCAGGCTAATGTTGAGAAGGCTATCGAGAAGTTGAACAAGATCCAGAACGAACTTGTAAGTTGACTAATTCCTTGCTTTGATGTTACTCATTGACAACTTTCCAGGCCAGCATCGTCGAAGAAGAAATCACCATCCCTAACAAGGTCCATGCCCGTCTGCTCGGCCATGGTCGCCGTCTCATCCGCGATATCGAAGACGAATTTGGTGGTGTCCACATCATCTTCCCCAAGACGACCGACAAGACCTCTGATAAGGTCACGATCCGCGGCCCTAAGGATGATGTCGCTCGTGCCAAGAAGGCCCTCGTCGATGTTGCCAAGCATGCCGAAGAAACCACCGAAGAAGCCTACATCCCGACGAAGCCCGAGTACATCAAGTTCTTGATTGGCCGTGAAGGCGCTAACGTTAAGAAGATGCGTGAAGCTTACCCCTCAGTTCGCATCATCTTCCCTGAAGCCGAACCCGCTGAGCAACGCATCTTCTTGATCGGCAAAAAGGAAGAAGTTGCCGCCGCCAAGGCTGCCTATGAGGCTCAAATCAAGGAGTTGAACGAGACCGTCGAGATCCACGCCGATGTTGACCCCAAGTACCACAAGCACTTTGTCGTCCGTGGCGCTGAAGTCATCCGCGAGATCCAGGAACAAAACGGTGGTGTCGTCATCTCATTCCCGCGTCAAGATGCCGCTGGTGAAACCAAGGTGACTATCAAGGGTTCGAAGCAGTGCGCCGAGAGTGCCAAGGCCCGCATCGAGGAGATTGTTGGCGATTTGGTGAGTGAAAATTTCTTTTAACAGTGATTCGAAGCTAACTTTTGCCATTTCCAGGAAGCCCAAGTAACCATTACCCTCTCAATCCCCGTCGAACATCACCGCTCCATCGTCCCTCACGCTAATGAGCTCCGTTCCACCTACGGCGTCCGTATCCGCTTCCCGGCTCGTGGTACCTCCAATGAAGGCGCTGAAGAAGGTGCCATCCTTCCTTCGGATGCCGTAACCATCACTGGTCGCGACACCAAGGTCGAAGCCGCTAAGGCTGCCCTCATTGATCTCATCCCCATCACGAAGAACATCGCCGTACCCCTCGACTTCCACAGCAGCCTCATCGGCAAGGGTGGTGAAGCCGTCCGACAACTGATGACTGCCCACGCTGTCCGTGTCAAGATCCCGCCATCAAGTGAGAAGAATGAGGAAATCGCTATCACTGGATCTGCCGCTAACGTTGATGCTGCCATTGAAACTATCACTGAGCGTCTGAAGGAGTATGAAGGTCAGGCTGAGGACCGTTTGCTCCGGAACTTCAAGATCGAATTCGAGATCCCGTTGAAGTACCATCAGCGTATCATCGGCCCCGGTGGTAGCTTCATCAAGGAGCTCCAAGCTCGTCATGGCGTCCAGATCAAGGTGCCCCGCAGCGAGGAGAACAACTCGACCATCGCGGTTATCGGTTACGAAGCCAAGAGCAACGAGTGCAAGGAAGAGATTCTCGCTCTCATCGATGAGCTCGAGAACCAGGTTTCGCTCGAAGTTGAGTTGGACAGCCGTTTCCATCCTCGTTTGATTGGACAACGTGGTCGTAACTTGAAGAAGGTATGTTGCTGACGCGTTTTTGAAAAGAAAAAATATATAAACATCTCATTCCAGGTCCAAGAAGAATACAAGGTCGAGATTCGCATGCCAGGCCGTAACGACGAAAACCCCAACCTTGTCGTCATCTCTGGCAAGAACGAAGACGACGTCCTCACCTGTATCGACAAGCTTCGCGCCCAGGAAGAGGACTTCCTCGACGATCTCGCCGAACGTACCGCGTACCAAGCGCCTCGCCATGAGCCCGCGCCGGCCCCAGCTCCTCGCAAAGTCCAAATCACCGGTGCCCCGTGGCAGCTCCAGAGCGACGATTTCCCATCGATGGGTGGTGCTCCCGCCCCAGCTCCGACGACTTCAGCCGGTGGCGTCTGGGGACAGCGTCGTTGGTAAACGATGGCAACCACACCAAACTCTGCAGCCTTTTAAAGTTTCAAGTGCCTTGAATCCCCCCACCCCATCCTGATCCCCCGTTTTTTCATTTTTTGATACAATAGCTTTGTTTCCCTGTTGCTTGCTACCTTCTCCATGTTTGACAGCCCAAAAAGAGTTTAATTCTAAGTCCGTGACAGAGTGTCCCTAAAGGTTGGAAGAAGAAAATTTTTATTTATTTGTTATTGTTTGCATGAAATTCTAATCTAATCCGTTATTCCCCGAAAAAAAAACGTGTCTAAAACTTATTTTTGTACCTTTGTATATCAATCTTCTGCACCGGCTGGTGAATTGCGCCCCTTATTGAAGAGGGTTCAAACGAGGTTTTTTGTTTTTCCCCTTTTTGATAAGTTTTAATATTTTTGATTGTTGGTTTTGTTTTTGTAAGTAATAAATTATATTTATTTGTCAATTGGTGTCATGTGGAAGGCAAATGAGGGGAAATGAGAAATGATAACGCAAGAAAAATATATAAAAAGAACGGCAAAGTGGAAGAATTCAATTTTTCGTGGAATTTGAGCATGCATCGACCGCGTGCGCATTCCCGGTCCCATGACGAAAACGACGGACGATTCAGTTTTTTGTGGGTTTGCCCACCCTCTTTTTTCTGTTGTGTTGTATGGAAAAAAGGTGCCTATTGTTTCGGTATTGATTGATTCATCTTGCCATATTTGGATGTCGGTACACTTGCCTCGACTAATGACTAGCCCTGTGTGTTTGGCTTATCTCGTTATAATGAGCTTGTTTATGGATTGCTTTACGCGCGCGCGGGAAGTACCCCCACCATCCGCTTTGCCCCACTGCTTTTGGTGTGGTACTTGCTTTCTTTGCAACATTTTATATATTAATTTTGGTTAATACGTGTTCCTCTTTCCAGATAACAACAACTAACCCCATTTTTAACGTCATTGCGTTTCGATTGACCGTTTGGAAGCAGTTTTGAGGTGTGTATTCGGATGCGACAGAGAAGGCACAAATATTGCGATAATTTTGTCAAGTTTGTGGGTTTCAAAGTGAGCACAGACGGCCAGTAGAAGCGATGGAACCAGGCTATGGACCTGAGAATGTAGTGCCGGTTGGAGCGCCGTCGGGCGAGATTGCTGGAGCGGCGTATTATCAGTATCAAATTCGCGGGCCACCGCCGCAGGCTATTCCCGGACATCCTCAACAATATGGAGGTTTGTTTGTAGTTTGCACCTTTTAAAGGAGCTTATTAGTGAAATTATAGGTCCCGTAATGCAGCAGCAACCGATTCGACCACTCCAGCAAAGTAATTCGATCGGTTCCTCATTAGCAGGGTCTAATCCGAGCAGCCATGCGCCCACACCAGCACCAGGGCAACAATCCTTGTCGCATTCGCCATCGGCCGCCCCTCAAGCCGTCTATTATCAACAGGGACCACCACCACAAGTCCAAGGCCCTCCTCGATTCGCGTATCCACAGCAACCGAGACCCCAGCAACCCGGTTTTTATCAAGCACCACCACAACACATTCCACCGTATCCGGGAATGCCGATTCAACAGCCGCCCCAGGGATACAACCAGCCTCAACAAATGCAAGGACCACCGCCAGTTTACATGCAGCGTCCGCAACAAGGCCCGCATCCGGGACAACAACATCGAATGCCATCAAATGGTGGCCCGAGACCGCGTGGCGGATATAATAACGGAAATAACCGTGGTGGGTATGTTTCTGGGCCTCCGGGAGGTCAAAACCAAGGAAATCCACGCTACGTGAACCCAGTAAATGGACAGCGTGGTGGCCGAGGTGGCGGTCGTGGAGGACGCGGTGGCCAAGTGAGGAAGCCGGGTCGGAATGACTATAAAGTGAGTTTTTATCAACCATTTTTCCATTTTTACAACCCTTTTGCAGCCCGAATACCAAAAACCACCCTCCAACCCATCCCCCGAATCGATCAACAACCAAGCCATGCCAGATTTCACCGAACCCCCACCACCCTTGCCAATTGTCACTAATCCTCAGCCGATGCAACTCCAACCTCAACCTCCGCCTCAACACGTTGTGAATCCGATGTTTTCGGTAGCCCAAGGACAACAGCCTCAATTTGTGCCGTTTCCGCAGCCGGGACAACATTTTGTGCCACCACCGTATTCCCAAGGGTTCCCCCAACAGCAGGTTCAAATCTTCGGTCATATGGTCACAGCTCCGGATGGCACGCAGCAAGTTTACTTCATTCCGCAGAACCAAGGCTATCCACCACAACAAATGCAACCGCAATATCAGATGCCAGCTTTCCAGCCGCAATATGTCCAACAATTTGAAGGCCCACCTCCGCAGGTCATTCAACAAGGGCCGTATGTGCCATCGCCGCCGTCTCAACAAGAGAGCTTCAACATGGCTGCAATGGCTCAAGCTTTGCAAGAAGTTACGGAAGAAGAACGCAAAAAGAATGAAGCTGCAGGGATACCCGCAGGCGTTCCGGCTGTTGGAGGTGCGGAAGCTGACGATGAGGATGATTACACGCCGCCCGGGACACCACAGGAGTTGAAGCCACTGAATAACGAGCAGCTGAATATGTTAGCATCGACTTTGGACGCTATTGCGAGTGGAGACATTCCGCGTGTTTCGAATCCGCCTCAGCAGGAACCGGAAGAAACAGCTACCCCGCCAGCTGAGCCAGCAACAACCCGGAAACGTCAACCAAAGCCGGATCAAGAAAGGTATCAACCACCTGCCCGAGCTGGACGAGGTGCTGCCAGTACGCCGAAAGGATTTGGACGACAACCTGTGCCAACGACGACGGCTGCAGCTCCTCATCAGGAAAGTGGTGTCTGGCGATCGAAAACCAACCTCGACAAGATTAACGAGGAAGAAAAGCCGGCCCCAGCAAGTTCAAACAATGATACACGACCGGATTCACCCGCCGATGCCACTCCACGAGCTTCGCCAACCCCATCGACCCATCATGCCAATGCACCGAAGCCGGCTGTGCCGATGATCGGAGGTATACCTCTTATCATTGCAGCTTCAAAGGGCAAAGAAGTCGATGTCGAGGCGGCTACGAAAGTTGCGACGAAAGAGTATTGTGCCTACTGTGCCATGCTTCAGAAGCCGATGTCCACAGTTACGAACCATTCACTAATGAGTAAAACTCGTAATTTGCCGGCTTGTCCATTGTTCCGTGAAAATGGTTGTAAACTGTGTGGAGCAAAGGGTGATAGTGCTCATTTGCCGGAGTTTTGCAAGCATTGTAAGTTTTATTTTGTTAACTTTATGTCCAAATCTACTGTGTTTCTTTCAGCCCGAAACCCCAACAAAGAAAACGTCGAATTCAAAGCCCTCGCGAATCACCTATTCTCGATGACCTTCGATGAACGGCGTTCCTGTGTCATCAAGGATTTCAATAATCACCCGACCGTTGCCAGCATCGCTAGCGCGTCGCAAGCCAATGAACACTTTGCCCATGTTTCGTCGCAATCGTTGAAGCGGATTTTCGCGAAACAGCTTCAATTTAACGCGGATGATCTACGGTTTGCCACGGCGAATCCCCACTACTACGACCAACAACAACAGCAGCAACAACATCGCGGTGGCTATGATGGCGGATTCAACAGGACAAACCGAGGTGGCGGCGGCGGTGGTCGCGGCGGCAACAACTATGGTGGCCGTGGTGGTGGTTCACGCGGAGGCGGTGGCGGCGGAGGATCCCACGGTGGCTACAGTGCTCGATCATCTGTCCGAAGCAATGCTAGTAGTCGTTACGGCGATAATTCAGGTGGTGGAGGTGGCCGACGAGGTGGCGGCGGTGGAGGGGGTCGTGGTGGCCCTCGATACTGAATCGCTCCTCGCGTTTCACACTTCCAAATAGCCTACCACTCAAGGATTCACGGAAAGCCTGCCTGTCGATCGTCATTGTTTTTTCTTCGCGTCTAACACACTAACTAACCTTTGTTGTTAACCAAATTTTTAAGAATTTTAATAATAAAACTGTCAAAACTAATCTTTGTACAAAAAATCAGTAACAACTGCGTAATGATCGCTAGGATAGTCATTGTATCTTTGAAAGGGCTGTGGCATCAGGGGGAGACTGCCACAATAGGTGAATGAATCGACGGGGACGAGTTTTGGGGAATTGTACAAAATGAAGTCAATGCGATCATAGACTTCGGGGATCTGTCTATCCCAGTCGTCGGAAAAGGATCTATGTACTGTTGACCAGGTTATTCCCTGGTTTTGGAGGATGTTGGGGTGGATTTGTCGGAAGCTGTCCTTCAGGTTGGCCTTTTCTGTGAGTAACTTTGAAGCTGGCCATTCAATGACCCATTCGCCGTGGAATTCTTTCATTTCTTCGGTCCAGTCGAGGTGGGAGGGGGAATTGAAGTCGCCAGCGATGATTAGAGGAGTGCCACCGGATGTGGCTTCAGTTACATGGGCTTGGAATTCGGGCAAGGCGACGAGATTCTGAAATTTTTCAAAACTTTTGAATAAAAACGTTCAAAATTTATCGATTAGTCGACTCACCTCAACATTTCTCACTCGAACCCTCTCACCACGCTCAATGATCGAAATATTCTTCACATTTTTGAAGTTTGCCGCATAGGGGCCATAACTGTGATAATTTAAATGCAGCGAATAGAAGTGAATAGGCTTTTGCGATTCGTTCAAAAATATTTTGAAGCCAAGTGATTCCACCGTGTGAACGATGGAACTATATTCAATATTATGTTTAGTGATAATGGCGATGTTTGAATCTGGCGATTCATGGATGGCATGGCCCGCATATCCAGGGCCCAGTTTATCCATCAACTCGTCCAATGTGTTTTTGTATTGAACTTCCTGAAAGCCAAAACTATGAACCCTAAAAATGCCAAAACCGACAAACCTGTAAAGCCACCACATCGGGATCAACTATCCTAATATGTTTAGCAATCTTATAAACTCCACCGAATACATTATCTCCTGCTAGCCATAGATTGAAGGTCATAACTCTCAAATGGTTGGTCCCATTTTTGATGGCGTTGATGACGGCCATCTGTTGAAACAAAGCAATGAATAAAAATAGTTTAACCGACATGATTATCGCGTCAATTGTAGTCATATAAGTCACCTACACGTGGTCACATACAGTTTTATATGCCGACTACAGTGACAGTGACCTTGTCTGACCTCGTCCGTGAAAAGAAAACCCCGAGAATGGATCTTGATTGATGACTTCATGTATGACTGTCACTCTGTTCCAAGTTAAACATTCATTACTGTCCTAACCCTCCTTTAAAGATGACATTTTTGGACGGGAAGTATGACAAGGGGTGAGTGATTGTTGGTCGATCCCATAAATGGGGTCAGGCTTGGGATGGGATGGGGGAAGTCATACAATGGTAGTTATGTATACTTGTCACGGAAATTGGGATACATGTCGAAGCGCAGCGAGTTTCTGATGTCCATTTGTCTCAAAAAGTGAAAGTTCGGAAAATCAAAAAGTCTGCTGCGGTGAAGAACGTTGTTTTTCTCTATAAAAAAACGCAAAAGAGATTTGAGAGGGCCAGCCAAGTGTGTAAAAACGACGGAGACAAGGGCCATCGACCAAAGTCTGTCTCAAATGTGGCCATCTGACATGTCTGACAGACATCATGCGCTACATAGGCATTTTGAAATACATTTGGACTTGGGTCCAGGGAACTACTTTTTGATCATTGATAATTGCATGGACAATGCTGTCTTTCAATATTTTTTGATCTTTCAATTATTCCAAAACCCGAGCAATTTATTTTGATCTTTTTCCGAGTGCACTTTGAACAACATTACATTCATACAAAAGTTACATTTCAAAGTTATGCCAACATGGCAGTGCCTTCGGCCGTGAGTTTCATCTGCAAAGGCAACAAGTCCCAATCAAAACAAAAACCCGAAACGACGAACCTCATCGGCGACGGAAACGCCAAACTGATCCTTGATGGCTTTTTGTTGGGCTTGGAACGCGACATAAGCTTGTTGAATCTCGTCGGTTTGCCCTTGGACGAGGTCATCAATCTGTTCCGACTTTTGGGATGCCGATGTTTGGGTGTTGGTCACGATGGTTATGTACTTCTGAAAAGTCACAGTTGATTGAAACATGGCGCATAGCCGCTGGCGTTAAACCTGTTGGGTGGCACTGTCGGCTTTGTCCAAAAAGGAGGGCAGATTGAAGTCATGGCCGTTGGCTTTGGTGGCTGCTTCGGCGACGGCTATGATGCCGATGACGGCGAGAGTGAAACACAAGGTGGATGAAGGCATTGTGATGGGATTGGGGTTCAAATTGGTGGAATTATGGGTTTATAAACTGTGATTAGAGGGCTTGCATATTCATGAGGACTTTCATCAGGCCGTTTGGGGGATGCGGATATGTTTGATTAGCCAAACGTGGAGGGTTCAGTCTGTTTGCGTATGCTGATAGGTGGACCAAAAACGTGAAGTGTGTTCTAGAAGGGTCTTCAAACACAACAATTTATTCCAAAAACGCTGGATAATACTTTTTCACACAATACGGGTCTTTCACATTGATGAAGAAACATCGATTGAACACTTCATGTTGACTCACAATTAGAGCTGGTTGAACGTGGAATAGCATGAATTCACGTTTTTTAGACAGACGATACAATGTGTGGATAATGTTGGATTTGTTAATTCCGTTTGTCCATGGGCTGTGTACTTCAACATTGAATTGGCAGATTGTTGTATGGTTTTCGGGTTTGTCTGAAACGTGAAAACAAAAACATAGCTAATTGCAACTGGTAATACTCACCGATGAAGCTTTCAAGGATCTCAAACTCGGCTCCCTCAACATCCATCAACAGGAGATCAACAGCGTTCTCAATACCTGCTTTTTTGAAGGCACTTTGCAGGCTCGTGTGTGTCGCGTTCTGTGTGCGGTATTGTAGATGGTCGCCTTGTTTTTCTAAAATAAAAAATTGTTAAATTAAACGTGCATTTTTAAATTGAAAATCATACCCAAGATTCGTGCCGCATAAACATCATCCTTCGCACCGACTGTCAGTTCCAAGAACTGTCCACCGGCATCAGTGACAAGTTTTTCATTGAATTCTGATGTCGGATCGGCACCGACATACTTGGAACATTTTGTATACTTTTCTAGAATCTTCTTTTCTGCATCAATGTTATGCCCGACACCGATTGTCATCATTGTGTAGTCGAAGTCTGGCGTTGGGCCCGGAACGAAGTACTTTGCCTCTGCGCCGACGAATACGTCCGCGATTACGGAATTTTCAGCAGGTTTTCGGCATTTCTAAACTTAGTTCTTCACTAAAGTCACAATTAACTGAAATTGTAAACACACCCTGACAGCATTGTCTAACTGCAACCAAGTAATAGCCGACGCAAACGAGTCTCCATCCTTGAAGCTTTCAATCAAACATTTAAATATCTTCTCTGCCGATACAGGTGCTGGAGTTTCTGGACGAAGTTTACGAAATTCCAACAACTTTGTCATTTCTGTTTCAAATGCATTAGGAGTGTTTTTCGATTCCAAAGGTAATACAGTGTACAAAAAACAAACTCCAGCAACAATAATAAAAGCAAACACTAAACGCCAATAACCCGGCTCTGCATATTGAAACTTCCGCATTCTGTTTAACAAGTCACCCATCAACAAAAATGTGCTTTACTCACTGCTGCTTAAGTATGTTCAGCGGCACACTTTGTTATCAGATCTACGTTTACTCAAGAGTCTAACCTAAAACAAGTCTCGAAAACTGGAAAAAAACTGAAGTCACTCTCTTCCTTATCGAGAAAGAGGTCATTATAGATTCTTTCTAGATTGTGTTTAGCGCAACATTTTGAAACATTGCAATTTTCAACTGTTGAACACTCTAAAAATGTTTGTTATTCACATAATTATGGTTCCTTTAGTACTGATGACTAGGTATTTCGAGATGATTGTTGTTTCTTCTCTCGAGTTGTATCGAATTACAGTGTTTTGATGCGATAATAATCGTAATGCACTGTTGCTAGACTACGTAGCGTTTTTGAGGTTACTCATTTTGACAATCTTATAGACTTTCGTGTAATAATTAGATGTGTAAGATGGTCATTTCAGGCAATCATGCTGTTTGACAAACGTTCACTGTTTCAAATAATCTTGCAATCAATCTTTCACTGTCGCCGATGACAGCTGTAAATTTATCTGCGATTTACATGAGATAGAAGGCGATTTCACGAAACTGAGATTCGATATCTAAAGATCAATCAGATAAAACAGAATTGTTTTGTTGTTGCAAATTGAAATGTAACATTGCCGTTGGGCGACACCCCAAAACGCCATGATAGATGACAGCAGGTTCCAGTACGGCAAATGGCGCATATTCGTTAATGTATGCATTATCCTTTTTACCAACCATGTAATAACAACCAATAATGACAACTTGAAGATCGTAAAGTGACTAGTGCCAGCAAAGTTGTGGTTTTGACCACATGTTTAAAAACAGCCTTCTGGAATCATTCTTTTGCCTTTCTAGGGCATATTTATTGCACAAAGTAGTTTTACGAGTCAAATGAGTAATCCGAATGCACATTCTACCTCCATGCATTTTGAAACTGCTGGAAGTAAAGTTGACTTTCGACAGTCATCGGCACGATTGACCCAGTTACACCGCGAAACATTTTCAATCCTGTTTGAATGGCACCAGTACGTTTCAGTTTCCATTTCCACAACATAAAGTTAATAGAAATTAACGCACAAGCTGTTCCAGATGCCGAAAATACGCATAACAAGCAGACATTGATGAAAGTTTGACTCGGCTTTGTCAGGGCAATAGTGTTTGTAACCACTGTAATGGTCACGTGTGTAAAAAGTTGTATGAGGATGCACACGAAGACGGCTTGTGTTTTACACACATTTTTGTAGATGATGTACTTTTCAGAAAGACTTTGTATAGGTTTTCTGAGTTCCATTTGGTTGAAACGGAACAGCATTACCGCGCACTAAAATTTCTTCGTAATCGTTGAAAGTTCGAGGAAAACGTTAATAACATGTTGTAGGAGTAGAAACTTACAAAAACTAATACTAATCCGATAAGACCCATTATGAAGGCGTCAATAATGTAAGTAATTACGGCAACAATGGATAGAACTCGGTGGAGGGTACTTGTTAGCCACTGAAAAACGGTAATGACTAACTAATTAAAAAATGGAACGATTACCAGAAATACCAAAAACATAAATACGACTATTTGCATGCTAGAATGTTCATAAGTCTTTCGATACTTGGTAGCTACCCATCTTTCCACAAGGAATACGATTCCATGCAAGAAAATCTGATTTTCCGAAATCGCATGGGCACAGATAATTGAAAACATTGCGTGGTCACTTATCGTATTTGTAGTTAAAATGTACAAATCTAACAGGACTCTAAAAAGTTCCTATGATGAATTTAACAGCGTAAAAAGTACAACAATCTCACCCAGTAAATGGACATACAAAACACACGTAACACATGGATAATTGCAACATTCTCATATTACTGTGCATTGCCGTGTCTCGTATCAAACTGTAGAACCAAATTAATGCAATTACACTTGCAATTAATTGGATTAGAAATTTCGTCAATGTTAACGCTATCGGTGTGGCCTTTTGATCACGGAGGTGTGAAACTATGTTGTCAGCATACCCGTTGTCAATCAAGTAGATACAGCAAATCGCATTGGTAATCAAATGGGTGACTAAGAATCCAATAATAGTGATAACAGATTTGAAGCTGGTTGGAATATGGCATATAAATTCAGCTTCCGATGGCATTTGGCAATTTGGTTAACACGTGTACAAAATATACGGCTGAAGTAAGTAGTATTTTTGTAATTTTTGAACTTTACACAAATTATTGCATATTTAACGTTAATTTTCAGTTAACCATCTGAAGAACGAGGTTAATTTGGGGTTACCAAATTAGAGGGTATTGAATAACTCGATCCAGGGCCGTATCCAGAAATTGTTCATATAGGGGGCCAATGGTAAGGGGGGACCAAAGGGATTTTTTTGAAAAAATTTTTCAGAGCGATTTTGAAAAATCCAAAGGGGGAACCAAAGGGGTAAAATTTCTTGAAATCTTGAAAAAAACGTCAAACCCTAATGGTCCCCCCTTACCCCCTTTTGCCAAATCCGCGATATGGGGGGGCACTGCCCCCCCTACCCCCCCTCTAGATACGGCCCTGACTCGATCGAGTATGTTACTCAAGGGGTTATGTCAAAAGTTCGGGCACAAAAGTTAACAAGAATCAATTTATGTTAATAAAAACTGTGCTTTTATAAAACAATGATAAGTGTTTCATAATTATATGGCAGTTGTAAATGGAACTTGCGAGAGTGTACAAACGTATTGCAAACGTGGAACACAGATAAGTAAGGTAAGTGAAAACCAAATATGAAAGATGCTTTTGCCTAGAGATGAGACTACAAAAATGCGAAAACAAAAACATGCTGTTTAGAAGAAATGATAAAACAAATCCCTCCGGTACAGGCCAGTCATTACAGCATACAAGAAATGCCTAGACTTACTTCATTGAAACCAGCCAACAATTGTAGCCCAGCGAAAAAGGCAGAACACAGTACACGTTTCCACATCATTTAAACGTTTCAATTACATAAGCGATGTTTGAAATTGTCATCCAGGGTGCAAATTTCTAAATTATTACTGTATTATGTCACTAATGTTTGCCTCCAAAACCTCGCTGTCCATTCAGTTTTATTAAACAGCAAGATTTTGTAGTGGCAAAATGCCTTTTCACGATGCACTTTTTGTATTGTCCCAAAAACTAACGTCTATAATGACCAACAAACAACGTCTGTTTTTCTGTCTGTTTTCGCCGTCATCAAACACCTTGTTTTAACCCAAACAACTTTCCGCCACAAACCACTAATGCGAAACGGGTTTACGTGATGGACGACGACGCCCTCTTCCAATCGCCTTTTCCATCCATCCATAACCACCAGGCTTTCCACCACTTCGATTTTTCCAACCATCCCATCCCTCCGGGTGTTGCGCGAATGCATGCATCGATACGAACTGAACTTTGCACGAGTTCACATGCAATATATACACATATTTGTGGCGTTTCATGATTCATGGGACCCCTTTTTTATTACTTTCTTACGCGGCGTTTACGTTTTGTGTTTGCGTGCCCTACGGCGATTGTGGTCCATAACAGGTATTTGAAACTGAAGCTCCGCCTTAATTGTAGCTTCTGGAAAGGGAGCCGCGCAACATTTGTGAAACCATTTTGCACACTGTTGTTGAACTTTTGGCCGGTATGCCCGATAAGGTGGCCATCATCGGGGCTGGTGCCAGTGGGCTCACGGCGGCTAGGTTTGCATATTTGTGAGTGATTTGCGTTGTTTTATCGATTGACTTTAGGCAAGCGATTGCATATGGGTTTGAACCGGTGGTTTTTGAAAAGTTGACTGATCTGGGTGGCATTTGGAGGTTCTCGGAGAATCCCAATGGTAGGGATTGAGCCTTTTTTGACGGCTGTTAATCAGTGATTTCAGTCCGATCAGTATCATGGTCAACGACGAATACCTCGTCGAAAGAGCTTTCGGCTTTTAGCGACTTCGCCCCATCAGAATCGTATTCAACATTTATGCACCACACGGAGGTTTTGAATTATTTGGAAGCCTATGCCGCTCATTTTAAGCTTCGAGATTACGTGAAATTTGACACTGAAGTCACGGCGGTGGCGAGGGCTGATGATTGGGAGCAGACTGGCGACTGGGTGATTACCTACAACGATAAGTGAGTTACTTTTTCAGTGTTTTAATCAAATGTTTCCATTTTCGTGCTGGAACACTTTTACGTTGCATTTTGTTAGCTTACACGCGTACACTAGTGTAATTCAACCGGCCCCCAAAAGTGTCTTACCACGAAAAGTGATGAGCAATTATTTTTAAAGTGTTTTTACTTATTTAAACCCTTTTCAGTTACGGCACCGGTCACACCCTCAAATTTGGTGCCGTACTCCTCTGCACTGGAATGTACTCTGCCCCCGCTCGACCGTTTGAATTCCGAAAGGAAACCGAGTTCCAAGGCCGCATTTCCCATTCTTCTCAACTCAAAAATGCCGCCTCTCTCGCTGGCAAACGTGTTTTCATCGTTGGATTTGGCAATTCTGCCGTCCAGGCCGCCATCGATGCGGCACCAATCGCATCGGAAGTCTATCTATCCACTCGTCGAGGCACCTGGCTTCTTCCAACGACCGAATCTGATGGCACTCCATGGGATCTGTCCTACAATAGCCGACTTGGCGCTATCGGCCGGAAAGTCGTCCCCAAATTCATCCGAAATTGGCTCTGGGAAGGCGCTCTAAACGCCGCTTTCGACCATCATGCCGCTGGCATCTTACCCGATCATCACTTTCTTGCAGCAAACGTGACATTCGCGAGGGAAGGCTTGTTCGATTATCTGCGATCAGGGCGGATTAAGATCGTCGGGAACTTGTTGTCGTTCACGGATACAGGCGTCGAACTGGTCGATAAAACTGTGATCGAGAATGTCGATGAAGTGGGTGGTTTTTTTTTCGTGTTTTATTAGACGTACATATCTAATCGAATCATCACAGAAGTCTGAACATGTAAGCTTTTCTAGGTCATCTTTGCGACCGGATACTCTTTTGACTTTTCGTTCGTCGAGGAAGGAAAACTGATTTTTGTGAGGGAAAACGACTTCCACCTCTACAAACACATCTTCCATCCCGTGTTGAGCGAAAACAGTGGTGCCCATGGAAAGAATAACCTTGGCGTCATCGGCCATGTACAACCATTTGGTGGTGGAGGTTGTTTCGCCATTGCCGAGATGCAGGCTCGATATTTCTTTGATGTTTTGTCGGAAAAGTCGGAATTGCCAAGCGCTTTTTCGATGAAAGCTGCTTTGGAGGAGAAGCGATGTGAAATGAGTATTGAGTATGTGAAAACGAGGCGACATACACAGATTGTGAGTTAGAATTTGCATAATTGAAACTTTTTTGAGAACGTAACATCATGTGTTACGAATGCGCAACACAAGTGTTACGTTTTTACAAAAAGTGTTGCGCGAACGTTACATTTCAATGAATGCAACACAAGAGCATAACGAAAGCGTAACTCTTTTGAGTAACGCACCTAAGTGTTACACTTTCGTTACACAGTTCTAATCAATCAATAAATTCGTTCCAGGAAGATGCCACAAACTACCTTGACGATCTAGCTTCCGAAATCGGTGCCGCGCCATCCATCTGGAAACTACTCCGAACTGATCCCAAACTCGGCCTCAAAGTCCTTCTCGGCCCAACGTACCCCTATCAATACCGTATCTCCGGCGAACACTCCTGGGACGATGCTGGAGACGCTTTGGCTACAGCCCATGCGCGACTCTATCCCCGAGGACAGCCGGCATGGTGGAAATACCCAAAAACATGGCAAATTGTTTTGATTTTATTGCTCATTTTATATGTATGGCTGCACTGGTTCTGAATAAACGTCTCTGTCTACAATTTCGGTTTTGGCAACAATGCAAGGGTCTGCTTTGCAAGGGCAATCGGCTTTTTGGTCTTTTTGCTGTAGGCTTCGGCGGTGAGGAAAGCCAGGGCACGGCCACGCTTGACTGATTGGGCTTCGATGACTACGGTATCACCGAGTGCGGCACCATTAAGGTATCTGAAGAAGATTACAGTAGAAAAACCAAATACAAAGAGGGCCTTACGAGATGGTCAAATCGACAGTCGTGCCAAGCTGGGTTGAGTTCACATCGGACAAGGCCTTCTCGTCAACCAGCACATTTGCCATACAAACATCGAGAAGTGTTGCCGTACAGCCACCGTGCATGGTTCCGACTGAATTTACAGTATCCTCAGTGACAACAAATTCGTAAACTGCGCGACCGGGAGCGAATTCCACAACTTTGCATCGTGACGGATACTTCATGAAGGTTTTCTGCCAGGATTCCGGGCCGGAAACATACTTTCGAAACGCGTCAATGAGGTTTGGACTGCCGGTGGCTGTGGACTTTGTCATAATGGTTCTCTGAAAGTTTTTATATATCCAAAATGTGGGACTAAGGTTCTCGAAGGTCGCAAACACGATAGAAGTTACAGAAATTCAATTTTATCATCAAAATATATATAAACTTATGATCGAAAAGGCACGCACTATACAGAATACAACCCTATCAAACAAGACAAATTATTTCGGCTCCGGGAATGCTTTCGTGTGCAACGCGACGGCCAAAATCGCCAGATCACTCTTCCGTCGCATCTCAGCCCTCGTGAAGGCGATAGTCCGGCCTCGGCGGATAACTTCAGCGTCGATTTCAAGGGTTTCACCGAGCTTTCCGGCGCTCATATATCTAAAGACGGCGAAAGCGTAAACACGAGCCCCAAAACGATTCAAATGAAGACTCACGACACGTTCAAATCGACCGAAACCCCCGGATGCTGCTTATCAGATGCCAAGACAGCAGTAGTCGTCACGATGTCGAAGAGCGTGGCCGTGGCGCCGCCATGGAGCGTTCCGAACGTGTTTGTGAGATTATCGGTGACTTCAAACTCGACTTTGACGCGGCCTTCATCGACATTGACGACGCGACACTACAATTCCGACTTTAAATGAATGCTGATACAACTTTTCTAGTCTATGGGTGGACTAATGGAACGAATAAAAGTAGAAAAAAGGGCATAAGCGTCTGATTAGACAACGAAGACCACCCAAGTGATCGGTTGGTGGTCGAAACATGCAGGAACCGAACGCTTATCTCGACTATGGTGATTGTCAATATGTCCTAATAGTGCAGACGTACTTTGGAAAGGAATTGGATAAAGTTTGAGGTTTAAAAATATATAAAAATGTGGTTAAAACGTACCCCGGCAGCGGTTCCCATAAAGTTACCTTTTGTGTAACTTTTGTAGATGGCCTGGACGGTATTGAAGTATTTGCTTTTAGACATGGCGGTGTATCGATCAGCTGATCTGAAAGAGAGGGTTCTTATCACATTGAAATGGACTATGCAAGATGTAGTCAAAAAAAGAAGTTGACGGACACGCGAATATGAAGGGCTACAAAAGCGACGGAGAACTTGGCAGGTAGAAACACGAATCTCGGATCTTTCGAATGTAGAACTGATTCATGTAAATTAATAGTAAGATGAAGGTATCTTTGAAGATTGGGGACAAACAATAAGTGATGTTTGTTGGGTCGAGACTCCATACACTTTTTGTAGTCCACATTATTAGTGGCAGCAAGCGCGTTTAGACAACATTTAACCACATTTGATTTGTGTTTACTGTTTCATTTGCACACCAAGAACGCTCCTGAATGACATCATTCAACAAACTGGTAAAACTTTTTATGCGACACAGTAATTTTGCAAGATCAAGTTGTCGGCATTTGCATTTTTGCATTTTAATTTTCAAAAAACTGAGCAAAATCCAATGTTATCAAAGTAAGGTTGTATCTTGCGGCTGATACTGACCGTTACATTCAAAAAACACTGAATAGAAAAACTTTCAAAGTGCATAATTACTACAACCACAAAAAGGAACATCCCTGAAACCCGATCCCCATTTTACACCTTTGCACTTTTTTACGTTTGAACGTGTCACTCTAAAAACTTGTCGTAAACCCTTTTGCAAATTGCCGTCGGCTAAGTGAATCAGTCACCCAAACTGATGAACGGAGTGACCTATGATGGGCTATCTCGCTTTTCAAAGGAGATCGCCCATTTTTTACCCGAGTAAAGATTTGTTCGGTTTTTTTGTCGGCGTTCCTGGGTCGGAAAAAGTGCGATAAGGATAGCCGTGACAGGAAGACAAATCTGTCTTTCAATCCTGTGACAGCCAGGCTTGTAGGTATATTTGCGGTCAGTGGTTTCTCCAAAGTACATCTATCTACATCTGCCAGTTGTATACATTACAGGTGCAAAAATTTGAAATCCGTTTGTGCCGTGGGGCTAATATGTTCGAGTCTCGAGGTGGCTAGGCTTGTAAGGGGCATAGTTTGGGGTGGTAATGTTGGATGTCGATGTGAGATTAGGAGTGTGTAAAAATTCGTAATTAACACTCCAGGGCCTTCGTCATGTTGACAAGGACAACGATGGCGACGAAGGGCAACGGCGAGGAGGGCAACGACATGTGGTTCCACATTTGCATCGTTGAGTATATACTTCTAACTCGTGTAGAACGACGAGATTGCCGAGGGCCAGCGCGAGCCCCGTTGAGTTTACAGCGTAATGTGTCCCCGAGACAAAATGGCACGGGCACGGATTTGCCGTACTGACGAGGGGAGGGGATGAAGCTTGGAAGGGGCTCTTGACTGCGCGATAATTCGATTAGGCGTCAAATTCAACGGAGGCCCCCGGCTTGGCACAAAGTCCGTTTCGACGGTGCATCCATGGATGCAAGTGCCAAAAACATTCTGTAAATTATGCTTTTCTACTTTCTTTTGTTTTATATTACGTTTTTTATGTCCTTATGGGCATTTTTATTGAAATTCGCCGTTTTTATTAACCTTTGTCTGACGAAACATGCCAAAATTTTACTTTCTTTGTCTGTCCTTGAAAAAATATGCCAGCCAAAGTCCCAAACTTTAATAAAACCCTGCCCCAGGCCATCTTTTCCATGATGCACGCAATTCCATTACTCTTTTTACACGTTAGCTAACATAAGATTACCGACATCTCAAATTTGAGAAGCACATTCACATCTATCTTTTTGAATGTTCATTCTTTTTTGAAGCCAAGATGCCGCGGAATTGCTTTATGGCATTCAAATTGTCACTGCTAACATCACAGTTTAGTGAACAGAATTGAATAGGATGATTGTCATAATTCCCGTTTACCCCCCATTCATTTATCATCTCATGCCACACTCACTCATTCATTCTCTTTTTTGAACATTTGCCGCGAATCGAGAAACCCCTGCCGATGGCCATTGGTCATTTTGCCACCCCCAGCGCAGATGTCTTTGATGTTGGGCCGCGCCTTTCCGCATCTTGCTTTCCCTTCAAAGTTGCTTTGCTTTTATCGTTTTCTCATTTGGGCCGTGTTGAGGCGCGGCTCTTGATGTTATACTTTTTTGATTGTTTCCGCATTACCGGCACTTTGGCACTTTTGGGATTGGTCAAAAGTGTTGGTTTTTTTGATGTGTGTAAATGCTGGGAGTGTTTGGGTTACTGTAGATTTATTATGTTTGGTTTTACGGCATCGTTGGGGTGAAAAAAACTTTGTCCCACAGTTTCCTGGGCACTCAAATGCCCTCCTCATTTGCATAAACATAAACCAAACCTGCGCAGCGGCGCGATGTCCCAGCATTAACAGATGTCCAACAGGCTCATCCCTCCATCCCTCTTGACCTGAAAACTATCTAAAGTTTTGTTCGATTAAGCTTCCCCTTCACTCAGCTGTTCGATCCTCTCACAATTGTCCAATTCCCGTGCATATTTTATCAGAAAACCGATTAAACCGGCCCTCAAATACCCTCAGGACATAAGTTCATTTCATTGCGAAGACAGTTGCGCAATTTGCGCATTTTGAAACCCCCTGCGGCGTCGAGGGTGCCGCCGATGGCACGAGCAGCGCAACAAATAATATAATACAATGCCACTGGTCAATGCCATGCCATTGGGTACTGCTGTTTCGAGCTCGACTTCGACGCCTCAGGGCATGTTCATGTTCGCACTGTGGCGACATTACTCGATTTCTGAGGAGGGCATGCTTGCACGCTTTTCCCTTTTTGAGTGAAACGAGTGCCATTTCAAGTAGAAGTCGACTTTTTGAGGGCTAATTTAAATCAATGTTTTGTCGTGTCATGCCGGAAGTCTTGCCGAACATCGTTTTTTTGTTTATTTGACGTGGAAGCAGAACGCTGTTTGACACATTTCACGCTCAAAGTTGTACACTTTTTCTGCGTGCCGTTCATAATAAGCATCATATTGCGTCCACCATCCGAGCCCCTCTTGTTAAACCATGACTGCAACATCAAGGTTTACGATGCCTTTGCTTCGCTTCGCGCAGTCAACTTTCACTCCTCCATCCTAACGAGCATACCATGCCTTCGACTTCCACTTCTCCATCTTCCGAGGAGCGCCGCATCGCGCAACAGACAGACAAAAATAAGTTCTTGATTTTGATTTTGTTGCCAGCGATCATAAAATCGCCTCACTACGATCATTAAAACGAGCCTCGTAACATCATCGTACCAGGGACATCGGGGCTGGGGCTGCCGAGCCGGGACCCGCGATCGTGGTGACACCCCTGCCGCCAGTAATGAGAATATGGCATCGTTGGCCACTTTTTTTCGTCGGATGCATGAATCTCGTTTTTGTGCCCCATTGCAATGGGATGGCGATGGCGTTTCGATTCGATTCGGTCTTAACGACGTGATGCGGATGGCTGTTCATTTGCACGTTCCATTCCATTTCCATGGACTTACATACGGGGTCAACCAAAGGCATGAGATGGGATGGGTTATTTCCGGGCTGTTGTGGCGGATGGAATTTTCGGTTTTCTTTCACTGAACTAACAATAGTAGTTTTTTTTCTTTCTTTGTTTGTCAAAGGTCAGTCGCCATGCTTGCATGATTCTAACGGCGACCAGCGCCTTTTTTTGCTGCCAGGTGGACAGTCAAGTTTTCAGTTAGTGGCCATTGCCTTGGCCATGGTCATGCTTTCCGGACCCTCTCCCCTCCAAATATCGCTACATGAGTCAGTCCCCTCTGGCCATGAGTTCCAGCAGTCCTGACTGACTGCCAATTTCCGCATTATGAACGCCACACTTGCTTTCGTACTTTTTTCAACTTACGTAATTTTGCCAAATTGTCACTTTCTGCTGCGCTTATACCATTCTAACAACCCCTAAATACCACCTTTGACTCTTTTCCCAGCACCTCAAAATCAAAATCGACAAAAAAGTGGATCTACAGGGTTGAAACGGCAAGGAAATTCCGGATCGAATAAGAGAATAGTGATTACTCTTTTTTTTTCTTCGAGGAGCAGTTTGTTTGACACGACGTTTGTGACCTCAGGAACCCAACCTCAATGGCGGTTGTTCAACGGGCGGGTGTCTGCCGGACAATGGACATTCATTCACATCTGTGAAGAAGGAGGAGGGACAGGTGTTCTTTTTGCACTCGGAGATGGCGGATTTGGTGGCGTTTTTACATGGATTAGCGGTTTTTGATAAGAATTTGATCAGAAAATGTTTGGTTTTACGGTTTCTGGCTTCTGGTTTACGATGATAGTTTAAAGTCGTAAACGTTAAACATGTTTTTACATTTATGGCTTTTTCTTGGGTTTTTTTTACGCGTTTTTGGATAATCTATGTACATTGTTGTAAAAATTGGGCCACCAGGAAAGTTTTTGATAACAGGTTGTGACTAACATGACTCGTGTTGTATAATCGTTACAAAAATCATAAATTAATCACGTTTTGTAATGACATAAGTCATTACACATAGTCATTTGATTGATCATGTGGATCACGTTGATGAGGTCAGCTTTTGGTAACCAGAATGTTGTCCTATATAAAGTACCAAAAAATCGCATTCAAAAAGTACTAATATTCATATTTTGCACGCCTAAATACCCCTTCTGGCCATATTCCTCGCAAATTTCACCTATTCATAGTGTATTTCACGCATGTTGAATGAATCCTCCACCTGTATAGATCCCATTCCATCCCATTCAACTGAACCTTCGTAGATGGCCTGGACGGTATTGAAGTATTTGCTTTTAGACATGGCGGTGTATCGATCAGCTGATCTGAAAGAGAGGGTTCTTATCACATTGAAATGGACTATGCAAGATGTAGTCAAAAAAAGAAGTTGACGGACACGCGAATATGAAGGGCTACAAAAGCGACGGAGAACTTGGCAGGTAGAAACACGAATCTCGGATCTTTCGAATGTAGAACTGATTCATGTAAATTAATAGTAAGATGAAGGTATCTTTGAAGATTGGGGACAAACAATAAGTGATGTTTGTTGGGTCGAGACTCCATACACTTTTTGTAGTCCACATTATTAGTGGCAGCAAGCGCGTTTAGACAACATTTAACCACATTTGATTTGTGTTTACTGTTTCATTTGCACACCAAGAACGCTCCTGAATGACATCATTCAACAAACTGGTAAAACTTTTTATGCGACACAGTAATTTTGCAAGATCAAGTTGTCGGCATTTGCATTTTTGCATTTTAATTTTCAAAAAACTGAGCAAAATCCAATGTTATCAAAGTAAGGTTGTATCTTGCGGCTGATACTGACCGTTACATTCAAAAAACACTGAATAGAAAAACTTTCAAAGTGCATAATTACTACAACCACAAAAAGGAACATCCCTGAAACCCGATCCCCATTTTACACCTTTGCACTTTTTTACGTTTGAACGTGTCACTCTAAAAACTTGTCGTAAACCCTTTTGCAAATTGCCGTCGGCTAAGTGAATCAGTCACCCAAACTGATGAACGGAGTGACCTATGATGGGCTATCTCGCTTTTCAAAGGAGATCGCCCATTTTTTACCCGAGTAAAGATTTGTTCGGTTTTTTTGTCGGCGTTCCTGGGTCGGAAAAAGTGCGATAAGGATAGCCGTGACAGGAAGACAAATCTGTCTTTCAATCCTGTGACAGCCAGGCTTGTAGGTATATTTGCGGTCAGTGGTTTCTCCAAAGTACATCTATCTACATCTGCCAGTTGTATACATTACAGGTGCAAAAATTTGAAATCCGTTTGTGCCGTGGGGCTAATATGTTCGAGTCTCGAGGTGGCTAGGCTTGTAAGGGGCATAGTTTGGGGTGGTAATGTTGGATGTCGATGTGAGATTAGGAGTGTGTAAAAATTCGTAATTAACACTCCAGGGCCTTCGTCATGTTGACAAGGACAACGATGGCGACGAAGGGCAACGGCGAGGAGGGCAACGACATGTGGTTCCACATTTGCATCGTTGAGTATATACTTCTAACTCGTGTAGAACGACGAGATTGCCGAGGGCCAGCGCGAGCCCCGTTGAGTTTACAGCGTAATGTGTCCCCGAGACAAAATGGCACGGGCACGGATTTGCCGTACTGACGAGGGGAGGGGATGAAGCTTGGAAGGGGCTCTTGACTGCGCGATAATTCGATTAGGCGTCAAATTCAACGGAGGCCCCCGGCTTGGCACAAAGTCCGTTTCGACGGTGCATCCATGGATGCAAGTGCCAAAAACATTCTGTAAATTATGCTTTTCTACTTTCTTTTGTTTTATATTACGTTTTTTATGTCCTTATGGGCATTTTTATTGAAATTCGCCGTTTTTATTAACCTTTGTCTGACGAAACATGCCAAAATTTTACTTTCTTTGTCTGTCCTTGAAAAAATATGCCAGCCAAAGTCCCAAACTTTAATAAAACCCTGCCCCAGGCCATCTTTTCCATGATGCACGCAATTCCATTACTCTTTTTACACGTTAGCTAACATAAGATTACCGACATCTCAAATTTGAGAAGCACATTCACATCTATCTTTTTGAATGTTCATTCTTTTTTGAAGCCAAGATGCCGCGGAATTGCTTTATGGCATTCAAATTGTCACTGCTAACATCACAGTTTAGTGAACAGAATTGAATAGGATGATTGTCATAATTCCCGTTTACCCCCCATTCATTTATCATCTCATGCCACACTCACTCATTCATTCTCTTTTTTGAACATTTGCCGCGAATCGAGAAACCCCTGCCGATGGCCATTGGTCATTTTGCCACCCCCAGCGCAGATGTCTTTGATGTTGGGCCGCGCCTTTCCGCATCTTGCTTTCCCTTCAAAGTTGCTTTGCTTTTATCGTTTTCTCATTTGGGCCGTGTTGAGGCGCGGCTCTTGATGTTATACTTTTTTGATTGTTTCCGCATTACCGGCACTTTGGCACTTTTGGGATTGGTCAAAAGTGTTGGTTTTTTTGATGTGTGTAAATGCTGGGAGTGTTTGGGTTACTGTAGATTTATTATGTTTGGTTTTACGGCATCGTTGGGGTGAAAAAAACTTTGTCCCACAGTTTCCTGGGCACTCAAATGCCCTCCTCATTTGCATAAACATAAACCAAACCTGCGCAGCGGCGCGATGTCCCAGCATTAACAGATGTCCAACAGGCTCATCCCTCCATCCCTCTTGACCTGAAAACTATCTAAAGTTTTGTTCGATTAAGCTTCCCCTTCACTCAGCTGTTCGATCCTCTCACAATTGTCCAATTCCCGTGCATATTTTATCAGAAAACCGATTAAACCGGCCCTCAAATACCCTCAGGACATAAGTTCATTTCATTGCGAAGACAGTTGCGCAATTTGCGCATTTTGAAACCCCCTGCGGCGTCGAGGGTGCCGCCGATGGCACGAGCAGCGCAACAAATAATATAATACAATGCCACTGGTCAATGCCATGCCATTGGGTACTGCTGTTTCGAGCTCGACTTCGACGCCTCAGGGCATGTTCATGTTCGCACTGTGGCGACATTACTCGATTTCTGAGGAGGGCATGCTTGCACGCTTTTCCCTTTTTGAGTGAAACGAGTGCCATTTCAAGTAGAAGTCGACTTTTTGAGGGCTAATTTAAATCAATGTTTTGTCGTGTCATGCCGGAAGTCTTGCCGAACATCGTTTTTTTGTTTATTTGACGTGGAAGCAGAACGCTGTTTGACACATTTCACGCTCAAAGTTGTACACTTTTTCTGCGTGCCGTTCATAATAAGCATCATATTGCGTCCACCATCCGAGCCCCTCTTGTTAAACCATGACTGCAACATCAAGGTTTACGATGCCTTTGCTTCGCTTCGCGCAGTCAACTTTCACTCCTCCATCCTAACGAGCATACCATGCCTTCGACTTCCACTTCTCCATCTTCCGAGGAGCGCCGCATCGCGCAACAGACAGACAAAAATAAGTTCTTGATTTTGATTTTGTTGCCAGCGATCATAAAATCGCCTCACTACGATCATTAAAACGAGCCTCGTAACATCATCGTACCAGGGACATCGGGGCTGGGGCTGCCGAGCCGGGACCCGCGATCGTGGTGACACCCCTGCCGCCAGTAATGAGAATATGGCATCGTTGGCCACTTTTTTTCGTCGGATGCATGAATCTCGTTTTTGTGCCCCATTGCAATGGGATGGCGATGGCGTTTCGATTCGATTCGGTCTTAACGACGTGATGCGGATGGCTGTTCATTTGCACGTTCCATTCCATTTCCATGGACTTACATACGGGGTCAACCAAAGGCATGAGATGGGATGGGTTATTTCCGGGCTGTTGTGGCGGATGGAATTTTCGGTTTTCTTTCACTGAACTAACAATAGTAGTTTTTTTTCTTTCTTTGTTTGTCAAAGGTCAGTCGCCATGCTTGCATGATTCTAACGGCGACCAGCGCCTTTTTTTGCTGCCAGGTGGACAGTCAAGTTTTCAGTTAGTGGCCATTGCCTTGGCCATGGTCATGCTTTCCGGACCCTCTCCCCTCCAAATATCGCTACATGAGTCAGTCCCCTCTGGCCATGAGTTCCAGCAGTCCTGACTGACTGCCAATTTCCGCATTATGAACGCCACACTTGCTTTCGTACTTTTTTCAACTTACGTAATTTTGCCAAATTGTCACTTTCTGCTGCGCTTATACCATTCTAACAACCCCTAAATACCACCTTTGACTCTTTTCCCAGCACCTCAAAATCAAAATCGACAAAAAAGTGGATCTACAGGGTTGAAACGGCAAGGAAATTCCGGATCGAATAAGAGAATAGTGATTACTCTTTTTTTTTCTTCGAGGAGCAGTTTGTTTGACACGACGTTTGTGACCTCAGGAACCCAACCTCAATGGCGGTTGTTCAACGGGCGGGTGTCTGCCGGACAATGGACATTCATTCACATCTGTGAAGAAGGAGGAGGGACAGGTGTTCTTTTTGCACTCGGAGATGGCGGATTTGGTGGCGTTTTTACATGGATTAGCGGTTTTTGATAAGAATTTGATCAGAAAATGTTTGGTTTTACGGTTTCTGGCTTCTGGTTTACGATGATAGTTTAAAGTCGTAAACGTTAAACATGTTTTTACATTTATGGCTTTTTCTTGGGTTTTTTTTACGCGTTTTTGGATAATCTATGTACATTGTTGTAAAAATTGGGCCACCAGGAAAGTTTTTGATAACAGGTTGTGACTAACATGACTCGTGTTGTATAATCGTTACAAAAATCATAAATTAATCACGTTTTGTAATGACATAAGTCATTACACATAGTCATTTGATTGATCATGTGGATCACGTTGATGAGGTCAGCTTTTGGTAACCAGAATGTTGTCCTATATAAAGTACCAAAAAATCGCATTCAAAAAGTACTAATATTCATATTTTGCACGCCTAAATACCCCTTCTGGCCATATTCCTCGCAAATTTCACCTATTCATAGTGTATTTCACGCATGTTGAATGAATCCTCCACCTGTATAGATCCCATTCCATCCCATTCAACTGAACCTTCCTACCTTTTGACTGCACCCCCATTTTCAACTTTTATCGCCCACCCGCGCCGAGCGTTAAGCGTTGAAAAAAAAAAAGTTCAAAGCTCTCCTTGCATAAGGCCTATAACTCACTTTTAACCCGATCCCTGTCCGTGTAGTACACGTTTTTTTCTCGCCGCATCAACATCAACCAATCTGATCAGACATGCCTCATCCATCAAATCCCGTTCCTTTGTGTGAAAAGACAAACATTTTTCAGGTAAAGCCGACTTGAGTTATGATAAGTCGACACTAGTTTAGTCATAATTATCTCATTCTTACGGTTATTCCATCCCGCATTCCTTTCATCTTTTTTTTCGATTCACTGCCGCCTGCCAAAATGGGCGGTTGTGCCACATTTTGGGACGATGTGGGACACCGCACTATTTTGCTGATCGTTGTTATTTTATTAAATTTCACTTCACACTTTATCACAATGGTCAATGCCTCAGGACAGGAAGCGAGTGGAGAGCCAGCTTTATGGGGGCTGCCACCGCTTGATTATTCTAATGTGAATCTCACCGATGTTTCAAAGACTTATGTTTATGCTTTAATCTTTGTGGAAGCTAAAATTGTGAGTTTATTTGGTTACGATTGTAAAAATTGAATTCTGTTCACGTAGACTCTCGAAATATACGATTTTCTTCACCGCTCGTGCCGAGACATTTTTTTGGGGCTGGTGCACTTACACTAGTGTACGCGTGCAAAACATAAAAACGTTAAATTTTGTAAAAATTTTAATTGTAATGTGTTCTCTAAAAACAGATAAAACTAAAAGCAGTAAAAAAATATATAAATTGTGCCGCCTTTTGCATGTTTGGAAATTGCACGCGTACACTAGTGTAAAGACGCCAGCCCCAAAATTGTCTTGGTACGAAAGCTAAAATATAAGTTTTTTTTCAATCATTGTAGCTGTTTTTCCGTTCAAAAATTATTTTCTGACCAATTTTCAGACAAATTACTACAACAATGACATGCCAGTCATGCGCCGTGAAATTATGCGTATGATTCAACAGGCTGTGTTGTACTTCGGCCAGCTGGACATTCATCTCGGCGTAGTCGACATTCTTCCAACGAATCGAAATAACTTTACAATCGAAGAATTCAGGGAGTATCATAGTAAAAATTTAAAAAATTACCCATATCACAACTTTGCTTCGTTAATAAGTTTACATTACAATGGCGGAAAAGCTTATGTGAGCTCGGCATGTGACGGTCGGAATGTCATGCATTCGGGGGTTTGTTTTCGTTGTGGGACCACTTTTAATTTATTAATAATGACTATTGTAGTTCTATCCCCACGATCCCGAAGGAATGGGTTCAGTCTACTTTCATGAAGTAGCCCATATCCTTGGAAGCGAGCATCTTCCGAGGAATGAAACCTTCACAGTTCCAAACTGCCCGTGTGAGCCACGTCCGATGTCATACCATGTGACAACCTCGGGGAACATTAGTTATTTCACACCGACTGAGGGGTGTTTAAAGATTCCGTGAGTTTTGGTCACTTCCAAATGTCGATGAAAGTTGGTGAAAGGGAATTTTTAGTGGCTATGATCACGATTGCACGGTCCAATACCTCGTGAACCAAATGTCACACTTCAAAAACCGCTGCCTTCCAAAGAGTCCACGCTCAAATTCTCAAAATGTCGACGATGGCTATCCTGATTGGTCTCATGTGGAACCGGATGTCGCCATCTGCGGAAATGGCATAGTGGAAGGCTATGAGGAGTGTGATTGTGGATTGCCTTCGAAATGTAATGCAACTTGGAACTGTATGCCGGGAATGTGCAGACGGAAGATTCCATTGTGGACTATTGTATGTTTTGGGTTAATGTAGTAAGCAAAAAGACTGATTGGAAACATTTGCAGGCCCTTGTTATCATCATCGCCGCAATCGTCATTGCAGTACTCTGTATCAGTCTAGCATACTGTATTGTCAGTATGAGTTGCACGAATACAATCGTCAAAAAGGTTGAGAAGTTGAAACGAATCTTCAAAAAAGCGGATCAACACAATTTTATGGTTAGTGTTACTAAAAAGGGGCGTGGCTTTGATAAAAAAAGGGGGCATGGCTTTTTTGTTCATCAATTTTGCCTTAACTTTGCATTAATTCTATTTTAGCATTCAAGCCAAAACGTCTCCCTCATCGGCAACTTCTCTGAGCCAAAACTTTGCCGAAGACCGACAATGCCACCTCCACCACCGCCAACTCGTCCGACTCCATGCGCCGTGCCATCGGTCCCGTTCCGAAGTCCATATCACAGTCTTGTGGCGGCGGAATCACGCGATTACGAACGCCCTGAGAGCATTTCACACAAGTTTGCCGATTTTGACGACGAATTCGGCAGTGAAAATGACTTCCATTGCTGAATGCAAATATAAATACAAAATAGATTCCTCAAGTTACACTTATCATTTTCCTAACTGTTACATTCGACATTCGATCTTCTTCCGATGACTGTTTTGATTGATTTTTTGAGTTTATTGAATAAACATAAATTACTGTAGCTAACCTATATTTGGAAGAATTTTGGAATTCGACCGTTTCGCAGGTCCAACCCGACTCGCTTGGAGCGAAAATGGTTCTTTCCCGCATTGTACAATGTGTTTCAGGATGTCATATTGAGTGAATACAAGAATAACTAAATTGACAATACCCTTGTTGAGATTCATAAGGTAAAAAGATCCCCGTAGATTAGCCAGAAGACAGATATCAGGGACAGCGAACAGGGCTATTTGGCTGACTGTGATAAAAGCAATGGTCACTGTTAGCTTTATCTCCTTTTTCTGGATGTTGCCCATGGCGCCGGATGTTTTCAGCATCTGAAAATCAACAGCAATCGACAAAATCAATAAAATCGATAACGCACTTTTCGAAATTTGATGATAACAGGCACATAGATAACAGCTGCCATTAAGGATGAAACAATCCTGATAACTCTCAAAACAACTTGGAGCCACGATGAAACCGAATATGCCATCACACAATTACTCAAAACCAAAGTGTCCCCAGTTGCGCGGGCTTCGAAAAACGCGATCACTGTAGTCGGTAAACACAAGGCACAAATAATGCCAACAATTATCAATGGATAGGATGGCCCTAATTTGTAGTAATGAACCGGATATGTGATCAGATAGAATCTATCAATGGCATTCGCCAAGGTTAGTAGCCCCACAGCAGGTGTAATGATAATCAACATCTGCGTGTGGATTGTAGTGTAACACCCCCAACGGGTGGTATACGGTATGTCTGGAAGGGGAATGAATTATTTACGTTTGAACATAGGGTTCGAACGGTGACTGATGGCTGATTTCAACAACATACATTCATTCTGGGTTAAAATAAGCACTGAATGAGCACCTGCGAACAAATATTGTAGTCCGAATAAGGCATCGGCAAGGACATTCACGGCGAGAAGGACATATTCCTTGTGGCGGACGAACTTTTTTGTGAAGAGAATGAGACAGGCAAAAGTTGTGGATAAAACTAAGATGATTGAGCCTTCAATTATGAAAAGGTAGAGCGGGACGATGTCGATGCTTTTTGTGAGTACAGATGAGAGCATGGAGGTAGACAGGGTACTGTAGAAGGAGTAATCTGTAAAATTTTAACATTTTAAAAGCCAAAATGATAACAATTGCCGAAAAACGCAAAACAAAGAATCTCTAAACAAATTTGAGACCACAACTGGTAAAAATTTTTGACTACTTTGCCATTATAACACAACACTGAGTGAAAATGAACATGTGTTCAGTCAATGAATAAATAAATCACATAAAAACTTCATTAACGTATGAAAGTTTATAAATGTTTCACCAAAACGGTGTTCTGGGTCTATGAACGGTTGCGATGTGATGATAACCTGAACTTCCACTTCCTGTATTTATAGCACAGACTGATTGCCATTATGAAAACACAAAAACTCAACAAAAACCATTTATCAGAACTTATCACCAAAAAATTACTGATAAACCAAAGTGCCGTCAATGTGCGTAACCAAATATGTGGGCGTGTCAACCCATGTGTGCTTTATCGTAAAAAATGCCTTTTAACTTCTGTAAAAACGCCTTTAAGTTTTTCACTGCTATATGATTGTTTTTATTGTGATTATGCCATTGCTTGAAAAAAGTGCCACACAAAACATCCTCTAGGGAAGACGGCAAAAGTAATGTTCGAGAGTAAATGAGCAAAAAAGTGAGTGTAAAACTGCATAAAGGTTGGTATAATACACAGAAAATATTATTTTAGAGATTGTACTTTCGATCTTATTTTTAATGAGTTGTGTGAAAGGTAACGCTTTTGGATGATGACACATGTGTCACGGGTGCGCGGCGGATTTAAAAACCTGAGCTGGGTTGCCTTCAGTTACGCCGTTTTAGTCTTCACTTTTCACTTTTCGATGCTTACATTAGTACTATTTCAAGTTTTGCCCGCGCCTTTCGGGTTTATGAATACGTTTTGCTTGAAATTACGTGCTAATTATAACTTTTTAATTGTTAAAATTTGTGGGGCACACTGACTGACTGACATCAACGTCAAACACAACAGTGCCGTGCGCCGTCGGCTGTGGTGGCAGCACTGTGTTGTCCTTTTCCCCCCATTGTCAACATCATTCATCATTCATCAGTTTACAGATTAGGTTTCCTCCTTTCAAAGTCCGGTAACCATGACCACCGAAGAGACGCCATCGGATATGATGAAGAAGATGAAGGAAGAAAACGAGGACCTGCGGCGCCAACTCAACATGCATCGTGCTCCGATCAGTGAATCCGCGAGCGGCTTGATCCACTATACGGAGAATCAACGTGCCGGGGACCCCATGCTGCATCCGCTGGATAAACGCGACAATCCGTGGATCGAAAAGTCGCGATGCACGCTACTGTAAAGGCCTGTGCTACATGCTACGCTGCCTCAATTTGATTCATTTTTTGTCGTTTTTTGTTAAATATAAGTAAATTCATTGTGTTGCTCATTGGTTACACCTGTGTTTTCAATAAAAGTTGCGAATGGAGAGATTTGGGAAAACAGAAAACACACATCTGTAATGTTATAACACTTTTATGTAGTGTGCGTGCTTATAGTGCATACGTCGGAGATGGCAAATTCGATTGATTCCATGCCAACGTAGTAACTGAACTGAAGACGTGCTTCTTGCCTGATGAAATCCAATCTTCCAAGACTATTTTCGACAGCTGACACGTTTTCAGTGTTGATGGAATAAAAATTTACCCCAATTTGTAATAAAATTTACCCCATTTCGTCATCACCATGTGTACAAATGTAGCATGTTGGTGTCCCCTGTCGCTACACATTGCACTTTAGACTTTATGTCATTCAGTCAGCACTTCATTAATTTAACTTAACGCATGAATAAATGATTAAAAATCAACAGGAAACAAAATGTCAAAACTTTTTGCCTAACGAAACAGACGATTTTACCACGAGGTAGTCGAAAAAACAACACTCTTAGAGGTGACAATTCGCAATGTTGTGGATAAAAAACGCCAAATATCCGGATGACAGATCGAAATGATGATCAAATTTACGATACCCTTATTCAAGTTCATTAGATAGAAGGCGCCGCGAAGGTTGAAGATAAGGCAAATGTCTGGCACCGTGAAACAGGCAAGTTGGCTTATCATTATCAGCGCCATGGTGAAAGTTAGTTTTTGTTGCTTTTGTTGGAGGTCGGAAGTGGCACCGGCGCGGAGCATCTGAATGACGTTTTTAGGTGAAATTTTGTAATTTTGAGAAAAGATGTAAAAGTCGAACCTTTCGAACCCTTATCACAACAGGCACATACAAAACAGCTGCAACTAAGGAACTGACGATGCGAATCATTCTCAGCAGAATCTGTAGCCATGGCGTGACCGAGTACGACATGACACAGTTGCTGAGAACTGGATTTCCGTGATTTTCGGCGGCCTCGAGGAAAGCAATGATTGTTGTCGGCATACAGCAACCAAAGACGATCCCAAAAAGTGCCACAGGATAGAGAGGGCCCATTTGGTAGTATTTGATCGGATATAAAAGGAGGAAAATTCTGTCTAATGAGTTGGCTAAAGTCAGTAAGCCTGTTGCTGGGGTCAAAATTATCAGTAATTGCGTGTGGAAAGTTGTGTAGCATCCCCAAAGTGTCGTATATGGGATATCTGTAATCCAAAAATTAACAATTTAAACGCATTTGGGAACTTACATTTATGTTGATTCAAAATATTGATTGAATACGTCCCAGCCAACAAATATTGCAACCCGAACAACGAATCCACCAACACATTCAGCGCCAATAGCACATAGACCTTTTGTTTGGCGAACTTCTTGGTCAACAAAATCAACAGTACAAATACAGTACTCAAAACAAAAATAACACCCCCTTCGATGGCAAACAAATAGAGGGGAGTATAAGCAATACTGGATGAAGTTGTATTCGAGTAGTTCATATTGAATATTGAATCCGACTCAGACTCTCGTCAAGTCTCCCCAGAATGGCACTTTTGTCGTTGAAATTAAAAATTAAAATACAACAGGTGCTCAATCCTTTGACAACCCTGACAAATTTGGGGTGAAACTACCTGGTCGCGCTGTATTCCGCATCAAAAATCAGGCATGACCTTTGTTACATGGGCAAAATGGCACAAAATTACACTTGTAGATTATCATGTGAATTGCACTTTGGCACTTTGGGCAATTGTCAAGGCCACGGCGCATTATATCTCGTGACACGGATTCCCTGGAGAGCTAATTATGAGCATACGTGGAAGAGGGAAATCGTACATCAGATTTAGGTTTAATAGGAATGCGGTGGAAAAGGCTGGTATTTTGTAAGAATGGATGAATGTGGCACGGCACTATGAGCAAATGTTGTCACCACATGTATGCCATAAAAATTAAAGTCGCAACAATTTGATAGGGAAATATATGACACTTTAATGAAGTTTAGCGTGTTGGCGGTAGCCTTTTTTGTAGCTAGGGGAGTAGTGGGGTAAGTTAATTTATTCAGGGTTGCGTAGTTTGGTGAAATGGGGCTAAATTTAGGATTTTGGGGGGTCTAAACAGGGGTTTTGAATTTTGAGACTACAGACATGACCAACATTGAAAGATATTTCTAACATAGAATGACATAAACAGTCTAAAAACAGAATGGAATGATCTCAAAGCGGCACTTGTGGCAAAAACTGCAAAAATAAAAAAATTACAAAAAAAGTTTACACGCGCGCCTGACCCCAAAAGCACTCTCACCACGAAACCCAAAGAAGAGCGCATTGCGCGCAAAACAACGTTCAAGCATTTTGCGACAGTCTTCAAAATTCATCGATCTGCGCTGCGCGCATTGTTTTCGTGCTTCGTGTCCATCGATATTGCCAGCCTTGCCCCGGCTTTATCTTATCCACTCTGCCGCTTCTTCAATCTCCCATTTTTAGCGCCTCTACAATGCGACGAGTCACGGCCAAAATGGCTGGCGATAACAAAGAAAACGCGTCTCCGTAAGTTTTCAAATGCACTCCAACCGTTGATTTATATAATCCTCGCTTATTTCAGCCAAGCAGAACGCACGTTTACGTTAAACGACTTTGATGTTGGACGACCGCTCGGCAAAGGCAAGTTCGGAAATGTCTACCTTGCCAGAGACAAAAAGCATCACATATTTGTTGCGATGAAGGTTGGTTCTTCGATTTCTGTTGGAATGTTGTTTCAAAAATGAATGCTTGCAGATTCTGTTTAAATCCCAGCTACTCAAATCTGGCGTCGAGCATCAACTCGTCCGTGAAATCGAGATCCAATGCCATTTGAGTCATCCGAACATTCTTCGATTGTATAATTACTTTTGCGACGACAAAAAAGTCTATTTGCTTCTGGAATATGCGCTCGGTGGTGAGCTTTACAAGATGCTCCAACAGAAACATCGATTCAGTGAGCGGCGAACAGCGAGGGTTGGTTTTTGAGTTCATTTTGACAATTTTGGATATATAAAGTCTGTCATTTTCAGTACATATTCCAAGTCGCGGACGCTCTCAACTACTGCCATTCAAAGGACGTCATTCACCGTGATATCAAGCCCGAAAACATTCTCATTGGCGCGGATGGATCCCTGAAAATTGCCGATTTCGGTTGGTCAATCCATTCGCCCAAGGGCCAACGCCACACCATGTGCGGCACCATGGATTACCTCCCGCCGGAAATGATCACCGGCGATCCCCACGATCATCGCGTCGATAACTGGGCTGTCGGAGTTCTTTGTTACGAGTTTCTCGAGGGTCATCCACCGTTTGAAACCGAATCACAGAACGAAACTTACCGCAAAATCAAGCATGTCGACTTCAAGTACACGAAAAACTTCAGCGCCGGCAGCAAAGATCTCATTTCAAGTTTGCTCGTTCGTGACATGAATAAGCGTTTGACTCTGGAGCAAGTCATGGATCATGATTGGATCAAGGAGCAGATCGAACTCAGCAAGGATATGGATTTCGCCGTGAAATAACCGCTTTTTTGTATATTTTTGTCTTCTTTTTTGATTTTTTTCGATCCTGATTCGATGGAATCCGATTCAGTAAGGCTGTCCGTCACCCATTGTGTGTTGTGATACTTCACAGTTGTTATTTGACCAGTGGCTTTTTGCCGTCAGCCAAAATAAAGCAAAACAGCTGTTCAAAGATTTTCTTAGATTAAAAGTGTCAGTTTTGACGCGCCAAGTGACAATCACCGACACTTGGCATTATTACAGTCATTTTTTGCCGGCTAAACATGTGTTTTGAGATTTCGTAAAGCAAAAATAGGCGTGTAGCAAGCTGTCACAAGCGAGCCGTGATACCCATCCTATCCTGCAAAACGCGTTTGACGTAGTACAATACTCGTGAGCCCACGGGGTGCTTCCCTCCATCATTATTTACATGACAATTTTTACGAGTAGTAGTTTGTTTGTAGTCGACTCGGTTCTCTAGTGGAGTCGCTTGGTCGACGCTGTCTGCACTATTGTCATTTATGAAGGGCTGTGATATTCGATCTGGTGTTCGGAAATGATAATGAGGTCTGTCGCGACGCGGGAGCTGTTGTAAAGTGGTAGGGGAAACTGTGTTTTGTTGGAGTTTTGGGGTATTTTGGGGCTTCAAAGTACGGAGTTAATTTTGTATCACAGAAAAAGTGGCTGAAAATGCGGAACTGACTTGATTCTACCGCATATACATCAACACTAATTTGAATGGGTGTTGCTCCATTCGCACACTTTTTGCTTTTGTCAAAATGTCTATTCGCACACTTTTTTGAATAGCGTTTTTTGCGTCCCAAAAAAGGTGTGCGAATGGACAATTTGCTACAAAATTTCAAAATCATTTTTCCTTTACAAAATTACCAACAAACCTTTTATAAAGTCGCTATTACTTTAATAGCCTCTCTGTTAACCTTGCTTATCAATCTTTCCGTGCCACGATTTCAACCCCTAAAGTCCCACCCAAAAATACATCCACGAAAAGCGTGTTCAACTTTAACGACCAATTTACGACCAGAACTAAGTTTTTCCTGCTTCTCATAGCTTTGATGATGATCAAAGTGAACAGTAAATGTTCCCCTCTCTCTCTCTTGCCCCACATCATCACGCATGCATTCCATTCCGTGTGATTCGTCGTTGCTTACATTTCCGATCAGCTGATCCTGGACTGTAGGCTAGCAATGATACATACTCCCGAGCTGTTCCTGCTATTCCCGCGATGACTGATACCTAATCACATAGTGCAGGCGATAAGATTTCACGAAAATTGATAATGGGGGTCAATTTGGTCAATCTTCTTGCTTGCGTTTATAAAAATCAGCTGGAACGAGTATTTGATTCGTGTTTTTTTTCGTATAAACAAACTATCAGGTTTCTAGTGTAGATAGACTTTTTTGACCTGATGGCGTGTCCGGTGGAAGTTTGAAAGTCTCGACTAAACTGGAAAGATAGTTCAGAGGTGGCTGATGATGATTTATTATCAAGATTTTTGAAAGGAAACAAATTTTTTCAATCATCAGTCTGCGGGTTTATTGTTTCTGGGCGTGTTTTTCGTGAAAGTCGTAAAAAACTGGAAGTCTATAGAAATTGAAACCCATCATAAATTGCGTCTTTTGTCGCGATGAAGTCATCAGCGGACCCAAAAAGTGTAACGCTGATTAAACTGCAACTTGGCTCAAGGGTTTGAAAACTTTCAATCACTGTCTCCGGTTTTTTGAGCTGTGCGCGTTGATTGATTACACTTCTTTTTTTCCGGAAGCACTTGCAGCCTGGATTAGGTGGATTAATCACTCTCACAGCTATTCGGGGGTGTGAAAAGGTTTGTCTGGACGTTAGTGATTGATACATTTTTTGGCAAATGACCAAGTTTTGGAGTTTTTTAGATTGAGTCATAGGACTATTTTGCTCTTATTTGATCAAACACGTCTAAATTTTGTTACTCATGATATCAGTCTTCTTAAAATGCGTGAATCGCCTAGTCAAATGTATCAAAATGTAAATGAAACGTAAACACGTATCAAAAATGGAATGAAAAAACACCTCCATATCGGTGAGTAATCCTGTAAAACGACCTTTAAGAATCTCGCTGGCGCCCGGTGGCCAGCCACTGTCCTCCGGACGCGGCTGGCAATAACTTTTTCATCGAAGAAAATGTGTTATCGGTGGACGCCTTCAACAAAGGCGTCCGACATCGATGACTCACCACTTGACGAAGACGGCCAGCCCCCCTTTTTGCCACAAGATGCACCCTCCTTTTTTCGGGCCGGTCTCCATCCATCGACGGACGACGATGTGTCAGCGCTTACATTACATTAGTGGCTTTCTTTAATGGTTAAAAGTAGTCCGTGATGAAACGGTTTTCAACATTTTTCAAACATTTCTCACGTTAAACGTTTCTTGTACTAAAATTTTGAGGGGTTTTGGTCGCTGGTTTTTGGTCTGGTCCTGGGACGAAATTCATTTATATGAGGTGGTTTTTCGATTAGAATTACCTGGAAAAGATTCTGATCTCTGTTGTTACATGCTGCCTGTGTTGCTTATTTTTGTATTCATTGACTTTTTCGGCACATTGAGCACGGTTATTGTGCCATGCATAGGGGATCAGCTTGTGCGGGATGGTGCGAGGCTTGCATAAATAGCAGAATTTTTGAAGCTTTATGCCTGTCAGTTAGGCTTTGATTGAGTCTTTGACATGCTTGAATCTCAGATTTGAGAATTGAGTGCTCAAGGACGTAATTGGCACAGCTGGTGGGTGATGGGGTGTCTGCGCAATGCCCTATTTGACAGCTTTTTGGGTCCTTTTTTGTATCTTTGCTTCGTTTTTCCGTATTTTTTGTTAACACCCGAATTCCTTCCCGATTCTTTATACCCGCCCGCTCATTGTATTGTATTCCAACACCCCGAACAAAAGTATAGGTAGCGGTTGCACTCATCGAATGTTGCGTATATGTTGATCCAAGTAATGGTTGTCAAACAAACGCGCACGGATTCGCCGGGCTCAAAAACCGTCTCGCCGACGAGACTCGAACAACCCCCGACGATGACGACGACTGGTCCTAACTCACATCACAGTTAGGCGACTTGGGCTGTCCTCGTTCAGGTAAGCCTTCGAGGCAATTGTTAAGAAACACCTTTTGTAAGTGAGTGCGCGCGCGATATCCCGCCCCCGCACGCACGCAACAACGCATTAGGTACGGGAAGAAAGTGAAGTTTTCCTCGATGACAATGACAATGAAACTTATAGGAGTAAGTACATCGACAATTGTGACGTGTAATACAAAAGAGGACTGTTATTGGACGTGTTTGTCTTTGCGCGAAAACTAATCTGCGTGGGAGGGCGGCGTTAAGGTGGACAAATGGCCCTGACATTTTGGCTTTCATGAATGTCATGAATTCTAAACCGACATCGGCATGAAAATTCAAAGCCATCAATCGGATTTTCAATCATTCATTCAATCGCGCAAAATCAAATCCAACGTGCGCGAAATCTGTCGCCTGCGCGTCCTCGCGACAGATAGATTTTCACTCACTAACACAAGTCAATTGGCCTTGGAAATGGGATCGGAATGGGAAATGGATCCATCCATCCATGCCCGCGTCAAAATCACCAGTCGTTTCACAGTTTCACACTATCCATCCGAGCTTCCACCCCATCACTGGAATTAAATATGTTCGATGCCGACTTCCCGGCAGGAGGTCCATCTCCCTTATTGTCTAAACACCCTATCCATCCAAGTGGACAGAAATTGGATGCACTTACAGTTCCATTTCTAAATGACTGTATCGTTTACGCAGAAGGCAGACAGGCAGGCCTCACATCCCCCCTCCTCCGTTCTTCGATTGGCGCCAGCCGTGCGTGTGATATTTGCGATATGGATTTATTTCACATCATCCAAGCCACCGAGCCGACCACAACCGCCTACAAGAACGTTGGCGTTCCTTTCTTTCCTTTCCTTCTGTCAATGTTTTTCACTTTCTGATATCTGTAACACGTAGCATAGCGCATGATAGCCTCGGAATCCGACCATCTAACCCATGTTTACCACTTTTAAGCTCATTTTTGCAGAAATTTGCAATTTGTGTACAGTGCGCTGCTAATTTTGAGTTCTCTCATTTCAAAGACATGCTATAGCCCATGGGTATGAGCACACGTCAATACTCAGATTCATATTCAAGTTTTCCCCATCACTTACGGCACCCAATTAGCATGCCCTTGACCAACCTTGTGCAAACAAACCACGGATCACAAGTCACATGCACAAGCCGAGCCGAGAGGGGGCTTCCAAACATCTCTCTGTTCGTTTTTGTTTACCGAAATTTGTTCTCGAATGAGCTAGACGTTGTTAGGTTAAGCTCGTCACAAAATATTTTTGTACCGTTTTTTGGTTTTTTTGAAAAGTGAAACATCTTTGTAGTCGTTGAAGTTGTTTCTATCCCGCTGTGTGTTGTAATTTAGTGTTCGTTTGAAACTTTCAATTGAAAACCCAACTTTCATCAAAAGTGTTCCAAAATGCCAAACATCGCCCCCTATACCATTTTATTTACATTTGTCATACATCCTTTCCCATGATCCCCCCAAAAGTGATATAAGATAGCCATGTTTATCAGGGCTAAAAATAGAAAAACAGCTTTCGAAGACAAATTTGTTTATTTTTTTGAAAAACGAACAAATTTCGACAGGCACTTTCTATTTCTAAGTGTTTTCGCCGTCGTCGTTGTGTATGTATTGTTCTCCGCTTCATGTGAGTTCATAAAGCTTTGGCCGGACTTGGCCGGATTTCCGTGAGCCTTTTTCAGTCTGTCTCTGGCTCTGTCGGGACTGACTGATGTGAGACCGTGTCTTTGTGTCGTCGTTTGGTTTGCGGTTTTTGATCCTCAAATAAACCGTCCGTCGACTGGCGACTAGCATGAGGAATGGGAGTGATGTTAGGTGTCAATTCATAAAAAGTGAGTTATACGTGTGTACAAAAACCAACAGTTTTGTATTTCCTTCCTGTTTGCCACTGTCCAATGACTGTCTCATGAAAAGTGTTGAAACCACCAATCTGAGGTTCCCATACATTAGACAGACCGTAAAGGTGATGCTGATTGTGTCGTTTTGATTCTGATTCTGATGTCTTATGTCACTGGTGAGTCATCTATGAGAATCATCATCACCATTGCCACCCTCTTCCGGAAATGAGTCTTTTCCATTGTATTGTGTTCCGCCAGCATGCAGTTGCGCATACAATTACTCCGCTCTTCGCGGTGATGTTGACGTCATCCACGGGCACTTTCGTTACCTACATCCATCCCATTCCACATTCTCTTTGACCTGTAAAAAGCACTTCAGACTCCCGTCAAAAGTTCATTCAAAAAGACACGCCTAGGCCTAGGCTGAGGACATCTTTCAAAGCTCACCGACACCCCTCTCCATCGATTGATCCATGCATTCCCGCGAGATCCCCCCCTACATCACTTCATTATGCCGACTAACTACATTTACTTTGCGACAAAACTCATGTCAATCCACACATATCCGTGGTAAACCCCCGTCAATCCACCCCGCTTTTCATGTTGTGGTCGCTCGTCACCCCCCTTGTTTTATGAGCGCTTTCTCGCATAGATGTGTCTGTTGCTCGCCTCAGGCGATAGATACTGACGGCAATATCCACAGACTGCCTGCATATCCGACGACACAAACAAGTAAGATGAGAGTGCGACACAATTGACAGCGGTCACTTTCGAATGTTTCCATTGTTTGCGTGGGCGGTTACGCGCAATACGCGCGCACTTCCTTCCGATGTTTCTTTTTACCACTACCATTTTTCCGAGTCCATGTTCGACGTACAACGTTTTTCCCATGGATTTCGGACTGAAGCGGGGCTTCAAGATGCGCGAGGTTCGCGAGATTGGATTACAGGGCTGGGAAAGGGTGTACAAACATGCGCTTATTGACGGGTTTTTCCACCGCCTGAGGGGGTTTTTATTGTATTTTTTATTGTTTTCTAAATTTTTCGGTTGTTATTTTTCCCATCGTAAAACCTAATGACATTGGTTAGGGGGCGCTTTTCATTCACTTTCGCTTTGCTGTGTTCGTTGAATTGCTTCAGGTCGAAAGAGTGATAAAATTGAGCCCTTTTGAGCCCGCTGCGCGAAACTTATAATTTCCAAAATGCGATATTTCAATCCACGACCCCAAAAAACGTGTAACACGTGTAACCGTTTAGCATGAACACATCCAGGGCGTCCAAAATTTCGAAAATTGTGTGGTGTGTAGTGTGACCTCACTTTTCGGAAGCCACGCCGCCACGGACTGCCAGTAGCGGTGAGGGAAAAATGAATTGATGCCTGTTCTGTTCTGTTCGCCGGGCAGGCAGACAGGCATGCGAGGAGGCATGGATGCACACATTCCATTCTGCCGCTCACGTCTCACGTCCAGAGACGTGAGAGTGAGTGAGTGAGTGAAAAAACTGCGTCCTAAACCTTTTTACATGTTGAACAGAACAGAGGAGGTAGTAAATCCGTTTTATCTGCGCTTTCGACTTACATCAGAATTGACTGTTGTTACCCGCCCGACTGATGTGAAGTAAAGAACGACTGCACTGCGAGATATATGTATTGACTTGGACGCAATGGGTTCGAGACTAAGTATTCGGCTCAAGGGGTTCTGGGTCTAACTAAGTAAGCTGGATCGAAACATGCGTCAATTTGAACACAATAGAGACAATAGACAATAAACCGAACGGGTACCCCCAGCCATGATGTTTCAGTCTACTTTGTTGTGTGGCGTGATTGATGTTGTCATTTTTATGTTTTAAAACGTGTATACACGTTTATGGCGTGGAGTGAAGCGTTGCGTTGACCATTCAAAGACGAAAACGAGCCCATTGGTCACATATCACATTCTCGGCATTCTGTCTTTCTGCAGTCATGACTTTGACTGAAAAGGCAACAAATCTGTTTGTCAGTCAAATTTTGGTCATTTTCCATGTATCAAAATGATTGATTCCCAAATCTAAACCTTGTCTTTCTTGCGCAGCCCTCTGCGAACATCATCCGATCCATTGCATCGGTCCTCGACTGCCAGCGAAGCCTACCAAAGGACGGAAGAAATAAGTGACCTTGTCCATCCCCTCCCATCGAAGTTTATGATCCGCCCATAACAATTTTTTCAACCTGTCCATCGTCGATGGTTTAAAAAAAACTTCCGCCCTTGCCTTTCCGTGACGACTTTTTTCACGTTCGCATCAGCCCATCCAAACTGTGAGCTCAGATTCGACTGATTGCCCGCCCTGGCCGGTCCACGGACAATCCAAACCCCAAAAAGCTTCACAAACATGCCGAGCCATCGCTAGCGTATTTGCTCATCTGCTTTTTTTCACCGACTGATGACGCCAATTTTCGATTTTCATCTTGAAAACTCAAACCAAACCTTTTCCTTGCAAAAAAACGTGAAATAATTTCACATTTCGCACAGCCTTTTTGACACCACGCCGGTCACCGACTTTGTCATCACCCAACCAAAACGCTATCCTATCCTATTCCTATGAGTAATATGTTTTATTTTTGGATGATGACCCACGTCGACGTCGGCACGCCCTTTTTTCCAAACTTCACCTCTACTTTGTCCCCCCAACTATACGAAATACCATTTTCGGCATTTCGATTCTAATTTTAAACCTCCCATGCCTCCATTTTTTAAAACAAATGTTACTCCCGCCCCAATAACGTGTTTATTCAACCCGAGCTGCTGTTTGCAGGCATTTTTTTTACACCAAAATGACTCGTGGCACTTTCAATATTTGCAAAAACTTATGCTTACTCAACTTTATGTTACATAAGCGCGTGATGGTTTGAAACTTTAGAGCTTTCATCAGTTCCGCCTATATTGACATTTATGTTTAGCCGGGGCTAACTGTGCTAATTTTTTTTCGTGTTAACAGTGCATAGTTCGCTTCGCACGTTTTCTGCGTTGCTATGGCGTCTGGCATACGCTTTTTCGAAGCTTCAACACAAACTTCTGATGTTGTTGGGCATGATTTTTTTGTGTTTATGTGTTCTATTTTTTAAACAAAAGGATTATGTTTTCGAACTTTGGGTTGGTGGGGACTGATGACGTCCAGAGTGATGGGGTTTCGAGGCTCGAAACTCTTTGTAAAGTCGCCATATTGCAATTCGCGATGCACAGTAAGTCAAAAGAGAGGGGGTTTCCTTTTGCTTTTACTTTGACTTGTTAGTTAATAGTAGCCCTAAATGAAAAAAACGAAGCTTCAACCGACTGCCTGACTTGACTGACTTACTTGAATGACTAACATAGCATAGCATAGAACAGCATAGCATAATGCTTGAGCCTAGACTAGACGACTATTGTAAGACCAAACAGACAGATGGCTGGGTTGGAAGCCGCCAGCCTGGCCCTGTCCAGAAGCATCTATTCTCCATTCATCTGTCGGTTCGTCGGTCGGGACTAGAGCGGAGCGCGGAAAAAGGCCTGCCTGACGCGACTGACGGCAATGGCGATGGCGGTTGTGCCACTTTGGTTCGTCGACGACACAACACAGCTAACGAAATAGGAGATGGAAGGAGAAAAAAGTGCTATAGGCCATGGCCGTAGGGGCACCAGGCTGTGCGTGCCATTCTAGAAGGCCCTGCGGGACGCAATATTTCACAATAGTTCAATGCCGTGGGGCGTGTGTGCCGTCGACGACGGCGCACATTTTACATTAGCGACACATTAGTGGGGAGGCTTGGGAGGTTGGGATGGGTGCCGTGGCAACCGGAGGGTGGTTTTAGGGTTGGGGTTAATGGGTTACCATAACCTTGCCATTGGAGCCAATTTTATTAGGTTGAACTTTATTTTTTCTTCAAGTGTTTCTAATTTTGCGGTTTTTGTTGTTCTCGTAAATTTTATGCACTTTTTTGAGTTTCGAACGCAGAACTACCGATTTTTGAACTTTTCTGATCTCCCGCATCTCATACCACCCACGCATTTGCCCCCTGTGCCAAAAACCCCTCTCAACTTTCACTTTCGCCGCAATGAGCCCACCGTTTATAACCCTTGTGTTGTGTAGCTTCGTTAAAGTTTATGCCGCGACCAAGGGGGACATCATTCCACTCACTCCCAATGTCCTCAGAGACTTCCCGAATGTCGAAAGCCCGGGCTATTTCGGCTCTTCCCGTCGGGTTTCCGCTACGCTACGACATGCTCCTCGAACCCATCGGAATGGCATTATTGTGGCGAGGCACCCCACCCCCTACGACATTGACGCCGATGCCGATGCCGGCCCCAACAAGCTTGTCTGGGTTGTGCTTCAGAGGGTTGTCGAAGAGGCTACTGGTTTCTGACCTCGACCGGTTAGTTGGTTGAGTGAGTGAGTGACTGACGCCAACGCCACAGGGCACTGACTGCCTGGCTCACTGTCACTGTCACTCTGAAATGACGCGAGCGCTCTAACATCGACCAATTTGAAATTTTTTTTGAGTCCTCCGGTTAGGGGACGTCGCTGATGCTTTGCTCTCTGTGTTTTTACCCATGGCCTTCTTGTTTACAACATTTGGGTGAACTTTTTTTGTTTTGCCGGCCTTGGGATTGCTTGACCTTTTACGACTGGCTACTGTACAGTAATGTGATAACTTTTTTACGGGTGTCGAAGTTTTTGCTTCCGAATCCAGAAACCCTTTTTATTGCACTTTTACGTGGGCCCAATTTGTATGTTGAACGTGTGCTTTGTAAACTTTTTCCCCCTGCCGCGGCCAACTTTTCCCATTCCAAGTGTTGTGACCAACCATGGCCACAGAAGCAAGCACAAAAAGTTTCATTTTTTTCAAGAGCACCCTTGTCTAGACCATGCCCATGCGAAAAAAGCATACACGAAAAAAAATCAATGCGTCTGGCGTTTTTTTGGCGCTTGGAATCGAATCAAAGCGTTCTTACGGAAGCGATCTACCAGCTCGTTTTCGCCGACAGTCTGCTCACTGTCGTCGTCGGCTGGCAGCTGAGAAAGAAAAAGTGCCCGAAATTGCATGCCGTTCGATCGTATCCGCCGACGGCAGCGACGGCGACTGCGGCAAGGAACCAGATGTCGGCTCTGGGGAAAGGACGTCGGAAAGAAAAAAAAACATTTCATTTGCCGTCCTTGCCAGTTTTCAAAACTGACGCCGACATCGACGCCGAGGCCGATGACGACTTTATGTGATTCGAAAGGGTAGCTTCATTTATTCGGGTTCTTTTTATTGCGCAAGGAAAAAAGTGGCAGTCATTTTTTGAGAGGGGTTGTTTGCAATTCACTTTTTTCGAAGACGTGGTGTTGACGCGTGGACAACCTCTTCAAAATCTTGTTATTGCTTACGTGGCCTGTCCTGTCCTGTCTGCAATGTGTTTGGGACTGTTGATGTACTTTTTGATTGGATGGAAAAACACATAAAGTACATCGTTATTGGGGGATTATGATAGGCTATTTATACTCCGACCCTCACGACGTGGTTTAGTCGCTGAAATCAATCGATATCGGATTGATTTTTTGCGCACACTTTTTCAATGTGATGCGCGCACGTTTTTTCCACGTTTTGTAGCTCACATCCACGTTGAAAGAGATCTCTTTTTACTTCCCTATTCATGCCCGGAGGCAAAGCTCTCTCACCCCAGAGCGCTTTTTTCCTTCCTCCCAATTTGGTCACTTTTGTATGATTGCGCATATGGCATATGCGCGTATTTCCGTGTTGCGCGACTGTCAGCAATCGATTGCCATCGGCTCGGCTGGACAATGCATCTGGCCAGCCAGCTCCGGCACTGCGCACAGGTTTCCCCTTGTCAGTGCGACATTTCGCAAAAGACCCAAATGTCGCTCGTGGGCCCGGGTGCAGGAAGCCGCGCTCCTTTAAAGTTGGATTCCTCATCAGAATCACTGCTTCCTTCCCATTTTGCTTTTCTAATGTCATCACAACATCTGTTAAGTAATATTTTAAAGAACACAATAATGATTGGCACAAAATAGCCACGACAGATAGAAAATGTGTAAAATCATCAAAAATTGGGGTATTCCGCGATTTTTAACTCAGTCATTTGTGACTATACTCTTGATTTCAAAATTTCATTATGTTCCTGGACCTATGAGGAATCTAAATCAGCATCGAAATGTTTCGGCAGCTGATCGTTTTCGAAAAACATTAAAGTTGTATAGAAAATGAACATTTTTTTTATAAAATTGAATGAAAGCACCTCTTAACAACTTATTAAGACGTTAAAAACACTTAGGTTGACAACATCAGTAGTTATCACTCATATTCCATAATTGTGTTAAATATGCAACATTACCGATTTTTTTCAATAATAAGTTTTGACCGGTCGCTGTTGAAGTTGCATACTTTTAAGGCTATGGAATATTAGTTTCATTTGTTTAAAATCGTAATAAAATTTAAAATTGCAAAATGTTGACAATTTTAATGTTTTTCGAAAACGATCAGCTGCCGAAACATTTCGATGCTGATTTAGATTCCTCATAGGTCCAGGAACATAATGAAATTTTGAAATCACGAGTATAGTCACAAATGACTGAGTTAAAAATCGCGGAATACCCCAATTTTTGATGATTTTACACATTTTCTATCTGTCGTGGCTATTTTGTGCCAATCATTATTGTGTTCTTTAAAATATTACTTAACAGATGTTGTGATGACATTAGAAAAGCAAAATGGGAAGGAAGCAGTGATTCTGATGAGGAATCCAACTTTAAAGGAGCGCGGCTTCCTGCACCCGGGCCCACGAGCGACATTTGGGTCTTTTGCGAAATGTCGCTTGTTCTGAACGCAGTGCTCCGGTCACTCCCAACCTCAAGCCAGTCGAACAGTTCTTCCCGCCAAAATCCATGTCCCGTCTGTCTGCGCGACTTGTTTTTTTTCTCAAAACGTTTTGTTTGTCACGTTTTTCCTTCCGCATCTACACACATCGATATCATATCCGCGTTCCGTCCACTTTTGACCATCGATCTCCAGTTTTCCACTTTTTCGAGATTGAAATTTGAAATTTGATTTGACTACTAAACTGTTCCTTTTTTCAGAACCCCCAAATCTCAAACTTCCCGTCCCCCCAGCACATCAACTACACCGAGCCGGCCCCCTTTTTTGATCTCATTCTTCGATTAACGCAATAAGCAATATGTGGCATTGATCGTTCGCTCGGATCTCTGTTGCAAAACCTTTCTCTGAAGATACGTTTTTTTCCGTGAATTGAATTGCCATTGATATCGAACAAGTGCGCCGCGAACAACCACAACAAGCATGCTGACACTGGTCGAGAAGCCGGGCAAGCCTGGCACCGACGATCAGGGACGATCGCGCAGCAGTGATCTCATCAACTATGGCGCCGACGGGGGCAATTTCGACTATGACTACTATGAAGCCATGGCGCCCGAACCCCTTGATCTCACGACGGTTGGTTTTTATTTGTTGAACACTTTTTGCGTCTTTCGATATTTCAACTTTGTTTTTTATATATTTTATTAATGAGTTGCTTCCAGAAAATCGACCGCTTCCTCATCGGTCGCTCCAACTCCTCAAACTACTCCTCCAAATGGAAGCGCGACTTTGAACAACGCCCCACTTGGTGTGATGCCGATCTCTCGCTCCAAGCGATCAAACGCGGTGCCGCAACGGGCAATCGTGCCGCCCTGTACTCTCGGAGTTTCATCCAAAATTGTCTCTACAATCTTGGATGCTTCATCCAACATCATGGTCTCGTCGTGTTGCTCTTTGTCTGCGCACTTTTCTCCATTTGTTGCTATGGGTTACAGTATGTACGGATTGAAACTGATATTGTCAAGTTATGGGTTTCGGGTGGGTCTATTGCACTTTTTGCTATTTTTGGACGCTTTTCATGAAAGATGGCTTTTCAGAAGGCGGTCGTCTCGACGCTGAACTCCATTACTTTCAACACGTCCAGGACCAATTTGCGAATGAATCATGGACACCTGAGAAGGACAAATATCTCCTCCGTGAAGACCCTGACCCCTTGTTAAAGCAAAGACCCGAAGATGAGGGCGCTGGACAGGGTTTCCAGGTTTTGATTCAAACTGCCAATGAGCCGGATGAGAATTTGTTGACGAAGGAGGGCTTGACGAGACATGTGGACTTGTTGCAGCATTTGGTGGATTTGAAGGTTGACAAATATGGAGTGTAAGTTGCTTTTGAGCTGCCTGCCACATGTAAAATTTAACTTTTTACGTTGAGAAAGGCGGTTCAAATCCAATTTAAAACATTTTTAAATCCATTTTTTCCAGAAATTGGACCCTCTCCGACATCTGCTTCAAACCCGGCGGCCTCGACATTGCCAATGACTCTGTTGCCTACTCCATGAAGCCCATGCTTGAACGACTCATCCCCTGCATCTGGATTACCCCGATTGATTGCTTCTATGAAGGCTCCAAGCCAGTCGGACCCCATCCACCCCTGGATACTTCTTCGATTCAAAGTTTGGTCGGATTCCTCAGCGACATAGATATCCCGACGAATGCCACCTGGGGCAATCTCAACCCGGCCGAAATTATCCAAGTCATCGGTGCTGTCTTTGATCTCGGCACGGTGAAGGACTTTTTCTTGCGGACTGGCATAGGCGCTGGCTACTTGGATCGACCGTGCATTAATCCATTGGATCCGGATTGTCCGGCCTTGGCACCGAACTACTATGACGCGTGTCCGGCCATGGAACTCCTTCGGGCCAATTTGAGCACCGAGGGCAAGGATTTGGGCGATATGTTGGAGGAAGAAGTCGTTCAGGATAATTTCGCGAAGGATTTGTTTGGCATTTTCTTCAGTTCGAAGGAAACCAAGAAAGCTGATAACGAAACGGAAGATTTCGAGCCGATCTGCAAGAAGTACCGTAAATCGTTCCTCCATTGGTTCAATACCCACCCCACTGAAGCTGCTGACCTCTTCGGCGATAAGCTCATGCCGGTCTATCCGGACTATGGCAAAGTTATGAAAGGCGGATGCCGTGGGTTTGCTTCAAGTGTCCTGAACTGGCCTGAGCAAATGATTCTCGGCGGCGTGAAGCCTGTTTCCGATGACAGTATCACCGCTGAGGCCCTTCAAAGCGTCATTTTGGTCTCGACCCCGACGGATGTCTACAAACGCCTGCGGGCTGATGCCAAGATTGCTGAGATCAAAGTCGAAAATGCCACTGCGACGAATTCGAGCGTCACTTCCTGGTCCCCGGCCATGGCTGCCGAAATCGTGTCCGAATGGCAGCGACTCTTCACCCAAAGCATCTACAATCACGAGCTGAACTTCCGTGTTATCAGTAGCAGTGATGCCGTTGAACCCGTGAAGGAGCTGAAGCGAATCGTGCACCCGTTGGCTTCGACAAGCATTTCCGACATGTTGGCCGAATTCTGCGACTTCAACTACACGATCATTTTCATTGGCTACGTTTTGATGCTGGTCTATGCCGTGTATTCCCAGATGCGCTTGGATGATCGCTGCCTTCCGAAGGCTACTTCCTGCATGGGTCTCGCTGTCGCGGGTGTCTTGATTGTCACATTTGCGAGTATCAGTGGTCTTGGTTTAGCCACTTGGTTCGGAATTGAGTTCAATGCGGCTACGACCCAAATTGTGCCGTTCCTGACCCTCGGAATCGGTGTTGACAACGTTTTCCTGCTCCTTCACAACTATCCCCAAGTCGTTGCCAATGTGAAGCACAGTGAGATTGGCGTCTTGCTCAAGGAGACCGGCATGTCGATCCTGATGACCTCGACGAACAACATCTTTGCCTTCCTGGCCGGCACTATGCTCCCCATCCCGGCACTCCGGTCCTTCTGCACACAATCCTCGATTCTGTTGACATTCAACCTGATCGCCGTCCTGACCATCTACCCTGCCATCATTGGTCTCGATTTGCGTCGCCGCAAATCCGGGCGTCGCGATATCTTCTGCTGTGCCGTCACGTCTGATAGCATTAGCGAAGTCGAGGAAGACGACGATGATACCCTCCAGAAGCCAACGACCGATTCCGCCTATGGTGTCCTCCGTGATAAGCCGTTCCCGAAGTCGCTGAACGATGATGAAGATGATGATGACATTGATTCTGACACTGGATCCTGGTTGCATGCCTTTTTGCGCAAATATTATATCCCATTGGTCCGATTGCCCATCACCAAAGCTTGTATCATCGTGGCTTCGCTATCCTTGTTCGCCATTGGCATCATTGGCTGTCAATACAGTGTTCAAGGCCTTGAGTTGAGCGATGTCCTCCCGGATAACACGGCACCGGCCGCCTTTTTGAAGGCACGCGACAAGTACTTCAGCTTCTATCCGATGTCGATCGTTTTGCGCGGTGATAAGCTGGATTTTGCCCACAAACAGCATTTGATTGAAAATCTGCGGAGCGATATTGGCGAGAGCAAGTTCATCGTCAAGTTGACCAGCAACGAACCCAGTGAGCGGTATTGGCTTGGACTTTTCCAGGAATGGTTGATCGGGCTTCAGGTTGGTTTGCTTTCACTTCGAGACAACTTTTGACAATTTTATTTTCAGGCAAAACTCGACGACGCCCACCGTGATGGATTCTTCGCCAATGGCGTCGCTGCCTTCGATACGAACACGAATAAATCCATTTCAAACGAATTGCGGATTGCCGTTTCGATGGTTTGCAGCTTTGGACAGACTTATGATTGTTCTCGGGTATGTTTTCTTGCCATAAAAGTTGGTTGAACCAATTTCCGCCTTTTCAGATCCAAAAAGGCGTCAAACTCATCGATGCCAGTGGAACGATCAATGAAGAAGGCTTCTACAACTACCTCTATGCTTGGGTCGAGTATGAAAACATGTTCTATACCGTATCCCAGGCCAACTTCTATCCGAAGCTCGCGAAACTCCGTCAAGGCCCGCCCAACAACAAGTATCGTTTCTTCATTCCGCCCGCGCCGCAACCCGTCTACAGTCAAATCCCGTTCTATCTGACTGGCGTCAAAGACACGCCCGGCATCGTGGCCATGATCAAGGAAATCCGTGCCATTTGTGACAAGTACACCGAAGCCGGTCTCGACAACTATCCTTCCGGGATCGCGTTCACCTTCTGGGAGCAATACCTCGATTTGAATCAGAATTTGATGGTTGCCATTGGCATTATTGCCTTTGCCGTGTTTTGTGTCATTTCACTGTTGCTGTTCAACCCCTGGGCAGCTGCCTGTATCATGATTATCCTGTTGATGATGACGGTCGAGCTTGCCGGGTTCCTCGGGCTTTGCCAGATCAAATTGAACCCGGTATCGGCGGTTTCCCTGATTACGGCCGTCGGCTTGGGCGTCGAATTCACGGCCCATGTCGTGTTCGCGTTTTTGACGAGCCTTGGCACTCGCGATGAACGCATGGTTGCCTGTATTGATCGGGTCTTTGTCCCGGTTATCCATGGAGCCCTGTCGACCCTGCTCGGTATTCTGATGCTTGGATTCAGCGAGTTTGAGTTCGTCGTGAAGTATTTCTTCATCATCATGTTCGCGTTGATTATCATTGGCCTTGTGAATGGATTGGCACTCTTGCCGGTGTTGTTGTCGCTGATTGGGCCTTCTTGTGAGGTAGGATTGTTTAATTTTTATATATTTTGACAGTTTTTATTGATGATTGATTGCAGATCCGCCCGACGAATGGCACAAACCGCTTGCCAGTGCCCCCAGCCTTGCCGAAGCATCGTAAAGACCGCTACGACACGAATGGCTTCAATAATCGGGCCCATCGACACCCCTTGGCCATGAATCCCTTAGGAGGACGGGATTCGAAGAGCTTTTTGCCGCAATCACCGGTGAGTGCCACTTTTTTGGTGAAATTTTGAGAACTTCTATATAAAATTTGCGATTCCAGGCCGCTTTGACGAAAGCCTTCGACAATGTGTCCTCCTCGTTCCGACGACCCCCAGCCTCCGGGCATCACCAGCTGCTCCGGACGCCTCCCTCCGAATTCATAGCCGAAAATAACGTATAGCCGGCCGGCCAGCCTTGCTTGCTGTCGCCCATCTTTGCTCAATTTTACATTAGTCTTTTTACGCTCTAACCAACCGGTGGTCCCACATAGAGTACAAGTTTATTCATTTTTTCAAAGCTAAACTCCCACACATCGATACTTAACTTTACTCTGTAAACTTTTTACCTGGTTACAATCCCTCATTGTATCCGATTCCGTCCATGGCGTTGTTGTCTTTTTTGTCCTTTGTAATTGTAATCACAAAACTTTTATCCTACGCGGGCACTGCCTTTTCTCTCCAAAACAATCCGGTCATCACTTTCTTTGTAGAGGTCTTTATCATTTTTTTTCGGATTTCCTTTAGTTTGCAATTTCAAATTGAAATCAATCATCGCTGCTAACTGTACATTGGCCCCCGTGAGCGATGGATTGGATTCATAGCTTCAACAACCGTTTGACATCGAGCTTTAACATGTGTTTGTTTCCTATTTTCTATTTGTATTGTAATATCTTTTCATATGTTTTATCAACTGCAATAGTAATGTAATTGCTTTCCTTCCAACTTTCTTGGATTGATCGATTGACTCAAGAACAATACGGTTTCCCACTTTTTGCGCGTCTTTAGGTTCCACTTTGCAGCAATTCTTTAGAATTTTATAACTTTTATTACTGTAGTTATGTTATTTATGTAAAATGTAATAATGAAGAGAAATATAACAACCCTTTTTGATGGACATTGATAGCGACAGCGTTTTAAAACCGAACTTTGATGTAAAAACTTTGCTGATCATAGGTTACGGTAGTTGTAACAACACTCTGATGTGAAAATGTGCCGAAATGTTAAAAAAACATATTGATTCAGTTTATTGAAGCAGTCTCATATCAATATCAGTAAATTCATCCCTTCTTATCAGCCGGCGGCACCGCGGCGTCTTTTGAATCATCACCGGATTCGACATTACTGTCGAATGACTGTTTGGCCTCATCACTTGGGGGTTGTTGTTTTTCGACGGCAGCCTTTTCTTCTTGGGCCTTTTGCTTTTCCATTTCTTGCTCATCGAAGGATACGAGTTGCTGGTCTTCTTCTTCGGGGCCTTGTCTGAAACATACAGTTTGTTTTTGGCACACTAGAAGCCAATGATAACCCACTTGCTCATAAGCCGTTCCAAATTCTTAGCCCCCGCCACGGCAGCATTCTTCCGACTCTTGGCCGGACGTGTTTTGACTTTGATTCGTTCGAATTCTGTTCGCTCTTCCTTGGGAAGCTGGTTGGACAACTTTCCGCGCTTCTTTTTGAAGTTATTGCTTGGCTTTGAATCCTTATCTTTGTCCTTGTCTTTATCCTTATCTTTATCCTTTTCCTTGTCCTTATCTTTGTCAGCTTTTTCTGGAGGTTTATCATTCGGTTTATCCTTCTCTTCAAGCTTTTCCTTTTCCTTTTCTCTTTCCATAGGCTTTGCAGATCTTTCCCTTTCTTTAACTTCAGCGTTATCCACGGACTTATCCACCGATCTGTCGGTAGTTTTGTCTTCGGTAGTCGCATTTTCAGAGAAAGAATTCTGAAACCCTATAATCTTCAACCCGAAATCACTGGTAAAACCAAACTCTGTTCTGTTGCGATGATGCAGTCTCGCTCGGATCTCGTTCTGGTGTGTGTGTTTGTTGTCCTGTTGCGCGCATGTAATTTCGCTTCCGCCTACTTCGTGACTTCCGATTCGGTATCAGCTTCCCCAGTCCGAGTGGCATTTTTTCTTTTTCATGTTCACCTTTTTGGACTTGTTTATCGCTCGGTTTCGATGATCCTGTCGCCGCGGGCGAATGGGCATGGGCCTCAGCTTGGGGGGCACGTTCGACCGTCGATGGTTGTGGCTTCTTCAGAATCGGCACCGGTGGACCCTCCTTTTTCGGTGGTGGAGCCCCAGGTTGTCCCTGTGAGTTGCCCATTTCCGAGTCGGAGGGCGCTTCAGATGGCCTCCCGGTGATGCGCCTCCGGGGATGCACCAGTTTGTTCCCAACCGAGAGGGCATCGATATTTTTATGATGGGTGTTTATGCTGATTTTGTGAAGTGTCCATGTTTTTTATTTTACTGTTTTCAAACTTTAGAAATTACAACAATTTTTAGCAGGACTTTTTAGCGTTGGCATTTACTTCAGCGTCATCATCGGCTTCAGCTTTCCGTTTTAAACCTTGCGTATTAAAATTCATCTGGTAACACATAAAAATAATTGTTCATTGCAGATTTAATTATAACGGTGCGATTACGTTCTGGCACGCCGTCAACGCTCTTAAATTTTTGTTTAAAAAAGTTCAGTATCGACGGAGTTAGGCGAGAATGATCTAAGATGTTATGGAAACAAAATTCAAAGTATTGTGCCTGAAATGTAAAAAAAATGACACTACGATAGATAAAAAAGCGCAACAGACCTTGAAAAACATTATAAACTCGTCAATGCTCCATTCCGCGATGTGCCAGAAAGCATAATGATCCACTGACATATACTTGAGCTGGATTGGCTGGAGTTTCAGAATATCCGCCATCCATGTTTTTGGAAGTTTAACATTGAATAATTCCAAATTATTTAGAGCAGGAAAAGTGGCACACATTTCTACGACATTAAAAGTTTGACTGCCATCGCCAGTTAATATGACATAGTTTACATGACGGGTACATATTTTTGATCGTAACTTTTTAAACCAATTTGATGAGAAATCGTAGTTAGTTAATTTTATCCATTTAGGCTTCATGATAAAGTTATTCATCAGTTCAGGGGTGATTCTATCAAGACTTACGCCAGTTAGATAGATATTATGCTTAATAATGTTGACTGGTTTTTGTATATCCTTATCGTGTTCACTATCCAAAACATCTGCAGTAAACTCATTATCGTATTCAGAATCAGAAACATCCGTATCGGATTCTTCATCAGATACATCAGATCTGGGCTCGTTTTCATTATCAATAGTAATACGTTTGTTGTATCTTGCCGTTAAATGTCCTGTTCTAGTATCAACAAAAATATAACAACTTTGACATACAGTTGCAGTTTGGATGTTTGGTGGACAAATAACGATATTGCCAGCGGCTTCTTGTAGCATGTACCGTTCAGCTGGAGTGGCAAGTTTGCTGATTCGGCATCGGAGGCCATATTGGAGTTTATTAAAGGGATACGGCATAATGGAAGGAAGCGATGAACGAGATAGATGTTACGAAAAATGCAAGCAACCGCAACGCCGACAATATTAGGCGCCAAAAAAGGACCAACACATTCAATCTTTCATATATCGACTACGATTTAGTCTAATGAATGCTGCGCAACAGGTCGTCAACCTAGGATTATCTAAGCTAACGGCTTTTTGCGGAACCTGCGCATTCAAGCGCAAGCATTGATTGAAATTGTCGCGCCCCCAATAATAAGCCTAAAAAGCGAGTTCACTGCCAACCGTTATAAACACTGTATTTATATAGATTGACACTTTTTAACAGTAACAAACAAGATGTAAAAAATATAAATACAATATGACAATACTTTTATTGAAATTGTGTCTTAACAGTTACGGTATCAGTTAAAGAATAAGTTTCATCCGGTAACTCGTAAAAATAACTTTCATTGTTGTTATTAGTTATAAAGATGCGGTTACCTACAGTTGGCATGTCAACGCGTTTGAATCGTTGCTCAAAAAACTTCAGTACCGACAGAAGTATTTCAGGGACAACTATCGTAACATTGAAGCAAAAGTATGAATCTTGTGCCTGAAATGATTGTCATATAAAAAAAACTTTGATAGACAAAAACAAACCTTAAAAAACGTTATGAACTCGTCAATGTTCCATTCCGAGATGCCGTGGAACGCATAATCATCCAAAAACAAATGTTTAATTGGAATTGGCTGTTTCAGAATGTCTACCATCCAAGTTATCGGAAGGTTGACACATGACAAATACACATAATTTAGAGCAGGGAAAGTGGCACACATTTCTGCGACATCAAGCACATTAAAGCCATCACCAGTAAATTTGACACTTTCTACATAAGTGATGCAAACTTTTGACCGTAATTTCTCAAATAAAGGTGCTGAGAAATTGTACAAGGACAGGTTTACCCTTCTGGGTCGCATGACAAGTTCCTGTGTCAATCTAGGAGTGACCAGATCAAGATTCACACCAGAAAAAGTAACAATTGTTGGAAGAAATAATGGTGCACTGTCTGGTTTTTTTCGAATCGTAATGTTATCATTGTTGACTGGTTTCGACGTAACAACAAATAAGTTATCATTGAAATTATTGTTATCGGAATCTATTTCAAAATCAGAATCAAATGCATTCAAATCGGTTTCGTCATCGAAATCAGAATTATCCGAATCGTTGCCATCATCAGAATTAGAATAAGCAAAAGCTTCTTCAATGTCGTTGACAAAAATAACATTATCTTTGACAACACGTGCAGTTTGGAGGTTTGGTGGACAAATGGCGATGTTGTCAGCGGCATCTTGAAGTATGTACCGTTCAACTTTAGTGGCGAGATCACTCATTCGGCGTCGGAGACCATAGGGAAGTTTGACAAGGGGATACGGCATGATGAATTGAGTCAGGGAATTTGACGAATATAATTAAAGTATGCTATGATAATTGGGAATAGACAAATAGGTGTAATGACAAGGAACTAAACAACGCACACTCCTAACCGAAGCAAAAGCTAATGCTGAATATCTAGACTACCTGGACTGTGTTGGCGGTCAAGCTCAATGCGCGCATTTATAACCTGCACTTCTTGTGTTTAGTCCCAACATATTGACCGGCGCAAGTATTGATTGAATTCGTATTTGCGCTAAAAGGACACCAACAAACTGTGTTCTCTTTTTTTTTAAATGCATGGAAGCGTCGTTCATAGAGTTACACCATTTGACGGAAAAGTGTGAACAAGCTGTAATTAGTCGTAGAACATGTTGATTTACGTGTGAACACATAAAGTAGAGGCAGTTTTACACCTGAAGTTATAGGGTTAAAAAATGCGACTTCCATAAACTACGATGTGTGCAGAAACGACATCATGGCAAAACCACAATTACAGATCTCTAGAAAACCGCCAGTTCTACCGTAAATTATACGTCTCAAAACAGTCGGTGATTCTTGGAATGTAGGATGAAGTTATTTGACCTTTTATGACAAAAGTTTGATTTTTCACAAACGGGATAAATGGTCGTTGTCTCGCTAGCGCTTTTTATAAAAATGTAGAATGATCAAAATTATTATCACTATAATTACATACTTCCGTTATATTTGCAACTTTGTACTTGTATTGTTTTGTTTTTACTGACAAAGGCTGCGTTAATTGACTATAAAAGTTGAAACAAACACCAGACTATTAACTTTAAACTTAACAAAAAAGCTAACAGATGCAAAGCCGAATGTTAAATACTTCCTTTACCAATGACGATTAACTATTAAAGACAAAAAAACTTTGCCAAAGAAATTATTAGCAAGTCTACAACTTTTGTAAAGATATAATATATCTAGGTGGCATTCAGAATATTTCTACTTCAACGAAGTACGTCCGTGTTGTAGTTAAATGTAGACATGAACCCCGTTGAAATTCATTCGTTTTTAACCACTCGCTTTTACGATACATTGTCATTGTTGATCATCAACTTGATATTGGGTGGCTTTGTTAATTACGTCATTTGGACAAAGTCAAAAAGTCTCGGTTCATTCAAGTATTACCTAATGAATCAAACGATCTGGGCACAGTTGTTAGAGATTTTGTTCACAGCGCTTTGTCCAGTGTTTGTTTGTCCCTATGTTGGAGGGTTTTTGGTAAGTTGTACAAACACACATTGAAAAAAGTAAAGTTTAATTGAAATTTCAGAGCGGTTTTCTTCGAAACATCGCAACTCCCCAAATGTCCGGCATTCTTACCATTGTAGGATATTGCTTCTTCATTAATACTGTTTCTGGAGTATTTTTATCAATGCTAAACAGATTTATTTTCACATTTTACTCCAATCTGAAAGGCTATTTTCACAACAAATACTTAATTGTACTTTGGATTATCTTACATTTGCTGATGCATTCACTTGTCGCAGTTTTAGTCATTGTTGCAATGCAGGATAAAGATAGCCTCAGAAAAACAATTCTAACCGAAACTGATGACGCTCTTTTGCCGTTTTTCAATGAATCCAGTCTTATTTACATTTCTGAATTTGGAGGTTTCACCAGAAAAGCGTGCATCGGATACTTTATTCTTGTCGCTATTGGTGGCACTATTCTCCTCGGATGTGTTATAGTGTTTATCATCAATGTCTTTTATCGTAAAAGCACATCGAAAATTGTTTCTAGAACATCGTCAAGTTTACTTGTTTCGTCGGTCGTTCAGTCATTTTTATGTTTTACGTTTCTGTTCATTCCAGCTGGGTGTCTTACATTCATTTGGGGGTTCCAAATCGAAAATAGTGCTAATGTTATGAACTTTTTAAGTTTGCTGGTTAACCTACATGGCACGATCGATATGATTTGCATTTTGGCGTTTGTGAAACCTTATCGACGGTTTTGTTGCAAGTTGTTATTTAGGCTTTGTAACAAGGTGACGAAACGAAGTGTTGTTGATGTTTCTAGTCATTACATATACATGTTTGATTGTTTGGTAAATTATTAATAAAATGCATATAAATGAAATTTCAAGCCGTGCATCTGTCTATTTACTTTACCTTTTGATCATTGTCGCGATATTGTAAACAAAGTGTTTGGCAGCGATGCTTGTGTAGCCACTGGAGGCACTTATAGCTAATTCAATCAATAGTTGAACTAAAACCTATGCTAGTCTGTGTGTTGCGCAGCGCTCATCGGACAAGAACGGTGTCACTGAAACTTGCGTTTGGTTGTGACTTGTTGTTTTTTCTGTACGAACTGCTGTGTTCTATACCAAAACTTCATCGTTTGCTTTTATTTCTTCATTGTATGCGTCACTATTACTGATTCCTTTCATCATGCCGTACCCGCTCTCCAAATTACCCTATGGGCTCCGTCATCGCCTCAGTGAACTTGCCACTAAAGCTGAACGCCATGCACTGCAAATAGCCGCTGGTACCGTCAAAATTTGTCCAAAAAATATTCAAACTGCAAGTGCAGAAAATTGGCATGGCGAATGTAAACTTTACTACAAAAATAGGCACGCGATTGCAAAAATGGATTATGGCTACAGTACTGACGATGAAGACGAGGATTGTATTGTAGATACTTATTGTGGTCCTGATCCATCACTTATTTTTCCGTATCATATTAGACTTTATGACATGGATGTCGATGACATCACCCCTGAGGTTACGCATTATTTTGTCACGCAACCTAAAACAGTACAGTTGACCTACGGCGATTTTTCAAATAATATTTTTGAGAAATTACCATCAAAAATATGTACTAGCAATGTAAGCAATGTTATCCTAGACCTAAATGATGAGTACGTTCTCAATTTCGCCAAATTATATGCCGCTTTCCCGAATATAACTTCTTTGGAATTTGGAAATGTCAATCTCCCAAAATCCTGGATGACGGATATTATGAACAATCGCAAGTTTAAGCTGGACGACATATTGGTGCAAAGTTCCATTACAATTCAACAATTGATTCAATCAAACGCTGATGAGTTTGTTGCTTTTGTTAAGGTTTGTTACCGCACAATATGTTTCAAAATAAAAACTGAAGTTTACAGGAACAACATTCTAACTTTACGCTTTATGTTAAAGTTTGGTCTAAAGAACTTCAACAGATGCTTGATTTTCTCGACCAAAAGTTTACATCTGTCAATATTTATGTACCAGAGATACATGATGGTACACGGAATTACCCCCTAATTAACATTTTTATTCATGATGATTATGATGATGAATATGTGTACGTGCTGCCAGAAAATTATGTTCCTCGGGATCAAAACCAGAAATCAGACAATGGCACTGGTAATAATCTTATCGAGCTATAATCTGTTTGCAAATTGTAACCCCAATGTACTTTATACAATGCCCTGATACACAATGTACAATAAAATACGTCAATGTAATATATGCAACATAAAAAACTGTTTATGATGCAAAATATCGCGATATTGTGTTTTCAAACAAATAAGTTCACGCTTTACGGTTTCGCAAATACATGAATGACTTAAATTAGGTACCAAAATTCAAGCAGAATCATTGGGGGTTAACTATCACAAATTCGGCCTTGGAATCGCGAGATTCGGGAAGTTTGTGCGCTGAAAAACAGTGATTAGAGCAAAAAAGTGGTGTTTTCCCGCAGTTTTTCCTTCTAATCGCTGTATTTCAGCTCACTGACCGTCAGAATCTGGCGATTCTGCAGGAAGCTTCTAACAATTTCAGTATTTCTAGACTAAACACAATGCGGCTAGTCTTTCTAGACCCTAACCTACGGAATCTGACGACATCAGAATTCCGGCTTCAGAATTCAGAATCCAAAGTTTCAAAATCCCATCATTTTTGACCGTGAAGATGCTCAGTGTGATCCCTGGGCACCATTTATCACAAATTCGGCCTTGGAATCGCGAGATTCAGGAAGTTTGTGCGCTGAAAAACAGTGATTAGAGCAAAAAAGTGGTGTTTTCCCGCAGTTTTTCCTTCTAATCGCTGTTTTTCAGCTCACTGACCGTCAGAATCTGGCGATTCTGCAGACCGATACTAACAAATTCAGTATTTCTAGACTATACACAATGCGGCCAGTCTTTCTAGACCCTAACCTACGGAATCTGACGACATCAGAATTCCGGCTTCAGAATCCAGAATCCAAAGTTTCAAAATCCCATCATTTTTGACCGTGAAGATGCTCAGTGTGATCCCTGGGCAAAATTTATCACAAATTCGGCCTTGGAATCGCGAGATTCAGGAAGTTTGTGCGCTGAAAAACAGTGATTAGAGCAAAAAAGTGGTGTTTTCCCGCAGTTTTTCCTTCTAATCGCTGTTTTTCAGCTCACTGACCGTCAGAATCTGGCGATTCGGTTGGCCGATACTAACAATTTCAGTTTTTCTAGACGAAACACAATGCGGCCAGTCTTTCTAGACCCTAACCTACGGAATCTGACGACATCAGAATTCCGGCTTCAGAATCCAGAATCCAAAGTTCCGAAATCTCATCATTTTTGACCGTGACGATGCTCAGTGTGATCCCTGAACACCATGAATCACAAATCCGGCAATGGAATCGCGAGATTTAGGAAGTTTGTGCGCTGAAAAACAGTGATTAGAGCAAAAAAGTGGTGTTTTCCCGCAGTTTTTCCTTCTAATCGCTGTTTTTCAGCTCACTGACCGTCAGAACCTGGCGATTCGGTTGGCCGATACTAACAATTTCAGTTTTTCTAGACGAAACACAATGCGGCCAGTCTTTCTAGACCCTAACCTACGGAATCTGACGACATCAGAATTCCGGCTTCAGAATCCAGAATCCAAAGTTTCGAAATCCCATCATTTTTGACCGTGACGATGCTCAGTGTGATCCCTGGGCACCATTAATCACAAATTCGGCCTTGGAATCGCGAGATTCAGGAAGTTTGTGCGCTGAAAAACAGTGATTAGAGCAAAAAAGTGGTGTTTTCCCGCAGTTTTTCCTTCTAATCGCTGTTTTTCAGCTCACTGACCGTCAGAATCTGGCGATTCTGCAGGAAGCTTCTAACAATTTCAGTATTTCTAGACTAAACACAATGCGGCTAGTCTTTCTAGACCCTAACCTACGGAATCTGACGACATCAGAATTCCGGCTTCAGAATTCAGAATCCAAAGTTTCAAAATCCCATCATTTTTGACCGTGAAGATGCTCAGTGTGATCCCTGGGCACCATTTATCACAAATTCGGCCTTGGAATCGCGAGATTCAGGAAGTTTGTGCGCTGAAAAACAGTGATTAGAGCAAAAAAGTGGTGTTTTCCCGCAGTTTTTCCTTCTAATCGCTGTTTTTCAGCTCACTGACCGTCAGAATCTGGCGATTCTGCAGACCGATACTAACAAATTCAGTATTTCTAGACTATACACAATGCGGACAGTTTTTCTAGACCCTAACCTACGGAATCTGACGACATCAGAATTCCGGCTTCAGAATCCAGAATCCAAAGTTCCGAAATCTCATCATTTTTGACCGTGACGATGCTCAGTGTGATCCCTGGGCACCATTAATCACAAATCCGGCAATGGAATCGCGAGATTTAGGAAGTTTGTGCGCTGAAAAACAGTGATTAGAGCAAAAAAAAGGTGTTTTCCCGCAGTTTTTCCTTCTAATCGTTGTTTTTCAGCTCACTGACCGTCAGAATCTGGCGATTCGGTTGGCCGATACTAACAATTTCAGTATTTCTAGACGAAACACAATGCGGCCAGTCTTTCTAGACCCTAACCTACGGAATCTGACGACATCAGAATTCCGGCTTCAGAATCCAGAATCCAAAGTTCCGAAATCTCATCATTTTTGACCGTGACGATGCTCAGTGTGATCCCTGAACACCATGAATCACAAATCCGGCAATGGAATCGCGAGATTTAGGAAGTTTGTGCGCTGAAAAACAGTGATTAGAGCAAAAAAGTGGTGTTTTCCCGCAGTTTTTCCTTCTAATCGCTGTTTTTCAGCTCACTGACCGTCAGAATCTGGCGATTCGGTTGGCCGATACTAACAAATTCAGTATTCCTAGACTAAACACAATGCGGCCAGTCTTTCTAGACCCTAACCTACGGAATCTGACGACATCAGAATTCCGGCTTCAGAATCCAGAATCCAAAGTTCCGAAATCTCATCATTTTTGACCGTGACGATGCTCAGTGTGATCCCTGGGCACCATTAATCACAAATCCGGCAATGGAATCGCGAGATTTAGGAAGTTTGTGCGCTGAAAAACAGTGATTAGAGCAAAAAAAAGGTGTTTTCCCGCAGTTTTTCCTTCTAATCGTTGTTTTTCAGCTCACTGACCGTCAGAATCTGGCGATTCGGTTGGCCGATACTAACAATTTCAGTATTTCTAGACGAAACACAATGCGGCCAGTCTTTCTAGACCCTAACCTACGGAATCTGACGACATCAGAATTCCGGCTTCAGAATCCAGAATCCAAAGTTCCGAAATCTCATCATTTTTGACCGTGACGATGCTCAGTGTGATCCCTGAACACCATGAATCACAAATCCGGCAATGGAATCGCGAGATTTAGGAAGTTTGTGCGCTGAAAAACAGTGATTAGAGCAAAAAAGTGGTGTTTTCCCGCAGTTTTTCCTTCTAATCGCTGTTTTTCAGCTCACTGACCGTCAGAATCTGGCGATTCTGCAGACCGCTTCTAACAATTTCAGTATTTCTAGACTAAACACAATGCGGCCAGTCTTTCTAGACCCTAACCTACGGAATCTGACGACATCAGAATTCCGGCTTCAGAATTCAGAATCCAAAGTTTCAAAATCCCATCATTTTTGACCGTGAAGATGCTCAGTGTGATCCCTGGGCACCATTTATCACAAATTCGGCCTTGAAATCGCGAGATTCAGGAAGTTTGTGCGCTGAAAAACAGTGATTAGAGCAAAAAAGTGGTGTTTTCCCGCAGTTTTTCCTTCTAATCGCTGTTTTTCAGCTCACTGACCGTCAGAATCTGGCGATTCTGCAGACTGATATTAACAAATTCAGTATTTCTAGACTATACACAATGCGTACAGTTTTTCTAGACCCTTACCTACGGAATCTGACGACATCAGAATTCCGGCTTCAGAATCCAGAATCCAAAGTTCCGAAATCTCATCATTTTTGACCGTGACGATGCTCAGTGTGATCCCTGGGCACCATTAATCACAAATTCGGCAATGGAATCGCGAGATTTAGAAAGTTTGTGCGCTGAAAAACAGTGATTAGAGCAAAAAAGTGGTGTTTTCCCGCAGTTTTTCCTTCTAATCGCTGTTTTTCAGCTCACTGACCGTCAGAATCTGGCGATTCTGCAGACCGATACTAACAAATTCAGTATTTCTAGACTATACACAATGCGGACAGTTTTTCTAGACCCTAACCTACGGAATCTGACGACATCAGAATTCCGGCTTCAGAATCCAGAATCCAAAGTTCCGAAATCTCATCATTTTTGACCGTGACGATGCTCAGTGTGATCCCTGGGCACCATTAATCACAAATCCGGCAATGGAATCGCGAGATTTAGGAAGTTTGTGCGCTGAAAAACAGTGATTAGAGCAAAAAAAAGGTGTTTTCCCCGCAGTTTTTCCTTCTAATCGTTGTTTTTCAGCTCACTGACCGTCAGAATCTGGCGATTCGGTTGGCCGATACTAACAATTTCAGTATTTCTAGACGAAACACAATGCGGCCAGTCTTTCTAGACCCTAACCTACGGAATCTGACGACATCAGAATTCCGGCTTCAGAATCCAGAATCCAAAGTTCCGAAATCTCATCATTTTTGACCGTGACGATGCTCAGTGTGATCCCTGAACACCATGAATCACAAATCCGGCAATGGAATCGCGAGATTTAGGAAGTTTGTGCGCTGAAAAACAGTGATTAGAGCAAAAAAGTGGTGTTTTCCCGCAGTTTTTCCTTCTAATCGCTGTTTTTCAGCTCACTGACCGTCAGAATCTGGCGATTCGGTTGGCCGATACTAACAAATTCAGTATTCCTAGACTAAACACAATGCGGCCAGTCTTTCTAGACCCTAACCTACGGAATCTGACGACATCAGAATTCCGGCTTCAGAATCCAGAATCCAAAGTTCCGAAATCTCATCATTTTTGACCGTGACGATGCTCAGTGTGATCCCTGGGCACCATTAATCACAAATCCGGCAATGGAATCGCGAGATTTAGGAAGTTTGTGCGCTGAAAAACAGTGATTAGAGCAAAAAAAAGGTGTTTTCCCGCAGTTTTTCCTTCTAATCGTTGTTTTTCAGCTCACTGACCGTCAGAATCTGGCGATTCGGTTGGCCGATACTAACAATTTCAGTATTTCTAGACGAAACACAATGCGGCCAGTCTTTCTAGACCCTAACCTACGGAATCTGACGACATCAGAATTCCGGCTTCAGAATCCAGAATCCAAAGTTCCGAAATCTCATCATTTTTGACCGTGACGATGCTCAGTGTGATCCCTGAACACCATGAATCACAAATCCGGCAATGGAATCGCGAGATTTAGGAAGTTTGTGCGCTGAAAAACAGTGATTAGAGCAAAAAAGTGGTGTTTTCCCGCAGTTTTTCCTTCTAATCGCTGTTTTTCAGCTCACTGACCGTCAGAATCTGGCGATTCTGCAGACCGCTTCTAACAATTTCAGTATTTCTAGACTAAACACAATGCGGCCAGTCTTTCTAGACCCTAACCTACGGAATCTGACGACATCAGAATTCCGGCTTCAGAATTCAGAATCCAAAGTTTCAAAATCCCATCATTTTTGACCGTGAAGATGCTCAGTGTGATCCCTGGGCACCATTTATCACAAATTCGGCCTTGAAATCGCGAGATTCAGGAAGTTTGTGCGCTGAAAAACAGTGATTAGAGCAAAAAAGTGGTGTTTTCCCGCAGTTTTTCCTTCTAATCGCTGTTTTTCAGCTCACTGACCGTCAGAATCTGGCGATTCTGCAGACTGATATTAACAAATTCAGTATTTCTAGACTATACACAATGCGTACAGTTTTTCTAGACCCTAACCTACGGAATCTGACGACATCAGAATTCCGGCTTCAGAATCCAGAATCCAAAGTTCCGAAATCTCATCATTTTTGACCGTGACGATGCTCAGTGTGATCCCTGGGCACCATTAATCACAAATTCGGCAATGGAATCGCGAGATTTAGAAAGTTTGTGCGCTGAAAAACAGTGATTAGAGCAAAAAAGTGGTGTTTTCCCGCAGTTTTTCCTTCTAATCGCTGTTTTTCAGCTCACTGACCGTCAGAATCTGGCGATTCGGTCGGCCAATACTAACAAATTCAGTATTTCTAGACTATACACAATGCGGACAGTTTTTCTAGACCCTAACCTACGGAATCTGACGACATCAGAATTCCGACTTCAGAATCCAGAATCCAAAGTTCCGAAATCTTATCATTTTTGACCGTGACGATGCTCAGTGTGATCCCTGGGCACCATTAATCACAAATCCGGCGATAGAATCGCGAGATTAAAGAAGTTTGTGCGCTGAAAAACAGTGATTAGATCAAAAAAGTGGTGTTTTCCCGCAGTTTTTCCTTCTAATCGCTGTTTTTCAGCTCACTGACCGTCAGAATCTGGCGATTCGGTTGGCCGATACTAACAAATTCAGTATTTCTAGACTAAACACAATGCGGCCAGTCTTTCTAGACCCTAACCTACGGAATCTGACGACATCAGAATTCCGGCTTCAGAATCCAGAATCCAAAGTTTCGAAATCCCATCATTTTTGACCGTGACGATGCTCAGTGTGATCCTTGGGCACCATTAATCACAAATTCGGCCTTGGAATCGCGAGATTCAGGAAGTTTGTGCGCTGAAAAACAGTGATTAGAGCAAAAAAGTGGTGTTTTCCCGCAGTTTTTCCTTCTAATCGCTGTTTTTCAGCTCACTGACCGTCAGAATCTGGCGATTCTGCAGGCCGCTTCTAACAATTTCAGTATTTCTAGACTAAACACAATGCGGCCAGTCTTTCTAGACCCTAACCTACGGAATCTGACGACATCAGAATTCCGGCTTCAGAATCCAGAATCCAAAGTTTCAAAATCCCATCATTTTTGACCGTGAAGATGCTCAGTGTGATCCCTGGGCACCATTTATCACAAACTCGGCCTTGGAATCGCGAGATTCGGGAAGTTTGTGAGCTGAAAAACAGTGATTAGAGCAAAAAAGTGGTGTTTTCCCGGAGTTTTTCCTTCTAATCGCTGTTTTTCAGCTCACTGACCGTCAGAATCTGGCGATTCGGTCGGCCAATACTAACAAATTCAGTATTTCTAGACTATACACAATGCGGACAGTTTTTCTAGACCCTAACCTACGGAATCTGACGACATCAGAATTCCGGCTTCAGAATCCAGAATCCAAAGTTCCGAAATCTCATCATTTTTGACCGTGACGATGCTCAGTGTGATCCCTGAACACCATGAATCACAAATCCGGCAATGGAATCGCGAGATTTAGGAAGTTTGTGCGCTGAAAAACAGTGATTAGAGCAAAAAAGTGGTGTTTTCCCGCAGTTTTTCCTTCTAATCGCTGTTTTTCAGCTCACTGACCGTCAGAATCTGGCGATTCTGCAGACCGCTTCTAACAATTTCAGTATTTCTAGACTAAACACAATGCGGCCAGTCTTTCTAGACCCTAACCTACGGAATCTGACGACATCAGAATTCCGGCTTCAGAATTCAGAATCCAAAGTTTCAAAATCCCATCATTTTTGACCGTGAAGATGCTCAGTGTGATCCCTGGGCACCATTTATCACAAATTCGGCCTTGGAATCGCGAGATTCAGGAAGTTTGTGCGCTGAAAAACAGTGATTAGAGCAAAAAAGTGGTGTTTTCCCGCAGTTTTTCCTTCTAATCGCTGTTTTTCAGCTCACTGACCGTCAGAATCTGGCGATTCTGCAGACTGATATTAACAAATTCAGTATTTCTAGACTATACACAATGCGTACAGTTTTTCTAGACCCTAACCTACGGAATCTGACGACATCAGAATTCCGGCTTCAGAATCCAGAATCCAAAGTTCCGAAATCTCATCATTTTTGACCGTGACGATGCTCAGTGTGATCCCTGGGCACCATTAATCACAAATTCGGCAATGGAATCGCGAGATTTAGAAAGTTTGTGCGCTGAAAAACAGTGATTAGAGCAAAAAAGTGGTGTTTTCCCGCAGTTTTTCCTTCTAATCGCTGTTTTTCAGCTCACTGACCGTCAGAATCTGGCGATTCGGTCGGCCAATACTAACAAATTCAGTATTTCTAGACTATACACAATGCGGACAGTTTTTCTAGACCCTAACCTACGGAATCTGACGACATCAGAATTCCGACTTCAGAATCCAGAATCCAAAGTTCCGAAATCTTATCATTTTTGACCGTGACGATGCTCAGTGTGATCCCTGGGCACCATTAATCACAAATCCGGCGATAGAATCGCGAGATTAAAGAAGTTTGTGCGCTGAAAAACAGTGATTAGATCAAAAAAGTGGTGTTTTCCCGCAGTTTTTCCTTCTAATCGCTGTTTTTCAGCTCACTGACCGTCAGAATCTGGCGATTCGGTTGGCCGATACTAACAAATTCAGTATTTCTAGACTAAACACAATGCGGCCAGTCTTTCTAGACCCTAACCTACGGAATCTGACGACATCAGAATTCCGGCTTCAGAATCCAGAATCCAAAGTTTCGAAATCCCATCATTTTTGACCGTGACGATGCTCAGTGTGATCCTTGGGCACCATTAATCACAAATTCGGCCTTGGAATCGCGAGATTCAGGAAGTTTGTGCGCTGAAAAACAGTGATTAGAGCAAAAAAGTGGTGTTTTCCCGCAGTTTTTCCTTCTAATCGCTGTTTTTCAGCTCACTGACCGTCAGAATCTGGCGATTCTGCAGGCCGCTTCTAACAATTTCAGTATTTCTAGACTAAACACAATGCGGCCAGTCTTTCTAGACCCTAACCTACGGAATCTGACGACATCAGAATTCCGGCTTCAGAATCCAGAATCCAAAGTTTCAAAATCCCATCATTTTTGACCGTGAAGATGCTCAGTGTGATCCCTGGGCACCATTTATCACAAACTCGGCCTTGGAATCGCGAGATTCGGGAAGTTTGTGAGCTGAAAAACAGTGATTAGAGCAAAAAAGTGGTGTTTTCCCGGAGTTTTTCCTTCTAATCGCTGTTTTTCAGCTCACTGACCGTCAGAATCTGGCGATTCGGTCGGCCAATACTAACAAATTCAGTATTTCTAGACTATACACAATGCGGACAGTTTTTCTAGACCCTAACCTACGGAATCTGACGACATCAGAATTCCGGCTTCAGAATCCAGAATCCAAAGTTCCGAAATCTCATCATTTTTGACCGTGACGATGCTCAGTGTGATCCCTGGGCACCATTAATCACAAATCCGGCGATAGAATCGCGAGATTAAAGAAGTTTGTGCGCTGAAAAACAGTGATTAGAGCAAAAAAGTGGTGTTTTCCCGCAGTTTTTCCTTCTAATCGCTGTTTTTCAGCTCACTGACCGTCAGAATCTGGCGATTCTGCAGGCCGCTTCTAACAATTTTAGTATTTCTAGACTAAACACAATGCGGCCAGTCTTTCTAGACCCTAACCTACGGAATCTGACGACATCAGAATTCCGGCTTCAGAATTCAGAATCCAAAGTTTCAAAATCCCATCATTTTTGACCGTGAAGATGCTCAGTGTGATCCCTGGGCACCATTTATCACAAATTCGGCCTTGGAATCGCGAGATTCAGGAAGTTTGTGCGCTGAAAAACAGTGATTAGAGCAAAAAAGTGGTGTTTTCCCGCAGTTTTTCCTTCTAATCGCTGTTTTTCAGCTCACTGACCGTCAGAATCTGGCGATTCTGCAGGCCGCTTCTAACAATTTCAGTATTTCTAGACTAAACACAATGCGGCCAGTCTTTCTAGACCCTAACCTACGGAATCTGACGACATCAGAATTCCGGCTTCAGAATTCAGAATCCAAAGTTTCAAAATCTCATCATTTTTGACCGTGACGATGCTCAGTGTGATCCCTGGGCACCATTAATCACAAATCCGGCAATGAAATCGCGAGATTTAGGAAGTTTGTGCGCTGAAAAACAGTGATTAGAGCAAAAAAGTGGTGTTTTCCCGCAGTTTTTCCTTCTAATCGCTGTTTTTCAGCTCACTGACCGTCAGAATCTGGCGATTCGGTCGGCCAATACTAACAAATTCAGTATTTCTAGACTATACACAATGCGGACAGTTTTTCTAGACCCTAACCTACGGAATCTGACGACATCAGAATTCCGGCTTCAGAATCCAGAATCCAAAGTTCCGAAATCTCATCATTTTTGACCGTGACGATGCTCAGTGTGATCCCTGGGCACCATTAATCACAAATCCGGCGATAGAATCGCGAGATTTAGGAAGTTTGTGCGCTGAAAAACAGTGATTAGAGCAAAAAAGTGGTGTTTTCCCGCAGTTTTTCCTTCTAATCGCTGTTTTTCAGCTCACTGACCGTCAGAATCTGGCGATTCGGTCGGCCAATACTAACAATTTTAGTATTTCTAGACTAAACACAATGCGGCCAGTCTTTCTAGACCCTAACCTACGGAATCTGACGACATCAGAATTCCGGCTTCAGAATTCAGAATCCAAAGTTTCAAAATCCCATCATTTTTGACCGTGAAGATGCTCAGTGTGATCCCTGGGCACCATTTATCACAAATTCGGCCTTGGAATCGCGAGATTCAGGAAGTTTGTGCGCTGAAAAACAGTGATTAGAGCAAAAAAGTGGTGTTTTCCCGCAGTTTTTCCTTCTAATCGCTGTTTTTCAGCTCACTGACCGTCAGAATCTGGCGATTCTGCAGGCCGCTTCTAACAATTTCAGTATTTCTAGACTAAACACAATGCGGCCAGTCTTTCTAGACCCTAACCTACGGAATCTGACGACATCAGAATTACGGCTTCAGAATTCAGAATCCAAAGTTTCAAAATCTCATCATTTTTGACCGTGACGATGCTCAGTGTGATCCCTGGGCACCATTAATCACAAATCCGGCGATAGAATCGCGAGATTAAAGAAGTTTGTGCGCTGAAAAACAGTGATTAGATCAAAAAAGTGGTGTTTTCCCGCAGTTTTTCCTTCTAATCGCTGTTTTTCAGCTCACTGACCGTCAGAATCTGGCGATTCGGTTGGCCGATACTAACAAATTCAGTATTTCTAGACTAAACACAATGCGGCCAGTCTTTCTAGACCCTAACCTACGGAATCTGACGACATCAGAATTCCGGCTTCAGAATCCAGAATCCAAAGTTTCGAAATCCCATCATTTTTGACCGTGACGATGCTCAGTGTGATCCTTGGGCACCATTAATCACAAATTCGGCCTTGGAATCGCGAGATTCAGGAAGTTTGTGCGCTGAAAAACAGTGATTAGAGCAAAAAAGTGGTGTTTTCCCGCAGTTTTTCCTTCTAATCGCTGTTTTTCAGCTCACTGACCGTCAGAATCTGGCGATTCTGCAGGCCGCTTCTAACAATTTTAGTATTTCTAGACTAAACACAATGCGGCCAGTCTTTCTAGACCCTAACCTACGGAATCTGACGACATCAGAATTCCGGCTTCAGAATTCAGAATCCAAAGTTTCAAAATCCCATCATTTTTGACCGTGAAGATGCTCAGTGTGATCCCTGGGCACCATTTATCACAAATTCGGCCTTGGAATCGCGAGATTCAGGAAGTTTGTGCGCTGAAAAACAGTGATTAGAGCAAAAAAGTGGTGTTTTCCCGCAGTTTTTCCTTCTAATCGCTGTTTTTCAGCTCACTGACCGTCAGAATCTGGCGATTCTGCAGGCCGCTTCTAACAATTTCAGTATTTCTAGACTAAACACAATGCGGCCAGTCTTTCTAGACCCTAACCTACGGAATCTGACGACATCAGAATTACGGCTTCAGAATTCAGAATCCAAAGTTTCAAAATCTCATCATTTTTGACCGTGACGATGCTCAGTGTGATCCCTGGGCACCATTAATCACAAATCCGGCAATGAAATCGCGAGATTTAGGAAGTTTGTGCGCTGAAAAACAGTGATTAGAGCAAAAAAGTGGTGTTTTCCCGCAGTTTTTCCTTCTAATCGCTGTTTTTCAGCTCACTGACCGTCAGAATCTGGCGATTCGGTCGGCCAATACTAACAAATTCAGTATTTCTAGACTATACACAATGCGGACAGTTTTTCTAGACCCTAACCTACGGAATCTGACGACATCAGAATTCCGGCTTCAGAATCCAGAATCCAAAGTTCCGAAATCTCATCATTTTTGACCGTGACGATGCTCAGTGTGATCCCTGGGCACCATTAATCACAAATCCGGCGATAGAATCGCGAGATTAAAGAAGTTTGTGCGCTGAAAAACAGTGATTAGATCAAAAAAGTGGTGTTTTCCCGCAGTTTTTCCTTCTAATCGCTGTTTTTCAGCTCACTGACCGTCAGAATCTGGCGATTCGGTTGGCCGATACTAACAAATTCAGTATTTCTAGACTAAACACAATGCGGCCAGTCTTTCTAGACCCTAACCTACGGAATCTGACGACATCAGAATTCCGGCTTCAGAATCCAGAATCCAAAGTTTCGAAATCCCATCATTTTTGACCGTGACGATGCTCAGTGTGATCCTTGGGCACCATTAATCACAAATTCGGCCTTGGAATCGCGAGATTCAGGAAGTTTGTGCGCTGAAAAACAGTGATTAGAGCAAAAAAGTGGTGTTTTCCCGCAGTTTTTCCTTCTAATCGCTGTTTTTCAGCTCACTGACCGTCAGAATCTGGCGATTCTGCAGGCCGCTTCTAACAATTTCAGTATTTCTAGACTAAACACAATGCGGCCAGTCTTTCTAGACCCTAACCTACGGAATCTGACGACATCAGAATTCCGGCTTCAGAATCCAGAATCCAAAGTTTCAAAATCCCATCATTTTTGACCGTGAAGATGCTCAGTGTGATCCCTGGGCACCATTTATCACAAACTCGGCCTTGGAATCGCGAGATTCGGGAAGTTTGTGAGCTGAAAAACAGTGATTAGAGCAAAAAAGTGGTGTTTTCCCGGAGTTTTTCCTTCTAATCGCTGTTTTTCAGCTCACTGACCGTCAGAATCTGGCGATTCGGTCGGCCAATACTAACAAATTCAGTATTTCTAGACTATACACAATGCGGACAGTTTTTCTAGACCCTAACCTACGGAATCTGACGACATCAGAATTCCGGCTTCAGAATCCAGAATCCAAAGTTCCGAAATCTCATCATTTTTGACCGTGACGATGCTCAGTGTGATCCCTGGGCACCATTAATCACAAATCCGGCGATAGAATCGCGAGATTAAAGAAGTTTGTGCGCTGAAAAACAGTGATTAGAGCAAAAAAGTGGTGTTTTCCCGCAGTTTTTCCTTCTAATCGCTGTTTTTCAGCTCACTGACCGTCAGAATCTGGCGATTCTGCAGGCCGCTTCTAACAATTTTAGTATTTCTAGACTAAACACAATGCGGCCAGTCTTTCTAGACCCTAACCTACGGAATCTGACGACATCAGAATTCCGGCTTCAGAATTCAGAATCCAAAGTTTCAAAATCTCATCATTTTTGACCGTGACGATGCTCAGTGTGATCCCTGGGCACCATTAATCACAAATCCGGCGATAGAATCGCGAGATTAAAGAAGTTTGTGCGCTGAAAAACAGTGATTAGAGCAAAAAAGTGGTGTTTTCCCGCAGTTTTTCCTTCTAATCGCTGTTTTTCAGCTCACTGACCGTCAGAATCTGGCGATTCTGCAGGCCGCTTCTAACAATTTTAGTATTTCTAGACTAAACACAATGCGGCCAGTCTTTCTAGACCCTAACCTACGGAATCTGACGACATCAGAATTCCGGCTTCAGAATCCAGAATCCAAAGTTCCGAAATCTCATCATTTTTGACCGTGACGATGCTCAGTGTGATCCCTGGGCACCATTAATCACAAATCCGGCAATGGAATCGCGAGATTTAGGAAGTTTGTGCGCTGAAAAACAGTGATTAGAGCAAAAAAAAGGTGTTTTCCCGCAGTTTTTCCTTCTAATCGTTGTTTTTCAGCTCACTGACCGTCAGAATCTGGCGATTCGGTTGGCCGATACTAACAATTTCAGTATTTCTAGACGAAACACAATGCGGCCAGTCTTTCTAGACCCTAACCTACGGAATCTGACGACATCAGAATTCCGGCTTCAGAATCCAGAATCCAAAGTTCCGAAATCTCATCATTTTTGACCGTGACGATGCTCAGTGTGATCCCTGGGCACCATTAATCACAAATCCGGCGATAGAATCGCGAGATTAAAGAAGTTTGTGCGCTGAAAAACAGTGATTAGAGCAAAAAAGTGGTGTTTTCCCGCAGTTTTTCCTTCTAATCGCTGTTTTTCAGCTCACTGACCGTCAGAATCTGGCGATTCTGCAGGCCGCTTCTAACAATTTTAGTATTTCTAGACTAAACACAATGCGGCCAGTCTTTCTAGACCCTAACCTACGGAATCTGACGACATCAGAATTCCGGCTTCAGAATTCAGAATCCAAAGTTTCAAAATCTCATCATTTTTGACCGTGACGATGCTCAGTGTGATCCCTGGGCACCATTAATCACAAATCCGGCGATAGAATCGCGAGATTAAAGAAGTTTGTGCGCTGAAAAACAGTGATTAGAGCAAAAAAGTGGTGTTTTCCCGCAGTTTTTCCTTCTAATCGCTGTTTTTCAGCTCACTGACCGTCAGAATCTGGCGATTCTGCAGGCCGCTTCTAACAATTTTAGTATTTCTAGACTAAACACAATGCGGCCAGTCTTTCTAGACCCTAACCTACGGAATCTGACGACATCAGAATTCCGGCTTCAGAATCCAGAATCCAAAGTTCCGAAATCTCATCATTTTTGACCGTGACGATGCTCAGTGTGATCCCTGGGCACCATTAATCACAAATCCGGCAATAGAATCGCGAGATTAAAGAAGTTTGTGCGCTGAAAAACAGTGATTAGATCAAAAAAGTGGTGTTTTCCCGCAGTTTTTCCTTCTAATCGCTGTTTTTCAGCTCACTGACCGTCAGAATCTGGCGATTCGGTTGGCCGATACTAACAAATTCAGTATTTCTAGACTAAACACAATGCGGCCAGTCTTTCTAGACCCTAACCTACGGAATCTGACGACATCAGAATTCCGGCTTCAGAATCCAGAATCCAAAGTTTCGAAATCCCATCATTTTTGACCGTGACGATGCTCAGTGTGATCCTTGGGCACCATTAATCACAAATTCGGCCTTGGAATCGCGAGATTCAGGAAGTTTGTGCGCTGAAAAACAGTGATTAGAGCAAAAAAGTGGTGTTTTCCCGCAGTTTTTCCTTTTAATCGCTGTTTTTCAGCTCACTGACCGTCAGAATCTGGCGATTCTGCAGGCCGCTTCTAACAATTTTAGTATTTCTAGACTAAACACAATGCGGCCAGTCTTTCTAGACCCTAACCTACGGAATCTGACGACATCAGAATTCCGGCTTCAGAATTCAGAATCCAAAGTTTCAAAATCCCATCATTTTTGACCGTGAAGATGCTCAGTGTGATCCCTGGGCACCATTTATCACAAATTCGGCCTTGGAATCGCGAGATTCAGGAAGTTTGTGCGCTGAAAAACAGTGATTAGAGCAAAAAAGTGGTGTTTTCCCGCAGTTTTTTCCTTCTAATCGCTGTTTTTCAGCTCACTGACCGTCAGAATCTGGCGATTCTGCAGGCCGCTTCTAACAATTTCAGTATTTCTAGACTAAACACAATGCGGCCAGTCTTTCTAGACCCTAACCTACGGAATCTGACGACATCAGAATTACGGCTTCAGAATTCAGAATCCAAAGTTTCAAAATCTCATCATTTTGGACCGTGACGATGCTCAGTGTGATCCCTGGGCACCATTAATCACAAATCCGGCAATGAAATCGCGAGATTTAGGAAGTTTGTGCGCTGAAAAACAGTGATTAGAGCAAAAAAGTGGTGTTTTCCCGCAGTTTTTCCTTCTAATCGCTGTTTTTCAGCTCACTGACCGTCAGAATCTGGCGATTCGGTCGGCCAATACTAACAAATTCAGTATTTCTAGACTATACACAATGCGGACAGTTTTTCTAGACCCTAACCTACGGAATCTGACGACATCAGAATTCCGGCTTCAGAATCCAGAATCCAAAGTTCCGAAATCTCATCATTTTTGACCGTGACGATGCTCAGTGTGATCCCTGGGCACCATTAATCACAAATCCGGCGATAGAATCGCGAGATTAAAGAAGTTTGTGCGCTGAAAAACAGTGATTAGATCAAAAAAGTGGTGTTTTCCCGCAGTTTTTCCTTCTAATCGCTGTTTTTCAGCTCACTGACCGTCAGAATCTGGCGATTCGGTTGGCCGATACTAACAAATTCAGTATTTCTAGACTGAACACAATGCGGCCAGTCTTTCTAGACCCTAACCTACGGAATCTGACGACATCAGAATTCCGGCTTCAGAATCCAGAATCCAAAGTTTCGAAATCCCATCATTTTTGACCGTGACGATGCTCAGTGTGATCCTTGGGCACCATTAATCACAAATTCGGCCTTGGAATCGCGAGATTCAGGAAGTTTGTGCGCTGAAAAACAGTGATTAGAGCAAAAAAGTGGTGTTTTCCCGCAGTTTTTCCTTCTAATCGCTGTTTTTCAGCTCACTGACCGTCAGAATCTGGCGATTCTGCAGGCCGCTTCTAACAATTTCAGTATTTCTAGACTAAACACAATGCGGCCAGTCTTTCTAGACCCTAACCTACGGAATCTGACGACATCAGAATTCCGGCTTCAGAATCCAGAATCCAAAGTTTCAAAATCCCATCATTTTTGACCGTGAAGATGCTCAGTGTGATCCCTGGGCACCATTTATCACAAACTCGGCCTTGGAATCGCGAGATTCGGGAAGTTTGTGAGCTGAAAAACAGTGATTAGAGCAAAAAAGTGGTGTTTTCCCGGAGTTTTTCCTTCTAATCGCTGTTTTTCAGCTCACTGACCGTCAGAATCTGGCGATTCGGTCGGCCAATACTAACAAATTCAGTATTTCTAGACTATACACAATGCGGACAGTTTTTCTAGACCCTAACCTACGGAATCAGACGACATCAGAATTCCGGCTTCAGAATCCAGAATCCAAAGTTCCGAAATCTCATCATTTTTGACCGTGACGATGCTCAGTGTGATCCCTGGGCACCATTAATCACAAATCCGGCGATAGAATCGCGAGATTAAAGAAGTTTGTGCGCTGAAAAACAGTGATTAGAGCAAAAAAGTGGTGTTTTCCCGCAGTTTTTCCTTCTAATCGCTGTTTTTCAGCTCACTGACCGTCAGAATCTGGCGATTCTGCAGGCCGCTTCTAACAATTTTAGTATTTCTAGACTAAACACAATGCGGCCAGTCTTTCTAGACCCTAACCTACGGAATCTGACGACATCAGAATTCCGGCTTCAGAATTCAGAATCCAAAGTTTCAAAATCCCATCATTTTTGACCGTGAAGATGCTCAGTGTGATCCCTGGGCACCATTTATCACAAATTCGGCCTTGGAATCGCGAGATTCAGGAAGTTTGTGCGCTGAAAAACAGTGATTAGAGCAAAAAAGTGGTGTTTTCCCGCAGTTTTTCCTTCTAATCGCTGTTTTTCAGCTCACTGACCGTCAGAATCTGGCGATTCTGCAGGCCGCTTCTAACAATTTCAGTATTTCTAGACTAAACACAATGCGGCCAGTCTTTCTAGACCCTAACCTACGGAATCTGACGACATCAGAATTACGGCTTCAGAATTCAGAATCCAAAGTTTCAAAATCTCATCATTTTTGACCGTGACGATGCTCAGTGTGATCCCTGGGCACCATTAATCACAAATCCGGCAATGAAATCGCGAGATTTAGGAAGTTTGTGCGCTGAAAAACAGTGATTAGAGCAAAAAAGTGGTGTTTTCCCGCAGTTTTTCCTTCTAATCGCTGTTTTTCAGCTCACTGACCGTCAGAATCTGGCGATTCGGTCGGCCAATACTAACAAATTCAGTATTTCTAGACTATACACAATGCGGACAGTTTTTCTAGACCCTAACCTACGGAATCTGACGACATCAGAATTCCGGCTTCAGAATCCAGAATCCAAAGTTCCGAAATCTCATCATTTTTGACCGTGACGATGCTCAGTGTGATCCCTGGGCACCATTAATCACAAATCCGGCGATAGAATCGCGAGATTAAAGAAGTTTGTGCGCTGAAAAACAGTGATTAGATCAAAAAAGTGGTGTTTTCCCGCAGTTTTTCCTTCTAATCGCTGTTTTTCAGCTCACTGACCGTCAGAATCTGGCGATTCGGTTGGCCGATACTAACAAATTCAGTATTTCTAGACTAAACACAATGCGGCCAGTCTTTCTAGACCCTAACCTACGGAATCTGACGACATCAGAATTCCGGCTTCAGAATCCAGAATCCAAAGTTTCAAAATCCCATCATTTTTGACCGTGAAGATGCTCAGTGTGATCCCTGGGCACCATTTATCACAAACTCGGCCTTGGAATCGCGAGATTCGGGAAGTTTGTGAGCTGAAAAACAGTGATTAGAGCAAAAAAGTGGTGTTTTCCCGGAGTTTTTCCTTCTAATCGCTGTTTTTCAGCTCACTGACCGTCAGAATCTGGCGATTCGGTCGGCCAATACTAACAATTTTAGTATTTCTAGACTAAACACAATGCGGCCAGTCTTTCTAGACCCTAACCTACGGAATCTGACGACATCAGAATTCCGGCTTCAGAATCCAGAATCCAAAGTTCCGAAATCTCATCATTTTTGACCGTGACGATGCTCAGTGTGATCCCTGGGCACCATTAATCACAAATCCGGCAATAGAATCGCGAGATTAAAGAAGTTTGTGCGCTGAAAAACAGTGATTAGATCAAAAAAGTGGTGTTTTCCCGCAGTTTTTCCTTCTAATCGCTGTTTTTCAGCTCACTGACCGTCAGAATCTGGCGATTCGGTTGGCCGATACTAACAAATTCAGTATTTCTAGACTAAACACAATGCGGCCAGTCTTTCTAGACCCTAACCTACGGAATCTGACGACATCAGAATTCCGGCTTCAGAATCCAGAATCCAAAGTTTCGAAATCCCATCATTTTTGACCGTGACGATGCTCAGTGTGATCCTTGGGCACCATTTATCACAAATTCGGCCTTGGAATCGCGAGATTAAGGAAGTTCGTGCGCTGAAAAACAGTGATTAGAGCAAAAAAGTGGTGTTTTCCCGCAGTTTTTCCTTCTAATCGCTGTTTTTCAGCTCACTGACCGTCATAATCTGGCGATTCTGCAGGCCGCTTCTAACAATTTCAGTATTTCTAGACTAAACACAATGCGGCCAGTCTTTCTAGACCCTAACCTACGGAATCTGACGACATCAGAATTCCGGCTTCAGAATCCAGAATCCAAAGTTTCAAAATCCCATCATTTTTGACCGTGAAGATGCTCAGTGTGATCCCTGAACACCATGAATCACAAACTCGGCCTTGGAATCGCGAGATTCGGGAAGTTTGTGAGCTGAAAAACAGTGATTAGAGCAAAAAAGTAGTGTTTTCCCGGAGTTTTTCCTTCTAATCGCTGTTTTTCAGCTCACTGACCGTCAGAATCTGGCGATTCGGTCGGCCAATACTAACAAATTCAGTATTTCTAGACTATACACAATGCGGACAGTTTTTCTAGACCCTAACCTACGGAATCTGACGACATCAGAATTCCGGCTTCAGAATCCAGAATCCAAAGTTTCAAAATCCCATCATTTTTGACCGTGAAGATGCTCAGTGTGATCCCTGAACACCATGAATCACAAACTCGGCCTTGGAATCGCGAGATTCGGGAAGTTTGTGAGCTGAAAAACAGTGATTAGAGCAAAAAAGTGGTGTTTTTCCGGAGTTTTTCCTTCTAATCGCTGTTTTTCAGCTCACTGACCGTCAGAATCTGGCGATTCGGTCGGCCAATACTAACAAATTCAGTATTTCTAGACTATACACAATGCGGACAGTTTTTCTAGACCCTAACCTACGGAATCTGACGACATTAGAATTCCGGCTTCAGAATCCAGAATCCAAAGTTCCGAAATCTCATCATTTTTGACCGTGACGATGCTCAGTGTGATCCCTGGGCACCATTAATCACAAATCCGGCGATAGAATCGCGAGATTAAAGAAGTTTGTGCGCTGAAAAACAGTGATTAGATCAAAAAAGTGGTGTTTTCCCGCAGTTTTTCCTTCTAATCGCTGTTTTTCAGCTCACTGACCGTCAGAATCTGGCGATTCGGTTGGCCGATACTAACAAATTCAGTATTTCTAGACTAAACACAATGCGGCCAGTCTTTCTAGACCCTAACCTACGGAATCTGACGACATCAGAATTCCGGCTTCAGAATCCAGAATCCAAAGTTTCGAAATCCCATCATTTTTGACCGTGACGATGCTCAGTGTGATCCTTGGGCACCATTTATCACAAATTCGGCCTTGGAATCGCGAGATTAAGGAAGTTTGTGCGCTGAAAAACAGTGATTAGAGCAAAAAAGTGGTGTTTTCCCGCAGTTTTTCCTTCTAATCGCTGTTTTTCAGCTCACTGACCGTCATAATCTGGCGATTCTGCAGGCCGCTTCTAACAATTTCAGTATTTCTAGACTAAACACAATGCGGCCAGTCTTTCTAGACCCTAACCTACGGAATCTGACGACATCAGAATTCCGGCTTCAGAATCCAGAATCCAAAGTTTCAAAATCCCATCATTTTTGACCGTGAAGATGCTCAGTGTGATCCCTGAACACCATGAATCACAAACTCGGCCTTGGAATCGCGAGATTCGGGAAGTTTGTGAGCTGAAAAACAGTGATTAGAGCAAAAAAGTGGTGTTTTCCCGGAGTTTTTCCTTCTAATCGCTGTTTTTCAGCTCACTGACCGTCAGAATCTGGCGATTCGGTCGGCCAATACTAACAAATTCAGTATTTCTAGACTATACACAATGCGGACAGTTTTTCTAGACCCTAACCTACGGAATCTGACGACATCAGAATTCCGGCTTCAGAATCCAGAATCCAAAGTTTCAAAATCCCATCATTTTTGACCGTGAAGATGCTCAGTGTGATCCCTGAACACCATGAATCACAAACTCGGCCTTGGAATCGCGAGATTCGGGAAGTTTGTGAGCTGAAAAACAGTGATTAGAGCAAAAAAGTGGTGTTTTCCCGGAGTTTTTCCTTCTAATCGCTGTTTTTCAGCTCACTGACCGTCAGAATCTGGCGATTCGGTCGGCCAATACTAACAAATTCAGTATTTCTAGACTAAACACAATGCGGCCAGTCTTTCTAGACCCTAATCTACGGAATCTGACGACATCAGAATTCCGGCTTCAGAATTCAGAATCCAAAGTTTCAAAATCTCATCATTTTTGACCGTGACGATGCTCAGTGTGATCCCTGGGCACCATTAATCACAAATCCGGCAATGAAATCGCGAGATTTAGGAAGTTTGTGCGCTGAAAAACAGTGATTAGAGCAAAAAAGTGGTGTTTTCCCGCAGTTTTTCCTTCTAATCGCTGTTTTTCAGCTCACTGACCGTCAGAATCTGGCGATTCTGCAGGCCGCTTCTAACAATTTTAGTATTTCTAGACTAAACACAATGCGGCCAGTCTTTCTAGACCCTAACCTACGGAATCTGACGACATCAGAATTCCGGCTTCAGAATCCAGAATCCAAAGTTTCAAAATCCCATCATTTTTGACCGTGAAGATGCTCAGTGTGATCCCTGGGCACCATTTATCACAAATTCGGCCTTGGAATCGCGAGATTCAGGAAGTTTGTGCGCTGAAAAACAGTGATTAGAGCAAAAAAGTGGTGTTTTCCCGCAGTTTTTCCTTCTAATCGCTGTTTTTCAGCTCACTGACCGTCAGAATCTGGCGATTCGGTTGGCCGATACTAACAATTTCAGTTTTTCTAGACGAAACACAATGCGGCCAGTCTTTCTAGACCCTAACCTACGGAATCTGACGACATCAGAATTCCGGCTTCAGAATCCAGAATCCAAAGTTCCGAAATCTCATCATTTTTGACCGTGACGATGCTCAGTGTGATCCCTGAACACCATGAATCACAAATCCGGCAATGGAATCGCGAGATTTAGGAAGTTTGTGCGCTGAAAAACAGTGATTAGAGCAAAAAAGTGGTGTTTTCCCGCAGTTTTTCCTTCTAATCGCTGTTTTTCAGCTCACTGACCGTCAGAATCTGGCGATTCGGTTGGCCAATACTAACAAATTCAGTATTCTTAGACTAAACACAATGCGGCCAGTCTTTCTAGACCCTAACCTACGGAATCTGACGACATCAGAATTCCGGCTTCAGAATCCAGAATTCAAAGTTTCGAAATCCCATCATTTTTGACCGTGACGATGCTCAGTGTGATCCCTGGGCACCATTTATCACAAATTCGGCAATGGAATCGCGAGATTTAGGAAGTTTGTGCGCTGAAAAACAGTGATTAGAGCAAAAAAGTGGTGTTTTCCCGCAGTTTTTCCTTCTAATCGCTGTTTTTCAGCTCACTGACCGTCAGAATCTGGCGATTCGGTTGGCCAATACTAACAAATTCAGTATTCCTAGACTAAACACAATGCGGCCAGTCTTTCTAGACCCTAACCTACGGAATCTGACGACATCAGAATTCCGGCTTCAGAATCCAGAATCCAAAGTTCCGAAATCTCATCATTTTTGACCGTGACGATGCTCAGTGTGATCCCTGGGCACCATTAATCACAAATCCGGCGATAGAATCGCGAGATTAAAGAAGTTTGTGCGCTGAAAAACAGTGATTAGAGCAAAAAAGTGGTGTTTTCCCGCAGTTTTTCCTTCTAATCGCTGTTTTTCAGCTCACTGACCGTCAGAATCTGGCGATTCTGCAGGCCGCTTCTAACAATTTTAGTATTTCTAGACTAAACACAATGCGGCCAGTCTTTCTAGACCCTAACCTACGGAATCTGACGACATCAGAATTCCGGCTTCAGAATCCAGAATCCAAAGTTTCAAAATCCCATCATTTTTGACCGTGAAGATGCTCAGTGTGATCCCTGGGCACCATTTATCACAAATTCGGCCTTGGAATCGCGAGATTCAGGAAGTTTGTGCGCTGAAAAACAGTGATTAGAGCAAAAAAGTGGTGTTTTCCCCGCAGTTTTTCCTTCTAATCGCTGTTTTTCAGCTCACTGACCGTCAGAATCTGGCGATTCTGCAGGCCGCTTCTAACAATTTCAGTATTTCTAGACTAAACACAATGCGGCCAGTCTTTCTAGACCCTAACCTACGGAATCTGACGACATCAGAATTCCGGCTTCAGAATTCAGAATCCAAAGTTTCAAAATCCCATCATTTTTGACCGTGAAGATGCTCAGTGTGATTCCTGGGCACCATTTATCACAAATTCGGCCTTGGAATCGCGAGATTCAGGAAGTTTGTGCGCTGAAAAACAGTGATTAGAGCAAAAAAGTGGTGTTTTCCCGCAGTTTTTCCTTCTAATCGCTGTTTTTCAGCTCACTGACCGTCAGAATCTGGCGATTCTGCAGACCGATACTAACAAATTCAAGATTTCTAGACTATACACAATGCGGACAGTTTTTCTAGACCCTAACCTACGGAATCTGACGACATCAGAATTCCGGCTTCAGAATCCAGAATCCAAAGTTCCGAAATCTCATCATTTTTGACCGTGACGATGCTCAGTGTGATCCCTGGGCACCATTAATCACAAATCCGGCAATGGAATCGCGAGATTTAGGAAGTTTGTGCGCTGAAAAACAGTGATTAGAGCAAAAAAGTGGTGTTTTCCCGCAGTTTTTCCTTCTAATCGCTGTTTTTCAGCTCACTGACCGTCAGAATCTGGCGATTCGGTTGGCCGATACTAACAATTTCAGTATTTCTAGACGAAACACAATGCGGCCAGTCTTTCTAGACCCTAACCTACGGAATCTGACGACATCAGAATTGAGGCTTCAGAATCCAGAATCCAAAGTTTCAAAATCCCATCATTTTTGACCGTGAAGATGCTCAGTGTGATCCCTGGGCAAAATTTATCACAAATTCGGCCTTGGAATCGCGAGATTCAGGAAGTTGTATTTTGGCTTCCTGATGATCAAATCTTGTAGTTTTGGTGTCACTAAACCGATTAAACAAAACGGAATCATCTTTTTGTTGACAATTGCATAAGATTTTTCATGCTGAGTAAAGCTGGAGTTCATGTTTTTATATTTTACAAGTTATTAGAATCACAAAATACAATAACATTGATAGATAAAAGCAGTACAATAGATACCTTTTTTTTGTAGAGTTAATAACAAAATGTACACGTGTACACTCGTGTAAAAATTATGTTTATCCGTCGACCCTCCAAATGTGTCTTGGCACGAATTTTGATAGCGATGCGCAACGCTGCTGTTTCGTAAAATTTTGAAACAGCGCTGCGCCCGCCAGATTTGTTTACAAAGTTGCTTGCTTCGTCGCATGTTTTTCCAATCATCGCACTGCTTATTGCTCATTGTCAACCATGTCTGATCTCGATGATGCCACGTTCCAGGGTTCTGATGCCAGCTCTAGCACCAGTGACTTCGTAGGTTCTTTCAAGACACCTAAAGTTGTCTCATTCCTTGTTTTTCAGGAGATGTATGACGAGTCCTCTAACATAATTCTGCTGCTGGAAAGATCCCATGAATATGTTACTGATGACGATGATGTTAGAGCGTTCAAAGTGTTCAAGAAGTCTACGTGTGGTCATCGTTTAGTTGGCCTAGAAGATGGATTGAGCACCGGGTATTTGTGGCAAAAGTGGTTAGAACTTCCACCCGAAGAGCGGGAAAAGTTCTACAAGAAAGCTGAACTGAAGCGAGTTTCGAAGGACGCATTCGAAATGTTTGAAAGCGAGACTCCCTACGTTGAAGGTGCTGTATCGAGCAACTTTTGCCATCAATGCGATTTTGAAAAGCTCCCAGAAGCCGAGAAGAAGGTTTTTTTCGATCGAGTTCGGGAGAAAAATAAGAAGTACGCCGAAAAAGAGTCACCGCCCGAAGATCCGACATTGGTTAATAATCTTAATGCCGTTTTGATGCTTCGACCACTGGGTGAATACTTTGTGAGTGTCTTTGCGAATGTTATATATAAAATTGTACTTCATAACTTTAGACACATTCCTCATGTCCTGAATTCCACACGTATTGCCTGCGGATGCGCCCATACCTGCTTCAAGAACCGGGAATGAGTGCCAAACGCGGACTGCAGCTTGCCATGATCCTTGCAGAGCGCTGGTTGGAGCTGGGCACTGACGAACATCACATTTATGCCGGAATTTATGAACGCGTCAAAGACATGATCAAGAAAGTGGAATCAGCTAAGTTGTTCAGTGGTCCGAAAGCTTTGGAAGGCAACTTTTCCCATTTATATTTATCGCGGCCCAGATATTGCTGGACGAGTGAAGTTAAATGGTTTTCAATGCCTGATGCCGAAAGACAGCGATACGATGAAAGTGCCACACGGGCTCGCTGGGAGTTCATGCAAGAGTTTCCGGATTTCAATGAGTTCTTTCACTGGGTTGTAAGTAATTTCTGATCTGACGTTTATATATAAAACCTGCTTTGTTCTAGCTTCCATTGCGCCAAGAAGCATATCCTCCTCCAATCAAGCATGTTTATCAGTCATACTCGACCAAACCGAAAAAGGATTCTACCGTGATCCAGCCTAAAACATCTATCATTGCCTATGACAGCTGTGATCCAGGCTTTTTTATTAATCAAGCTGATGAAGACGCTGTGGAACAATTTCGAATTTCGTTGTGCCCTCATTCGAAGGAAGATGCCTACCTCGACGTCGTCTGGCAACAATTCATTGAACTTTCTGAAGCCGAGCAGGATTCCTACTACGCCAAAGTCCGTCGAAATTTGAAGGATAGAATGGCTTACCGACGATTCTACGATGAGCAAACTTTCTTTACCCCCGACAAATACGACGACGAAGACATGTGTTCCCATTGCGAATGGCGTAAGCTTGATGCCAAAAAGAAGAAGGCATATTATGCCGCGGTCCAACGGGAGCTGGCACAGATTCCCAGAAGTATCGAGAGAACGGTCTATCCAGAATCGTATCAAGATTCAACCCATTGGCTGAAGGATCACAAATATGAGCCGTTGCAACTTTATAAGATTGTTGGTTTACAATTATCGAAACTTTTTATTTCATTGCCACAATTTCAGAGCGACAATAAAGTTGCCGAAAACAGCGTCCGGTTGTTCATTCACAAAAACTGGCAATCTTTGATGGAAGAACCCGGAATGAAGGATTTGCGCCGTTTCCGTGCCAGTTTGATCCTTGAACGTCGGTTTTGGAATCTCAACCCCGCCGAACGAGAAGTCTATTTCGACATGGCCCGTCGAATGTACCAAATGTATGAAGAATTATCCAAACGCAATACCAAGGCCGATTGCTTGTACTGGAACAAAGTCAGCCCGATGCGACCGAAAGGTCAGAAGCCCACGTTGTCAAAGTTTACTTCTAGCAAGCCGAAACCACCAAAACAAGAGAGTTGGTATAAGCTGAGCGAGACAAAAAAGGGTTATTATAAGCGTCGGGCGATGGCGGCTCGACGGAAGTTTATGAAACAGTTTCCCGATGTTGATCAATTTTTCGGTTTTGTGGTGAGTCTAACTGTTTTCATTGATTTTAATTTTTAAATGAAATTTCAGGACTATTCATCGATGGATTACCCTTTGAACGAACTTCATTATTCTGATTGACTTTGAGCAGTTGGTTGATTTTGTTTTTGTTGTTTTTGAACACTTTGTATCATTTTTTTTATTTTAAATAAAGTTTAAGAACAGCTGTGGTAGTGTACTGATGATGAATATGATTCTGATGACGACGATGATGATTTTGACTACGATGATGCAAACACCGAATTCGATAAAAATGATACCACATCATTGTTCACCCCGGATCGTGTCCAAATGGATACCATGGATCTTGACCGTCTCACCCCTGAACTGACGTATAACATCATCATGCGGCCATATTCATTAGAAGTGCAACTCTTCCGTCATTTAGACACTTTCTTCAAAAAGCTACCGTCAAAAGTTTTTACTAGTAATGTGGAATATGTTTACATATGTGGAGATTACGAAACTGTTAATATTGCCGAGTTGTACGCAGCTGTGCCGTATTTTTATAATTTGAGCGTAGTAGATTGTTATCTTCCAAATAGTTGGATGACAGATGTTTTACAACATCAAAAGAAACAACTCAGTTTTATGCTTAATAGTTTAGCTGCTGAAAAACTGAACGAATGGAACATCGATGAGTTTGTAAAGTTTTTTGAGGTTTGTTTTTGGTTTTTCACATGCTTTGTTAAAATGAACGTTTTACAGGCGCAAACTTCTGATTTCACATTCACGTTTCGTTGTGACACAAGTGCTTATTTACAATTGAGTCAAAAGTTCTTTGAAGAAAAATTCCAAATGGCTGTTAACAATCCGTATCCTAAACGCACTGTCGAAATTTGTTATAAAAACGATACATATTATTACGTACTGCCGAAAAATGCTAAGGCTGTAACTACACGGGCTTCAAAGCGAAAAGCAGTTGCAACTGACCATGGTCACAGAAGCAAGTGCCAGTGCAAAAAGAACTAACCCATCTAATGCTGACGCATTTTCCGTATCTCCGTGAAACTAGCTGTTGGGACTTTCTTTTATCATGACTCTCGTAGAATTACCATTACCCTTGTTGTCCTTTGTTTGTGCCCCGAATAAACCAGTTCAGTTAACCTCTACTTTCGATATTGACAGAAACTCATCCTTAACAGACTTCTGAAATAAAAGCATTGATTGACCATATTGATTGAACGTTTTGCGGCGGTGTATGGTTGCCATGATGTGTGTCACTCCTTATGGAAGTCAGAATGCATACCATGGTAAAAAGAAAATGTACAACGAATTCGCAATCCAAACGCAATTTTTCCGCTCGCGTGCGCTGCGGAACAATGCCTTGGCAAGGCGCGTCAAAGAGATATCAATGGGGACAATTGTGGGCAACGTTTGTAGTTTGCGCTGATGTGCGATCCGACCTGACACTTTTCGACGCACACAGCGTTCGCCTCTGTTTGACGCGCGTGAACTCCCGCGACTCGAGCAAACGGAAAAATTGCGTTTGGATTGCGAATTCGTTGTGCATTTTCTTTTCACCATGGTACCTCCAGAGGCCCTTGTGTGCGGGGCGGTCCCAATCGGTGCTTGTATCGACTTATGGGAACCGAATACAAGAAAATTCCTGGGTGCGCAAAGGTGTTACGATTCGCAACTTGGCCTAGTTAACCCGTTCTTGCACTAGTAGTTGTGGCGTTGTCATACTTTCTGTCATTCACTGCAAAAAGCTTGTGAGTAGTGTACATCCTCACATACTGTTTTTTACAGCATTTTGTGATTGGTTTTTTTGGTACTTGCTGTGCCATTTGCAATTGCTTATATTTCCCTATTGTCTGATTTATCATGCCGTATTCCCTTAACAAACTCCAATATGGCCTCAGGCGCCGAATCAGCGAACTTTCTACCCCGGCTGAACGGTTTATGCTCCAAGAAGCCGCTGGCGAATTCCCGATTTGTCCACCAACCATCCAATTGGCTACGCTGTCTAAAGGAAGTCACTGTATAATTTGTGATTACGGGGGAGACACAAACATAGAATACTGTTTGTGTCTCCCCCGTAATCACAAATTATACAGTGACTTCCTTTAGACAGCGTAGCCAATTGGATGGTTGGTGGACAAATCGGGAATTCGCCAGCGGCTTCTTGGAGCATAAACCGTTCAGCCGGGGTAGAAAGTTCGCTGATTCGGCGCCTGAGGCCATATTGGAGTTTGTTAAGGGAATACGGCATGATAAATCAGACAATAGGGAAATATAAGCAATTGCAAATGGCACAGCAAGTACCAAAAAAACCAATCACAAAATGCTGTAAAAAACAGTATGTGAGGATGTACACTACTCACAAGCTTTTTGCAGTGAATGACAGAAAGTATGACAACGCCACAACTACTAGTGCAAGAACGGGTTAACTAGGCCAAGTTGCGAATCGTAACACCTTTGCGCACCCAGGAATTTTCTTGTATTCGGTTCCCATAAGTCGATACAAGCACCGATTGGGACCGCCCCGCACACAAGGGCCTCTGGAGGTACCATGGTGAAAAGAAAATGCACAACGAATTCGCAATCCAAACGCAATTTTTCCGTTTGCTCGAGTCGCGGGAGTTCACGCGCGTCAAACAGAGGCGAACGCTGTGTGCGTCGAAAAGTGTCAGGTCGGATCGCACATCAGCGCAAACTACAAACGTTGCCCACAATTGTCCCCATTGATATCTCTTTGACGCGCCTTGCCAAGGCATTGTTCCGCAGCGCACGCGAGCGGAAAAATTGCGTTTGGATTGCGAATTCGTTGTACATTTTCTTTTTACCATGGTATGCATTCTGACTTCCATAAGGAGTGACACACATCATGGCAACCATACACCGCCGCAAAACGTTCAATCAATATGGTCAATCAATGCTTTTATTTCAGAAGTCTGTTAAGGATGAGTTTCTGTCAATATCGAAAGTAGAGGTTAACTGAACTGGTTTATTCGGGGCACAAACAAAGGACAACAAGGGTAATGGTAATTCTACGAGAGTCATGATAAAAGAAAGTCCCAACAGCTAGTTTCACGGAGATACGGAAAATGCGTCAGCATTAGATGGGTTAGTTCTTTTTGCACTGGCACTTGCTTCTGTGACCATGGTCAGTTGCAACTGCTTTTCGCTTTGAAGCCCGTGTAGTTACAGCCTTAGCATTTTTCGGCAGTACGTAATAATATGTATCGTTTTTATAACAAATTTCGACAGTGCGTTTAGGATACGGATTGTTAACAGCCATTTGGAATTTTTCTTCAAAGAACTTTTGACTCAATTGTAAATAAGCACTTGTGTCACAACGAAACGTGAATGTGAAATCAGAAGTTTGCGCCTGTAAAACGTTCATTTTAACAAAGCATGTGAAAAACCAAAAACAAACCTCAAAAAACTTTACAAACTCATCGATGTTCCATTCGTTCAGTTTTTCAGCAGCTAAACTATTAAGCATAAAACTGAGTTGTTTCTTTTGATGTTGTAAAACATCTGTCATCCAACTATTTGGAAGATAACAATCTACTACGCTCAAATTATAAAAATACGGCACAGCTGCGTACAACTCGGCAATATTAACAGTTTCGTAATCTCCACATATGTAAACATATTCCACATTACTAGTAAAAACTTTTGACGGTAGCTTTTTGAAGAAAGTGTCTAAATGACGGAAGAGTTGCACTTCTAATGAATATGGCCGCATGATGATGTTATACGTCAGTTCAGGGGTGAGACGGTCAAGATCCATGGTATCCATTTGGACACGATCCGGGGTGAACAATGATGTGGTATCATTTTTATCGAATTCGGTGTTTGCATCATCGTAGTCAAAATCATCATCGTCGTCATCAGAATCATATTCATCATCAGATTCTGTTTTAAAATCAGTGACGATTCTTACTTTCACTGATTTTGAAATATCACATGAAATCTTATATTCTGGACATCTAGTTATGGTTTGAATGTTTGGCGGACAAATAGGAAACTCGCCAGCGGCTTCTTGGAGAACATACCGCTCAGCTGGAGTAGCAAGTTCACTGATTCGGTGTCGGAGGCCATAAGGAAGTTTGGAGAGAGGGTACTGCATAATGGAAAGAATCGGTAAAATCACAACAGAAGCGTCAACAGCTCACAACAAAGTTAATCCGGGAGTTAGCCTATTGCCTACCAATGGCGCGGCTGATACTCTGTGTCAAGATTATACGAAATATGCGCACCCAGGAGGTCTTTTAAGTATTCGGTCTCACCAACGCGATACCAGCAATATTGAGATCGCACCGCACACAGTAAGAGACTCTGAGGGTATTGTATGGGTTGGGGGTATTTACACCCGGAACTCACTTTGTATGCTTGCTACTGTGCGGCTGGCAGCGGACACACAGACAAACTCACAGCGAGTATGCAATGTGAATTTCCGGGCGTGTAAATACCTCCAACCTTGGGTATGTACTATTACGATTTCCAAAACGCCTTTTTTCATTGCAACCACATATTGCCCCAAAATTGTCGATCATTGGCTCGCGCAAAAGTTGGCAAAAACCATACAGAAAAAAAAATATACACATTATTATATAAAGTGGCTACTTTTTTATGAAAGTTGCAAGCGTACACATTGAGGATATGCATGTGCCCTAAAAATATCTCAACACATACAATGGCCATACTTGCATCGATATATTAGTTCCAAACCACAGGAATCAAGCGCTGAATGCGCGAACTTTGCAGAACATTCTGCAAAGCTTACGTTTACTGTTGTACAATTGACTGCTCGTTGGCCTAACTTTCAACTATACATTCTACTGAAAGCTCTCTTCTATTATGCCCTACCCCCTTGCCAAACTCCCCTACGGCCTCCGACACCGTATCAGTGAACTTGCCACTCCAGCTGAACGCTATGTACTTCAAGTGGCCGCTGGCACCGTCGTCCACCAAAGATCCAACCTGGACGTGTGTGCGATCTGCACTATGTAGTGCGTAATTATAACATTATTATAACATTCACAAAAACTGGCAATCGTTGATGGAAAAACCCGGAATGAAGGATTTACGCCGTTTCCGTGCCAGTGTGTTCTTTGAACGCCGGTTTTGGGATCTTAGCCCCACCAACAGTAAGTCTATTTTGACATGGCACGTCGAATATACAAAATGAAAGCGGAATTGTGCAAACGCAATACCAAAGGCGCTTCTTTGTATTACAACAACCGAAGATGATTTTCGCTTTGGTGGGCTTCATTACTCTGGTTGAACACCGATTTGAGCGTTTGGTTCATGTTGTTTTACCAGAAATTTTTTGTTCATTTTTTATTTTTTAAACCTTTTTAATTCAATTTTAATATTCTCATAACGATGACGAGAGCATTATTACATGGATGGGCAACGTTTTTTGGCATTTACTTCTGTGTCATCAGCATCCTTTCGTTTTTAAACTTGTGTGTTCGATGTGTTTGTCGTTACAGAATTAGCTAAAACTTCTGTATTTTCTGGTAGCGTATAGTAGAAAGAGGTTTTAACATTTCGAAGATGGACTGCCCTGCGATCACTTGGCTTTCTTTCCATGCTCTGGAATCTTTTCTCAAAAAAATTACGACGGCATTCAAGATACTTCTGACCACAGAACAGTTCGAAAAGAAAGTTTGATTCCTGTGCCTATAAAGTAAATGTCTTAACAAAAGTTTTTATAACAAAACAAATAAAAACCAACCAGAAAAAACGTGATAACCTCATCCATATTCCATTCTTCAATGCTTTCTTCATTATCTGTCATTCTTAGATACCGCAATGGTTTCTTTTGATGTTGCAAAATATCGGTCATCCAGGTGGTTTCGAAGACCATATAATGTGTTTCTAAGTGCGAAAAGTTTGGCACCGCTGTATACAAATCGCGGATATTTAAAACGTAATTGTCCACTTCTTCGATATAATCGTCCACTTTGTCGATATAATCGTCCACTTCGTCGATATAATTGCCCATTTCGTCGATATAATTGCCCATTTCGTCGATATATATGTTATCATCTACTTCTGGGCCATCAGCCTTCCATATGATCACTTCCTCTACGGTATCAGTAAGTATCTTAGACGGCAGCTTCTTAAAAAAAGTTGTACTAAAACGCCAACTAGACACTTCTAGAATTGTGGGCCTTAAGACAAGATTGTACGTCAGTTCGGGGGTGATCTTGTCGAAATTGGTGTCCATAACTTCAACTTTGTACGGAATTATTAGTAATGGGTGTGCGTGTTTATCTGGATTTTTAGTCGTACAGCCATCTTGAATTGAAATAGAGTGAATTGGATTGCCATAAGAAAAGTCAAGGTAACAGTCTATACTTATGTCTACCTCGTAATCATCAATTATACAGAGAATTTTGTTAGATGGCATAGCTAATTGGATAAATGGTGGACAAATAGAGAATTCGCCAGCGGCTTCTTGGAGCATATATCGTTCCGCGGGGGTGGAAAGTTCGCTGATTCGGCGCCTGAGGCCGTAAAGGAGCTTAGAGAGGGGGTACGGCATGATGGCTGAATAAAGAAAGCCACTAGCAAACACCAAAAAAACAACAGGTTACAAATGTTGTGTATCGAAAACAGTATGTGAGGTAATACACTACTCACAAGCTTTTCGCAAGGAATAACAGAAAGTATGACAACGCACGAAACGCCACAACTACTAGTGCAAGTACATCAGGGATTTTCTTGCATTTAGTCCCAATAAATCGATACGAACACCGATTGGGACCGCCCCGCACACAAGGGCCTCTGGGGGTAGGCATTCTGACTTCTATAAGGAGTGAATTTTTTTGTCAAAACTTTCATAGATCATGTTTGTGAAGTAACACTGTTAGTTCGCGCAAAAGTTGGCAAAAAACATAGAGAAGAAAAAAACATGTTTACAAAAAGTGGCTACTCTCATATGAAAGTTGCAAGCGTACACATTGATACCTGTGCATGTGCCTTGAAAATGTCTCAATACGAACAATGACCATCTTTGCCTCGATATATTAGTTCCAACACACAAAAATCAAGCGCCGAATGCGCGGATTTTCAGAACATTCAGCATAGCTTACGTTTACTGTTGTACAATTGACTGCCTGTTGGCCTAACTTTCAACTACATTCTGCTAAAAGCACTTTTCTATCATGCCCTACCCCCTTGCCAAACTCCCTTACGGTCTTCGACATCGAATCAGTGAACTTGCTACTCCAGCTGAACGCTATGTACTTCAAGTGGCCGCTGGCACCGTCACTACGTGGTGTGCGAAATTATAAGACCACCCTATTTTCTACAATAAAAACGCTCAGCTTAACACTAGGCAAATTTTGTTTTGAAAATCAAACCCTACCTATAGGACAATACTATACGTAGCGGATGACCGGTGTTGTGATCGATCGCGGTCAGATAATAAGAAAACATTGATTTAAGGGGTGTGTGAAATTATAAGACCAGTGCCCGAAAAAAATTCTACAGCTCCTGTTTTTAATTTCTTGTGGAAAAACAGACATCTATGGGACGTGAACTTGTCATTTGTACATTTTCGTACCGGCACTACGGAGCCGTAGTGCCGCGCATACCCGTGAAAGGCGGATTTGTGCTCTAACTTGGTTTTATCGGGGTTTCTCACCAAATACCCACTCTACCACTCCGCTTTTGAAACATGAGTTTCTAATTAGTTAGTACAAGCTAAATAAGGCTGAGTAACCCTAGGTTCCATTGTAAAAAATGCTTTTTTTTGCTATTCAAGGTGGCCGCTTAATACCCCAACATCAGGACTCGGCTAAAAATCGAGGCGTAAACGGCCGCTATGATATTAATTTAATTAGTAAACATAGTTCAGATGTTGTACATTCAAATTCAAATGCTAACCGCCTGATAAGCTTGCTAGGAAAACCTTCGCGACTCGCAAAGAACGGTCTCAACTTGATATCAAAAACGTAGTCTCAAAAATCGCTTTTTGAGCTATTTCGTTTGCACGCCCTCTGCTAAAATTTGCTAAAACACTTATAATTTAACGATTTATAAACAAAGCCGGGTGCTGGAATCGCTATTATTGGTCTAGATGATAGGGGCTATTTGACGATATATGTACCGTACTTTGAAGCCACTCACGTGAGCTCAGACGCTCCGTACACATCTACTATGTGTATGTAATGATGTGTACTGAACTTTAAATTAGTTTTCATGTGAAACCATTGAGATACCGTACGTTAACGCCTCGATTTTTAGCCGAGTCCTGATGTTGGGGTATTAAGCGGCCACCTTGAACAGCAAAAAAGAGCATTTTTTACAATGGAACCTAGGGTTACTCAGCCTTATTTAGCTTGTACTAACTAATTAGAAACTCATGTTTCAAAAGCGGAGTGGTAGAGTGGGTATTTGGTGAGAAACCCCGATAAAACCACACACACAAATCCGCCTTTCACGGGTATGCGCGGCACTACGGCTCCGTAGTGCCGGTACGAAAATGTACAAATGACAAGTTCACGTCCCATAGATGTCTGTTTTTTTACAAGAAATTAAAAACAGGAGCTGTAGAATTTTTTTCGGGCACTGGTCTTATAATTTCACACACCCCTTAAATCAATGTTTTCTTATTATCTGACCGCGATCGATCACAACACCGGTCATCCGCTACGTATAGTATTGTCCTATAGGTAGGGTTTGATTTTAAAAACAAAATTTGCCTAGTGTTAAGCTGAGCGTTTTTATTGTAGAAAATAGGGTGGTCTTATAATTTCGCACACCACTGTATTTGTCCAACAAAGATCCAACTTAGAGGTGGGTGCGATCTACACTATATAGTGCGTAATTATAATAGAACAAAGTTCTATGATGCATTAGCTCTGTGTCCTAGAAAGATATTTTGACAACATAAACATTCATAAAATTACGCCTTTAATGACATACAATATTTTGTTGCAACCTGAATCAGTTTTGATGTCTTATCATAACTATTCAAAAAGCTTTTTTAAAAAGTTTTCATTAAAAGTGTGTACTAGTAATGTTAGTTGTGTTGAATTATATGGATATGACAAACTTCTACCTATCGCCGCATTGTGTGTCGCCTTTCCGAATGTTAAAATCTTAAAGTTGATTAATGTTGAAATACGTAATACTTGGATAACGGATATTATGAATCACCAAAATAAAAAATGAACAAAAAATTTCTGGTAAAACAACATGAACCAAACGCTCAAATCGGTGTTCAACCAGAGTAATGAAGCCCACCAAAGCGAAAATCATCTTCGGTTGTTGTAATACAAAGAAGCGCCTTTGGTATTGCGTTTGCACAATTCCGCTTTCATTTTGTATATTCGACGTGCCATGTCAAAATAGACTTACTGTTGGTGGGGCTAAGATCCCAAAACCGGCGTTCAAAGAACACACTGGCACGGAAACGGCGTAAATCCTTCATTCCGGGTTTTTCCATCAACGATTGCCAGTTTTTGTGAATGTTATAATAATGTTATAATTACGCACTACATAGTGCAGATCGCACACACGTCCAGGTTGGATCTTTGGTGGACGACGGTGCCAGCGGCCACTTGAAGTACATAGCGTTCAGCTGGAGTGGCAAGTTCACTGATACGGTGTCGGAGGCCGTAGGGGAGTTTGGCAAGGGGGTAGGGCATAATAGAAGAGAGCTTTCAGTAGAATGTATAGTTGAAAGTTAGGCCAACGAGCAGTCAATTGTACAACAGTAAACGTAAGCTTTGCAGAATGTTCTGCAAAGTTCGCGCATTCAGCGCTTGATTCCTGTGGTTTGGAACTAATATATCGATGCAAGTATGGCCATTGTATGTGTTGAGATATTTTTAGGGCACATGCATATCCTCAATGTGTACGCTTGCAACTTTCATAAAAAAGTAGCCACTTTATATAATAATGTGTATATTTTTTTTTCTGTATGGTTTTTGCCAACTTTTGCGCGAGCCAATGATCGACAATTTTGGGGCAATATGTGGTTGCAATGAAAAAAGGCGTTTTGGAAATCGTAATAGTACATACCCAAGGTTGGAGGTATTTACACGCCCGGAAATTCACATTGCATACTCGCTGTGAGTTTGTCTGTGTGTCCGCTGCCAGCCGCACAGTAGCAAGCATACAAAGTGAGTTCCGGGTGTAAATACCCCCAACCCATACAATACCCTCAGAGTCTCTTACTGTGTGCGGTGCGATCTCAATATTGCTGGTATCGCGTTGGTGAGACCGAATACTTAAAAGACCTCCTGGGTGCGCATATTTCGTATAATCTTGACACAGAGTATCAGCCGCGCCATTGGTAGGCAATAGGCTAACTCCCGGATTAACTTTGTTGTGAGCTGTTGACGCTTCTGTTGTGATTTTACCGATTCTTTCCATTATGCAGTACCCTCTCTCCAAACTTCCTTATGGCCTCCGACACCGAATCAGTGAACTTGCTACTCCAGCTGAGCGGTATGTTCTCCAAGAAGCCGCTGGCGAGTTTCCTATTTGTCCGCCAAACATTCAAACCATAACTAGATGTCCAGAATATAAGATTTCATGTGATATTTCAAAATCAGTGAAAGTAAGAATCGTCACTGATTTTAAAACAGAATCTGATGATGAATATGATTCTGATGACGACGATGATGATTTTGACTACGATGATGCAAACACCGAATTCGATAAAAATGATACCACATCATTGTTCACCCCGGATCGTGTCCAAATGGATACCATGGATCTTGACCGTCTCACCCCTGAACTGACGTATAACATCATCATGCGGCCATATTCATTAGAAGTGCAACTCTTCCGTCATTTAGACACTTTCTTCAAAAAGCTACCGTCAAAAGTTTTTACTAGTAATGTGGAATATGTTTACATATGTGGAGATTACGAAACTGTTAATATTGCCGAGTTGTACGCAGCTGTGCCGTATTTTTATAATTTGAGCGTAGTAGATTGTTATCTTCCAAATAGTTGGATGACAGATGTTTTACAACATCAAAAGAAACAACTCAGTTTTATGCTTAATAGTTTAGCTGCTGAAAAACTGAACGAATGGAACATCGATGAGTTTGTAAAGTTTTTTGAGGTTTGTTTTTGGTTTTTCACATGCTTTGTTAAAATGAACGTTTTACAGGCGCAAACTTCTGATTTCACATTCACGTTTCGTTGTGACACAAGTGCTTATTTACAATTGAGTCAAAAGTTCTTTGAAGAAAAATTCCAAATGGCTGTTAACAATCCGTATCCTAAACGCACTGTCGAAATTTGTTATAAAAACGATACATATTATTACGTACTGCCGAAAAATGCTAAGGCTGTAACTACACGGGCTTCAAAGCGAAAAGCAGTTGCAACTGACCATGGTCACAGAAGCAAGTGCCAGTGCAAAAAGAACTAACCCATCTAATGCTGACGCATTTTCCGTATCTCCGTGAAACTAGCTGTTGGGACTTTCTTTTATCATGACTCTCGTAGAATTACCATTACCCTTGTTGTCCTTTGTTTGTGCCCCGAATAAACCAGTTCAGTTAACCTCTACTTTCGATATTGACAGAAACTCATCCTTAACAGACTTCTGAAATAAAAGCATTGATTGACCATATTGATTGAACGTTTTGCGGCGGTGTATGGTTGCCATGATGTGTGTCACTCCTTATGGAAGTCAGAATGCATACCATGGTAAAAAGAAAATGTACAACGAATTCGCAATCCAAACGCAATTTTTCCGCTCGCGTGCGCTGCGGAACAATGCCTTGGCAAGGCGCGTCAAAGAGATATCAATGGGGACAATTGTGGGCAACGTTTGTAGTTTGCGCTGATGTGCGATCCGACCTGACACTTTTCGACGCACACAGCGTTCGCCTCTGTTTGACGCGCGTGAACTCCCGCGACTCGAGCAAACGGAAAAATTGCGTTTGGATTGCGAATTCGTTGTGCATTTTCTTTTCACCATGGTACCTCCAGAGGCCCTTGTGTGCGGGGCGGTCCCAATCGGTGCTTGTATCGACTTATGGGAACCGAATACAAGAAAATTCCTGGGTGCGCAAAGGTGTTACGATTCGCAACTTGGCCTAGTTAACCCGTTCTTGCACTAGTAGTTGTGGCGTTGTCATACTTTCTGTCATTCACTGCAAAAAGCTTGTGAGTAGTGTACATCCTCACATACTGTTTTTTACAGCATTTTGTGATTGGTTTTTTTGGTACTTGCTGTGCCATTTGCAATTGCTTATATTTCCCTATTGTCTGATTTATCATGCCGTATTCCCTTAACAAACTCCAATATGGCCTCAGGCGCCGAATCAGCGAACTTTCTACCCCGGCTGAACGGTTTATGCTCCAAGAAGCCGCTGGCGAATTCCCGATTTGTCCACCAACCATCCAATTGGCTACGCTGTCTAAAGGAAGTCACTGTATAATTTGTGATTACGGGGGAGACACAAACAGTATTCTATGTTTGTGTCTCCCCCGTAATCACAAATTATACAGTGACTTCCTTTAGACAGCGTAGCCAATTGGATGGTTGGTGGACAAATCGGGAATTCGCCAGCGGCTTCTTGGAGCATAAACCGTTCAGCCGGGGTAGAAAGTTCGCTGATTCGGCGCCTGAGGCCATATTGGAGTTTGTTAAGGGAATACGGCATGATAAATCAGACAATAGGGAAATATAAGCAATTGCAAATGGCACAGCAAGTACCAAAAAAACCAATCACAAAATGCTGTAAAAAACAGTATGTGAGGATGTACACTACTCACAAGCTTTTTGCAGTGAATGACAGAAAGTATGACAACGCCACAACTACTAGTGCAAGAACGGGTTAACTAGGCCAAGTTGCGAATCGTAACACCTTTGCGCACCCAGGAATTTTCTTGTATTCGGTTCCCATAAGTCGATACAAGCACCGATTGGGACCGCCCCGCACACAAGGGCCTCTGGAGGTACCATGGTGAAAAGAAAATGCACAACGAATTCGCAATCCAAACGCAATTTTTCCGTTTGCTCGAGTCGCGGGAGTTCACGCGCGTCAAACAGAGGCGAACGCTGTGTGCGTCGAAAAGTGTCAGGTCGGATCGCACATCAGCGCAAACTACAAACGTTGCCCACAATTGTCCCCATTGATATCTCTTTGACGCGCCTTGCCAAGGCATTGTTCCGCAGCGCACGCGAGCGGAAAAATTGCGTTTGGATTGCGAATTCGTTGTACATTTTCTTTTTACCATGGTATGCATTCTGACTTCCATAAGGAGTGACACACATCATGGCAACCATACACCGCCGCAAAACGTTCAATCAATATGGTCAATCAATGCTTTTATTTCAGAAGTCTGTTAAGGATGAGTTTCTGTCAATATCGAAAGTAGAGGTTAACTGAACTGGTTTATTCGGGGCACAAACAAAGGACAACAAGGGTAATGGTAATTCTACGAGAGTCATGATAAAAGAAAGTCCCAACAGCTAGTTTCACGGAGATACGGAAAATGCGTCAGCATTAGATGGGTTAGTTCTTTTTGCACTGGCACTTGCTTCTGTGACCATGGTCAGTTGCAACTGCTTTTCGCTTTGAAGCCCGTGTAGTTACAGCCTTAGCATTTTTCGGCAGTACGTAATAATATGTATCGTTTTTATAACAAATTTCGACAGTGCGTTTAGGATACGGATTGTTAACAGCCATTTGGAATTTTTCTTCAAAGAACTTTTGACTCAATTGTAAATAAGCACTTGTGTCACAACGAAACGTGAATGTGAAATCAGAAGTTTGCGCCTGTAAAACGTTCATTTTAACAAAGCATGTGAAAAACCAAAAACAAACCTCAAAAAACTTTACAAACTCATCGATGTTCCATTCGTTCAGTTTTTCAGCAGCTAAACTATTAAGCATAAAACTGAGTTGTTTCTTTTGATGTTGTAAAACATCTGTCATCCAACTATTTGGAAGATAACAATCTACTACGCTCAAATTATAAAAATACGGCACAGCTGCGTACAACTCGGCAATATTAACAGTTTCGTAATCTCCACATATGTAAACATATTCCACATTACTAGTAAAAACTTTTGACGGTAGCTTTTTGAAGAAAGTGTCTAAATGACGGAAGAGTTGCACTTCTAATGAATATGGCCGCATGATGATGTTATACGTCAGTTCAGGGGTGAGACGGTCAAGATCCATGGTATCCATTTGGACACGATCCGGGGTGAACAATGATGTGGTATCATTTTTATCGAATTCGGTGTTTGCATCATCGTAGTCAAAATCATCATCGTCGTCATCAGAATCATATTCATCATCAGATTCTGTTTTAAAATCAGTGACGATTCTTACTTTCACTGATTTTGAAATATCACATGAAATCTTATATTCTGGACATCTAGTTATGGTTTGAATGTTTGGCGGACAAATAGGAAACTCGCCAGCGGCTTCTTGGAGAACATACCGCTCAGCTGGAGTAGCAAGTTCACTGATTCGGTGTCGGAGGCCATAAGGAAGTTTGGAGAGAGGGTACTGCATAATGGAAAGAATCGGTAAAATCACAACAGAAGCGTCAACAGCTCACAACAAAGTTAATCCGGGAGTTAGCCTATTGCCTACCAATGGCGCGGCTGATACTCTGTGTCAAGATTATACGAAATATGCGCACCCAGGAGGTCTTTTAAGTATTCGGTCTCACCAACGCGATACCAGCAATATTGAGATCGCACCGCACACAGTAAGAGACTCTGAGGGTATTGTATGGGTTGGGGGTATTTACACCCGGAACTCACTTTGTATGCTTGCTACTGTGCGGCTGGCAGCGGACACACAGACAAACTCACAGCGAGTATGCAATGTGAATTTCCGGGCGTGTAAATACCTCCAACCTTGGGTATGTACTATTACGATTTCCAAAACGCCTTTTTTCATTGCAACCACATATTGCCCCAAAATTGTCGATCATTGGCTCGCGCAAAAGTTGGCAAAAACCATACAGAAAAAAAAATATACACATTATTATATAAAGTGGCTACTTTTTTATGAAAGTTGCAAGCGTACACATTGAGGATATGCATGTGCCCTAAAAATATCTCAACACATACAATGGCCATACTTGCATCGATATATTAGTTCCAAACCACAGGAATCAAGCGCTGAATGCGCGAACTTTGCAGAACATTCTGCAAAGCTTACGTTTACTGTTGTACAATTGACTGCTCGTTGGCCTAACTTTCAACTATACATTCTACTGAAAGCTCTCTTCTATTATGCCCTACCCCCTTGCCAAACTCCCCTACGGCCTCCGACACCGTATCAGTGAACTTGCCACTCCAGCTGAACGCTATGTACTTCAAGTGGCCGCTGGCACCGTCGTCCACCAAAGATCCAACCTGGACGTGTGTGCGATCTGCACTATGTAGTGCGTAATTATAACATTATTATAACATTCACAAAAACTGGCAATCGTTGATGGAAAAACCCGGAATGAAGGATTTACGCCGTTTCCGTGCCAGTGTGTTCTTTGAACGCCGGTTTTGGGATCTTAGCCCCACCAACAGTAAGTCTATTTTGACATGGCACGTCGAATATACAAAATGAAAGCGGAATTGTGCAAACGCAATACCAAAGGCGCTTCTTTGTATTACAACAACCGAAGATGATTTTCGCTTTGGTGGGCTTCATTACTCTGGTTGAACACCGATTTGAGCGTTTGGTTCATGTTGTTTTACCAGAAATTTTTTGTTCATTTTTTATTTTTTAAACCTTTTTAATTCAATTTTAATATTCTCATAACGATGACGAGAGCATTATTACATGGATGGGCAACGTTTTTTGGCATTTACTTCTGTGTCATCAGCATCCTTTCGTTTTTAAACTTGTGTGTTCGATGTGTTTGTCGTTACAGAATTAGCTAAAACTTCTGTATTTTCTGGTAGCGTATAGTAGAAAGAGGTTTTAACATTTCGAAGATGGACTGCCCTGCGATCACTTGGCTTTCTTTCCATGCTCTGGAATCTTTTCTCAAAAAAATTACGACGGCATTCAAGATACTTCTGACCACAGAACAGTTCGAAAAGAAAGTTTGATTCCTGTGCCTATAAAGTAAATGTCTTAACAAAAGTTTTTATAACAAAACAAATAAAAACCAACCAGAAAAAACGTGATAACCTCATCCATATTCCATTCTTCAATGCTTTCTTCATTATCTGTCATTCTTAGATACCGCAATGGTTTCTTTTGATGTTGCAAAATATCGGTCATCCAGGTGGTTTCGAAGACCATATAATGTGTTTCTAAGTGCGAAAAGTTTGGCACCGCTGTATACAAATCGCGGATATTTAAAACGTAATTGTCCACTTCTTCGATATAATCGTCCACTTTGTCGATATAATCGTCCACTTCGTCGATATAATTGCCCATTTCGTCGATATAATTGCCCATTTCGTCGATATATATGTTATCATCTACTTCTGGGCCATCAGCCTTCCATATGATCACTTCCTCTACGGTATCAGTAAGTATCTTAGACGGCAGCTTCTTAAAAAAAGTTGTACTAAAACGCCAACTAGACACTTCTAGAATTGTGGGCCTTAAGACAAGATTGTACGTCAGTTCGGGGGTGATCTTGTCGAAATTGGTGTCCATAACTTCAACTTTGTACGGAATTATTAGTAATGGGTGTGCGTGTTTATCTGGATTTTTAGTCGTACAGCCATCTTGAATTGAAATAGAGTGAATTGGATTGCCATAAGAAAAGTCAAGGTAACAGTCTATACTTATGTCTACCTCGTAATCATCAATTATACAGAGAATTTTGTTAGATGGCATAGCTAATTGGATAAATGGTGGACAAATAGAGAATTCGCCAGCGGCTTCTTGGAGCATATATCGTTCCGCGGGGGTGGAAAGTTCGCTGATTCGGCGCCTGAGGCCGTAAAGGAGCTTAGAGAGGGGGTACGGCATGATGGCTGAATAAAGAAAGCCACTAGCAAACACCAAAAAAACAACAGGTTACAAATGTTGTGTATCGAAAACAGTATGTGAGGTAATACACTACTCACAAGCTTTTCGCAAGGAATAACAGAAAGTATGACAACGCACGAAACGCCACAACTACTAGTGCAAGTACATCAGGGATTTTCTTGCATTTAGTCCCAATAAATCGATACGAACACCGATTGGGACCGCCCCGCACACAAGGGCCTCTGGGGGTAGGCATTCTGACTTCTATAAGGAGTGAATTTTTTTGTCAAAACTTTCATAGATCATGTTTGTGAAGTAACACTGTTAGTTCGCGCAAAAGTTGGCAAAAAACATAGAGAAGAAAAAAACATGTTTACAAAAAGTGGCTACTCTCATATGAAAGTTGCAAGCGTACACATTGATACCTGTGCATGTGCCTTGAAAATGTCTCAATACGAACAATGACCATCTTTGCCTCGATATATTAGTTCCAACACACAAAAATCAAGCGCCGAATGCGCGGATTTTCAGAACATTCAGCATAGCTTACGTTTACTGTTGTACAATTGACTGCCTGTTGGCCTAACTTTCAACTACATTCTGCTAAAAGCACTTTTCTATCATGCCCTACCCCCTTGCCAAACTCCCTTACGGTCTTCGACATCGAATCAGTGAACTTGCTACTCCAGCTGAACGCTATGTACTTCAAGTGGCCGCTGGCACCGTCACTACGTGGTGTGCGAAATTATAAGACCACCCTATTTTCTACAATAAAAACGCTCAGCTTAACACTAGGCAAATTTTGTTTTGAAAATCAAACCCTACCTATAGGACAATACTATACGTAGCGGATGACCGGTGTTGTGATCGATCGCGGTCAGATAATAAGAAAACATTGATTTAAGGGGTGTGTGAAATTATAAGACCAGTGCCCGAAAAAAATTCTACAGCTCCTGTTTTTAATTTCTTGTGGAAAAACAGACATCTATGGGACGTGAACTTGTCATTTGTACATTTTCGTACCGGCACTACGGAGCCGTAGTGCCGCGCATACCCGTGAAAGGCGGATTTGTGCTCTAACTTGGTTTTATCGGGGTTTCTCACCAAATACCCACTCTACCACTCCGCTTTTGAAACATGAGTTTCTAATTAGTTAGTACAAGCTAAATAAGGCTGAGTAACCCTAGGTTCCATTGTAAAAAATGCTTTTTTTTGCTATTCAAGGTGGCCGCTTAATACCCCAACATCAGGACTCGGCTAAAAATCGAGGCGTAAACGGCCGCTATGATATTAATTTAATTAGTAAACATAGTTCAGATGTTGTACATTCAAATTCAAATGCTAACCGCCTGATAAGCTTGCTAGGAAAACCTTCGCGACTCGCAAAGAACGGTCTCAACTTGATATCAAAAACGTAGTCTCAAAAATCGCTTTTTGAGCTATTTCGTTTGCACGCCCTCTGCTAAAATTTGCTAAAACACTTATAATTTAACGATTTATAAACAAAGCCGGGTGCTGGAATCGCTATTATTGGTCTAGATGATAGGGGCTATTTGACGATATATGTACCGTACTTTGAAGCCACTCACGTGAGCTCAGACGCTCCGTACACATCTACTATGTGTATGTAATGATGTGTACTGAACTTTAAATTAGTTTTCATGTGAAACCATTGAGATACCGTACGTTAACGCCTCGATTTTTAGCCGAGTCCTGATGTTGGGGTATTAAGCGGCCACCTTGAACAGCAAAAAAGAGCATTTTTTACAATGGAACCTAGGGTTACTCAGCCTTATTTAGCTTGTACTAACTAATTAGAAACTCATGTTTCAAAAGCGGAGTGGTAGAGTGGGTATTTGGTGAGAAACCCCGATAAAACCACACACACAAATCCGCCTTTCACGGGTATGCGCGGCACTACGGCTCCGTAGTGCCGGTACGAAAATGTACAAATGACAAGTTCACGTCCCATAGATGTCTGTTTTTTTACAAGAAATTAAAAACAGGAGCTGTAGAATTTTTTTCGGGCACTGGTCTTATAATTTCACACACCCCTTAAATCAATGTTTTCTTATTATCTGACCGCGATCGATCACAACACCGGTCATCCGCTACGTATAGTATTGTCCTATAGGTAGGGTTTGATTTTAAAAACAAAATTTGCCTAGTGTTAAGCTGAGCGTTTTTATTGTAGAAAATAGGGTGGTCTTATAATTTCGCACACCACTGTATTTGTCCAACAAAGATCCAACTTAGAGGTGGGTGCGATCTACACTATATAGTGCGTAATTATAATAGAACAAAGTTCTATGATGCATTAGCTCTGTGTCCTAGAAAGATATTTTGACAACATAAACATTCATAAAATTACGCCTTTAATGACATACAATATTTTGTTGCAACCTGAATCAGTTTTGATGTCTTATCATAACTATTCAAAAAGCTTTTTTAAAAAGTTTTCATTAAAAGTGTGTACTAGTAATGTTAGTTGTGTTGAATTATATGGATATGACAAACTTCTACCTATCGCCGCATTGTGTGTCGCCTTTCCGAATGTTAAAATCTTAAAGTTGATTAATGTTGAAATACGTAATACTTGGATAACGGATATTATGAATCACCAAAAGGTTCCACTCAATTCTATGACCTTGAGGACCCTATCTTTTCAACATGTTTTAGAATGCAGCATCGACGAGTTCGTAACGTTTTTCGAGGTTTGTTGGTTGTCTTTTTGCTTGTGTTAAAATTAATTAAATTTTACAGGCACAAAATTATAACTTTATATTGGAAATCAGATGTCATGATAATGCTCATGAACAGTCAGTAAAAAGGTTTTTAGACCAACGATTCGTGGCGATTGGCGGAAGAAGACCGAACCGCCGCACCGTTGAGCTGTCATTTTTACATTACGTACTACAAGATAACTTCAATGCTTCAAAACGGAAAGCTGATGGCGACACTGAGGCAAATGCCGATGGAAAAGGATCTCGTATGTTCATATAATGTTGATGCTATCGGTTTGGTATCAATTTTTTTTTCATGATTTCAACTGAATATAATAATTGACTTGTATGATACCACTGTGAAATGTCTAACATGAAAATTAGGTACAAAAACTCAAATAATCATTGGGGGTTGAGGCAGCTGCCTTTCACAGCCTTCAGTTCGGCTTGGACAGCAGGACTGGCATTTTTGAAGATTGCCTTGATCTCTTCACGGTCCTGGGCAATGGTACGATCTTGGTTTTGAACGATGGTCCTGACTTCATTAACGACTTGTTGGGCTTCAGGGGACAAGTTGGACACGACGTCGGGCAAGTCGGTCGGAATGAGTTCTCCGATTCGGGCCTAAAATGTATGGAATTAATGGCACAGAAAGTCAGACACTTGAAACTGACCTGTTGTTCGGGGCTGAGTGAATCCCAGATGGGTTCCAACTGAGCCATGGCTTGGGCCTTGGTCATATTGCTACCGGGCGCAAGGGCTTCGGCAAAGACAGCCTTGATCTCGGCTTGTTGGGCATCGCTCAGATCCTTGAAAACTTCCTTTGCCTGATCGACGTCAAAACCGCCACAAGCACCCAAAGGCGCGGCCACAGCGACGCCAAGGGCGACGGCACAGATAATCAGAACCTTGAACATGATGAAAACAGTCGATCAGTGTCAAAAAGTTGATGCTTTTTCAGAAATCAGCTCCGGCTTATATACAGTCAATCCAGGCACATCACTACTGTGTTCTGTGTGATACCCGCTTGCAAAAAGTACACAAAAAAAGATGATTCATTCCTGCAGAAAGACCAATAACTCGACAAAACAAACATTGGGGCTTCATGGGAGGTGATAGTTGAACACAACAACATGAACAGTACCCAACGGCGGGGTTAGACATCAACGGTAGAAAACACAACTGCCTTTATAAATCGGGTTGTATTTTGGTTTCCTGATGATCAAATCTTGTAGTTTTGGTGTCACAAAACCGATCAAACAAAACGAAATCATCTTTTTGTTGACACTTTCATACATCATGCAGTTTTGTGTGTTGCAAAATAGGTTTCAGTGCTTTTCTAAAAATTTTTCTCTAACATTGAATATGAGATCATTTTTTATTTTGTCTAACTACACTTTTTAAACAAAAGCAAACATGTAATAGGATCTTTAACGTTTTAAAATCTGTCATTGCCAAACATGCCAACGTTTTATCGTAATACGTAGTAATCAAACTGATCCGTGTTTGTGAGAACCATAACAAGAGAGCACTTACTTCTCCGACCAAATGATATATGGACTTTTACAAATCGCTGGTTCAAAAATTTATCCGTTGACTCTTGTAGGTCCAAAGAACAAACTTCGAATCGAAAGTTAGATTGTTGTGCCTGTAATTTTGGTTTAATGAAAACAAAATTAAATAATCAAAAACAAACCTTGAAAAATGCAACGAATTCGTCAATGTTCGATCCGAGGAAGGACTCAACGGCAGCACCAAACACCTGCATTCTTTGAACTGTATTCGGATAGCTTATAATAATTCTCATCCAATCTGTTGGAAGAATAACACTTTTTAATTCCAGAGTATTCAGGGCTGGAACAACGGCAAGGAATGCGGCGATGTTTAAACCTTGGGTACCGTCTCCCGTTAATGTAACGTGGGTTACATTCATTGTACACATTTTAGATTGTAACTTTTTGAAAAAAGCATGTGTAAACTCGTAGTAGCTCAAATATAGAGCTGTAGGTTGTATGGCGTAATTACGTGTTAGCTCGGTAGTGATGCTGTCAAGATTCACGCTATCAAGAAAAACAGTATCTACATAAAATGATGAAGACTCGTCTCTGTCTTCATTCAGTATAATTTGTCTGTTTCTATAGTAAATGCATAACGTATGTGGTCCAAATACCTGCAGCGTATACCGTTCAACTGGGGTAGCTAGGTCAGTGATGCGTCGCCGGAGGCCGTAAGGTAGCTGGGTAAGGGGGTACGGCATTATGGAAAGAATCAGAAAAGGTTATAGATTTAATAAAAAGATAAAAGCAGTGGCAAATTAAAGAATGGTAAATCGGAATAAAAACACACAAGAATAAGCACAAAAAACAACAGGACGCAAATCTGTGGTTTTGGGAACTACGATTTTCGTCTAATGAATGTTGCGCAACAGTCATCCAACCCGGCAACTAATACTGTATAACCCAGGTAAGTTTACCCGCACGTCGACCTTTTTCAGTCATTCGGACGCACGTATTGATTGAAAGTGTTATGCTAACCATTTTTGCACGACAGTGTTATGCTGTCGTGCAAAAAATAACGAATAAGGCTGTTGCTATTCTGTGTTTTGCCCTCGACCTTCAACACCAAGTTAAGGATGATAGGCTGTGGTGGTAACAGCATGTCATTTTATTGAAAAATTCAATTTAAAACTCGTGATAAAATGTAAGGAATGAACAAAACAGGTGAAATGTGTTCGGCAACCCGTTGGACACAACAAGAAAGGCAAAATATGCAATAAAAGCACTTTTGAAGCATGCATTTTAAATATAATATATCATAAAGCTAATATTGATAAAACATCGATGTATTGCTTATTGTTCAGCCTGAAAAGGCCCAACTACGATGTAATCGATGGAGGCACGCATGGACGATGAATGTGGGGATTGTTTCGAATGATTTGGACACCTTCCATGTAGCGCGTGTACCCGTTGACAAGATTTTTCGGAGTCTTTGGATCCAAATCGACGACTTTGACGGAGTAAGCAAAGTTGAGTTCACTTTTAGGTGATAAGCCGGGTAGTTTGATGATGTTGGGACCCGTTTCGGTTGCCGGCATTTGGCACAGGGTAATCATGAGACTGCAGTCTTTCAAGGTGGCAGCGAATAGGTATCGCTCGAGTAGTGCCATTGGATCCTGTCTGTCAGGGCTGAGGAAGGATTCTGACTCTGATCGAGGATACAGAAGCCGAGTTTTGTCATGGAGACGGCGTTGTTCGGCGTAGGTTAAACTTTGGAAGATTTCATGAGCTGCGACGATGCCTAAGGGGTCGAGGCGCTGGGCTTTTAGGAGATAACCGAGAACAGAGGATTCTGGGACGGAGTTTGTAGGGTTTGCATCCCTCAGATCAGATGCCGCTAGCAGGATACGACAAAGCGCATCAGAAAGAGTGTCAACATTGCCGGAATGATCAGGGAAGAGTAATTCATCCAAAATGGGACGACTTTTGGGGTCTTCGTCAGAATGGACCGTATCACCGTCGATGAAAATGCGTAAATTCCGATGCGGATTCGACATGAGCGAATTTAGAGCAGCTTTCATGCGAGTTTCAGTGCCGCTGAAGAGATCCATGGGGCAGAAGTCATACATGGCTGAGAAAGTTCCGGCACTACGGACTTTTTGGATCTGAAAACTCAAAATTTCAAAATTCCCAACAAAGTTTTGTTGAAACAAACCTGCATGACACAGTTATTACAAAATGGCACATCAACGCCCTCATGTCGTTGAAAAAAGCCTTGTTTCGGCTTCAATTCAACCGTTATCGTAGGTCCCAATGCATCCGACAGCTCTCCCCGTTGTGGGATACATGTGGCATCTGGCATTTGAAGGGCCGCCACACATCGAATGTTTTCGCCGATCGCCATTTCGACGTCGCTTGCAGGTAGAGCTGAACGCCAATCAGCCGCATTTTCGACGGTTAATTCTTCGAATGCTTCGATTTTTTGATTGCAGCGGAGCCATGGGAGCTGGAAAGAACCGAATTTGTGTTTTAATCTGTCTGACATGTGTATCAACATGAAACGTGATCAATCAAACCCATGTGTACCCCAAAAATGTTTATGATAGTTTGTTGAACCAACCTTTGCAAGGTGATGCACATGTTGAATCGGAAGAAAAACGATTTTCGGTTTGATCAGGAATTCCGATGGCACAAGCGGCGCAATGAGATTTTCCATGTAGGCATTGGTGATGTGGCATTTTGGTTTGATTGAAATGTGACCGGATTTCCGGTGTTTCGCGAGGCGCCAGACAATTCTAAAGACACGAGGGTTCTATAAATAGCCCGAAAAGAACAATGTATACTTACCGTTCGCCGGACTTTTTACTCCGTGCACTAATCACATAGTTGGCGCCGCCTTCACCCCGAAAACAAAAACTCCGATAATCAGCGACGTTGACAAAGCCGAACATGGCGGTGAAAGTGGGAGAAATCAGTTCGGCCGCGAAAAAAGTGGTAAAACAACGGGGTTGTGTTGTGTCCGTCCAGGGAAGTGGTGATGCTCGCTGGTGTCGGCTAACCTTCTTCCTTTCCAAAAAGCAAACCAATAGTCAACAGCAACGAATAAATGTAAGCGCACTGAGCGATGGATGCAAAATCAGTGCGGTTAAAAAAGTGCAAAATGCAAGCAATCTGGAGGCGGCACAGCGGGTGGGAAAACGAAAATAATGAATCCCGAACGCCGACCTATGCGAAAGAGCAAAAATATAAAGGATGCTCAAAACAAAATTCACCGATAGAGAATGTATGTATCGATGATGAGCCGTTGGTGTTGATGGGTCTTCTCTTTTGTAATATTCCCAAAAGAAGAATGTCGAGGAAGGCAACCAAGAACCGAATCGAGCCAACTCAAATCAAAATAAGACGAACCACAGGCAATGCTCCCCTGTGAAGAACTATTCACACGTATATTTAGGTGCGAAACATGATGGTCGCGGGGGCTTGGTTGATCACATTGCTCTGTATGCATACATGCATCTCAATTCCTGTGATGACGCCCCGATGGCGGTGGTGCTTGTGAAGAAGATGGTGATTCATCGGATGAAGCGCATGTTTTTTGATTTGTGAAGGCGCGTCTTTAACCAATGACGCGATTTTTCTGAAAACAGATGAAAGATGTTTCAAAACTGAAACCAAACCACAAACTGGGTAACATTTGGAAACGCGGAAAGGGTAGCACTTGAAATGATTCATTGATTCACGTAAAAAAAGTACATCCATGTGTACCCAACGTGTAAACAGCACATCTCTAGGGAAGAAAAACATTAAGTCAAATGGGAAAAGGAAAGGACTCAAAGATTAGCTAATCAAAAACCATTAACAATGTCCATAAAAAGAAGGCATAAACAGCACAACATCGTTTTCGTCGTTTTTAAATAACAAAATGTCGTCAAAAACGACGAAAAGGAAGACTTTCTCTTCTGAAATGCCACAGACACATCATTTTGAATGGATAGGGAAGTAAGATCGAACAATGGAGTACGTAACGCGGCGGAAACGAGCGATTTACGGCGTTTCACAGCAAAGTGCGAAAAAACGCCGCCGGCAATGGAAAACGGGGGGACACTTTGTGTGCGCATGGTGTTCCTTGGATAGATCTACAGGATTGCTTTTTTCGTTGAAAGTAGATCGATGATGCTTTTGTTTGTACTTGTTCGATTGACAGTAAGACGAAGAAAACAATAAAATATGTTAAAATAAATGAAAATGTCAAGAAAACAAAGCAAATTGGCATCAAAAATTAAACGCATTTATTGTTCCGGGGAACACTTGTCTGTTAACATAATGTTCCCTCTGTTGCAAAACCACGTTGATTAGCAGCGTGGATTTTTCCTTATAAATTTTCATTGTTCTTCGCTTAACTTGTCGCGCATATTACAATCTTAAAGTTTTAACATTAACTTACAGGTATGAGCCATCGGCCGCCCCACCACCGGCCGCCGAAGTCCAACCGATACAGCTCGTATCCGGGACGACCGCCAGCTGGTAATAGCCAACATCCACCGCGCTTTTTCAATGCCGATCAGCCTCCCCGGTTCTTTAATATTGATCCACCACCGTCCCAGCCACTTTTTCCGGCTCAAAATGGACTCAAACCGCAATCGGGAGCGAGCACTTCGTACGCTCGTCGCGATAACTACCAGTCGCAGAACACAGCTCCTGGACCAAGCAGATATCAGTCGCCGGAGGATATTATTGCAAAGAAAGCTGACAGGATTGCGGAGTTGGAAAAGAAATTAGCTGAAATGGAAAACGATGAAAAGGATACAATATATCTGCAGAGTGCTGAAGCTAGGTGTGGACCGGCGGGTGTGGAGACCTCAAGTGACAGCGACGATGGCGGGTGTAGGGTTGGTTTTGTACTTTTATATATACTTTTTAAAACAGTTCTTACAGATTGTTCCCCGAAAACGTAAAGCACCATCTCCAGATCGCGTAAAGCAGGAGCCAAAAGCCAAGAAGGAGAAAAAGGACAAGAAACATCGCCGACGTTCACGCTCACGTACTCGATCGCGTTCACGTTCCCGTTCTCCAAGGCTCAGAACTCCGAAGTACGAATTCCTGTCTGACAACGTCCCTTATGATCGCCATGTCCAGCCGGTCTTCATAACATTTACATCGAAGACCATAGAACCCAAGGACGACGTCGTTTGCCCAGATCCTCCGAAGACACTGAAACGCGTACCAGAGCGACTCGACCCCAAAGTTCTCAACTATGAGTTTGTTGAAAATCACTTTGCAAGCTGCAGTCTGGATGAAATCCCGGAGGATGGTATTGTCAAGTTCAACAGTCGTTTCGATCCGACCAATCCGTGTGGCGTATGTTTTTTTTTTCATATTATTTTGAGCATTTTAAATTAAATTTTAACCTTCCAGGCCAGCGAATACATTTCAAGCAATCCTGACCCGATCAACTGGGACACTGTTTGCTATGATGACTACAAGCGAATGAATCACGTGTCACTATCAATGTTTCATCAAAGTGATCCGGATAAGAAAGCGTTTTTCTTCAAGAAATCTCTGTATGAATGCAAAGACGATAATCCTCAATTGTGGATTGATTTGATCAAAATCCAGCCGGAAATCGACGAACAGCGGCGTCGGAAGGGGCAGCAAAAAGGCGAAGCGAATGTTATGGACCTACAGTTCAGCATTCTCGAAGCCGCCAAGAAAAAGTGCTCCGATAAAGTCGATTTGGATTTATTCGAAATGGAATTACTGGCAAAGCAGGGCAAACTCGATGATGCTCAGATGGAAGAGAGATGGGATAAGGTTGTCAACCGTCATTTGAACAACCTGACAGTCTGGCGACGAAAGATTGCGGCGTATAAGGCTAGCTCAAAGCATACTGTTAATCAGATTTTGGTGAGTATATACTAAATTTTTGGCCTGATTTTATGATATGGGTTTTCAGAACCGCTGCTACTTCCGCTGCCTCCAAAAGCTCGGAGGCCTTCTCGATGGAAGCATCAAGTCTCACAAGTTGCTGCCCGGCACAGAAGAATTTGTTTTGGAAGTGCTTCAAGCCGCGTTCGCATTGCTCCTAGAGTCTGGCAACACCCAGAAGGCTATCGCGATACTTCAGGCATATGTCGAGTTTTATTTCTTTGCACCGCCTCGAGTTGAACAGCATTTTCAAAAGAAGTTTGAGGTTTTTGAGTACTTTTGGAACAGCCCGATCTTCAAGGTATGTTTTTCCTACTTTTACTTAACATTTTATATATCAAATGCCCGTTTTAGGTCGGTACCCCAGGATCACAAACTTGGGGCAGCTATGTCGTTTCACAAGACCTCAAAAACTACGACCAAACTGATAATGCCCCTCAATACGTTGACGGTAAACGTGCGGATGTTGAAATCAATGATATCAAGAGATCATTTGTCACCTTGAAAGCCGCCGTCGCGAAGCTCGATGACGCGCCATACGTCTCAGAATCAATCAAATGGGTCCGAACGGAGATAGCTCGAAGCAATGCCGTTTGGAAGCCGACATTGTGTCATCACAAGAGCGGGGGAGCCTACTTTGCTCCATTGTATGTTCCGTTTTCGCAGATTTCCGACACGCTGATCCGGTATACTAACCCTAATTCCCCTGTGAAGGCTGTTTTTTCAATGTTGGTCCAACTTGGTGCCACGATTCCCGGCGTTGAAGACATGTCGGAAAGTGCGATGTGCGATATTGCCTTATCGGAGTTGAAAGTTTTCGACTATGAGGGCATGGATGCCTTTTTTGAGAATGTTTTGAAGCATCTGGAAAATGTGAACTCGGGAATGCTTTTGCGGTGCAAGGTTGCGCGGATTTTGACGTATGCGTCTTATGTCCCCAAACACACATCAGACTTCAAAGAGGCTAAACAGAAGATCACAACTTTCATCAAAGAATTGATGAGGGAATATAAGTTTAACGATCAGGAGCGGAAGGCAGTCATGACGTTCTACCATGAAGCTGTAAGTGTTTTTTTCCCTCTTTTCCGTGTCTAATCTGGTGCTTTAGGTCGACAAGCTCAGCCGCCACTATGGCATCTCGAACAACATCACCCAGCAAATGTGGTCCATGTTTATCACCAATGACAGCGATAAACTTTTTAAAAATGAACTCATAGCTGCGGATTTACTGATTACACTTCGTTTCGCCGTGACGATGTGCCGTATTTTGCCCTATTCCACTCAGCCTAATCAGATTGAAGGCACGAAATTGTCCGTTATCACTGAGATGTCGGCGAAAGTAGTCAACGATGTTACTGATTTTGAGAGGCTTCGACAAGTTTGGCAATCTATTCGTAAAGTATGTATTGCCAAGTCGAATGCCATCGCGGCCGAACACAGTTGGATGGGTTGCATTGAGAATTATTACACCGAACTACTCGCAATTCTGTATTACGAGACTGAAGCCAGTGTAGCCCGAAAGTGGAATGCGTTTGCGTCGTGCTTCACGCTTCAGATGCTTGCATCAAACGAATACCTGAACGAGGTTTACTATTCGACATGGTTCTACCATATCCAGAAATACAATGTCTCGAAGAATCCGGTGATGGCGGAGCTCACCCAGGCTGTCAATCGTTTCCCTCTCAATGTTAAATTGATTCGTATTTTGGCGCAATGTCTGCCCATTGATCAGATTCGTAGTTTCTTTGCGCAAGATGCCGTATTCGACAGTACGAACGATGTTTGCAGTATGTTTTTTGGCTTTCAAAAGGTTTAGTTCCAATTATCGGTTTTCAGTTGATCGCATACGCGTCCTCCGCACCATTGTCCAATTCATGCCGCTCCGGAAGCTCTGGGATAACAGTAGCATGCAAGATGCCTTGGATCATGCTATGCGGACCCAACATTTCATCGACCTTGTCCGAGATACGGCCATCTCTGCAAGTCAGGCTTCGCTGCGTCCGGATTCGTTCCTTTGGCGCTTGCTTGTCTACATTTCTGTCTTTTTTGATAAACGTGGCGAAGACATTTCAACGGTAAGTTTATCACTGTCATTTCTGGTCCTATCTTATCTCTGATGTGCCATTTTCAGATCTACGTCGAAGCCCGTCAACACTGCATCTGGAGCAAGGAGTTCCTCGTGTTCTTCCACCTCAAAACCTGTACCAAGTTGCTGGAATCGTCGCTTGCCGAAGCCGATACCACCGGTATTCGAATCAATTACAGTGCCTTGGAGTTGAAGCAAAAGTAGCTTTAACTTTGTATTCTTGTGCAATACCATTCCTAATCTGTTAATCGTTGTTGATTTTATTAGTAATTTGTAGCCTAATTGCCAATTTTGCATAAATAATTTACAGTGTGATTCAATTGCATTGGAACCTTTGCGGTAATATTCCGTTGAATTATCGATTGGATTTTGTTTGCATTGTTGTAGAATATTATAGTTGTTTTTTGAAGGGCGATGGCGCACAACTTTGATAGCAACGTCTCGTTCGGCAATGATAACCCTGGGTTTGCCGGAAACTTTCGGGCTTTGAGGTTTGACATTTCAAACTTTTGATTCTAAAACTTGAAAAGTGTGTTTTAGGCATCCACTCGTCGTTTTATCTCACATTGGATTCCGTGGATTTGCGATTTTTATCTACGTTTTTGCGAATGTCTTCTTTAGTTCTTTCATTCAGCAGTTTTTGGTCATTGTGAGTGTTTTGCTTTTTGAACCTGGTTGATTGTGATTACGATGCGTTGTTTCAGCTCTTTCTGCTCTCCGCCGACTTTTGGACCGTGAAAAACGTGACGGGTCGCCTTCTGGTCGGTCTCCGATGGTGGAATTTCGTCGATGCCGAGGGCCATAACCACTGGAAGTTTGAAAGCAGCAAGGACCCCACCCGCTTTGATCCCTTTGAGAGGAGCATCTTCTGGTTGGCCCTCGTGACGGCCCCCGCCTTCTGGGTGCTACTCGTTTGCTTGGCGTTTGTCACGTTCAATTGGACCTGGATGGTGGTGGCCTTGATGGGTGCTGCCATGACCGGTGCCAATCTGTACGGGTATCTGCGGTGTCGTTGGAGCAGTACCGACGAGTTTACGAACTACTTTACCCGATGGGCTTTCTTTAGTGTGAGTTTTTGACCGCATTTGACAGGTTTTTAATTTCTAATTTTGTAGATGCTGACCCGATCAAACCAAGCCCAACAAAATCCCGTCCCACAGGGGCCATTGATAACCGCCTGAAGCAGCGATTTGACATTGAACCTTGTTTGTCGATGGATAACATTTCCACTCTGAATGTTTTCCAGTTTATTGTGCACTAATTATTCGGGCTCCCTTGCCGGGGAAGGGATTCTGATGCAGTCGATTGATCTGTGATACTAATTTTATTCTTTGGCGCATAAGCTTTTTTCAAAAATACTAATTATTACAATTGAAGATTGTCGGGAATGGACATATATTGTTTTAACTTATTTGATGTATCTATCTTTGCTAATTGGTCGGTGTTTGCTTGCTCTATGTAAATGATGGTTTTCATCGGCCTGGATATTATAAAAGTCGAGTTACTTTGAATCTTCTTTTTTGAAAGCAAAGTCGTGAAACAACGGGTTCTTCAAAGTTGAGCTACTTGTGGATGCACCCGTTGTTTTTCTATGTTTGTTTGCTAGTTCCTGTTCCAATGCTCGAAGCGCTGCCATATATGGCTCGCTGACACGGATTCGGACATCGCAAGTTCGGGTTATGTGGTTGTGAGCTTCGTTCCATCCAAGGTTGTAATACACCATAATGTGTTGAATCGCGACGGCTAGGCACAGGTCTTCGCCGTCTTCATTGAAAATGAGGACCTTGAAGCCGTTAGTCCGTGCTTCGGCGATGAATTCGTTGATTTCTTTGAAGTCTTTCACTATGGTTTCGGTTTTTGTTGTGGGATCAATCTTTTTGGTACATTCGAATTGTTTGTGGTATTTGTCGGATTCGCCGCAGTTACAGCCGCGGGCTTTGATCCGAGGGGTTCCGGTGAGGTTCTGGAAGTCGATAGGTTAAAGTGTTAACTATAAGTTGGGAAAAGGAAGCATACCACGACATAAGCTATGCGGTTAGAGCATAGCCATCGAGTATTGGCAGCATTCTCGAAGGAACCGAAAAACAGGTACTCCAAAGGTTGGTGCAAGGTAGAATGGTTGTTTTCAGAGGCCGATTGCGATCTGGAGAAGATTCTATCACGAGTGTTGGGGGAGGCATCGCCAGTTATTGGAGTTGGCGCTGGGAAACATGTGAAGGGGATATTTGGCTGAAAGTGAAATTTTTGGTTATGAATGGTGTCTTTGCATTTGCACAAAATTTGTATCGAACGCAAAATTCTCGCAAATTGAATGTGCAAATTGTGTCATAGCGTTCGTTGATAGTTAGTGTGCGAATACTGTTTTTACATTTGCACATTTTGACAAACGCAAAATTATTGCAAATTGCACGTGCGAATTGCCTCAGAGCGTTTATAGATAGCAAGTGTGCAAAAGCAGTTTTACCGTTCATAGAAAATCAATAATTTGACAGCAAATTTACACAAAAATATTGCAAAGTAACATTATTTAAGGCGACTAACCTGTGCAGCAAAGCTCTGTGCCCTGACAGGACTCTTTGGAACCGTCGTAACACCAATGATAGGCCCATTTCCACCATTGATCACTCCCGTTTTCGCCGGCACAACCGCCGGAGGCACTGTTACATTTATCGGCGGAGACGAAGAAGATGCACTCATTCCTGCCGATCTCACATTAACTATCGATGATGCCCATCTCGCTCCCGGTGTCATCCGTGTCGCCGCCGATGATGAACTACTTCGAGGCGGGGTCGAATGCAAGCTTGTCACAACATGGGGCCCCGTAAATGGTCGTGTTATCACTTTTGTCGGCGAATTGCTCACTCCAATAATGGGAGGTGGAATAGGTGTTTCCGCAGGTAATTGATGCCGACCCACAGGCTTCTTTGGCAGATTTGATGACGACGTCGATGGCACTCCAACATAGTCCGTAACTGGCGGCGATTCCGCTTCATTGGACTTACATTGACGACGAGGGCCCCCGCGGAATGGCATTTTGGCACTTTACTGAAACTTCAAAACTGATAAAAGGTACTAAAACTATAGAAATTTGTGTCCGAACAACATCATAGTAAGCAGCGAGACGCGCGCCCTTTCTCGCCAGTAATAATCGGCAAGTTCTTAAATTGCCCTCTTATAATACAAAATGTAAAGTATTCACGGATTACCGATGTTCTTCAAGAAGCTTAGGAGCTCGTTAGACACGCCCCAGACCAAATAAAAAGGTATAATTTGCAGGGTGGGTTGAAAAAGTGTAGGCCAACGGATACGAATATGAATAATAATCTGACAATGAGGGTGGATAATTGCATTGCGATTTCCGAGAGACGATTAATGTAGTTTTAACGCTCTTCAGAAGCTTCTTGCACACTTTACTCACAATGAGGCACGCCAAAGGGGTAAAATGACATGAACGGAGGGTGGTTAAGATTTAAATTGTTGAAATTTGTACGTTTGTAAAGGGATTTAAAACATGATTAAATGGCAACAATTTGAAAAGATTGGATTCTGAAGGGAGTAATGAAACACATGATAACGGTTTCAAGGATGAATTCTAAACTTTGAATACGAACATCGCCAACGCGCGTGTGTAGACAGGGAAAAATCGATACAAAATATGTTAGGGTGTACATTTTGAGTAATTACAACTATAAAATGACTAAAAATCAAAGACGAAACACATTTGAAGGCAAGAGGCACCCAACATGTATGTATGTATGTATGTTGAGGTAATGATCTACAAAAAAGTCAAAGTTGTTTGAGTTTGATTCCGTGAAATCAACTCATGTTTAGGTGAATAACATAACATTTTTTTCACTTCCAAATTACCTATAATTGTAAAAATATAAACCTAGTCAATATCCTCTTGGCGAGTGTAACCTTGGAAACGTTACACATGGAGTCCTCCGACAAACTTGATGACCCCCTTTGACAACGGGTATGGCACTTGGCTGAAAACTCGCTGAAAGTTGGCTCCAACCTGAAGGGGAATTTGTTTTTATTGCCATTACCAGGCGGGGCACGCGGTGGGTAAGTAAGCTTCTTTACTTTTGCACAGTTATCATCACGGTGGTTATGTGTGGAGGATAAACAAACACGATAATTATGATATATAGGGCTTTTGGCTGTCCGCTTCACCTCCACTTCACACTTCTGCCAATAAAATGGTGGCACTGTGGCAGCTATGGCCATGTGGTAGTGGACTTTGTACTTTTCCCCGATGGATACGGCACTTGGCACTTATTTGTGTAATGAGGGGTGGAGGACGGAGGAATTGCATCATTACGCTATTTATATGCATCAATCCGTTGGGGCGCGAAGATGGTGGTAGAGGTGTCAACAGCATAATTATAGTATTTCGTAGGGATTCGGATGATGAAAGGGTTGTTTGTTTACACGGGGGGTGGGTTAACTTTAAACTTTGTTGAAAAATACCAAGCAAACTGTACAGTGATCATTAAACGCATAAAAAGTGTTTTTACTTAATGAAAATTGTTAAATTTAACATTTTTTACAGTTTATGGTTTGTAACATTTAGTTTAACATCAAAAACGGCATCACAAATAGGTCAATTATACGGTTTTCCGCAAACATAACACAGATTACAACGTGTTCTTTCACAAAATATGCGCAAATGGCACCCAGACGCATAATTTGTTAAACTGCTTTAGTTTAGAAACAGTATGCATACCCACAATTAACACATTGGCCAAAGTCGGTACACTTGAAACTACCGTAATTACAGGCGGCTCAGTTTCACTTTTTATCAAAAACGAAAAAACAAAGCATGACAGTGGATGGATGGTGCCTATAATTTGCATCAATGGCACGGGACCCCACGTGTTGTTGTGCATTTCCCTCCATCGACGGCAGTTCTTTCCGCTGAACGGAGATCCTTCTCAACCCTGAAGGGATCTTTGTCCAAAAGACGCGCCGACTAACATGGGTAATGGACAATCTGGTGGGTTTGGTTAATGCTTTTGTTGACTCACATTAGTCCGGTTTACCGCTGAACTCTGTGTTGTGTTTTGCAGGTGAAAAACAGAAACAAAAACGGAAAAAGAAGACTTCGAATAAGAATGAAAAAGAGGTTTGAAAGGCTGATTTTCCATTTCTACCTTAACGAAGCATGTTTCAGGCAACAGTCGAGGAAAACGATGACCTCGGAAAGTCGATCGAAACGGTATCAGCCATGGGCCCGGGGGCTGTTGATAAGGGCGCTCCATTGACGCCATTGATCGAGAAAGCGATGCAGGAACTCGTGAATCGAACGACGACGATGGGGATTCCGGGGCTTAGGAATGAGTGGATCAATGTTGCCGGGCATATCCCACCGGATTTACGCTCAGAGTTGTTCGAACATAACACTCAACGGAATGCTCCAGGCTCGAATCCGTGTATTGATGTCACTCGGGTGCAGTTGCATCTGGAAGTGCCACCACAGACGGAATACATTCACGCCAATTGGGTCGTGTCATCACACGCCGATTTGCCGAGGATGATCATGACGCAGGGACCGTTGGATCAGACAGTCAATGACTTTTGGCGAATGATTTATCAGGAAAAAGTTAGTGTTTACCAAAAGCTACCTTTTTTGCCTTCTTTTGTGTCGAGACACTTTTTGAGGGCAGTGCATTTACACTATACGCGTGCACACCTAACAAAATGTTTTATTGGACACATTTCGGATAATTGTGGCAGCCTGTCAACTATTGTAAACTGATAAAAGTGACGAAAGTCTTATTCTAGGTCCGAACAATCGTCATGCTGTGTGACAAATACGAAAACGGCCGCCGCATCGTGGCTCAATACTGGCCCCCACGAATCAATGATGCCAATACCTATGGTCAAGTAAGGGTACAGCTCAACGGCAATGTCACCCCCGATGGCGAGACAGCCTTTGTCAGATTGAATCTCACTGTGAGCTATCGTAACCAAGCAGCCCTGTCGACGAATTTGTATTGCATAAAGAAGTGGCCAGGCTAGTTTCAAACCCCCTAAACATGGCCTTCAATCTTTTGATTTTCAGTAGAACTCGTCCCTGAATCAACGTTCGCTCTTCTCCGCCTTGTCCGGCACGTTATGGCCGATCAAAGCACAATCTGTGTACACGGAGCAGCAGGTGCCGGACGTCCTGGAACTTTTGTTGCTGTCATGATCGGCATGAGGGGGCTTATGTTAGGTAAATCTGTTCAGGTTCAAGCCATCGCGCAGGAGTTACGTGAGCAGCGGATTGGATCGATACAGACGGAAATACAGTATCTGTACATTTACCGTGTCTTGTGTGAGTATATTTCGCGGAAGGGGGTCATGAAGAAAGAGATCGATGCGGTGAGATTTTCCTATTGAGTCCCCTGTGTAAGTTGAACCTGTGTTTGCAGATTGTCAAACAATTCGAAGCCTACAAGAAAGAATATATGCAACAACTCAAAGCAGCAAAAAGTCCGAACCAAAAGTCTGCGGTGCCAGTAGGAACACCAACACATTGACACTGATAGCTACACATTGTTTTGAGTAAACGCGTTCTCGTGGATTTGTTTATACTTTTGGAGTTAGTAGAGATCAAGAAAAGTACATTAAAGTATACAAAATACAAAAAAGTTAGTAAAGTTTAAAAAAAGGGACAAATAAATAAAAAGGGGGCTTTTTAAAATCAAGTGCATCGCTTTTCGGCAGCAGATCGGCCAATTTCCTTGTACTCGGCCTTGCTGACCCAATACTGATAGAATGAGGGTTGACAAGCGACAATACTGCCACCAATCCAGGCTCCGTAACGACGTTCGGGGATTGTTTGGCCCCAGGCGACGCGGAGCTTTACCACTGGTGGGCAACGTAGGGCGAGATCGTGGTTGAGGCGTTCCGGGAAGCCCATGATGAGGGACGTGCCGCCGCTGACGTAGACGTTGCTGTACATTTGCTGAAAATGGGTACAATAAAATATTGGCAAAGTCGATCAAAATGTTCAACTCACAGTCCGAATTTCATTCTCGCACATGCCAGCAGCCGCTGCCGCAATGTCAGACACATTCATCAATGATGCCGGTGGCGCAGGTACATCGGTACCGCTGTGGAGATACTTCAAATCGAACAAACTTTCCGGGATTTTGGCTCTTTCCGAGTGGAAATCCTTTCGGAAACCACATGGGAAGCCATAGCTTGAAGCCGGCAGCTTGTCAACGAAATCAACATCGATCGGGGTATCGCAGAGTTGTAAAGTTGAATGGGCAAAGTCTTCGACAATCTTCTTAACGAAATAGTCGTCATAGGATTTCCGAACTGCCGGAAGATTCGGCTTCAACGTCCAAACAGGCTTCTCGTTCTCACCGACTTCCTCCTTTGACTTGATCTTGTAGTTTGGAACGAGTTCAATGCCCTGTTTTTCCAAGCATAGCCGGCATTGATCGACGATCGTATCGCCACCGATGGGTTGTGTCACAACATTTGACGAGATCACGTAGCCATCATGGACTGGCACGGCCGATGTATGAGTGGCACCGCAATCGAGAACCAAGCCTGATGAACGTCCAGATGAAAAGAGGGTCAGGACGGCGTTCTTCATGAGATAGACGGCCGGGAATTCGTACTTCTCGAAAGCGAGTTCCATGAGTTTTTCGCGCTTTTCACGGGTATTCCACTGAAATTCAACTTTTAGCAAAGTCTTAGCCTCCAAATATTACAAAACTCACTGGAGGTTCGGAGAATAGCATCGGATGCTCCTTCGGATCACACATAAGGCACTTGTTCGTGACATAGTCCATCATTTCCTCGAAAATGTCCCAATCTTCGACTGAAAAGGGATCAAGTTATATATAATTTTCGGCAAAATTGTAACCTACTCATTCCATCTTTCAAGAAACTAACAACATCAGTTTCTGGTCGGGGAACAATCAACTTTGTGGTATCAATGAAGTATTCCTTTCGTGCTTTCTTGCTATCATTCAAAACATCGACAGTGTTGTCGGTTGTGGATTGAATAACCTCGCGGACGCCGACATGGGATGGGATGTCGAACTGAAATTTAAACATGTTTTGATTCTGTTTTTGGCGGTTTTAAGATAACCAAATACATAAACAAAAAAACTGAGTTGATAAAACCAAGAAATAACTCACATAAGGCGTTTCAGATCCAGCATAGCCTGCTCGAAAAGAGTACGATCCGAGATCAAGAACAACCGGCGATATATCGTCTGAAATTAAATAGTTTATACTTTTTACATTGAATTTAGTTATTATTATACTTACCGACATCATAAAAACAGGCTCCACCACTCATTTTTGGATAATTACGTAGTTATGAACAGCAAACGAACTCAGGAGTTGATGGCTAACAAGCTGCGCAAGAAGACCGCCGACGCGAAGAAAATAATGCGCGCGCGACGGACATGTCAATACTCTCACCACGAAGGTTGACACATCAACATTCTGAATACCAATTTTCAGTGCTTTATTGATTGTTTGGGCCGGTTTTGAACCTGAGACTAGACACTAATTGACAGAATAGCGCATAATAACGTAACACACAGGGTAACGACAACAGAATAAGCCAACAATTGAATGTTTTGTGTTTGAGTGCGTGCGCATTGTGAAACGTCAAAACATAAACTACAGCGTTGTTTTCATGAAACCCACAAAAACCCGCAGCCAGATTTGACGTATCCATCGATCCTCCCCGCTAATCGCCTGTGGCTACCTAGTCATGTTCAGCATCAAGGAGCTGACACAAATCTGGGGGCTAACGGCCTTCGAAATGTTGATTCATCTCGGTGCTTTGGGTGTTTCCAGTGTTCTGTTGGTAAGTTTTTGTTTATCACTACTTTTTATATATCCATTTCTTACATCCATGTATTACAATACTCTCCCATCCTTCCCCTACATGTATAGCAGCTAATAAACAAAATTTCAGTCCGTTAAGCTGTGTGCCGGTGTCGCCATAACCTTCCAACAAGTTTTCCTTCCTCTCTACATTGCATCCGCTCTGAACAGTTATTTTCTATTCATTGTTTTCATCAGGAGTTCCGTGGAGTCTCATCAAGTAAAGTCAGCTTTCTCTAGGTAAGATTTTCTAACATTTGACTATGTTCGACAATTACATTTTATGTTTTTTAGTTCACTGTTCAATATCGTTCGCGTCTTGCTCTTCGCCGTCTTTGAGCTCATGTTGTGCCGTAAGATCGATGGAGACTTTGAGCACCGGCAAGTAGCGATGCAGACTACTTATCGCGCAGTGTTCTTACCCCTGTGGTTGCTTTTAGCGTGTTTCGGGTTCCAAGGTTGTCGGGTATTTTGAAACGGTAGTTTTCATTTTTCGGTTCACATTATAGTTTATGTACATAGAGTTCTTTATAAATTTGAACATGATCTCAGTTTTCTGTAAACTTATTTATAAAAAGAGGTTTTAAGATACTTTAAAGCTATGACCATTGTACAATAGCAATTTTTTCTAAAAACAACCTTTTTAAACGGCTTTTAAAACCCAAAAATAGATATCCATTTATAGTTCAGAGAAACGTAGATAATCGAGGCTTTGCTATTGTGCCTTCAAACCGTGCTTTAGCCTTCAAACTTTTTCATTTGAAGTTAGTTAGGTCATGTTTGATTATTAATGTTTCCCAAGACAGCGTCATAATTTCCTACGTCTGTTTTGCTCATCCCCGGTTAACCAATTATTGCACATCGTCATGAAACAAATGTTTCATTTCTACTTCCTTATCAAATTTGTTTCGAACGCCCCGGTTGCTCACTTGAACAAAGGCGTTCGTTGCTTCCGCTCGTGAGACACTTTTGTTTTTTATTCGTTGAATAATATATGTACAAATATGCAGTTACGAAGTTTAAATCACAGTTAGAGTTAGTATCAATAAAAATAGTAGCGGTACTTTGGTCCTACTGAGTGAGTGAGCGGGCATGGGAGACAATTGAGCCATGGAAGTATTATATGTACAAAAATTCAAACCCCTGAGCTTGAGATCGTTAATCACTTATTTAGATGAAGTTGGATACATTGATTGAGAAATGGTCGGTAAATTGGCCAGAGTCATGCGTCTAGCGGGTGTGGGATCTCTAGCTGAACCAGGAATGGCGCCCCAGTTTGTAATGCTGTTGTTTGATGGGATTCGTCTTCGCTTGCATGCTCTGTAAGATTCTGATGTTATGTCGGTCCAATGAGGGGAATGTTTTACCTGCAGATCAAAGACAGCAATTGTTGTCGATACGCTTTCACGAAGAACACGACCGACATGGCATTCCCGGCCGGAATCCATGAAAAGAACATTGTCACCAATACTGTGAATTTAGTGAAATCAATGGTGTCAAATGTCATGGCAACAACAAGCACAGTGGATGGGAAAACTGCCGAGAATAGTGGGATAGTGGCATGGATGGATAGAAGGCGATTCAGTTGTCTTTGGACATCGCGAGCTCGCTTTGAAATAGTTTTCGGGGCACTTTTCACGTGCCAATAAATCTTAAAACTGCAGAAGATGATGATAGAATACGATCCGACGCTTAGAAATGTTACACTGGTGACGATACTGTAGCTGTAGATCGTTCTCTGAAAAGGAAAATGTTTTCGTTGTGGGACCGTTTTTTTCTTTTTTTGGGGGCTAACTTACTGGAAAAAGCATCCCACAAGCCCGCACTAATCCATCATCATCATGGGCATATGCCGGTAGTGCTTCCGCGAGATAGAGCCCTTCCTGACCATTGATATAATACACCCAATAGGCTAACAAACAGAATCCCAAACTAGCCAATGCCGACACCGCCAATAAAATCATCTGATGTCGAACTTGGAATGATCTGTTGTAGCACAGCCTCACACATCGGAAAACAAATACCACCGGGACTGATGTGATGGAGAAGAAAAGCGCGAAAAACCAGACAGTGAAAAAGGCATACCCATAGGTTGTGTGTATTTTTCGAAAATAGCCATTCACAATGAGGTATTCGTTGCCGAATTGGACTATTTTTAGCTAAACATAACATCATCAATCCAACCCTTCTATAAATGCCGCTCAAACCTACCGGTTTCACCGCAAAAGTACAAACAAGCAAAAACAAATCGATAAAACACATTTGGCACGTGATTCGCCGATATTCTCGAAGTTCAGGAACCCTCGTATTCAGCGCCAACCATGTAGCCAATACATTGAAGACTAGTCCAAAAACAGCAGCAATATCATCATTAATGGCATGCATGCTACGCAGATTAAAGCCAGGACTTTGAAAATGATGGGTACTTCCATTGGATTCGCTTAGAGACATCTTATCAGCGCCGTGCCGTGTTTTGCTGATAAAAATTTCTCAGAATAAGAACCACAAAGCTTATTAAAGCCGACTTATATACACCCTCCGCCTTCGTAGATTTGTGTTTGTGCCATTGTCTACCATGTGCAACGATAAGTTTTAGTTTAGACTCCGCCCACAAGCATGGTGCAGGCATGGCCTGAGGGCAAATATGTACCTACGGTAACGGGTTAAAAACAAATTTGGCACAAGATGTGGCACAAACACGTGGTTTTTTGGGTGTTTTTTAAACTGACCATTTGTCATGGGGGTTGTTTATCAGTGGGCTTTGATTTGATGTTCATTTTGCGCAGAAAAGTTTGCAAAAAATGATAAGTTTAAATGCCAAAACGTGTTTACAGTAAACTTCATCAGTGACACGTTTGCTTTCAATATGAGCAATGAATACTCAAAATTAACCAAAAAAGTAAAGGTCAACTTTGTCAGCCATGTAGCGACACAGTTACGTTGTCAAGTAAACATAATACATTGAATTTAATGAACTTTGAAGGCAAAAAGCGTACATTGATGACATTTTCACAGTTAAAAAGCGTTATGATTAGCCATAGCCATGTGCAGACAACTTTTTTGCCAAAAATAAAGCAAATTTTTACAACTTTTAATGCAAGTACACGCTGACTTTTGCCAACGTAGTCTGCCCTCCAAAAAATGATGCAGTTCACAAAGTCTTTAAAAGCAGGTTTCCACCCACTGCATTACATTTCACTTGACGTCCTAAATTGAGTGCACTGTTACTTTGCTAGTTACTTTTGGAAAACTGGAAAAAGTGTCAAACATCAGAATGAGTGATAACTTCAAGGAAAAAAGAACCTACACGATGGCGGCCACATGCTGTGCACATGGGATGTATGATTTGACTTATGGCATACATCCAGTCTTTAGATTGAATTATTAAACGGCATTTAAACGTGCTTTTCAACAAAGTTTTCAAAGTGGGTGTAGTTTGGATTGATAAGAGATCTCAAAATCTGGCAAGTGCAGGTATTTCATATTTCGTAAAAGTGCTTATTTGTAAATGCATTGCAACGTATAAAAAGCAAAAAATTAGTACAAATATTTAGTTTTAAAAATTGTTGCATTAGCGTGGGAACATAAACATAATATCTGAATTTAAACAGGAGTATTAAGAAAGGCATTAATCCATTACCTGAGCCTTCTTTTGAATATCTTATGAATCACAGGGATCAACCATCACAAACTTTGAATGCAACTTTGACTAATCAGAGAAGCGCATTGTATGGTAAGCAATCAAACTTTCTGACATTTCACTTCCTACTCAAAAGCTACAGTAACCTTATTAGTTTTGTTATTTTACTTCCAGGTGCATTGCAACATTTGTTCCAAGTTTTAAGATGCTCAAAATAACTATAATCACATTTATTTTCCTGTTTATCTTTGGAAACCATGCGGTTTAGCCTTTTTACATGATGCCACATTTATTTTTAGTTCAAGGCATGTTGCAATTTGGCAACTCATTTAACTACTTAAACCTTTAAAAAATGATTAACCGCGTGGCATTGTTGGAGCAATTTTATCTCTAGATTGTCACGTTTCAAAGATTTGTGTTGTAAAGTTAAAATTTGTGGCCAGAAGATTGCAGAGCCACGTGGCCCATTGAAAAAAGTGTGAGAGCAAGCTCTGACCATGCGGAAGAAACCACACTACAATGGAGTCCAAATGAGCTTGTGAGAGGCTTGTTGAGAAGAAAAATGCTGAAAAAGGATAATGGGACAAGATAGGTGAGGCTACAAAGCAGACATGATGAGGGTAACATAATTGAGTATACTTTTTAGATCTTTGTTATGGTGGTCGGCAGACAGTGACACAGAGAACAATGAATGCAATGCGTCAAACAAAGGGGTTACTGTATGGTAATTTACACTGGGAGAAAATGGTTAATCGCCTCGGGGGATGTGTCTGTGAACATTACTAAATCGGTGGGCGCCGCGGGGCGCCAAGAAGGATTTTGTTGACATCATGGGTAGGTTATGTTTGGATAAGGTTAAGATTGACTCTAACTATCACAGGACACCGTTTTTGCCACCGTTCGTGGTGAGACTTTTTTGGGGGTAGCGCGTTACACTAGTGTATGCGTGCACACATTAAAAAGCAGTATTTTTTTTTATCAAATTTGTGTTTCGCATGGTCAATAAAGAGTATTAGGAACCCGTAATTGCCAAAAGAAAGATAAAAAATATATAAACTTCAACAAATATTGCACCTTTGAAACTTGCACGCGTACACTAGTGTAAATCCACCGGCCCTAAAAATGTCTTACCGCGAACGGTATAAAGTGCAATGTCATGTGAAAATCTGTCAATTAGGATCTTATTCGCCTATTGTATGTTTGTTAAAAGTCAATTCCACTGATTTCAGCCCAAGTCGCTGCCAATCTCCTCGGCCTAAACAAAAGTTCTAACGACAATACAAAGCCACCCGATATGCTGACATATCTCGACAATCTCGAAGTCCTTTACATGACAGCCCTCAGTGTTGCATGCGCTTTCACCTTCATCATCAACATAATCGGTGCTTGGCATCTCTACTTCGTCCTTCGCTATGTCAGTCTGCCGAGTTTACAAACTGATCTCTACTGGATAGTTTTCATGTGCCCTGTAAGTCCTGTTTTTCGTATTCTGTAATGACAAACCTGCAAAACTTTTGTACTCGTTTAAAATCTGCTCACTCAATGGCACCGTTTAGTTTTTACTACGCATCATCACATTTCTGAATGATAACACCGGAAACGGTTTGTGATGTAATCAAAACCATTGAAAAACATACTGACAATGCCATGCCCGTAGCCTTTAAAATAACATAAAAACATCATTCACACTATCCACCCGCCACGTGGTCCGAACTGTAACCGGAAATGATTAACTTTGTATTGCGCCCTTTCAGATCGTGAGCACATGTGCCTGCGTAGGAATGCTGATACCGCGGTCAGCAGCGTTTTTGTACTCTGTGGGGCTGCTTTATTTTATGGTCAGTTGTCTGAAAACACGAAACACAAAGCTCACAACCGAAAAGATTGGTTTCAGGTCTGTGGATTCACACTAATTACACTGATGACGACGCTTCACGGTGGGCGACATGCAATGTGCCGAAAATTGACACAACATGGGGTTCGGCTTAATCCGAGGGTTTTCCCGCTTGGATGCTTGTTTCGATGCATGAAGGACATAGAACCAACTGCGTAAGTTGTGTTGAAAAATTTGTTTAGTTTTCGTGCTGAGACACTTTTTGGGGTCGTCATTTTACACTAGTGTACGCGTGCAAACTCAAAAATGCACAATTAAACGCAGTTTTTGCCATTTTTCACAATCCAGGTTTTTGAAAATTTAATTTTAAACGTTTCCAGTATCAATTTCCGCTACGTGGAATGGATGGTGTTCCAATCTCCGATTGTTCGTGTCATCTGCGAAGTGTTGAATCTTGTGGTTTATTTTGAGCTTGAGACTAAGCATCATGTGTAAGTTTCAAGTTTTTCGTTTAAATATTTTTAAAACTTCATCCAAGCAACTTTTTTTCGATGTCAGGAAAAGTTTTTTCCAACAAATTTGACATTGTGGTTCAGATTCTTCCAGATCACACACTTCTGTTCAATCTTTTCAATGTTGGTATCCTCGTATGGCAGTTATATCCTGATTCCTGCGGGATCGGTGAGCTTCATTGACTTTACCCTCACCCCGAACAAATGGATAACCACGATTCTAGAAGTTTACAGAAATACCTGACACATTATCGCTTCATGTTCATGTTCCGAATTGTTGACACCCTCCAGACGTTCTACAGCTTCCAGATTACGATTCTGGACTTTCTGAGCATTATCAAATTCATTCCGAGCGGGGATTTTATATCTGGAACAGCGACGGCACAATGTGGGTTCACTTTAGTTGCAAATGTTTGAAAATGGTGCCATTTCAGTTTGGGCCTGTTTCGCCGTGACTGTCGAAGTCCTCGTGGCCACCATCGTCGCAACGTTCATCTTTCGCCCGTCGCAGTCCGCACTGTTCGACAAGTATCCAAAGAAGGAAGCCACGGCACCGCCGAACATATCAGTGCCCCCGGCATTGCGGTATTCTGGCTATGCCGCTCGACGGAAACGTGTCAATGGCGGCAACGTCACGATGGATGAAGACGCTGATGAGTGGCTTGAGCCGATCGTGCGGAAACAGAATTCTCACGGCAATGTGAAAAAGCAGGAGGATGAAGAGAATTCCGATGGCACAACTGACGCGGACAAGAAAAAGGCCTTGTCGCCTATGATAATAAGCCATACTTCTGGGGAGAATCTCGTCGGATGTAAGCGACTGCCGCAACCAGAGCCTCCACTTCGCAAAGTCGCGTCATTGCCACCGACGCCGACAGCGACACCAATGCCGATTCATCACCATGAAGTTGAGACGAAAAACGTCAAAGGAGAGGTTATTGATGTTGCACCTGTAGTGGCAACACCACCGGGAGGACGGAAGACGGGATCGACGCCAAAGAAGGATAAAAAGGACGAGGATAAGCATGGTGATCCGCCGAAAGTTCCAAAGGGTAAGTCTCTAAAACATTTCACCGCCAAATATAGTGATAATTTTGCAGAAGTAATTCCCCCAAAACCCGTCATAGTCAAAGAAGCAGCCCCACTACCAGAAAAGCCACCTCATGCACCCCATGTGCCAGGTACCCCATTTGAAGAAACAGTTACAAAAGTGTCTGCCGAGATTGAAGGTGGCAGGACTTCGCGAACACAAAGCTTCACGGAGAAGTTACAAGACTAGCATTACTAGTGATTCTGATCCATACAAGTTAATGAAATTCGAAAATTTTATTAGTATAAAGGATGAAACAGCGTCTTACAATTTGGTAATATAATGCTTAATATAATAGTTCATACGTATTTATTTTTAAAACCTACAAAAGGATAAGAGTTGTGGAAACCAATCTGCGATTATACATTTTTGACTCTGATGCTGAAAAAGGTCGAAGGTGGCAGAGTTTTACGGACACAAAGTTTTATGGAGCGTTTACAAACTTTTCAGGAAAAAAATGAACATGAATCATAACAAGCACAAACAGAAACACCGAGCCTATGAAGTTCATTCTTGTGTTCCCCTTATGAAATATTTGGTTATTAATATAAATGACGCCGCCATCTCTTTCACGAAAGAAAATTCCGTAAAATTTACAAACTTTTATTAGTGCTATCTTAAATTCCTTTTTCAAATGTTCATTGGGATAAAATGTAAAGCTGAAACACATGATTTTTATACCTAATACGTTTGATTATTGTAAATTTACCTGGAATTGTAAATGCAAACATGTTTTGCAATGAATTTAACAAAATCGTCCAATTCTTTCGGGGGCATATATATTCTGGCATTAATATGATAACCAATTTTACCGAATCGTATGATTTGCTTTAGATGATTAACATTGATGTCTCCATGTAGAACAACACAACTATATGGGCCACAAATCAGGGGCATTACGTTTTCATAGCTTCTGTTTCTACAGCAGTCAAAAACAAGAGTGTCCTTTACAAAGATGCATTGTTTTTCCATAGTTTCATCAACAGTCAGAACAGCGCCAATATTGTATCTAATATACTGGTATTGGTATAAAAATGCAAGAATCCGATGCCCGATTGATTCGGTTGACGCCAAATTGTGCCAACATTTGTTATCGGTGATTACTAATTGTTCGTAGGGTTCCGAGGAAAGATTATAAAACTTTTTCGCGTTCTCACAAACTGTCGTAAAATCACTGCTAAGTCCGAGGGGATCAAGGGAAATCATTCGATTTTTGAAACCATACGGTAGCTGAGTCAATGGAATCTTTTCAGGTTTCCCAAATAACCATTTCATTATGGTAGAATATATATAAAATGCGCTAATAGCTAATTGCAAATGCTGTTGGCCGTGATGCGGTCACAAAAAAACGCAGACTAGCAATGTCGAATGCACCGCGCAAACCTTCCTTGCTAGCAGCATGCATGAATCAATCAATAGAAATGCACACAATATCGAACTTTTTGGCTCAGTGACATACAATTTATTGATAACCTTTACAAGTTTTATCTATCAAACATTTCGAAAGATACTGCTAACAATAAAATTGAAGGAAGAACAACTCACTCATCATTACAAAACACAAACTTCATAAACATGAAGTAACATATTATCACATATACACAGAATATGAGAATTCCGACTGGGGGATAACCTATGAGAAACATAAGACAAGACGAGAAGAAAATAACCGCACATAACAACAATCTGGCTGGGTCACAACCAAAAAACAATCCATCACTAATAGAAACGCTAACTTCGTTATCCAAGTACACATTTCTGTAACGTTTACACGCTTTTTTCAGCAACTTTTTGAACGGTTCACCCAAATATACACTGCGAGTAAATAAGAAGCTGAAATACATGATTTATAATACGTTTTTTAAAATAAAAAATTACCTAGAATTGTAATTGTGAACGTGTTTTGCAACGTAATTTCCAAAATCTTCGTGTTCTTCTGGCTCCATCACTATTATGGCATTATTATGAATTTTCTTTAGACCTGGTCGTATAATTTGTTTTACATGTTTGACATTGATGCCTCCATGTAAAACGACACCGCGGTAAGGGCCACAAATGAATGGAAGTACCTGTTCATAGCTCTCATTTGAATAACAGTACAAAATAAGAGTGTCCGTCACATAGATGCATTGTTTTCTGTCAATAATGTCAGCAACGCTTAAAACAGATTGCACCGCGCTCACATAGGTGTTTGCGGAAGTACAGAGTCTAAAAAATTCATATTGGTATAAAAATGCGAAAATTCTATACAGAAAGGACGTGCTTGAGGCCCAACGGCGACACTGTTCATTGTCGGTTATCAATACTCGATTGTAGGTTGCAGGGCGAATGTGAGACGACTTTTTGGCATTCTTACAAACTTTGGTAAAATCATTACCAAAACCACGGGGATCAAGGGAGATCAATCGATTTGTGAAGCCATACGGTAGTTCGGATAGTGGAATCTTTTCGGGTTCGGGGAACAGAGACGTCATTATGGTGAATTATTACCAGTTGGGAAGTCCACAAAAATGCACAAAAAGCGCAAACTAGAAATAAATGTACACTGCGCATTTGCAACAAACCGCCCTTCTTGCATTGGCAATCAATAATGTCGCACACATAAAGCTATCCTTTATATTGAGCTTAATATTACACAGACTTTATGGAAACTAACCGTTCTAACACAACATATATGTGTTCGTTCGCATCTTGCGCATAAGTCGTTTATACGAATTTACGGCTAAAAGACATCACGCAAAGCATAAGCAGCTTGTCTTCACCGATAGTCATCCGTCGTCAATCCAAAATTTGACGCTGTTTCAAAGGATTAGGCCTAACTGAAGTTAGATAGATCAATTTATTACAAATCAACTCAAAAACTGACAAATATATACAGTCATAAATCGCACTATTCATTAAAGACCGATTTAACTGAATTCCTGAGAACTTGATGTGAGCGGTGTACAAACACGACACGATAGTTTGCATACTGTCAACATGTAGCGAGGGTTCGCTTCGCATTCTCCGTTTGTGGACCAGAAATCGCAAGCTGGGTCGCCGTCGACGCAGGTTTCGCCCACCGATGGAAGGAAAATCTAAAAAAAGTTCATAAATTCCTGAATACAATGCTTGGTGCCGTCTACCTTTTTACCATTATGTCGGTTTCTAAAGAAGAATATACGCTTCCTACGGGGCTTTTTCGACATTAGAGTTGAAATTGACGAAGATTTAGTGAATGGTGCCAATGTTACAGGTTTTAAAGTCGATTCTGGCATTTTGATCGAATCCTCCGAATCCAGGTGAACAGTTGGAAGTTCTGTCGAGCCATGACGCCTCAAAACATCCTCCAAGTTCGGCAATGGAATCTGATCAAAGGTAAAAGTTGGTCCGAAAACGGCGCCATCAACAACGAATGGTTCCGGTCTCGTCGTTGTTGTTGTAGTGGCGATTCTGGTTGGTTTCGTTCGACCCGCTCCAAACAACTCGCCATCATCCATCATAATTCTTTTCGGTAAATGCGTAAAGAAGTTCACGGCTGGCTGAACTGACGAAATTCCTTCAACAAACGCATCAGATGCCCCACTACTCGATGAAACTGCCCTTGTCGTTCGAACAGTCCTAAAATCAGCAGTGAAGGGTTTCGGTTTTGCAGTGTTGAATCGCTTGATGGCATCATCGATTTTGACTTTCAACTGTTCGAAATTCTGGGGTTTCCGAGGTTTGACGGATAGGCGATCGAAAGCGTCTCCTTGTCGCTGAATCGGTCGCGGCACAAATGACAATTCTGATGGTGTCACAGCTCTCGACGTTGAAAGCCCGAATGGAGCAATGCGAGACCGGGGGAATTGAGACGTTGTTGGTGGACGTTTTGTCGTTTTTGTAGTCTTCAGTCTGGTGGATGTTGTCGTCGGCGAAGAAGGTCTCGTTGCTGTCGTCGACGATGATGCTGATGTTTCTACAGTTTCTGGTGCTGTTTTTCGACGAGGAACAGAAATCGGCGTATTTCGGGTCGGCGAAGCTGTTTCAAATCGAGTTGAAAGAGGTGTATTCACAGCAGTGGTCGATACCGTCGGTCGCGAAGTCACAACAACCGTAGAAGTTGAAACTACTCGAGTGGTAGTGCTAGCTGTAGAAGTAGTCGTTGTTGGTGACCGTGCTGACGTTGTTGTAATGACAGGGGTAGTTGTTGGTGCCGCCGTAGTAGTCCTCCGAGTAGTTGTAGTCGTAGGGGCTCTAGTCGATGTCGCAGTAGTTGAAGGCATCGTCGAAGCAGTCGTAGTCGTAGCTCTAGTGGTGGTAGTTGGTGCAGGTGTCGTCGTCGTAATGAATGGCGTAGTAGAAACAGTCGTTGGAGTCGGTGTTGGAGTCGTTGTGACGGGTGTCCTCGTTGTCGAAGCTGTTGTTGTCGTAGCTCTCGCAGTGGTAGTTGTCGGGCGCGTTGTTGTCGTTGATGCCGTCGTCGTTGTCGGTGTTGTTGACGTAGTTCTCGGTGTAGTTGTGGTTGGGGTTGTTGTAGTTGTTCGAGGTGTCGTGGTCGTCGTCGACGGAGTAGTTGAGGGCGTCGTTGAAGCCGTCGTAGTCGTAGCTCTTGTGGTGGTAGTTGGTGCCGATGTCGTTGTCGTGGTAGACGGCGTAGTGGACACCGTTGTCGTAGTTGTTGAAGGAGTGGTTGTGGTGGTTGAAGCTGTTGTCGTAGTAATAGGCGTAGTTGTCGTCGTCGGTCTGGTGGTAGTCGTCGTCGAAGGTGTTGTGGTAGTCGGCGGTGTAGTCGTGGTACTCGGTGTAGTAGTAGTCGACGCCACAGTTGTTGTCGTTGTTGGTGTCGTCGTCGTTGACGGCGTAGTTGAAGCAGTCGTCGTCGTCGTCTCAGTTGTTGTGGTAGTTACAGGCGTCGTAGTCGTCGTTGTTGTCGGCGCTGCAGTAGTCGATGCCGTAGTGGTAGTTACCGGAGTCGTAGAAGCCGTCGTCGTCGTCTGTGCCGCGGTCGTTGTCGACCGCACCGTCGTCGTTGTATGCTCCTCAATCGTTGTCCTCAATGGCACCACCACATCATTAACCGATAACTCGTTCACATCAATGCCACCATTCCCAACTGCCCCATTGTTCACACTAGCTTCAGTTGTCGTAGTAGTCGTTGTCGTCAGCAAATGTAAAAATTGTCTCTCATATTCACGAATACAAATTTCCGGAACTGAAATTCCACATTTCAAACCCTTCAAAAATCATCACGAACTTACTATTAACACAAAAAGGCCTATCAAAAGATACACTATTCCTGCCCCGCGCACACGCAAGCCGCGTTTCCGTCGGCACTCCACAAAGCGCAATACAATTGACTTCCTCGGCTTCTGAACTTGTTAAAAATACCGGTGAAGATGGATTTGAATCCTCGCCTAAAACCGCCAAATTACTTTTAATCACTGTTAAACCAAAACTCACAAAGATAAGCATAAACTTCAATCCACTCATAGACATCTGGCGGCAATAGGCCACTTACAGTATGCCCTAATAGGCCTACTGTACAAAATAATGCAACATACCTTAGCCAAGGCATCGCTAAAAGTTACATTAAATTTTGAAAGCAATGCGTAAAATCAACCAAAGGGAAAGACAAAAATGAAAGCGATATCGGGAGTAAAAACGTGAAAAAAGAAAAAAATCCTCATTCTCGGCGCGGTGCGCGTGCCAGATGCTATCTCCGGGATTAGCGTGAACCTCCCGGAAAGCCCCGAAATCGAAGTGATTGATTGACGATCTTTTGTTGTGAAATGAGGGTGTTGCAAGTTTTATAATGGTCATTTGCGGGCAGGGAGTTTATCCACGACACCGAAAATAAGAAGATAGACATCGAAAAGTGCGAAAATGCGTGCCATTTCATCCGCCTAGAATGAACGTGTGAAAAGTGAGGAAAGAAAGGAGTGAAATTGGTGCAGGAGTTGAGACGGGTGATGTTTTGGGTTGAAAAGTTTGAAAATTGTTGCAATCTTGAAAACGGAAGGTAAAAAACAGTCTGACAGATGTTGGATAGTAGTTTATGCTGGGTTAATCGACGCCTAAGTACTTTCGAATCGAATTAAACCTAACCCATGAATAGAGGCATCATCGCGTCATGCATGTTTGCAATTACATCAACAGAAGAGAGTAGATATACCAAATCTGATCAGAAGGGAGGTTAGCGAACGTCAATTCAAAGTAAACCTGATTTGTGATAAATGATTAGCTACATGAGAGACGATAAATGATGTCACTCTGGGATTATGACATTATGACGGTCAGATCCACTGAACCGTAGAAAACAAAAAATTTTACTCAAAATTTATCCAAAAAAGGTTCCAAGCAAAAATGCAACTTTTTTCCTTCTGTAAAACTGCTCCTGTCGAATGTCATTGTCATCATGTGAAAAAAAGACGCAAAAAACCTTCAAAGAAAGCGAATATCCATGGACACCCCCAATTTGTTTGACGATTGGTTCGGTCGGGTTTGATCGGCCGTCGCCGTCGGTAGCAGGCGTACCTTACCACCCACCCACTACCCCTCGAGGGAACAGACAGGCAATTAGCTCGTCCCAATGATGATCATTGCGTCAATCCTGATTTACGCGAAGGAAGGTAATGGGCTATGAAAAGAAAAAACAACGATGACATCTTTACAGCATTTTTGGTTTAGGTTTTTGTGAGAGCAAAAAACGTTTTACCATTAGAGGGATGCATTTTTGCTACTTTTTTCAACCTCTTTTTTAACTTTTTCTAAACAGTAGTGAAATGCCATGCAAATTTGACCAAAACATAGCCACAGGGCCTGTGGTGGCAAAAAAGGAGATAACCCCCCGAAGCCAGGGGCCACTTTGACGTTGTCGGTGAGCCTGCCCATACTTTGACTGACTGACTCGTCAGCAATGGCTTCCTCCTCTTACCATGATGAGGGTCGCTCACGGATGTCGAACTCGGCATTTGGGTCGGCGGAAGTCAATGCGGAGACACCCGATCACAATAAAGTTGGTTTTTGGAAAGTGGCAATAAACTTGAACGGCGCAATGTTTGAAATTGCAGGTCCTGTTAAAGATGGACAACCTTCGACTTTGCTCTTCCGGCATGTTCAGCAATGTCTATCGTGGAAAGATTGTCGGCGGCGGAAAAGATGATCCAAACAGTATTGCGTTGAAGAAAACGTGGACTAAATGTTAGCATTTTTTGTTTCGGGACCACATTTTTTTACCATTTTGGAGCCTTCTGACTTCGATGGCACCTAGATGTTTATGAAAGTCATGAACAACTGCGAAAACATAAAAGATTCCGTCGGATGGCATCAAAACTCACAAAATTTCTTTTTCCAGCGGACAGTTCTCTAACCGAAATGCGAATCCTATCCCGACTGAACAAATTCCGGCACAGGAACATTATGCACTTGCTGTACAGCTTCCAAACCGACCACAAAGACAATCGAACGTGCTATGGCCTCGTGTTTGAGTTTATGCCGAGTAATTTGTACACGTACATTCGGGAAATGCGGAAAGTCAGTCGGCAGCCGAATCTAACCGAAGTCAGGCTGATGGCATGGCAACTGTTTCGGGGACAAGCCCATCTCAATGTGGTATGTTCACAGTTATCCATTATGATAATCAATGTTGGGTTTAGCTACGAATCATCCACCGAGACATCAAACCCCAAAACATTCTCGTCAACCCTGATCTCGGCACCCTCAAAATCGGCGACTTTGGCTCCAGCAAGTTTTACACGGCCGGCGAGAACAGCCATAGCTACCATGTGACTCGGTACTACCGGGCGCCGGAGTTGATTATGGGAGCGACGCAGTATGGGCCCGAGATTGGTTGGTTTTCGGCAGTTTTACAACTTTGATATATCCATCGCTTGCAGATGTCTGGTCCTGTGGCTGCGTGTTGGGTGAACTCCTTCGCTGCAGTGTCCTATGGGCAGGAAACTCCTCGGAGCATCAGCTCTACGTCATTGTGTCCACGATCGGTCGCCCCAGCTATGACGAAGTCAGGGCCATGAAGGCCCCCGACACCTTGGTCACTAATGCCGACGTCCAAAAGTACATCCGTGCCGCGCCTCCGCGACCCAGTGACGGCTTCAAGAAGTTGATGCCCAATGCTCCGGGTCAGGCCATCAATTTAATGGAGCAGATTCTACGCTACGCGCCGAACAAACGTCTTTCGGGGCCGGCGCTGTTGAGGCATCCCTTCTTCAGCTCCATCTTCGACGATGACACTATCCGATCGAACGGGAAGTCCTGCACCTTGGCCGTAACCAAAAAGGACTATGCCGATGCGCTTCGCGGGGATCCGTTGGATGAGGAAAGTCGAACTGGCTCCAAGACAAGGTCGAGCGAGCAAACGACTGACTTGTAGAATGAAAATGATAACTGATACGACCAAAAAAATTGATAAAAAAAGTGTTTATTAAACTTTAATTTGACATGGTTAAACTTTGCTATCATCCCCATTCTCAGTTTTGAGGGGTTTACTCAAATATACATCAGAATCGACCGTAATTAGGTGGTCTTTGTCACGGCCTTCGCGTTCGAGGTGGTCTTCTTCGAGACAGTATGCCGGTTTGTACCTAAAATTTAAAATGGAGTTCACAGAAAAGTAAAAATTCAACTCACTGATCTCCAGCAATACGTAAAGCAGCATTTTGAACAGTTTTCGATCGATCTCCGAGCGAAGTGTAGCCGCGATCATACAGAATGCAGTACGGCACACACAGTCCACGAAGACCCTTCCAAACTTCGGCATAGGTCCAATCGAAAACCGGGCAGACACGATAAAACTGGGGCCAGTCTTCATCGGTCCATTGGCACTTGCTTTTCATGAATTTGCCGTGGGGATCTGTGGAGCGTGATCCCATGAAGACTACTTTGACGTCGGGTTCTTCGGCTTTCAGTGTCAGAAGCCCGCTTTTAAGACTGCCGCCAAGTTCACGGAGCTGAACATTGTACTTCCACGCGATATCGAGCACAAAGCGTCGAAGCTCGGGGAATTCGTCCTCGCAGAGGATGTGGAAGGCTTTGATTTTCGTTTCGGGACCGTAGAGTTTGTCGATGACGACCCGGAGGAGGTGGAGGAGGATAGTGCAGTCCTTGCCGCCGTTGAAGGATAGAGCTATTTGTTCTAGGCTGAAATTCAACAAAATTAACTTCAAAACGACACTACGCCGAAGCAAACTTACGGATATCGCTTCAACTCCAACTCGATCAGCGCCAAAGCCTCATTCAACTTCCCCAAAAACGCCGCATCAACGTCCCTGTCCTTCCCGCTCCGAAAGGCCTCCATCTTCGCGACAGTATCTACCCATGGAAGCTCATCAAAGTTCCGAACAAACTCCCGGAAACTGCTGCCGAGCTCGGCATAGGCCGTTTGCCCGGCAGCTTCCGTCGTCGCCTCGACCGTCAGTTTCGTTTTGTAGTAGCTGTTGCCGACGACGGGGTACGACCCGATCGACACTCCCTCAGAGGCGTGGGCCTTGGCAATGTCCCCGAGGCGATGCTGAATGTGGATTTCGTTCTTGCCAAGGAACAAATTCCGACTATAAAACGGCTCACTGTCACTGATAGGAATAAGGGCGTTCTCGAGTTGATCGTAGCCTTCTTGACAGAAATTGGGCACCCCCGGAAGCGCGACAACGTTGTGGGTCTTGACGCAGGGGAACTTACGTGCACCGGTCGGCTTGTCGCCCCAGAGAAGAGTTGCGCTGGATGGGATCTGCAAAAAATGTAAATTAGACGGTGAATTGGGGGCTAAAAGTCAATAGAAATCTCGTAACTGTGATGTCAAAACAGAAAAAGTGTAAAAATTCGAAGGAAAAACAACGAAATATAGAAAATAGAAACAAAAATTTAACCTTTTCGACACCAGTTCAAGACAAAATAGACCCCACAAGCACACGTGGGAGACAGAGCCACCCCCAAAAGAGCAACAACCAACGCAACGTCAGCACAACGGTCATAGTCAACTCGGTTGAACTGCGAACGAGAAAGGCTTTCGAAAGCGAAGCAAAACAGCAAAGAGCGACCATTGAGAAAGGTGACTACTGACCGAGCTTTCCATAAAAAGAAGAAAGAAAGAAAACCAACCGAACAAAACTTCTGGATCGCTTGAGCGGTATCAGGGCGCTGTTTGTACTTGCTCAGAACGTCTTCAAACACGGCTTGAAGGTCATCATCGATGCGAAGAGTGTCGCCAAAGGCTGCAGCAATGGCTGAAATAGGTCTTTAACAGCTATTTGGAATCATCAACTTTTAGATTTGAAATCTACCTTCATAAGTACGATCATCATGAGTCGGTCCAACACCCCCGGTCGTCAAAACGAGATCATAGCTCCGACTGAATTCGGCAACATCGGCAGCGATTTCGGGGATTGTGTCGCCGACGACAGTGATCTACAAACACCATTTTATTTAGCTTCAAAACGGCACAAATCTTAAAAGAAAGGCAGAAACAACTGATTGGACCTACCTTTTTGACCAAAACACCCCGATGGTGTAGTCTTCGACACAAAAAGCTTGAATTTGTGTCGGTCGTAGAGCCATTTAGAATTTCATCGCCAATAACTAAACTTTCACACGCTCATTACATCCATTTATCGATTCTAAATACCTACCAATGATCCCAGCAGTTTTCCTTTTCCCGCCCGTCGCAAAAGCCCGAATCGTCGTAGGCAGCGGTGAATTGGCCCCCATTGATCTGATCAAACCAACACTAACCGAATACACTCTCTGATAACGATCAAAACACCTATTGAGATTCCCCCGGGCGACTGACCACAGCATAGAGCAGACACCGCACCCAATTGATTTCCAAAACTTTGATCAACAGAGGCGGTTTTTCTAAAAACGGACCCAAATCAATGCGACCCACGTTGGCTGGCTGGCGCTTATCACCCATTCAAATCAATCCTCTCGGAAGGGAATGCAAACCCATTCATCAAAATTCGAAACATTTTTCAATTCAATATTTACTTTTAATCAGTTTCAGTTTCAACGAGCACATAAAAATGACGAAGCATACTTGTTATCCATTCAATTCGTCTCATACGGGCCCGTAAATATACAACAACACTGGTGCTGCGATATAACAATGAAAATAAACAGTTAGTATTGGCGAATGAGCGACGAACTAATAAAATCATTGTGGTATTACATTTCACACAGCGTAAAGCATTTCGACAATGTCACGAGCGAGGGACTTGCCAGAGTCATTGGCGATCTTATCCTTGATCACGTTGATGAACGGCATGAGGTTGCGGTTCTTCGCCAGTCGGATCACGCTCTGATCGCCCCACATGATGGTGGATATCGCTTGGAGGAGCAGGATGAGGGTTTCTTCCTTGATGTGGTCAAAGTTGAAACCGTTTTCAAAGGCTTTGATCAAGGCGCGGATGGCATCCTCACGGGGGCCCAGTTCGGCGACCTTCTTGACTTCGGTGTTGTTCCAGAGGATGAGGGCCAGGTTGACGAGAACGGCGGCGGCGGCGATCTGAAAAATGGTTTTCAAAAGGGAAAGGATGAAAGATGCCAAAAACATACCTGTAGTTTGCCATTGTCAATCTGAACATACTTCAATGCAAGATCACTGATCAATACGATATCTTGTTGAAGAAGGGCCTGTCCGGCCGAATGTTTGGCAGCGTTCGCGAAGGCACGCAAAATCATAACACGAACGGGCGTATCTGGAACACTGACAAGGATGTTAATGAGACGTTCGTAGATGCGATTTCGGCGGTTATCACAGAATTCCGCATTGAAACCCGCATTCAGGAGTGCCATTCTAAGTGCATCACCCACGGGAGCAAGGTAGTTCGGGGCATAGTTGAACAAGGCCTTCTCCAGAGTATCGTAGTGGAAACGTGTGGCAATGGCTTCCGAATCGACGGGTCCACGCATGATGGCAGCGATGGCGGAAAGTTCCTCCGCCGAAAGCGGCACATTCTGGGCGGCATTATATTCATTGAGTCTGTTGAAAGCGACCTCTGGCGGGACATCGGAGAAGATGATGAAGTTGGTCACAGGGCAGAGAGGTCCACGGGGCCGCTGCTTATCGATTGGAAGGCAGGAATTCGGGAGAGCTTGAGCGCCACTTCCAGGAACATAGCGTCCGCCACCGGTGAAGGGGTCCGCGTAGGATCCGCCACCGTTTGTAGAACCGGATGAGGGGGCTGTCGTGTAGCTGCCGCCGCCAGTGAGGGGATCAACATTGCCAACAGGCGCGAATCCGGCGATATTCGGGATTTGAAGACGCAAAATGTTGGCAATTTGGGCAATCTTCGAAATCGGGAGTTTGTAGGTCTCGACGAATCGGGTTGCTGCTTCCTGTGGATCCTCACCAACGTTGTAAGTCAGCTTTGCCATGGTGCCATCATCCAACTTCACATCAAACACGTGATCGTACTTCTTTCCATTAACGACATTGCCGACAACATCGCGAGTCGATTCAGCATGGCGTTTAGCGTTTTTGGTTTGATCGTAGCGCGCCGCTTCAGGGACATTGGCCTTGATGTAGTCGACGATTTCATTGAGATAGGAAATCGGCAATCCATTGGTACGGATAAACGTTTCCGCAGCAACAACGGGATCCGTTCCTTTACGGTACTTCAAATCGAGAGCTCGGCCAGCATCATCGAGGGTCACTTTGATATTGACTTCCGGCGCCTCCTGTTGAGCCAGCATCTTTGCTTGGATCTCAGTCCGTTCAGATATGTAGTGGGTCATGCGAACGGAGTATTCTTCCAAAACGGCTTCAGGAGCGGTACGATCAGGCGAAGGCGTGAAAACGTAGACATAGCCATCACTGCCGCCGACGGCAACGTCATTGTTCGGCAGGAAAGCGACTGACCATGCACTTGTGGCCGCAATCTGGACACTTGTGAGGAAGACGGGGGTGAGATCAGCGCCGACGGAGTAGATCTCGATGACACCGGTCTCCATAGCGACGGCAACAAGGGTAGTGGCCAAGTTTGAGGTTTCGGGTGTGACAATGGCGAGGCTACAAACAAAACACTAGTTTAAGCTTTTCAAAACGGCAAAACAAACCTGTAGATGTATTCCTCCGGCTGGGTGCTAACCACATGGACCGGCTTCTCGAGTTCTCGATTGAACACTCGCAGTTTACCGTCATTACAACCGGTCATGAAGTTGCCATCGTTGAGAATCACAATCGATCGAACGACATCATTGTGGGCCGCGAATGTTCGGAACAGCTGATCGCCTTGCCATTGTTTGACGGTTCGGTCTGCGGATCCTGTCAAAACGCTATCGGCTTGGTCATCGAAGGAGTTGATTGCCCAGACAGAATGTGCATGGCCGACGAGTTTGAGGTACTGAAATTTATATATAAACATTGACGAATCAAAGTAATAATCAAACAAACGTACGTCAGCATTGTTTCCACTGACAATCGCATCCAAGCTCCAGATAATCGCGTTGTGGTCCCATCCACCGCTCACGAGGAAGCTGTACTTGCGGTTGACATGTAGGCAGCACACTGAAAAGACAAATTTATATATAAAGTTTTAACAATGGGACTCAACAAACCATTCTGGTTGTGTCCCTTCAGCACAATGAAAGGCACAGTGTTGTTTCCCTCGTAGACAACAATGCTGCCATCCTTGCGACCGCCAAAGATAAACTGGGTTCCTCTGTATTCGACAAACTCAAGGGAGTTGATGGCCATCGGCGGTGATGGGGTGTAGGATATGAGTTGTTTCGTGCCTTCCGGATCATAAACGCTAAAAACAAGGGTTCCAAATCATTTCAAAAGCATAATAAGACTTACCCTTCATTTCGCCATCCTTTGATGGATTCATCTCGACTGCAGGTCAACAGCATGTCAACACTAGTGGCAAGAACTTGTTTGATGTCATTATTGTGGGCTTGAAAGCTTGCCGCGAGACGGAATTCGATCGGCTGGATGTCAGACATGGCAGGTGATGATACTGGCGCTGAAAGAGAAAAAGCTTGAATGTGGAAATGAAAAGGAAACGCATCAGCATCGCGTAAAAAACAACTCTTAACGAAAAGGGAAAGAGCAAAATGACCACCCGAACCACGACCTCCGAGTCGCAAAAAGCTCTTTTTTTATACATATTTCTTCATGAAGCACGCTTGCTGTACTATGAGTAGGTCGATTTGGCTACGTACAGACTAACGATTACAAGAATTGAGGAACATGAGAAGCTAGGAAGATGTGTCTGCGGAAACATCCTTTCTCCCGCTCCTCCTCTATGCTGACCAATATTCGCGGTGAGAGTGCGTTGGGGTGGTCAACCATACAACATAATGCTTTTTCATTGAATCATTTATAAAACAACTAATTTGGCAACTTCGGCATAAGCTTTTTGTGAAGAAGTAAAAAGCAGTCTATTCATTAGAATTGCAAAAACAAAATTTGAATTACTTTTTTTTTCTTAGTTCAAATGGTAATGGAATAAACAAGTTGCAATCATTTTCATTTTGTATGATTTTTTGCAGTAATGCTTTTTCAATGGAGATTTCCTTTTTCCAAACTTTTTTAGCACCAATAATACGTATATAGGTTGAACTTTATGTAATTTTCTTTTGTTATTTTAGTGCTAGTAACAAATGATTACAGTTTTACGCTTTTCCTGCAACTTGTTTACGCTTTTCCTGCAACTTTACAAAATGGCACTATAATTTTAGCACGATCTTTGTAAAAAGTTAAAAGAATAGTCAGGCATATTAATCATCATTCATCGTCCGATTTTGCGGTGCACCTGTACCACACCCCCTCGAGAAAACGATAATCCGATAAAGAAGTCAAACCTTCGATCATTACACCAAGCCGTACCCCTTTTTAAAATTTTGTACCCTAGATAATAGTGACAATTTACCTTATCGTGGGCCTTGGCTACAACATATAAAGAAGCTACAATGGCTGGGGAAAGGAGTACGTTAAACGAGAAAGCAGTCAGCAAATATTGCATTCGTGCCGTCTTTCCTGTGACGATGAAGTCAATTTTTGTCATCGCATTGGCGTCAATTTTTATTTATTCTGTTTCTGGTGATCCTCCTAATACGCCACAACCACTTACTAACGCAACCTCGCCGAAACCAACTAACCCAAGTTCGCCATCGCCATGCCCGCCAGGATGGTACTACGCTACTGACCTGGAGCAATGCTACCTTATTCCAAACGTGTTTTTAAAGTTCGACGACGCAAGGTTTTACTGTGCGAATGATGCCGGTGGCCAATTAGTTTCAGTGTACGATGCCGTCGAGTATTATGCTATTTCTGGTGAGTTTTCTGTAAACTTACATTCGAAAAGCACCAAAACACCCATTTAAGTCTACCTCCAACAACAAATTTTCATCCAAGCCTGGTCAGCATGGATCGGCCTCCAAACATATCCCTACGCACCGTACTTCCGATGGTTGGATCGCCATAACGCTAATTACACACATTGGATCAATGGCACAGCTCCCGCACACACAAATGCCAATGCGTGTTTTGCGTGGAATAAAACAAAGCCGAATGATGGCTGGTTTATGAGTGATTGTAATCAGCAGCGTCCTTTCATCTGTAAGCGGCATGCTGCCATTTGCCCCGACACCAATGTCAACGGAAACAGTGGCGTCATCACATCCCCGAACTATCCAGGCCCCTATGACCTTGAAGTTGCTTGTGCTTATCACATTACCGTCCCTGAAGGACACATTGTCCAACTTTCTTTCAATCTCGTCGTGATGGACCCCTACAGTAACATCACAATCTACGATGGTCCCACCACGAAATCACCCGTTTTGGAGCTTATTTCGAGTACATCCATTCAAAACGTTGTCGAATCGACGTCGAATTCTTTGAGCGTTCAGTTTTTCGCGAGTAACTATGGTGGATCAGCCTATATTGGATGGTCGGCTACTTTCAAAGCAATGTGAGAGCCAAATTATCTTGAACTTGTCGAATTTGAAAGTTACAGAGTCCCAGTAACGCTAAGCGGCGCCCTCACATCGCCAAAATATCCGCACAACTACCCCGATGAAGACAAAAAAACGTATAAACTCAACGTTCCACTCGGATACCGTGTCCTTGTCACCATTTGGGACTTTGTGACGGAAGAAGGCAGTGATTACCTTACGATCAGTGATGATAGCGATTATTTGCTTGAATGGGCTGGTGATATGAGCTCACAAGTTCCGAAGAGCGTACGGTCGCATAATAACACGATGACCATTGATTGGTCGTCAGACATGAATACCAACTTCAGGGGCTGGAATTTGACTTGGGTTGCTGATCCGATTTGGGGTTAACGGTTGTGGGGTTTTTGGTTTACTTTTTGTACCTTTTAATAAAACTGTTTGAAAAGTTTATGCCGTTTTGGTTCGAAGAGTTTTGTGAAGTCGATAATTTTCAATGGAATGTCTGTTTGGCAAAGTGTGCCAAACGTTAGCGTTCATTTTATGCAAATTCCGAATTTCAACATTTCACGTTTATCAGTTCATCAAAAAGTACATCTTTGAGCGATGTTCGCCATTTTACGCTTGTATAAAATGGTTTCAAACATGTTTGACACTTTACTTCTGCATTTGCGCGGTCATTCATGTCATTCGCCGAACTCTTGTCCACCGCGTTTCATTGCGCACAACATTGCCTGATCACTTGCAATTTGCAGCAATGCCCGACTCCGACAATGAATCGTTTTACTCGGCGACTTCCTCATTCAAAAACAACAATGCTTACGAGAAGGAGTTCGATTCGATGAGTGAAAGGGATCTCTTTTCTGACAGCGAAATTGATGTCTCCGGCGATGAATTGAACTCAGCTTCCGTGGATGATGCTCCGCCCGTCCTTTTCCCCGACACCGGTCGCGAATCGCCTCGATTAGAGCTCCGAGATGGCCAAACTGTCCAGCACTTTATTGCTAATCCTGATAAGGTTAGTTTCTCGTCGTTTTGATCTGATGTTTGTAGAAATGTATTGCAGATTTTCCGAACACCATTCCGCGCCCCTTACCTTGCCCAATTCGCGTATTTGACGTCTCCAAGTTCGATTTGGGTTCGCTTATTGCATCATATCACTGACAAGTTGGAGCTGCCGACTGCGTGAGTTGATTTGTATAAATTTTTGTCGCATTTTACCATCGTTAAAGTCGTCTTTTAGTGGCGATCTCGAACCAGCTGTCATCGAAAAACGCAAGTATGCCATGGCACCAATCAAGGAAGACGTTCTTGGCCGGGCTCGAATTCTTGATTTCAATGAGGATCGCAGTATGGCCTATGTCTATTTCATCGATCACGGCGATGCTGGTGCCGTCAATGTCGCTGATCTTTTCGCTCTTCCGGAAACGTTTATCTACCACCCATGGCAAACGATTCCATTGAAGCTTCACGGGGTCAATCCTAACAATATGGTTGGTTTTTTTGGTTTTATATATATTTCAATGATTTAAGTTTATAAGCATGTTTCAGAAATACTGGACTGCCAAGGAAGTACGTGCCCTCAAAAAGACCCTTTCCCGTTTCAAGTACCTCTGGGTCGAGCCAATCCCGCTCACAGTGTACCCCAATGATGACGGTTATCACTATCCCGCTTCAATCCGTGGTCTCACGGATGCCGAATATCAGGACATCCTTAAACATGGAATCCCTGATAGCTCGAAAGGGGATCAGATTGCTCAAGTCTATTTCGCCGAGTTGAACGAACCCATTGTGCCGTGGTATGAGCACATTGATGGCACTAATCAGAAGTCGTACCCTTTATTGGATCGGAACTTCTTTGACAAGTTCCCATTCAAGCCTATGGAGCGTGACTACATGCTGATGGAGCGAGTTCCACCGATTCCTTTTTGGGCGAATAACAGCTTTCCACAGCTTCGTTCTGGCTTCGGGGAAAAGTTTATCTTTGATGGCAATAAGCTGTGGACTTTTGTGATGAATGCGAACGAGGCAAGCCTTTAGATTCGTTTTTTGGATTAGAAATAGTTTTCCGTTCCAGAATGCCCATCCAAACCGCTTCTTCGGCTATCGCCTTGACATCGAAAACAAAGACACGACCAAACCCAACGACATGAGCCGTTTTCGGCGTTTCATCAACGAAGCCGTCGCTTTGTCGGATCAGCTTCGCACCTTTTATCACAACAAGGATAATCTACACCCCATGCCATTTGAGGACGTCCAGGACGCGCTAAACGATGGAATCAATGTCTACGCCATCGTCGAACAGCCCCACAATGATCTCCTGTGCAGATTTCACTTCCAACGCGTCAAGATTCTAACCTGCTTTGGCACCGACAAGGACACTTTCGTTTACCGAGTTCAGATGCTCGATACCGGCAACATTGAGCATTGTATGCCAAGTAGTGTTTATCACATTCATCCCTCGTGAGTTTTGGCAATCTATATGTTTTATTTTAATTGGTTGTTGTGATTTTAGCCATCTCGAAGTGTATCCATTGAGCTATTGCTTCTATTACACTTCGCTGAAACCCGCAAACACAAATGAAACCTGGATTTCGCGCGAGATCAAGCATTTCAACCAGGAAGTGCTCAAACCAATGAAGGTCTACGTTGTGGAACTGGTCGAGGACGGCGAACCGTTGGATCTCGCAAACCCTTTGGAGATTTCTACGATGACTCGAGTTTTGACGCCATTGGAGAAACCAGTCGAACAACAAATGCTGGATAGTGGATTTGCTGCTGTGAATGTGGGAGAGAATCGATTTGATTTGTTGTCGGATCTTCGGTTCACGGGTGAAACACGAGCGCAACGATTCGCTGAAAACATGTCTAAACATGGCAGATTTGGGTGATTTTGGTTGTTTTTCTTTTGTAGATCATTACTCACGTAGATCCATGTCAGTTTTTGTTTGCTTTTTGGAGTTGAGTGAAATGTGAAATAAACAGTGTTACATTATCATAACAACATAAATAAAGATACTAAAATAGCAAGACTCCAGACGCTAGTCACAGGTGCCCCATCGTAGGGCGCCGGATCTTCCAAAGGTTCATCACCATTAGATTCAAAAGCTTGAAACAGGCTATTCATGTACAGTTGGACGGCTTTGTGCGACAAATCCCCATCGCAAAGATATGATTCTCGATCCTCGCTGTACATGATGTACTGTTTGCCGGCATCTGGATCCCCCGGCGTCTCACGGAGGAACAGTGGCAACGTTTCAATGATAACGCACTCCTCGCAATCCTCGACTGCCGTTTTCAACCGATTCCAGCCAGGAGCATTGATTCTGTCGATTTTGTAGGGGTTGAAGTGATAACAGTCCAGGGATTTGTTTTCCCAGAGCAGGTTTTCCATCAGCACTGCTTTCCTAAAAACATTCCATTATGTGTTTCACTTATGCCTAAAAGACAGACTCCTTATCAGCTGCCGACGCATCTGGTAACATGCTATCGCCATCCGGCAATACAGGGACCATGTTCGGAAACGGTTGAATGATAATAATTTTCTTCGCAGTTCTCGCGTATTCTTGCAAGTATTCCGTGACAGTTTCAACCGTTCTATCAGCTTTTTCATCCGCGTCGAACGGCTTTTTGAAAGCTTCCACGTTCTCGAGCCTTTGGTTGATGATAAGGATCTCAGGCTCATATTTTTTGATAATCTCCGGCAGCATGTTCAACAGCTTACTGCAAATCGGTCGATTTAGCGTCGGAAACACGGTACATCCTTCCTGAACGACGACAACAAAGGCATCGGCATGCCGAACATCTTCATCCTTGACCAGTGAGTATAAATGCATCGCGCGTTCATCCCCGGCGATTACGATCGTTTTGCCTTCACCCTCTTCGGCAACGCCCTAAAAAGGTGAAGTTAAATAAAGTCGAAGTTTGTAAAAAAAGGAGAAAACAAACAGCAAAGATGCAAAGATAAGTGTTTGGCGGTGCATCGGCTCTGACGAAGTGCGTATAATCGAGCGCCGGGTAGATTTGGCAATTGCGCAATTCGTTAATGTCGGCAGCACATTCGATTTGGATTTTTTCATTATGTTGCATTGCAATGAGTTTCTGTAAGCGAGAATAAAGTTCGGAAAGACAGGAAAACGGGACTTACAGCTTTCCGTGCGCTCATTGTTGTCACTTCTTCGCTGTAGTCGTCGGAAAAACATAGTTGTAGTACTGTAGATAGAAGCAATGTACTGTATATTAGGTGTTTTATTGGCATTATAGGATCCTCAGTGATTGCTAAGCTGTTTATTGTGTTTTTAGAAAGATTATGCAAATCTTTGTTCAAATTTTTTTTCAATTTTGTTGGTTTTTCGATGAAAGTTACAGTATACTACCGTAATCTGTCTATGATAACGTTGTCATGTGCTATCTTTTCACTATTTCTATTAAAACATGTTTTCAATCTTTCATCGAAGAGCGCAACAGCTCCGGCAACCAGTGCCAAAAGCGCCCATACATCCATCCTGGTTCTTCCCTTCCATAGCAACCGTTGCCAAGGACCAGCATTGCGTCTTCCTTTCTTTTTATACACGCTTTATTTTATTCCCATTCTGTTTACCCTGACTCTGTTGCCACTTTTTAGCCTATAATTGCTACTTTTAATAACAAAACTTTTACCGAATGTGTAAGTTTCAATACTTTTGGGGCTTTCAAACCATTCCATCGTTCTAGCTTTCAACCCCGCTGAACGCAAATGGGTTCGAGCACTATGGGAACCAGCACTTAACATTGAAACGACCAAGCAAAATGTCGCCGTCGGATCATTCAGTGGTGCCGAAGCAAGTCTGATCGTCGTCGATTCCCCCTATGCCGCCCCGAAGCGCCTTGTCCACATGAAAGGACTAACTCTCGCCGGCGACGTTGCCCTAACGAATCAACCCGTGGGCACTGTGCCATTCATCGTTGATAACGGTGTTGCGCCATGTGTTGCCGTCGCGATTCAAAACAGTTTGCTCGTCTATCGAAACATGAAACCATACTATCGGTACAATATTCCATTTTCTGAGACTGAAGACCTGCCTCCGGGAGAAGCACATCTCTGGGAGCAGGCTGTCGTCAAAGAAGCTATCGATGCTGACAAATTGGGACAAGATTTGAATGTTTGTTTTGATTTTTATGCTTATCAACCATAATAGAAGTTAAAACTTTCAGGAAATCCGTCTCTCAAATGGCATTCTAAAAATGAGTTTCCACAGCCAATATTTTCTAACTTCACCACCCCAAATCAGAGCTATGATACTGGCTGAAGCTGTCGAAACATATAAAAACCTCGGAAAACGACCTAACTTAAACAATGTCACAATTACTTGCTTAACGACAGTGAAAAAAGATGCATCGGTGGATGAAGTTGATGTTTTAGTCATTGGGACTGACCATGGAAAAATATATTTCGTCGACGGCCAGACTTATCAACTATTGGAAAAGATTCAACTCCCATCTGATTACATTCCATATAAGCTAATCACCGCTGGCGAATTCATGGAAGACAGTGGATTCCATCTTTTTGTGATATCCCGTGGGCGAGAGGAAGTATTACTCATAACAAAGTCCTCTAACCATGGTGTTATCATAAAGAAGGAAATCTATCTGAAATCATACGTTGTAACGGCTGTTGTCACAAAGATGAAGCATGTCGTCTTCGCTACACGTGATCAACGGTTACTATGGTATAATTTGAAGGGTAGAAAGCAGAAAGAGTTGCAGTTAGCTGATCGGGTTATCGATATGGAAGTGTTTTATCATGATGCGAGGAACTATTCAGGTAAATATAACTTTTTAGCTATCAAATTAAGCCTTGATTATAGGAATTTTGATCGCCTTCCCGCAAAAAGTCGAAATCCATCTCGAACCCTCATTCACCTGTGTCGACACGCTAAAAGTATTCGAAGAAAGCCACATCCAATCGATAACATGGATCAAATATGGTCGATATGGCCGTGAGCCAGAGGTTCTACTTGTTGGATTCGGTCTCCCCGTCGACAAATGTGGCGATAATTCCGGCATGGCAATCTATATGTTTCGTCGAACAGCAACCCTCGAACCAGATCAACTTGTCGGGCCCCCGGTGCCGAAACATAAGCTCCAGATTCCGAAGAGAACAAAAGTCTACATTGAAACGACGGAACGCGAGATTAAAAACGCAAAACACATGCATTCTGTGAGACTTTTTATATATATTTTTCGACATCTTATCGACGCCATTTCAGTCCTATCAGCGCGACATGTTCCTCCTCCGCTACAAAATCACAAAAGAATACCACAACCTATCCCTCCAGAACCATGGCGCCGTCCCAATGAGCTCCGAGGCAGAAGCCTTTGACATCAGTTTGGACATAAATGGCTTTGGGCCGTCATTTCTGATCAACATAAAGGTCCGTGTCAATGCGGATATGCCGGAAAAGCCGACCAAGCGATACTTCGCTTTTAAATATGACCAAAAGTTGTACCATTTCGACTTTACACTCATCCCAGTCCCCGAAATTTTGCACAAAAACAACGAAATCACGTTCGCTAATAATGTAAAATGCCGAAACCCCGAAAAAGATCTCCGCGGAGAAGTCAAAGTTTACCTAATCAATGAATCTAAGCGGCCTCCCATCTGGCAAACACGCTTTGAAATGCCACTCAGTGAGAAACCCCAATTTTAGTTTGAATTTTGGCGAAAAAAGCAATAAAAATCATTTTACTCGAATCTAATCGCTTAATTTACAACAATACCGTATTAAAATCAATATCAGTCAACTAACCTATTACAATTAAAGCCAATGAAGCCCTCCAACAATCAAAATCGCTTCCAGGAAAGAAAAGTCAGTCAGCCGAAACAGCTGTCCCTAATGTAAATAAATAGTTTCTCTATTGGATCGTACAACCTGGGTTGGGATTGGTACACTTCTTTTTTTTCAAAATGCGTCCGTATTGCACAGCTTGTCACGTTACTGCTTCACAAAGGTACCTGTGATTAACCCGGCAAGGATGAGAGCTCCGACCCATTGATTCGAATTGAATTTCGTCCAGCAATCCGCTCGACTATTCGTGTCCACTGTCGCAATTTGCCAGGTCAACTGGGCTGCCGTCGCAGAGACAGCGGCATAAAAGGGCCATGATTGCCCCGTGATGGCACCGGCAAGGCTCAGATTTGTGATCATCGCAGCGGCAAAGCCAGCGAGCCAGGGTTTCGTGCGGTCCTGGAGGCACAGGGCACTGGATTTGACACCGATTTTAAGGTCGTCTTCTTTGTCTTGATGGGCATAGATGGTGTCATAGATAAGGGTCCAGAAGATGGTCGAAGCATAGAGTGGAAGGACGGCAACCATGGAGGAGGAAGCGATGGCATCAGCGGAAATAGCAGCCGTGAAACCCATGATGGCACTGTAGTTGATTGTGGCACCGAGGGCTACTTGCGGCCAATAGGTGTAGCGTTTTGCGAGGGGGTAGGCGATTGTTGGGATGATGGCTGTCATGCCAATCACGACGCTGGAAATGAAGGGATTTTATATATAAAAATAATCGGAAAAGTGGAATTTGGTCTGTTTGTAGCCTTTTCGAACTCAAAGTGCATTCAATTGCCCCCAAAATATGAAACAAAACTCACGTCAAAGGGTTCAACAACAAAAGACACCCCAAAGAACCACTCAACAAAACTGCCAGCAAACCAATCGCTTGAACAGTGTTCAATGCTCCACTCGCGAGGGGCCGATCAGCTGTACGGGCTACCAGGGCATCGAATCGTCGATCCCAGAGATCGTTGATTGTGCAAGCCGCTCCACGCATCAGAAAAGATCCCGCGGCAAAGATGCCAAGCAGGCGGAGATCCGGGAGACTGCCCGCCGGTGTGGCTAATGCGATGCCCCAGGCGCCGGGCCAGAAGAGCAAAAATGTTCCTAAAACGTGTTGGATGGATGATAGATGTAATTCGATCGATGTCATGGCGCCCTACCAGTAGGCTTGTCAAACCGCATTAACCTCAAATAAGGTTGCGATCGATCGGGCGCCGCTTGCACCAGCGTTGCAGCCGGCGAAAACACGACCTGCCTCCAGTTTCGGGGTGCCGTCCAGGTCGAGCTGCTCGTCGCGTACAATAGGCATGACCGTTGGGGCTGGCAGAGGGCGACACGTCGAAGGACTAGCATTTCGCACCGGAGCCCGAGCTGGCTCAAAGCCCTCCTGGAAATTTGGGTGCTTGTGAAAACGAACAACGAAAACTGCGAATGTACAACGATGTGAATGTGAAAACGACGAGACATAACAGAACAGATTTATTGAATGAACATACAATTAGTCAAATCTAACTATCACATTTATACACAGTACAAAAGCGGTGCGACACTGAACACAAATTGAAAAATCGACAAATTCACAAGTCTCGGTGTGGTGCAAAAACGTTCAGACGGGACGCGGAAAAAAACACATAAAAGTATCGTTCGAGGTCAACGAGGGGTTTTCTCAATACCCCTATGGGCCTTGCCCTACGTCGCCGAATCACTCCGACGACCGCTCACTTTTCATCAAGTCAGTCAAACACGCCCTGAGGCCTTCAACTTCAATTCCAATTCAACCATTATACTTCGCAACAGAGAAAATGTACAAAATTAAAAACAAAACAAAGATAAATGGGTAAGTGGAATGAAGGTAAAGTGAAAATAGATTTAGACTGTGTGATAATATTATTAAAAACATGCAAAAGTGTAAAAGTATACAAGATCAACAAATTGTGACTAAAAAGGCGTGACCCTGACATTATGCACGCCAATTAAATTAGGGTGAGTCAATAAAAAACGTATTACGGGAGATAACAAACAAAAACTGAGACCAAATAGGTGGAAACGATATTCAAAGGGGTTGGCTGATAACGAATTTTGGCGGTATCAGGGGAACGCGGAACGTGGGATGCGATGGATTTTACTTGTTAGCCTCTTCGCAGGCGTCGATCCAGTCGGAGTAGACGTCGATGGGTTCGCTGAGGTAGTTGATGTTCGTCTGGAAGGACTCCTGACAAACTCTGCATGCGATGAAGCCAACGTTGCGAGTACGGTCCCTGCAAAGGTCAATAATAGTTCGCTCATTTCATTCGTGCGGATTTTGAAAAAAAGGGTGGACGAGGGCCCGGGGGGAACGTGTTTTTACGTGGGGCCGACAAATAGGTAGAAATAAAAAAAGACTCACATTTTGACGTCGCAAACCTTCTCGTGATTGCAGAAAGGACAGTCAAACTGAGTGTCAAGGGGCTGGATGGTCTTAGCCTTCGTGGGGGCAGCACGCTGGGACTTTCGTTTTCCCATTGTTGTGATCTATAAACATAAACATGTAAGCAAAGCAAATATAACAACGATTTTCAAAAATATAAAACAGGCAATGAAACCTGTTACAAAATTCCACTTATTTCTTCACCCACAAAGCACCCGCCTTTATTTCATTCCAAAAACGCGATACAAAACCAATCGGTTAAACAAAAGTGTGTTAAAAACGTGAAAAAACAAAAACATTCACAAATAATTTAAAAATTCCAAAACAATGCCCTCCCCTCACTGAGGCTTCGAACGATCACGCTGGCTAGGCTGATAGTTAACTTTCAAAGTGCGGAGATCACGGATAAGATCACTGGGAAGACTGCCGGTAACGCTGATGGCGTAGACACCGGGAACTTTGTGGTTGATCTTTTGCCACTTGCAAACCCACGAATGTTCATTGTCCGTGGCACCGATCATGCCGTTGAAGTTACTGCTTGTGGCTTCGGAAACGCGTTCACTGTCATTTCGCATGGCCAGGAAGTCATCGCAATTGTCGCAGCCATCCTTTACAAATTGGTCAAAGGTTTTGATCAGTGAACAGACAAGACAGGCTCGAAGTTGGCGGAGATCGGTCGGAACTGTTTCGGGGTTCATTGTGGGGTGAGCTGTAATGTGGATATACGATTAGAAATGGGTTTCATGGTGTTGAGGTTGAAAAAAATATATAACGACAATAAGAAAACGCGAATAAGGCGGCAATGGAAAGTAAATCAAGCAAGATGATGGAAAAATCCATTCTGCGCTGTATTAGTATGGTGGTCATACAAATGGAGGAAAACATAATAGACTAGATAGAAAACCACAACCACCAATCGAATAAAGGAAAAACGGAAACTGAATGGCAAGTTCCAAGCTTTTGTAAAGCCAAAAAAAAGAACCACCAACTTCGCGTTCAAAACATAATAAACTGGGACAAATTTCGCGCTCAAAACATGCTCATCGTCATAACGAACCTTCTAGAACAGAGAAAATAAAACACAACAGCACAGGAAGATGGAAAATCGCGAAATAGATATCGAAAGAAAGCTTACAACGACGACCCCCACTAACACGGCGGATGCGTACGCACTTGTCAATACTCTTAGCGCGAATAGCCCTGCTCATGTTGGACGACTTTGATTTTCGCTCGCAGCTGTGCTTCGACTTTGTTGGGCGTTGTTCGTGTCTCACATTTTTCGATTTTATAAATTTTGCTTCCGACTTTATCGTTGCTTTTTCTTTTCAATCGATATTCGTGACCTTTTGGCATGTTTCTAACATATGTGTCTTACTTTAAAGACGATGTGTTCGCGTTTTAGCTCGGTTTTTTATGTTTGTTTTTCGTTCTACTTTTGTTCGCATTCCGATTCCTTTATTAAGTCTCTTCTTTTTCAGTTGCAACGATGGCCGTCAGCGCATCTCAACTCGTCAAAGGCAAGGTCCTCAGTGTCATCGGTGACGAAGACACCGTCGTCGGATTCTTGCTCGGCGGCATCGGCCAACTCAACAAGGCCCGTAAGCCCAACTACCTCATCGTCGATAAGAACACGACCGTTCTTGAGATCGAAGAAGCCTTCAAGGAGTTCGTCGCCCGTGACGATATTGCCATCATTTTGATCAACCAACACGTCGCTGAAATGATCCGTTTCACCGTCGATCAGCACACTGCCAGCATTCCAGCTGTTTTGGAGATTCCATCCAAGGAAATGCCTTATGATCCTAGCAAGGTTTGTTGTTTCGAGAATAAGGGTCGGTTGTACACATTGAAATTTTTGCAGGACAGTATCTTGAACCGTGCTCGCGGTATGTTCAACCCCGACGATTTCTAAATATTTTATATATTCGCATACGACCTTGCCTGTTCTTTCCTAGTTTCCATCGGTCAGAAGGTTTAGTAAGTCTATCCCTTAATGCTATAACTCATTCACTTGGCTTTTTATATATATTTTTTGTATATTTTTTCTTCCATTTCACGTATCTGTGATAACTTTAACGTTAGTTTAACACGACAAAGTATTCAGAGGATTTTAATCAATAATTTTGATAATAAAAATAGTTTTTTGGGAGAGGAGATCCGTCGAAAAGATATGGGCATCGAAGTGGGGAATGTAAATGTTTGAAAAATGCCGAAAGGAAGGGTATTATTGAAAAACAAGGCGCCCATTGGCAGGTCCCTTCTCGCAGGACTCATATTCCTCGTGGACTGACTGAATCAAGCGTCGCACGACGCTTCTCACGGATCGGATCTTCCCGGTCCGAACTGGCCATAGGACACCGGGCCGGACGGCGCTCGCCTTGCTGCTGGCGAGCCACGCGCCCGCATCGGCTTCCAAATGTCGGCGAGAAAACGAGGAACAGAAAAGCCTGAGTGAGTTGAAACCCTTTTGCAGATTCAGTCAAATTTGTTAAGTCGAAAATTGACAAAATGGCTTCAGTGCCGGTTCGACCCGAGCTCGCTTAACAAAACGTCAACAATCAGCAGTGTCAGGGAGGTCGGTTCATGAGGGCCATGATAAGCCATCCGCGACGGAGCGTCGATCCACAACCGAACGGCAATCTGTGACGAAACGCGAACGTGATGGATTCACGCCCGAAGCCAAGGCTGCCATGAAGCAATTTACGCTTCAAACAGTTCAAAATGGAATTCATAGCTTGCGGTTAAAGTACGCTGAGATGAAGGGGTTTACACCCGCGGACCCGAGTAAAACACATTTCGAAGCGAATTTGACGAAATCTCGATACAAAGATGTGCCATGTTGGGACAAAACTCGCGTCGTATTAACTTGGCCTCCAGGCGTTCAGGGGGACTTTGTTCACGCCAATCGGGTCACACATGAAATACTGGAATCACAACAGTTTATCTGTGCACAAGTCAGTTACATTACTTCATTGAAAAAGGCTACCGTAACTGGTACCGTACCCCCTTCCAGGGCCCCCTCGATTCCACCGTCGGCGATTTCTGGCGTTGTGTTTGGCAAGAAAAAGTGAAAAACATAATCATGCTGTGTAAAACGCAAGAAATGGGCAAAGACAAGTGTGCCCAGTACTGGCCCCTCAATCCCGGTGGCACGATGGTCCATCACGGGCTGACGATAAAGAACGACAAAGTCGACAATAGCGATCGAAGCTTCATTCACACTAAACTAACCCTAACCTATGAAAAGGAAAGCAGAGTTGTCGATCATAGGGCAATGGTGGCATGGCCCGATAAATCCGTGCCGAAAACGCCGATGGCACCCTTTCGAATGCTGCAATACAGTCGGAAGAGCCCGAAAAACGTGACACTGATCCATTGTTCGGCGGGTGTGGGTAGAACGGGAACGTTGGTGATTATTGAGATGATGTATCGGTGGGTATTAACATTAATCGACTTATGATGACTGAAAATGGCTTCAATCAACTTTTCGTGCTGAGACATTTTGGATGTGCACGTGTACACTAGTGTAAAAACTTTGTATTTTCGTGTGCCCTCAAAAATGGTCTCAACACGAAAAGTCAATTATTATAAACCGCAAAAAAGTTTCTTTTTACAGAAGCCTGACCAAAGGCAAAATCCCCGACGTCGCCCAACTCGTAAAAGACGTCCGATCTCAAAGATCACAAGCCGTCCAAGTTGAGGATCAATATTTGTACTGTCATTACTCGATTTTACAACTTCTTCACATCAAGAATGCTGTCCCGTCGCATTTGATCAAACGTAACCCCCATTTTTCAGTTTTTTTTTACCAATTTGGCATTTACAGACTTTATAAAAGAATACGAACACTACCTGAAAATCCTCAATGACAACGGCGGAAAGAACCTTCCCATTCAAGCGACATCAATGCCGAATCCCTGTGCCATGTGTACTCGGATTGCGGCACATATCAATGATCCAAAGAACAATGCCGATTCACCACCATCGGACAGCAAGAAACTCTGTGGTGACAGTAAGCGTGAAATTTCGACGAAGGAAGTTGCTGGTGGCCCTGTACAGCCGGATCGACGTGCCACATTGATGAAAAAGTTGAAAACGCAGAAGGAGAAGAAGACGGATGTGAAACCGAAGGGTGGAAAGGACGAGAAACCGGCTCAAATGCCGTCGGATTCTGGAAAGGAAAAGGAAAAAGAAAAAGAGAAGAAGCCCGAGGCCCCGCATCCTACTCCATCTCCAGCAGTGGGTGTCACAGAGAGTCCACAGATGACACAATCACCCGATCCTGGACAGACACAGATTCCGACGATTGAACAAGTCGATGAACCAGTCAAGCCGGCGGATAATCTACCGGTGGCAGCTTCGGTTGGCATTTTTTTGAGTTTTTTCGGCATTTTTACTGATAATGTTGCAGAAAGAACCCACCGGTGCCTTTCCAATGCCCGACAAGCCATCCGAATCCCCATCGACACCAGCACCACCAGTCGTTTCGGCCGAAGCAGCCACGAATCCGTCGGCCGCCGCACCCCATTCAGCGACGCCAGCAGCAGCGCCATCATCCCAAATACAAAGTCCACAACAGCCTGCGCCTGCCCCAGCCGCCACGACCCCATCGGCACATCATCCACCTGCCAATACGCCAGCACCGAGTACACCGCCACAAGCCGGAAAGTTTCAATACAAACCTGCAGCGACGTATACGATCCAACACGCGGGAGGGAAGAAAGCCATCGTGTATCAACGGAACAATCAGCCCTTTATCAAGGCACTGGCAACACCGGCGGGCCAAGCCCAACCACAGGTCCTTGTCGCGGGTCAACAAAATGCGAATCAACCAAATGCTTCGACACCTCCGGGATAGTTTTTATCTATACATAAATTATTACGAATATCGATTGGTTTTGGTTATTTCTAATATGGATTGGGTTTGTTGGGGGAGTGTATGGACATACGCGCGCGCTGCATTTTTCACGCTCGCACGGAGTCCCAGCCGAGACTCACCACGAAAATCGTGAAATCCTTAATTTTTATCGTTTTTGATAATTTCTTCTGTCAAAAGGTTGCTTGGGGCTTCTGATGCCATACCAAGTGCAAAAAAGTGAAATCAGAGCCGCCAAAAGGGCGAAATCAAATTTTGTTTTTGACGAAGTTACTCTTATAACGAAAACTCATAAGGGGGAAAAAACCGACGCTAATGTCGCGCGCGCGTAACAAGGGAAGGGCGCCAACATTCCATCACCGATTTGGACAGGAAGAAAACTGAAGATGCCCTGGCATAACGTAAGACTTTCCCTAAAATATTAGCGGCAGCTTGCCATTGGCGACCGAGAAAAATGCCATCAAAATCATTTTCACCCGAACTTTGAACGTCTATAACTTTTATTTTAACAGGTTTTTCACAAATTGAAATGATAAAAGTTGTAGAAAGGGCATTTCTCTATGCTTTTTCTTAATGTGCCAAAGTAGTTTTATCGATTGGTTTTTCCAAAAAAATTATTGTTATTTTCTGTTTTTTTCAATGAATTTTTTCTCAATAAGTAATCGATAAAATTACTTTGGCACATTAAGAAAAAGCATAGAGGAATGCCCTTTCTACAACTTTTATCATTTCAATTTGTGAAAAACCTCTTAGAATAAAAGTTTTAGACGTTCAAAGTTCGGGTGAAAATGACTTTGATGGCATTTTTCTCGGTTGCCAATGGCAAACTGCCGCTAATATTTTAGGGAAAATCTTACGTTATGCCAGGGCATTTTCGGTTTTCTTCCCGTCCAAATCGGTGATGGAATGTTGGCGCCCTTCCCTTGTAAGGGGCGTGTATGTCTATCCCTGGGAGTGTATGCTGTGTAGGACGCGCGAGGGAGGGTTAGTGTACTGTTTGCGCAACATCCTCAAACTCAACCATTTAAAAGCCACGGATTGCGTTCCCTGTTGTCATTTTATGCCGAATAGTGTGTCTTCGTAACAGCATACATATTTTATTCCTTTCATCATGCCGTATCCCTTTCGCAAACTCCCCTACGACTTCCAACACCGCATCATTAAACTTGCTACCAAGGCCGAGCGGTACATGATCCAAGTTGCCGCTGGCAAGTTCAGTTTTGGTCCGCGAACCCTTCAAACTGCAACAAAAGGCGATTTATGTTATATTGATAGAAGTGGAGAGGGATTGTCGATAACCTTCTATCAGGACTCCCCGGTAATGGTGTCAATGATGCAGATATTTCCCCCGATGCACCAGTATTTTGTTTGAAATCTCTACATGTCGATGTTAGCCGAGAAAAGCTTGATAGCCTAACACCAGAATTTACGCACAATTATGTCTTGCAGCCTGAAGAATTGCATTTAGATTTCTGTGACGGATCTAGAAGTTTTTTGGAGGAGGCAGCATCAAAAATATTTCCTCGTAATGTAAACCACCTTTGTTTCATTTTGGAAGACGATTTAGACTTCCTCGCAATGTATGCCATTTTTCCAAACGTACACAGTTTGGAAATAGCTGGTGGTCTTCAGGATTCCTGGATGGAAGACATTTGTAGGTCACAAATACTTAAATTGAAGACCATTGTGATATATGCTCCATCTCCATTCCATAACCCGGAGGAACCGCCATGGAACATTGACGATTTTGTAACATTTTTTGAGGTTTGTTTCTGGGCTTGTTTTAGTAACATTTGTTTTTAATCAAATATGTATTGCAGACACAGGATTCTGAGTTTCTATTCGAAATACGCCACATTGAAGATGAAGAAGGTCTTTTGTCATCACTAACTTTTTTCGATCAAAGATTTGAGAAGAGCGGTAACGAAAGACCAACGAACTGCCGCTGTGTTATGATTCACCATGAACATCAAAACACATATTATTACGTACTACCAAAATGTAATGCTGAGGCTGCCAATACCAATGTATCAACATCCGGCGCAAGAAAACGCAAAGCTGAATAACGCCGAATGCTTTTTTCTTTATTCTTTGTTTTATTGTTTATTCTTTATCGCTTTTTTATCCCCTTTGATGTAGCGCTTCTCAAGGTTTTTACATAAATTTGATTTCTTTCCTAGCTGCTTCTGGACAAGTTTGTTGAAACTATCGGACCATCTTCGTCGGGGTTGTCCTCGGGGTCGTTTTCCTTTTGGTGTCCAGAATGTCAAGATTTTGGACCACCTGTTTTCGGAGGGAAAAGTAGAATAAATAAAACATCCTTTTGTGCATTTGTATCGTAATTTTCATTACACGGTGGCAATCTTACCCGAAACTGGAGCGAGGATTCGATCTACTTGCACCCAGAATGTGTCAAATTTGCATTCTTTCCCTTTCCCACTCAAAATGCCACCGAAAAGTTCTCCAGCGCCGTCTATTCGAATATGCACTATCTCTGTATCCTGCTTATCCTCATCAACAATGTCAATGCCATAGGACTAACCCCCTTTGTGCTCGTCATCATCGATACTGTTAGTGATAAATTTGTTTATCTCACACACAACAGCGATGAAAGCGAATTCCATGGGTATGACATCAATATTACCCAATTCAGAAAGCGTATAGACTACATTTGTGCAGACTATGATAGCACAAAAGAATGGATGGCCGAAATGTCTATCGATAAAAACATTACCAAGGAACGGTTGAAATCGGTTTATGCCTGCGTTGATGGCACTCCGGTTTGTTTGGTTCTGCTTTTTTTGGGTGAAAAGAATTGGAAAAAACGGTACTTCAGGACAGAAATACGATGCTCTTAAAGATAATGAAACGAGTTACCAACCGATTCGAACGAAATAGGCCAAAACACTGGCGCACGATGCCAGAATATAATACTTTCAATTGTAGCGATGTTAACGGTAGAACGGTTGGTTTTTACATGTTTTATGACTTTGGAACCGACCAACATTTAGATCCCGATGCCATTGGGTGTTCAAAGATGCTATGTCCAGCAAACTCGTCAATACAGGTACCCAGACGGCTATACAATGGCAAAAAAACTTGAGCCCTACGTAAACTCAGAATACGGTACCGATCGAAAACCAAAAGAACACATTTTCGACGTCGAATGTGAAGAAAGCTTTACCTTCAAGCCATTCAGAAGCAACAATGATTCTAAATTCCTCGGGGATGGCGAATGTGTGGTCCGAGCGTCGCTTATGCAAATGTCCTTCTTTTGTTGTTGCTACACGGATTACGAAAAGTGCAACGTTGCCAATGTCCATGATGACGGCCTGACGTGTCCGCAATCACTCAAATTCAAATCCAGCGTTGATCTCAAAAACGATATACCCATAGAATCTACATCCTACGCGCCGATGGGAGGAAACAAAAAGAGGATACCCGCGGATGAATTGGCGTTGGTTCCGGATTGTTATGCCAAATTTACGGTGAATTCTGAAGGTGTTGGACATGTTATCGATTTTGACCTTGTCGTTACTGATAAGGACGATGATAAGTGCAAGGATATGTTCAAAAAGCGGACTACAACTAATCCATGCCATCGTTATGAACGTTATTGCGTCGCGGATGTTGCGCCAGAGATCATTTATTGCTGTCATTTCATGGCAAGTGATGTAATCGAGGATGGGACGACGTTGCTACGGGTTCATCAACAGATTCATAAACTTTTTGAAGACGAACGAGTAAGTGGTCTCAATAGGAAAGTTTTTTACATTCTTCAATTACAGGTTACTCTAAGCCGCCTCGGCCAATGCCTTCGACCCTACGGCGATTATCAAATGACATCAGATAACGCATGCATTTTCTTCATGGACCTTGAAGCGGGCATGTTCCTCAATCTTCAAAAAGGACTTAACATTGATTTATCTACAAAGGATATGATCGAATTTGATAAGTTTATCAACACACCCCTCGGGTCTTCTAAATGGGCGGGCAGGCAATTTTATGGTCGATACAAACTGGATGATGCGCGAACATTTGGTTGTGCAGCAAAAAACGAAATACAGGATTGGCAAAACCCCAACATTACAGTTGTGCCGTTGTGGTACAAGTTTACATTTGCCGTGCTCAAATGTTTAACTTTCCCCGATGATCCTCATCGTTGCGATGATTATCTCAACCATGAAGACGATGTTATTGCTAGTATTCCAAATGATGTTCGCGCAAAAACGCTGTTACAAAAAGTTTGTTTGAGCTTATCTGTGCTTTACTGATATTCGGTTTTTCAGTATAAGTGTAACCACGGATCCACTGATAAACCCGTTGTTACTGAACGCAATTACGAAGCGTTTTGTATGGAATATGTCATGTTGGCAGGTGATGAGAATATAAGTTTGTGTGTTTTTTCTTAAACTTAATGTACTCAATTCTAACCTCTGTGCAACTTTTCGCGCTGGGAACAGCAAAGGAGGGTGTGCGCGAGTGCGCGCACAATTCAAATCGCGCGAACGCGGCTTTCTTTATGGCTGTGCGCAGGTCTTAGTGCGAAAAGTTGCTCAAAGATTCAGAGTTTATCACTGCTGGGTTTCAGTCTAAAGAACGAACACCGTAACAATATACTCGCCGCCAAAAATAATTGGCTCATGAATGCAGACGAGAAAACTGATGATACTAACTTTTTCTGTGGTATCACAGCACCTGGCACCAAAAAGCAAGATCAGGCTCGATTTTGTGTATGCACCGCAAACGAAGAAACTCCATGTAACACGGGTGACTATGTCAGGACCTTCAATATCATCGCAAAACAAGAACCAATAAGACAATACACAAATTACGCATTGCATGACGGTACCGACAGGCGTGTTTGTTCCTTACCAAGACTCGAAAATGTTGCGGATACGTGCCTTAACTTCATGGAAGTCGATACTGAACTGTCGTGTTATTTTTTGTTATATGAGAAGAAATCCAAGGCTGATATTGGTGGGTTTTAGTTAGTTTAAAAACAAAGTGTTTGAACTATAAATCCATTTAGCCTGCTTACGCGAACCGAATCTATCCCATCGCCGAAAAGACCGACGAATGAAGAGTAGACATAGCTGGCACAATTATCAGTTGTGCTTGACGGTCGAGGTTCCCGATGATCCAGGCTATCGATGCATACTCAAGGATAACACTTTCAACGGCTACGAAGAGGCAGTAATTGTGTGTTGTTGTAAAAGTAGCACATGCACTAAAGCGTATCAAGAACTTTTGAAGCGGGATCACTTCAGGGATACGAAAAGCTTTGTGGATGCCAGTTTCCTTTGATAAATTATTACTTTTTTTGTTCTTTATTATCTTCTATAAATGCTTTTTTGTTATCTTCCATTCATTTTAACAGTTACGAATACGTTCCGTGTCGCAATACATAAATTATTTATAAATTCTGTCGCAATAAAAAAAAGTTTGGTACATAGTAGTGCGCACGTTTTTTCACTCTTAAGGTGTGTTTCAACCCTTTCCCGTATTCACGGCATTAGTGCCATAGTACATACTTTCAATTACGTTCCGATGACTTCTTGGTCTATTTATGACTGCTTCTGGGTGAAAGAACCTCTCTCACCACCAGAAATTGCCGATTTCTACCTAAACCAAACCGTTGAAAAGTCTGTCATGTTAGTCGTTAACACAGCATTGGTAGTATTTGTTTTTCATGTTATTTGGACGCAATCCTCAAGTCTCGGCTCATTCAAATATTATCTATTAAATCAGTTTGTAGTTTCTCAACTTCTTGAATTTTGGCTGTTGTTAGCCGTTCCTGTTTTTCTGGGTCCATATGCCGCTATGTATACGGTATGTTTTACATAGTCATCGTATCTATGTCTACTTATGGCACTGTTTTAGAGTGGAATATATCGCAACTTACTAACAACTGAATCCTATTACCTTGTTGCATTTTGTGGTTTAATTTTATACTTTCATTCCGCGACGGCTGTTTATCTCTCACTTTTCAATCGATTTGTATTCATTTTTCGTCCCCATTTGAAAGAACGTCTCCACAACAAATACACGCTGTTAGGATTTGTGTTATTTCATGCCATTGCTGACGGTTTCTACATTTATTCAAATGTTATTTCATTCAAGGACCATGAAACCCTGGTCGAATACGCACGCAATGAGACGGGTAATATCCTTGATCGATGGCTCCAGGAACCAAGTTTCATTTATATACCTGAATACGATGGCAAAAGTCGAGCTGCCATGTTCTTCGGGCTGTGCATACTTTTCGTTTTGTTTGTATCGTTATTCGGCATAGTAATTTGGTTTATAGTCAACGTTTTTGTCGTAAAAAAGAGCTCCAAAACACTGAATGAGCTTTCGGCATTCTTATTGCTCGCAGTTTTAGCTCAAGCCGGAGCGAGTCTGGCATTCTTTTATATTCCTACAATGGGAATAGTTTACTGTTGGGTCTTTGCCGTCGACAACAGCAGTAATGCAGTAAACTTTGCGATACAGTTTTTTATTGTCAATGGCACGACTGATATGTTGACAATGCTGTATTTTGTGAAGCCTTATAAGGTGTATTGTATTGATATGATAAGCAGGGTATTGCAGATTAGAAAGAAATCTGTTATCACTGATTTTATATCGACTCATCAGTCGAGTAGTATTTTTTGAGGTTTACTTTTTTGTGATTAAGGAACTTACATCGGTACAATGAATTTGTGTTTTTCACCTGTTAAATGCGTGAAAGTGAGGGGGTCTGGGGTTCAAAAGTATGGAAAGAGTGCCTGTCATTCACTGATTTTGGAAACTTTCAGCTGCGGTAACATTGATTCAAAGTATAGTGCCGTTCCGTACAGTCTGGTAATACGTACTACGTGTGTAGTAATACCAAAAAAGTGTGTTATAGCTGTGCCATTCATGGTTCTCGAGACATGCAAGAAAAAACAGCTTTTTTGGTATGTAATTATGCTTTGAATCTGATCAAATTCCAATGTACTGTTTTAAATTAACCTTATTTTTGTATAAATCACGCAAACCCCCAGCTGTCAACAATCTGTCCCCCATAAATCTGCCGACCCCCGACCCTCCTTGACATGATTACACTTATCCCTTTGCATTTATCATTTAATCCATGTTGTTGTTGTCATCATAATCGCGCAATGTATGCAGAATGAAGGAAGATTACTTTCGACTTTCCTTTCGATTCACAATACCATGAATGGCTTGCCTGCCCGCGGGCAAGTGGTGACAGTCGCGCGGTGCGCCACACATAAACAAACTTGTGCCACGCGCCGGGTTGTCATGATACATGGGAATAACATAAATTTGCATAAAGCGGAAAACGGCGACAGGTAGGGGGATACTTTTAACGATTATTGCCCGATTTGGGGAAGAGTTATGCGACAACGATCGTCATATGCGTCAAGGCCGGGATTAGGGGATGGCGCGTGTCGGGGGTGATCGATGACTTTAGGATGATACTTTTTAGAAAACGATCAAATTAAACACCCCTCGGTTAAGTCTAAAAGTCGAAAACACTTTAGACATTGCCATCAGGTTGGAGTGTCTGAGCAAATGTTTGCCATGTTGCGCGGTAAAGAAGAGTGACAAGTGCCATTGGATGACGGCACTTTTCACAGCATGTGGCGTCGGGAAGCTAATTGTTTTCCCGTTGGTTACAATACGGAGTCACTTTAGCACTCAATGGATGTGATAAAGGAAACTGATTTGTCAGTTGAAGAATTGCGCAATCTTTGCTTAACCCCCAGTGACTTGGAGGAACCCGTTGCATCGGTCATTTGGGCACTGTCTCGGATCTGATGTGTTAAACGTAAGTAAACAGAGGTTGGGATTGACATTTGATGGATGAATCAGACCATTTGGTCCCTCATTTTCTGGTTTTTGGCATTTTGTGGCACCCAGTTGTCGGACACCTTGAATAATGACGAGCTGTCAGTGGAACGCCTCGGGGGCTGTTTGGGTGCTTATTAGCTGTTTTGAGAATGCAGCATTGTTAGGACATTGGCGACTAACCTGCATAAATGTTTAATGAGACAAGGGTGGACATTATTGTTGTTGATGGAAAGTGTGGCATGGGTATACCTAATTTGGGGCTGGATGGCCTGTGATTTTGGCATTGCATATAAGATTTTATGCAATATGGTATAACTTATCATTCAAAAAATAAAAAGTATACACCTGTTCATGGTAGGACACTTTTTGGGGCAGTGCATTTACACTAGTGTACATGCGCACACTCAAAAATTCAAACATGTGTCCCCTTTTTTTGTGTTTTTACAACTTCCTCATCTTAGTTGTTGTCCCTGTCATATCCTCATCCACCCCAAAACCCCAAAACAATGGAAAAGCCCTTCCACCATGCGGATACTCAACGGTAATCATGGAGTGCGCAATCACACTCTGTTGCGCATCGCCCCCTGTCCGATACGGCCATGCCATGCGCTAATTAACCTCCGGCGCTTTATGACGATTCTCGGCGCAACACAATGGGCGAACACTGAAAACACTGACTTTATGACAGGCCGGAACCACAAAACCGACAACCCTAACCGGGATGCATGACATGAACAACCTCAACCTGCGCGCCGAGTCCAGATGTCCGTAACCGCAACCGCAACAGTCGGGAGGCCCGAGCCGAGAACACTGATGATGTGACATGGAATTTTACGGTTACCCCCGATGACAGGTGAATGCTGGAAGGTCATAATTAGCTAATAAAATAACATTATCCCTCCGTGTTTGCATTCTTTTGGGTTTCTTTCTTCCTTTCTTTGAGAGCCCTCTTCGATAAAATCAGCCAAAAAGCACCAATGTTTACATTCCAAAAGTTCTACTCATCAAATGTGTCCTTGATTACTGTGGACATGCTTTTGAAGTTGCTTATCAGATGGCGTTTCACTTTTTTTCGCGCATTTGATTGATGAAAGCGTAAAAAAACTTGTTCTTTGAGGTCACGTCAAAGTTGCTCAAGTTGACATAAACATTGATAAAAGTTCATTTATTTTTGTGAGATTTGTAATCTCGTAAAGCCTATTTGCACAAAAAAAACATTGATATACACACAGCAGTGAAATAATATATATAAACTGGTAACATAAGACAACGTGAAACAGAAGGACTAGAGCCCGTTGAGCACCGAACTGAAGTGAATCGGAGAAATGAATCCAAAAAGATTCAAAAAATGTTTAAAACCTAATATACAGTAATACGTGTTTTGGTTGATTGAGTTTTACAAGAGCACCAGAGAAGGGAGGCAGTTTTTTTGCTTTGATCTACAGTAGGAAAAGGGGGGTTGAATCCATCAGACGGGGAAACCGCCATCGGCCGTCGCTGAATTCGTCGAAATGTACCGGGTATTGATGTCGGCGGGGTTGCTGACAGTGCTGTTGGAAGTCGATGATAAGAAGGTGGAAGCTGTCGTGGCACTACCACTGGAATTTCCGGCACTGAGTAACCGGCCGTGGGGGTTTCGGAGCGGTGGTCTGCTGCCATTTCGAGGCGGGGGTGGCATTTGGATCAGGGTTGATGCCATTCCTTGGGTATTGGCCCAGCCACGGACGGCATCGATGAGACTGAGTGAGTCTTCGGGGGCAATGCCGCGAGAAACGAGTTCGGCATGACCGAGACGGGTTAGCTCGGGGAGAGATCGGATCCCACAGCCATCGACTAGTTGTCTTTGAAGATAGGCTAAACCGTTCAGCTTTAGGAAATCTTCCAACGCCAAAACAGGAGGCAGCGTACTCGGTGGCGATGGCACGGAGAAACTCGGCGGCGCATACGTTTCACCGGTCAGATTCGACGTTGACTGATATAACGCGCTTCCGGCACTGTCCACATCTTTGTCGTAGATACCATTAAGCCGATTCTCAAAAGCTCCAAGTTTCGCCACCAATTGGGTGAATGTCGGCCGCTTATGGCGATCCATCTGCCAACAGACGAGCATCAGCTGATGCAACTCAGCCGGGGCATCCATCGGACACGGCAACCGATATCCCGCATGGATTTCATTAATCACTTTGTGATTAGTCCAATCCCAATACGGGCGTTCACCGAAGCTACAAACTTCCCACATCACAATGCCAAACGACCAAACATCAGATGCCGTCGTGTACTTGTAATGCGTGATAGCCTCAGGCGCTGTCCATCGGATCGGGATCTTCCCGCCATTGGTAGTATACTCGGGTTCGAGGACCCCCCTCGATCCACGACTGAGGCCGAAATCTGCGATCTTACAAGTCAGGCAATCATCGACAAGGATGTTCCTCGCTGCCAAATCACGATGAATGTAGCCCATGTCGGTCAGGTAGCGCATGCCGGATGCGATTCCTTTCAACATTCTTGTCAGCTGCACCATAGTGAGACTGCCATTGTCATTGTCGCGAAGGAATTTGTCAAGGGCACCGTTCAGCATGTACTCGGTGACGATCATGACTGGCTCGGCACGGGTGACAACGCCGATGAGGTGGATCACGTTTTCATGGTCGAATTGGCCCATGATTGAGGCTTCGGTGAGGAAGTCGGCTTTGGCTTTTTCACTGGAGCCTGGGAGAAGGGTTTTGACCGCGACTACTTGCTGAAAACGTCTTCAATGAGTTTTTGTTCGAAAATAACAAAATTTGAAACAATCGATAAATTATTGATTTTTTTGAAAAAATTAATAAAATATCGATTTTTTTAATTGTCGTTTTTTGCATGTAAAATCAGTAAAACTTACCGCAACAGCCCCATAAGCGCCATCAACCAACAACCGTCCGCAACAAACTTCCCCAAATTCGCCGACGCCAATTTGCCGAAACACTTGAATCAACGATGGATCAATATCATTGGCAAATTCGTCAAGGGCTTCTTTCGGGTCTTCATAGGTTGATGGATCGACATAACATCTCAAGTTTGTCTGTTTTCGCATGGATTTCTGGGTGCCGTAGACCGGGATGAGTGGCACATTCACTGAAAACACAAAACCTTATCACAAAATCCAGATAAAGCTTTTCGACAGTGCAAAAAAGATAAGTTTAAGCAGACAAAAGCAGGTTGTTGTTTTAAAAGCATACATTTTCGCATGACCGTATTACTCATCGTCGCGGCACTCGTGAAAATCGGGCTCTGATTTTTGTGATGGCTGCTGTCGGGCGTCATGGTGTCTGCAAAAACGGAGGTAGGCAAATGGCACGAATACAAGTATCGAGAGAAAAAAAGGATATAAAATAGGTGGAAGAAATGTTTTTACGGGCACATGGACTAACACAAAGTGTGCAAAGAGCGGGGAAAGAAATATTTTGGTTTGAAAAAGTGGTAAAATTACCTTGTTTGTAAGTGTCGAGAACGTCGAGATCACTCATTTGTTTTCGGTTCTTCTGGGCTTTGCGAGAAACGACCAAAAGTAGGATGACGAGAGCCATGATACCCATGCTACAGGCAGCGAGCCATGGCCAGATCCCCGCGGCTGTGGACCGCGCATTGAACCATCGATCTTCGGCATTGATGGCAGTGCTGTGGCTGACGTAGTTGGATGGCACTTGAAGGCTGCCGGCTCCGATGGCATCATTCCGGCTGATGACGCCTTGACCCACGCGATAGAAGAGGGCTTCGGACCAGTCGGAGATACCGGCGTGAATGCCTGGGCCATGGGTCCAGGCACGGACTCGGAAGGCATAGGCGAATCGACGAGAGAGGGTCGGAAAGCTGAAGTATGGCACACGAGAATGGGCTGAGGTTGAAATGTTTTCATAGCGCATTTCGATTTCGTATTGCTGGACGTGTGGGATGCTCTGCCAGGCAAGGGTGATGCCGGATTCGAGTTCGGCGTCGATTCGGAGCGGGCCGACGGTGAGATCTGCCGATTTTTGGGTCGTGAATTCGATAACGTCATAGGTCGGGGCACGACCGGACTTTGTTGAGATTTCGTTGTGGGAGAAGACCATCAAAGTATGATGGCTCCCAGGTTCGAGATTCCCGAGAGTCAAAGTTCTCTGCGAGAATGCCATTCCAGCTGGGACGGTCGCAACCGTTGTTTGGGGGCAGCTGCTGCATTTATACGTGTACCAGATCTCTTTTCGACCACCCAGGGAGCTCGGTTCTTCCCAGGTTATCGTGACTGAGGTCTGATTTAGTGCGTCAACCCGCAGTGAAGATGGTTTTGATGGTGGCTGGGAGCATGGCGCCCTTGTAGACTCATTGGCGGCCCGATAGAATCCAGTATCGCATCGGCATTCTGTCGCGGCTGGCAGCAAGCTTGAAGAGTGGGCTGGACAGATTGTGCATTCACCACTGCCTCGGGTCGGTTTGTAGGTGCCGGCGGGACAGGCTGAAATTCGGTTTTTCGATCATTTTTGATTCCAAATTCCGTATGTTTAGCCCTCATTTTGCCCATATTTAGCATGTTTACTTCCATCTGTTTCCACACCCTCTCACTTTTCAAGTATTTACACCCCCGCAATCTTCGCGCACCAATTCTCTCCCGTCAAGCACTTTGAAGCGAAGAAACAGCAAAAAGTGTAAAGATGACCCCTCTCATCGCTCCCATCAATGCTTCAAGAACCTATCCGCCCCAACCCAACCCAAGGTTTTCGAAAGGTGTCATCGCCTGCCTGGTGACAGCCAACCTCCAACACTGAGAGCCGAAGACCGGAAGAAACCCAAAGCAAACAATGCCACCCACGAGATCCGATGGCGGATGGCGCGGGACTGGCAATCAAGCAAGAAGCGGTGTCCGTTTTTACCACCACCCCCATCCCCGCCATCGTATATGTATCATCTCGATGCGCGGCTCTCGTCTTGCTTTTTAGCACCCCGCAATGCGCAAACAAAAAACATCCGACGAAACCGGCACCGGAACCCCCAAAGCGGTCAATATATGCAATTTATGAGGGCGCGGATGCTAATGTGCCATAAGTGCCAGGTGGGGCATCACCTGGATGTGTTCCAAAGTTTTTCAAAATCGTGCCAAAAGCATCAAAACAGCAAAAAACAACCCAAAAACTTGAAAAATCCAATCAAATCGCTCAACAAAAGTACTCCAAATTGCGTGTGCCCAAAATTGTAACAATTTAGGCAACTTTTTACACCCCCTTTTGCATTCATTCATGCCAAACAGAAAGCCAGCGGCGCAATATTAGCCTTGTCTCAACCCTTGCCGTTCCCTTTTAGCACTTTGAAACAATTGCGCAACGTTTTTCCGGCCGAAGAATGACAGCAGAGTGCGACGAAATGTCAGAATGGCATCAAAAGTGGTCGAAATTTGCGTTTAAGGGTGGCAAAGGCTTTTCTTGAAGTAGGCTGTTATTAAAAAATGAAACAAAATAAAGTTGAAATTACATTTTTGATGTCGGCTAAAATCCCTCAATTTGATCTCGTAAACATTGACCAGTTAGCTAGGGCTGCCGATTCGTTCACTTTTGGGTGCCTGGAAGCCATAAACAAACTGGGAACCCCTGGCGACCGACTACCAGACGCCAAAGTTCGAGAGGGTCGCCTATTGTGCATTCTTTATATATTTTGTAGGCCGCATTGTCGCCGCCTGAGACTAATTGGGCGCCGAAGCAGTTTCACGGCGTGCCAAAAACTACTGTTTCTGTTCCTTCCAAAAAGTAAGGGCTGTAATAAGCGACTTCCGGACAAGGACGCCGGGGGTCACCAAAGGTCGCTGCCATTCGCCGTTCTGGATGTACCCCCGGCAAATGGGAAAGTCTGTCATCAAGCAATTTGCGCAGGCACCTTTCCTTGAAGGTGCTCAAATTTCACATCAGGGGCATGCCGGAATGCGTGAGCGTGACTAAAACAATAGAGGGATGCGCGCGGTGGGGTCTCCCGCAAAAAAAGCAACCGAAGCGAAAGACCTTCAAATTATGGACATCCGAAATGTGAAACATCATCATTGACCTAATAATGGGGGGTTCCTCGACATGCAAAAAGAGTGTGATTTCCCAAGCGTTAAGAAAGGCACGATAGCCCGTACTTCCGATGTGAATTTGCATGGATGGCCCCAATGAGGTGTGAAAAGACATACCTGAACAGAGGCTTTCCTCGACAATCGGCACAAATCCAGGATTACAGTCACAATTACCACCGGCGGAGCTTATCACCTCCCAAAGACCATCAGCTCGACAGATTGACGTCGGTGCCACGGCAATCCCAGCCGGAGGGGATGCGTTGGGGACGCATTGTCCCGGGACACTGACGACGGAATGGACATCAGGGCCACTGATGGTTCTTGGCAGATATACGAAGCTGGCAGTTTGTGTTGGGCACACATTGTAGTAAATATTAACATACAGTAAGCTGGAGCATGCCCCACTATCACGGAAGGCAAAATAGACATGACTCGTGTTGAAAGCGAAACTACTAGTGTGAATATAGCTTTTTGATTTCTCATTAGTAGTCGTAGTCGCACTGATAGTGTCGATCAACTCCCAATAAGGGTCATCTTGCCATCGATCACTTCCCAGCACATCTCTCCCACTTGATGGCCGTCCATATAGCCTCAGAGTCTCCTTGCAGGCACGAGCATAAGCTGGCATCTCGGAACACGCTCGCATACTGAATTTGACCTCGATGAAAAGCCTATGTGCCTCGCCTCGGGCCAATTTCGGCACGAGCAGCCAGTTATCAGGGTCCTTGGCATCGACATTGCACACGGAGTAGGCTTGGTGGTTGAGGCCATCGGTTTCGGACCTGTAGGTTTCCTCGAGCCACTGAAACACAAAAAGATTCGAATTACATCAATGGGAAGGCTGCCCAAGACAACGGTCGTCGTCGGCCTTGAGCAGGGAGATGGAAATGGCACAAATTAAAACCGTTTTCCCATCCCATGCCTCTAAACAAAGGAGAGAATCACAAAAACTTACGCCATCCTGGACTTCGGCGTCATTTGTGATCGATCGCCAATCTAATTCGACGGTGGCATTAAGGGTGTCGAGTAGTTTTACTGAAATTTTGACAATTTGAAAAATTTGTTATTATGTTTTGGCATTTCCCTTTTTGATGTGCTTTCTTTCCTATTTTTGAGTTTGGATCTAATTTCGTGCCAACTTTTCCTTGCAACAATCAAAAAGCCCCCTTGATTTATGGCTTCAAACAAAGCAAGCTTCGTTCGATTGCCACCGGTCACTCCGGGCAAAAGGGCGTCAAATTTCACGCCGCTCGCGTCAAGCAAGCCAAGACAGGTGTCTCGTCACTTTTGGGCGCTACTTCGGATGCTGCCAGCCGCAATCGAAGAGCATCGAACAGACAGCTGTCGGCACTCGCACTTCGTAGGGTGCTTTGAAAGTGTGAAATCTGTCGCCTTTGCCCGGATGTAAGTTTGTCAAAATCAGAAATGCCATCAGATATGAAGAAAGCAAAAACCGCAAAGAAAACACGAAACAATCAATGGATTCGATGGCACTTACCTCGATCTGCAGATATCCTTTGTAGGCTGGAAACAACAACCAAAATAAGGGCCCAAAATGAGAGGGACTTTGTTTTGTGATGCATTTTGAAGAATTTAAAGTTCAAATAAGTCAATATTGTAGTTAAAATAAGTCGAATCGAAGGAAAATATAGTAGAATTTCGTCATTGAAGGCACTTATTTCGATGGATACATAATGTAGGTGACAAAAAGCTGTTTAAAAGTCGATGTGGTCGATCTTTGGGAGTCTGCAAATGCAAAAACACATTAAGGGACTTGATTTCATTTCATGGAACACGATTGGGATTGATTCATTCACGTTGATCACGCACGCACGGCCAGAGGCATGAAATCGAAATTTTTCGCGGATGTTAAGAAAAAACAAGTAAATGGGACAAGCGTGGAAAACATGAGTGGCTTGAGCCGGATTAAACCGGTATTATGGATCGGTTGGATTGAACGACGGAAAAACACTAAATCGCGCAGGGTAAGGTGAAGGTGGATCTCGGGGAATGTTAGGCGGGGTGACGGTGACTCGCGCAGGCCCCACGCCGACGGGGATGGCCATCGCCATCGGCGGCGACGAACCGACTCGAGGGGGTTCCGCTCGGGTCTCCGGCATAACAGCGCTTTCGGTCTCCGCCCTCTTTCTTATTATTTTTGTGGTCACAGGAGCGCGTTTTGGCGTTTAACGGCTGTTCCGAGCGAAGGGTAAGGACGGAAGACGGGAAGCTGGACATGATGGGGCGGGCGTAGAGGCGTATTGTCGAACGGCGGCGGGAATGGAAATGGACATGGGCAGTGACGAGAGTGTCTGACAATGGGTGAAGCTTCTTCTCACGATGGACATGATGAGATGCTAAGTTTATTGGATTCGAGAGTTTAAAGTTGCATTTTACGGAAATTATAAAGTTTGCACGCGTACACTAGTGTAAAAACGACGTTAAATAGGGTGCCCCCAAATATGGTTTCGACACGAAAACGACTAAAAAGTCTTTTGAAAGTAAAAAGAAACACAAAAGCCTGCGCAACAGTGGCCATAAGTCGCTAACAAGTGCCATTTAAAGCAAACATTAACCATGCCGACAAAAAACTACCTCGAAGTGTCAATCCTGGTCGCCTTTGACCCTACCTTCGGACCCAACCATGACCATCTGTTAGTCAGAGCCCCAAATCTACTCTTAATCCGTATGAATACAAATCCAAACAACATGATTTGACCTAAAGTGTTGATCCGCTACACTGACTTCCTCGAACACTCGCGATGAACTACCTGTTCGACGACTATGTAGACTATGTACAGACAACCAATTCAAAGGTCCTCATCCATGCGGATTAGCCGAGGATGGCATTGTGCCCTGTCATTCGAAGGGAACGAACGAAGGGACTGACGGTGAGAGGGCATTGTGCGGTCACGAAACCAGGTTGAAACAAAGAAGAAAGGACCAACCTGGGCACGGGCGAGAAGGCAGGCACGCGCATAAGAAGGAACATAGAAACATTGGAGGGCGCGAAGAGAGGTAAGTAATTAGTGGAGGGCACACGCGGGATGCCCGGGGCCCCCTTCGAGAATAGGATCAGCGGTGCGTGAAGCGAAAGTGAATGGCCAAGGTTCCATCGGCTGACGGCAACGGCAATGGTGGGGGTTGATGGCATTCGCCATTCGCGCACAGAAAGGTTCGATTGTCTTTTACGCGGATACAGTCAAATGACAAAAGACACCATGATTAACTTGAATTGAGCAAAGTCTTTAACGGATTAAGCCAACATTACTGTAGCTAATGCCAAACTTTGGAACACAATAGCAGAACGATCAACGATTCAACGATTTACAGTTGCGAGAAGTTTTTTCACCCCGTCTTTAAACTCTGTAGATTCCCTCAGAGGTCAATTGAGGGATTAATCAAGCGATCAACGCCTGCCCGGTAGAAAAACACATCAGAAAAGCCAAGCCGTCTACCCCCAATCGACCCGATCCGGTCATTAGTCAACTTCGGACAGGGCGAAGGAGCCCCTGGGAAGCCGAGGGGCGATGTCGCTCGTTGTCGTCTCCAATTAGTCAATGCCAATCGCGTGGGGCGGCCCGCCAAAGGGATACACCTTCTCACCCTTCGGTGCTTCATAGACTGACCGACTGACTGCGCGATGGCGGCTTATCACTGCCTAGCATCACCTCGCTCCCTTGGGCCCTGCTTACTTTAGGCATGTGTCCGTGCGTGCGTAAACATTAGCAACGTTGATCGACAGCGCAAAAAATGACTTTGAAGTGCCGCCCGAGACACCGAGAATGTGATGATCCAATGAACAGAGACCGATCGACGAGAATCGGAAGGACAAATGCGATTATCGACTTAGTTAGGCTTATTTTTGGTTGACATAAGTAAGGACAAGGCATAAGGACAGCCAAACTCGACTTGTAAGACATAAATCAGTACAGCGCAGTGATAAAACACCCAAACAAGCGCGCTGTGGCGCAATAAAATCAAAGCGCTCGAGGCTATTATTACGATTTACACTAAAGTTTAGCCAAACAGAATCAAATGACTTTATATATCCGATTCGATCCGAAGTGTGGCGTGAGTTATGACCGAAGGGTAAAGCTGAATACACTTGTTGGAGACTGCTGTGGCCCATTCTGATCGTTGTCCCGTTGCCATAAAACCCCTTTACGACAAGGATATCTGAAGGGGAAAGGCACCACGGAAACCGATAAAAAACACCTCTAGAGAAAACAGTTGATAACGATGGGCAATAAATTGAAACCTTGTCGACCACTCGCGCAATGCCTATGCCCGTATGCCCAATTTATGACTACCTGTAACATTGAATGTGATGCGGAGGCGATAACAGGGCCCTCAAGAGGTGCGATGTTGGGCGACACATTCTATAAAGCATTCCAACACATACCAAAGCATAGCCAAGTTGAAGATGTGTGAATTGTGCCCCGATTAGACAATGTCACAATTCCACAGGTACAGGTAGTGTTCATACATGTTGGAATTCATGTTGCAAAAAAGTTACAGGCATGCGAAAAAACAAGTGGACAAGGTCAGTCGCCAGGAGGCAGGCAGTGTGTCGCGCGACAACACCCATGTGTCAAGTTGGATGACACCCTTGAGGCTCATTGACGCTTCTGGCTGCGCCGTTTCAGCCGTTCAGCCTTTCAACCATTGAAACAGGCGTAAAGCGCGAAATAAAATGCCATTAAATGTGTGTCGTTGTTCGAAGTGGGGATGCAAATGGGGTGCTTAGATAAGTCCTGTTCGCGGGTTCTCACATTAGACAGTGCATTTGAAAAGTTTGAAATTGAAAGTTTCAAAAAAAGACTACATTGAAATACGCTTCGGAAGTTCGAAAGACTGGAACAAAGAAGCGTTCCAACATGATGAACGGTTCGAACTTTGAAGCCATATTGATACAGTAACCCTAAATGGTATCGGAGACTCAGTCAAAGACTTTTTTCAATTTCGAATAAATCAATCTACTTTCGCGCACATTTAGATAGCAAAAGGAATGCATGCCGCGCCAGGGTGACATGAGCCTCGCCTTATTGAGTGAGTTTTAATTTGGTTAAAAACAAAACTAATCAAAGCCCCTGACGACGGCGAGGAGGAACGCAAACGCATCTGTAGATGGATGCCGGCGATAGACAGAGCTTCACTGCGAAGCGCATTCTTCATTTAATGAAATAATGACGACTGGAATCCACTAACTAACTGACTCGATTACGATTACCTATCAGAGTTGACGCAATTGTTTGGTCGCTTGATTTGGTTGAAGCAATGCTGATCTAATCCAGATCCAATCCAGCCTCCTCCCAATCACTTACAATAACAGACAGATAGATCGTTGAACTGAAATCGCTTATTTTAGGATTATACGGGAGCCTCGGACCGTGATAGCGTGAACCGCGGCTCTCGGAGGCCCTTTCTAGGATTGAAAAGTGAGACTAAGTAGCCTGAGGCGTGCGTGCACACCGCAACCGCGTGCGGGCCAAAAAAAGCTTCCCCTGGATGAGGGCGAAAAAGAACAAAAAGTGAAAAAATAGCAAGAAATACGCGGTGTCGGTCACTCGGCTACACCTACACTGTTACGGTTGAATATGGGTACGCGAAAAAATGTATCTCTGGTGGAGCTGGAGATATATGATATCCGATCCGTCTGGGAATGGGCTGACATTTTGGAATTTTGGACATGACATCGAGTTGCAGGAGTGAGAGGTGAACAAATTTCTGTCTTTCTGGAGAACATGAAAAACTGAAGCCAGTAAAGATGTACAGATTTTTCGTGCAAAAAAAGGTGCCACAAATTGGTGATTGTGGTTTGTGCGAAAAATGTAAAAGAAAATCAAACAAATTTTCGATATTTTCAAGAAATAATAGCCACAATTGGTATAAAGCTTCAAGATTGAAAAACACGAAAGCATGAAATGAAATGAAAAAGCAAATCGTATTGTACAGACTAACACGCCTACGCTTACGCCCTCTCGAGGCAGCGTCCAGTCCAGCGTTTCTCAAACAGTGCCAAGCAACAGCACAGGGGTTAGGACCGTTCGGTTTCTCGCACCAACCGTTCTGAATCATGTACCACCCGTCATGGCACGGGTGCGTACAGAATTCAGCTCAAAAAAGGTCAATCACAACACCGCGTAAAAACAGTTGGGAGACAAATGCCAACCAAAGCAAGGCAAAGCAAAGCAACTGTGATGGGATGGATGCAATGTTTTGCAAATATCAGACGAACCCGCTCTGTTAATTTAATTTTCGTTGCAAGACACAAACCGGATAAACCAAAGCTTTGCTAACATATGGGTCCCCCCAACCCCCCAAGAAGCGTAAACAGGGGCATTATGTAATCAGTTAAAGCAACTATGCTCGGGGTTGGTGTCCCAAGTTGTTCGTAAAGTGACCTCCTCACGGATGGCAGAAAGTAAGTAACGTCTGACCACAATGACCAGTAAAATCCCTAATGAAAAAAAGCGCCGTTCCGCGAAGGAGGTTGCGCGTCCGACGCTCCGCGTGCGTAAAGACGGCGACGATAAAAAGGCCAATGGCGATGGCGATGGTACCCTCCAATGTTGGAAGATGACTGCCGGGGGAAAGCGTTTATGGCAACCGCGCGGAGATACATAAAAAAAATTAGACAACGACAACGGCTGGCAGATGATGCTCTTTGGTGGTAGGCTTTTGGGGCTGGCTCCGGTCCGGTCATATCCGTCTGTCGCCATCTTGCCAAATGTGTATAGATGATGGGAAGTTGGCGGAATTGGTGAATTGCAACAAAGGCTAAGCTCAAAAGCGAATAATTCCTGATCCAAACGGCCATCAAAAGCATTCAAAACACACATATCGATACCGGAAAAGCTCAAATGTTCCCTCAATCAACTCAAATCAACTCCATCTGCATTTCCCTGAAGGTAAGTAATCCGACCCATGGGCCATGGCTCCAGGCAGGCAGTTCGTCAGTCAGTCCATGAAGCATCTGATGAATGATCAAACTGCAAGTACCCTCTTTTTTCGCGTTTTTCTCTTCCCCCATTTAATGCAGAAGGTAAGTAAACTGCCAGGAATCACCCGAGAAGACTGCTTCTATCCATCCCTCCATCGTGAGGTACAGGGATGGGTTGAATTTTTTCTACCATCTAATGTTAGCTGCTTTTCCGCGCAGTCAACGCGCACAAGGAATACCTGTATGGCTGCCCCGACTAGCCAGCTAACTGGCGCAATGATGGAAAATGCAAGCAGAGGCATCATCATTGCGCAGTCAAACAGATTAGAATGAAGGTGAACGGTGCTGCTGCTTCACCTTCACCTTCGCCTTCGCCTTCATCGTCAGCATCAGCATCACCAGCACCGATGAATGGTTAGTTGGCCGTCAATGATTAGGAAATGAGGAATAGGAAACGGTGCGGGAAAGTCTCAATTTCATCGTCGGGAAAGGGGTTGTCAGATCAGACTGTCGACGACTGTCCATTGGCAAAATGGACAATGGTCTCGACATCTTACATGACTCACTTAGCATGGGAACGGGAAGACGGAAGAAAGCATGCTTTCATGCTTCAAGTGATCGGAGGGTTTTGGCCTTATTGATGGGTTGGTCTGGCTAAGTAAGTGAGTGGGGTATGGGGGAAGTAGCAGATGACGGTAATCGACTGTACCCAAAATCGAAAATACCAGAGCTGAAGAAAAATTTTTGACAAAAACCAAGAAAAAAAAGGTTCAAAAAGCCCACAAACACCTTTTTAACTGATAATAGCCCACCCAGCCAGCCCGCTAAGAGCATTGTTTTCAACTTCGCTCCAAAACGAGTTGCGCGAAACCCCATAGTCACAAGAACGGAACGGATGTCGCAGGAGGGGGATGGGTTAATCAAATTACAGCCTTCCCAATAACGCGGCAACCATCCTCAAGCTTTTTCGCTCGCGGGGGATGTAAAGTGGAGGGCCAATAAGGCAAGCAAGAAAGCAACCCATGCTCTCGACCGAGGACAACGAAACCCATCTTTGATGAGCCGCCGACGGCTAGCTGGTTCGTACCGCTCAATTTGGACATGAACCGAAAACTGAACGAACCGTTCTTCGCCATGATGGGCATTGATTACCGCATATGGCTTGATGGAGGCTGACCTTTTACGAGCATCTTTTGATTTTAACGCGTAATCAATGGGTTGACTATAGGGGCAAGCAGCTGGGCGATCAACTGATAAGGGCAACAATGAACACCTCTCAAAAGTGTGAAGAAAGCATCCATTTTTTGAAACTTTTAAGCACATATATCGCCCGAGGCGTTCCTCCCAATAGATGACAGAAGAAACGAGCGCATCTTCACCCACTTTCCGGGGTGAAACAATAACTCTAAAAAAAGGGTGCCAATGGCATGTTAGGCGGCAAATGAGGCGAGTGGCTACTGTTACGCGTGAGTGAGTGAAGCGGAGGTGACAAAGAGCCCTCCTCGGGGCGGTCACTTCCTTTGAGTGGATGCGCGACGAAGACACGGCTCCAAAAAAACTTCCAGTCGCCATCGCCATCGGCTTCGGTCAGTGACAATGTACTGAAGAATATACACTCACGCGCAAAGCGCGCAGTAGTGCAAAGCCCAAAAAAACTTTTCAAAAAGCCGAGACACTTGAAAACTCAAAAGAAGAACCATTGCCCCTCAAGTGGGTGTTGTCGGGATGTGGTAGCAAAGGCAAAGAATAAGAGTCGGTGGCGATGGCACGGCCCTGAAAAAAGGAAACATTGGCACTTCTGGAGTAAGAACAATCGAAGTTTTTCCGGATGGTCGGAAGTCGGAATGGAGGCGTCGAGGGAGTAAAAAATGTTGTTATACGCGTTTCGTGTGGATGGATCCGTATCAGAGATGGGTGGGATGAGAGGGATGGAATCATGACGGCAGTCGGGTCGGATTAGGGTCAAGATCGAGTGACTGCGCAAGGAGGGCGACTCGGAAGTCCCCTCCGGAGATTGGAGGCAGTAAACGTTTTGTGGTGGTAGGGGAGGCGATTATGAGCATGCAACTTTTTGACAGTCATAAACAATGATGGGGGTTGTAAAGGGGTTTTAAGAAGGTCATTAGAACATCGTTAAGGCTGTAAAAGACATCACGACTTTAAACTTTTTTAAGTTTGCGTCAATAGCGCAGTGGATTTCAAAAAAACCTACGACCTGTAAAGTACCGGGTTCGATTCCCGCAACCACTAATCATTTTTCTACAAATTTTTACAAAATCAAAACAACTCCCTGCGGCCATTTCCCCCGGTCATCCGTCTCAATTATGTACAAAGCGCTTTCCCCGCGTCCGACAGACAACAACATCATAGACCCCCCTTCACAGGCAATGAATACAGATAGAATTGCCTGGGAAAAGAGCAGTACAACAGAGAGAGGCACCCTTGAAATAAGCAAGCGAGTCCATGCTTTCCATGTCCCCGTGTCCATAACCCGCGGCCTAATCTGTCAAAATTATGCAGACACGCGCGTCCTGTCCGACGGCATCCTCCACCGCTCACTCACTCAATCCGTCATAATCGGTTCGCGCACGCGCTCACATGTTGTATTTCATTCGGGGTAACAATAAGGTGCGACTTCGAGAAACTATGCCTGCCCATGATTTTCGCGTTGATGATCATGGGAAACCGGACCCCAGGGGGTTCTATAAACGGTACTTCACAGTGTGATGGACTTTATTATCACCTATGCGATGATAGCCTTGATTGGGTAATTCGATTAGGGAACACTTTTGACAATAAAAAATACCTGTTTGTCTTTGTTTCAATCTACAGTAAGACTTTTTTGGCATTTGATCAAAGAAAGAATCAAAAAGAACCCAGAAAAGCAATTTGGAACAAAAAAAGGTATTTAGAAAAAAAAAAGTTTCGCGCTGCCGTTAGTCACAGCTTCTCGTTATTCAAAACGGTCATTAACGCGGAAACGATTCGCCGCTCATCAGAAAGGCAAGAGACAGCCCTCATTTTCCTCAATGACCATCATCACAGCTCGAAAGTCAGCAAAAAATGGTCGCCAAGGGGGGTGCCGCCCAGGAAAAACGCATAAAAAATGCAGACAAAAACGGTACAACGGATCAGGAAATGAATGACCCTGTTGACGATGGTGGTCATTTGTATGTAGAAATCGCTTTTGGGCTGAATCTACGATCCCCGCTGGCACGAAAATGGAGACATAGGGTAGAAGTGGTGATTGGCATGGCGCAGGGTTGGTTTTGTTTTATGGGTGTCCTGGGACTCGACGGGAAGTGGGAATTTAGTGCCCATAGTGTGCTGGGTGGAAAATGGAAAAAATAAGCGATAACAGTTTTAGAACGGCACTATTTTGAATATATTTCATCCATAATGAATAAATAACGTGATATGGGCCGGCGTGGAGGACGCTTCAAATGACATTATTGCCCCCGTAAGGCTCGAAAGTATGCGTTGTTGTGTTGCGTTGGGTTTTTCGGGCCGCCAAAGTGGGATGACCAATTGCAATTGTAACAATTGGCACGGAGAAAGCATCATTCAACAACATACATGCCCACCCAGGATGGACTCCAATGGCATCCCTGCCGACGGAATTCATTGAAGCGGAGTTAAATTAGATATGAGTCCACTGCGCTACGCTATGTGGCGATGGACATCGGTCGAGGGTCCCTTGCGAGTTTTTTCTTGGCTAATTTTATCAACAAACAAATAAATAATAACACAAAATAGAAAAAAGATAGAAAATTTGTTCAAAAAAGTTTGCAAGTTTGGAGCATTCCTTTTTCGGACACAGATATACAGACAGTCGCGCAATGCCTTCAGGGCTCATCGGCCCCCGCGGCGGACAATGATGAACCCTGTTAGATCGGATGCAAAGATCGAATTACGGCCCCCGCCTCCGCGCTAGACTAGGCTTTGGCTATGTTCGATCATCGCTAGAATCGAGCCTCGGGGCATTCATGTCAGGCTAGCTAGCATCGCATCATCAAAATATTGGAGGATAGCTATTCGCGGGTCGACTACGTACATCAAGTCTCACATCACATCACACTGTATCGGGTGATCGTTTTTGGGAGGGCTTCGATCACGGTCAACATGAGGTATATTGTTAGATTGGATGCTTATAAAGGAGATGCATCATCGATGCTACTTGAACTGACAATAGTTTTGGGACGAATTGACTTGAGAGATGGGGGGTTTTTATTGTTAGATGGATTGGAGGAGGATTGGATAAGGGCGTTGTGGAATTGGGGATACATGGCTTTTGGGGGGCATGATTACAGTAATCTTATCGAAGTTGTAATAACTTGAAACGTAAGTTGCGACAAAGTGACAAGACTTTTAAGCCAAATTTTTCGATTTAGTTCACATTTTTAAACAAAATTCATACAAATTTGAAAGTTTTGTAGTCAAACTTTAAAACTTTGGAAGAAATAGAAACCCAAAAATATAGCCACCGAAAGTATGAATGAACCCCGCCACTAAGCCAATCCACTTGAACTTCGAGCAAACCCCCTTAGGTCAGAACAGCCATAATCAGTCTCCCCTGACTTAAGTTCATCTTGACGACACGCGAGACACTTCACGGAAGGAACGCCTCTCGTAAACTTATGTCTTTACCACCCCTTGGCTACGTTTTATCACATAAGTTACGCACTACCCTCAAATCTGTGTTTTTATTAAGCCCTACATCGATACCTCTCCAAAGATCAACACCCTCTGTTCAAAAAGTTAGCCGCCGCGCACTTCCAACCTAATACAATAGCCATCCAATGACACTTCAAAAGGGATAGAACGGGAAAACAAAGCTATCAAATGACAAAGTAGAAAGGTTCTGAGGCAAGTGTGAATTCGATTCTTTCGATCAAACTTGACATGACCGCACCTATTGTTACCTTTAAGAGGGGGGCCTATATAGGTGAGGTCGGGTTAGACCCGCGAAAACTGCGACGTTTCTCGAGTCTCGGCAAAATAATAATAGCCGATTTAACAAACAGAGGCGCCCTCACTTGGCGCAAACGTCTTTCAGCGACGGATTTGGCGCCACTCACGACAGCTCTTGTTTGCCGATGCGGTCGTCGTCGTGGTGGTGATCTTCTCGCGATCGAACGGAACACCGACTTCTCCGATGCCAGCTCGATCGGTCAGCGTCGATCTATATGCAAATGAGGGGTGTTTACGTGGAGTGGCACTTGGAGGGCTTCACAGTTTGTAGGCGGTCCAAAAAAGTGCTTGATCAAAAAGTTATGCTAACATAATATGGAATTCCTTGCGTTCCCTCCCCAGAATCCGGAAACGCATCTATCATCCCATCCCAGGACCGAGCAAAACTACGAAGTACCGCTGAGGGCGCAAAGCAGTAAGTCAAGCAGGGTGTTGCGCGGCTCAAACATAATCGCATCAAAGCGCCGAAGCTAATTAAACTTACTTTTCAGGGTCTAATGAATACGGTTCACTCCCTGGGAAGGGCCTAATGTCGCGCAGGCGCGGTCCTGGGATTAGTGAGAGGAGTGGTGGTTGCGAAGAGCCCTCAGGGGATCGGGAAAACCCATCAGGAATCGAATCGTGTTCCCGCATGGGGTGTGACTGGCTACTCGGGAAAAGGGTTACATGTTGCGTCGAGGTGATTACATGGTTTCATGCAAGTGTTTAATGGAATTATTGGATCGAGTTATTGGACTTGTTACGCGTTACAAATTAGGAGAACATTATAATTTTCTGGATATTACACTAGTTCGCGCGCATGGTTCAGTGGTTTAAAACCAAACTTCTTGATCAAAAATTCAATGGTTCGAATCCCATCGACAAAAAAAGTTTTTTCTAAATAAAATTATGTTAAAAATACAGAAACCAAAAATCTTTGACTCTAACTAAAATCAAGGATACGACGACCTCTCTGAATTCCTAATCAACTAATGTCAGTCACCGACCCGAAAAACATCCGCCTAATGTAATGTCAAAATGTAAATCGACAGAATCACCGACAAAAATCGGGTACATAACTTGCAACCAATTCCGATTCCTCGTTAAGCCATTTAGGTTTACGGTTTTCTCGGGGCGTCCTGCCTCAGCGTTCCTCGAGGTCAACAGGGAGGAAATGCCTTTTTCAAGGTCGAGAAAGTCCGGCTGTCACCAGTGTGCCGAAAAGTGGCTCACATTTTGCCTTTTCGGAACGGGGACATGAAAGTATGTTTTTGGACGACCCTAAAGTTTTGGTACTAGGCCTGGACCCTTACATGTTCACTGTAAACAAAATTACAAAGAAAATAAATTCTCAAATCGACTTGGGCGTGCCGATGATTGGCATCAGTAGCGCTGTGCCGAGCCGGACTTGGTTGGTCATAGCCATACCCATATGTTAAGCATGGAGGGCATGTTTTGTGGATGTTTTTTTTTTTCTAACTTGTAAGGCTTGTAAGATGGCAGTGGACAGACGAGACGACTTTTCAGAGGGTTCTCCATTCGCGAACAACCAAATTTGATGGCCCTCAGGGAATATATCGCCGAAGGGCGTCGGCATTGGCATTTCGGGGTGGGTTTTTTGTGGACCGCGTTCATGGGCTCATTTTGAAGCGAAATGACAAGACTTGAAGGAACATGGAAATGTACACGCGAAAATTTAGGGGTTCTGGAAGTAGTGCAAAACCGGGTGGTCGATTGGAGGAAGTGCAGGGCAGCTGATTGGATCATTTTGGGGGGTCTGGGGTAATGTCAAATTGAAATTGGCCTTGATTCGGTTTACTTTCTACTTTTTTTCACAGCTAAAAACACTAATCAGCTTATGTTGCATCACTTTACCGCCTGTTTGAAAGCATTATCCGTTTAAGGCCAAAAAAGGGAAAGTGTTTTACGCAATCGGAGTGCATTTTACTGATGAGTGTGTCCTGAGTGGCACTTCTTACTTCTTTCCTTGAAGCTTTAAGCCTTCTACGCCCTAAACGATTTCCCCCACCAAGTAAGTGTACCGAGACGGCGATCCGGTCTTGCGCGTCGTCCGTAAAAAGCCAATCTTCAAACAAGCAAGCACTTGAGGTTTCGTCTTCAAGCAGGTCGCCGTCGCTCGTCAAAAAACGTTAGCGCCATCTTGGCGCCCCGACCATGGTCGATGGCAGATGGTTGATCGACGCGTCGCGTCCGTCGAGCGATGAAGCAATGGCATGATGATTCGTGGTATTTATGTATTTATTTGGGGCGAGGAATGCCAGGCAGATAGCTTGATGGCCATGCCATTCTGCTATGTCCGATGTAAATACAATAGATAGGTCAGGCAGCATTGAAAAACGGTGCGAAGCAATTAGGCAATACTGTTTGTTTGTTGTTTGCACATGAAGCCCGTGCCGGAAACTGATGGTGGAGACAGGAAGCTCGGGGACAAATGGGAACCAAAACAAGAGGGAAAACAAAGGTGGTAATCCGGATACAGTGTTGTTTGTTGTTTTTAGGGGGGTCAGAAAGTGGGGTTATGCGCTTTAGGCGCAGTTTTACGGTGCATTGAGCGATGACTAATAGCATACAACGATTCAAAAACACCCAAAACAGCTCAGACAATAATTTCATCAAAATTTATAAAACATTCGTGATGGGACCATTTTTGGGGGCACGCGCACATACATCATTTTACACTAGTGTACGCGTGTATATCAGTAATCGCTTTTTTCGACCACACGACCCTTTACAGGCATTATAAATTTGAACGAAGACAGAATTCACAAAAACAAGTACCAAAATAACACTTTTCATTGAAGCATTTAAAATTTGTGTACTTCCATTCGACACGTTCACGCTTTTGTTAACTCTAAACGCTGCCAATTTTTGTCGGCTCCCATGTTCGAACACGTATTTCCAGTGTCCGAGGTCAGCTGAACACACAAAAGCGGCATCCGAAAAAGGCAGCAGATGCGCATGGTCGCTCCATCAAATGACCACCGAGTGCCTCCAGGCTATGCATACGATGCATGGGCGATTGTACCGTGTCAGTCAGTTTGCAACTTACAATTCTGAACCGAGAAAAAGTTTTGCCGCTGACTTCGATGGTCGGTTGGTTTCAAACTCTTCAAACTTGTCGCTTGAGTGTGTACATGCATAACTCGGGCGATTGATATTAGCCGTTGTCGGTCGACGGCAACAGCTGTCGTGTCGTGTCTTCGACGGCGGACCGTACTGTCGCATCGCACTGTTATGTGTCGCAAGAAAGCGGGTTAGCACATGCATGGGACAGTCCCCAGATGACTCCTAATTAGTCGGGAGTGCCGCGGCGAGAATGAGCTTCGCGCAATGAAGCCGCCTTTTCTTGTAATAATTTTGAATTGAATCAAAGGGCTTTTCGGGGTCTTTTTGGGTCAATGAACGGGGGTTAGTTACCTGGAAAAGAGTGCTGGCTTTGGCACCTTATGGTGAACATGGCATTCATTAGGTTTGAATGACGGCTGACGGGTGCAAAGACAAAAAGCAATACCGATGGGTAATTTCGGGGGTGGCGGAATGGGCGATCTTTGACGAAACGGAAGAAACATTATAACATTTCGTGACTGTAGGGAAAGGTAAAAGTACGGTAGGTCAAGAAATAGCGACAGAAAAGGGCAATTCGCATAATGTCAAGTATATTGGGTAACGTCAGACAGTCAAAATTCACTTTCAATGGTGATCGGTGGCGCCAGGTATCAAATTTTGACAGGAAAGGTCAGCATTATTTGTACATTTAGCTTTTTGGTTTCTATCCAACACAAAAAGTCTATTTATTATATAATTCATAAAATGAAATCTGAACCTAAGCCCACAGTATACTTTTCAGCGTTTCCCCATGTTTTACCCTCCAAATCAGTGCCCCAACCGCGGCAAAAGTCACCAAAAGAAAGAAAGTAATCGCAGATGCAAGTGTAATCCAGAACCAGACAACCTTTTTCGGCTTTATAGTGGTCGTTGATATCTCCTCCGTCGTTGTGGTATCTGTTGATCCGAAAATTTCACTAACTGATGACCTTCCAACGAACGTTGTGGTAGTGGTGGTCATCCCAGGTGTTGTAGTAGTCGTTTGTGGCGATGTTGTCGTCGTCGATGTCACTTCTAGCCCCTTCGTTGTCGATGTTAGCGTATTTGTTACGGTATTTGTTGTAGTTGTCACATCAGCTGTAAAACACTCATTGAAAAAAACAGCTTCTCCTAATATTTGACGAACCCACCGAAGCAAAAAGTGAAAAACAATCCCAAAAATGCGATCATCCATAGGAAATCTCGTTTTGCAGTCATTTCCTTGAAGGAATTTATACAGTACTTTTGCCACTTTGCAAAAAAAAATCTTGGAAGTAAAGAGATCCTGCAGGTGTTCGTTTAGGCACCAGGAAACCGCACAGAACCCAGAAATCATAAAACGGTTCAAAAATAACATTTTTGCATAACCATTAAGTTAAACATTAGTCATTCTTTTTGCATGTAACAAAGTTCAAGGACGTGCCATTCTCAAAGCTTTTCTTCCTTCAACTTTTTTAACAGCCACGTGCCAATTACTGTGGCTACGTAGTGTTTCTTCTTACTGTGGTTTGAGTATTGCTGTTTTCAATGCTTTAATGACACCCTCGGGGGATGGTTTTAGCAATGTTGTACTTTCATTACATTAATTTTAACATTTCACGCCTCCAGCAATTTAACATTTACTTTTGTCATTGCTGTAAAATGTTTCAATATCATCATAATCAACTGTTTACATGTCCCCCAATCTTAAAATACATTTTTCCTGTGTTTAAAGATTGTATGAATCGGTTGTTTGGGCACTGATAAATGTTTCAGATTGTCAAAAAGCCCCCCTCTCTAATGCCACTCACATCTGAAAACTCATTTCCGAGCTTTTTTGTTCCTGTCCGTCAAGTCTTTTTTGCCTCTTCCGATGTCCTAATGTTTGTAGACGTAAGAATAATGCCGTTGTTCAACTGTCCCTTTCACCGTGCCATGAAATTGCTGTTCCATGCCGACGACGGAAATCAAATTCCATTGTTGTTCCAATTCGGTCGGGGCTTTGCGGCATCAGGCATCAGTCATCCGAATGCCATGGATAACAGGTTTGGCATGGATGTCTGGTGGGCATTTGGGGTATTTTTGGGGCTTTTATTGTCGTAATGCGTGAGGCCAGGAACTGCCGGGGGGTAAAAAGGCGGATGCGGATTTCTCAGGAAGATGAAATTTGATTCCAGAGGTTAGGATTTAGAAAATTTAAAACCGTTGAAAAATATCCCCGTCAACTCAAAATATAAGTTTATAATTTCTGTACCATTCGCGTTAGAACACAGTAATGTGCATACTGTATAAGAAAGTACCGTTTTTCTTCATTTTTATGTAATTATGTTTTCCAAAAACCATTTGGTATGCAATTACGGTTTCTAAAAACCATTTGATTATCGAGCCTAACTGAATTGGCGCAAATGTTATTGTACACGCATACACTAGTGTATCACTCTTGGCCCCAAAAGATGTCTCACCACGAACAGTGTTGTTTTAGCTCCTTTGGCTTCAATTCGATATTTTGACCCCTTCCAAATTCAATGAAACCTCTTTTCACGTTTACACACAAACAAATTATACCGAGTAAATGTTTGCTTCTGCACCACAATTAGCTTCATCGTCTTTTTCTGGAAGACCCTGTCAGACAAGTGCCATCCTGTGAAGAGCCTTATGTCTACGCTCTCTGAATGTCATTAAAATGTATTTTTCTGTTTGACAATTTCAAATTTTAACGCCTGCCAGCCGAGGCCGCCACGCTTCTGTCAGGAAGTAAAGCCACTGGCACTAGCGCTAGAAACAAAAACAGATGTCCCGGTGATTAACGGCTATCATCATACAGTTTAACCGCATCGATCCGGAATGTGCAGCCATTTTTTTGCAATAAAACTTCGTCTCCCATTGCTTTTGATGACCCCGTTCTCCGCAATGCCCCTTTGCTTGATGCCGTCAGTCTGTGCAAATGCCAGGAGCGTCGAGACGATGGGCCACCAACGTAACGCATAAGCCAGCGCTTCTTCCTCGGCCGAGGCGCAGCACCCTGAGGCACTCGTTTGCCACAATGAATGATGATGATCGCGGCCGCCTCCTCGTCCCCGCTGGACATGCTTACTTTGACGGTTGTTCCTGGTTTCACTCGCCTGTCTCACGGTATGTATACTAACCATCAGCACAAAGTGGGTCCCCTTGGCTTCGAAACATATGGCACACTTGCCCTGAGGGGTTTTTTGCCCTCGCCTGCCTGTCTTCGCGGTCATTGAAAACTCAACTCACAATCAAAAGGGTTATCGGTTCCGATGTGACAGCTGTGGCTGCTATCTTGCAATCACCGTTGACAAATCTAAACAAAATGAAAAAATCCCCCCTTGGCACTTTTTTTAAAGATCGAAATGGTTTCCCAAAAAGTGTCTATGGCTATCATATTACTATAAACTGGCTATAACATGTTTATGTGGTTTGGTTTCCCTGTGCAAACGGTAATTCCATTAACATCTGTCAGCCCTCGTGTTTCCAAAAGTTGGATAAAAACAGCTCGCTCCCCCCGTCACAATAGTCATTGCAACATTTTTATGGTGCCACAGGACCCCAGGCCCCCAGGACAACAGGTTTCGGTGCCATGCCCACCTGATTACTGTGCGCATGTGCTTTGATGGTTTTGGATGCCATTTGGGCCCTTTTTGAGAACTGTTTTTACGTGTTTTTCCCCCATGTTATCCAAATTGACAATAGTTAATCATTATGTTTCCCAGAAAACAAAGGTCACGCGATGTCAATGAGCATGGGCCACACGCTCATCAAAATTTGTGTCATTGATGGGTTTAATTTGTGCCACAGCTGACGCTTGGCGATTCTTTTGGTTTAAAGTTGGGGAAAGTGGGGGTTTCGATCTTCGTGGTGGCTCAATTCTTTGCAAAAAATATCGCCCGCGAAATCAAAAACCAATTTTTTGCGCTTTTAAAATCAAAATCTGCAAAGAACTATGCAAAAAGGACTGAGTGCCATTGGCCAATCACCACTTTTCCTGTTCCATTACGGCCAACGTCAGTGCCACCAATTAATAATCACCTGTATCCCCGGTGCCTTTTGCATTTCTAATTTCATTTGACATCACCTGTTTTTTCTGCTTTGTTCAGAAAAAATGTGCCCGATTCCCTTTCTTCCGCACGTAGAGGGCCAAATCTGGCAAATCTAAGCCACCCTTAACCATGATACCTGTGACCGCACCACAATGGCACGCCTATTTGCACCTGGGTTCTTGCCATTTTGAACCTTTAAAAAAACGATGTAGAACAGGACCAAAAGACTCCGTGCATTCACTTGTTGCAATCTATTGCAATCCACGTTAGATGACTAATAAGTTGCGAAAATAATTGGCTTATCGTGGTCGTTCTGTGCCCTTTTAAACAGAAACGGCGATTTTATTATGTAACAAGGCACAAAGGTGAAAAGTTCAATAGCTGGGAGTCATTATTTAATTTAAAGGGGGGCCAAGGGGGCATGTAGCGGCTAGCGGCAAACGTGCCCCCTGTAACACATAAAACGAACAGGGTACGGTAGTTTATGGGTTACATGGATCAAATAAATATTTTTGGAATGAAGGTTTGGGGCTTGGTTGGGGCTAGGCTGGGGGTTGTTTTGCTTACGGGTCCCAATTGAAAAATTTAATGAAGCTACAGCCAGGGGGGTCGCGGAATGGCATTGGACTTTCTTATTTGCTTTGATGGCCCATTGCCATTGCCGTGGGATATTTTTATTGGCATCTTGTGTCGCGTTCCCGCCCACACCCAGTTATTTCGATTAGAGCGAAAGTGTATCATTGTCCGTGACTAGGGCTTTGAAAGGGTGTGATTTAGCAAAAAAATGTCTTAAATTAGGGGTGTACGGTAATTTGGGCTTTAAAAGGCGTTCGAAAGTTGCGGGTTCGCGTCATTTGAGTTTAGTTTTGAAACCAGTTGTTCTGATTTCAGATGTCCACAACCTATTCCACCACAACGGTCTCAAAAGGACCCCCACCAGAAGGCAGGGAATGGATCCCCGCTGCCAATTTCACAAAAGGCATGGACACGCTCGTCGCATATCACACTGTGAACACGGCCTTGGGCGCTGTTTGTACCGCCATCGCCGCGGTTAATCTAGTCATTTTCCTAGGATCACCGAAGTTCAGACGAGTCTACAAAATGCTCACAGTGCTAGCCATGGCCGACTTGGTCAACACGATTGCCATGATGTTTATGGGGATCAATCGGGTTCAAATGTACTCCGAGGTACTCGAAACGCTATCCATACCCATCCGAACTTCTTGGGATTGCGCCGTCGAACCTTGGCTATGGTTGAAAGGGATCGGTGAGTCGGTTTTCACAACAGAACGCAATCGTGACCCTATTTTATTAAATTTATCTACAAAAACCTCGAGATCACAAAAATTATATATAACATACATAATAATTAACGTCCGGATAGAGGGTTACCGTTATTTCGAGCATACTTAGCCCCGGGGCCACCGGCATTGCCATTGGCACCGTGCTTTTGAGCGCCGCCACGAGCCATCTGTTTCTTGTACTGACGATTCTGCTTTTGATACGTGCGTTGATGCTTCATGTCTTCCTTGAGCTTCACGACGGCCTAAAAAATAATAATATATAGATGAGGCTCATAAAAACAATATGAGTGACAACATACCTCGGGTGAAATCCGGAAAACCTTGACACATGCACCTCGAAGGAAAATCTCTGGAACTCGATGAAACTGATCGCCGTCTTTGCTGGTGCAAATCGCATCTCTTAAATGGATGTTCATGAAGGAATCGACGGAGACCATGTGGCCGTTGTAGGTTTCGCCTGATTTGAGTTCAATCAAGAGGGCACTGTTCTGGGCGCTTTTCAAGAGGGACAGTGGGAGCTGAAATATTTTGGATATATTTTTGAACGTAAAAATGTGATTGAAAAGGGTTTGAAAATTCAAAATACTTACCATCATCTTGTCGAGGCTGCTGCGTTAGTTTGTTAGGACGGCAAAAATGAAGAGAAAAGCTAAAGGCAACCAACAGAGGGAGGAAAAAACGAACGAATGCGGCAGTGTTTCGAAAAAACGCAAACCAGCGAAAAATGAAAAGTGTGCGTTGGTCGCGCTTTGCCAATGCGCGCAAATTCTTGCAGATTTGAACCAATTTTTAAAATTAAGTTTTCGATCCATAACACGGGTCGAACCCTGGCGACATTCGTTTGCGTTCGTCCGTCACGGCGCACTCAGCTGCATCCCAGGTTTTGGCGCTCGACAGGCGCACTCAGGTTCAAAACCAGCCATGTCCCTTTTTCTTTTTCGAATTTTTCAATGAAAATCGCGGCACCGTAACTCACGAAATCGACGAGCAATTTGGCTCATCAGGTGCCCATTCGACGCGGAATTTCATGCTCTTTCCAATGCCGTAACGTATGATAGGTGCAGACAATCGTTTAAAGTTGCTACTGCCGAAAAACCATAAAAATCATGATTTAGGGGGTTGAGAACGGCACTGTAACTCTCGAAATCGACGAGCAATTTGGCTCATCTGGTAGTCATTCGACGCGAAATTTCATGCTCTTTTCAATGGCGCTGCGTATGATAGGGGCAGACAATCGTTTAAAGTCGTTATGGCACGAAAACCGTAAAACTGCCAAAATTAAGAATCTTGCAAGAGCGCTAACTTCTCGAAAAATGCCGTTAGAAACTTCGTTCAAAAAAGGAAACACGTGTTTTTTGATGGTTAACAATAACTATAGAGTCGAATTTGGAGTTTGCGTTTTTTGAGCAAGCTAGCTTGGAAAAAGTGAAAACGACTGTGAAAGTGCGAGCCTTTGCAGAGCGGATTCTCAGCCAAATCGGGCTCAATCGACCTCTAGTTGGTGTCAATCGATTCCTTTTTTGATGCTGAACAGTTATTATAGAGTGAAAAAAAGGGAAACAGCAGATTCGTGGATGTTTTTGCTGAAAACAACTGAAAAACTTGCGACGTGGAAGAAATGGACGAACTTTCTATCCGATCAGTGGGGTTTGGCAAAGTGCGCGTAACGGCCAGTGTCGCGTTTTTAGCCGAGGGTTCGAACCGTGATAAAAGACACCATCATTATTAACTATGCTTAAATTGATTTCCAGGTGACCTTTGGCCCCCAATCATCCAACTAATCATGGGTGTGGAACGTGCCTGTTCCGTAATGTATCCAATCTTTTTTCGGGATAAAATTGAACGCGGGTAAGTTTATTTTACATTTGTATCATCTTTCCATGCTTAAAACATTGCAGAACAATGTATGTCATTGCCACCACTGTTGCATTTGTCGTGATTAGCCTAACTGTCGGTTTCACCCTGGCATTTGTCAACCGTAACGAAGGCTTCGTACTGTATTACTGTGGCCGTAAAGCAGCCTTTTCCAAGGGTTACGGTACATTTATTTATCTCACTAATGTACTTAGCTACGTTGCCGGGTTCAGCTTCAACTGCATTGCTTACTGTAAAGCGCTCACACTTCGTAAATCAACGCAAGTTTTTAGTTTTTTACGAAGTGTGCGAGCACATCTTTTGGTACCCAAATAACACTCAAAAACACATCACAATGATGCACTAACTTTGATTCTCCCCTGTTTTCAAAATTCACTTCGACAGCCGTAACTGTTTTTCAGGTTTAGAAACAACCAAGTTCTCAAAATCCGTTATTATCTCATCGTATCACTGTTCTCGACCATGCTCGTATCCATCCCGAATGCCATATCACTTTGTTCCAGTTGGGTCAAAGAAGTCAATGATGCCATTAGCAAACCATCAGTTTGGATGGCATGCATCAACTCAGCCTTGGCTCCATTCGTCTACTTTTTCTTCAATAAGGATTATCGAAATAGATGCATCAACATTATGAGATGCAGTGATCCCCATAAGGTAGAAGAGACTAGTATGATGTCGACTCGTTTTTCGACCACAGTACGAGCTACTTCTTTCTCTTGATGCTGATTTTCGATTTCATTTGTAAATCTGTTCGTTTTTTGGTGTGATTGTGGTTCGTTTTCTTCTTTTACTATCTTTACTTTTTTGGAAAAATGATTTCACTTGAATTTTTCGCTATGCGGAGTCGAACTAGTGACTTCAAGTGTATCAATTAAGCGCCCTAAACCACTCGACCGTTTACATCAATCGATATCGTATTGATTGGTTTGAGGTAGCGCAGTCGGTTAAGACGCTGCCCTCACCCCAGTCAACATTTTCTGGTTTACTGGCGTATGCCATGCGTATGTACTCTCAAAACATACGCATGCCGTGTGCGAATGGTGCATCCTCCATTCGCACACCCCCCAAAAAAGGCATGCGTATGTTTTGAGAGTACATACGCATACCTTACGCCAGTAAACGCGGAAATGTTGACTGGGGTGCTGGCACCCGATAACTCCCTGGTTCGACTCCCATCACTTCGCACTTTCTTTTATTTTTTGTGTTGATATTTATCTGCCCGAATTTTCACTACTCCACTAATCTCAAAGGTTTCAGGAACCAATCTTCAACTGTCTGTGCTTAGGAACTGGACAACCCGAATCCGTATTTACTAATACCGCTCTTGTAAAAGACACACGGGTCTCAATCCATCGACGTAATACTACGAATGGCACTAATGCGCATTTTTAATTAACAATATTTTCAAAGTAAAAATATCACAGTTGATAACAATAGTACAATAAAAAATTGGACAAACAGGTTATTCCCTATATACAACTGGAAAAATGACAGAAAGGAAGGAAATAGTTTAAAAATATTTAAAGCAAAGCTTCAATGTCCTTAACGAAGGAGTTGGGCTCAGTTTGGGGTCCGTAGCGAGCGACGACCTTGCCCTCGCGGTTGACGAGGAACTTGGTGAAGTTCCACTTGATGGCATCGAACAGGGTGCCGCCCTTCTCCTTCTTCAAGAATTTGTACAACGGGGAAGCATCGTCGCCGTTGACATTGATCTTCTCGTAGAGGTCGGGGTCGAACTTGTACTTTTCAGTGACAAAGTTCTTGATGTCCAATTGGCATCCGGATTCTTGGCCACCGAATTGGTTGCACGGGAAGGCGGCAACTTCGAAGCCGCGATCGTGGTATTTGTCGAGGATCTCCTTGAGCTGCTTGTAGTTGTTGTCGGTCAGGCCACAGGCGGAGGCTACGTTCACGATGAGGACGACTTTGCCCCTGAAATGTTGTATTTTATATATAAAATTCCAACGTTTAAAGAAAAAACTTACTTGTATCTGTCCAAAGAAACTTCAGCTCCATCGGAATCCTTGACGGTGAACTGGTAGATAGTTTTGTCGGCCATGCTAGAAAGAGAAGCGAAACCAATAAGCGAAAACGACGGAACGAGGCGGGTAGCAGCACGAATCATGGTATGGTTCGGCAGCTGGGCGCTATAAATAATGTTCGCGAAATGAGTAAGATAAGGTACGAAATACACGGGGCAGACACGCCTGGAAAAGGTGGAAGAGTGAAAGTGACGTGAGTTAAAGTTACTGCAAAACTTGTAGTGCAAATCCAGGGGACTTTGTAGTGCGGCAATGTTGAAATTATCAAACATCCGTAGTCGGATTATATAAGAAACCCTCCCGCTTGACGTCCTCTCACAAACTCTAAACTAGAACAACCGCAGTCTGCATCGCATTTCGCAACGAGTCTCACTGCTTACTTCAGTGATCAACTATGCAGCGTCAACAACAACCTTTCGGTTTTGCAATGCCCAGCCAGCCAGCCGCAAGCAAAGAAAGAAAACACAAAATATCCTTTACGCATAAAAAAACGGCGGTAAAAATCAATTAAAAGTGAATCCAGAGTCAATCCCTCGCTTTGAACAGGACCACAGCCAGCTTTCCGATGAAGAAATACAGGAAATATCCATGTTCATGCGTGATTAGTGACGAAAACTTCCGACCGACGACGCAGTGCCATGGCGGTGTGAAGATTTGATCGAAGCCTTGCTTGATGAACGCCGCGATATCGCCTGAAAACACAACATTGCAGCGGACGGAAATATGTCCATCTATGGATGCCGTGTTCCATGAACATGGAGTAAATAAGTAAGAACGGCCAATCAAAACCAAAAACAGGCTGCCAGTGTGGAAATACAGAGTAAAGAACGTCGCATCGTAGTAAACAAAAACATGTAAAACGGCCCGTGGCAGGCAATGGCCTCCACGGAACCGACTGTTTCAGTGATCAAAAACCTCTTCGAGCAGAGTAGAATTGGTCGTTGCTCGAAGCGGTGACAAAAAATGCGCAAAAATAGATGGAATTGGGCAGCCAATAACGGCGTGGACGCACTTTTTGCATCTCAATTCAAATTGCCGTTGGCGATGACGCCCCTCGATGTAGCTTTTGATGCAATGTGAGTCCACAATGTGCGTCTGGCGAATAGAAAGCGGCTCAAAGAACGTTGAAGTGAAGTGAAACAAACATGCAAAAAGTCCGTCCATACCGTAAAACTGTCCAAAATATATCGATTTTGTGTTATTTTCTTTTTGAAAATGCCAATAAACAGTTCTTTAATGAAGAATACAGCAATGAAAAAGCACAAAACCCACCATCATCAGTGTTTTTCTGCATGCCTTCATCGGCTAACAAAACGGCCTTCTCGATCATGTCTACGGGCATTTCAGAAGCTTTGATCGTGACCTACAGGATTCAATCATCAGTTATGAGCAATTTTGGGATAAAAACTGACTGTGTACTTCGTTGCAAACTTGAGTGTTGCCAGATTCACGCGTTCGCCATTGATACGAACCGTAGCCCATTTTCGGGTCTTTGCGTAATCTGGATTGTTGATCTCTGCCATAATTCGATGCTTTTGGGTTCTTTGAAGGCCTTGTAATGGTCAGAGGTAGGATTCTGTCACACGAGGTTTTTCATTTTATGCAAAATATGAAAATTCAACTTCTGGTCCTTTGTGATTTTAACAGAATCTGTTAACCTGTCATAAAAACAAGTCTGATTTGCTTCAAATGATGAAAGGTACGCACGAAACATATGATTATCAATCAACTGAAGCAAAAAGATAAGCTCAGGTTGTTTTATTGGAAAAGTACGGCAAATTTGATGGCTTGGTTGGTGGTGCCAAACGTGGTCGCCAGGACGACTTATTCTCACTTACTGGGACTTTGACGTCTTTGTCGTCGTTATGCTCATTTCTTATTTTTTTATGAAAAATGTGCATGTTATGCGTAACATTGTTATGTAACCTATACAATACTGTTTTGCACACATAATTAAAAGAACTTATTCGACAACGAGAGTTTTCTTCTTTCTTTTTTGCAACCTTCTTTAACCACAGCACAAGAAAAATGTGCACTCATGGGGACCAACTCTTGCAACGATGACACGTCCGCGCAAAAGCCACGTTCTTTCAACCAGTCATTCATTGTTCGTCTTCGATCGTCTTCCCCGATTCATTACTGTTTTCGGCCGTCACCATGAGTAACTTGGTAAGTACAACTTTTGGAAGCTCAAAAAGCACTTTTTTGACAAATTTGAACCGATTTCTTTGCAGGATATGTCTTCGCTGTACAGCATCAAGGGTATCGCCATCCTTGACCAAGATGGAAACCGCATTCTCGCCAAGGTTTGTCATACATCAGCTGTTTTAAGCATTGCTGATGGTCATTATTTTTCAGTACTACGACAAGGAAACCTTCCCGGGTGAAAAGGAACAGGCTGCCTTCGAGAAGAGCTTGTTTTTGAAGACTCACAAGGCTAACTGTAAGTTTTCAGTCACCTGATCCCTTAACGATTATATTTTTCAGCTGAAATTATTCTTCTTGATGGTCTCATCTGCGTCTACCGCAGCAACGTCGATCTCTTCTTCTACGTTATCGGTTCGGCCTCGGAGAACGAGCTTATTCTGGTTTCGGTGCTGAATTGCTTGTACGAGTCCGTTTCGACTGTGCTTCGGAAGAATGTCGAAAAGAAGGCACTTTATGAGAATCTCGATGTTGCTATCCTTATTCTTGACGAGCTTGTTGATGAGGGGTAGGTGTTTTTACACTTTTTCTGCGAAAAATTATATAAACTGGTTACTTTTAGCGTGATTCTTGACAACGACCCGCAGTCCGTCGTCAGCCGATGCATGCTGCGTGGCGATGAAGTCGCTTTGAGCGATCAGCCCTTCTCTACGTTGGCCAACAAGTTGAAGGAACAGGTTCAATGGTCGCTCCTCAAGTAATTGCATGTTGAATTGTCTGTTTGTAACGTTAATTTATTGCCTAAAAAGACTAATTGCGGCATGGAAATGATAAATTTATGCTTTTCAATAAACTTATTTTGAATGATTAGGCTTTTTTGATAAAGTTAATTCGTTTTTGCGAATGCTTTTCTACCTTTGTTTTGCTTTCTTCTTTTCTTTTTGCAATTGAATTCTGTGTTCAGATGCCAAACCTCCGTCGCGTCAAAACAGAAACCGGTGCCGACAAGCTTCGTGCTCGTGTCGAACCCGAAACCGCAGCCGCCGCAACACGATCACCCGGCAGAACTCGAGCCGCTTCCAAGAGCCCTGCACGTCTTGTCAAAGGTGGTCCGACACGAAACAGTCAACGCGGCAACTTCGATTACCTCCGGGGAACCGTGCCGAATCCCGATGTTCCCATGGAGCTTGCCGATGATACCCCAAGTCCGCCGAAGCAGCGGAAGGTTGATGATGTGCCGATTGCGTCGGGGAGTTCTGCGACTCGTCGAATTGATTTCCGCGCGGCGGAACCGGCATCCGAAGACGTCCAGATGTGTACCTCACCCGAAGATGATCTCGCCGAGCGGATCGATAAGCTGATTGTGTCACAATGTGGGGGTAATCGTCGGAAACGGAAGAAAACGTATGTTTCTTTCACGTTTGTCTGCTTTCTATGATTGAAAACCATTCTAGCAACGCTGGCTCCGATACCGACAGCCACGACGAAGACGGAGACGATGGTGCCGCTGGCGGACCCCTCGCATCAAAGACAAAACGTCACATGGGTGAATTCGACCTACGGATCCTCAATGAGGTTATGGATGCCATCGATGACGAAGTTGAGAAGCAGTCGGGCCCGCGGGACTACTTCCAAGAATGGCAGAGACTACTGAAGTATGGACAGTTCAACATTTTATTGACTGGAGTTGGGTCCAAAGTCCGCCTAATCCAAACCTTCATGGAAACGATCTGTGATACTGATGAATTCTACGGATTCGAAGTCAATGGCTTTAGCCACGGCATTTCCCTACGAAGCGTACTGCAATCGATTCAGCAGGAATTCAATTTGAAAACAAAACAGGCAAAGACCATGTCAGGCAGCGGGCATGATTTCGCCATTGCCTTGGGTGAAGCACTCTCAACAGCGCCGTATACACTCATTTTGGCGATTCATAGCCTTGATGGCCCTATTTTGCGGTTGGTTATCCAATTCAGCGTTACTGTATTTACATTTTAACACTTTCAGCGACCCATCCCAACAAGCCGTCCTCGCAGCCTTTGTCGAAGCCGCAAAAGGCCACGTCAACCTGATCGCGTCCATAGATCACGAGAATGCGACTCAAATCTGGAATCCCGACATTGCTGAATCCTTTGCGTGGATCAACTACCCCATCAACATGCTCAATTCCTACAAACGCGAAGTCCTCGCATCCCAATCAATCCTTTTGGAGCGTCAAAACGCGGCCGATGCCCATACGCATGCATCGCTCGATGTGTTCTGGCAGGCCTTGCCTCATTCAGCCCAACGCGAACTCGCTCTCCTGACGACAATGTGCGTTGCCAGTCCTGATGGTACCATCGAAGTAAATGTGCTCTTTGATGAGGCCCGAAACGCCATGTATACCTCGTCGCGACCGAGCTTGGAAGCCCATTTGAAGGAATTCCGCGACCACAATCTGATCTCCATTACGCAGGATACCATCAAGCTTATCATCGATCATAACCTCTTGTTGAACTTTATGCAAACGAAGGAAATGGACGAGGCCTAATGTGAGTTCCGCCCTTTCTCTCCGTTCTGTAAACTGGTGTAATGACGTAAAATAATGTGTTTTAAAACTCATGATACTCCCTGTTCTTGCGATTTTTTACTGGTTTTACACTTTTGAATCTGTTTCCACTGTTTCATACACCCGTGTTGTACATTATACAATAAAAGTATGAGTCAAGTAGAGTGTGATGGAGCTGATTATCCGGGGATTTAATGTTTTGTGCCATGCTACATTGATCCGTTTTTCAATGGAAACTGTTAATTGGCCTCAAAAAGACGAACTTTGGAATGCGATGAATTGTGGGCGATGAATGGATTATGTTTTTTGGGGGCGAAGTATAAAATGGCTGGGGGAATCACAAGTTGTTACTATTCAAGTACGAAAAATGGATATGGTTCGTTTTGTTGGAGCGATTTTGGTTGTGGCTGCGTTGGCGGTGAGTGTTTTTTGAAACTTGGATTGGCGGTGTTAATATACAATTTCAGTCAGCAGTACCGGTGCCACACAAGCATGAGGATGGTTTGTCATCGTCGGCATCGGTGAATGGCAGTTTAGAGGTTCCAGAAGCTGGATTGAATGTTGAGGGCAATGCTGATCTTGAGACTGATGGCATTTCCGCGACGAATTTGGGCCGGATTGCTCGAAGTGAGAATTCTGAGGATCATGTTCATGTTGATGGTGATTCGGATGAAGATGACGAAAACGCCGGTGATGAGGAAGCTAATGTTGACCTTGTGAAGCGCGAAGTCGATGAAGATGACGACGCTGATGACGATTCTGATTCCGACGACGACGATGATGATGATGATCTTGCCGATGACGACGACACCGATGATGATGACGATGCCGATGCTCGTATTGTCAAGCGTGAAGCCGATTCAAGCTCCTCCGAAGAAAGCAATGACAACGAAGCTGAAAATGCCGAAGCAGAACCCGTCGCCGAAGTCGCATCGCCCATCGAAACGGTCGCAGCGGCCGTCGAAGATGCCGCAGCGAGCGAAGATGCTGCTCCTGCCAAGAAGAAGCGCGAAACCAGCACATCGCAAGTCGTCCTCGACAAGCTAGCCAGTCTCGTTGACACTGTTCAGAACAATCCCGAGTTCCAAGAAATTCACAGTAAGTCGTTTCCCCAACTTTAACAAACCCCAACAACTTACCTTTCATCCTCTAAAACGTTACATAATTGCCCGGTGTACCATGAAAAACCCGAGAAAAACAAGCACTTTCTTGCAAAAATACTCCCCTTTTTTGACAATCTTGCAGGAACACCATAAAAAGGCAGGCACTATCTGCATAGTTTAAAAACAGTTCCAATTTTGCGTAACCAAAACATGTCAGTCTTTTGCAAGTGATTCTGACTACTATACTTTCACTAAAGCTATCAATCATTTGAAATGATAAGACACTAACATTGCATTTTAGATGCCGTTGTTGCCAGCGAAGCTTCACAACCCGCAGCCCCGGCCGTGGCATGATTATGAGTGATTTTTCTTGTCAACTGTAAGATGGAATAAAATAAAATTTGTATTTATCAAACCAAAGTGTCAATTAGTGAATTTTAAAGTTTAAATTTCAACAAATTCTGAACCACTTTTTAAAAATCTAAAACAAAAATTTCAATGAAAGAAAAGGCTGTCGTGTACGCGTTAACAAACTCCTGATTTGTACCTATTTTTGGTCATATTTGTGATGCTTGTAATACCCAGCTCGAAAAGTTATGATTCAATTTCAAGGAAAAAGACTCAAATGTTTGTGATCCTTGATTTCTGAGCGGGTAAGTAGGTAGAGCTGTTGTTTTCCCTCTTTCATTATGTTTTCTTTTGTTTATTTTGGGGGTTGCCCTGAGGCGTCAGACACAAATTTCAAAACATTGTCTGTTCATTTTTCATTGAAATCGAGGAAAACCATAACAGTTTTCATGACTTTGTAACTTTGTTATTCCCTTTTTGGAAGCATGTTCCAGTGGTTCAGTCATTGAGCTATTGTTCAACGGCAATTCAAATGCACCAGTTCCCAGTTTCGGGCGCCACTTTTGCCTTTGCCCTTGTTTGGTTGGTTGGTTGGTTGGCAAGGTCGATGCCGATGGCGATGCCACATTTCCCGCCGATTGTAATGTTCACAGATCAAAGTCCGCCAAGGCATCCCGAAATTGCGCGTTGCTTGAAAGAAGACGGAATAAAACGGGGAAATAACAAAAAAAGCAGCAAAGGCAAAAACATAGTACTGGGGGTGGACAGTGAGTCCGGGGCATCGTGGGTCGTCCGTGTATGCCCTTGTTTTTCTTTTTCTGAATGTCGAAGAAACAAGGAAAGAAAAAGTAGCGCGAAGCTGGCTGAATTGCCAGTTGGTTGGTTCGTTGGACCTTGTGAACCAGAGATCAGTGTTCCCTTTTGGTTGGAAGAGGGGAAGGGAAGAAGGGTTGGACTTGTAGGCAACAAAACAACAAACATTACATACACATGGCGGCAATGCGCTTCAGACGGAGTTAAAGGGCTCTGTTTACGGGCTGGACCGGTGGGATGGGCCGTAAACATTTTGAAAGAGGGAAAGGAGACCGGACCGGGCCATCTGAAGCTCTATGAACTGTCTGACAGCCGCCGCGCCGAAAAACAGTAAACATGCACCCCATCTGAGCTGTGGTCGGTTACGCCTTCTCCTCCATCGACGGCGACCTGCCTATAAAAGCCATCGATGGAAGCCGATTTTCAGCCAGTTTACATATCCGAGCTTTCGTCTAGCCATTTCGTCTCGCTTTCTGACCTTCTCAACTTTCCAACTTTCCAGAATCAATCCAACTCCCAACCAACCTACCCAAACCCAACCATGTCCAACCAATCCTACACCGATTCCGCCAAGGACAAGCTCCATGACATGAAGGAAGGCACCAAGGAATTCGCCGGCAACGTCAAGGACAAGATCTCCGGTGCCGCGGAAGCCACCAAGGACAAGGCTCAGGATGCTGCTCGTAAGTTTTGACTTTCGCATTTTTCCATCCTTGATCCCTCTCAAATCACTTTCTTCTTATCAGACTGGACCGGCGAGAAGCTCGGCATGGCCAAGGAAGAAGCCGGCAACAAGTGCGAGCATGCCAAGGACTGCGGCCACGACTATGCCAACCGTTTCGGCGACAAGACCAAGGAAATGGGCAACCGCATCCAGCAATCCCACTAAGAAGCTCCTGCCTTCACAGTGTGTCTACGCTTAACAGTACTTTTGTAAAAAGACGTCAATTCCCCCTTCCGATCGATCGATTTGTTGTAAATATCCCATACTCTGTTTGATTTTTGACTGGCTGTGGCTTGTCAATTTGAGAATATGAGGCTTTTCACTTTTGTAAATATTCGTTTGTAAATATGTAATAAACGCAGATCTGCAATACTTGTGTATGGGGGTGAGGTTGGGATTAGGGGCTTGGAAACATTGGTTAATGGGATGAAGATTGACTTGGGATATCATTATGAATTGGTTCGTGGTGGGACCATTTTTGGGGGCACGCGCAAATTTACACTAGTGTATGCGTGCACATTGTAACACCGCGTCTTCAAAGTGAATTTTTACAACTTTTATCAGGTTTTGTGCAATTCTGTTTTCCAAAAATCTTTCGTTTACTAATAGGAACGTATTTTTAAAAGGGCACTGATCACCGACCTTCTAGTTGCCATCCACTTAAAATTCAGGAATTCCTCGCACCCCTGCCTGTTGACTTGGGTCTTCCTTCACTGTGGTGATCACAACAACTTTTCCCCTCTTCCAAATCTTTGAATCTTTGATCTTCCCCCAAACAACATAAACTATGTCCCCCACATCGATATATTGATCGGCTTCATGTTCTTTGTCCCATGAATCAAAGTCAATTCAACACTACATTTACCATGCATAGCAACGCTGATTAAAGGTGTAGTGAGATCGGACCGTATTGACAATCTGGATGAGCACATCGCTGATCAAACATACATACTCACATCAAAACATGGATTAGAAAGAAGGCGGTATGGCCATGAACCATTTTGGGGAGGGTTGTCTTCAGCGTTCGGCGCCGTGGAAACCGTGGAAGTGGTAAACAAATTTGTGAGCAATGGTCGGTTACGCCTTCTTTGGAATCGTATATAAACTGTAGTGGAACACAGTTAACCGTACTTCTGAAGCATCTCACTCCTCACTCTTGTTTGGATGTTTGTTCAAACAACGTGGTTTCTGATGTGATAGTAGGCAGCTACGTGTTGTTTTGCTGTTTTTTTATTCGTGATTGTTGACCACTATTCAGTGGTTGCTATGTTTGTTTGTTTAAAATACTTTCAAGTTTGAACGATTTGCAGAACCCATTAACTGTAACCATGTCTGACCAATCCTACACCGATGCCGCCAAGGACAAGCTCCACAATGCCAAGGAGGGCACCAAGGAATTCGCCGGCAATGTGAAAGATAAGATTTCGGGCGCCGCTGAAGCCACCCGTGATAAGGCTCAAGATGCTGCTCGTAAGTTTTGATTTTATCTGTTTTGTGCGTCAAAAGTGCCAGAATCATCTAAATCGTATCTTTTTTCCAGACTGGACCGGCGAAAAGCTCGGCATGGCCAAGGACGAAGCCGGCAACAAGGCCGAACATGCCAAGGACTGTGGCCAGGACTATGCCAACCGTTTCGGCGACAAGACGAAGGACCTCGGCAACCGTATTGGAGAATCCCGTTAAGGTCTTTCTAGCTGATTTTACGGCATCGACTTCCACTCCGATGCCAAGGCTTGCATTTTTAACTGTCTAAATGTAAAAAAATCATTAGTTAACCTTTCAATCAGTCAACGATTTGTAAATACTCCAAGCTCAGTGATTGAATTAAGATCGGACAATACTGATAAGAGATTTCACTTTGTAAATATGTTTGTGTAAATAAAAAATTCTTTTACACCGTTTCTTATAATAACTTCATTAAACAAAACGAGAACCCATTAAACAATAAGAATTGCGTGAATAATAACTACGCGACCAAAATGCCTTCCCGTTTACTTCTCCTCTTACAACTACTTTTCGTGCCATTGGATAAACACAATTCGTGAAATTAGTGATAAAATTTTTGTCAAAAAAGGCATTTAGTTTAGATTCAAAACAAGAATGTGGCATGTCCCATTGATTTTTTTCTTTTACGCAAAAATTTATCGTTACTGAGACATTGTGATGAAAAGACAGTGGAACATAGCCAAGGTAAAGTATGTCCAAGTTTTTTAATTCAGTTGCGTATAATAAATTGTAGGAATCGCCGGTAAAAGGGCAACTACCAAGAAAAATAAGATTATGGACATGCCGGAATGATTGGCACAGTAATGCAATATCTAGGTTTGAATCAAATTGGCACCTTAAAAACCTCACGGTGATTAGGTTACCATTGTTTCTAGTCATTATGCTTCGAATCAACTTCGTGTCAATGGTGCATTCTTGAAAGCACAAGTTTTCAACGGTTAATCTAACACGGCTTAGAATAGCTTCAGGCTCATGGCTTGAAGAGATGCCACAAATGAATAAACGTTTGAGGTAGTATAGTTGGCTCTGATCGGATAAATCAATAATTCGTGGTGAACAATCCCTTGAATCGGTTAGATAAAGTCCAAGGTCGCTTTTATACCTTATAGCAGAAAATTCAAGCAACTCGTACATTTGGATAGGATTGAAACCAGTCAAATCTGGTGCAGCGATTTGGAGATCGCAAGCTTCCCAGGGGGTAGCTAACTCGCGAAGGCGAGATTGAAGACCATAGGGTAGGGAAGTTATAGGGAATTGCATGATGTTACTAAACGCTTTTTGAAAAAGACAAAACTTTTTTTATGCAATCAACAAAGCCACAGTAGTTGGACTAGATGTACATCAGAAATAAATGCAAAAAATGAACGATGCGACTAGGCTTGCGATGATTGCTTAGCAGAAATGGTTGAGCTTTAGTCGTAAATGCGTTTTTTGTGCAGAATCTATCGGACAACGCAGTGCAGGTCGATCGATATTGCCCACCAGGTACGATATGGGTGCGAAGGGTACTGTGTTGCGGGATAAAACATAAAAGTGGCCATATTAGTGAGTGTACCAACAAACATGTGTACATGACCATACCAATTATTGCAATTTCATTGTTGAAGTTTTATTACATCAAATAAAAAATGAACAAAACAATTACCAAAATGTCATTTATTTACGAAGAACAAAAGTTCGAATCGTATATTGACCTTTCACAACAACACTTTTTTCTTCTTTATCCCGTGAAAAAACCTTGAGAAAATGTTTATCAAAAAATCTATCTACTAATTTACCTCCAAATTCAAAAAATCGGTTGTCACGCGTACGACACTGTTTGAATGTGCGTCCATCAATGTTTATCAGTACATGTACATTGCGCGGTTGCTTCTAAAAAATAAGAAATTCACATGTTTTACAACTTTTACTTTAACTCACCTCAATAAAGTTAGCGAACTTCTTTCGGTTGCTGTAAAGAAAAGAGGGTGATACATTGTCAATTTGAAGGCTCTCCAAATTTTCAAATTCCATCTCATACAACGAATTGAAAGATGCATTATTAGTAAAAGGATTAGTATAAACAAAACGTAGACTTCGTGCACGCCGGAATGATTGAAATAAAAGTGCAATATTTAGGTTAGAATTAAATTTACACGTAATAAATCGGACATCGCTGGAGGCACATTTGGTTGCAGCTGCTATCACTTGAATTAGCTCATTTCCAATGTGGCACTTTGAAAAACAAATAAACTTTGTGTCCAGTCGAACACGTTTCAAAATCGATTCAAGACCATGGGTTGACGTGATGTTTTTGACTTCCAAATTTTCGAAGCAGTTCAGTAGATTTTGATCGTCTAAATCATACATTTTATACGGCTTTGACCATGCAATCGTCTCGTAAAGGTCTAGTTCGTTTTTATAACGGATTTCAATGTTATTGACTAACTTATATTTTTCAATAGGTTTGAAACCAGCGAAATCTGGTGCAGCGATTTGGAGGTCGCATGCTTCACAGGGGGTAGCTAATTCACGAAGGCGTTGACGAAGCCCATAGGGAAGTGAAGTCAGAGGGAATGGCATGATAATGTTGGCAACAATTGAATTGCCGTAGTACGTTGTTAGGATTAGAGAGATATATACTCAAAAATTCTTTACACTAGTATTGGTGAGGTTTCGATTGTAAACCGGAATGCTAGCCCCCCTCAACGGACCATTCAGACTTTCATGGCATTGCCACAACGTCCATAGCGTTGCGATGTACTTTGTACTTTGCCCTATTCGAGCGATCAAGCTAATCTCCTAATGGCACTCGTATCGGCACTTTTACACCTTCGAAGAATCCTCTACACTCACAAATCCTTTTGTCTACTTATCGCGTGTCCATGGGAATATCGCCGATCGGCGCTTTCACCCATTAGCGCAATGCCCTTCAAACAACTCTGTTCTCTTCTTCGGAGATTTAGCCCGATTCCTATCTACCTCTGTCCGCCCAGCCCTTCGACTGAGCCGCACGGCCGATGGGGGTTCTATATAAAAGGGCACCACGACTCAGTTTTCGCCATTCCGTGGTAGGCAACCATGCATGCTCCGCTTGCTCTTTCCTTTTCTTCATCCATTCAGTTGTAATACTATTGCCCAATGTGATATGGCATTTCTGTTCATTAAACATAGCTTTTGTAAATCTTGTGTTCTAGAGCTGTCAGATTTAAAAATCACAGGTTGATTATGGTCGTTTTTCATTGGTTATTCAATTGAAATTCAAGCATTATTTCGGATTTCTGTTGTATACTTTCTTTCCTTTGCATATTTCCAAACCGCACGTTGTCTCATGTTAGTGTGACCTACACGATAGAGAAAACAACAATCAAATGTTTATTTTGCCAAAAAAAGTATTTTACAGTAAAGCTCTTAGTTGCGAGCAACGTAACAACGAGTTTTGAACAGTCCGTTTACAATAACCCTTCTTCCCACTGTAGTATGTAAAGGCCTCTGGTCAAAATGTTGGTCAAAAAAGGCATCCATTTTGGCTTCTAGGCTTAAAATCTCGATTCCAATTGTAACACTCTGCTGTTGTTTCTGAAAAAGATTGATATTTATCCTTTTACCAATTCCGTTAGACTCACCTTTACAAATTCGGCAAACTTGGCTTTATCACTGTCCAGAAAAGACGGTGCAACATTGCCAATGTAAAGCTGGTCCAAATTTTTGAATTCGGTTGCGTATAACGACTCGAAGGACCCATCGGTAAAGGGACAACTATTATGAAAAGCAATATCATGAGCATGCCGAAATGTTTGGCACAAAAATGCAACATCAAGATTCGGTTCAAATTCGCATCGTGAAAAATGAACGGTCCCGAAGTTACGGTTGTTTGCAGCTGATATTGTTTGAATCAGCTGATTATCCACGTTGCAACGTATAAAGTTGACAAGTTGAGCGTTGACATAAACACATTTCAAAATGGGTTTAATATCATGGCCTGAAGTTATGTTTTCAACATATAGGCTTTCAATACAGTGAGCTATGCTTTGATTGGTTAAATCTATAACCCTTATTGGATTCTGAAGCGGATAATTCCACGAGTCAGACAGGTAAAGCCCAATGGTGTCGTCGACACTCAGAATTGCAAATTCGTATATTTTACATTTTTGAATGGGCTCTTTGAGACCAGTGAAATTAGGTGCAGCGACTTGAAGACTATATACCTCAGAGGGCTTAGCCAATGCCCGGAGGCGTTGACGGAAGCCATATGGGAGGGAATCAAGAGGGAATGGCATGATAGTGTTGGCGGATATGTATCGCACTACGATATTTTGGGATTGGGTCTGCACACAAAACTTTTTTTACGTCAACAGGAGGATGGTCGCCACAAATGTAGGGGTGTTAGCCATGAGAACCCATTGGACAAAGCAGTGCGCGGTCACAGGCAAAGTACACACATAAGATTTGATCTATCCCACAACAAGTGTGAAGGGGGCTTGACAGGTACTGTGCCAAGGATTGGAAGAAGTGGCTCTGTGAGGGATAATAGAAATACAAATATGTACAGGACCATAACGACTATAATGGTCCACGACAAGGAAATTACAAAATGACACTGATAGTGAATGACATTGAATGTCATTGAACTTTCGTTAGGAGACACCGCTATGCAAAGTGCGTGAGTATGAAATTTTTTTTAAAACTTCATTTTTAAATGTTACAACTTATTCCAATCAACTTTTCACATCAATAAGATAATTTTGATATATAATTTTAAATCCATACAAAAGAAATTTGGGATGTCATAATTATTTACAATGTCAGGATTATAGTGGCTAAATGCTTTAGGCGATTAAAAATGTATAAAAAGTATATTATATTTTTCGTACAAGTTTCGAACAATCATAATCTGGATAGAACCGATAATTTTTTACGTCAGTTATATTCGCTTCGCTTGAACCGACCTCAATACCCTAATCTGATATCAGACAATGTGACCCTGCTGATAACATGTCCACGTTTGCATTGTCCTTTATTTGCACCGGAAGCGTTAATAAAAGAAACATAAAAATTTGGTGAAGTTGCAACTTCTATGAGATTCTTACAAAAATTTCGGCTTAAAAATAGGTACCTATAAAAAAACTTTGCCGAGGTTGCAGTTAACAAAAGTCAAAAACATTAAAAGCTAAAAAAAAGTCCGCGTTCAAAGCGATTAAAAATCAAAAAGGCACTGATAAAACTCAAAGAGCAGCAACAAAGACAACCATGTCACTGTAGTGTAGACAGCCTGCTTACATCGTTAAAAGTTAATGACGTTGCAAAAAATAAGCGTCACAAATTGTGACTCTTTCATAGTTTATGATCGGGACAAAACACAAAAGTAAATGCAAAACTGTTTTGCGGCATAAATAGGGGCAAAAGTTGCGTATTGAAAAGCGTCGTAAAGTTAAAAATACACTTTGATGGACGATAATTGAAATTATGTGCTGATTACCACTGAATAAAAACCCCTATACTTGAGTTACTTTCGAAAGTCATCAAAAAGACGGCACATTTCATTGACACATAATACCACGAGCAGAGAACAAAGATAATAAAATTTTTGTGTTCCCATTGACCCGGTGATAACTGTCCGTATGATCCGCCCTCGTTGTCTGAAGGGTCCATCGTTCACACACAGATTATTACGACCACATTGGACAACGTGGACTCTGTGTACTCGTCTTTAAGAGTTAGAGAGTGATTACCGTATTATAACAAGCTTAAAGGCCTCAATCACGATGTTGATAATGGCTCCACCCAGGAAAGGACACTTTATAGGCCGATTTGATGTGTGGAAAAGCGCCGTTCTTGATCATTGTCAGGGGTAAGAGTGTTTCCAAGAACTCGCCATCAACGCCAATCACTTGGTTGATACGTTGTTGCTGATTTTGATCTTTTAAAAGTGTCAAAATGGAGAAAAAGGAAAATATTTACAAGAGATGGTTTACTGTACCACGGAATGATAATCCCTCGAAAGCGGCATCGTATAGGACTATGGTGAGTTTTGACTTGTGTTTTTGGATAGCGTAAAGTTGTTTTAGCTCCGGTATGCCACTCCATACGATTATTTCTTGCTAATTGTCGGAATATCATCAAATATTATCAATGGTATCATGAATCCACTGAACATGATAGCCTTTCAAGGCATTGTGGACACTTTGAACGAAGCCCAACGAGAATATGAGGATTCCCACATCGATAAGGACAGATTTACCAGAGATTTATCAAAGTATGCGTGGATTTATTTTGGCATTGGTGTTATTATCTTTGTTCTCACCTTTGTTGGGGTTTGTCGATCTATTTTGGCAAATCTAGGCGCTAAATCTTTGTATTTCAGATGGGAGCACTTTTCACACTGACAGAAAGACAATGCAAACAGATCCGAAAACACTTTTTGCAGAGTATCATTAATCAGGAGATTGAGTGGTTTGACAAAAATGAAGTTGGTGCACTGACTCATAAAATGAGCGCGTGAGTTTTGGTTTGGCTTTACACATTTGCCATCGTAAACAGCAACTTTTAGAAACATTGAAAAGATCAAAGACGGCACATCAGACAAGCCTGCCATCGTGCTACAAGCTTTGGGCGCAATTTTTAGCGGAGTTATTCTCGCTTTTACTTTTTGCTGGAAACTAACTCTGGTCGTAATTATCATTCTACCATTTGTGATCTTATCCCTCTACGGATCAGCTAGAGCTGTCAATGCTGCCATCTACAAAGAAATGAGTGCCTACTCTGCCGCTGGTGCTGTCGCAGAGGAAGTTATCAGCGGCATCCGGACTGTTATGAGCTTCAACGCGCAATCTTTTGAAGCCGATCGATACGAAAAATGTCTCAACAAAGGCAAAACCGTCGGAATTCGAAAAGCCGGCGTCACTGGCTTCTTTTCCGGTCTCTACAACATGGTTTTATTCGTTTCGATGGGTGTGTCCTTTTGGTATGGCACAAAGTTGGTCGTCTGGGGCGAAATCAAAGCCGGCACCGTTTATGCCACTTTTTGGGCTGTGCTAATCGGTGGCATGCGCATGGGAATGGCTGTGCCGCAGATATCTGTCATCGTCGGAGCTAAACTTGCGGCTGGGGAACTTTTTGAGGTTATCGATCGAAAGCCGAAGTTGGATTCATTGAGTCCAGCCGGACAGAAGCTGGAAAACATTAAAGGAAAGATTGAATTCTCCAATGTCCACTTCCGATATCCATCTCGGCCAGACGTCAAAGTGCTCAATGGAGTCAGCTGGAGTGTTGAACCCGGCCAGACTATCGCATTTGTCGGACATTCAGGCTGCGGCAAATCGACTTCTATCGGGTTATTGATGCGGTTTTACAACCCTGAATCCGGTGACGTCACCATTGATGGTGTTCCTATCGAAGATTTGAACATTGAATGGCTTCGAAACACCATTGGCATCGTGTCTCAGGAATCGGTCATGTTCCAAGCCACTGTGGCAGATAATCTTAGAATCGGCAAACCAGATGCCACTCACGACGAGATCGTAAAAGCATGTGAAATGGCCAATGCCCATAATTTCATCATGAAATTACCCGAAGAATACGACACTTTCATCGGAGACGGTGGAGTCCGCCTTTCCGGCGGCCAAAAACAACGAATTGCCATTGCTCGGGCACTGATCCGTCAACCAAAGATTCTCTTACTCGATGAAGCAACATCCGCATTGGATACTGAATCCGAGAGACTCGTCCAGGCTGCTCTTGATGCCGCTGCCACCGGTCGAACGACCATAACTATTGCTCATCGATTGTCCACAGTTCGAAATGCCAACAAAATTGTCGTTTTTGATAAGGGAAACATTCTCGAATCTGGTACACACGATGAACTTATCAAATTGGATGGATTTTACAAACAGCTGGTTGCTGCTCAACAAGTTACTGGCGTACAGAAGCCATTGCTGGAACCAATAATGGAGGATGATGGTGGGTGTTATTGGGTAGTGATTGTTGTAAAAAGTATAACATTTTGCAGAAGCCCAGTTTACTCCAGCCCCAACAACCCAAGTATCCGAACGTGTACGTATGTCAATTGCTTCCGTTCGCACTGTGGAATGCGACCTCTATGTTGATGACATCATCGATGAAATGGCCCAGGAAGGAAGTCAAACGGCATCATTGATGGAAATAGCGAGGTTTGCCACGCCTGAAAGATGTCTTGCCATCGCTGGGTTTGTGTTGTCGCTGATTCGCGGTGCATCTTGGCCGTGTTTTGCTATTTTGTATGGACAACTGTTTCTTGTAAGTTGTTGCTTTCAAATTCGAAATATAATGTTTGTGCCACCGCATCGTACCGTTTTATTATGTTACGACGTGGTATATTAGTTGTACAGACCGTACTTTGCCAATGTCGATCATCGTATTCTTGTTTTCAGACCCTGTCAAAATCCGATCTCTCACATGCCGTATCCCAAGCATCCCTCTACGCAATCCTCTTTGCTGGCGTCGGAGTTCTTGCCGGCACAACAACCTTCGCTTCCGGCTTCCTTCTCGGAACCGTTGGTGAAAAAGTAGCCATGCGACTTCGGCACTGTGTCTACAAAAACATTCTCCGCCAAGATGGGGCCTACTTCGATGAAAGAAGTCATTCCGTCGGTGTTTTGACTAACCGCCTCGCCCAAGACGCAAGCAATGTCCAAGCCGCTATCGATCAACGCCTCGCCGAAGTTCTTCAAGCCATCACAACATTCGCCTTTGGCATTGTCATTGCCTTCACCGTTGCATGGAAAATCACACCATTCTGTCTACTTGTCGCATTTTTGTTGATTATCATCCAAACCCAGATCAGTGCCCTTCTCAAACGCCGTGGTATCGTGGATGCCGAAATCGCCAGTACTGCCAGTAGAATCGTCACAGAATCCATCGAAAATGTGAAGACAATCCAAGCCATGACGCGGCAAATCAAAACGTTCGAAGACTTCAATGAAGCTTCGAGATTGCCGCTGACCCGTGCCATCGTGCGTGGACTTATCAGTTCCGTCAGTTATGCTTTGAGTACATCCTATGTGTCATTCAATTTTTGGGCATCCTATCTGTTTGGCATGTTTTTGATCAATCGAGACTGGGTTACACCGTTTGCCGTTTTCCAAGCCATTGAAGCGCTCAATATGGCAGCGATTTTGTTGAGTAACTCGGCGGCATATTTTCCGGAATTCATCCGAGCAAGAATTTCGGCCGGTTTGATGTTTGGAATGATGAGGATGAATCCAAAGGTTGACAGTACATCGCCGCATGGTGTTGTGAAGGTTAGATTTTTCGATTATTTTATCGATTGAAACAACAAATTTTTCAGCCAATCAAAGGCAACATTCAATTGAACAAGGTCAAATTTGCCTATCCATCAAGTGATCGTGTCCTCACGCTCAACGGCCTCGACATCAAAGCCGATTTCGGGAAAACTGTTGCCCTCGTCGGTCCCTCTGGCTGTGGCAAATCTACAGTAATCCAGCTTGTTGAACGCTTCTACGATGTCCTCAGTGGTGTTCTGCGTGTCGATGGCCTTGATTCACGGCTCTACAATGTCCAACATCTCCGACAATCGATTGCCCTTGTCGGCCAAGAGCCAACTTTGTTCAATCTCAGCATTCGGGATAACATTGCCTACGGCTGCACGGAGGTCGATAATGCCAAAGTTATCGCAGCGGCAAAGATGGCCAATATCGATGGATTCGTGAGAAGTCTGCCAGCCGGGTATGAAACCAGTGCCGGTGCCAGGGGATCGCAGTTATCCGGTGGCCAACGACAGAGAGTTGCCATTGCGAGGGCCATCTTCCGTGAACCGAGAATTCTTTTGTTGGATGAAGCGACGGCGGCGTTGGACGGCGAATCTGAAAAGTTGGTCCAGGAAGCGATCGATAGAGCACGCGATGGTCGAACATGCATCACAGTCGCTCATCGGTTGTCGACAATCCAAAACGCAGATCTTATTTGTGTCATTGACAGTGGAAAGTGCGTTGAAAGTGGCACTCATGAAGAACTTGTTGAACATAGGGGACTCTATTATCGGCTTGTCCAGTCACAGAGTATGGCGTAATTGTATAAATATAGGTGTTGTAAACATTGTTGGTCTTTTTCAAGGTCTAATAAAGCATAAATATTTATTCACAGTTTTGAGCATCGATGACAAAAGCACACCTGCTTACGCGAATAGCTAGCTTCTTGCTTCCCTCGGCAATGCCCGACCGATATTGATTCGAGACGAGCGTGCATGGCGTGCGCAAACCAGTCAGTCCAAACAACAGTCGAGCTATCCGCAGAAAACTGTCTTTGCTTCATCTTACTAACCGCTATTTCGTTCAGCTTTCATGAATCATGCCCTTCGATCTTGCTTCTCTGCCGTACGGATCCATTTCACGCTTCAAAGAACTTGCACCTTTTGAGTTCAGCCATTTGAAACGATTAAATCTTCAACATCCAATAACCGATACTGTTCCAACGTATGCGATTAAAAAATATTTTTCTTTCATATCTATTGGGCCTGAAAAAATTAAGTTGCAGTATTATGGAAAGGATTATTTTCATGATATTTACATTACTAAAGAATCGCGTTACGCTCTTTTACTTGTTACAAATCGGATACCCTTTCCTGCCAACGACGAATCCGTTGATCCAGCAATTGTTAGCCAAATAGTCATGCAACCTGAAAAAGTTGTACTAAATGATTTCAAATTTCTCAAGTCTAGTTTTATATTTTCGCACCCCTGCCGAAGAACGGTTACAAAAGTTGTTTTGAATCTTTCCGTGGAATATACATTTACTGGCGGCGAGTTCAACTTGATACTCGAAACTTTTCCCATGTTGGAGGAGTTGACTATCAACAAAAATCAAAAAATATCAGACTGGCTTGATGACCTTATTGATTCCAACTTTGAAAAGAAGCCGAAATTATTTGTTCAATTCCAAGGAACTGCCCTTTTATCAATTCAAGAGTGCAAAGCAAAGTTGGCTAAATTGTTTGAAGTAAGAGTTTTTTGAAACTAAATGTTACTGATAATAGAAATGTTTGCAGAAAAATGGTTCAAAGTTGACATTGTCACTGAAACTTAGAAAAAACCCAGCCACAGCTGCAAAATTTGTCTCTGAACTGCAAAAACTAGGGTATTCCGTAATGATTGTCAAATCGGAATACCCTGGAGATGAAGCTTACGTCAAAGTTCGTAAAGACTACCCCCACAGTATGATTGGGTAAGTTTGTTTTCTAGTATACAATGCGCCCTATGCACACACTTGTCAATTTTGTCATTTTAGAATAAAGTATAGGTGTCCGACAGTGTTCCTTGATGACGTCAAACCACCTCATGTTGAGATCGTGTCGTGGGCGGACATATTAGATGATATTGCGATATGCATGCCTTCTGGAGACATTGCTCTTAAAATTGACGTCCCAATGGATAAGTATTCATATGGCCTGAAACTCACCAAAACAAAGAAAAGGCCGGTTTATGGTCGATCAATGTTTTTGAAAAACGTTCATTTTGAACCGACAAAGTTAACTGTTGAAAAATGTGATATTGACGACCACATCTTGGAATTTACAAAACCATTTTGTCATCACGTGAAAACACTTAGACTACATAAGGTTCGGCTGCCAGAGAATGTTTCTGGCATTCCGTTATTTGAAACTTTTCCTAATATTGAAGAGCTTCACGTTTCAAAACTAAAATATGCATTCTGGTTTACTGATCTTTTCAAATTGAAAAGTATTAACATATTTGAGTGTAATACAACTTCGTTTTGGGAGTTTTTGCGTGACAATACGAAGAAAGTTAAAGAATGGTTTAAAGTAAGTTAATATTTTTCGAATTGAAAAAAAAAAACGTTTCTGAAATTTGAGCAAGCAGATTCTTCATTTTGTTTGCAATTAGCCAACGGTGGCGACTATCCTCTGGACGCAATGGATAAAATACGACGACTAGGATTTCACGTCAAACTGTGCACATACAACATATACGTTTATAATGGTGTTCAAGAGCGCATAAGGTTAAACATTATCATCTTTACAAACAGTATGTAATGATAATTACTATTTTTAGACTACAAAACAAGAACCCGATTACATTGGCCATTTATCCGGATAAAATAAAACATTGGTTATATAAAATCACATCTAGCGCACCCAAGATTGAAGTCATGGCCGATAGTATCATCCTTAAAACCGATCAGCCATCGTTTAAAGTAAAATCAAAAATTCGAAATAAGCTTATCCTGCAGCCCACCATTGTCAAAGTTACAAAATGTGTCGATGATGGTTTTTTTGAGTTTGCGAAAGGATTTACCAACTCGCTACAACATCTCGATTTGCGTCAATGTTGTTGTAACAAATTGCATTCGAATAAGCTGAAAGAACGGATTCGAAATGCTTTTCCTAATTTGGTTAAAATCTGGGACAGGGGAGATGACTGATTGTATGTATGCTGAATCATGTTTTGGCGTTTAAATAAAGATTGAGATTATTAACTTTCTTGCAGTACTGGACAAATATGACAATTTGACATAAGCATCCTTGTTGATTCAACTACGTTTGTCTCTACGAACACACATCTGTTTTAGCGGCAAGCTTCTTCCGTTCCCCGGCATTGCCCGACCGATATTGATTCACGACAAGCGCGCAGGGGGTGCGCGACCCAGTCAGTCCAAAAACCAGTCGAGCTATCCGCGAAAAGCTTTCAGAAATTGTCCTTACTAACTGTTATTTTGTTCAAGTTTTATGAATAATGCCCTTCGATCTTGCTTCTCTACCTTATGGACCTCTTATACGTTTCAAAAAACTCGCGACCTATTATGAGTTAGGCAATTTGAACCGGATAGGCTTGCAACATCCAATAACTGAAACTCTTCTTAAGTATACGACACTAGAGTATGCTTCATTCGTATTTATTGGGCCTCAACATATTCGATTGGAATATTTTCTTGATTTTTTAAATCGGGAATATTTGGAATATACATTTACAAAAGGATCACATCATGCTGTTTTTCTTACTACAAAAGAGTTAAGTTTTCCCCCGAACGATGAAGCCGTCGACCCAGCGATTGTTAGCCAAATATCCCTCCAACCTCAAACAGTGACACTAAAGGATTTCAAATTTAACAAGTCTAGTTTCATATTTTTGCATTCTTGTCGGAGAATGGTTACGAAATTGATTTTGAAAGTCTCAGACGAATACACATTTACTGGCGGCGAATTCGACTTGATTTTTGAAACTTTTCCTGTTTTGGAGGAGTTGATAATCAAGGAAAACGGTATACTATCAGACTGGTTTGATGATTTTATTAACTCAAAGTTTGAAAATAAGCCAAAACTCTTGGTTCAATTTCAAGGAACATCGTTTTTAACAATTGAAGAGTGCAGAACAAAGTTGGCTAAGTTGTTTGAAGTAAAAATTTTGTGTTACTAGACGTAACTGATAAGAGAAATGTTGTAGAAAAGTGGTTCAATGTTGACATTATCACTAAAACTTAGAAGAAATCCGGCTAAAGCAGCATCATTTATCGATAAACTACAAAGATTAGGGTATTGTATTACGGTTAAATGGCAAACAGATGAACCTTATTGCCCTACAGCTTACGTCACAATTCGTAAAGAATATCTTCAAAGTATGTTGAGGTAGGTTTCTATTTCTAATTAATACGCTTTACACCACTAGGTTATCCGAGAAACACGCACCGGCCAATATTCGTGTCACCAATGCGCACAAATAACGTGAAAATCGGTCATTTTAGAATAAAATACACATCTCCGACAGTGTTCCTTGATGATGTCGAACCACCTCATGTTGAGATCATGTCGCAAGAAGAAATATTAGATGACATTGTGTCATGCATGCCTTCTGAAGACATTGCACTCGAAACTAATGGATCAAACGACAAATTGTATCCTCACCTGACACTCACCAAAACAAAGAAAAAGACATTTGATCAAAGAACAATAATTTTAAAAAACGTTTATTTTAAGCCGGAAATATTAGGAATTGAGAAATGTAATATTGACAATAATGTTTTGGAGTTTACAAGGCCATTTTGTCACCATGTGAAAGCCCTTACGTTACGTAATATTCGGCTGCCAGAGGACATTTCTGTTATCCCATTATTTGAAACTTTTCCTAATATTGAAGAGCTTCACGTTTCAAAACTAAAATACGCGTTCTACTTTACTGAGCTTTTCAAATTGAAAAGTATTAACATATTTTGGTGTGATACAACTTCGTTTTGGAAATTTCTGCGTGACAATACGAGAAAAGTTAAAGAGCTGTTTGAAGTAGGTTTTTTTTTATTATTTCGAGGTTAAAAGTATCATTTTCAACTTTCAGAAAGCGCACCCTTCATTTTGTTTGCGATTAACCAAAATTGGCTATCCTCTGGACGCAATGGATAAAATCCGACGACTAGGATTTCACGTCAAACTGTGCAACTACAACATATACGTTTATAACAGTATTCAGGAGCATATAAGGTATCTTTACTTAAATATTATATGTTGATAATCATAATTTTCAGAATACAATTTGATAAACGTCTTATATTAGACCTTTATCCCGATAAAATTGAATTTAACAGTAAAAAAATCACTGCCAGCTCACCTAAGGTGGAATTCGTTGTTGATTGTATCACCCTTAACACCGATCAGCCGTCATTTAAAGTTAAATCAAAAGTTCGAAGTAAGCTGATCATACAGCCAACCATTGTCAAGGTCACAAAATGTGTTGATGATGAATTCTTTAAGTTTGCGAAAGGGTTTTTCAACTCGCTGCAACATTTCGATTTGCGTCAATGTTGTTGTAAGAAATCCCATTCGGAGATGTTGAAAGAACGGATTCGAAATACTTTTCCTAATTTGGTTAAGATCTGGGACAGGGGAGATGCTTGATTGTATGTATACTGAATCATGTTTTGGTGGTTGAATAAAGATTGAGATTGTTAACTTTCTTGCAGTACTGTGCACATTTATACGACAATTTGACTTTAGCATTTTTTTGTGGTTCATTCGCGTTTGTCTTTACGAAAACATATCTGCTTTTAGCGGCAAGCTTCTTCCGTCCCTCGGCATTGCCCGACCGATATTGATTCAAGACAAGCGCGCAGGGGGTACGCGACCCAGTCAGTCCAAAAACCAGTCGAGCTATCCGCAGAAAACTGTCTTTGCTTCACCTTACTAACCGCTATTTCGTTCAGCTTTTATGAATCATGCCCTTCGATCTTGCTTCTCTACCTTATGGACCTCTATCACGCTTCAAAAAACTCTCGACTCCATTTGAGTTTGGCAATTTGAAACGGATAGGCTTGCAACATCCAATAGTTGAAACGCTTCCGAATTATACGACACTAGAACATGCTTTTTTCAGATTTATTGGGCCTCAATGTATTCAATTGTCATATTTTCTTGATTATGTTAATCGGGAACGTTTGTTATTGACGTTTACAAAAGGATCACGTCATGCCGTTTTTCTTAGTAATCAAGAGCACAGATATCTTCCGAACGATGAAGCCGTTGATCCAGCGATCGTTAGCCAAATAGCTCTCCAGCCTCAAAGAGTAACAATAAAGGATTTCAAATTTAACAAGTCTAGTTTTATATTTATGCATCCGTGTCGCAAGTTTGTAAGAAAAGTGATTTTAAAAGTCTCAGACGAATACACATTTACTGGCGGCGAATTCAACTTGATATTTGAAACTTTTCCTGTTTTGGAGGAGTTGATAATTAACAAAAATGATCCATTATCAGACTGGCTTGATGATTTTATTGATTCAAATTTTGAAAAGAAGGAAAATTTCTTTGTTCAATTTCAAATGTCGGCGTTTTCATCAATTGAAGAGTGCAGAACAAAGTTGGCTAAAGTGTTTGAAGTAAGAATTTTTTGTTACTAAACGTAACTGATAATAGAAATGTTGTAGAAGAGTGGTTCAAGGTTAACTTTATCGCTCAGACTTGAAAGATATCCACCCACAGCAGCAAGATTTGTCTCCGACCTACAAAGATTAGGGTATTGCATTACGGTTGAGAGGTCAAAATATGAATCGTATGACCGTGGAGTTTACGTTAAAATTCGTAAGGACCATCCCCAAAGTATGGTGAGGTAAGTTAGTTTTTCTAAGCCATGCTATTAATCGTGCTCAAATAACATAAATATTGTCCGATTTAGAATAACCTACCCAAGTCCGACATTGTTCCTTGACGATTCTTATCCACATCATGTTGAGATCCAGTCGTTTGAGGTCAAACCATTACATGATATTGTGAAATGTATGCATCCTGAGGACATTGTTATCGAAAGTGATCGTGCAGAACACGAATTTGATCCCTGCCTGATCCTTACAAACTTAAAGAAAAACACGCAAGCTTATGGAAGTGGAATAAGACTGGTTTTGGAAAACATTCATTTTGAAACCCAAGTTTTAACTGTTGACAAATGTGATATCGACAATAATCTTTTGGAATTTATGAGGCCATTTTGTCATCACGTGAAAACACTTAGGTTACGTGACATTAAACTGTCAGAGGACATTTCTGGCATTTCGTTATTTGAAACTTTTCCTAATATTGAAGAGCTTCTTGTTACAAAACCTAAATCTGCGTTCTACTTTACTGATCTTTTCAAACTGAAAAGTGTTAACATATTTTCGTGTGATACAACTTCGCTTTGGAAATTTCTGCGTGATAATAAGATCAAAGTTAAAGAGTTGTTTGAAGTAGGTTTTTCTTTTAATTTGAGATTGAAATAAGAATTAGCGACATTTAAGCAAGCGCATTCTTCATTTTATCTGCGGTTAACAGAGTTTAGCTATCCTCTGGACGCAATGGATAAAATCCGACGACTAGGATTCTACGTCAAACTGTGCAACTACAAGATATACGTTTATAACAGTATTCAAGAGCACATAAGGTATCTTTACTTGAACATAATGGGATGATAATCACAATTTTCAGAAAACAATTTGATAAACGTCTTATATTAAACCTTTATCCACATAAAATCAAATTTAATAGTAATAAAATCACTGCCAGCTCACCTAAGGTGGAATTCGTTGTTGATTGTATCACCCTTAACACCGACCAGCCGTCGTTTAAAGTAAAGTCAAAAGTGCGAAAGAAGCTGATTATACAGCCAACCATTGTCAAAGTTACAAAGTGTGTTGATGATCACTTTTTCAAGTTTGCGAAAGGATTTTCTAACTCGTTGCAACATCTAGATTTGCGTCAATGTTGTTGTAAGAAATCCCATTCGGAGATGTTGAAAGAACGGATTCGAAATACTTTTCCTAATTTGGTTAAAATTTGGGACATTGCAGATGACTGAAAGTGCCTCAAATTGTATGTATACTAAAATCTGTTTTGGTGTTTGAATAAAACCAACATTGTATTGACAATAAGCCATGTTCACTTCTCTGATTGTATAATATGAGATGTTACTGTGATAATAAATTGACTTTGTTGTAATGATACGGTATTGCCCTATCTGTAATGTTTCATATTTTTATTCGGCAAAACACCAGATATTTTTACAACCACTAATGTGATTACAGCGTTCGGTAGTGCCGTATCGCCCCGCGGATCTTGATGCATTTGCCGATCCGTGTTTTGACGCCTTGTCTTGTCGATGGCAAATGGCTTTCATATAAAAATAAACAGGATCCAAGAACTACTATCGCACGCCATTTATCACCTTTTTAACTTTTCAATGGTTTTATGTTGCTAACAAGATTGGCGCGGCGCCGCGTAAGCTGTTTATGATGGATCGCGACGATTTGGCGGTCAATGGCAATTGTGATTTATCGTAAGCTGGCTTTTCTTCTCTCTTCGCCGGTCATTCCCCAATCGCCGGACAACCGCTTCGTCACCATCGGCGGCCGGCTATAGCCTGCTGACCCCAAGGGTATCACACTGTGAGGCAGCTAAGCCGAGTGACGTTCTGGGATTTATGTTGGCAAGCATGCTGCCCTCCCTTGTCCGTTCAAAATCGTGCGGTTAAAGCTTGTAGTGGGGCGTATCGATTCTTAGGGGCAACTGTTGGTCATTCATTAACATTTGAAACACTCTTTCATTGATCTTTGAGGGCTCCGGCTGTTCATTTTGAGGATAAATTAAAATGTCAAGTGACAATCTCTAAGAAAATTTTCAAATTTTGCTTAGTGAGGCATCATTTCGATTTGCGCTTCCTTATTTGGACCTTGTTTGACCTCGGTCAAATAGCAATATCATTCTTCGTGTAGTAACCCTTCCTCCCAATGTCCATTTGTATCTATCTACCCCCAAGTGTTCCATTTTTATTGATGACCTGATAACGTAAGACACCGAAGCCCTTTTGCTACCCATAGACAGACACGACGTGATTAATTAATGTCATACCTTTACGACCTGCAATGGCTACTTTTTGCACTTGTTTCGCCGTTCCTTTGTATAAAAAAGTCATTCTCAGGGTCGGTCAGTTGCGCAGTTGCCAACACATTCCCGTTCCTTTTGAACGTGTAGAACTTTTTCTAACGACGTGTTTATGACCAATCGACGCCAGAAGCGATATTTATAGCCAACACACGCCGGTCAAAAACAGAAATGATTGGCCATTAAATTAGCCCTTGTTGCCTTCGCGCCACTCAGTTAAATTTTAACGCTTCATTCAACACACGCGTGCAAAATGACTTCACTGCACTGCGTTCGGGTGTCACGTGGCTCCCCTTATTTGTACGAATGTCCTTGCGGCTGGCAGGCTGCACCATTTTCGTGCCCCGAAGCTACTCTCGCTGCGAATTGGCAGCAATGAAGAGTAGCCTTACGCATTGCGAAGAGCCTGGAGTCGAGTGTTTTGACCAATTGATTTGCGGCGGGGGTTTTGTTTCGAGTCTTATTTTGGGACAAGATCGATTCTATCTATAATCGCGCACGGATTAAGTGTAATATCCCCCCGCAAGATGCGCCTGGTTACCATAGCGACAGGCGCATCTTTCAGCTGTTTCTGTTTCTTTTTATTTGTTGCAAAACAATCAACAAATGTTGTGCCAAAGAATGTTGCCCCGTCTTACTCAACGTTGTATGTTGTTGTTGTCATAGATGACCTTCTAATTTGCGGCATAGTCTTGACCTTTCGGTGGCATTGCGCGAGTCATGGGTTTGCGACAACCAATTGTATGATTGTAGACCACGCATGATGTTTGACTCAGAAGCTGAATCAGAAACCAATACATTTTCTTTTGGTGACAAGCTTCAGACCATCTAACGTTTTCTATTTGTTTTAACCGTAAACGCAAGCCACAACTCTAAAACGAAGTTTCGTCTATCGCAATGTTATCTCCAATGACCGTTCTAATCTTTTACAGCTTTACATCAGCCGCGCAAGCTTGACCTTCTAAGCCCAAAATAAGCCGATCGGGTTTCATCCATCTGTTTGTTTATTCAATTAAACTTATCTCTCTACTAATCTTATTTCCTTTATTGCCATCTATCTTATCAAAAAGCGCGGCAATGGTGCCTGTTTCCCATCGGCAATGTTTGATTTTGTTACTTTGGAGGTTCAAACCCATTATGAGCTAATTGCTTTGTCATTTACACTCGCTTCCGAACCCCATTTTGGTGGCGTCTTTTTTTGGTTTACTTTCCCGCCGGTTTGAAAATTTTACTTTGACTTTGTGTCAGAACCCGCCACATTCTATGTCTACACCACTAAATGGACACTTGCAACACTTTCTTTGATGAAACACCTCTCACTGCAGTGGTCATTTGTACGATTTGCACGAACGAGCCAAAAGTTTGGAGCTGTTATCGTTGTTTTCATTTCTGATAATGCTACGAAGGAATGCATGCTATTTCTCGATGAAGCTTAGCAAACGGGCGTGTTTCAATCAGTTCATCGTAGAAATTCATTTCAAATATAGGCCCTGAAACGTATAGTGAATCGTATATTCGCGTCCGATTTCTTCTATTTTTGTAAACTTTAGTGCAATTTTAACAGAAAGTTAAGTCAAACGTTTTCAGAAACTGCCCATGAGTCACCGATCACAATCAAACACTTCCCGGGGCGGTGGCCCTCCAACTCCCTATGACCGCAACAGCTCTGGCCGAAGATCATCACATGGCCCTGGCGGCTCTGACCGTAGGCCTGGAGGCTATGGTGGCCCCGGAAGTATTGGCCGTGGCTCTAGCGGCTCTCTGGACAGCGCCGGTAACCGTGATAGCTTTCGTGGTGGCTACGGTGGCCCAAGTGGCTCCAACGCTCCTGGCGGCGGATATCCCGACCGTGGTGGCTATGGCAGTCGTCCCGACCGTGGCCCCGGTGGCGGTGATCGGTCCTTCGGTGGCGGGGCTCTGCTCCCTCTGACCAGACTTGGCCCCATCCAACCGCGGCTTCGCCCGACCCTCCCCGTCTTGACCCATAAAAAAGTCTTATGCAATGCCAAAGAACTCGATGTTCGGCGCGCGATACCAGTCTACGAGTACGATCTCCTGCTGACTGGGTTCAAAGAAAGGAAGAAAAATGAAAAGGGCGATGAGATTCACATGTCGGCCAACAATGAGTAAGATTGGCGATATCTAAACATGCCAAAACAATAACAATTGATTTTAGTGCCTCGAGAAATGCTAAATATCTCGCTTTCAACGAAATTTTCTACATCCTGTTGCGCGAAAATGTAAGCCTCTTCAAAACCGACGAAAAAGACGATGCCGGTAATCACAAGCATCTGTACGTGTTTGACCGTAGCCGAAAGTTTTACTGCGACTTGGATCTGATTCAAAACAAGGAACAGCGCCTATTTACAATTGATCCGGTATGTTTTCATGCACTTTGAAAATTTGCACGCATACACTAGTGTAAAACGCGCACCCCTAAAAAATGTCTCACCACGAAAGTTAAATTTCAACTTTTCAGGCAAATATCGAGTATTCCAAACGCACTTTCGTCCGTCAATTCAAGCGAATCGAAGTCCGTCTCGTCAAAACCGGCTATCTCGACGTCAAACAGCTTCTAAACGTTACCGAGGAAAGCCAAAAGCGTCCATATCTCACATATCTCGACCACCTTTTCAACCAAAGTGCCTATCAGCAAGACAAATTCTACGTTTTTGGTCCAAAAATGTTCCTCAAGGAAGCCGAAAAGTCCGAAGATTATCGAACCATTTGGAAGGAATGTTTTGAACTCAAGGAAGGCATTCAAAAAAGCGTCAAATCGACAAAAGATTTCCCCATCCTCCAAGTCGACCGGAAGCAGTCTGTCTTCTATACGCCAATGCCGGTATTGACATATCTGGATATAATGGATGTGCCGGAGAGAGACTTGACCCGGCATAATCCCCATGTTACGCGGCTTCTGAAAGGGATTACGGTGCGAACGGAACATCTGAAGCAACCACGGACTTTTGCACTTGTTTCATTGACGAAGCTATCGGCGGAGAACACGACCTTCAAATTGGGTGATAAAGAAACCAGTGTTAAGGACTACTTTAAAGATAAATACAATCATACACTTAAATTTCCGCATTTTGTGTGTGGCATGACGCGGGATTGCGTGTTTCCGTTGGAAGTTTTGACGATTATCCCGGGGCAGAGAGTGCCAAGGGAGAAGATGAGTGATAAATTGGTTAGTTTTATGATTTTTTTGAATGTTTTCAACAAATTTTGACCTTTCCAGCAAGCCGAGATGATCCGAGGCTGCCAAACCCTGCCCCGCGACGTCCATGCCATCACCAAAAAAAGTTGGGAAGACGCAGATCTCCGCAACAACCCTATCCTCAAAGTCTCCGGTGTCCGTATCAAAAACCCCATCGAAACTGATGGCGAAGTCCTCCCAAAACCGGCGATTCTCTACAAAAACGGCATCCAAGAGCTGAAGCAAGCCGGCTGGAAGCAGGATGGCCAATACTCCCGTGATGGCATGATCAAAAAGTTGGCTATCATCACAGCGGCACGGCATGATATTCATCTTGATAAATGGGCGTCGAATTACGTCCAACAAGCCAAAAAACAGGGTCTGACAATTCTGAAATACGAGTTTTGCGAGCTACGAGAATGGGAACAGAGCAGTGAGTCTGTTCGGCAGTTTGCGCTCGACAAAAAGCGAGAAGGCTTTGATTTCCTGCTGTTTTTGGGCGATTCGAAGGATCTCCATGAAGCCATCAAGTACAGTGAGATCAAAACAGAAATTCCGACCCAGCAAGTAAAGATTTTTACGCTAAAAAAGAACGGTCGTGATACGATGGCAAATGTCATTCACAAGATGAATCTGAAAGCGGGTGGACGGAACTTTGGGGTTGCGACGGCACCAAGTACTGCTGCAAGACTTGGGGGCGATATTGTGTAAGTTTTAATCCTGTTTTGTTAGTTTTCGTGTCGAGACCTTTTTTGAGAGCAAAAAAAATTACATGAAGTTTACACTAGTGTACGCGTGCAATTTGATAAGTGATGGATTTTCAGCCGAAGCATCCTCAACGACACCGTCATCATCGGCATCGAAATGAGCCACCCAGGTGCGCAATCCCGCTATGAACGTCTAATGAGCGTCCAGAATCCGTGGCCAACCAGTGTCGGCGTCGCGTACACCCATGACAACACGGCCAACATCATGCATGGCGATTACTTTTTCATTAAACGTGGTAGTGACGTCATTAAGGATGCCAAGCTGACCCAACAAGTGATGGAATCGGTGAAGCTGTTCCACTCAAAGATGCAGCACTACCCAAGTCGTGTGCTAATCTACCGTAGTGGCATCAGTGAGGGATCTTTCGCCGGTGCATGTGAGCATGAGTGTCAAAAGATTGTCGATGCCTTGGCAGCGGCTAAGATACAGTCGACAGTGACAATGGTCGTGATTCAACGGAAGTCGAACCATCGCATCTTCCGACCGGAAAGGGAGTTGGAGAAGTTTCCTGTGACTAGAAATGGAGGTGTGGCACTTTTTTGTGATTTGAAAAGCTGTTTTAAACGAAAGTGTTTTTCAGATAAACCCCCCAAAAGTTTATCCGAAGTCCAAAATGTAGATCCCGGAACTACCATCTGGTCGGGTGTCACCAATGCCAATTATCAGGAATTTATCATGCAACCGCACAAATCACAATTGGTATGTTTCCATCAAAACTTACACAAAAATGAACTTTACTGATAACTCTTTTCAGGGCACATCGAAGCCAATCGTCGGCACTGTCATCTTTGAATCGACCAAAGGCAGTATCCCCTTCGATCACATCAAGCATCTGACCCATGCCCAATGCTACCATCTCGAAATCGTCACAGCCCCGATTGCCATGCCGGGTGTGCTCCGAAGTGCCAGTGATTTAGCCACTCGTGGCCTCAACAATTATAAGCATTGGGAAAGGAATGATAACAATTTGCCACATGAGCCCGAAATGAGTGAGAATGAAAAGAAGGAGCTTGGCGAAGAGCAGGAAGACGCGATCATTCAACGAAAACTGGATGAAAGACTACCGCTCGTCGCTCCTACCATCAAAGATCGCCGTTGGTGGGCCTAATTCACGGCACCCCTTTACACTAAAAGCTTTAGTTCCATCACTGCCAAACTTTTTTAACTTTTACTTACTTTTTTACAGGATTTATCATACTTTGATTATATGAAATTGCCATATTCTTATTCTTACGTTCCAGTTTAGTACAGAAAGTTTGTTGTCAAATTAGGTGTTGTAATAAAGATTTGAAAACAATTTACACGTTTTGATGTTGATGGGTTGACAGACTTACATGGACTCGATTCATGTTAGCACATAACGGCCCAATACAGTAAGCGTGACAGATGAGCATACTCTCATAACGAAGACAACAAGGTGCAAAAGGTCCGCGACAGAACCGACGCTGACTCGCGCGCGTAAAGGGCGCGTATGTCCATACCTAGCGGCCTCCACTTATTGTGTGTATTATTTGTATTAGTCGCTTTTTTTATACGTTCTTATACGACTATTTGCGATTGTTTGTGTCTCTCAAGTGTATCAGTTCTATCTACTTTTTCCATCATGCCGTACCCCCTTACCAAACTACCCTACGGTCTCCGGTGCCGAATGAGTAAAGTTGCCACTCCGGCTGAAAAATTTATGCTTCAAGAGGCTGCTGTTGACTTTCCAATTTGCCCGCCAATCACCCAAACTGCCACTAAATGCGACAAATGTTGGATTTACGAATGTAACGGAGAGATGGATGTGTATTGGAAAATCAAAGTTGACGGTGAAGAAGGAAACGACGATCAAGAAACTCAACACTTTACCGATGAATCATTATTCTATCCCACAAATGTTCTGATTGATAAAGTTTATCCTGATCAGATTAGCCCCGAATTGACACAGAACGTTGTTCTGCGCCCTGTAATATTGGATTTATTTCTATGCGATTATTCAACAAACTTCTTGGAAGAGCTATTATTAAAAATATGCACCAGCGATGTACACGGTGTCGCCATAATCGGAGAGGGTAAAGTTCTAAATATCGCCGAACTGTATGCCGCTGTTCCGAATTTCTGGTATTTAGAATTGGAAAATGTTACTTTGCCAAACTCCTGGATGATGGACATTTACACACGTCAAAAATTTACAATGACGTCCATGTCCATAAAAGGTTGTGCTTTTCAGGAAATGCCAAACTGGGACATTGACGAGTTTGTCACATTTTTCAAGGTTTGTTTCTATCCAATTATACGTCAATATTAAGTTTAATCAAATATTACAGGCACAACATTTTCACTTTTTATTGGATCTCCAATATTATGAAGACGTTCATCTTTCGCTGATACTAAACTTTTTGTACCAAAAGTTCCGGCGCGTGGATGACAAACCAAAATATAAACGTGTCATTCGGATTGGACATAAATGCGGTGAAGAAGACTTTTACGTACTACAAGATGATGCAAGCTCTTACAATGTGGCTGCACAAAATGTATATTTTGCGTCGCCGTTGAAGTTCTTTCCGTTTTCCGGATTAAGTTGGTTCCAAATGCGACACTCACTTTATCGACAACGTAATATTTTGGTTCCATCGAAACGTAAATCTGACACCCCTGAAGCAATATATGTGGATAATCCAGGTACCTCGCTTTTTGCCAATATTATCAGATATTTGTAATAATAGTTATTACTGATATTTTAAATGTTATATTTGGTTTTGTAATGGAAATCAATTAAAACGCCAATAAACTAACAATTGACTAACGATCAGATGTGGTAGATCATGCAGTTTTGATCCGGTCAATCTCGGATTGTCGGATCGAATCAAGGGTGCCAGGATTGGAGCCCGTATCGAGGAGAAAACGCCGTCCGATGTTAAGAGAACGCCCCGCGAGTTTTGAAATTGCCCTTGGCAAAGCGCCTTGAGCGTCCAGATTTCGCACTTGACCTCGGATTTTTATTCTATTTGGTCCGTTTTATCACTGATATGGGCTTGCAGTTGTATAGGCAACGTAGAAAAGGTGCGAAACCGGAGAAAAAGAAACAAGAATAGAGGTAAAATTGATGCTTGTTTACGTGGACTTTTTGTCCCTGGGACGTCCGCCCTTTGATCACTCGGAAGTATCTGAATTTGTTAAAATCTCATCCGCTGTGCTGATTCTTGCCATTTCTTTGTTCCTATCCTGATCCTTGGTTGATCAAGCAATTTTTTGAAACGACAGAAAGGTCAAACGAAGCTAATTTAAGAAGTAAAAATCCGGGACAGACCCAAATCTGGGCGAGTTTTGAAATTTGCCAGAGGCAATTTCAAAACTCAGGGGGTGATCTCTTAACATCGGGCGGCATTTTCTCCTCGATACAGGCTCCAATCTTGGCACCCTTGAAGTCCATCGATAGCCCCAAGGAAGTCACATCTTCCGTTCAAAATTTATTAAAATCTAGCCGCCACAGGGCAAGCCAGAGACCGTTGAAGTTTTATTGTTTCATATATATTTTGGTGCGCGAGTCTGTTGGTCGGATCACCCACAGATGAGTCCGAGCTCCTAAGGGCCTTCTGCCTTGGGCCAAGGCAGCTCGCGAACGATCTTTCTGTGCGAGTATAAAAGCATAACCAACAGCATGTTGAAACTGACTCTTGCGTTGGAAACACGGACGTGTTTCCTACACATACCCTCGGGCTACCGAGCTCTTAGAAAAAACCTTTTACTCTCGTACTCCCGTTTTACCCAGCGCATTCCTGAAAATCAGAGCTTTAATTTTTTAAAAGAAATTTGGCATTTTTAATGTTTGTAAATCTTATGGATTTTCCCTAGTCCACGGTTTTTACCCTTTGATTACGTCGTGGCCGTCGACTTGTCCCTTTCCTGTCCGAACCCTTCGAACTGTGGGGCTTTTTCTCCCTGATATTCATTATGACATTTACGGATTAAAGATACAACAATTTCAGCAATGCAAGGACCAGAAATTGCCGCTGCAATGGCCCACGCCATTGACGTCGACTGCACGTTCGGTGGTGGTGTTTTTCACTGTGGCATCTCTCATGATGCATTGTTGGCTCTCATGTCATCTCCCATCATTCAAGCTCTTTTGATCGTTTTTTTGATCACCGTTGTCATCATCGGCGCCATAATCATCGTCAAGTGGTTCGGCAAGGAAATTGGTGAAATGAAGGGAAAATAGGCCAACCCGCTCATGTTGAAGCAAGTTGCCAATTTGATGTTTATTCAAGTGTTTTTTTATTTAATAAAATTGTTATATTATCATTGAAAGCCTACCAGTGTTTGCACTTTGCCAATTTTTGCGTACCATACCGTACCAGTACCGGTACGGTATGGTACGGCATGGTACGAGGTACTCGAGTGGTACGGTTTTTTGGTAGTACCACCGGTTTTTCCGTACCATACCTCAAAAATGTCACGTAAACCGCCATGAAATTGCCAAACAGGATGTTTTAAACAAGCGATTACAACCAAAAACGCCAAACTTGGCATTAGAAAACGCGTTTTAGTTGCATTTGAGCATCTTTTAAAACTACAAGCGTTCAATTTTTCTCTATTTTGTCTGCGTTTTTGGACCTAAACTTGTTGGTACTCGGTACTTTTGCGTACCAAAACCTTGAAAAGCTTTCGTACCATACCAGTACCGGTATGGTACGGTGGTACGGCAAAGTACCTGGTACTCGTGCAAACACTGAAGCCTACTCTTTATTCCTTGTGATTCTGCAAGACTGTTCGGTTTTCACGCATTTTGCAAACGGAAATTACAAAAATACTTGGTCTTCAGGGCCGTATTTAAAGGGGAACGGCCCTGTTGGTCTTCGTTTTTGAAATTGTCAAAAAACCGCAAAAAAATTAATTAAAATTGTTTTTTATTTGCAAACAAAAAATACAGTTCAGTTTCAAAGTGGGGATACAAATCAAACAAGTATAAAATTAACGGACGACGAACTATAAATAAACGTCACAGTGTTACAGAGGGCCATCGTCAATGACAAAAAAATGATATTAATAAATTCAAAGCAGAACCAAAACAGACGTTACAATAAATATAACCTTGATCATTATTCTACGCAGAACTAACAGCGCCCGCGGTTTCTGTGGAGGAAACAGCTTCAGCGGCTGTAGCGCTTTCAACAGCCGGTTCATCCTTTTTGTCGGCGGCATCCGTAGAAGCATCGCCTTCAGCATTGCCGTTTTCATTGGTAGGTTCTTCCTTTGTGGCTTCATCGGATTCCTTCTTTTCTTGTTCGCCTTCGGGCTTCTTGCTCGCATCAGTGGCTTCAGGTTCCTTAGTTTTCTCCTTCTTAATGAGAGTACGATCAACAATCGCGGAAATACGGTCACTCAGACGGCGAGAGTCGACCAATGCGGTCTTCAAAATGACGAGCTCGTCTTCATTGGTCTAAAAATACAAATATTTAGTTTGCATAGAAGAAAACCCGGCAAAAACTAACCTTCAGCAGCTTATCAGCGTCATGAGCCTTCTTTCGGTAATAGGAGACATCAGATTCGAGGCGCTTCTTACGCTTTTCTAGACCGTCGACTTGCTCCTTGTAGTTTTCTGTAATCAAAGTAGATTAATTAAAGAAAAATAACTATAACAACTCACTCAAAACATGCTCCTGCTCCTGGACAAGCGTATGAAGCTTGGTGCATTCATTCTTGGTTTCCTCATGCTCCTCCATGACCTGCTTCACGTTGAAAGCAGCGCCCTTGTAAACAATAATCTCTGAAGCCTGCGCATCTCCATTGGTCGCAGCACTTCCTTCATCAAGCGCCGATCGTGGATGGACTTCGACAAGTTTTTCAAATGCCGGGGCATCTTCCTTGGGGGTAGCAGCATACTTGACTTCGAGATCCTTGTTGACCCATCGATCAGTGAAAATGCGATAGCTCAAACGATCACGGCTCGAAAGACGCTTGCACAGACGCAAAATATCGCCACGCGACAGGCGAAGGCCAATCGTTAGGAGAACATCCTCCAAATCAGGGACGGTAATGTAACCAGCGACATTGTAGTCGTAATAGGCAAAAGCGGAGAAGGCATCAAAGTTGCCGACGAGTTGTTTGAAGTGTGCCAACAATTCACGCTCATCAATTTCGGGCTTCTTCTCTTCGGCTGGCGTCGCAGTTTCATCCTTCACTGGTGTCGAAGCAGCTTCGGTGGTAGCTGTTTCACTTGGCTTAGCTTCAGCCGGTGTACTTTCCTCGGTAGTCGGTTCAGTCGAGGTGGCTTCTGGCGCGGGAGTACTGTACGCAGCTGTCAAGGCTTCCTTGCGCTTAGCGAGCTCAACTTCGAGATCGTTGGAGGATTGCAGCGTCTTGTAAACAGTGAACGCAGCAGAACGATCAAACATTTCACGAGCGGCTTCGGCAAAGACAAACACCTCGAACGAGGCTTCCTTGTTGTCCTCGACGCGGTATTCCAGCAGGGAGGAAAGCGACGACACTTTGCATTCGAAACGGCCATTCTTGGCGGTTTTGGAGGGGAATATGAGGAGAGCTGGTTGTTCTGGAAAGACGTAGTGACGGGTCAGGGCGGCTTTGCGTTCAGTGTTGATGACATCCTGAAAAATAGCATTAGAAGGGGCATTTTGGCAGTTTGAAAACATACAAATTTCTCGCGTTCACGACGGATTTCCTCAAGCTCCTCCGCAGTGTAATCATCTTCGTCCTGCTTCTCTTCAAGCTGATCCAATGTGATCTCCGTATCTCCAGCGGCATCGGTCTCCATTGGCTCGTCTTCCTTGACTTTGGGCTCAGTCGGCTCTTCAGTCTTGACTTCTTCGACAGCGGCGGCTGGTGGCGCCGCAGCCTCCTCGGGCTTAGCTTCAGCAGCCTCCTGTTTGACTTCTTCACCACCTTCAGCGGCCTTTTCCTCGTCGAGAGCCTTCTGAAGGCGCTGAATCAAAACATTCTTTACACCCTTCGTGTCGAGACCGCGGAGAGTCAGCTGTTCACGCAGATCAGCGACCTGAAATGCCACTTTTTACCGCTAAATCAACAAAATGCCATAAAATCGTACCCGCAAGGCGGAGATGGTTGTGCTCCAATGAATCTTCTCCGGACCGCCATCGGTTTCCATTTTCGTTTCGTCATCGGCACCCTGCAAATTCATCAAATTAGTTATTGCCCATCATTGGGTCAAATCCCACAAATTGTGGGCTAAAAGAATTAAAAAAGGAGTAAAGTTTTCAAAAATTTTAAAAAGGGCGACATTGTCTAAAAAAGTAAAAAAAAACTCAAATGACAAAAGCAAAAGAAAGCGTTAGTTAATCTCTGGAGGGCATTTCGCCGACCAACAGTGCAAATTCGACTTATGGAAAATGTGCACAGGCTAGCGGGGGGCTAATGATAAAAAAGAGGCACACAAAAACACAATTTTTCGGCACACAACAAAACAAGTACGATCTTAACCTCGTTGGTTGCAACATCAGCGGCAACGGCACCAGCAGCAGCGGCGGGGGCACCTTCGACAGGCACAGATTCAGTCGTCGTTGCCGTGGTGGTCGATGGGGCAGTAGTGGTAGCAGTTGATGGGTCGGTCGCGGTGGTGGCGGGTGCCGTCGTGGTAGCAGATGGCTTGGGAGTCGTCGCGGCTTCCTTTCGACGCTTATCGACGGTCGACACAAACTCTTGGGCATCAATTTCGCCAATCTTGGCGGCAAGCTGCTCCTTCAACTTGGCCACAGTGGCAGCATAGACCTCGGGACTGGGCATGAGACTGGCAAGCGAACTCGTATCCGGCAGCAGCAGCACTACGTTGTCGACACGATCACGCTCAGCACGGTAGTATTCCAGGTGAGCCATCTTGTACCTGAGTTAAGGAAAAAATGCAAGAAAAAACAAAAAGGAGAAAACTATAATGAAATTCGGGAGGATTTTTGGCAGCCAAAATCCCAGCAAACTCTGTGTGTTGCTTCCGGCAGCATTTGGGGCGTAGGGTTTTCGAGGACGAACGCCGGCAACGGTGACCGTAACGAAACGAGGCACCGTTGCGCGTCGTCAAGTAAGCCAAAAACCAAACCCGAATTCCTGACTGGACACAAGGAGATGGGTGACTAATTGGTAGCGTTTTTGTTTTGGAAGGCTAACTAGGGAATGGAAGGAAAAGCATACCAAGTGGAGACGTTTGACAGATCGAGCCCGGTCAGTTGCAGCGTCGAACGAACGGCGACCTTGATTTGGGTTCCGAGACTTGTGGGATCGCCACCATCGACTGTGGGAGACCAGGCACCGCCGATGGCCATGACTTCATTGCGACCGCGGATACCTGAAGCGTTGTTTTAGATGTAGTTTCGTGGGAGAAAAGGACATACCAGTCAAGAAATGGACAGCCTTGTTGAAACTGACGTTCTCATTGGCTTCATCGATGGATCCATCAGGAAGCAGGGAGAAGACCTTCTTCCGGAACTCAACAATGCCAGGGTTCGTTAGCAGAAGAATTCGAACCGTGAAACGGTGATCCTCATCGGTGGGAGGCGTCAATTGCTCGGGAGTGTAATCAGGGCTCTCGAAATCGACGTCTTTGTGGCAGACATGGAAGTTGACTGCGTTGACACCGATTTGGGAGGGGGCATCAAGTGGGAATGAATCGAGCCATGACATTTCAGCGGAGACGAAGTCAGATGGGACGTAGAGGGACTTGTAGCGGGTGCGGAGGTCGGCACAGGTGACATGTCTAAATTCAAACCATATTAACGTTAGAAAACCATACAATTGAACCTACTTGTTAACAACAGGCCTCACAGCACGGCAAGCATATCGCGGAGTGATCCTAGCCCGACGACGTGGTGGTTCACGCGAACTTGCTCGAACAGAGGTATCCCGTCGGGGCGAAATGACCCTAGGCGTACGTTCACGCTTTTCAGGACGACGAATAGGACTCTTTCCAGGGGATAGACGACGCGGAGGTGATCGGCGAATGACTGGACGAGGTTCACGGCGCGGAGGTGGGGATCGAGTACGTCCAACTGGATGGATATCACGATCACCGCCACGATGATTGTTGTAGCGATCATCTGGGCCTCGAGAACGGGAATCAGGACCATTGCTTGGAGACGGGTCCCAACGATTACCACCTTGCATGCGGGATCGACCGCCCATGTTGTTGTGCATCGCAGGAGGGTTGTTATCGGGGATCATTTGGACAGAGGTTGCATTCCAGTGAAACGGCATCGACGAATTATAGACGGCTTCGACCATGCATCGAGCGCCGATGGTTGGTTGGCCACCGGTCACGACCCTGCAAATTCGACAATTTTTATAAATTTCGTAAAATTAACAAAACTCACGAAGCTTGGAAGAAAACTTCATCATCAATGAATCCATAAGTGTCCAAGAACTTTGAAATCGATCCCACAAACGATCGCTTCTTATTCTGCGGCGACTGATTCCGCTGTGGTTGCTGTTGGGTTGGAATTTGCTGAAGCAACGGTGGTCGCTGCTGTTGTTGAGCAATAATATTCCCGAATGCGGCCTGATTTACCAACGCATTGACGTGTTGCATGTTCGGCACGTTCAACATGCCAAATTGCTGTCCGGCAATATTGCTGAACATGGCAGGATTCAGTTGGCCACTGGGCGCGGCTGCTGTAACAAGCAATCAATAGAATGAGCCACAAGTCCGAGAGGGACAAATATATGCAAACGAGCCAACCACAAATTATATAAAATGCAATATCAAAAAGTCGTAAACTTACGCCGAGGCCAGGTGTTCTTCTGTCCGAACGACATGACGGAATCAATTGAAGGGCTCTAGGCAGGCAAGCGTTATGTGGAGTGGAAACGCTGGCGTTCTGGCCAGATGGACTGGGGAACAGTGGTTCTTCGACAAGTTTGGCGGCGATTGAACGGCTTCGAACGGGAGATGGATGGTCGGAAGCGCTGAAAATGGGTTCGAGTTCGGTTCAAGGGGGTCGGAGGTGGTACAAAGGAAACGAAAAAGAAGCGAGGCGCGAAAAAAAGTTCGAAAAAAAGCCGGCCGCCTGGGGTGGTGGTGGCTATTTGTGTCAGTAAATGCGTGCATCCAGGCGGGCGCTGCTTTTCGCGACAGCGGAAAGGACACACATAAAGGTCGTGGTGAGAGTATATTGTGACGCGCACGCGATGGGGAGCTCATTTCGAGGAGCAAAATGCAAATTGCGAAATGACAGTTTTTTCGGGCATTTTTATATATTTTTTCACGTCAAAAACAATTCAAAACTTCGCCTAAATATTCTTCAATACAATTAACATGCTATTCATTCTCAAAACCACAGTTTTATTACCTTTCAATCAAAAAATATATATAAATACAAAAAACCGAGATCACTCCCTTTTCGGAACTTTGGGAAACATCGGAAACAGCCTGTTCGGCAATGTTTCCTCCCAGTCGGCAAATGCCTTTGGTGATAGCACGTTGCCATGCAGAAATGAATCTAAATTTCCTGGATCAATATCTCTATGTAATAAATAATTTCTCAGTTCAACCGCATCCAAATGCATGTCATTGTTCCGATCATACCGGAACACGATGGAGTTCATTCTCATGTCGTAGACGTTGTTCCAAAACATGTCACGCTCCTTGTAAAAGTATCGAAATTCAGTTAAGTCTACTTTTCTGTCGTCTAGAAGTTAATTTTTATAAAATTCGAATTTATCTGCAGTTTTCAACCCACGATTTCGGTCCAACCGCAAAAACTTTCTCCGATGCCGCAAAATAGGGCATCGCTCAAAGTATAGATACTCAACAAAACTAATTTTGCGATCATTATTAGAATCAAGACGATGGAATTCCATTTTATGGGATTCTGGCTTTTCACAGTTTCCTTCGCCGTAGTACGGTACTTTGGGGGTTGTTCGGTTTCGTCGCCCCAGGGGAAACATCTTATTTGGGACAATGTAGGTAAACTTGTCGAATTCATTGAATGCCAAGCCAGTTGTACCCTTCGAAGCGAGGTATTTGGCGATATTTGTTGGATTGCAGCGGCGAAAGCGGATGTATTTTCGGATTTCGGGCGATTCCAGTTTGTTGCTTTTGTTTCGATCGAGAAACTAAATTTTTTGACATTGATATAGATAAGTCAGTTTTATCAACATTACAGTACCTTAAAAATCTGCCTATTTTCATGGAGCGTCTTTTTCCGCTTTTTCATGTCGACCAACATTGAATGTGCCTCCCATTCTCTCCATTCAATGCTATTCGACCCTAAACAAACATGAAAGTTTACTCAAAATTAATGAAACAACCAAAACCCACTATCTTGATCAATCGCCGTAAACCGATCCAACCGCAATGCTACGGCACACTGATCGGCGAATAAAAATTCATCGAAATCAAAATATCCATCTCGATTCGAATCCAATCTATGAAATCGTTGATCAATCGTTTCATTAACCGCCTTACTACAGGTCATTGGCTGTTCGCCAGTTAACTTTTGATGAGCTATTATCGCTAAATTCGCATAAGAACAGCCAATAATAAATAAAATAATGATACAAACAGCGGCAAAGGCTGTCATTGCGATGCTTTATCGTTCGATAATGAATGCTAAACAACTGTGGATTCAATGCGGAAGCACGTTTTGCGCTTTTTTATCGATCGTGAACCGCTTTTTGTTCGCCGTTGTGTGGCCCCGGGGTTTCCATCCCAGCAAAGTGATATATGCGTCAGTTGGCAGTCCGTTAGTTTGCAACAGCGCTTCCTTTGATGTCTTTTTGACCGCTTTGTTGGGGTTTGGGTGCTTTTTGAAACAAGTTTATTGGTGTTTTACATTTAGATGGCAAAATTGTGCCAAACGATGCCATTTTTTTACTCTTCTTGTACAGTTTTATCAATAAGTCGAGCTCTGAGTCCGCGTAGTGTTTTCAGGCTTAAACATGGTCGATGTCGTGGGTACAATCGAAATCCCAGCAGCCTTTTTGAACGGATAAGTGTAAAGTTTGATAGCGGCTTTTCGCATTGTCGGATTCAATGTCAAGTAGATGATGCCAGTCGCGCCATGGGAGCATTGCCAGACGATTTGGCCCATGACAACGACCCACATTGGGGTCGGGAAGAATTGCATGTAGACCTGGAATCAACAAATTTACTTCATGCAGTTTAAAAAGTGCCGAAAACTCACATAAATAATAGCCGCCGAAGTGACAAAAGTACAAATGACCGAACTCTGAATAAAAGTCTGTCTCTGCATTCTGCTGAGTCTCACGCTATGCGCGCCTCGATAGGATACTGTCAAGGCTATACATAGGAATCCATACGCTCCAGTGATAATGAAAACAACACTGAAATTGTTGATGGTATGCACCAAGTGAGGATACTTTTCTTCGATGTCGATCGCTGCCCCGAAGGGGGTTCCAATGTATGGGTCGAAAAAAGCGGCATAATACTCCGTGTTGAAAACAATTGGACAGGCGAAGAATAGATAATATGAAAGATACAGAACAGGTATAATCATGACGACGACGGTTTTCTTTCCTTCGAAAATGGCACGGGCATAGTGCGGCGCGACGATGTCCAGACTTCGATTTACAGCTAAGATCGTGCATGTACAACAAGCTCCGGCCCACATAGCTAAAGCGATACAGCCAATGGTGTAGATAAAGATGGGGGCTTGGCAAAAGACAATGCCATTATAAGCGAGGTAGCCGAAAGTGATGGATGCCAGTGGCATGCAGGTGATGTCTATCAAGCCGAGGAGAAACATCAGTTTGTAGCAGGAGAGGCGGAGGAATTCGGATTTGACCATTATGAACAGGAAAGGAATGTAGATTATCTGAAAAGTATCGATTTTATGAATTCTATCCATGAACGATATGGACGCATCTGCACACTCTCCAAACCGAACGCAAAAAGACCGTTCAGCAAAGTGTGCAAAAGGCTGAACTTCCCTTTGTGCAAATTCCAAAGCCAAAAATAACAACCAACCTCATAAGTAAATCCCATAGTCATATAAATCGTCCCCACAAGCTTATTCGGTTTCCCAAAACTTGCCCATTCATCATAGCTATAGGCAGTACAGTTATAAATTTGATCAAACTCATCGCGCCACAGCCACAAGTAGTTCATCTTCGAAGCTCTCCAAAATGAGGTGTTTGATCAACTCTCCCATCCCTTTTATACCACTTCATTTGTCTGCACTTCCTGTCGTTGTGTTGTTCCTCTTTTAAAGATGCATCCTTTCAGTCGGGATTATAAAAATATTCAAAAGGGGGGCAAAATATGACTGATATGACTTTCTTATAGTTACTTATACCAAACGTCATTGACCGTAATCTTGCAGGTAAAAAAACGACTTTAAAAGAATGCACACGTGCGATGATGGCTATCTTTGAAGTATTCAAAGCACATGGCCAATGAAAAGTGAAATGAAAGATATTGTGGGTTGTAGCGGCTTTGACGTATGAAAGGGGTACGATCTTTATTGGATGCATTTCCGCCTTCATTGTGGAGATGCGTCTTGGATTTGACTTTTATTTTTGGCGTGTTTTTATGCTTTCGGTGACTTTATGAGTTTGAAGTAGCGAGAGTTGACATGATGTTTTTTTTGAAGGTTATTGTTGAAAAATTTGTTGAATTACTATATTTTGGATGAATAAATGATGTAAAACTGTCACACTTTATCGTAATACGCAACCAAAACAGTGTGTAAAATGGCACCTCGAAATGTAAAACAAACACGCAACTTTAAAAAGTTTGATTTCGGTTTGAAATGAAATTGGACAGGCATTGGTTTTCTACCAAATATTGAAAATTGGTCTACCAACTTTAAAGTTTTATGGAAAAGTGAAATGTAAAGTTTGCTGTAATTTTGCAGTTGTGTAGGTTGTTGAATGACAACGCCAACGGCAGTCCATGCAGATTCGTTATGACATGTCTGGCAATGTTTTATTTGATGCTGTATATTCTTATCTTCCTTGTAAGAAAACACTTCCTTCAATGCTTTAAACATTGGATTACGTTTTTAGATAATTTACAGTGGCACGGCTAGGGTCAACGTGTCAATTTATGCCCAACTGTGTCACCTATGGTGCATAATAGTAATGAACTTATCAAAGAGTTTACGGGCGATATGTCTACGCCTTTATTGTGCACTTGTATAATTCAATTGGCACTAAACAGTTATAGAAAATTACATTATGGCAACCCTACAACATGTGTTTTTTACAAATTTCTGATGTTCACCCGGACCCCTTTGTGAATCATATGCTCTAATGATGTTATTACCTCCCTTCATAACCCGAAAACTTTTGTCTGAGTAAGTGAGCATTACCAAAATACGCCAGATTGGGGGTTGTTGTTGTTTGCTTGCGTTTGAGTTTGAGAAGAATTATGGTAGCCCGCCGCTTTTTGGCAACGAAACGTCTGGTAGAGCCCATAAAAACAGTTGAATGTGGTATTTCGGGGACCAGCATCCCATAATTTTTCGTAACTTTAACGAATTTACACGTTTTTTGAGCTCTATGCTTTTTGCGGTTTTCTGCTTTGTTTCCTTGAACAGATTTGGGTACTACCTGTGTTTTTATAAAAACGTTTGCGAATTTTCTCTGTTATGCTGTAGGTATTTACGCAAGTAACAATGGGTACGTGTTTGCGAAAACTTCCAAACCGTGGGAATTTAGAAGGCTTGCGTATTATGTCTCGTCTCACCTAATCTGTTTTTCATTCAGGAGTTGAGTTGGTTGGTCATAACCAAATTATGTGCTGACGAGAAATCAGAAAGCTCATATTCGGAATAATGGTTAGTTTGATGAATGATGGCGTCGATGACACTTTATGTGGTTCAATTAATATCTTTGTTTCGCTGTTTTATTTGATACTGTACATTCTAATCCTAAGGGTGAGGTTGACAGTCATATTTCATCGTATTTGGATTGTGAATTTCAGGTAATCTACACCCGCAAAGACAAGTTCAATATCCCCGTTTACAAACAACTGTTCAACATGGGTTTGAATGACTGTCTTCAATTGTCGATGCACTTGGTCGGTGGCATTTGCATTTTGTTTCAACTGGACATGCCAAATACGCTGAACAAGGTTAGTCATTGTCTCATCTTTTGCATTTTGACTCACGAATGTAGCATAATGATGCCATGGTCCCTCGAGCACTAATGTAGCATTGTAATGTCTCACATTAGTCCCCCGAGGCGTCACATTGGCAGTTTGACGCATTCTGAAAACCCATTATTGCAGATTTTTGGCGCGTTCTTAACGACAGCCTGGTCAACATGGGTTGCTTTTTCACTTTCAATCTCACTGAACCGGTTTTTGACCTTCTGTTATCCGACGTATTGTATCGATGTATACTCCAAACGAAACCTCAGAGTAAGCGTTTAAGAGGCAGTCCTCGAGCAAATTTTGGTTGGGCGACCCCCGATTTGGGGACTAGAAAATTGTTTTGTGCCAAAAATGTTGGTACCCTTAAGGGTAGCCCAGCTGTGTATTGTGAGGTTCTAAAGTCTTCGGATTCTGGAGATATGCCATCTTAAACATCTCGGAGCCATTTTGAAAAAGTGGATTACTGCCTCTACAGGAGTCCAGTTATTTGCATACAGGGGTTTTCGAGGACGGCGAGAAAGATGCCGTACTCAGATTTTTTGTAAATTGTTCAGAATTATCGATTTTCTGAAATTTAATTTTTTATTGCTGTGCATCTCAAAAACGCCTTGCGTCTGCTCGGTACCGACGACGCCATGTTGTAGCCCGTGAAATTCTGAGTCGGAAAAGTTAATAAAAAAAATTTTTTACGGTCACCCAGAAAGCCTTTTTTTGGTGTGTACGCAAAAAAGGGACTGTGCGCTGGTGCACAACACGCGCGTGAAATGTGCGCACGCCTCGCAATAAAAATGACAAAAAAAGACCCCCCGCGACGTGACCGGTGCACACATTGCACGCGCGTCTCTCGCACCAGCGCACAGGTCGCATTTTAAATGCACACCAAAAAAAGGCTTTCTGGGTGACCGTGAGAAATTATTTTTACTTTCTATATCGACTCAGAATTTTACGGGCTACAACATGGCGTCATCGGTACCGAGCAGACGCGCCGATTTTTTGAGATGCACAGCAACAAAAAATCAAAATTTAAAAAATCAATAATTCTGAACTTTTTATAAAAATTCTGAGTATGGCATCGTTCTCAGCGCCCCAAAAAACCCCCGTATGCCAAAAACCAGACTCATGTAAGGTCGTACACAAGTTTTGAAAAAGTGCCTCCGAAACTTTCAGACGGCATATCTCCAGAATCCGAAGGCTTCAGAACTTTACAGTTTACAGCTGGACTACCCCTAGGGGTACCAACATTTTTGGCACAAAACATTTTTCTAGTCCCCAAATCGGGGGTCGCCCCCTTCACCTTGATCCTAAATTTGCTCGCGGACTGTCTCTTAATTGTTTTACCAAAGAACACTGTAACATGCACATAATTTACAGTTGCAAATAGCCTTTTGCTGGTTTGTAATGTTTACTCCATTGGTACTCTACTTATCACCGCTCTGTGCAGTCCGATTTAATCGACTTAATTTTGCATGGAGTTACGATAGAACCTTGTCATTTGTCAATGTTTTCAAAATGGCCGACCTTGTTTGGACTACTGTAATGATGGTGTCCTCATTCACGAACTACGGAATGATTGTCATTCGTATGAAGGCATTGGTAGGTTCCGCGTTTGATAGTGTATCGATAAAAGTTATGGTTTCAGAAAATATCGTCCACCACCAACATTAAAAATAGTAATCAAGAAGTTCGGGTGTGCATTCAGGTATTGAAATGAACTATCGATTGAAAGGTTTAATGGTAATCAATGTTTTTCAGGCTGTGTGTCTGTGCGTTTATACAACACTTGTACAACTCCACTGGTATTTTAAAAGTTATTATATGCCAGTTTCGAGATGGACAAACTTTTTATCAAATTTACTGGGGATTTTGAATTGCGTAACAAACCCGACGCTTTGTTTAACTCTGAACTTGTAAGTTATGCTTCATAAGTGCCACAGTTGATAATTTGTCCGTTTAAGGGCAGTTCGTAAAGCTTTCATTGAGTTTATGCTTCATAAGTGCTCTAATGAACGTATTGCATTCAGGTCGATCCAAACCGCTTTTATGGAGTTTCTTCGGGGCAAAAAGACAAGAGATGGTACAATGACAGTTATGGTATCAACGACTCCGTCGACAACTTTGCGGAATACCGGCAGGCCGAGCTGATGATAAATCTCATGTTGAACGGAGTCGCAGCATTACATAATCTTAGTTTACGCGGTTACTGTTACCTCAATACTTTATCAAAGCTTTTGTATTTTCTGCTTTCTGTGTCATAAACTTTGAGAAACAACTTTTTTGCAACTTATTGGCCTATTAACGATTTAGTTACCGTAACAGTAGGGGCTACAACGTTGGCACAACTTTAGTGCCTTATGTGTTTTTATTTTTTTGTTTGACGTGTGATCTTATCACCTTTTTCACACACCAAAATAAACTTTTTCGTAGACTCATAATTTGATGTGAACACTTCTTTGATAATAAACATATTGTGCAGAGCAGTATGCTTGAATTTCATGAATTCAAAATCATTGTACAATCTTTGAAAACAGAGTGCGTTTCATCGTATTTTTCGAACAAAAAAGCTTAAACAATATCGAGGTACTTTAAAGTAAGTTCTTAGCGATGTGTGGAGCTTGAAATGCATGCGCGCTCTCCTAACCCCCAAACTCACACAACGAAAACTACATACCATGAATGACAACTAGCGAGCAGCAGTTAGTTAGCCTCGCACACCACAGTGTCTATGCAGCGTGCGTCACTGTGCGCATGTTTGTCCGCGCGGTCCCACAACGATCGGCAAGTGTGGGCGAGGCTAACCGAAGCTGGCTAACTGCTGCTCGCTAGTTGTTATCCATGGTATTGTGAGGCTCCTCGCTTTTCTCACTATTGAACCTATTACTGTTGTAGTGTGTTTATCGGTCCACTAGTGTGACATTGCTGTTCCTGTCAACAAAAGCAGGTTTATCCAATAACGCGACACAATTCGTGCATTGTCGCTAGTATTATCATGCCGTTTCCCCTTGCTTCCTTCCCCTATGGCTTCCGTCAGCGTCTCCGTGAAGTTGCTACCCCCTATGAAACATATAATCTTCAACTTGCTGCACATGGTTTCGTTGGTCTCCAACCTATTCAAAAACATAAGTTACTTACATTTGCCATAATGGCGTTTGACAACGAACATGGACTGTACCTGACGGATTCGCACGTCGAACCGCCCCCAATTCTTGACTTAACCGATCAAAACCGACTTTACTGCGTCGAAATGCTAGAATTGAGACGTGTGTCTTCAGCTTGTGCCCCTGAATCTATTCTGGATCGTATTCAACTAAATATACACATTCTTGATTTTTTTCTGTGCGAAATTGATACTAAACTGATCAAAATGACAATGAGCAAGAACACAGGTAACACTTGCATTGTTAAGTTCACCTTATGCCGATTTGATCCAACACTGGATACTGCGATTCTGTGCCAATTATGTCAAACGGTGTCTCACCTTTGTTTTTTTGATACTTGTCCTTTTACGAAAGGTTCTTTCGATATATTTTCTGAAGCTAAGTTTACAAAGTTGGTCGTGCTTTGGATTGACGATGTATCGCCTTCATTTATTCTTAACAGCAATCGAGATAAATTTGCCGATTTTGTAAGGGTGAGTCAAATGAAGTAAAAAAAAAAGTAAAAATAAATACATTCTTTATTTTAGAAACAAAACCATTGCTTTGCCATAAAGTTAACACTTTCCACGGCGCATGATGACCAGATGCCAGATTTTCTAGCTGAAAAGTTTGATGCCTTTTTTGCGAAACACTTTTTTCAAGACCATTTACCTCCAAACCCTTACGTAGGAAGAAAAGTTTTGTTGAGGGGGGTGGGTTGGAAGCGCAATTACATTGCCCGCAGATAATGATGCGGCGCTCTTAATTCATTGCGATTGTAAATATTGAAAGTAAAATAAAAAACACTTATTTATTCAAAAAAATACACGATAAAAGTTTTTATACCAATTGTTTTGAGAGTTGAATTGTTAAAAGTTAAAAGATAATTGGTGTTTTTTGTTTGTTAGTGGGCGTTCGTTTACATCAGATGTTACATGAGTGGGAGGTCTTAAAAAATTTGAATCTAGGATGAAGTTTCCCCTTAAAATCCGACGACGGAGGGGCGATGGGTTCGAGATTCCAAGTTTTTTAAAGAAGTGATTTTTGGACCGTCCTTTAGGAGTAGCATTGTTACTTCCACAAAAGTGAACTTCATAGTTGGCGCCGTTGCATGTGAAAGTCGATGTTTGGTCATCATAGGCATAGCTGTAGTCATCCGGGCAACGGTCCTTAAAGAATTTTGAATAATCAGACGGCCCACAAGTATCAGGAGTGCCATGGTCTCCCGTGCAACAGTATTCTGGATTGCCGAATTTCGTGCACGCTGATTGGCATTCAATGGTGTTTCCGTCTTTCTGAAGCTTTAGTTCATCAGGGCACGAATCAAGTAAGTTCTCCGAACATGACCCAATTCCTTTACAGTCGCCTGAACCGCCATTTGGTACAATTGTGACTTGAACATTGAATCCATCGACAAGGGAAACATCATAGAAATCCAGATGTTCCCACTTGTTGAGGCCAAACTCCGCCAATGATACTCCAGCCTGGCCCCATGCACCATTGCACTGTTCAGAATTACCACAACCTCCAGTGTCACAGTTGAAACTGTCATCGCAACCGGTCCGGGCCCAAACCCGTCCACTGGTCCAATCATCGGGGACATTGATTGTGTGCGATGCGCCGGCATCCAGGGTCGTTCCACCACCATCGGGAGTGCCATTTTGGCCGTACCATCCAGGCCAGATTTTGTAGCCACAGTTGTTGATCAGGTTGATGTCGCGGCCTGCAAGCTTACCGTCATTGACGGAGACATAATTTTTTAAACTTACCGTAAGCAGCGACAAGAAGACTCACTAGTAAGAGCGTCTTAACCAACATGGCGAAAAGGTATGCCCTTGCCCTCTTTATTGGACCCTTTTATACCGTTGCAGTTCGCCCAAATCCGTGAATCATCAGTGCGCGGATGTAACACTTTTTGGGCAATTTCCGTTTGATTAAAATTGTTTACCGTTACTATTTGTAACCAAAAAACTCGTTATACCCAAAAACAGTTTGAGATCACCGATGCATTTTGTAGCCAAAATACTTGTTACCATAGAAACTATACTATGAATCCTACTTTTGTAATAAAAATTTGATCATAAAAACGTTCAACAAAACAGCATGAAGGTCACCATATTTTTGTAACGACGCCTAAGTCCTCAGCGCACAAACGCTTTCAGATGTGCACACAGTGTTTTATCAACTCTGAAAAGTCTGTTAAGAATCGCGGATTTGTCTTATCGCAACATTGCGTCCACAGTACCGCGATTGTGATTCGGAGGGTGCTTGATGCCGTCGAAGAAGTGAGCAGGAACATGATTTTGGTAAAGTCTGTAGTAAGAAAAAGTTCCGCAATTGCTTTTTGCGTGTGAAACAGTTGATAAAATCATAGAACAAAAAATATAAAAACACGGAAGAGAAAGAAAGCATGCCAATGTTGTAGCCCATTCGAATACGGTAACTAAACGGTTTATACGCGACGCACTGCATATATATAAGATTTGGTATTTCAAGCTTTATGACACACAAAACAGAAACTCTCTAAACTACATTACAACGTTGAGATAAATAACAGTAACCGTGTAAGTTGCCATTCCGGGGTATGGCGGCTCAATGCGATTATGTAATCACTACCGCGTTCGGCCGTTGTTGCGCAAAGCTGTTGACGGCGCAACCGTTGTTGATAACATAACTGTTACTGTTGTAGTATCTCTTGATGATCTTCCAGTAATGAACTCAATGAAGGCTTTTCGAATTGATCTTAAAAGAGAGGATTATCATTGATGTTACACTGTCACATATTACTCACAGATTTAGTGTCAAACATAGCGTCGGATTTGTTACACAGTTCATTATCCCCAAAATGTTTGACAAAAAGTTAGACCATCTTGACACTGGCATGTAATAGCTCTTAAAATACCAGTGAAATTGGACTAGGGTAGTATAAACACACAAACACACAGCCTAAAAGGATTCGGCTGATTGTTCGGTAATGGTAACTTAAACAAATCGATACCTGAATGCACACCCGAACTTCTTGATTGCCGTTTTTGATGCTTTTAGATGAAATTTTCTAAAATTAATCATCAATAAGTTGTTAAAATTGAAACGGCTCATACCAGTGCCTTCATGCGAATGACAATCATGCCATAATTCGTGAATGAGGACACCATCATTACAATAGTCCAAACGAGATCTGCCATTTTGAAAACATTGACGAATGGCAATGTTCTATCGTAACTCCATGCAAAGTTAAACCGATTAAAGCGAACGGCACAGAGGGGTGATAAGTAGAGTACCAATGGAGTGAACATTACAAACCAGCAAAATGCTATTTGCAGCTATAAGTTGTGTGCATGTTACAGTGTTCTTTGGTAAAATTAAACTTAAACTCTTACTCGGAGGTTTCGTTTCGAGTATACATCGATGCAATACGTCGGATAACAGAAGGTCAAAAACCGGTTCAAAGAGATCGAAAGTGAAAAAGCGACCCACGTTGACCAGGCTGTCGTTAAGAATGCGCCAAAAATCTGCAATAATGATATTTTTGAATGAGACAGACAATGTGATGCCCCTAGGGGAATGTTGCATTATAATGCTGCATGAGTAAGTGTAAAAGATGAAACATCGACGAACCTTGTTCAGATTATTTGGCATGTCGATCTGAAACAGCACGCAAATGCCACCGACGAAATGCATCGATAACTGGAGACAGTCATTCAAACCCATATTGAAAAGTTGTTTGTAAACGGGGATGTTGAATTTGTCTTTACGCATTTGGATTACCTAAAATCACAAACTTGGTTTAATTCGATCATCCGAAAAAGAACTTCTCACCGTCAGGATCAAAATGTACAGTACTAAATAGAAAAATGAAACGAAGCTGTTGACCAGTCCGCACAATGTGTCATCAACACCATCATTTAGCAGACTGACCATTTTTTACATATACGAGCTCACTGAAAGTTTATCAGTACATAAATTTCAATTTGACATGTCAGCAAAGAACAACATAGCCAAGACAAATCAAAACTTCGAGATTCTCACGGTTTGGAAGTCTCAAGACGCGTACCCATTGTTATTACGTAAAAACACACAACAGACTTCACTTCTCAAAATATTTTTATAATCATGCAGTGGTAGATCCCATGTGCTTTCAAGGAAACTACAAAACGCACAATGCACGACAGCACAGACATGTGTTAATGAGGTCAAAATATTGGAAAAATGTGCTACCTTTGTTTTGCTCACATTGGTTTATGTTATTTAGAGCACAACAACAACGAAAATAGTGCACGTAATTATAGGTTTGAGGAAGCCAAAACCCTTACATCCAGAAATCAGAGCCAAAAAATTTACAACAGTGAGACGTGCACACCTGTTCTATGCGCGGTGATAAATGACTTGGAAGTGCAGTGCATATAACGGGCTTGCCAGAACTTGGTTTTGTGAACGCAACGCTAATGCTAAACAGCCTAACAAGATTATGCCGTCAGTGCAAATGGTCCAAATATGTTTTTATGCACTATCCATTATAAACATGTCCACCATTATCCATTAGCAAAGGTAATAAACATTGGTCTGTGCATTTCACGTTTGTCTCATTTCATTGGTTTGGTGTAGCCATGCCATGGCATACTTTGCATTACAGCATACTTTTATATCCTTTCACTTCACGCCTCTTTTATAAAGAGTTTATAAACTCATTTAGCAGACAAATCATTGCATTATACTCAATTACGCGCAAAGTGGGTGACCGCGTGCTTCCATGAAAGGCGTTAAGTTAACGCTTAACGGCATAACGGATTAATGATCTTTACGTGGTATTCGGTTGTATGAGGCAAGTTTTTTAAGATGAGACTGTTGTACCTCATAAGGAAACTACCATTAATCGGGCTCAGCTGGGGGCATTAGAGTGCAGTTGTGTTGGTCGCGAAGTTTGGTCATTGTAGGGCATACATGCTGTTGGGTGATATCAATTCAATTGAATAGTTATCGGAGTGGTGCAAAAAGTCAACTTCCGAACAGAGATCAAAGTAAGTACGGTCTTTTTTTGTATTTATGGTTTGTGTATAAACAAAAATTACAGTATGAAATGGCTTTTTGAGCTTTCTGAACGCATTTCGTCAATTATAGGCTTGTTTGTTGGAACTGTTAGAAAGCAACAGTTTTGCAAGTTGTTCTTTCATACGTAAACTTCTATTGAGTCAACCAACGAATAAAAAACTATCTGATGAGGCAATTTTAGGAACAAAAGTGCTACTTTTCTTGTCGAAAGTGTGTTATTTGATAGTCGGTTGGACAGTTATCACCTTGCAGATCCGCTTTCTCCGCGAACGAAAAAATTCGATAAACGCTGTTCTGATTGAGCTGAAAAACCATAAATTACAAATTGAACCATTGACTGTTGCAGCCTACAAGTTTAAAGCTAAACACAATGTCGGATTTGTTACGCAATTGAGAATCCCCAAGAAGTTTGACAAAAAGTTTGACCATCTGGATACTGGCATGTAAAGGCTCTTATATCGCCAATGGAATTGAACAAACGCAGAATAAAGACAAAGGAATACTGCCTGCAAACATGGTTAATCAATCGATTAATGTTTTTACTACACTGTTCCTTGCCTGTATGAATACTCGAACTTCTTGTCGACCGGAAGTTTGTATTGCAGCCAATTTCTAAATTTTACTATGGTTACTATGAAACTGGTTGTGTTTAGTGTTTACCAGTGACTTCATGCGAATGACGATGAATCCATAATTAAGAAAGGAAAGTGCCGACATTGAAAAAGTCCAAAGAAAGTCTGCCCAATTGAGTACGTGATACCCTGGCGTTGTTTGATCGTACTTCCACGAAAATTTGAGTCGATAAAACCGACAACTGCACAAGGGAGACAAAAAGGCTGACAGTGATGGAACCATGACAATCCAACATAGAGCTATTTGGTACTGAAAATACATAATTCAGTTGCTAAAGATGGTATGGTTCTGTGAAGCTTACACGTATCCGCCGTTTAGAATAAACAGCTTCATACAGCATCGGAAAAGAGAATGCGAAAACTCGATTTAGTGATATTGAAAATGAAAATGCGCACCAGCTAAACCATGCACAATTGTATAGGCCACCGAGAACCTGTAAGATTAACACTATTAGTTTGATTGTTTACACCCCAACCAATAGATCGACGACCTGACCATCTTATTCAGTGTGACGCTGACTCCGACTTCGAGTCGACTCCTGATTGACTCTGACTCCAAACCAAGAGTTGGAGGCTGAGTCAATGAAGGCAAAGAGCGTCACACTGGTCTTATTTTTGCTTAAACTGATTACCTTATTCAATGAAGGTGGCAAATCATACTGAAACACTACAGAAAGACCTCCAATTGAATGAACTGTCAACTGAATACAGTCATTTACACCCATATGAAACAGTTGGGAATATACTGGCAGGTTGAAACGGTCTTTCCGCGTGGAAAGTACCTAAACATGAACAAAGATTCAACACTCGTCAGAGCCAATAATAGCTTACGCGTAAGATGATCATGTATAGGAACAGGTAAAATAGTGAAACAACGGTTATAATGATGCCGCAAAGAGTGTCGTCGACGCCGTCATTCAACAAACTTACCATAGATAACACCAAACAACACAACTAACTCTATGTTGTTACACTTTTCTGTTTTTAATAAATGTTTGACAAGCGGAAAAGTAATAAAGTTTGCAATATTTTGCTTGAAAAAGTGTGTCTGGATCATTTTCGTTGGAATTGTCATCACCCTTTTGAGGATCGCGTGTTTACCTTGCATTTGGAGATATATGATAAGGTTTAGAGATTTTGCAATGATCACGTGTTGAAGTATGTTGACCTTAGACACTTTCTAATAAGACTGAAAAGTACCATATTGATAGCGTTGTGCCAAAAGTAGCGATAAAAGAAAATGTTTGGCATAATGTCCCCAAGACGCAACACTTTGCTTCAAGCGATGCAAATTTGTGAAAGTGTGAATGAACTTTGCAATTGATCGTTGTTTGATTCAACAACTTGCTATCGATTACTTGAAACATCATGTCCGAACAAGAATCTCCACTTCTGGATTCATCTCGGCCACAGAGTTCTCCGAAATCGAAACCTTCATCCCCGACTTTCAGTGAGTTTATATAAATTTTGAAAGCAAAGCTCTCAATCAGCATTGCAATCCACTCTTTCGCAGGCTCAGACAATCTAATCTCCCAGTCCACCTCCAACATCCACGACAAAAGCTCTAAAGAAGATGCATCGAAACGGAATCACTCCATCCTTGGCATTTTCTCGAGGAAACATCAGCCGCCAACGTCGTTGGAGAATATCCCGAGCAAAGTAAAATCGCGACATGATTCGAGTAGTGCGACGCCGTCGTCTTCCCAGAGTTTCCTCCACAAATTACCTTTCTATGGGCAGAGGCACTCACCAACGGCAACTCCAGTAGGATCGTCGTCAAGTTTCACAGCACCCGGAGGCAATTTAGCCAATCCAAAATGGCAGAATCGACCGACGGAGTTGCTTTTCCCCGTCCAGGAAATGGATAGCGTTGTCGTCGATGAATGTTCACCCATTGACGAAAAAAAGGTTGACATCGTCTCCCCGAACGAGGATCAATGGTTCGAAACGGACACCACCGATGGCATGAATGAAGTCGATGGGCCTGTTTATACGCATCAGATAAGCATGCCAAATGACGTGAGTGAGGCTATCAGCACAAGAGATGCGACGATCAAAGACTTGGAGGACTTTTTGGTCCAGTTTCGGTCAGGACAGTTGCAAGCACGTGGGTTTAGACTGATTTTTATATATAAAAATGACTGCTAAACATGAACTTTCAGTCACAAACGGAAACATCGCTGCCATGCGTCAAATGCACGAAGAACAATGTGCCATTTCAAATCTACAAATGAAAATTCATGCCCAACTGATGCAATACGGCGACTCCGAGAATGGGGGCAGCTTTGACATGTCTTACAAGACACTTGGTGCCAAATTGGACCATTTACATGAGTTAATGGAAAACTTTTCCTTCGAAAACGATGCATCTGAAAAGTCGGAGAGTTCGACGGATAGTTCAGAGTTTGTGGATTCACATGGGTAATTTCAGTCAATCTAGTCAGTTTATTTGAGCAACCAAAGCGTAAATGTATATATAAATAGTGTTAAAGCTGATATTGATGGTCGGGTTTCACCATTGCAAGCATTAGTATTGCAACTACAAACAGACGGGCTCGTCGAACTACATTGGACACCTTGTTGTCGGACGTTTGATTTGAAAAGTTTTGAACTGCAGCCTCGGATTGTGAATTTTATGCCTAAAGTGTTCAGTTTATGGATAGGTCACGGCAAGAGGTGATAATTACCAGCATTTTCGGCACTAATCTTCATACATTCCGCGTGTGGCCCACAATCTTGCCGTGAAATAGTTCTAAACATGACGTCGTCCGGGTTGTGGCATAGGGGATGGACCCTTGGCAGGTTATAGGTAGCATCCAAAAAAAGTCGAAGGCCTAATTGGCCGGAACTGTCGACGGCAGATGATAAGGTTGTTGTACAAGCGTAGCAGTTTATGGCATTTGTGAAATATATCAGGGTTTGGAAGCAAAATAGTTGCAACAGCGTGGCAGACATTACTAAATTAGAGATGGGGATTGGTTTGCCTAGGCCCTAGGGCGGTTTTGATGCATTTGGTTGAGCTTCTGAGTTAGACAGGAACTCCATTCATTGGATCTGAGTAGTTTCGTTTACACAAGCATGAAGGATTTCATTTTGGAACCCCTCATGGTTGTGTAAACGAAACTACTCAAATTTAATGGGTGAAGTTCCTATCTATGCCAAATGCTCGACAAAAAGCATCAAATGCCGACCTGTGCAAACCAATGATTACCTGAATGATGGCTCTGATCTCACCGTTCACTTAAACATAACTAAAACCATGGACTACTCCTAGTTTGACGAAAGCATAAGCCCTAAGATAAGTGGCATCGAAAAAAGACCGGAAATCGTTGCATGTAAGCCGGTCGTGCCAAACATCGTTGTCATGGAAACGGACCAAATGCCCTATGAAACTAAAAGGAGGGGGGTTGAATAATTATCCGTCTGGATGTCATATAATATTTCCGGTTGCATCTTTTCCGAAAATGCCGTCGACCAAAAAGGCAAATGCGAGGATGGCACTTTGATAACCACGCACAAGGCTATGGGTTCGACCCCAGCGGCAATCTCAATAACTATCTAACTTAAAGTTACATTTAATCAAATTAAACAACGGTTTTACAAAGGCACATTTATTGAAAGAGCGATCAACCCGCGATCGGCAATCAATTATAGAAATCAGTGTAAACCTGTACAACAGCTATTAGTTAGTAAATCAGATCCAAAAAATAACTACAAAGAAAAGAAAACAAAGCATACAAACAAAATAATTAAAAGAGTACTGAATCAAGAAAGAAACGAGCTTACGACTTTTGCTTCTTCTTGGCATTTCGAGCCTCAAGCTTGGCAAGGTCGTCACGGGCCAACTTGATGCTCGCCTCAACGCGTCGCATCTCCTCCTCATGGCGTTCAGTCATTTCACGCTGGCGCAATTCGAGCATCTCTTCCTGGCGCTTCAGATCGGCTTCCTTGTTATTGACGCGTTCCGTGAACATGCGATCGAATTCCTTGTCCTTTTTGGTCATTTCGGCTCTGAAGTCGCGTTCCATCTGAAACGAATCGATAATTAGTTAAATTTTTTAAAATGAAAACGACCCAATGTGAAAATTTGGAACATTATGAAAAAGTTAGGAAGGATCCGTGGCTGATCAATCGAAATTCTATCTTTTTTAGTTAACCACGTGCCCAAAAGACCTATTGACTTGACAACATGGGATTTAGAACTCAAATTCTCGTCTTTTTTCAAAGTTTCGCATCACATAGTAAAAAAAAACTAACCTGTTCATAAGCCTCAGCCATCTTCGGCCCACAATCGCCATCCTTCATGTTCATCTTAACCAACCGATCCCGACGATAGGCTTCATAAAGAACCTGATGAGTCCTCGTACGCAGATTATCCACATTCAAGCGAAGAAGAGCCTCACGAAGGCGAACAAAGTCGCAATGTTCCTCGTTCTCGACTTCGACTATGCCCCATGGATAGCTCCGAGCCCGAACGACCGAACCATCATCCTTTGTGACGAAATCCGTGCTACCGACGACGGCAAATGGCATCAACTTGTTGAGGACATCATTTTGCTTTTTGATGGCTTCATCTTCGAGCGGGAAGGTGTAGTAGTCGATTTTGTGGTGACGGAGCTCTTCGAGGACGCGTTTCTTGAAGCGGACTAACTCATCCTTGCATCGAGTGTCGGCACGGGCAATGACCGGAATGACGTTGACCCGTTTCGACAATTCCCGAAGCGTATGCAAGTCCCGAGTGAGAAGGCCATGGCCAGTCGCGGATATGAGATAGAGACAGGCATGGATGCGAGTATCGTTGTACTGGGACAGGCAGCGGGAAACTTTGAGCTCTTCACGGAGATAGGCTTCGTATTGTTCGTCGAGGTAGTCGACGATGGTCTTTGCGGAATTTTCAATGCTGGCTTGGCCTCCAAAACCAGCAGTTTCGACGAAACGGAGCTTAACATTGACACCGCCCTCTTCGACTTCGAAAACTTGGCTTTTTAATTCGACGGATTTCAGCTCCGTATCACAGGGCTCAAGGTCGAGCTTCATGTTGAACAGCGACTCCATCAAGGTGGTCTTCCCGGAGCCAGTGGTTCCGACACAGAGGAGATTGAACTGGAATCCTTGCTTCTTGCAGTAATGAACGAGCTGACATGGAAGGAATTCGAATCCAACGGCGCCATTCAACTGGAACAATGGCATGCTGAGGCCGTCCTCGGTGATAACAGTTTTCGGGACTGTTGGGGCTTTGAGATTTTCTTTGGCACGAAGATTATCAGTATGGTCCTGGTGATTGCGGTCCTTTCCATTGTGCTTCGATTCGACAACACTCGGAACCGTTGAATTCACAGTCGACATGCCGCTGCTGATAGTGGCGTCACTGCCCATAGTTGATGTTCGCGATGGGCCTGATTGATAAACAGGGCGATGGGAAGCATACCCAGGGACTGGTGGCGGCGCGGAGAAAGGCTTTTTGAGGTCGATCATTCTGTCGGCCAAGTCGGCTGGGGTTATGGTATCCTCTGAAATGACCATACGTCAATATGCCGGCTTAAAAGCGTCCAAAAAACCAACCTCGAACAAACGTAGAAGTTCCCGGATTGAAAAACTGATGGCTCCGCGGATCGGACGAGTGAAATGGAGCCTCCCGGCGAAATGTTCCGGATTTGAGGTTTTCGTTCACTGAGGCTGGACGATAGAGACTTGATGTCTGAAAAATACAGTCTATAATCACTGGAAATGAAACAAAGTTCAAAAGCAAATACGCAATTCCAGAAAGTAACCCCAAATGAAACAGTCTGTTTGCCGCCGGCGACCCCATTGCCGGATTTTTTTCATTCAAAATGCCGATAGCGGCGCCAGTTGCGCAGCAGCTGTCTAAGCAAGCCCCCCTTTCCAAGACGATCGATCAAGGCATCAATCCTTGCGCAGACGAAGGAAGGATGACGACGTCCACGATGACGAGGAAAAGAAACCATTCGCTCCGATTGAGTGAGTAACATAACGGCAAAATGCAAAAAAGAGCTGTCTAATGTTGAGGGAGGAAAAAAAACTGAGGGAAAGCGAGCAATGAATTCAATGCAGAAAGGAAAAAGAAAAGCGTTTCCGACAATGAAAAATAACTGAAAAGATTGATGACCTCACGCTGAATCACGATTTTATATCTTTTTGGAAGGTGTGAGGAATCACAAAACATTCGCCGCTCCAAAAGAAGGCAAAACAATCAAGCATCATCATCGGAATGTTTGATGAAATGTTTGATAAGTGCAGGGCGAGGGCAAAGGGTTTGATATATAATCCGATTGAGTTTCAATTCCATCGCCGACGGCAACAGCGATCTTTTGTTGAAACAACAATGCGCACATTTTCACATGAGTTCATATATCCTATTTGAACCAGCGCGGATATAACAAATCCATGGTTAAAATGAGTTCAAATCGGATGCAAAACGAACTCACATCATTCTCTTTTCCGCTGGTCGTCGAATTGGATCGCTTCTTGGAGCGGAGACCGAAGAGTTGTTCGAAGCGGTTGCTGGCTTTACTGACGCTCGAGCTGATGCTGCCGCTGCGGTTCTTTTCGGATAATGGCGAGAAGAAGGACATTGTTTGAAGCTGGAAATGGGCAGAAGTTATATATTGGAAAGTGATTGGGCAAGAAGTGGAAATAGGGACGCGAGGGATCACGGGAAAAACCGCTAATCGTACGGAATGGAAAAGCATGTGCGCAAGCAAGCATGGCCAAAGAACACGCGAACTGTTCGCATGCGGTTTTCGCGCGCTTTTTGGGCATTCTCGAGTGGATCAACGAGGCGTTGTTCTCGTCGAAATTGATGGATTTTTTGCGGTACAACAATATTCGTTGTTATCAGTGTGAGATCGGTTTTCGAAATTGTCAAAAAAGAAAAATTTTATTTGTTATGGAAGTTTGTAAAAATTTCTGCATGGTCGAGTGGTGTAAGGCGCTCATCTATCATCCGAGTGGCCCTAGGTTCGAATCCTGATGCACTCAACTTTTATAAAATTTATTTTACTATATTTCTCGACATTGTTTTGGATGGTTTCCATGCAATAACGCGCACGCCATGACAGCGTGTCAGTGTGACGCTGACTCTGATTCATGACTCTGACTAAAGTGTTATTGCTTATTATCAGAGTTTTTGAGTCTGTGAGAGTCGACTCTTCATTGACTCTGACTCTTTATTGACTCCGCCTTTGACTCCAAGTCAAAGTCAGAGGCAGAGTCAATGAAGGCGAAAAAGCGTCACACTGCAGCGTGTTTTGTCTCGGCACGTTTTGCCCTGGCGCGCGCAGTTTTGAGCTCGCCAGGGCAAGTTGCGCAAATCACACCTATTGTACGAACTGCTTCTTCTTGTCCGACCGATATTGATTCGAGACACGCGTGCCTGCGCGATCCAGGTCCAAAAAAAACTGTCAAGATACCTGTAAAAACTTTTCATATATTAACTTTTCTAACTGATATTACTCTGTTTAGGCTGTATGCATCATGCCCTTCGACCTCGCTTCTTTATCCTACGGGCCCCTATCACGCTACAAGGAACTTGCAAGCCCCTTTGAATTTGCCAATTTGAAGCGGTTAGGCTTTCAACATTCAATAACTGAAACTATTCCGAAACTTAAAATTTTGGAGGGCTACACTACTTTTGTATTTTTACCTCAACATATTCTGTTAAATTATTATTACAACTTTGATGATCATGTAGCGACGGTTACAAAAGAATCACGACATGCTTTTCTTCTAACCCATAAAGAGGTGACGTTTCCCTCGAACGAAGAAGCCATCGACCCAGCAATTGCCAACCAAATAATCATGCAACCTGATACAGTTGTACTTGAGGATTTCAAATTTTCTCCGAATACGTTTATTTTTTCGCATCCCTGTCGCAGGTTTGTGACTAAAGTGGTTTTGAAAGTCTCCAAGGAATATAAACCTAGTAGCGATGATTTAGGCTTGATATTTGAAGCTTTTCCCGCCTTGGAAGAATTCGAAACTGGCGCGTTTTGATGATAGCTTCTTTGGATTTGATGCTTTTCTTGATATGAGTGATGTTTTCGTTGTTTCTTATGATAAATAAATAAATGTTGAAATTATTAACAATTGCAAAAAAGTTGAAAAGCGAATACTTGTATGCCGATTTGAACATGCGGGGTCAAAGCACACCTTCGTTGTGCAAAGTCTTCTTTCGCGACTCGGCATTGCCCGACCGATATTGATTCGAGACACTCGCTCTCGCACATGATGTAGTGCGCGGCCAAGTCAGGTCAAAAAACGATCGGGATAGTTGTGAAAACGCTTTTGTATATTAGTTTCAACTATCTAACTGCTGTTTCCATCTGTTTGAACCATGCCTTTCGATCTCGCTTCTCTATCCTATGGACACCTATCACGTTTCAAGGAACTTGCGAGCCCTTTTGAACTTGGCAACTTGAAGCGGACAGGCTTTCAACATTCAATAGTTAAAGCTGTCCCCAAGTTTACTAATCAACAGCATTATGCTAGTTTTAAGTTCCGCGATCAAAATATTAAACTGAACTATGGTTATGGTAGAAGTTATCTGGGAAATCATGATAAAACAACACTGATAAGTAATTGGTCATGTCATTATTTTTTACTCACTAACAGAGAGTTGATCTTTCCTCCAAACAAAGAATACATTGACCCAGAAATCGCTAGCCAAATAATCATGCAACCTGAAATAGTTATTCTAAATGATTTTGAATTTCACCCTTGCACTTTTATATTTTCGCATCCCTGTCGCAAATTGGTGACAAATGTGATTTTGAATGTCTTCGAGGGATATACACTTATTGGCGGTGAACTCAACTTGATATTTGAGGCTTTTCCCGTTTTGGAGGAATTGACAATCAATGGGAATAACGCACTATCGGACTGGATCAATGGTCTCAATGATTTAGATTTTGGGCCTTTGCCCGAACTACTTGTTCGATTTCAAGGAAGAGTTCTTTTATCAGTTGAAGGATACACGACGAAGTTGGCAAACTTGTTTGAAGTAAGAAATTTGTTGGTTTAAATGTTACTGATAATGGGATTGTTGCAGAAAAGTGGTTCAAAACTGACATTATCATTCAGACTTCTCGATTATACGGTAGCGACATTAGTTCCAAAACTGCAACGACTTGGGTATTGTATTGAGGTTGGCACAGCAGAAAATCAGAATGAAACTTACGTTAATGTTCATAGAAAATATCCACAACCCATGTTGATGTAAAGATTATACGTTAGTCTTCTCAATCACCCGTTTATGTTGTGGATTTTCAGAATCAGCGCCGATTCGACATTATTTCTCGATGACTACAACAGGGTGCAAAACTGGTTTGAAAAACTCAATGCGAACTCAAAACAGAATGCGGTTATTTTTGAACTCCCTGAAGTTCTATTTTCTGGCTGCCATCTCACGCTCACCAAAACAAACAATAACCTAAAAGTAGATCGACATTTTTATTCAAAAAACTTCCACTTTGAACCGGAAAAACTAACAATTCGGAACTGCACTATTGACAGTGATCTTTTATCATTTGTAAAACTATTTCGTGATTATGTGAAAGAACTTAGTTTAAACAATGTTCATCTACCAATGTTTAAACGTGCTATCCACTTGCAAAAAACGTTTCCAAACATCGAAAAGCTTTACGTCTACAACCTAGCAGATTTATTCCTTTTCAAGGGCTTTTCCGCCTTGAAATCAATCACTGTAGATTGTACAAGTTTGCAGTTTTATGAGTCCCTGCGTGCAAATAAGAATAAAGTCAAGAAAATCTTTAAAGTAAGTTTATTCATCATTATAATTTAACCTAAAGTTGTTGAATTTTAAGAAAATGCCTTCTTCGTTTTGTCTGTTTGCACATATCGATCGCAATCTGAGCCTCTTCGAAAAAATTCGACAACTAGGATTCCGCGTTGACATCTGCACTGATAAAATATGCATTTATAATTGTGTTTATGAAAACATCAGGTATGTAGTTCTTTAATGTAAAAAATTATATAACATTGGTTATAATTTAGGCTGCTAGCTCAAAAAGAAGTTGCACTTCGCATTTATCCATCTGAAATAGAGTTCGACAATCTTAACATTACCGTCGATTCCCCGAAAGTTGAAATCATTGCTAATCGCATTACTATTCGATCGCGCTTTCCGTCATCGTACAATGTAGACCCAGAAGTTCGAAGTAGATTGATCCTACGGCCCACCGTCGTCAAAGTTTTAAAATGTGTTGATGATGATTTTTTTGAGTTTGCGGAAGAATTTGCCAGCTCCGTGAAACATTTAGATTTGCGTGAATGTCGTTGTAATAATCCGCATCCCGAGACTGAGAAGGAACGTATTCGGAATGCTTTTCCTAATTTGGTGAAGATTTGGGATGTTGTGAACATTGTGGATGTTGTTGAGGTGGAGTATAAGGATACTGTGAGCATTTTGGATGTTGTTGACTGATTTTGACTGAGACGCGGAAAAATAAAAACGTTAAATTTGGAATACAAGTGAAATCAAAATCAAGTTATAAACAGAAATAACGCAACTACATACAAAATACTGGGGAGAAAGACGTCCTGGCAGACACACGGCTGCACCAGATGCAATGTGCGTAGCAAAGTGGCCGCACATTGCATCTTGTTCAGCCGTGTGTCCACCGGAACGTCTTTATTCCCCAGCCCATACAGAACGATACACAGATGTTTTAGCTCGTTATGGTGTGGCCCTCGATTTCATGAAGCTTAGTATTGCACAATAGCGCACCTGGTTCTTCCGAACCACGGCATTGGCCGACCGATATAGATTCAAGGCATGTAGGCAATGAGTTTGCGCGAACCAAATCCAAAAAAAATATATAGACACATCCGCGAAAGGCCTTTAGTTTTTCTTTCTCTAACATTAATTTTGTTTTCAGATTGTTTGAACAATGCCCTTCGATCTTGCTTCTCTATCCTATGGACCACTTTCACGTTTCAAAGAACTTGCAAGCCCTTTTGAACTTGGCAACTTGAAACGGTTAGGCCTTCAACATTCAATAACTAAAACTATTCCAAAATATACGATACCGCATTATGTTGTTGATTTTAATTTTATTGGACCTCAACATGTTCAGTTGAAGTATTGCCAAGACGAGGCACATGCACTGTATAAAACGGCGACATTGACCAGAGAATCATGTCACGCCTTTCTTTTAATTGAACCTAAAATCTGTCCTCCAAACGTGGAAGCCATCGACCCTGCAATTGCCAGCCAAATAGTCATGCAACCTAAGATTGTTGTACTGGAGGATTTCACATTTCAGAAATCAAACTTCATATTTTCGCATCCCTGTCGCAGGTTTGTGACCGAGGTAGAGTTGAGAATGTTAAATGATTATACATTTACTGGCGGCGAATTCGACTTGATATTCGAAACTTTTCCTAATTTGGAAAAGTTAAAACTTGATGGAAATTGCGAACTATCAGGCTGGATTGATGTTCTCATTGATTCACATTTTGGACATTTGCCGAAACTATTTATTCTTTACAATGAAAAAGCTATTTCATCCATTGAAGGGTACAGTTCTAAGTTAACTGAGTTGTTTGAAGTTAGTTTTTTGGGTCTAAATTTATTTATAAAAGAGTTGTTGCAGAAAAGTGGTCAAAAATTGACATTGTCATTGAAGTTTCAAAAACCCGTAGCATCAGTATTTGTTTCTGAAATGCAAAGACTCGGGTTCTCCGTTGAACTTTGGTCATCTTATGCCAAATTTGATTCACTTGAAGTTGAAATCAAAATTCGCAAAGAAAATTGTAGCCACAATGTGTTAAAAGTAGACACTTACACTACAGTGTATCTTGACGACTTTAGCATGCTTGAATTTGAAAACCAAAAAATAGATGATTACATTCTTATTCCACCTGAGACAACCGCAGTCCATGATTTTGAACCCCCAGAAGTTATATTTTCTGACGGTGATCTATATTTAACCAAAGCAAATATTAAGTCTAAAACGGACAGAAGACTTTTTTCAAAAAGTCTACAATTTAAACCGAACTCGTTGACGATTCAGGAATGCAATATTGATGTTGAACTATTGGAATTTACAAAACCATTTTGCCGTCACGTGAAGACACTTGCATTTGACAATGTTCATCAGCCAACGAAAAGTTCTATCAGTGATTTAATTAATACTTTTCCAAACATAGAAGTTGTTTGTGTTCATGATCTTAGCGAAGAATACTTGTGCAACGCCGTTCTCAAATTACAACGTTTTGAATTTTATGTTCTTTCTTCTGAGTTTTTGGAATTTATTCGCGCTAATACCGACAAAATCAAAAATATCTTAGAAGTAAGTTATTTTTTTTCTTGCAATAGCATGAATTTTAAGTATAAATTTTTAGCAAGCGCCTTCATCGTTTTGTTTGGCTATGTATTGCATGGATAAGCTGGACGAATTAGAAGAAATTCGGAAGTTAGGATTCCGCGTCGACACAAATTGGTTTTGCGTTGGCATTTACAATGGGTTTTCGCGTCACATACGGTAGGCATCTTAATCGTTATCAAAAACGTCGATACTTTTCATCACAACTTATAGAGCAATACCTGAAAAAGAAACTACTAAGCTTCTTCTTTCACCAGATGAAATAAGATTGGATGGTATGGTTACTATCACCGCCGATTCACCTCAGGTTGAAGTTACTGCCGAGCGTGTCATTCTAACAATTGGGAATAATCTATCTTCATTTAAAGTGAAAACAGATGTTCGAAATAAGCTGCATTTGCATCCCACAATTGTAATAGTTACAAGTTGTATTGATGATGACTTTTTTGAGTTTGTGGCAGGATTTTCTCATTTTGTGAAATATGTTGATTTGCGTGAATGTCGTTGTTGTAATCCTCATTCTGAAACGCAAAAAGAGCGCATTCGAAATGCTTTTTCTAATTTGGTGCTGGTTTGGGATGTTTCAGATGAATGATTGTATTTAAAGTTTTTTTTGGTTTTTTTTTTAATAAACGTCTAAGTTAATGAAGTTTTTTGTTTCTCATGCACTGTGCCAACATTATTGATTCATGCGCACAATACCAGCAGCGAAAAGAGTGCAACACAATTGCGCAGGTCACATTCATTAGCTCTCCATGCTATGTTTGTGCTTTAAATGGCGTATCGAAAAGTTATAAATATCTGGTTACCCCTTTTGTTTCATGTTTATGTAACCGTTATTGAATTTTTGTTCCCAGATAAGAAGATTCACATTCCGTACAAAAAGCTGCCGCATGGCTTCTTAAAGCGAATGGTCACTTTTGCTCCGAAAAGCATTGTCGACTACATTAACAAAGCTCGTCCACACTTGAAGCACTTTGACATTTACACTCAAGTATTTATTACAGATAGTGAAAGTGTCTATCGTTGGGCATCGGAAGATACTTATTATTTCAACATATTAAAAAACATTTTGCCAAGATCTCCATTTCTAAGATTAATATTTGATGGATTTATTGATGTTAACCCAACATGGAAAACTGTTTTAAGCGTTGACGAAATCGTAAACAAAAACCGCAAAATTTACGTCGAAGATACGTTCATTATACATTGCGATTTAACCGACAACTACGAAAGAGTACTACCATATATTTTTGGCCCGTTTACCCGTGTTATTTTACACGGAAAAATCAAAAGGACGCAAGTAATGCAATTAACGCTAGTAAGACGGGAAAGTCTAAATGTGCGTATTAATGCCGAACTAGACATTGATCAGTTTGAATACAGTGATATCGCGCACGGTGTAGCGAAACATGTCAGTAATTTTAATTCAAGGTTAGTTTTAAGTTTTTGGCTGTAAAAAACACTGTTCACGTGTTGATAAAATTGTAAACAGTCTTAAAATTAAACAAAATTGGTTTCAGATTCGTATTTTGCCAGAAGGTCAGCTTGGATCCCACACTCAAAACAAGAATGGCAGCAGCTTGTAAGCATTACAGTACTATGTATTTCGAAACAGAAAATCCACAACATATTCGTATTACTAAATGTTGGTATCATTCATTGCGGCCAAAAGTATACTTATGTTACATGATCGCTTTTCTGACTTTTGCGGTTATTTTTTGTCTATCGTATTGGGAAAAACAATTCTATCCATACGGCATGCTACTATATTCCGTGTTGTTTAGCCCAGATATTACTCAGTTGACGCAGACTCCTTTCATGGATATACCTCCTGATTCTGTATTGATGCTTCGTTGATTTTATCTTATAACATTGAAGTCACCATTTTATTTCACACAAAAACATAAATTTGACATAATTTATCGCTAATTTCAAAAAGACAATTAGTTGAAGCGCAAACGACTGACTAACTTACAAAAATCATAAGTGGAATAAACATTTTTTCACACTTAGACCAATACGGACTACATTTTGACGACAAAAGTTAACGCCCTATAAAAAATCAAATTTGTTTAATGCTTACATAATTACACAAAGCTCTTATCCTTTTAGTAAATTTTGTTTGGTTCTATCGAAATAAGTAATTTTTGAAAGGACAAAAAGATGAAGTGAAACGGAAGGGATGAAAACCGAGTTATTTTTGGTTCCCAATGACGAGTATAGTCCATTTTTAGTTAGTTACAATAGAAGGAGCTGGTCAGTATGGTTGGAGTTGGATAGAATGTTGGTAAAATTAGAAAATTTACGTCTATGATACAATGTTTAGGAATATAGGGTGTCAATACGGAGTAGTCCTGAGCAGGGCAGGCAATCTGGGGAGAGTCAAAGTCGTAAGTCGTCAAGGATGACCACTGGCATGGCATCCGAGGTCAGCAGTTACACTGTTGTCCTGGTGGCTTTTGTGTGCTCGGAGCATCAAGACGTTGACCCTTTGGCGCGTTTGCTTGTTGGTCGGAATCGAGGGATTCGGCCATTTTGTTGCAGATGATTTCGACGAGCTTCTCGAATACTGCTTTTACGTTGATGTTTTCTTTGGCGGAAGTTTCAAAGAATTCGAGGCCTGAAAAGATGTAAAAGTAAAATTTTTGTCCACATATAATAACTAATAACTTTTCTCAAACTGTGTCAATGTCAATATTTTGAATCTTTTTCCAACGCGAAAAACAATCTATGGATACAATCTCAAAGTTCATTCCGCAAACATCCAAAATGGTCCCCACGAAAGTAATTGAAAGAAATAAGAACTGTTCCTTTCAGTTGGACCGTTAAAAAAGCGCGAAAGCTGTGGCCATGCAATTCGTCGTTGCAACGACTTGTTTTTTGAAGAAATGTCATTACAATTAGGGCAAACGGATGACGCAACGGCTTGCATGCGAGCTATATTTTGGGTATTGAGCGTAATGAAAATTTTGTGTGCAAAAAATGTTAAAATTTTGTATTGGAATTCAAACTGAAATGTGATCAAAAATTTTAGAACATTAAGACTGTATCGAAGATTAAGAAAAAAAGAGCATTGTCGAACATGTGGGAAATACATGTTAGAACTAATATTTGGTCAAGTATGGCATAAAATTGATTAAATTTACGCAAACAAGCAACTTCGAATATGCACACCGAAAACTCATAAATGCAAGGCTACGTATGCGGAACAATTAGATTAATCAACTCTAGTATGTGTTTCGGCACTATACAAAACGAGAAAAAAGTGTAAAGAAGTTTCGGGAATCGAACCCAGGCACTTTTTGATGCTAAACGTGCGCCTTTTTCTGTTGCGCTATGTCCGCAAATTTCGCATTGATTCGGAAACGGCATTTGATATTGTACTAAAACCACCTACCAAGTTGATCCGACAATTGACGTCCACGTTCATAGCTGACCACACGTTCATCGTCCATGTCGCACTTATTTCCGACCAACACGACTTGAGCATTCTCCCAGGAATACGTCTTGATCTGTGTGCACCAATCCTGTACGGAGTTGAAAGATTCCTCATTGGTGATGTCATACATCAAGATGAAGCCCATGGCACCACGGTAATAGGCCGTGGTGATGGTGCGATAACGTTCCTGGCCGGCTGTGTCCTAAATTTCAATTTTTACATTTCATTCGTGCAAATGGAACTGGACTTTAATGTGTTATAAAATATTGACTTTGTTTGGAAGCCCCGTCCGCATTGTGCCCTTCCCAACTTGTCTCCAACGACTTTGTTCCGTATACTTCTATACTTCGTACATCCCTCCCAATAGTTGTGCAAGCTTTACTAACGCCGAGGCCGGGGCCGAGACCGCCGCTTCACAGACGACGACCGGGGGCAAGGAAAGTTATGAAAGCGAAAGAGGAAGCGTCCTATTTTGTCGTGCTTTTTTTCCGTTTTACTGAACTACGTCGGCTTTGTCTCACGTTTCCCGAGTTTTCACGGACATAATATCGATTTGGGACGTCATTTTGTTCCCATTTGGGATAGCGAACGAAAATACCGTCAGCCAGGCAGCCATGAGGAAGACGTAATGATGGTCTACATGATTTTCGCATTAAAAAACGAAGAAAAAGCAAATTGGTCGGGAGACAAAATGGCCACAGGCTGTCCTGTGGCCTGAGGCAGTCTCATGACAACGAAAAAGATGAAAGAAAGCAGTCTTTTGAAATATAAAGTCCTCCATTAACTTTATGGATGGTAGGTGGTATGCCCCACTTTGCTGTCACTTGGCTACTTCGCGCTCATGAAATATGTATGCAGAACATGCGTGCCGTTGGACCTGGGGCAACTGACTTACCCAAATCTGGAGCTTGACACGTTTGTCACCTCGGAAGACTGTTTTGACTTTGAAATCGATTCCGACCGTGGATACGAAGGCTGAAGTGAAGGAATCATCACAATAGCGGAAGAGGAAGGATGTTTTGCCGACTGATGAGTTGCCAATGATCAGCAACTTGAACATGAAATCGAAATTTTGGTCGGTGGATTGTGTCGTGCCACCGGCGGCACCGGTGGTGGAAGCTGCGGCGGCCATGGTTTTGGTTCTGGGGGGCGATGACGGCTAGAAAACAGTTTTTAAGGAGAAAGCCCTCAGGGCAAAAACAAAACGACGCGACAAAAAACAAGTCCACGTTGGTTTTGATAGTGATATTGGTCGGTGGGGCCGTCATTGATCAAAAACAGTCTTCCTGGGAGTGTGTATTGTACAATGGAATACAGACAGAGAGACATTTCCCCTCAGGCAATGATCAAATGGAGCGAGCAACACAAACTTCGATTACCATTTGTATCGTTTTATTGATGACGCGAGCCGAGCCAGAGGCACGACGACCCCCAACGCCTTCCGGGAGAAGATGCAGCCCCGGTCTCCTAAGCTAACACAGCTTATACCCTGAGGGCATGAAGGACACATCACAGAAAAGGGGGTCCGAAAAAAAAGCGCGCTAGCGCCAACCGAGCTTACATGTATGGCACCCCCTTTATGCCCGCTGGGGAGCCCGGAGCCCCGTGTCGCAGAGAAGCTTTTGCCTTCGATTTTTTGCTTATTCGATTTTGGGGCGGAGCTTGGAGGCCTTTTGCCACAGGCAGCCGAGTTGCGTTGCCCGTGCCGTCATGCCAGTGCCATGGCCATTGTGCGCGGGAAGGCCATGCTTAAGGAAGGCGCCTTCGAGATTTTCAGTGCCCCGTCAATACATGGGGTGCCGCCAGCCGAGCAGAGAGTCGAGACTTGCATTGCCGAGTCTCCAAAAAAGCAATAGAGTAGACAGCGGGCGACGGCATTGAAGTTTTTTTTTTCATCTCCTTCCCCCCTTTTAACCACCCAACCCACCGTAGTATACGAATGAATGCCTAAACCCGGGGAAGCGGTTAATTGTAGGAATACCGAGCGACTTAGGAAAGCAGGGAAGCCACGGGCCATTCTGTGGTTGACGCGTCTGTCCTCAGGCATGCAGCCGTTTTTATTTGGAGCTACGCTTTCCTTTTGGTGTCGTCTCGGCTGACGCTGACATAGATGGTCTGAAAAAGCGGAAATGCTTCTCGATAATGACCCAATAAAATCATTTTTAGTGAAGGAAGAAATCGAATGGTTGCGATGTTCACATACAAGTTTATAGGCAAAACACGGGAAAAAAACAAAACAAATCGAACAGAGTAAAAAAACATAACAAACAAGAAAAGTGTCATAAATAAGGTTGTGTTCACACGGATTCTGTGGGTTGGTTGGGGTTTTCAAGGAAATTAATTAAAGCTTCAATGGTCGGATTGGGGTTCTTTGGCGTGTTGGGCATCTGCAACCATTGCTGAGAAAATGGATGCCTTATTTGCGAGGAGAATGGCTGGGGAATCGAATTCTTTGATTTCACCTTTGTCGAGGACCATGACTCTGAAATTGGAAAATAAGTAAGTCGATTTTATGGGGTTTGGATTCGAACCAACGACCACTCGGATGCAAATTGAGCGCCTTACACGACTGCGCTATCTATACAAAAAAGCGTGATCGAGTGGTGTAAGGCGCTTCGTTAGCATACGAAAGGTTGATGGTTCGAGTCCGCTTGTGCCAAACTTTTTTCCAATGTTTTTCAAATGATCAATAAATTAAAGTGCCAAACAAAAAACCAACCTGTCATAGTCCAAGATCGTGTTCAACCGATGAGCAATCGTGAAAATCGTCGATGTCGCAAACTCTTTCCGAATCGTTTCCTGGATCAGTGCATCAGTATGCAGATCCACGGCAGCAGTGGCTTCATCCAACACAAGGATCTTACTTCGTCGAAGCAAGGCCCTCGCGAGACACAGCAACTGTTTCTGGCCGACACTCAAGTTATCACCTCCTTCGGTGATCGTGTACTGTAGGCCATCCGGAAGTGTTTTGATGTACTCCTTCAAATGAGCATGCTCAAGAGCTTCCCAGATCGCTGCATCGGAATAAGTTTCAAATGGATCCAAGTTGAATCGCATTGTACCGGACAAAATTACCGGATCTTGCGGGATGATAGTAACATTTTCACGCAAATCGTGCAGACCGATTTCGCTGATCGGGATTCCATCAATCAAAATTTGACCTTCCGCGGATTCGATGATTCGGAACAGGGCCAATGTTAAAGATGATTTACCGGCACCAGTTCGACCGACGATTCCGACCTTTTCACCGGGTTTGATCAGAACATTGATATCACGGACGACGAGCTCGAGTCCAGGCCGATAACGTGTCGAATATCCCTTGAATTCGATCTGTCCGGCAGTCGGCCATCCAGATGGCACTGATTTTCCTTCGATTCGCCATGGTGCTTCACTCGGAATTTCGGTGTACTCTTTCAGACGTTCCACCGAAACGATATTCGTTTCAATTTCACTGACTTGACGCACGGCGAAGTTCAAAACTTCCGTAACATTCAGCGCGTATGAAACGGAGAGACCGACCAAACCGGCACTCGAAATCCAGCCCCAATAATTTGATAGGACGGCAAAGATAGCGGCGAAGAAGACAACCAAGTTGCCGATGAGTTCGAGTCGGACACCGAGCCATCGATTAGCGAGTAGATTCATGTATTTGATGCGCATGAATCTGTCTGTGTGATCATTCATGGTTTCACAGAATGCTTCAGATCGACTATATGCACGGATGACAGAAGCACCTTGGATTGTTTCACCAAAGTGGGAATACATTGGGGATCGGTTGTTGGATTCAAGACGTTTTAGTTGGCGTGACGTTGGGACGTAGTAGCGCTGAAAGGTATGCCATTATGACGTTGATTTTTCATAAAAACAAAAATAGTAGTAATTGGAGTCGAACCATCGACTTCGCGGGTTAGTGGTTCGACTTTCACAGCTTTGAATATCTTATGAAACCTGTACTCACCAATGAAAAGATGTAAATGCCCATCAGCGGAAGAATCACAACCATGAAAACCGGGGTCGTAACCGAAATAATGATAAAAGTGAAGGCCACTTGGACCAGGCAGTTTGCAAAGTACCGGAAATTCATCGGCAGTCTCATATCGACGACCTCAATATCCTTCGCCAATCGATTCAGAATTCGTCCAATCGGTGTTGTATCAAAGAAACTCATTGGAGCACGCAAAATGTTCCGCAAAACAGGATGATGCAAATTGATCGAAGCCTTGATTGAACCACCAGCAAGTGCCAACAATGCAAGCCCCATACAGGTGACTTCAATGGCACCGAGACCAGCATAGATACCCAATCTTTGATCATTGGAGAATGGATGTGTAGCGTTGACTTTGTTGGGATCGTTGTCGTCGGCCCATCTGGATAGCCAGTAATTACGGAACACGTTCATGCCTTGATATCCGACAAAAAGAAGGAAGAAAGCACCCATGAGAAGATACGTGGCAGCACGGGCATAGTCGAGGTAGACACTGGGACGGACACGGCCGGTTTCAACGGTTTCTGTTGTGATAATTTTAGCGGCGACGGTGGATGTTTGTGAAGTGTTGGAAGTCGTTGAAGAAGTGCTGGTGGAGCGGGAACGAGCGAGGGCGGAGATTGTTGATTGGCGGCGGGCTGGAAGTAAGTTTCTAATATTTGGAAAAAGTTTTATATGTAATAGGGCAATAGGAGTCGAACCAACGACTTCACGGATGATAACCGGGCGCCTTACACCACTAAACCTTTGATATAAAAAGCATGGTCGAGGGGTGTAAGGTGCTCGATTGGCACTCGAGAAGTTGGTGGTTCGATGTTTTTCGCCCCCAAAAGTTTTTGCCCACAAAAGATAAACACAAAAACTTACCAAAATTACCCTCATCACCTTCAATCTGCGCGTCTTCACTAACAGAAAGAGCCGGATCATCATACTCTTCCACAGATTCCTCGTCGGCACCGGCTGCTTCACGTTTAGTTTCTCCTCCAGCCTCCATGCCATTCTTAGCTGCCTTCATGATCTCAGTGATTTTGCCACCGGTCTGAATCAAGTCGTCATACATTCCTTGCTCGACAATACGACCATCATCAACGACAACAAGATGATCCATTTGTTTCAAAAATGTCGCACCATGGGTCACCAACACTCGGGTCTTATTTTTCAGAAGTCCATTTGGTCCAATAACATGTTTGAAGATGTGTTTTCCGACGTGACTGTCGACAGCGCTTAATGGATCATCAAGGAAGTAGATGTCACAATTTTGGTACAACGCTCGTGCCAAACTGATGCGTGCCTTTTGGCCACCGGATAAGTTGATTCCCTTTTCGCCAATCTCGGTGTGGTCGCCATTCGGCAGGATGGCGAGATCTGGGCCGAGAGAACAAGCAAAAATAACATGATCATAGAGTACTTTATCGAATTTTCGACCGAAGAGGATGTTATTTCGAAGTGTCATGTTCTGAATCCAGGCTTGCTGTGGGACATAGGCCACTTGACCGCGGACGGCAACATGACCACGAAGTTTTTCCATTTCACCGAGAAGACCAGCTAGGAGGGACGATTTGCCGGATCCGACACGACCAACAACACCAATAAGGCCGCCTCGGGAGATGCGAAGAGTGATGGCACGAAGGTTGGCGGCACCTGGAGCAGCTGCGGCAGCATCATTGTGGGAAGTGTTCCAGGAGAAGTCGGCATCTGAGGCATCGATGAGGTCGTAGTTGCCGGCTGTTTGGGGGACTCGATCGACAGAATGTTCGTTGAGTTCATCGGCGACGAGGAATTCTTTCAGACGACGATTACTGACCATAGCCTAAAAAACTTATTGTAAGTTTCGAAAAAAATTTAATCCTCAAAAATTTGTTGCTCAACATCGGGGTCGAACCCCGAACCCAAAGTGTGCAAACCCGGAGCACTAACCACTAAACCACAGACGCAAATTTTTGCGCCAAAGCCAAAAGACCATGAAATTGAAATCAAACCTCACCTCAATAGTCATGTTGATTAAAAACCCAATCATAGTCATCGGCGATCTCAGCTGATTGAACAACGTCAATGCCACAAAAGCGACTTCCGGCGTAAGCTTATTCTTCTCGTGATCCATCAACGTATAGGTCGAAAAGGCACCCAAGGCGACCAAAAATGGCGTAGACCAATTGAAAACATCAACAGTAACCTTCAACAAAGACGACTTCAAGATGCAGTTCAGCTCCTTTTTTCGAATCTGTTCAATCAGCATTTGCATCGGAATTTCCCACGCGTAAAGCTTGATCACTTTGATTCCGTTCAAAATTTCGTTCACAATCTTCGTCCGTTCGTCTTTCAATCTCATCTGTTGAGCCATCCATTTCCGCATGGCAACAGACGTAAAGAATGTGTACGGCACGAACAATCCAGTGATAATGACACCTGGAAGTGCCGCAATGCCGAGCGTGTTGAACAGGAAGATAAGGGCCAGAGTGATTTGGAATGGTGAGCTCCAGTATTGTTGAATCTGTGGGGTGATCATTTGGAACCGCTCGACATCGATCGCCATGAGATTGACAATTTCACCGGAAGTTCGATCTCGACGGGAAATGTTGGATAGTTTGAGGGTCTTTCGATAAACGACGGCCGTCAAAGTTGATTGAATCTTTGTTCCAAGTCGAAACACGATGAAAAAGTAGTAATTAATCATGAGAGAACGGAGTTGGCTCACGACAAACATGAGAATACTTAATGATAAGCCTTTCCAGAGATGGGCATTCGGGTCGGATACGTATTGGAGCAATTGTCTAAAAATAGATTTGGCAATGGCATCAAAGATAAAAGTCAAAAAGACTTACTTGAGCAAGTAGGGGTTACCAAATTGGAGAACATCCGAGCAAATTTTGATCAACATAGCCAACAGAAACTCGTATTTGTACATTTTGAACAAGTTGAACACAACGGAAGGCGGTGGCACTTTTGATTTTGCAGTTTTAAGCTTTGCATCGATGCCAGGGTCTTTTGATTTCGTGGGAATGACATCCGCTTCGGTGAGGGCTGTGGTGACTTCAGCTGTTCGGCGTTTGTCGTGGTATTCTAAAAATTTGGCTTAGATAAGAACTGATTCTGAAAAACTTATGCTTTCTAAAGCTGCAAAAAATATTTGCACCTTTTCTGATTCGAACCCCGAAGTCATGGTATAAAAAGTTCTTACGCAAACCACTACACCACACACGCAAACTTTTCGATCGATAAAGAACTCACTTTCCATCGTCGGCAACCAGTAATAGTCCCAAAGTGCTTCTAGTGCACCCGCTTTGTTGGTGTCATTGATGTTGAAGAGGTCATCAACTTCCAAATCCTTCTTCGCGCCGGTGATTGGCAGTCGTGAAAACCAATGAAGGACGAGACGATTCAAAAAGGATGAATCCAATTCCACATTTGGTTCTTCCTCCGGATTCCGCGGATCAGCGAATGCTTGCAGCACTGTCGTGAAGACACAGCCAATGAACCATAGTACAAAGGCATAGCTGACACCATGAGATGCGTCTTCATTGTAGACCACCCGATAGCCCCAGTGATACAGTTCTGGGAGTCCGGATACGACAAGTGCGAACCATGAATTGAAAATAACACCCGAGGATACTAACCCGCTACGGTGGACGTAGATGTAAGCGAAAACGAGTCCAATCTGAAAGATAATCCATAACAAGGTTCCTGTATCACGTGAAAACAACCAAAAACATACCACAGTAACCGCCTGGACGAGCGGGTAGATGTAATTGATAGTTGGTGCTGAACTATCTGACCCAAAAGCACGGAAGAACGTAAACAATGAAGCGATAATCGGCGCTATGGGAATCAGTATCTTCAAATAAGTGAGAAATGTCCATGGAAGAGGTCGAAACCGTTTTGTAGCTCGTATTCTACTACATTGGAAAATGAGACCCGGAAGGAGTACCCAGAAAAGTCCACACGGAATGAAAACAAGAAGGGTATGTTGGAAGCATGTTGACACGTTTGTTAAGGATGCCGGACTTGCGGTCGGGCTTGGGGGACCCGTTTGCTGCAAATAAAGTGATCAAAATTGTTGAAATAACCGAATTTTTTATGGTCTATCATTGTTTTTCACATTTCGTGAGGGGACCCTTTTTGGAGGCAGCGTTTACATTAGTGTATGCGTGTAAAATCTGTTAATGCAACAGTTCCAGAAAATTTGGTTAACCAACCAATAGTAACATTTTCGGAAAATAAACTTGCATAAAAACTATGTGTAATACACTTTTTAACTATTTACACGCGTACATTAGTGTAAAAGTCATGTTATGCGTTGCCCCCAAAAAGTGTCTCACAACGAATATTGACTAACTGTGACAAAAGTTAATTGCGAAAGTTTTTGTAAAAATTTGTATACCAAAAAGTAATTTCAAACAAATTGATCAACATTTTGCCAAAATTATCAAAACCCAAAAACCAACCCAAAGTGGATCACTGCAAAACCCGGAACCCGTCGGCATTTCGAAAGACAATCAACAAAACTGTCTTTGCCCGGACAGTCCGAAGCGCCAATCACTTTCTCCGAGCACAAAAGTGTCACAATATCACAACTATGACGTGATTTTGGCGAAGAAAGACAGCAAAAATCGGCGGAGATCAAGGGGGACCCTTGTGTCGAGACGGCCTGGAAGTGGCACCAGGCTGCTGGAAATAGCAATACCAACGTTTATGTATCACACAAACAGACAGGAAAAGCTCGTACGTAAAAGGCACGTTACATCGGGGACGGGATGAGGTTGATGTATTGACACGATTATGCAAATGAGGGAAGCTTCGTCGGAAAAAAAGGCCTGTGTAAGCGGGAATCAAAAGATCAGCGCCGATGAGGGCTGAAAAATGGTCGAAATGTGAATGATCGGGATAAAATGGTTTAAAATATGGACCAAATCGATGGTATATGTGGTTTGATGCGTTATTTTTTGGGTTGTTAGTCACGTAGGGTTGGAAATTTTAAAAAGAGGCATGGAAAGGGTTGAAATTTTAAAATTTGTGGGATCGATGAAAGCTCTCAAGTTTTGCAACGATTGCAAGGTGAAAGCAAGCAGCTATACAAACATAAAGTGTCTAAAGTTAGCGCAGAGCGCAGACAAAGTTAATGTAAAACTCCCACGACGGCAAGCAAATCCAAACTTCCGGAAGGCTCTACACGTTGCCATGGCCATGAAAAAGTGCCCAAAGGTAAGAATTGCGAAAAAGAAAGTGTTGATGAATAATGTTTAGGAGGGGGTTGGTGGCCTTTGCATGCTAGTCTGGCACACTTTGACAGAGTGCAGAGTGCAATGATAATAGGAATGAAAGAGTTGAGAAATGAAAAGCAAAAGCATTGAGGCAACCCGCGCAGCAACATTCACCGTGAATAAACAAAGCGCTCCGAGGAAATTGCGTAAAGGTCAATTCCGAACGGCCCATAGTGCTCGGCTTGCCTTGCTTGCTTGGATGTTTTTTACTCTGGGTCTGTGTTTAAGCCTGGAATGCTTGCTTGCATGGGGGTAGGCATTGGTTGGCAGAACACACTAAACATCGAGGACATAGACCTAGCCTGGGCCAACGGACATACTGGCCTGGCTGCAGCCGCAGGGCGCCGAGCGGGACCGCTTGCAAGGACTACATTGAAAAAAAGTGAAGACACTGAGCAGGGCAGGCGTTTGGCGCCGTCGGCTGGGATGGCAAAACTCTATTTTGTACTTTGTAGCATCTAGGATGGGGTGGAGCTATTATAGTCCGCCGTTTGCAGCTGTCTGTTAACAAGGAGCTTGCAAATGCATAGATTATAGCCCCATCCGCGCCGCGTACATTAGGCCAGACTATAGAAAATGTGCGTTTTGGCCATTCCCGACGGTTACTATTTTCACGTACCTCATATGGTAATCAAACATTATAAAAAGGCTTATAGCAAAGTCTATCACCGGAATTTCTAACCCCACGGGCCACCACCATGATGATAATTCACGCGGCAGTCTGAAAGAGCAGCGCGCTTGGCCTTTGCTTACGTCATCTAACTTGACCAAATTCATTTTCGCTTAACTGATAAAAGTTTCCAACAAAAACAATACAAATTCCAAACATTTTGCACCCCAACCGCACATTATGACATCATGAAAAAAACAAAAACGCCCCACAAACTCAAAAAAATCACGTCAAAACGCCCAGCTGATACAGCCCCCCAAGCATGGCAGTTCCCACTGATAGACTGATAACCATTTCAATTCCTATTTCAACTCGCCCACCAAAACCACTTATCACCATTTTCCGGTTGAAAGTGATCACTCAATCAGAGCAAGAATCAAGGAAGCAACCTGGATGACCACATCATCCCTCTTTTCTCCTTTTTGGCGTGGCCCGTCTGAACTGATAAAACATTAACGGCATTCTGGGCGTATATAAGCATCTCTAGGCTCGCTCGCACAAACTATACTCTCCTTTCTATCATCGAGTTTCAGCTTTGTCTCGAAATCTACAACCCACACTTGGGAAATCGGTCACTGACAGTTAGTCAGACTATGGTTGTGCCTTTTTCGTGCTTGTTCCCAGACGGACACCGACGACCATTAACAAAATTCAAAAGTCAATCTCCATTCAAAGGTTAAGCCGATTATGAAAGACTATAAAAATTACATATTTTATTATACCAGTTGCAAATTTAAAAAACTTCAACAATGTTCAAAATGCAAACAAAAAGAACAAAAACAAACAATAAATAAAACTTATAAATACTTCAGGCATCTGATTCGATTTCGCCATAACGCTGATCAAGCAAAACTTCAACGCTAGACGCCTTCTTGTAAACAAATTCGGCATCGAGATCATTCTTCTCGTCGGCATAGAACTTGACTTTGTAGTACAACTCCTGCATGATACGTTCAACCCGTTGACGGTTGTTTGTGATAGTGAAATCCGGCTTGACTTCGAGCAGTTTCCGGAACTTGTTCACGGCGAAGAAGGTGCCAGCCGGGGTGATGATCGTGGTTCGCTGTTTGATGTCTGAAAGAATTATGGCATAAATGGCGCCAAAACAAAAACCTAAACTCACTGTGCACATTCCAATCACAAAAATCAATATAAACATCGCACCGCTTCGCCACCTGCTTCAAAAGATCATTGAAATCACTAAAGTTGATCGGCACTTGCAACGTGATCGGCGCATATTCCATCTTCTTCGTCGGGATCCGCGTCCGATTGTCGGATTCATCACAGCCGGGCAGCGAATTCATCGTTCTTGACACGGCAATCGGGAAGAATGTGCTGATGGCCGCGACGTGGAGCGCTTCCAATTGCCGGCGAGTCAGGACATCGCTGGATATCTCCCCGAGCGGAAGGGCATCCTGATCCGCAAACTTCCGAAGGGTCATCGCACAAATCAGGGACCAAAAGTGCTTACCGAGACCGCCATAGGAATCACGCACATTTCGGAACTTTGCCGCCGTCAAATCGAAATCAGCCGTCACACCGCGAAGGAACATGCCACCATCGGTACACGGGATGTTCCCAAGGCCATGGGCAATCATGATAGCATCGATGAATGCCGTCGGAATACACGTAATGTTGTTCTTCCTGGTCCACAGCCGGAAAAAGAAGACAGTCTCCGCCAATCCTGGGAAAGCCGTCACGAATCTCGCAACCCGGCGAGCGACTTGGTTCTTCGATTTTTGATTCCGGTCCATTTCTGCCTTGAATTCGGCAAACGCCACCGCTTCCGTCTCGGCACACGTCTTCTCAATGTGATCCCGGATGCGATCCGTCAACGGCGACAGCGAGAAGGCACATTGAGCTCGACGCTGTTGATATGCTTGACGATTTGCGGCCAGAATGTCGCCAACGACCCAGGGAAATGAGAGATGCGTCTTCTGACTGTAGGCAATACGATAATACGCACTCGCTTTCTGCATCATTTCCAATGTTGGATGAGAGCAAAAAGCTCGGAAGCAATCATTCTTGATGCCAACATACATCCGGGCTTCACTGACTTGGGTGCACTCCTCGAAACCACCAAATTCATCAAAGAAACCCTTGCGATACTGGGAATAGACGGTCATCAGTGTTTCCTCGATCACGTGCTCCGTGTTGAACGACGACATATCGTCATTGCGGTCACCACTGCGCTTAAGGGCCGTGAACTTGCCGGAGAAGAGTTCGCCTTCGTTGCGGATGGCATAGGTGTGGAGAATGTTCTGAAATCGCAAAATAAGATTATTCAATCATCAAACAATCGATAAAAACATACATCAATGGCAGTCTTATAGTCGATAAGAAGGTTATCCACAACCTTGTAGTACTTCTCATCGCCTTCGACCAGCAAACTCTCATCAATCGGGACGTCATTGGGATTCTTCGTAATCGAACCAAAGTCAAACAACTCATTCAAGTCCCGAACTTTGCGATGGAGCTCGCCGAGAAGCCGGACACTGGTGTAAGTCGGAGAATTGACGGCATTCACAAATTCCGGGTAGATTGAGACCTTTTCCGGCTGCAGCTCACGACCATCTTCGGTAGTTTTCCATTCGCCGAGGAGCGGGGACGGGCAGCGGCCGGATTTGGGCAGATCGACGGCTTGACTGTGCTTTCGGGCGATCGACATGCAAACCTACAATCCTTCATCGTGAAATTCAACAAAAAGCTTCCACCCACCGGACTATCAATACCAAAAAGATCCGAATTGGCCAAATGCGCCCGCGCAATGGTGCCAATCGAATCCGATGAAATGTACCTCACAAAAGACTGAACAGCTTCCCTCAAAAACGCGTGCCAATTGATCTTCCATCCGCGCTCATTGTCCTCCGGCCGTTCAAACGACAAATCCGGTGCCGCTGGGGGCGCATCTGCCGTGAAATCAAAAGCTTCCTCGCTATGATCAAGATATAGTTCCGGGTCCCAGAAAACAGAGTACTCATCACCATCGAGATCACTGCCAGCCATTTCATCCGGCTGTGGACGTGGCCCAGATTGTGGAAAGATGATAACATCATTGTAATCATGGAGACACGGCAGGTCGACCGCTTCATACATGCGAGCATCACCGGCGACGACATTCGGGTTCTTGGAGACCATGACAGGCCCGGTGAGGACGACTCGCTCGGCATTCGGGACCGGATACTTGTTGCGTACATTCACGGAATACTGGATGAAGACTTGGCCATATTGAAGGAGGCCACTATCATCAACCCGACCAAACATCATGCGTCCGAGGGTGGCAGGGACGCGGATCTGCATCTTTTCCAGGAGCTTGTAAAGTTGGACTTGGGCACTGGATCGAAGCATGGCCTGGAAGAATGGCTCTTCAGTGACGACAAAATCAGTCAGCCGTTCATAGGCAATGTATTGCGGGAACTCAGCGAGGACGAGATGGGCCGCGGGTTCATTCACCAAGGCTTTAATGATGGATTGAACGTGGTCCTCGAGAAGGGCAAAGATCCGATTCCGCATTCGGTTATGGACTTCAGGGCCCTGCATTTCTGATGTTTGATCCAAAATGTTGATAAGGGGCTTGTTCAGCGACATGGCGATTGGCGCCGAAACCTTGACGACCTCAATGTTCCGTTCCGGGGGGCCGACAAACTTCAACTGCGAATTCCGCAAGAATAAACTCTTCTCGTACCACATATTGTCAGTGGCGATCGCTTCAACCTCAGCGGCAAGATTCCGAATTTCATCAATGTGAGAATCGACATAGAGGATGCCCTTGTAGCCACGGAACCGGAATTGAACCACCGACGGCACACATTTCTCAAGTTTGAGGGATTCGGAGATTTCCTTGGCGAAGGATTTCGACATTCGGCCACAGCCATCGGAAAAGGTGTAGGGTTTCCCCTTCGAATCAGCACCGCCTTCATAGTCATAATCGTCACAGGCGAGATGGCTTGGGAGGTCCATTTTGAGCGGTATTCCCTGGGTGAAGCAAAGAGCGATTCGGGACATCATCTTCGAAATGCCTTCGACCGTGAAATCGCCCAGGGTGTCGAGGAACTCGCAGACGTCGTCCTTGGAGCCAGCGAAAAAGTAGCAGCCATGGTCACGGAGCTGGGACGAGGATGAGGCAATGTAGGAGAACTGTTTCAATCCAACAATGAGACCGTCGTTCATGATTCGTGCCACTGTCATTTCGATCAACTTTGCCGGCAGATTGTAGAGCTTGGAGTTGTTTTCATCTCGAAACACGACTCGAAGCATGTTATCAGCTGTGATTCGTCGGAGGACTCGATGGCCCATGATGAGTTCCGGGCTGGAGTAGATCAGGCGAGATGGCGTCACAATAACCTGGAATGGCACTTTTCAACACCTAAACATCAAAATGCCGAACGTAAAACCGCAAAAAAACGACAGCAACCCACTTTCCGAACCCGCATAAAGCCCTGCGCTTCCAATTCCGGCTTTAGCTCAGCTACCAGGTTGAACCGATTCTCCTTATACAACTTTTCAAAGACAATCCTCGCATCATGGGTCAAAGCCTTCCGTTCGATGATGGCAGCCATCTGCTCCAGGGCTGCGACCGTCCGTGGCATGTTCCCGTTGACGAAAACCTTGTGTTCAATGTCCTCGTTGTATGCCTGCATGACACATTCCACGAAAGATTGATAGTTGTTGTTTCCGCTTTTGAACATGTAGTCACACAATGGACCGCCCCGGGAAACCATGGCTTCGATCGCGTAGAAGAGCGGAAAGTAATCAACGCCGTCCTTCATCGTTTTGAACGTCATATCACGGAGCGAGCATGACTGAAGGGGCCAATTGGCGGAACGAAGTCGAACGTAGTCAACTGGGAGGTCGATGTGTTGGCGGAGGCGATCGAGACAGCCAAAAAGCTCGTAGCCCTGGAATTTCACAACTTGAAATGCCGATTTTAATGGTCAAAACTCACATTACTCACTACACATCTCACATTGAGGCATCTCGCATTGCCGCGACGATCATCCGGCGCCTTTGAACCCAGCCAATCAATGTAGCGATTGCCTTTGATGTGGAATTTCGGGACTTTGTCCAGATTTACGCCAATATCGTCGATGTTTTTCGATTTCGGACGACGTCTATCTTCGAGCTCGCCATGGATGATGATGATCGGTGGACTCGTCATGTGCATGGTGAAATCAATGAGCCAACCTTCAGGAACCTTCATAACAATGTCTATCATAACATGTTTGACGCTCGAATACGGGATCTTCAGCGAGACAATCTGCTTGGTTTGGCCGAAAGTATGCGGGAAATAGAGGTACATATCCTTGCGATGATGGTCAAAGATGGTACACATTCGGGTACTCAACCCGACTGGTAACAATGTCCGCAACCAGCCCTCTGTGCCAGGCTTCGGTTCAACGGTGAAACATCTCGTGAACATGCCACTGTTGTGGACATTGCCGTAGTAGCCGACTTTAGCCTCGAAAATGTGCTTCATTCTGGAAAGCTTTTTTGTTAGAAGTGCCACAACGGTTGAAAGGACTGTTTCAAAAGAAGTTGTCAACTCACTTGAAATCATGTGGATAAATATCCTTCGAAACCACGGAGACTGACACCATCCACGCATTCTGAGGTTGCTCGATGACACTGGTCAGAAGATGGAGCGTGTTGAGAAGGTTATCCGAAAAGTTTTCACCAGGCTCTGTCAAAACGGTCAACTTTGCAGGGAATTCGAAAACAGTATCACTGCTATCATCGGTGGAATAGGTGCCACTTTCGACCGTGAAATAGGACTTGCATTCTCTGGCCAGGTGCTGAAAGTGGCACAGTAAAAGTAGCCAAAGCAGTTACCAAAAAACCAAAACTCACCAATTGAAAGCTGTGAATCTGTTTCTGCCAGTCATCACTGTGAACGCCACGCAAAGTTAAGCGACACGAAACAATGCGCCTAGTCGGCATTCTACAAACAAAATTTGAAAGAAAACCAAGTTGAAATGAATAAGGTATTCAAAAGCATCTGCTAACTTCGCCAATTTCAAATTCCAAACGAAAAGTACAATAGATAGCACTTTATTACAGTTATAATGACAATTTTACCCGTGAAAACTTATAAATTATATCAAAATGACAAATGTTAACCCATTCCACTACCTTCGACCGGTTGTTCAATCTTCTTCGGCACAATGGAACACACAAATCTACCTGGAATCAAGCTAAAGGTCAACATGAGAAAAAACGAGTTGAAGAAGTGGCTTACCGTCAACTTCGGGAGTGAATTCATAGGAAAAGTTGTTCCAAGCTTGGGGGGTCAGGGAATGAGTAAACTTGGGGATGGGCTTTTTGGGATCGGCGCTCATCCGGTCAGAGATAATGTTGTCTTCGTCTTCGGTGTCGCGTCGATGCCGAGGGCGAAGGTCTTCGTCGAGTTGATCCCAGATTTCTCGGAGCTTTGGGTCAAAGTCGTTGGGGGCGTCGGGTTTCGAGGCCTAAACATGAATGAATTTGGCAACAGGCTTGAAAAGTTTAAACTGACCCGATCAGCATACATAGCCTTCAAATTCTCCTCCAACTTTGGATCAATCTGGAATTTGCTTAATTCACGGCTGTTCGCGAGGAAGATGCATTGCTGGGGAAGAATCATGGCAACCATGTTTGACATTATGCCACTTTTTTCGCGGATGGAAGCAAACGGGCGAACAACGACTTCCTGGAAACAAGTTCATATATTATTTTCATCAAAAAGCCGAAAAACATACAGTCAGCAACGACCCAGCCGCACCATTACACCGAATATTCAACTTTGACCGGAAGCAACCCAATACGCATTTCGCGATTCGACACGACTCCGACATGCTGATCTTGGCCATGTGCGGATCCAACAGCTTCAACAACTTGATATCCTTTTCGAGGATCGTCTTCAGCGTCCACCCACCAACCACTGACTCCGGATGGCATTGCGCATTGCAATGGCTATTGACTTCGCCGATGGCTTCGTTCACACAGGCGAGATTAGCCTCAAAAGCGTCCCTCTGGTCGACACACATGTAACGAATGCCACTCGTGAGCGCATCGAACATCAAAGTTGATCCGCAATGTCGCCAGTCGTCAAGGCATTGCAGGGTTTCGGCGTACTGACTGGAAATTATATATAATTACACGTAAAAGTGAAAGTGAACAACAAACTTGCAAATATCAGCATATCCCGACATCATATCCGAGTTGGAGCCCAGGGCATGCTTCAACGACGACATGAGCTTCGCATTGCAGGATTTGGAGCAGTCTCGGGGCATCAGAGAGGCGAGAGGGACGTTGAAAGGGAGATTTACCGAGGCTGGGGTCGTGGTTGGATTGTCATCGTCGAGATCGAAGGGGGATTTGGTGGTCGAGATATCTGGAAAGTTGGGTGTTAGAGTGGGTAACAGTGAAGGGAATAGCTTACCGATGGATTGCTGGGACTTCGCAAGCCCGAAGGCGGGGAGGAAGAGGAGGAAAATGGCAAATTTCATCGGAAATAATATTTTGAAAACTGCGCGGAACTGATTTCATGATTGCATTGAAATAGGCTTGGCAAAGTGTGACGAGTGAGTAATTGTTTCAAAGTTTTTGTAAACTGTTGACAACTATATCGTGGCGAGACACTCGACGGTGCCCACGCGACAAACGTCATTCTGAGTTTTTGCGAATCCAAAATTGTACCGTAACCCTTGTACAGTATGCTCTAGAAGCCACATCGTAACAAAAATGCAAACGAATCCACCAGATTAGCATCACCCTCTGTGAATCTAGGACCCAATCCCCCCGATCTCCACCGTGATTCCTATAAAAGCCGGATGGCATCGGCCATCGCGCCACACTGGCCCTGCTGTCGCTCCTTCGAGCCGGCATTCTGACCCACCACTGACCCCTTCCCCCAACTGCTGACCATGGATATTCGTCGTCGTCGTGGATCCCAGCGCAGTGATGCCGATTCCGATGCCTCGGATGTCAGTGACTCCCGTCGGCGTCAAGTTCGTCGTTCCGTCAGTCGTCGTCGGAATGGTGCTTCCAAGCGTAAGGCCGTCGGTCAACGCCGTCCTCGTGTGAGCCGTGGCAGCAACTCCCAGAGCCGTCGTCGTCGTCGTCCTGCAGCCCGTCCTCGTCCCACGATCGAGGGCAGCGAAACCGATGAAGGCGCCGCTCCCTCGGTTCAATCTCAACGTGTTGTTGCTCCTCGGCCTACTCGCCGTCCGCGTCGTGCCAGTGACAGTTCTCAGGGGCGTCGTCGCCGTGCGTATGTTCGTGGACCTCGTGGTTCAACGAGCAGTGTTTCGGTTCGTCGAGGCCGTCGTAACCGTGCCCCGGTTCGTAGTGCTCGATCGGTGCCGAGGGATGCTGGCGTTCAGGAATACTACGTAAGTTTTGACTTCTTCAATAGCCGTTTTCATGACGATTTTTTCCAGCCCAACGCCTCTCCCATCCCCGGTCCCAGCGGAACCCGCGGCGGCACTCCTCGCTCCAACATTCGCTTCCTGCCGCCCGTCGCCGCCGACAGCATCGACGACGTCAATGCGCCCGTCCAGCCCTTCAACCCGAGCCGTTACTCGACGCCGCTCCAGTCCAACCGTAATCGTCGCATCGTCTTCGACTCCCCGAGCTCTCGTTATGGCCAAGCCCCCAACAGCGCTCGTCGTCGTGCCATCGACGATCGCGAACGGACCCCCATGCCGACGAGTGCCACCCGTCAAGCCCGTCATCGCAACCTCCGTCTCGGCAGCGTCGATTACGGCCAGCCCCGACGCCTGTTCGATGAATCCTCCGGCGATGATGACGTCTTCGAGCAGGAGAACTCCAGCTTCTACCGAACCCCTCCCACACGCACAGCTCTCCGGATCCGTGCCCGTGAGAACACGCCCATGCCGACCAGCGCCGGCCGTCAAGCTCGTCACCGATGGCAACGCATCGCTCGTCGGAGCCTTTCCTCCACTTCCGATGAAGAAGGCGATTCTCGTGTGAATGCTTCCCAGCGAAGTGGTCGACGCATGCCCCAGCCGACGCCTTCATTCATCCGTCGTCGTAGTGCCGTCGCTGGCCCCTCGGTCGCCCCTGACGTCGCTGTTGATCCCTCAGGTGATGAGGCTGAAAGCTCTATCTCCGATTATAATGCTGTCCATGCAGGTTCGACGCCAAACCAGTCTGCTCGCTACAGCCAATCCGATGATGCCGACAACCTCGTGCCCTTGGCGCCGGTCAACTTAAACAACGTCTACGACGACGAGAATTACGTGCCCCCTCCCCAGTAACTGACTCGTATAATACGAAAATGTGTGAATAAAACCCACGTTGTAACATTTATTTATTTCCGTGTAACAAATAATCATGTCGAGACGATCGAAGGAATCAATTACAAATGAGTCAGGCGACAAAAATAACGAAAGAGTGCTACGTTACGGATGCACTTTGATAACCAATGTGGGGATGATTGTTGTTCCAGCAACGTTTTTGGATCCGATTAACGACGACGATCGCTCGGGGATGCAGAACGTTTGCGTTCACGACGCTCACGTCTGTCTTCCGGGCTGCGACGTCGCTTACGACTATCCGGTGATGGGGACCGTTTGCGTTCGCGACGTTCTGGTGATTCACGACGCTTCCGACGATCATCGGAATCGGATGGGGATCGACGTCGTCGGCGGTCTTCAGCAGCTGGTGCTGGCGATTCTGAACGCTTTCGGTCACGGTCACGACGATCGGGACGACGTTCAGGCGATTCGGAATGCTTCCGTTCACGGCGATTTCGGCGGTCGCGACGCTCTTCGGCATCATCTGGGGATCGACGACGTTCACGGCGATCACGAGGACTACGCTCGCGTTCACGGCGTCTGGGACGATCCTCATCGGGTGACGGTGATCTACGACGTTCACGGCGTTCGCTTTGAAGTGGAGCTCGGCGAGATGGGGGTACTTCTTCGCGGATGCTTTGTGGCTCTTCTTTCACGCGGATTAGAGGGGCTGCGGATGGTTCGGGGGATTCGATTCTGAAAAAACACTATTGATTAATGCATCTTGAAGCCAAAATGTAACTTACTCTTGTTTAACCGGCTTCAGCGTCTTCTTCCGTCGCTTCCGTTCTGGCTCTGATTCCGAACTGCTACTAGAACTGCCACTACCCGAGTCAGAATCTGATTCCGAACTACTCGATGAACTGCTTTGCTTCCGGGATCGCTTCGATTTGACCTCCTTCTTGACCTTCTTTTTCCGCTTGGCCTTTTCTTTCGCTAACTTCTTTGCCTGCTTCTTTTTCTCCTTCTTTTCCTGCTCCTTTTTGATAACTTCCAGCATCGCAGCAATGTTAGCCTGCTTCTCGGCGGCTTCCTTCTCCTCCTCATCAATGTCATCAGTCGGTTTCGGAGCTTCTTCGCCAACTTTGCGAATCTTCGAAAAACAACTGCCCGGCTTGTATTCCTCGTCGATTCCCATGGCATTCCGGAAACGATCACGACTAGCCTTGGCCAGGAAAGCTCGCGAGTGACTGTTTCGATCGTCGAGCTCCTTGTCGAGGTCCATTTTGCCAGCTTCAAACTCGACGAAAAGCAGCTTACGATAGGCGTTCACTTTTTCTTCGATTTCAGCGGCATCGAAACCCTTTTCTTCCATGAGGTCTTCGAATTCGGCACATTTACACTCGATTCGACGCTTGTATTCGTGCATGAGAAGCTCCTTGTTAGGACCTTTGGTGATTTCTGCTTCATTGCGGGCCATGTCAGCGTCGGCATTGTATTCGACGCGTTGCTGAAATGGGATTGATAGAAATGGGGTTTAAAAGGAGGTTGAAACTAACCCGACTAAACAGCAAATGTGACAAGTTAGTCTGGACATAGCCATTAGTACCGCTGCCGCGGGCTGTCGAGAGACCGATTCCGTTGTACATTGTCTGAAACAAAAAGTTGAAAACTGACAAGTCAATAAACGCGCAAAACTTCAAGTCGAATCGTCAAAACATAGATATATCAACAGTTTTCAAAACTGATAAAACTCACAACAACCCATCCCGCCATAACCTTGTCATTCATTCACAAGAAAAACAACAAACAAAATCAATCATAAGTGTTTAATTAAATACCAGTTCATTTGGATAAGTTAATCGAGTTCAAACTTCCGCTTCAAGTCATTGATGAGATCGGATTCGGGAAATCGGGTCAAAAAGGATTTGAGATTATCCTTGAGGCATTGTTGGAGAAAAACGGGGCACAAGTCGAACCGTGGCGCATCGGCGAGGGCATTGAGCAATTCAAGGAATTCCGGCGTCGGTGGAGCGACTTTGATTCCTTCCAAGAGGGTTTCCACGACGTCCATCTCAACGCCAGCGGTGAAGATCGAGGAGATCGTGGTCGGTGTCATTTGGTTAAAATAATCAATAAATTTAGTCGGCTTTAATTTGAGTTCACTGAAGGCAGTTATGAAATCGTAGCTTGTCCGCGGCGGTGGCGGGAGATCGAAGTCATCTTCAGCGATGGTAGAGATGCCGGAACTGGATTTAGCGTCAGAATGGTCAGCGTCATTGTCCGCGGTCGAGGCTGCTACGGAAGCAACGCTTTCAACATCGACTTTTTGGTCTTCTTGCTGCTTGTCTCGGATTTGAATCTCTTTGAGGGCAGTGGAATGACGGATATAGATGTTCTTGTCGTAGCATTGGATGGGTACCAGTGGCTTGTCGTACTGAAAATGGAAAACGTTTGTAATTACAAATTTGCCATAAAAATATATAAAAAAACTTACAACAATCTTAATCCGTTTCAAAAAGACTTCAGCAGCCTTGTTCTCGGGGTCAAGCTCAATGACTTTGTGTAGGTCGAGTCGCGCTTTTGAATGGAGTCCGAGATAGCTCAATGCCGAAGCGCGACGATAGTATGTTTTCGCGGATGTCGGGTCCAAACGTAATGATTCACTTGCATCGGTCAATGCGGCTTCATGGCTACAAAGCATATATTAAATACATCTCAAAAATTGTGTAAACTCACTATTTCAGCAGTAGATATGCCTGGGCACGATTAGACAACACGACGGGGTCAAGCTTCAATTCCAGAGATTGTGAATAGAAGGCAATAGCCTTGTGATACCGTTTCTCCTTGAAACAGGCATTGCCTTGGAGGCGAAGTTCGTTTGCGTCAACATCCGACATTGAGATTTATGGCCAAAACGGGAGAAAGGGAAGAACCGGCAAAGAAGACAGAAAGAGCGAAGTTAGACGCGTGATGAAAACATCCTTCGAGGAGGGCGAGCCCGCGATAATCGTTGTGGAAACTGAATGTGCAGGTTGCGCGCAGAAAAGGTCAGATGGGATGATGACGTCCGATGTTGCGCTGATTGTTTGTTTAAACTAATTCGTTCAAATGAAATAAAAACATTATATTTTCAATGCAATAAACAGCGAAAGTTTATAATAAAAATAATTTAAACAATTATTACTTGAATTGTAACAATTTTAACAAATGATTTGCATTTCAAATAACACGTAAACTGTTGTTTTGGGACTTGTCAACAGACTTTTTATATATTTGGAGACGATGAAAGCATCGGGAATCTGAAGTCCGTGGCCAATTTTTTTATTTCGCAAATTTACATGTGGATCCAACGAGTTTTAGAAATTTTTGTTTAGCATTTACTAACAGATGCAGTTCACATGTTTGGCGTAAATTTAAAAAATTTTGCTTTGCCCACAAACTGATTTTTTGCACGCTTTAAAATTTGTCTTCCAAGTCTTCTCTGTCATGTCACGACGCATTTCCCGTTTTGCCTTCCCATGAATGAACCAGTTTCTCATTCTTACACAACTTTACCCTAATTCTGCCACATCCCCGACTTGTACCTGATCTCCAACCTCAATTTACACTCTATTCACTCTTTATCTCACTCATCATCGAGTAGGTGATAGCCAAATTAATAAGCGTAAGTCATAATTTTCGAATTTCATCAGAATCGTGATCTATCGAGAGCCATATCAAGGAAGGAACATTTCCGATGGCACATTAGCCCAAATTCTGTGCACCATAAGTCTGCCATATCGCAATAGGTTGACTGCAATGTTGTTCAATATTAGAGTCGTGATGTTCTGATATAAATATATCAATTTACCTGTCCCAGTACATCCATTTCGCTCAAAAACGACGCGACCCTCTTTAGAATCTTTTCTGACGTTCTTAAAATTAATCTTGTCGTAGGCCAGAACCACTGGATTAACCATTCGACGAAGGCTGCTGCCGATAGTTCGAGATACATTACGATGAAGTATAGTCCGGTTAATATGAGGATGATCCCGATGGGTGTCTGAAACGCGTACAATTCGTGTTATTTGTTTTATATATTTTTTCGTTAAACTTACAGGATATTGGCTCGAATACTTTACCATCTTCCCAAACAACATTGCAGATTGCTTAGCCATCGTGAATGAAGCCCATATTGCTTGATTTACCATTTCCTCCGTTTGTTTTCGCCGTTCTTCTGCTCTTTGCCGTGCTTCTTTATCATCTTCTGTATTCACGCTGTTCGAAGCAATTATAGATACATTTCTCCATGGTTCATTTAACTCCCGAATGGCTGCTGCCCTTTCCGTGTCATCGGTGTCACTGTCGGATTCGTCGACGATGCCATACAACTCTTCCAATTCCTTTTCTCGTTGTCTTTCATATACTTGTTTCGAAATCGCTTCCTTCACAAGTGATATCTTCGGTGATTTCGGTTTCTTTTTCAAAGGTTCCTCGCTAACTGTCAGTTCTGATGGGCTTTTCAAAGCTTCCTGTGGAAGTCCATTATCGTAATAAGTGACATCCTCGAGGCTGGGACAGTCAGGAATGTCGTCTTTTCGATCTTTTTTCGAGCTGCAATATCTTTTATACCGTTTTTCCGTGGATTGATTGACCTACATGCGTTCCTTCTTCTCTTTTTTCACTTTTGACGCGCCCTCGTCGCCGCTGGTATCCATCGCGCAGCCGGTCGAACTGCCCGTGGCTATACTTTGTTTTTCCCTTGATTTTGTTTTGCTTTTCCGTGAAATTTGCATCATTTTCGTTACTTTACAGAGATTGCTTAACTCTTGCATGCTTTTGGGACTATTTTGCACCTCGCGACGTACTTTACATTCCGCTTTTGTTAGATCCTTCGCGTCAAACGTCAGTTTTCTTTGATTTGAAGTGAATTTGATTCAATTTAATCAATTTCAGGTTAAACCCGCAAAGTTTTCAAAGCGAGTGAGCCTTCGGATAGCTGACTATTTGAAAGCAATGTCAACTGCTGAGATCGAAGCTGTATGTTTTATCTTTTGAGAGTTTGGTTGTTGATAAAAATCATTTCAGAAGCTCGAACCCCTCCGCCTTGAGGTCAAAACCGCCGGCGACCGCGTCCGTGAGCTCAAAGCCACCAATGCCGCGAAGAATGACATCGACCGCGCCGTGTTTGAATTGAAAGCTGTCAAAAAGAAGCTCGACGATGCCCAATTGGCTCTCATTCCGAAAGATGCGTTCTTCTCCCGTGCAAAGATGGAAGATCTGCTGAAACGACGCTTCTTCTACGACCAATCCTTTGCCATCTATGGCGGTGTCACGGGTCTCTATGATTTCGGTCCCATGGGCTGTGCCTTGAAGGCTAACATGATCGATGTTTGGCGGAAGCATTTCATCCTCGAAGAAGGCATGCTCGAAGTCGAATGCTCTGCGCTGACTCCGGAGAATGTTTTGAAGGCGTCCGGCCATGTTGAACGATTCATCGATTGGATGGTCAAGGATGTCAAGACTGGTGAATGCTTCCGTGCTGATCACTTGATTAAGAATCACGCTGAAGCTTTGCTTAAGGTTTGTATTGCTTCTTTTTTTCGTAATGTGTGCCAACAGTGCTCTTATAGGACAAAGGCACTACCCCAGCCCTCAAAGCCGAGTTGGAAGACATCCTCATCAAGCTCGATGGCTACGATAACAACGATATGGATGCAGTCATCAAGAAGTACAACTTCAAGTCCCCTATCACCGGCAACGATGTCAGCGAGCCTGTCTCTTTCAACCTGATGTTCCCGTCCCAAATCGGCCCCACTGGTGATGCCAAAGCCTTCCTCCGACCCGAAACTGCTCAAGGTATCTTCATCAACTTCAAGCGTCTCTACGAATTCAACCAATCAAAGTTGCCGTTCGCTGCTGCCCAGATTGGCTCCGGCTTTCGTAATGAAATTTCTCCTCGACAGGGTCTCATCCGTGTTCGTGAATTCACCATGTGCGAGATCGAGCACTTCGTCGACCCAACCGACAAGGACCATCCGAAGTTTGGCAAAATCGCGAATCTCGAGCTTCTGTTGTACTCCGCTTGTGATCAGATGGACGGCAAGGCTCCACGACGCGTCAAGGTGGCTGATGCCGTTGCTTCTAAAGTCATCGACAATGAAACATTGGCCTACTACATGGCTCGAACCCATTTGTTCCTTGTTTCTGTTGGTATTGATCCCGCGAGGTTGCGCTTCCGTCAACACATGGGCAACGAGATGGCCCATTATGCCAAGGATTGCTGGGACGCTGAAATCATGACGTCTTACGGCTGGATTGAATGCGTCGGTCATGCTGATCGCAGTTGCTATGATTTGCAGCAGCATGCGAAGGCGACTAATGTGAAGCTTGTCGCTACGAAGCCGCTTGCCGAGCCGAAGAAGGTCACCCAAGTTGTGCCCGTGCCCAACATGGCCGTCATCGGCAAAGCCTTCAAGGCCGACGGCAAGTTGATCAAGACCCTTCTTGAGAAACTTGAACCCTCCGAAGTCACTGCCCTAGCTGAAGGCCTCAAAGCCGGTGGTTACGAGGTCTCCGCGACGGGTGGCAAAACCTTCAAGTTGACCCCTGACATGGTTACCGTGAAAGAGGAGCAGAAGACCCTCCATGTTGAGGAACTCGTGCCCTCTGTGATCGAACCATCCTTCGGTATTGGCCGTATTATGTATGCCGTCTTGGAGCACAGCTTCCGCACTCGTGAAGGCGATGAACAGCGTACCTATTTCGAATTGAAGCCGCTCGTCGCACCCTACAAGGCTTCAGTGTTGCCGATTAGTGCCAATGAAAAGCTGGAGCCCGTCGTCTCTGCCGTCCGTGAAGAACTCTCTGCCCTGCAACTCAGCTACCGTGTCGATGAAAGCGGCATCTCCATTGGCAAGCGTTATGCCCGCACCGATGAACTCGGTATTCCGTTCGCGATTACGATTGATTTTGAATCCGTCAATGAGCCCCAAACCGTTACCCTTCGCGACCTCGCTTCGATGCAGCAAGTTCGTCTGAAGGTTAGTTAAAGTTGCACCTGATCTTTAAACACAAAATAAACATTTGTACTTTTCCAGGTGTCCGAAGTCGCTCCCACGGTGTTAGCCCTTTCTCGTGGTGTGTCCACGTGGGCCGATGTTGCCGCCAAGTTCCCCCTATTCACGGCGAACGCCGAGTAAGATCCGTTCCGTCTGCATTCATTGTTTTGCTTCTTGTTTATTATTTATCTTGTTCAAGTTAAGAAATGGTTTTTGACCTGCGATAAAAAACGATTCATTTTCAAAGAACGTTGCGTGCTCAATGAAGAATGACGAGCAATTTCCATTCAGAAAACTTTCCGAGTATGTCGGGTTCATGTCGGCGACACGGCGACACCGTTTGATATGATTAGTCTGTACCGAATGGTGGCGAGTAGTCAGTAGTCACCTGAGGAGGCGGGCGAATGTCGTTGATCTCTTCAAACTACAAAAAATGCAAAAGACAAGGCGGTTCAACTTTGTGTGAAATAGGCTCTTACGGTCAGTCAGAAGTTTGCCAACTTTGTAAACTATGTTGACCTTTTTGATAGGCTGTATTTTGGTTACCGTATTCCTGGTACATGAGTTTCACTTGAAACGTAGAAACCTTCCACCTGGGCCGATGCCCTTCCCGTTTGTGGGGAATACCCTGAGCTTGGGGATTGAGCCTCCAGGCTATACGGCTTTCCTGCGATGGCGGAAAAAGTACGGCCCCGTCTTTACCTTCTGGCTCGGCACAGATGCTACCGTATGCCTGGCCGATTGGGCTTCAATCAAGGAAAGTATCATCGATAAGGGCGAGCTCTTCACGGAACGTAAAACTCTGGATGCCTTGGTCTATATCATTCGTGGCGGGTATTACGGTATCGTGGAAGCCCAAGGTACCCTGTGGCGTGAGCAGCGCCGTTTCGCGATGCACATGTTGAAGGACTTTGGCATGGGCAGAAACTTGATGCAGGAACGGATTCTCGATGAAGTGGTTTTCATGGTTGAAAAACTAAGAAACTTGTCCCACCACGAAAGTCAGGGTTACGATATGCAGGGCGATATTGACCAAGCTATCGGAAGTGTTATCAACGGGCTGCTTTTTGGGTATCGGTTCGAAGAGGTAAAAGATTACTAAATCCGATTCGTTGTTGTGATTACAGTAATCCATTTTCAGTCAAATGTCAGCGAGTTTGTAGCCCTAAAGCTAATGCTAAAAAGCCACATGCAACAAGTCATCCAACCATTGACTACAGTAGCTATGGCGCAACCGCATACATTGGGAAGGCTACCATTCCTGAAAACCAAACTTCACAAGGTTGTCAACAACATGGAAAATATATTCACCTATCTTGAGGGTCAGATATCCAGCCGCGGAGAAGTTTACGATGGCTGTTCAAAGCCAACTAATTTTTGTGATGCTTTCCTAAAGGAGATGGCAGATCGTGGCGGCGAGGATGATAGCAAACATAACTTCAGCCACAGGCAATTACGAAATGCATGCCTGGATTTGTGGGTTGCCGGCTTGGAATCCACAACGACAACACTAAGTTTTGCAATTCTGTATTCTATACGGCATCCAGAATGTGCAGCGGCAGCCCGTGCCGAGTTAGATGAAGTCGTCGGTTGTGATAGACTTGTCACTTTAGATGATAAGGTAGCGTTGCCGTATGTCAATGCATTCATCGCGGTGAGTATTTTTAGTTCATTTTCGGAACACCGTCGAAATGTAGATCGAAATAGGAATGTTTAAAGTTGTCTTAATACCGTTAACTAAACGTCTCCACGTCGTAAACATGTTAGTCGTCTCTCTGAAAACAACTTTTTTCCTATTTTGTTCGAATTTCACAGTTTTGCGTGCGTATTTGTTGTGTATATCGCGTGCAGTCTTGGGAATACGGAACAGAGAACTGATTTCTAACTTCTAATAGGGTTTCTAACATTAGTCATTGGTAGATGCGATTATTTTCCCGCGTTTCTGCAAGCAACTTGTAGTCAAACCGAATACAAAATACACGTCTGCACAAATTATAGTGCACTTGTTTTGAATGTACTGTAATCAATCAATGATGTTTAAATTGATGAATGGCTAGAAACGAGGAATGCTAAAATTCAGTGAAACAAGGCATCTGAAGGCATCTAAACATGTTTTTTGCGCTCTTAACATCTCGTTTACTCATTTGCGCCACCGCATGGGCATTTCATGCTGATGAACCCCGTGCAAAAAGCATAAAGTAACTTTTTTTAGTTCAATGATAAAGGAATTAAAGACAGACGCTTGACCAAAAAATTTGCTCTAAAAAGTATCTTACCTAACCGCTGATAATTATCTACATTTTTTGGGTAAAAAGTTTAAGACAAAACCGCGGCCAGATTAAAGGTTAAAGACAGAAGCTACAAGTAAGACATAATGCTTTTTATCAAAACTTCTTGCCATTAAGACAATCGTCATCATACCTCGCATCATTCACTCAACTGATACCTGTCTTTTATCCTAATACTTTTTTTCGGCGGGTTACAAGTTTCTCAAAGTGTCACCTTGCAAAAACGTCAACTGCTGCTGGGTTAAAGATTACCTGTACCTTCTCCAACCGCGAAGTCCAAAGTATTTCGTCACAATAAGGTTGATAATAGCATGAACATGGGGTTAGGTATGTCAAGAATAGAAGGCATAAGCCGTCTTATCAATACTTTTGCGAGACGTGCGGGAGAGAGACGCTAGAAAAAATGTAGATGCAGATGTAGCTAATCAGTGACAATAGAATTGTACGGTAGACCTATTATGGATTGAATGCTCATTTTCAGGAAACCCAACGGTTGTTAAATTTATTGCCGCTGAATTTGATGAGAGTAGCGAGTGAAGATGTTATGATCCAAGGACACTTGATACGAAAAGGGACTACGGTAATTCCTCAGATTTCTTGTTTATTGTATGATGAAAATGTAAGTTTTTTAAAGTTTTTGGTTTTGATCATTAACTTTGACAACTGACATGGATGACAATTGGCGAGCCGGCGTTAGCCACGGTTTTCTCGTACACACTAACCACAGTGTCTATGCAAAGTTCGTCACTGTGCGCACGTCTGCTCACGGTGTCCTGCAGCGATCGGCGAGGGTGCGCGAGGGTAACTGATGCTAACTGCTGCTCGCCAATTGTTATTCTTCGCTAACTATTAACCTTTTATTTTTGTTTCAGGTCTTTCCAAACCCCATGAAATTTAATCCCAACCATTTTCTAACCCCAGATGGTAAATTTAAAAGAGTAGATGAATGGAACCCCTTTTCCGTTGGAAAACGCCAATGTTTAGGCATAAGTTTAGCCAAGACAGAGTTATTTTTAATCGTCGCAAACTTACTGAATCAATTTGAGGTGAGTTCCCAAAACATGCCACCCATACATGGAAAAACACTCAAAGAACAATTTCAGTTCGAAGCAGTTGACATAAATGTCATGCCGTCCGACGAAAAAACTGCCGGCTTCGCAGTTCAGCAAAAACCGTACAGGTGTAAAGTAATACCGAGATATTGACCTTAACCTTAACCGTTCCAATTTATATGTATTTAAAAACGTGCTGACTTTGAAAAAATAAATTTAAGAGAATGGTTATACAACTTCGTCGAAATGAGCGAAAAAAGTTGGAAACTTTGAAGGTGCAAAGAAATAGGGCAAGACAAGGCAAGACAGCGCAACTAACGGGTAAAATTATTAAACTGACTCGAAAAGGGTGACACAAATGATCACTTATGACGGGCTATGATAAATCGGAAGAGATTGGAAACAAGTTTCGTGCAAGTTGTTCGCGGCGGATAAATTTTGTCTATATGAAATCTATATGAAAATGACAAATGGGTCATAAATTTGATCAACCGAGCAATGAGCTGTAATGTGTGCTTTTTGCCTTCTTACTGAATAAATATTTGAGTAAAAAAAGATAAAAATAAACCCCTCTCTGTAAAAAGCTATTTTGAGCCACGTTTTTTCCGTCGGTTTTTCTGCTAATTTTAACCGTCATGCACGTTTCTTTCCATAAAACCACACATGTGCAAAAATTTATCGTACATTCAGTGATGCCTTAATCACCAATCACGTCGGAAGTGTTCATTAGTCGAGAGTTTCAACAGATCGTACAGAAAAATTAGAGTAAATCGCATCGCAATCGTCGCATTGAACTATGTAGTCTAGCACTTTCAACGAGAGGCGAGAAAAGACAAGACAAATTGCAACAAGTAGTACCATACCGTATTCCCTCCTCCTGTCTGCATGCGCATACGGCGAATGTGAATGTGAGAGGCAAAAAGTTGAACAAAAACGACACAATCTACAACTTGTGATTCGTGCTGCAGACATGGAGGCAACGTCGACGACTGGCGCCCTGACAAATCAATTCTTGAGCGAACCTTGGTAACGGGGCATTTTTGATGATTTCACCGAAATTGGATGCAAAAAATTCATTCATCGTCTTTCCATTGTCGTTATCATTAGACAATGAAAAAGAGCACGGTCAGTCAAATATAGACAATGCAGTGGTTCCAGTGTAAATGTTGGAAAGTAGGGTTCACACGATTCAAAGGGGTTCTCTAATTCGGTAACCACGTCATGAGAGCAATAGGTGAACCCGGTTTTTTTAGAATCTACTAATGTCCACGTGCAGGGTGAGAGGACTGTTGGCGCGGAGTTTGGCTCTTATCTTTGGAAAGAATTGCAGGAATATGTCGACAGAAATAGATTATTCATTCCGGCGGATAAGGCGCGAGCCCCAATAATTGCGCCGGGGTAACAGAAATGATTAAATGTCAGCCTAAAACTGACTTACTGAAACTATGGATAACCCGTTTTTCCATCACTTCGAATGCGTACGCGTAAAATTTTTCTCCTATCCAAATGCACCTACAACTACGACGGAACGAAAAATCATTGATCTCTTTTATCGTAACTTTTTACTTTGTAGTCAGTGGAACCATTTCGCTCAAGGTAGAATGATTAGGAAGTGTTGGCGTGTGTGTGTGGCGCTGAGCACAACACAACCATGGTGCGAACGGTCGGTCACCTGTGAGATGTGTTCGCATTTTGTATCGACGACCGTACTCAACCCCATCATTCGACAGATGTTTGACGTCATTACATTGTTGCAGCAGTTAAGAGTCGAGACTGAGTTCATTGTAACAAATAAAATGTGGTCGACGCATCGGTAAACAGTAAGTGTCACATTTTAAGGGAAATGGGAACGAAACTAGAAACTGTCTTGAGTGATGTCATTTCAGTTCGATTCTGTGATGGACCCTAGGTGTAAATCACATCTCGCAATTAGAGAAAACAGAACGACTAAAGGTTGAAAGAGATCATGGACAATCAAATGATCGCTATCTTTTGTTTCCGTCTGCTTTCGTGGTAAGACATTTTGGGGGGTCAGCGGATTTACACTTGCATATGCGGGCAAATATACAGATAACTTTTAAGTTTTGCAACAGTGTCTTTTTCAAGAAAATTATGATTATGTAGGTTCAAAAATATGCAAAATGGTGCACTTTTATGACTTACACGCGTACACTAGTGTAAAAATCATGTTTTTGTTGTGCCCCCCAAAAAGTGTCTCACCACGAAAAATAAAAAGTCGACGGTTCAAATCGGTCTATTCTATTTTAACCATTATAAGTCATTTGCCGAACCTCTTTGATGACATCACACGTGCAACTGCAGCATTTTCACACTTCTAGCCAGCTGTATACGCCTAGTTTTACTTGTTAATTATTAACACCCAAAAATGTGTCACTTACCACCAAAATTGAGCAGCACTGTGACTTACTTCTACCCTTTTCAACTCACTTGATGTTAACCATGTATTATGAACACTTTGAAAACCTCACTTTATCCGAAATTGTTCATCCATCAATGAATCGCCTCATTAAAAATGCCTATTTCATATTCACTTCTATCAATACAGTTTTCGCTTTTACGATGGTGTATATAATCATGTTCAAGTCAACAAAAGCCATGGGTACATACAAACATTTGTTGTTCTTACAAGTTGTGACGAGTTATATTTACAATGTTCTAAATTTTTTGTGGCAACCGATATTTTTATGGCCGTTGAGAGCACTCTATTCTGATGGGTACATCAACTTTGGTAGTTATACATCTTATGTTTTGATGATGTTTGAGATTATTTGTACAATGACGTTAATTGTGATACAGTTGATGCAGGTGGCGCATCAGTTGGCATTTACGGCAAAGCGGAAAAGCTGGTTTGACTTTATATTTCGTACTAGTCATCGATTTTATATGTGGTTTGCTCTATGTGTCAGTGGCGGTATTGGAGTTGTTTGTGGTGAGCTAACTTTTATCACTAAATTTGCCCAAAAGTACAAATGTCGTTTTAAGGATGCCTCTTAACAACCCCTTTTGATCCAGCCCAGACAAATGCCGTTTTCATCGCCGATGTCCCTGCCCTCGCATCGTTAATTTCCAAATATCCCACATTTGCCGGTTTCCATCCAGATATCCAAAACGTCGGTGTCGACGTTTTAGTCATAATGGCCATAATTTCTGTCGTTTCAATTCCCATATTTCTGCTTATCACCTGCACCATTTTTTATTTCCGAATGGGTATACTGAAGAAAACTGTGTCTCCAAGCACCTACGCTGTGCATAAAATGTTGTTACGGTAACTTTTTTCAACTGATTAATTATAAGTTTATGCTACATGCATACATAATTTAAGTAATTTTATTAATTTGCAAATAATGAAAAGTAGTTTAGATCGATGCTGACCCAAGTAGCAGTGTTACTTTTTTTCTTGGTTGTACCATTGATCCTGTTTACAACCACACTGAAATTTGAAGTTTCATGGGGCAGTTATGTTGCTACACCGGCTCTTGCGGCATCTTTCACACATTTGTATTTAGAATCATTGGTTGTGTTGTATTTCATCAAACCATATCATCAGTTTGTATCAAGTGTTATCCACACTCGTATTTTGACACGATCTGTTGTGGTTACGACGTATAAAAATGAAACGTGGTAGTATTGGAGTTTAAGTAAAATGGCAATGAAATGTTAAAACAAATCGACAAACGAAAACAAAGTTTTCTTAACTTTCTGTTGCGAGCCCGCTTGTCATGGGAATAACTGACAGTGGATAACTATGCAAATTAAATGCTGAATTTATTGCACAAAAAATATAAAAAATTAACCTCTTTTTAATCGCAGCCATGTCGTTCAACACCATCGCCGTTATTGATTGCAGATCCAATGCTGCCTCCACGCTTCAAGCCGATTTCATCGCTCTGCTTCGTGCTGCTCCACCGGCCACCGTGAAAAAGACCATTGTACTGACGGATTCGAAGTATACACTTCGTCGAGACTGCATTGCTGCTTTAAAAAGGGTTGGATATGCCGACATTGAGGCTATCGACACTCTCTGTATCGAACTATCCTTCTGCATTTTCAATCTTCCTTCAAGGTGTGAAATCGGCAAGCTTGTTTTTGTATACCTTGGCGATGACATTCCCTATTCCCAACGACCCATCATTGTTATTCAAAAACGTGCAAATGGTTGGCAAATTCTGAATACTGTAAGTGTGCATTCCATTAGGGTACAAACGTATTTGCTTCCTTGTTTTTAGGAACAGGACCTTCTTACCGCACTTGACCACCATCCATCAGTGCGCGACGTTATTGTTTCCTGTGAGGCAACTGAGGAACGCCGTGACGAGTTTCTCACCCTCTTCCCTAATCAGCGGGTGCATTTTTTGTCACGTCCCATGGACCCTGGCTTTGAAGCCTCGTTCATCCGAAACCAAATCAATAATGGCACTCTTGATGGCTGTAATGTCTTGCCGTACTGCAGTTTTAATTTGAGGATTGTGTCTGGTAACAGGCATGCTTTGACAAAGTTGACCGACCGTGTGCCGCTCTTCACGGTTACCCAAAACTTTGATGTTGGGGATGTTTCTCAAGTTAAGGTATGTTTTGTTGTAGACATTCAATGGGTCAATGATGCTTCAGGTGTATGCTCTTCCACCCGGCGAAAACAAGTCACCATCAATCATTAAAACATTTGATTTGAAAAACGTAAATGGATTTCAAACAGTGTTGGTCACAGTTACCGTCGAGAAAACCCTTATTCCACAGCTGACCCTCAAAACTATTTCGATATATAAACCCGTAAAAACAGTTATCCTTTCTACATAACATGCCCAATAGTTTCGTTTCAGCCATCCCGCTCAACTCCTATCATTTTCACTGTCACGCATCCGGAAACCGCTTTTGTTCTTGAAGCCATTCGCCCTGATCACGTGTCTTACGAAGGCCATTTCACCTCTGCTGATGATCTTGTCGCCCATATGACCAAAGTAGCTTCTCCTTCGGCAACAGTAGCGGTTAATTTCCTTAACTCTAATGACAGTATGTTGAAGGAACTTCAAAATTTCCAAGCTGCATGTCATCAAGCAGGATACGCTAATGTGAAGTTTATCGAAATGGAATCAGTTTATCTGTCCCTGCTACTTGATTATGCCAAAGTCTCGATCAAAGCCAATGAACTTGTCGCTGTGTTATTTCCTGAATCATTTTATATTGTCACGAGAGATGGAAAACACCTCAGAGTGCTTGAGAAGGTATGTTACAATCTATCTTAACCTATATCGTAATCCAAAAGTTGATTTTCAGGGCGATCCATCAGATTTCAATGCCAAAAAGTCAAAAGTCAAAACCGTCATTATCGATAACTCGTGCAATATTTACACTGGGGCGGATTTGCACCATCTACAAAACACTTTTTCTCAATGTATCATCTCTATTGTTTCTGGAAAATCCCAATTGAACTCCTCCAAGTCTAAGTATTTCTGGAGTCTGGCAAATGGGACCGACTTCGGAGGAAACATCTTCCACAACTTTGGGGATTTTGATTTTGTCATCGAAGATCACGGAATGTTCGACACTATTCATACTCGTTTCAAAGTTTTGCCCTACACTGTGACTGCTGAAACGAAAGCGTGTTTAGCACAAGTGTTGCGTGTTCATCTTGCCGTCTGTGACGGGTTTTTTGAAGAGCTTGAAGAATTCAATGTTATTCCTGGCGCGGTTGTGATGTTTACCATTCATGTTGAATCGATATGCGATATCACGGTGACGATGGGCATTGTGAGTTGGACCATTCCACGGGTACGCGATATGGTTCCAAAAGTTGTGGTCGTCGAGGCCTTGGAATCAAACGACGGTGCTGGGAAGCCAAAGGGCAAGAAACATCGGAAAAAGAAGAAGAAGGTGGCTAAAGATGTCGCACTGATGGTCACTGAGATGTCTGAGATGCCAAAACTGACTGATTCGTCACTTGTGATCCACGCAATTAGCAACATTAAAATGGCCCCAGAACCGCCAGTTACATTAACGTTCACCCTCGACAATCGTGTTATCATCGAAGCCGATGAATCCTACGGCGGTATGACAATGTAGCCGAATTTTTTTCCGCCGACGGCAATTCAGCCGATCATTTTTAGCCGAAGACAACGTAGCCACTGACAAATCAGCCGATCGCAGTGTAGCTCCGGACAGTGTAGCCACCGAGTTCTGAGCCGCCGTCAATGGAGCCCCCGACATTCGCGCCGATTTTCTGATGAAATCCCAGCCAAAACGAGCGGCTGGAGTGAAATCGGCGCAAAAGTCGGCGGCTACAAAAAAATGTGCGCGAATGTCGAAAGCGCTATTGCCTTGGGCTGGAACAAATCGGCGCAAATGTCGGGGGCTCCATTGACGGCGGCTCAGAACTCGGTGGCTACACTGTCGCGGCTGAATTGTCGGCGGCCAAACTTTCGGGGCTACGTTGTCATACCGCCGAATCCTACACTGGCCGGAAGGAAGTTCTGGCTTATGTTTGCTTTCAAAGTTCAGGAAAGCCTCCGTTAATTGGATCAGACGCCTATAAAGTATTAAAGATCAATCCGAATTCTGTTTTCTACGGTTGGTTGACCTTTAAAGTGCACAATTGGTTCCTTGGTTCAGACTGATTTCATTTGCAGACATTCCTCGTCTGCTCGTGGCCGACTTCAACCCAGACGAACCCAATCCGTCATGGGGATTCAAGACGTCACGAAACAAGGCGGGAAAGACTATCGTTACCGCTGGCGACGTCACTACATTTCCGATCGTTCTTTTCGGGTTGATTGTCAAAAGCACTTTGTTGTACATCCAGAAACACACGCTGTCCGAAGTTACAATCCTTGGGATTCGATTGCCCGTGGGTTCTGTGATTGATGAGTTTGAGTTGAAAGCTGTTTCGGAAAGAATCGAAACGACACTTATAATTATACAGTAGTAAAAGTTTATTATATTTCTTGTATACAAAATTCCATTTTCAAGATTTAATGTTTCGCATCTGTAACTAACATAAACCGATGAATATTTGGCCAACGACGATCGATAATAACACTGCGATGGTTGCCAGGTTGATATGGCTCTAGATGTGAAGCTAGATCACTTAACCAACTATCAGGACTGTCCGATGTCACAACTAACATTAATGAAAACTTTTCTTTTTGCGCCTGTAAAACCATTACAATTATTAATGAAATAACAAAATATATATATTACCATTAGGAAGGGGATTACTTGCTGGCTATCCAAAGGACCAATCTGTTCGAGCGTACCCCTAAGAAGTAAAGATTCCAACTTTTGCGGTTGATGTTTCCGAATTTCAGTCATCCAAGAATCAGAGAAACATCCCTTGAACGAGAAATTAACCACATTTGGAAACATTGCAAACAACTCGGCGAAAGAAAAACATTCAGTTTCATAAAATGTCATGATTTCTAGATGTGTCAAGTATTTAAAAGATACTTTTGATTGCAAGGTTTTAAAAAAATCCATTAACTCAATGCCATTGGCATTTCTAGGCACATTCACGACTAAACGAACCGGTTCGATTAGAAAACAATTTAGTATTTCCGGAGTAATTTTGTTTAGCTCGATGGGTGACAGGACCAGAATACCGGTAAACCGTATCAACTGAGAATCCACTTCTTCCATAACAACAACTGTATTGTTTTTTCGAATAATGAGTACATTACAGTTGTGAATAATTAGACCATTTTGAGCCTCTCCGATTTCCTCGACAACTTGTAGCATTGGTGGACAGATGGAAACATCGCCAGCGGCAACTTGTAGCCGGTATCGTTCAGATGGCGCTGCAAGGTCGCTGAGACGGTTGCGATGGCCGTAGGGAAGTTTAGCCAGAGGGTATGACATGGTTGACGTTGGGAACGAGAACCCGACGATGGAGAATGTACAAAAAAAAAGCGAAGAAGTGCGAGCACTGTGGTCAACACAGATGTGCAAACCAAATCAATAAAACACAGCTATGAAAAATGCGCAAGACTAATAGGGGAGGTGGTGTTTATTGCAATAACATGAGCAGAAAACGCACGCATAGAAAAGACGTTGGATTCTGAATGAGTCAAACATTGGCGCATCAAGATCGAATCAATTTTTGTTATCGTTTCGAAAAGCACAAAAACATTATGAAACTTTTCACACTTTTAATATCGAAATATATAAACATTAAAAGCAAGCACAAAAACAATGCTAACAAGACTCATAAAAACTATGATGTTACGAGTACGCTCTTCGACAGCTTTTTCATGTTCTGTAGCTAAAAAGAAAAGACGATTTTTTTTCGAACTACAGATGCTAACGAAACGATGTCCGCGCTGTTTGTCATAACCAGGCGACGATCGAAAATGTGGAACTAAATCTTCAAACCAATTATCAGAGCAGTCTGATGTTACACTTAATGACAAATAAAAGTTTTCTGTTTGAGCCTGTAAGAAGTTTTATAAATCAATATACGTGTTTTAAAACTATGTAATATATTCCATACCTTGAGAAATTCAATTATTTGTAAACTATCCAAAGGTCTAATCTGTTCGAGTGTACCGATAAGCCATAAAGAGGACAACTTTCGCTGTTGATATTTGAGAACTTCCTTCATCCAAGAACTAGAAAACCTATTTTCTAAATAGAAATTACCAACATTTGGGAATGTTGAAAACAAGTCGGCAAAACTAACAAGTTTGGTTTCATCTTCCGTCAAGGTAATATATATCTCATTTAAATTGTGAAATGATATTTTTGATTGAAGGAAGTTGAATAATTCTTTTAATCCAATGTTTTTATCATTTGCAGACTGATTGAAGAATAGAAAAGAAGGTTCAAAAATGAAATAGTTTAGTATTTCGGGTATTATTTTGTACAGCGTTTCGGAAAACAACAAGAGAGTATTATCAAAAAGCATCAACTCCGAATCCACATTTTCCATAATAACGTGGGTGTAGAAAGAAGTAGCAATTACTAGTTGCTTATTTTCGTACCTAATTTGACCCGTAGCCATATCCAAGGCGGTTTGTAGCGGTAGTGGACAAATGGATGAATCGCCAGCGGCAACTTGGAGTCGAAATCGATCAGATGGTACGGCAAGTTCGTTGAGGCGGATAGTAATGCCACAGGGTAGTTCAGCCAGAGGATATGGCATGGTTGACGGGGGGAATAAGGATTTAACAATCGAGAAAAAACAAGAAAAGCAAAAGAATGTGAACACTTCGGACAACACAGAATATAATAATAGGGTCAAAAGGACAAAGTTATGAAAGATGCGCAAGCCAAATCGAGACGGTACAAAGTCGACTCGGCGCAGGTTGCCAGGAAGTTGTGTGAAGGTGTTTTTGGCAATAGAGAATTCAAAGTGGTTTCGACCTTTTCGATGCTTTTGCAAGAAGTTTTTAGTCTGTATTGGACATCAGTCTGAGGTTTGCGTAGGACTTGTAGCCATGAACATAAATACTGTTTCGCTGATAGAATAGAACCCGCACTTGTTATCAATTCATTTAAAACTTGCACCTGTAAACATCCCGCTACAATGTTATAACCAGGTGCTTCACCCCTGTTCTAAAAACTCTTCTGTCTACGCACAGTTTCAACATTTACCACGTTGCATCAAACCAGTTTCTACTCCAACATGACGTCCGAACGGTCTTGGTTTATCTTCCGCAATCTTACAATTGACGTTTTTTCTCACGATGGATATTACTCAACTTTGGCGATAGTTATAAAAGTTTTTGAAATCACAAATATCGTAATGTATCCCCTTGCGTTGCTTATCATTTTGTCAAAATCACCAAGAAAGATGTTATTCTACAAACATTTGTTAACAACACAAGCTACTGTAACGACGGTTTTGAATTTAATTCTACTTTATTCTAGTCCTGTGATTTTATTTCCATTCAAAGTAGCATACCTAGACTGTTTGATTCAGTGCGACTATTTAATGACAAAAATTTTTTATTTATTGATTGTTGGGGTGATTGTATGTGTAGCAACGACGACGGCCATGCAATTGATCTACCGAATTGTGGTGACTTACGATGATTCACACTGTTTACATAATTTATGCAAACCGAAAGTGTTTTTGTGTGTCTACATTATTGTCTTTGTGATTGCACTTGCGTTTATATTCTGTAAGTCTTAAAAGCGCTTTACTATCTTCAAATTTGACATTTTTGTACTAAAGTTACTCAAAATAAGCGTGCTTTCGTTAACTTTGACTTCTGACCTTCTTTTTTTCGTGAATCCTATATCCATCCGAACCCTTTGTTCACGGATTTTATAATTATGAAAGTAATTTTCAGCGCCGATCGCAATGGACCCACCAATGGGCACTGGTTTAAAGGAACAACTGATATTCGACTTTTCGGCAATTTTACCCGTTTTCGAGCAACACCCCTACACCATGGGATACCTCCCAGACCATGAGGGAACTTTCGTCATTGCGATTTACGGATTTTTCGGCCTTTCCATCATTCTGATCCCTTTCGCAGCGACACTTTTGTTTTTGATGGTTCACAGGTTGAAAGAATTGGAAAGATCGATGCATAAGGGCACTTACAAACTTCATGCTATGCTGAGTCGGTGAGTTTTTTTTACATTACAGTAGTCATTAAAAGGAATTGGTTTAGGACTCTCTATGTTCAAGTAATCTTTACCGTGTTCTTGTTGGTTCCGCTATTATTCTACGGAACAGCGGCACTAATGTTCAAACTGAATTCGGGAAAACTCGCCATCGAACTGTTAAAACTAGCCATAGCAGTGTATGCAATATTTGAGATTGCCACAATCATGTATTTTATCACGCCTTACAGAGATTTTTTGAAAAAAGTATTTGGAATTAAAGGGAGACGGGTTGAAATTAGTAGTAATCCATCGGTGTTTAGGATTAGATGAATAAACTGGTAGGTAGCTTGGAAGTTGAATACAGTCAATAACAATGCTATTGCAATTCCAAATAGCTATTAAAACAACAAAGAAAAGTCCAAAACAGCGTGGCCGTCATCATGTCAGCAGTTCTTGATGGATCGGTCGTCTCCCGAGTGGGGTCCGAGTCCAGTCCAGCTCCTTACAGTCGGTAGTGCCTTGAAGTCCGACCCAATTGGCCCTCGGCGTGGACCACGCAAAAGACAAACTATGTTGTCCCAAACAAGAGCCCCAACATGTCCGCTCCATGCAGTATCCAACTTTTGACGCCGAAAAAAAGCTTCACGAGAAGACAATTGCCTGTTGTGAAGTTTTTCAAAAAGTGTGTTGTTTCTCGTTCCATTTGTGTTCGGACATTGTCCAACGACACAATTTAAAACCGCATTCATCGTAATTGTGCCATTGCGGCCGTTTGAAACTTTGAAACTTTAAATGTTCGATGTGTAAAATGGGTGTGGCCAAGCCGAGTGTTTCTTTTTGCAAGTTTTGTGTTAACCCGCGCGCGTTAACACTTTTTGCACAGCTCTGTGTACTGATAGCCAAAAAGTGGCACGCATCTGCCTGGGAAAAACAGATTTACTTATTCCGCGCAGTCATGCGATGTGTTTTTGTCCTTTTTGAAGTATATCCGCTTAAAATTTCTATAAAAAAGTGAGTATTTCTATCAAAAGATGCCACAAAAACCTCCAATTTTCTAAAAATAAGACTTATTAGTACACATGCCACGCTAAAACGGCATTTATAAATCGTATTTTTACTCTTGACCAGCTCAAACCACACTTCCCATGTATTTAGAGCCGGCAACAGCGTCAAAAACGTCTCTTCCTTGGTGCCACATTACTCAAACCGGCGGTTTTTTATTCGCTTCTCACGCGTATGTCCCATCGGATTTACGATGCCCTCTAGCTTCTCGGCTCATGTTGTGTTTCATGTCTACCTCTTTTAGTTTCCAACCCCTTGAAAGCCTCTGTTGTTGTTAAATTACTCCCCCGCGTGTTCCAAACCAACCCCTGTGGCATGGGGCTATGGCATTTTTGACGTTCCTTCTCAACTGGGGCGTCTTGGTGCGAACATTGAAACTATAGACGTCAGACGGTCAGTCAGTGCAAAAAGTGCGTGTAAAACCAATCCAAATCTGAAAATAGACTGCGAACCGCATTTACTGCAATTTCAATTCAGAAAAACAGCTGAATAGCCCTATGGCATTTAGCTGTGTGTCTAATTTCCGGTTTTAAGGTTTAGAACTGCCAATGTTTATGCGCTCTGTTTTCTTATCCACTTTAGGCACTTTAGAGTGACCAGTCGCCCAACGCGGGGACATCATTGACATCTTTTTGGAAGCGCCAATGTCCATTTCTTGTTTCAAATCGGCTTACGCTGTCTACGCTGTTCTTTTTTCTGTAAAAACATGTCGTCTGTCCCGTCTCGGTGGCATTTTTGGGTCCATCTTCAGGGTCGGATCTAATTTGCGTTACTCCAACGACCTACGCCTTTACATTAGCCGGCAAAGCCCTCCGGGTACAACAGCCAAGCCAAAAAGAATGAAGACATTGGTCTACTTTGATGAAAATGGCCCATATGGAGGACCTTGGCTACCCCATCCCACCCCATTCAATGCTTATCGAAGTGTTTTTGGTTCATTCATTCAATGTTGCTTCACACTTTTTTGCTGTTATGTTTACTTTTCGCATTTTGCCGTACCGTGATCGGTTTCGCCACAACACTTATCACAATCAGCCATACTTATGTATCCGTGTGTGTTCGAAAAGTGTCAAAAGTTTTCAAAATTCAAGTGTATTTGACGTTTTTTGCAGTCGGTCTACGCGTGTGTAATCGGCTTATCCCATCGAAAAACCGATGCACAGTGTCGCCGTCGGCGTCGTCGTCCCATCGCTGGCGATAACCACTGCCCTGGGGTGGTGATCGGTGATCGTGTCAGTGGTTATTTCACACTTTTCCGATTGCCGGTGTACAGTGCGGACTTCTGAATCTGTCCTTTCACGCCAGATGCATCCCATGGGTTCGACACGTGCTCCAGGGAACACGAGTGATAGCGCTTATGATTCTTCTTCCATGAACGAACGACAACGATATTCGATGACCCTGGATGTGGGCTCACTTCACGAAAATTCGAGAAATTCGGAAGCCCGCTATCAAATGGATGCGATAACGAAGGAAATGCGCCATGCTCAGACGAATATGGAACTGATTCCGGTGAGTAAAAACTGTGATAACTCAAATTTGGGTTCAAATCATGACATTTTGGATTTAAAACTTTATAACGCGTTTTCCGAAAAAACCGAAAGGTCCACTGACATTCGTAAAATTAATCCCCTTTAAAATCGGTGAAAACTTGGAATCTGACCAATTTGATGGCGCAGATGACAAATCCACCCCTTATTTTGTATATGGATGCCTTCTGAATCCGCTAGGCTTCAGAATCCGCCTGTCAGAATCCATATCACGAAGTCCTACTTGTGATATACCAATCGACTGCCCACATCGAGCTGATCATTTTAAACTTTGACCGGTGTCGATTGATCGATTTTGACAAAAGTTATAAAGCTTCAAAGTTGAAAAAAACGGCAAGATCGCCTTTGGCATCCCATAGCGTCAAAAGTTCGGGTCAAAGCTAAGTTGTGACCTATTGTCATTGATGACCTGTTTGAAAAGGAAGATTTTGCCATACTCCGTTTTCAACCCGAGGTGGGGGAAAGCAGTCAAAATTAGCAAAAACTTATCAGTAAAAGTGATCAATTACCAATTATTCTCTTATAACGTTTAACTATACGATTCCGTGTTGTCAGATCATGAATCGTATTTACAGCTCTTAATATAGAAAAAGAAAAAAATGTGCTTTACAAAACGATTGATTTAGTTAAAAATAAAGCATAAATATTTAAAAAAATTGCCAATCGTGTTTTCTGGTGTTTAATCGTTAACTTTCAAAGTAAACTTGTTTTAATCAATGCAAAGTTACATCTGAATTTTGGAAAAAGAAAAAAAGTTAAAAGGATTCGAACCTTGATGTCTTCGGGTGTCAGCACGGATCGGACCCCCTTGACACAAGGGCGTGCGCGCGCGGCCAATGGGGTTCGGTTCATCGTACCGTCAAATGGCATGGGGGGTTCGAACCCTTCTCGACTATTCATTTTTTGCAGAGTTCTGATATCAAAATAACAATGTCTGTAAGTAATTAAAAATAACCGTTAATGTCTAAGAGTGCGCAAACTAATTTTTTTCAATTTTGAAATTTACATACTTTATTTTTGAATAAATTAAATAGTTTTTAATAACGCAGTTTAAAGCTTTCTGAATATCAAGCTGTAAATACGATTCATGATCTGACAACACGGAATCGTATAGTTAAACGTTATAAGAGAATAATTGGTAATTGATCACTTTTACTGATAAGTTTTTGCTAATTTTGACTGCTTTCCCCCACCTCGGGTTGAAAACGGAGTATGGCAAAATCTTCCTTTTCAAACAGGTCATCAATGACAATAGGTCACAACTTAGCTTTGACCCGAACTTTTGACGCTATGGGATGCCAAAGGCGATCTTGCCGTTTTTTTCAACTTTGAAGCTTTATAACTTTTGTCAAAATCGATCAATCGACACCGGTCAAAATTTAAAATAATCAGCTCGATGTGGGCAGTCGATTGGTATATCACAAGTAGGACTTCGTGATATGGATTCTGACAGGCGGATTCTGAAGCCTAGCGGATTCAGAAGGCATCCATATACAAAATAAGGGGTGGATTTGTCATCTGCGCCATCAAATTGGTCAGATTTCAAGTTTTCACCGATTTTAAAGGGGATTAATTTTACGAATGTCACTCAGGGCCCGAATTTGCTCGGTTTTTTCAGAAAATGCGTTTTATCATGACCGGATAAAGCAAATCTCCGCAAGGGCTGGGCCCCACCTTACTGAGCTATTGGTAAAAACTGAGTAGTACGTCAAACAAATTTCATCAAAATTTAATTAAATTTTCACCCTCGGTTTCATCACCCACCCACTTTTCAAAACCCATCTCATTCATTGCCCTTATTCGAAGCCACATCTATTTCATCTCCTCTTCGTCAAGTCTAGCCTTAGCTTGCCCCTGTGGGCATGATTGGCCGTTCATGGTTTCTTCTGTGCCTCACAAGGCTTTTTGTCCTTTGTTTCAAGTTTCTTCAAAATCACCCATTTTTTATCAGTTGATCCTAAACTGTGAAGATAATGTCCAAGGCAAGACCTTTAAATTTGGTTTCAAACCTCCAAGTTTCACAAAATTTCCAACCTTCTCGCCTCAGGGACCCATGCCGTTCATCTGACGATTCCATTTGCGGAGGAGACTATGGCTCTGCGCACGCTTTTGCCCGTCGTTCGAAATGAAGCGCCGCCAAATTAGTCGTTTCACAAACGAACGCAAAGTGTTTCTCCATTGCTCATCGCCGCAGGGCACTCTCAACGCCTGTGTCTTGCCTTGTGCCTTGGCTGTCAAGGTCAATCTTAGCTTGGTTTGTCTTTGCGTGGGGGCGCGGCATAACCGGAAATGTGATTAGAATGCGGTTTGAAATGCTTATATTTCCGTAAAACTGCTTTGAACATGAATTCATTTAGAATCTGAAATTTTGATTTTCCAGTTTAACTTTTTTTAAATGCCGCCTCTTTTTTCCACTTTGGGAGCTATCAGTATGCAAATTATACTGAGACACATCCCAGCGCGGGCATTTAGTCTTTCTGCCGGCATGTTGGGGGTGCTTCTTTAACTTTTGGGAGTTACATAGATTTTGTTTTAAGTAAAATAAAAAACTGATCACTTCTTGAGAATCCATTGCGACTGTATAACATTTTAAACTCAAAAATTCAATTTCGAAAACATTTTTTATATATTTTAAACCCAAATTCCGCCATTATGTACCGCCGTGCCATCAAGCAACAATAAAGAAACTCCTCTCCCATCTTTCTTCCCTTTTTTGTTTATTATTCTTGTCGCAAAGGCTGGTCCTCCGGATGCCCCTGCGCAAGGAAGCCCTTCGAAAACATTGGGGGTGGGTGCGGTCAGAGTCAGAATGTGGCACTAAGTGAGTGACCATCTTCCCCGGCTAGTCCACCCACCCCGGCTGTCATTTGCTTCTTCGACGGGAGTGCTCCTGCGCAACGACGTCATCATCATTGTTATTTTGGTCGTGTGCGCGAAGTCAGCGACGAAGATGTTGTTGTGTTTCATAATTTGATCAACGCTGTCCCTGTTGTTGTCCAAGAAGGGCATTTTGGCATTTTGACGGCCTCGCTGGGTTACGCATTAACTAACTTCTGCTTGTTTTTCGTGATTTGACGATTTTACCGTTTTTCTTTGATTTAAACTGCTGTTTTTCTAATTTGAATGTTGTTAAAGCCATGAAAAAGGCCATCGCGCACTGGTCACCAAGATTCAGTCGCAAATCTAATCCCAATGAAGCTGTGCCAAGTGTGATTAGTCCATTGACGGGTGTTGATAACAATGTTAAGGTAAGTCAGTCCGTGACCTTTTTGGCACTTTTGATAAACTGCAATACTTGTTTATGTGTGTTGTTGTGCCATTGACCATCAGTAGCTAGCCTTTTGCCAACTCGCAAAGTCCGTCAAGTTACTGGAAGGGCACGTTGCTTGTCTCATTCGGACTGCATGACACCCATCACAAACAGAAACAACATGTTAGAATGCCGTTGGTCTTCCACCATCCCCAAAAACAGAAGCCCCTCCACACCCCAGTGGCGGAAAAAGCGCGTTATCGCCGTGGGGCTTCCGTCCATCCTGTCTCTCGGGGTCGTACTACTTTTGGATGGGCGCCAAAATGGGGCACACGCGAGACTAACTCGGCTTTATGGGTTGAGGGAGTTTTCGGTTTTTGGGTAATGGCATTGTCTGGGTTTGTAAAGTTGTCTAAACTGTATATTTTTCACAATTTCGTGCTAAGACCTTTTTTGGGGCACACACATTTACAGGGATTTTACACTAGTGTACGCGTGCAAACGTCCTTCAACCTTCTACCCCATCTCGTCGTAGAACGGCCCTAAGAACCTGGGCGGAATAAAGAACCTTCAAGTTCCTTGCCAAGGTTCTTTACGGCCGACGCGCCTTGGACAATCTGAACGAACCAGTACAAGTTCGTTAAAGGAAAAGCGCCCTTGAAGAACTGTGCGAGAACTTTTGCGAGTTCGTTAAGACAGGTGTAAAGAAGTGTGACGGTTCTTGCACATGCTAAGAAACGTCAAGAAACTTTGTTTCGAACTTAACGGTTCTTGCGAGTTCTTCCAAAGATTCTTAGCGCCGTTCGCCGACGAGATGGGGTAAAAATCCCATCCAACGTCTCAATTTCACCCTTACTTAACCATATCCCCCCCCCCCCTCATTCTTCAACGCTCCTACGGCATACCAAACCCACATTTCCCGATGCCACTTTTTTCCGGTCACTTTTCATCGGCACTCCTTTTTTCCTCCCTTATTCGGGATTTCGAAGCTCGGTTTACAACAAAAAAGGCGGCGCGAGTCAAAAGATGGCGAAAGGGATATGAGCGCAGTGTTGTAGTGCCTCGAGGCACATCGCTGACCATCGGCACGCAACGACGCGGTCACTTTACAAAGAATACAGCTGTTGCATTTCTTTTATGCATGCATTCTTATTAGTCTTTTTTCTTCCGTAATGCCCACATTACGGAACTCTGTAGTTAAGTTTTTATGGCGGTGGTCGTAGGGGACGTTGGCTAAATTAACAATTTGGTTCCGAATTAGCTGGGTGGATACAGTTTTTGGGCCGTTTTGCCACCTCTTTTGTGTTCTTATGTTGCGCAATCGACATCTGGCACACTTTTTGCGCGGTTTAGAGGGTTCTTGACGGCGATCATGGATGAGTATTGACCATTTTAGAGTTTTGTAACTTGAAATTTTTTGCGTTTTGCTATTTAAACTGAGCTGAATTACATCTCTTGTATGACTTCGCTACCAGAAACCACTTTCATTGTTCCATGCCATCCCATTCCATCCTCTTATCGGTCTTCTGGCCATCCATGATATGATTGTCACTGCCCCATTCATCACACCCTTCCACCCCATCTCGTCGTAGAACGGCCCTAAGAACCTGGGCGGAATAAAGAACCTTCAAGTTCCTTGCCAAGGTTCTTTACGGCCGACGCGCCTTGGACAATCTGAACGAACCAGTACAAGTTCGTTAAAGGAAAAGCGCCCTTGAAGAACTGTGCGAGAACTTTTGCGAGTTCGTTAAGACAGGTGTAAAGAAGTGTGACGGTTCTTGCACATGCTAAGAAACGTCAAGAAACTTTGTTTCGAACTTAACGGTTCTTGCGAGTTCTTCCAAAGATTCTTAGCGCCGTTCGCCGACGAGATGGGGCATTTTCCCTTGTCAAATGATCCTTCTGAAGCCTTTGGGGAACGTTTTTCGTGTTTTACATTGTCAAAACGACGTGCTTTTAGCTCGCTCTTTTGAAGCAACAGATTTTTGCGCAAAACTTTTTTGCCCCTCCGTTTTGACAGATAATGCATGCCCATACATGGATGGTAGCTGGAATTTGCATAGCTCTGGGGAGTGTTTTGCACTGTTACACTGTTGCTTCTTCTCATGGGCTCTGCTATGCTATATTTTGAAGCGTTCGAACATGATTGTCAGCTTTTGGCGCCATCGCGGACATTTTTCATATTTTTCATAATGGCACACATTAGTCGCTTTCATTAACCCGATCGAACCTCGAACCACCCGGCTGTCGGTTTGTTTTGGTGGGTTGGTTCGGGCTGCGTAGGATCGGATTACCGGTTCGGTTCGGTGCAGTTCGGTTTGCCCCTGGGCTGAAGGGTTGAGTTGAAGCGCAGTGCCATTGTCAGAGGAGAGCTATTCCTTGCGGGCTTGCGCAGTGTACATTGTTACGGGTCGGCACTACCTAGCTGACTGGCTCGGGGTGGTCGGGGGAGATTGCTTGGGGCGGAACTGTACCGAAGTTTTGAGTAAATTAGGTTTGGAAAGAATAGAGGTTTGGAGTGTTTTGGGGTTGGCATAATTTGGGAATTCGCTTTTCAATGTCTTTTTAAAACTGTCGTCTACGTTTCTTTTGGGTTTGGCGCAGTGGTGTAAGGCGTTGTTCTACCACTCAAACTCATAAGGGTTCAAATCCCGCATATCAAAATTGACTTTTTTCTACTTTTCATTCAATAAAAAAGACCCTTAAAAGTATTACTTACCCCTTACTATTCACCATTCCTTCTTTTCTATACCATTTTCGGCACTTCCATCAACTCGATGATTGTCTCGCCCTTTGATGCACGCACCCCTCCCCTCCATTCTTTTTTATTTTGATGCGTTTCGCGAAACAAACGGTTCATCACAGCTTTTTTGGTCGCTTCTCCGTAGCAATTCTGACGGAGAAGCGCATGGCACATCAAAAAGTGACGAAAAAAGCATCTTTCTTTCATTGCTTTCTTGACACTTTCGCTTTTACCATTCATTCTATTTTACTATTTTAAACTGTTTTTACCATTACGGTTTATATAAACAATCTTTCATCGAATCCCCTCATCTATCCCCTACGACTCTAACGAAACTACCTCAAAAGCCTTCCGCTAACATTAAAACCAATGGCGATTGCTATCAAAACTCGGTTAACGACCACCGATTATCGCGCGACGCAACTGCCGTCGGCCGTCCGGCAGACAGAACCGAACTGAAAAACAGCCATCTGTTTCGCGCACTTAACATTATTGTCAAACACTTTTTTGTTGCATAATGCTTCCCATTTGCACCATGACGCTTGCTTCGGGCCATTAAAAAGTCGAATTGAAATCGAAAGTGAAGGGTCAAAAAGTCGAATGGACACGATCATGGATGGTTTGAATCTGTGTTTATTGCGTCGAAACAGATGCCTTTTTTGTTTTGTTTGAAGTTTCGCTTTTTAGCGACCTAAATGCATGGAAATAAACTATTCAAGGCTTTTTTTCAATTTTGTGAATTGAGAAAACTTGAGACTTGATATGATCCTGATTTCAGCTGTATACAACTTGGGCAAATCGGTACCTCGCGAAAGCCAAGCTCGACCCCATCAACGAACTAACGACCGAACTTTCCGATCACAAACGACTCATTCGACTACTTAACGCCATTAGTGAGTTTCTATTTTTGTCGGAGGGATGATTTCATCCAAAAGTGTGATGGACTTTACATTTTTTAAACTGAGCATAACTTGAAAGATGCCTTTGTTTTGGCAGGCGATCATATAGCTAAGGGGAACCACTTTAGACCACCGTGACAGACAGGTTGATAAAATGTTTGCCAACTTTTAGCTTTTGCCCCCATCGTAAATCACTTTTTGTCAGTCAAGGTTTTGGTTTTGATGGGTGGCATTCGAGGGATTGGTGAAAGGAATGTGGATCTGGCGGCTCGGCACACGTTTGGACCACCGCGGGTGTCAATAGGGTTGATTTTTTAGACAAAAAGTAAAAACTGAATGTTTAAACTTGATTTTTTTTATAAAAAACTGTTTTTTGGTAAAGTTTTTTTCAAGAGTAAGTGGGGCAGTCCCTCATCGAATCAAAATTTTTGTTTCGCGCAATCCAAAACACCCTCCTATCTATAGACATTCCCAAAATTACGCCATCACCATCCCTCGAGACCCCCTCCCTACCCTCACCCCAACGGCAAACTCGCTTGTTTTCATTGACAAAAAGTCAAGTCAAGGCCCGCCATCGTTGACGAAAGAAAAGAAAAGGGGTTCTCAATAGCCAGTGGTCCTCTTGTCCCAGACAGCTGTCATAACCGGGGATCTCATCTTAATGTAAAAGTTGTTCCCTGTCCATTTGATGGTCGTCGTCGTGCCACATACCCTCACGTCCGGCCATCCCCCTTTCGACCCTTTGAAATGCCCTGTGGCTATGGGCTAACATGTTCACATTGCTTCAGTTCAATCGGATCGTTTTGACATTTATGCTTCAAAGTCGTTGATGATCGATGATAAATTGGGTTCAAAACGTTTTGACGATGTTTATAGTAAAAGTTGTACCGATTTTCAGCATCAGATTGTCCTGGAGCTGTGCCAGATCAACTGTTATGTGCGTTAAATGCGACTTCACCGGTATGTTTAGAGGGTTTTTTTAAACTGAACTTCAGATCTAATATGCGATTAGAAGATTTGCACTTTGATCGAAAAAAGGAGGTAAAAAACGATAAATTCAATCCGCGATCGCAGAGTTCAGTGTAAAGATGTGTTTTTTACGGCGGAACACGGCTGTCCGAAAGTAAAAAACAGCCAAACGGCGGTAAATAACAATGGGCAAAGAACAAGTGTGCTTTTGGAACATACTTTCTGTGAACTTTGGCAAAAAAAACTGATTAAGGGAATCGCTGATCAAAGTTTTTGGGTAAAAAGGTTTTACGCTATCCGCATGCCACAGGACCTCACTTAAAAGTAGATTCGTACCCTCAGGCCGTAAAGGAAGCTTCATTCTCTAAGTGGAACATGGCCCATAAACTTTTATGACCATTTCGGCACACTCAGTAACCCTCTCGGCATCCTCGGGCTCGGAAATGCCTTCCCTTTTGAACCTGAGTTCTCAATTCCCTCCCCCCATCGTACTATTTTAACGCACATCTCATCACATCTGATCCAACCCCCACCTTTATCAACTTCATCCAAGCCTGTGCCATTTCAGGTTGAAGCCCTTGACAAATGCCTGACCTACCTGGCTCAACTCGGTGCTAATGTTTCTGGGATTCAAAGTCGAGGTTAGTTGTTTTTTCACCCCCGCAGAACATCGTTGACATCATTTTCTCAATGTTATTATTGACACCACAAATATCGAAAAAAAAACATCATCATGAGATCGGATCGGATCCGAACGCATTTGCCGGAATGTCGCACCCTTTTTTGACTGACGTTCGAAACGCAAACCCATGTTTCTCAATTTGTTTGTGATCGTGACATTTTTCCCACGGCCGTTATTATGCGGAACGGACATTGCGTTTGTTTTTGCCCAGGAGGGGCTGCTGATGGACGGCAGGGGCAAGGGCAGCTCCATCAGAAAGCAAAGCGGACCCCAAACTTTTTTTTTTGTTTCCGTTTCGCTGTCTATTTTTTCGGACACGTTTGTTTAGGGACCGGCAGGGGACAAAAATTGCGACTTGCGCATAGTGTTCCCCGGGGTACGGTAACAAAATTTTTTGTCGAATTTAAAAAAACGAATAGTCTTTTCGGACGTTTCATGTCATTCTGAATCGAATAGTGTTGTTGATTTTTCAATAAAATTGCGCTAAAATGCCAAAACGACCATTTTTGACGGTTTTTTGAAATTTTCGTCATGCGCCCCGTCGCGCCCCCGGACGAGACTAACACCATTCGACGCAGCGTAAAAATCCGCATCGGTAGTAAAAAATCCTGTTGCGGACAGTTGCGGATGCGCATGCCACAATAAAAATACTAACAATGCCAAAAATGAAAGTTGATCAAATTGAGTAATTAGCGCGTCTACACCCCCATTTTCACACACGGGAAATCGATTGGTAATATTCTTTTTGCTTAAAATGCGTCGTAAATTGTCAAAACATTAAATTTTTACTGTTTTTTGCTATTTTCGGCATGCGCCCCTTCGCGCCCTGTGATGACATTATCACCATTCGATTCAGCGTAAAAAACTGCGTCGGAAGTGTTAAAATCAGTTGCGGACAGTTACGGATGTGGATGCCACAATGTTACAAGTGAAAAAGGGGAAAAACAAATTCGACCGATTAGGGCAATTTTTGCACTTGGACACCCATTTTCATTCACGAAAAATTGATTGGTATTATTGGTTTAATTCCAAATATGATTTGCAAGCCGTAATCAGTGTTTGCAAATTTTTTTTTGGCAAAACTTTTTTTCTTAAAAACCTAAACTTAATGTTTCAAAAACGAAACTTTAACTATTATTTATGCGATATTACGCAAAATCGACGTTGAAGAAGGCTAAAAACTACTATTTTGGCATTTTTAAAATCAAAACTTTAAGTGTTAATGTAACAAGCCGGTTTGCACGCGCTCGCAAACGGCTCAGTCGCGTTCGTAGAGTAAACTGTGTCAACGCAAAAAACGCGTTCACAGTGAGGTTTGGCAAAGCGTTCTAAATGACACGGGGCTTCGTCGACAAAAATGCAAAGTTCCCCATTTTTTATTTGACGTTTATTTTTTGGCATTTTCATGCCTTTCTTAATTTAAAATAATTTTTTTCTTTTTCCAATCAAAATCTACGGCAATTATGCGTCAAATAAGGCTAACTACAGCCGAATCGATCGCAATCTAATTTTCGCCTGCCGGTCCCTACGTTTGTTCGACGGAATGAACAAGCGTTCGAGGCGTGGCGAACGGCTAGCACTAACTGACCCCACACTAAAGCTCATTAATATTCATCCTGAGATTGTGTTGGGCTTTGTTTTTAGAGGGGGATTGGGGTTTTGCAGCGGAAGTCGTTCCTCGGAAATTTTTGGTGTCATTATCAAAAGTGCAAAAAATTGTGCTTTCTCGTATGTAATCGTAAACTCACGACGGGACCACTACACCAGCTTTGGGGAAAAGGGCGTGTCCCGCCATTTCCATTGGGAGCATGCGTCGTGTGTGCACGTGTCGCCGAACGTGCACCACACACCTGATGTGATGTGCGTTTAGCATTTGTGTAAAACGCAGGGCCACGGATATTTATTATCTCAAAATCAAAAATCTATTTGGATACGTTTGTAGAGCGTGTCCTATTATATATGTGGTCCAAAAATCAGACTGATCGTACACAAGGCTTGGCCGTCTTTCGCAATTGAAAAAAAGTGCAAAAATTTTGTTTCGCATATTTATTGTTTGAAAATCAAAAATCTTTTTGGATACCTTTGTAGATTGTGTTGTGTTATGTACATGGTCCAAAAATTAGCCTGATCGTACACAAGGCTTGGCTGCTCTTCGCAGGTGAAAAAACGGCTGTTTGTACGCGCGTCCCAAGTATCACTTTGGTCCCGTCGTGAACTCTTTATAAAAAAAAATATTTGCAAAATGTAAAAAAAACTGCAGGGGGGTAATAGATTCGAACCTTTGGTAATACGAGATCAAAACGAGCGCGCTAAACCACTAGGCTATTGTAGAAAAACTGAGACATTGGAATGCGCGGTAACAGTGAACACTACTTTCGCTCCCTTAACGCATATTTCACACATTAGATTACACATTCGTTATCTTATCACAATACCCCCACACCACTACGGATAGCACCCAAGCCAAGATAACAATAAAAAGAAGGATAACCTTCCCAGCTGGCCACCAGATAACCCCATGAATCACGTTTATCCATCCTAAAGTACTCTTCTGCTTTTGCATTTTAGCTTTTTTTCAAGCATTACTTTTATATTGCATCAATTTTGTTTCACTTTCATTCCCTTTCTGCAGAAAACAAGACCATTATGCTTGCATGCTTTATGTTTAGTATCACTTTTATTTGTAATAATGTTCTTCCTCCCCCATGTTACCATAGTTTATAAACTGATCAGGACCTTCAAGAAACGTTTCAAACACTTTTCCCAAGAATAAGGATGCTGTCCACGGATGCTATTCACGTTAGACGAAAATACAAGGCTGCTTAAGTTTGTGTTCCACTATGTCTAACGTGAATCATCCCGTGCATCCATCCAGCCGTCAATGGTCCGTTCCTGCAGCTTGTTTTTTTTCTGTGTTCGTGCTTCTTTTTTAAGAGGGCTAATCTGCGGCGCCAACCGGCCCTCCCAGGTTTTAACGTTCCTGGCGTTTGCTGGAACGCCGACTTTGTCTCATGTTGATGGTGAGACTGGCTCGACCCAGATGGCGAACATGCTTGTTTTTATAGTTTGCTTTTTGAGGGGGAAGAAACTTTGGATGTTGTAAATGGCTGAAATTTTGATAAAAACTTTTTTGTCTTACATGAATTTTAACTTTGTTTTGTCAAAACTGACTCATGGCAATCTGCGTTTCCAACTTATCACCCCCAAAAACCAGCTCCTGATAGCAACCCAATCCACACCCACACCCTTTTTCAATGTTTATTCGATCATGCTTACAATTGTTGTTTTTTGCGTGTTTGCGCATCTTCCGGATTTTGTTTACTTTTCGATACCCCTAGATAATAGACTTCCCGCCACTGGTGAATCAACCGCTGTGAAGTCTTTTTTCACATTGTTTGAATGCGCAAGACATGCGATCCGACCCCAAAGCCAGTCAGCCCAGAACCCCGGACAATGTTCATGTTCACTTTCAACTTTTTGTATTTACACCATTTTCCTGGTGCCTAATTTAATTGTAACGTTGTAACGTTTTGACATTTCACGCATTCTGCGTAGGGGAAAACGACGTTGTTTTCTTCGGAGGGGGCGCTGGAACAGACCAATTAAGCAAAAGTCAACACAGTTTTTGTCGTCGTTGGCTTCTGTAAACGGAAATCGCATGAAGCCAGGCAAAGGCAATCGTGTGAAACTTTCCCACAATGGTGGAGGAAAAACGACTGTGTTGGGGGCTCATTTAATGACTATATAACTGGTCTGTTTGAGGGTTTGCGTGGTTGTGGGGGTTGTTGGAGGAATGTGAAAACTGTAAAAAAATATTTGGATCAGAAGGGATCGAACCATTTAGGTCGAGGGTGGTAGCAGTGTGTAGTAACAACTGCGCTAAAAGTGTAAAACTGGACGTCTCTTTGACTTGTGTTCCCATTTCCCCTCAAAGCAAGTCAAAACAACTCAAACCCAAACCCAATTTACTCCAAAAGTCGCGCATTGTGGCTCCTTTTGATGAGTGATTGACAGTGTCTTCGCGCACTCGGCCTCCATTTCGCCCCCTTTTTTGGCCCTGTCTCGCGATTATGATAATCAAGTACGGCATTCTCGATGACTAAGCCATGACAGTCGATTCGGGGTCGACCTTCGCCAGACTCGAGAGGGGTTTCGCGGTAGCTTATCTCGATGCGCGGATCTCATCGGGTATGAAAACTTTTTTTTGTTGCGGTCACTCTGTACAATACGGAAACAATAATAGACATTGGCAATCGAATGTGTTGTTGACAGTCGGTTAACTGTTTTTTATGTGATAAAAACTGCATTTCACTACAAAGGACGTGTTTTCAGAGCTCCTAAACGGTGAACTCGTGCCCATCCTAACCCTGCTCTACTCCCTATCCCATTTCAAGCAACAACAAAAGTTGCTTCAATTCTCCCGGCCATCAAGCGTAGCGACGACGACAGTTTCGAGCTTTCGTCCATCTTCCACGACGACTGCACCATCGACGACGCTGGCCCCACAACAATTAACCGCCGTGACAAGCAATAACATGGCTCCCAACTTGTCGTCGTCGAGGTCAGACAATATCCTTTTTTTGTTTTTATGAACCCTCCCTCCGGCGATTTAATAAGAATCGTCAATCAAACTTTCTTTTTATTTTTTAATTAAGACTCTGTGGCGATGATTACTGCCACCAGCACCATGACCATGGCCGCGACTGACCACCACCACTTCAACGCCAAACCCAACCCCTCAGGGGCGCGCGTAAAATACCACTTGGCCTGAATTACGTCCGCGCGTCAAATTTGGCACTTTTCATTGCTTGAGGGTGGCGGTGTCGGTGGTGGTGGTTGGAAGGGGGTTGGCTTTCCGCATAGTTTTCACATAACGGCCAACGCGCTAATTATCGCCGATGTGCAGTGCCTTGCGGGGCCCCGCCAAGCCAGTTTCACTGGATATGGTCTTGCCTGACAGGCAAAGGGGCATGAGCTCGGCCCGTTTTGTACGGAAAAGTTATAATTATGGGTGTTTTCAGCCGCCTAGCTGCTCCAACCACACGCACGATTACGCTTCCATCAAAGCAGCCGGCAACAGTATCGCAGCCTTCCGGTTTGAGTAAAGGTGCGTCGATACAGAGTGTTAAGGGTGGTGTTAGTGGTTCTGGGATTAAAGGTTTGTTTATATTGATCTTATGAAAAACTGAGAATTATTTCGCGCGATTTCAAAAAAATAAAAAATTTGGTGGTCGCCAGCGGGATCGAACCTGTGACTTTTTGTGCGATAAAGAACGCTTTAAAAATTTAGTGGTCGCCAGCGGGGTCGAACCAAGGGGTTTTAGTGTGATAAAAACTGCCGCGCGTCTGGCCAAAACGTTCTTCTACACCATCGAACAAAATCGACAAACAAAATTTCCAAAAATTATTCAAATGCCCTTCCCCTAATGCATAATCCGGGTTCATTTTCGGCATAATATTCGCCGTGCGCAAGAAAGAAGTGACCGGACCGCGCTTTTCCTGTTCCGGCTCTCTCTTTGCCCTGAAGGCGCCCATTACTACCGCGAAAGGCTCTTATTTCTCGCCGAATATAACCTCCGAAAAGTGACCGACTTCTGAATCTGCGTAAATTGAAAGCAACGGTCAGTCAACCCGGACAACACTCCTAATTGCCTTTACCCATACATACAACAATATCACAAGGAGAGTAGTAGTTGGACGCACTTCAAAACCCATCAATTCATTCATCAGGGCTCAGAGGGTTTTACATTTGCTTCCTCACCGCCGCCGCCTCGCGTCCAATTTGAAATCAGGCACAGGCACACCTTCCAATTTCGACAAAACCCATATTTAACGCGAAACGCCAAGGTTGACAAGCTTTCTTGGCAGATAAAAAATCGTGTTCACAGAGGACGGTGATGTCTTTTATCTTGCCGCCGTTTGGGGACGAATGTTGTCCGTTCACTTTTCTGGAGGCACTTTTTTAGCAACCGAGACAACGGTTACGCGTAGTCGCTCTTTTCTGACGTTATCGTGATGTTGGATCAGCTCAAAGTGGAGGGGGAAAGCCGTAACTGCCACATCCACTTTACTCAACCGCCGTGTTTTCTTTGATGTTTTTGGTTGGGTTGAATAAGGGTTTTGCAAACTTTTTGGATTGTTTTGTTCTTTTCGGCATTACACAATGGATATCGTATATCTGGATTGCATTTGTTTTTTTACTTTTTGGAAGTGGACGGCATTGAAGTCAGATCCGTATCAAGTTGCTATAGTGACCTCTAGGATCTGTAAATGCCGTAGTGGCCGTAGTGGCAAAAACAAAATAACCACTTATGTGCTTTAGATTTAGGATAGAATCCGCCTCGCGAGCGCGAAACAAAGGTGTTTCTCTTTTTCCATTTTCCTTGGACGAGCTTAATGGATACTTTTAGACAGTGGTGGGCTAAAAGTATCTTTGGGGACTGCCACCAGCCGCATATAAATCACCTTCTGCGCGTTGCGCCGTTGACGGAGGCATTTAATCTGAGCCACGCGAGGGAAGGAGAAAGGACAACAGTGTTATTGTTCGCGCCTTTGGGTGTTTTTGGGATTTCAGATATTCGAAGCGAGGTGTTTAGCCTGGCCTTTTGGGATAATGGGTTAATAGACAAGCTTTTTGTAGTGTTTTTTGATATCAAAAACTGTGTTCCATTCGGCCGTATGCTTTTCGTTAAATGTACAACGCTCATAGAACTATGGAAGCGCCTAGAGGCTTTGATTGACATTAAGAGGCACTTTAGGGCTCTATTTTTTGGCGTAAATGTGGACGTATGGGCTTTTGGGTACGTTTCTAATCGAAAAGCGGCACCATTGGGCTTTGTATTGTCAATTGAGTCGACATCTTGTGTGTATTTTTTGATACTTTGTCTAATCGCTTACTTTTTTTACTTTTTAAACTGGAGCAATAACGGTTTGTCTTTTAGGTCCCTCAGTCCGTCCCCCCTCAACAGCCTTGCCCAAATCAACTTCCAAGTTGAAACCACCCGGGTCAACTCCCATCGCCTCAGGGCGAACTTCCCGAATCCAATCACCAGCGCGTGCCACATCCTCAGCCTCACTGATTTCGTCGACCTCAACGACGACCACATCGACCTATGCGACAATACAAGCGCCGAAAGTGTTGAAGACGCCATCGGCTTCGAAGATTGCGTCCCCGAAAACTGTAAAAACACCAACAACACCGTTGCCGGCACAAAAAAGTGGCATTGGTACACCGACAGGTTCAAAAATGTTGAAATTATTCGGAAGTAACCGGGATAAAAAGGGCTCACCGAAGGCTGTGGCAACTCCGACACCGACGGCGACTTCACCGAGTGCATCAACTTCAGCAGCGAGTAGTCGAAGTCCGAGTGTTTCGAAGATCATGCCACCGACGGCGAAATCGATGAAAGGCGGGTTGAAACCACCAACAAATGTTAAGGTCAGTTTGAGGGTCACAGTTTCGCGCAATTTTTTGTTTTCGCCCAAAGTCCAAAGCAAAAGCAAACATCTTAAAAAGCCGGTTAAAAATTGCCATCAATCACCGTCGATATGGTATGTTTCGTACGCCCTCTCGCCCAGGGCATAGCGCATACTCGTCGACCTCATTCGAGAGAGAAAAAGCACTCGCTGCATTGGCACTTTTCCTGAGGGCTCGGTGCAAAAACATTAATTAGCTCGAGGGCTGCGATATGCCGACGACGACGGTTCGGTCTGCGTGCGCGCGAGCACGGCTGGCACGAACCGGAGGGGCTATTCGGGCACCTTTCGAGCTTTGTGCGTATAGGATTTTGATAGATATGAGCTTTAGGTTTGGGTTTATTGATGGCAAAAGTGTGTTTTTTGTTTTTAAACTGATCTTTTCAAAAATTGTAGGTTTCGGTAACAACTCCAACAACACCCTCAAAACTGCCTTCAACCTCATCATTATCCACGGTTTCCCGGCCTTCCGGTTTAAAGAAACCAACTATCAGTGCCCCTACAGTTTCAAAAACTGATAAAACGTAAGTCTATTTTTCCTTAAAAAAGAACCTGCACAACACCGGACTCGAACCCCCGTCGTTGGTGGTCTTATTTCCAAACCCCCCTAAAAATCAATAATAAAAAATTCCATTTGCAAAATCAAATATCTGGGTCAAAACCAAAGCGTCCCCATGCCCTTTGTCACCGATTCCATTGGTCAGGTCTCACTCCTCAGTCCGGCTGGCAGGAGTGAGAGTAGGCAATTCCGTCAAATGTGAAACCCATTGAATCCCATAGAATTTTGACGGGACCTCTCCTATTCCTCAACGTGTCCGCTGGACGCTGGTTGAAAAAAAAAGTGACCATTGTCAACGCCAACGCCGAAGTGAAACGAAAAGCTTATGCGCCGCCGTCCACAATTTTGTGAAAAGTTTTGTTTGTTGGAAGGAGGGGGGGCGACGGAACGGCCAGCACTTGCCTGATTGCCTTTTTGCCGGTATGAATGTGACCGGACGATCCATCCTTGCTTCCATTCCGTGGTGGTTGAAAAAACCAACCACCAATACCGACGGAGAACACATAGATGTATGTGTTTTTTAGAGATTGAAAGCCGCCTCACATCACCGGATTGAAGAATGATTTGTATATTTGCGATCGCTTTGAAGTTTTTGTCCGACCTCATACGTTTAGTTTTTGATATCGAGGGCTAAAAAGAGGTTGTAGGGGCACAATATTGCTTAAATTTGTTTCGATTTGTTAAACTGAATGCAGATTTTGAGGATTGGTGCCATATTTTTTGACAATGCCATCATTTCAAAGTCAAATTACCCCTTTCGTACCCAATTTACACATGTTTTCAATGTTTTTCACAACTTTACACCCCTCTCTTTTCAGCAAATTATCCACATCGAGCACCGGGAAGAGCCATACTTCGGGTGGAAGTTCACCCGCCTCACCCCCGCCGCCGACATCATCTTCGACTTCCGCGGCACACGCTGCCCCACCGATGACCACAACCCCCAGCACATCGACCCATTCATCGAGATCGGATTTTGACGATAGTGGCATTCATTCCGATACGACCAGTGCCTCGATTCCTGCCATCAGTCCTGGAATGGTGAGGCTTTGCAAAATGGCAAAATAGCAAATCTATTTGGAGATGCTTTGCCATATTTAGCATATTTGTACCTCCCCTTTTTTCGTATTCTTCATGCATTTCCTTCCGTTTAACCATCGTTGGCACGCGTTTTTTTGATACACTTACATGGGCACGGAAAAAAAGCGGAAAAAATGCTTTTTTCCTGCTTGCTTTTTGAGGGGAAGCGTGTTTCGTATCTTTTCTGAAGTACTTATACGGCTGTCAGTTACGGATAGGTCAACAATGCTTTCGGGGATTTCCGTTGTGGTTAAACTGCGCCAACTTCTTGCAGTTATATGAATTTTGACCAATTTTGCCTAAAAGTTTAAATGCCACATTACTTTAACGTGTTATGGTTCATTGAAGATGTCCTCATGCCACTTAAGAATGACAAATAGCTTAACAATGCCATGGCATTATGTTTTTTTTTGTTTTGTTTTGCTATTTGGCGTTTTTTGTGAAAAGTTTTTTTAATGGTTGATCGATTTCAGGAAGTAAAACCAGTCCTTGCGGTCAAAGGTATTTCGGCACCGGTCAAAAAGCCGGTGTCAGTCCAGCCAACAGCGGCTTCGGCGTCAGATTCACAAATGGCATCAACGTCAATATCGCTGGTTACTCCTGGCACGACTGTTGGCGTAGTATCACCAATGCGGCCTGATCAAAAGTCACCAACGGAATCTGTGGCATCAAATGTTGTGAAGCTGGAAAAAGATGCCGAAAATGCGGGTGCCAATGATGAAGTTATGCCGATGGAGCCGTTGAAGCTGACCGAAATGGCTATCAGGCATTCTAAAGGTGCAGTTTTCTTTCTTTTGATTAATTTTTGTGGCAAAATATTGGTTTAAATATTTTTTTAAACTGATTTTTTTGTGATGCGCGCAACCTCTAGCTTCTAATTTACATTTCCACCGATGCCATAGCCCCATAAAACACCCCCAAATCACCTCTCCGCCCTCCATCAAACAGCTAAATAAACCCCACTTAACAATAGAATGCAATCGGCTGGCACTAACAATTCGAATCTCCTCCTTCAATTTTATATGCCACCCTTCGACACGGTACTCAATAAACACCAGGTGTTTGGCGCTCCCGTGGTTAGCTAGTGTTGCATAATGGCACAAAGGAGATCGAACCCGAGAAGAGTGTGCCATTCGGGGGCTGCGTTGCGCCATCATTGCGGTCGCGACCTTGGCGCGAACAATGGCCACGGAGGTCGTGGATGTGGATGGCATCTTGAATTCACTGTGCCATCATTGAGGGGTCGATAGGGTCGGTTTTAAGAGATCTAATTAGGTCTAACATCATTGGCGTGGCGAATCCTACATGTTCATTTTTTGGGGGCAGTGGCATAGGTGGTTTTTTGGATGGTTTGAAATGTTTTAAAACTGAAAGGACAATCGCAGGTTATTTTTTTTTTACATTTTCGCTTTATTTTTGACTGAATTATGTGTTGACCAATCCAATAACCATTGGCTTTTCGCCACCCAACAATGCTCCCGTTAATGCCATTTGCGAGGACAAATAATAATAGCCCCCGTAGTGCCATATCGCATCCAAAGGCACGAGAGACACGAACCTGTTTTGTTTGCTTTTCGTGGTGGTTTTGTCACCCACCTTCACTAGCCCTGTCGGCGTGTGCCAATCTCTCGCGCACTTTCCATTGTTTGAGCTTTTTCGACCTTCATCTCGTATCTGATTTTTGACACTGCGGGATGATTGCAGCCTTGTCACGCTAACCTGTACATATAGCGAATAGCGAAAGTCAGGCATAATTGGGGATTTTGTTTGGGTATGGCGCAGAGGGCAGAGGTGGCAGCCCTGTTTTGATGGCATTCCGATCTTTCTAGCACCAAAAAAGTAAATACGCTTCACTGTTGTGATATTAGGTTGGCGCGGCGGCGGTGAAGTGGCAAAAAAACTGTTAACGATTTCGATTCTGCAATAAAAGCACCGTATAATAATTATGTCATGTTTTCAGTGCTTTCCCACCATCCGCAAGTGTTGGAAACGATCCCAGGCGGAGCTAGTGACGGATCCCTGGAGTCGATTTCGACGGCAATTCACTGCTCGCCGACACGACGCTCCGGCGGCTACACGACGGGTTTTTCGGAAGGTGAAGCGCTGGCTGCCGTATTTCCGGATACACCGGTGAAAGGGGCTCCTGGTTCTTCGGCGTCGACATCAAACGGTGGTAGTGCCATGCCGCCTGCGAGTGGTAATCGTCGACGGGTGGTTCCGCCGAAATCTGGGAAAGGTGGACGCGGAAGTTGTGCCAATGATTACAGCCAAGTTTATGCTGGTCGATCAGTGGTGAACCGGCAACATAAACATCATGGATATGATTTTGATAGGTTGGTTGGGGATTTTGATTTTTGTAAAAAAAAAACTGTTTTTGCTTGGGTTCGAACCATCGACTTCTCGGGTTCAAAACCTCCGTCTTACACCACTACACCATTTGCACATTTTATAAAAAACTGCAAATCGAAAAAAATTTTAACCATATTATCCACATCCCACCATCTGTCACAACTGTCATGTTTCCATATCCCCCATTGTAAGCACCCCATTATAGACGGTGTTGTTGTTTTTTTTTTCGGTTTTTTTCTTGGCGGTAAAGTTACAAAAACACCGTCGATCTCCTCGTCTTGATGTGATGACACCTGTCTGGCGAGTCTATGACCACCTACTTGTTTCGCATCCTTCATTTCGGACGTTCCACAGTCGCCTCAAGGCCGTTCCTCCTCACTTTGGCGCTTTGGCTACCCCTTTTTTTCTGCTTTGCGCAGCGGTCAAAAGTTTTTTTGCCTTTGGACAGGGAAAGTAAGACAAGCGGGACAAGATTGATGCTTCATCCATCACTTGTTTCATGTTTTCAGTCTTCAAGGAACACAATTAGACTCATTACAGTTGGGTTGTCTGAAAGGGTCATAAATTCTAGAAGTTGCTTTTTTGGGGGTACTGTAGGGGTTCTGTTGATTGGATTGTTGGGTTTTTTTGTAAACTGGCGTCTATTCCTGTGTTTAAAATTACTTTAATTCCGCTTTTTCTTTCAAAATTCTCCAATTTTGCGCGCATTGTGCTTACATCTTTACTTAACCGCGACCCCACCCTGCGCAGTTGCCCTCAGGGGCCTCATTTCGCCATCGTTGGGGGTCCCATTCTGTAATATGGTTGGGGTTAGCCAGCGGTCAAACAGATTCAACTGTCTTAACCGTTCCCTGAGGGCCTTTGAAAAGGGTGTTTCACTCCTCCTTGGCATGTTTCACTCACTGCCCGCGGGCGTCAAGCTGTCTTTCATTGACCAACCTCGTTACTCATCCCCTGACGGCACAGAAGGAGGGGTGCCCCGGTTCGTCGGGTTTAACTTGACATTGTATGCTATCCCTTGTTAGGGTCAATATTGTCGTCGTCGTCGTTCGTGTCTGTTGCTGACTTTTCTTGCGACATCCATCCATAAACAAACCGTATGTAAACCAGTCGGGTTTTTTTTGTTTAGACAATTAGCATTGGCACGGCACAACGCAACTCAACGCAAGGAAAGTAGTTTTTATGCTTTTTTTGCCAGAGAATCCATGCCGCCCACACTTTTATGTTGTTTATTAACCCTGGGAATGTGGGGGCTAGGGCAAAATGTTTTCCCTGTGCCTTACTTTAGTATCATTTTGTCTGCGAAGTTAGGTGATGTGTAATGTGAGCCATTTTTGGCTTCTTTACATATTGCTCAAAAACTGTTAGCTTCTGGCGTTACTTTTTTTTAAAAGGTGCCAAACTCCCACTTTTCTACAGCTTCCAACATTTAAAAATCTCCCTCCATGTCCAAACACCCATTGTGTGCCACCCTCCAACTTCTTCATCCTTAAGCCATGAAAGTGCCATTGTCTCGTTCCACCCGAAAATGAAAACGCACAACAAGCTTCGGCTCGGCACCAAATGTGCCGACGACGACGCCCGCCCATAGTTTAGTCACGATTTTGACTGTTTTGGAACCAGGTGGACGTATTTTCGTTCATCCCATGTTGTTTCTGTATTCAAAACTGCCAAAAATAAGTTTGTGCTTCCGGTCAAAATTAAATTTGTCCACTACCAAGTTCATTGCGAAACGAACACGACTAATCCTCACACCTCGTCGATCCGGCAGTCATTGAGCCCTCAATCTCTCTGTTTGCATTTTGTTCGAGCGCTCTTCATTCACCATGACCTATTTTGACCGGATCACACTGCGCCTCAGAACGTGAGTTAACTCATACACAATGGATAGACAGGGTTCATGTGAAGTGATGTTCGACCACAGCTTGGGAATCTGCTGTGAAACCTGAAACCCACAAATCACTGATCGACATGCCAAAGTTGGTCATTTTTGGCGGGATTCATCCCCAACTGTTTTCTTGAATCGCCTTTGAATGTGACTGTTGTTATGGGAGGATCATGCGTGCGTCAATCAAGCCTTCTGTCGCCTCAAAAAACGGCAGATTGCGCTTCCCCGGTCCAAATTTTCGATTCACGCTCGTGGAGTTGGTTGATTGTCTCATTTAATGACTGTAAAACATTTTTCAATTGGTATGCGAAAGATGTTGGGTCGATTTGTTCGGTGATTTCAATCACATTGGGGGAGTGCCAGATGTTTCTACTCTTCTGTCTGGGGGAATTTGGAAGTCGTGATGGATAGGTTCTTGTTTTTGGAGTTGGATGGTTGTGGTTCTTTGTTTGCTTGTTTTATGTTGAAGCAAAAAGTTTTTGAGAGATGTTGGATTCGAACTTTGGTATTTGTGCGTGGAAGATTGGAATTCTGCCACTATGCTAATGTTGCTAAACCGGTGTCAAGTTCGTACAGAGTATAGTCAAATCGCAATTGCCCCATCTGATCAACAAGTCAAATTCCCCCAAAACGTCATCTAATATTACTTCATCCCGCTTCAATCCCAAATGCCCTGTCAATCCCACTTAGCCAGGACAACCGGAAACACATGAAAGTATCCCAGGTGTCCCCCCTGCGCAAGCCATCCAGGCATCCATGTCCTCTTCCTGCACTTGCCCCCGGCTGGCGAACAACATTCATGCTGCAATGTCCTGAAAACAAGCTCCCGCATCACGGACAATTGCTTTCTCGGCTGGAAAAAGGCGGCAGTTCGCGCGCTGGCGGCAACGTTTTTGTGACTTCCGGTCATTGGCGGGCACACACGGTGGATCGAGCTCGTCGCGCGAATCCACTCAACACCGTTGGTTGGTTTGGATTGACTGGGGTGAGCTGAGGTTGCGTTGACGACGACCTTGTCTTCTTGCCTCACACGCTCTCAGCCTCACATTCATCACTTCATGTGTCCTTTTTTATGATCTCCCATCATGCTGCGTTTTTATGATCCCTCGTTTTAATGGCACTTTGATGCGATTTCGCGCATTCTTCATTTTTCATTGCTCCTTTCTGAACCGACCTGCAGGTCATGGTTTCTGACTACCGTTTTGATGTGGAAAATAGTAAATACTTTCCGGGTGTTTTTCATTTTGGATGATGGCGTAACCGCTGGACTGGCATAATCGGTGCGCGGAGCGATGCGGTGCCATTTACATAGATTGCGGTTCCTGATTTTGGGACAGATTGGATTTCAATTTTTCAAAATCCAAGCCAGTAAACTGCGCGAGAGTAAAGGGAGAAAGCGAATGCCATTGACATGGTCGTAATTCTTGGCAGCTTTGATCGAGTCTTTTCATGTTACGCTTCAGGGGGGCTCTGTATACTTTGCGCGCGCGAACCATCTGCCCTGAAGGCTTTACTGCCAGCGGGTGGTGGTCGCAGGGGTTGGAAACGGTTAACAGATTTCAATTTTTCACTGTTTTGTTTCACTTTCAACCACACCCCATCCATCCGGAAGAAGGGCCCAGATTGACATGGATAAGCTTGATTGGCGGAAATGGGGTTTCAAAAAAGACAATCAAAACTGCATTTTCGGTCCACCCCATTTTTTAAAATCCTCGATCCATATCCCCGTTTTTTCTCCCTGAAAGACTTCCTCGCCCGTCACAGCTGTCTTGGTCTTGCCACCAACCAACCACTACTACTACTCGTGTCAGACACGCCTGAGGGGTTGATAGAGCGAGGCGACATGTCTTTTTGTCCAAAAATTTTCGAACCTATTTGTTGGTTTCCCGAGAGGAGAGAGGGCGAGAGTGACCATCGCCATTGCAACTGCTGTTTTCGAGAAAACTACTCTCGGAAAAATACTAAAATTTTGCGTCGCGCTTTGGTTCAAATCTTTCATCTTGACTGGGATTAACGACCTTTTTATAGTCGGGATAAAAGTCGCCGTTTTTGGCGGCGAAATGACTGACGGATTTCCAACTTTTTACACTCATTTGATATTCGGTTTTTTCAGCTTCGAAGACTCGTCGTCGATCTCCTCGGGCATCAGTGAAAACTTTGACGACATCTCGACGGACGACCTCACCGGAAGCTCCCTCAACGAATTCCCGATGACCGCGGCGACGGCCTCCGTCAGCAATGGCACCAAGCTCGGGGCCGACTTGCATCCAATGGCATTTCGGTCTGGACCGTCAAAGTCGAATCATGGACTACGGCAGGTTGGAAATGGTGTTGGGCAATCGGTGAGTTTATGTTGAATTGAATGGTTTTTGACAAACTGCACGGGCTTCTTCGGGGTTTTTGATTGATTAATCTCGCATGAGTCATCTATAAGTTCTCGTCAAAACGCCAAAAGTGCGACAATTACAAGCCCTTTTACGAAATGTCCTTTCAATATTTCAAAAGCTTGCCTTGTTCCGTTGCGCTGTCCATCGGTCAGTCATCGTCGGGCGAAAACGGCGAATAGGTCGACCGTTTTCTCGAGCTTTAGATGAGCAGAGTGGCCGTTGGCATGCAAAGCTCCGGAATGAATTATTCATCAAAGTTAAAATGGGGGCCCGGGACCCGGGTCGAAGCTTCTTTGGTATGCTTGACTGAGTCTTCGCGCGGGTTGATGGCGTTTTGATGCAAGTTTGGGGGTATATTGAGATTATGAAGACTGTAAAAGTTGCTTCAACACTATAACAATATCTTTCAGGCCTCATCAAGCAGACTATATCACACATTGGTTCCCAAGTTGGCCTTATCAGAAGACGGTGACACACTTTCGATCAGTCGACAAGCACAGGGACGAAGTTCGCTGAGATGCCCTCCTACTATGAACAAAACTGGTATGATTTTCTCATTTTGCAAAAGATCACATTACGCAACCTCTAAGCACCCGATTAATTGATTTACCCCTTGGCATTAGCCCTTTCCCGAGCCAAAAGTACCCGCTTTGATTAATTTGAAGCGGATGACTTTGACCATTGTTTTTGAAGACTGCCTTTGGCTGGTGTCAGGTTGCCATTTGACCGTTGTTGCAAAAACTAAAAGACACAAGACAACTGTTTTGCTTCTTTTTACGTTAAAAACAAACATTTATGAGGTGCTTGCCCTGCCATCGTAAAGATAATCATTTTGATGTGGTCGAAAACTTTTCCATGACAACACTGACCATCATTGCGAGCATGTTCACATCAGATTTGAGGGCACCCCATACATACAGAGGCCTCAGAGGGCGTGTGAAATCCCATAATCCCACTTTTCAGCGCTGTATGCGATGTGTCAATCTGCACATGCGCTTGGGTGCTATAAACTGCTAACACCATCGTCTGCCTATCTAGTTTTACAGTTGTTTTGCGTTGTTGCAGGAGTCTATGGTCAGTATCATCCCCCACAACCATCCCATCAACAACCGTATCACGCATCATCAGCGGCAGCGGCAGCCGGGGTGCAGTCAGCTGGAAGTGCTCGCGGGTCGCCATACCATTCGCAGTCCCTGGATCGACGCGGACATCTGAAAGCCGTTTTCGGGAACGAGTCCTCGGCACCAAGCAGCCCGTATCGGCTCTCAGTGGCTTCGGGTTACGCCAACGGAAACAACGGCATCCCGACGGCTTTGTCGCCTCGGAACAGTGCGGGTGGCATGTCTTCCGAGGGGTACGCTAGTGGTCGACAGAGTGCTGCAGGTTTGTTTTTGGGTGCTTTTTGCGGGATTTTATAACTTTTTTTGACTACTAATATTACTCATATAAACTAAGCGATTTCTTTTTTGTTGTTAGCAGAGTGGGTTAACGCGCTACTTTCATAACCCCCATGTCTCGGGTTCGAACCCCATGCCATCCATTTTCTTTTTTAACAATTAACACCCGTTTTACATGCATTTAAACTTCCTTCCAGCTTAATTTCATTGTCATTTCCGCTCTCGCTATGTTTTTCCTCTATTTCTAGCACCCCCGAAAACGGGTTCATCATCCGCGAGACGTCCAACAGCTCCCCAGCGACGTTCATCGTCGTTGTCGCTGGCCTCGGCTTCGGCGAGCATGTCTCGATCGATGGTGCTTTTCGAAAGTGCCGATGGCACTGCCATGCTGCCAGTCAATGGCCAAACAGCAACCATCGCCGAGAATGGCAATGTTTATCGAGAGTTAGCCACATCGTCATCCATGATGACAAACTTGGGATCAGCTTCACCGGGTTCACGACGACATCGAAAGCAGGTCGCTGCCGTTAATATCGATTTCAACGATTACGGTAGCCATGTTGCAGCGAGTTTGCCGGCTTCTCCAGCCAATCGAGGTGATTATCGGTGGAATGGTTTTCGTTTTTTGATGAGTGTGGCGTCTGTCTGTGTTTTTGAAACTGTCTGTGTGAAGAATGCTTTGTTTTGGGTGTCTTTAACAATGTTAACGTTTTTACTAACAAAACTGCAACTACCGTTTTATTGAACTCAACATTTCCCCCTTTCAGGCTCCTTTTCGTCCCGCTCCGAGGCCAACGACGTCTACGCCAACTACCCTGCCCTTCATTTCGCCAAAATGAACAGCCCTGCCATCCGACCATCCCCCCTATCCGCCAAACTTCCATCCTCTCGACCAGTGATATCCCAAGGTGGCTCTGAGCTCTCCCTCGCATCATCCTCCGCCGCCGATGATCGGTACGAGGCTGAAATCCGCAAACTCCACATGGAACTCGACGGCTATCGGGAGAAGATCCACAGTCTCCATGAAAAGAATGACAGCTACAATCAGATCATCCAGCTATTCGATTCCCGCCTCCAACAAATGTTCAAATACTGTAACAAACTGAACCGCCGGTCCCAGCTGAAGGAAGACGAAGTCGAAAAGCTGAAATCCCAAATTGAATATTTGCGAAGCTTAAGCTCCTGTGCGACTCCAATGACCACCATGGCGCACACAACAAACAAGTCGCCTGAGGGCGCAGGGGAGCTTTTACGGCAGTATCCATCCATGGAATCCGTCGCGAGTCACAAGAGCTCCGTGAGCGCTGTTTCATCGAAGGCTGGAAGTGCTTTCGGTGGTAAAAATGGAAAAAAGAGCTGGGTAAGTTGACTTTTTTTATAAAACTGGGGCATTTTTAATAAAACTTTCGTGTTAAGACAGCAAACATGGATAATCAGGTAACTTTGGTCGTTGTAATGCTGTTTTTGTGATTTGAGTTTTGGTCGAATTTTTTTTAGTGTGAAAACTGATTTTGCCGATTTATGTTATCTAATCTTATCTGTGTTTTTCCAGATCCGAAGCAGCTTCAGCCGAGCTTTTACGAAAAAAAAGTCCACCAAAACCAATGGCGCTTCGTCGGATGCCGAAACAGCTTCTCCGTTGCATCGCCCATCCGATGTTCAATCAATAACGAGTGATGAGAGCCGTCCTGGTGTGCCGGATATTTCAACATTGAAGCAGGAACTTCAAGTTAAGGAGGCCGCGCTGACGGATATTCGATTGGATGCGTTGGATAAGGCGCGGGAAGTGGATATTTTAAGGGAGACTGTGGCACGATTAGCTGTATGTTTTTTTGTTGGATTTTAAACTGAGCTGTGATAGTGTTTGTTTTTCAGAACGAAAACAAACTCCTCAAACGAAATTGCACCATGCTCGCGCGCCGCACAGATTCTCGAACTTCATCGAGACAGTCCCTTTCGACGTGCCAAGATGACGATCCGACTTATGATGCACTTCCGCCGTCCTCAGCTACTCCGATTAATTGTGGGTCGTCTGAACGGAGCTTTTCATCGACGACTTCATCATCGAAACGATCTTCTGGAAGCTTGGTTACTCGAGTGGCGATCAGTTTGGAGCCCAGCGGCAGCCTAGAGTTCAATTCTCATCAACATGAGCTGACTATCGGCTCTTTGAGTCCGCCATCCGCCGCTGCCAGTTGGTCGGATATCGATTCGCAGTTGGTTGGGCTTTTAAAAGAGTATCTCCACCGCATCGAATCCGAATCTACTATGGGTATTGACCCCGAAAAGGCTATCGTTGGCTACAAGATTGGCAGTGACTTCATCCGTGATAAAAACTGCCCAGATCTCTTGACCCCCGCAGCCTCCCCTGCCGAAGTCATCGCCCCAACAAAAACCATCCGACTCCGCTTACGAGGCGTCAATCAAGACTCCGTCGATGGCCTCATCGTCGAATCTCTCTTCCCGAAAGCTATTCTCGACCAACTGATAAGACTACTCGAACAGTCGCGTCGATTGGTCATCCATGGTGCCCGGGGGATCGGCAAATCGAACCTCGCTAAAACATTAGCAAAATACTTCTCCCTGAAATTGTCCACCTCCGGCAAGACTGAAAGTATCGTCGAAGTTCGATATCCCGACGATGAAAAGGATAAAAAGTTTGCCCAAACCCAATCAAATCTCCAAGCTTTGTTGAAAAGCTCGACGGCATCCATTATTTTGATCGACAATGTCCATCGAAAGATCATTCCCCACCTTCAGAAGGCATTCAAATGCGCCGAAGGCACTTCCGTCGATGGCGAATTGCCATTCGTCATCTGTACTGTGAATGGTGCCCTTCAAGCTCAAGTTGAAGAAATGCAACGCCTCCATGCCTTCCGTGTTTTCCACCTCACCAATCACATGGATGCCGTTCGTGGATTCATGGGCCGTTATCTCCGTCGTCGAATCGCTGAAGCTGAGCTCACAGGACAATGCCGTTGTGGCCCTGCTTTAGAGGGCATTATTGATTTCCTTGGAAAAGCCCTCGTCGCGATCAATACCTTCATCGATCGAGCCAATGCCCAAGACGAGATTATTGGCCCCCGGACATTCGTCCAATGCCCTCTATCCGTTGAGGCATCTCGTGATTGGTTCATTCGGCTGTGGAATGAGAACCTCGTGCCATACATCCTCAGAGCAGCCAGGAGTACAAAAGCCATCGGCTACAGATCGCCATTGAATGATCCGACGACTTTCATCTTGGAACAATGGCCATGGCCAAACCCCAATGGAAGTGCCGCGGCATTGCTGCAAAGGGTTGTCATTGATTCAGTATCACAAACACCGGAAAAAGACTTCGATCCCATGTTGGCACTCGAGAGGATAGAAGAGAATCGAAAGCTTCAAGATCGACTTCATTGATTGATGGATTCTTTGGATGCTTACTGTTAATATTGGTTTTACATATTGCTAGCCGTTTTTTATTACTGCCAAAACCCAGTGGACAAATGTGTATCTTTTTTTTTGTTTTTTTGAAGAGTTGGTTGAATAAAGTTATCTTTGCTTTGTTTCATGTCGATCGTAAGGTCGTTTTGGAGAAATTTTTACAGAAAATTTAGGTTTATTTTCCATGATTTAAGAAATTTTAACACAAAAACTGATCGAATTGATTCGAAAAGCAATTTCAATATCATTTCAAATGTGGCATCAGATGACAAATCCATCAATCATCAGCCAAAATCATCAAATTGTCTCAAGTCACGCCACTTTTTTTGTTAACATTGTTTACCGTGTCCAACATCCCGAACAAAAAACCAACAAACCTTATCACCAAACTCATGTACTTACCCTACCGTGTTTTGTTTATTGAGCTGATCTCTGCCAACTGACACAGTCCCATCATCAAATTGGTTTTTCATCATTAACACCTCGAACACGTAAATGCCCTGATTTTATGACACCCCTTAACGACTGTTTGACACCTCCTTATCAGATAACAATGCGCATCAACAGGAATGCCTTCTCATAAAATAGCGTTTTTCTCGATAGCTGAAGGCACATATTTATGGCTTTTTGACCGTAATTTTATGATGGCACGTATTGTTGATAACTTTTGAATGTAGTGGTAAGAGGACAGTTGACCTTTTACCGGCTGGGAAAAGGGTACCTATCGTAAAGGAGGTTGGGTTCTTTTGAAAAAAATGGGAGAAGAAGCTGGAAATAAGCGAACCTTCAGAAGTTGGGGGAAAAGGCGGATCGGGGTTGTCTACAGGGGCCTAACCTTTGTCCTTTGTTCGCAATGTGTGATCTCATTGAGCTTGGAATAACTGTATAAAAGTGCATGATGATGCGGATGTTCGGTACTTTTATCACACCAAAAACGTAAAATGGCTTCAGGGGCTTTTGTGGCTATCTGTTTTGCCCTTTTGGGCCTGGCAGCGGCAGGCTGCGGCGATTATTCGGCTGATTGTACGAGTTGTGTGGCGCAATTTGGATGCTTGTAAGTTTACTGTAGTTTTGGGGTTTTAAAACTGAGCTTAAGGGTTCCAGTTTCAATGCCGTCACCAACAACTGCCAATCCCAAGGCCTCTTCAACCTAAACTCCTCCAACGGCACAGCCTTCGTCGATCGGGCATATGATTGTCCCCGGGAGGTGCCAGAGTACGACGACGACTTTGCCCGAAATGTGGCATTTGTCTATGCCGCTGCTTCTAATGGCAATGTACAGGAGATCGAGGCGTGTATGGATAACAGACTTCCTGGAGTTGAAGTGTATTCGCAGTATACTGTGCCCTGTGATATTTTGAATGTAAGGATAAAAACTGCAAACAATGTGAAAAAATGGTTTTTTCAGAGCAACTGCAGTGGCTACATTGCCGTAGACCATGAAAACCAAACGATTACCGTTACCTTCCGTGGCACAAAAGGATCGGCACAGTTCTACTATGAAGCCATCAATCTCATCTTGTACTTGGATGAGGAAGTGGACTTCATCGGCGGCAAAGTATTTACATACTTTTACAATGCGTTCCAAAAATTGTGGGACGCTGGCATTTACCAAGATTTGAAAGATCTTCACGGTAATCATTCGGATTACTCACTTCAGGTATGAAAGTTTTGAAAACTGGGCGCAGTTCTATATCTGCTTTTAGGCCTTTGGACACTCTCTCGGTGGTTCCCTAGCATCCCTGACCGCCCTAGCTGCCGTTACGAACATAACTTTCGACCCCCTTGACGTCACAGTGATTACTTTTGGCCAACCTCGCACTGGCAATGTCGACTACGCCGCTCAACATGATACCTTTGTGCCCAACACCTTCAGAGTCGTCCATGCCGAAGACGTGGTTCCCCAGGCCCCGGTTCGACTCGGCTATTATCACACCGATGCCTACCATCATCGCACGGCCGTCTTGTACAGCGAGGATATGAGTGTTGAAAACAAGACCTATATAGTCAGTCCTCTGCCGGATCCGGTGTTTGGTCTTGGAGCCGTTGATCTCGACAAAATCGATTTGCATTTGACCTATTTCAATGTCGACATTGATACATTGTACCTCAATGGTTGTGTTGAATAACCTCTGAATGTTTGTTTACTTTAAATTGAATAAAAGCAATGTGTTTTGCACGGGTATAACAATGAGGGCAGAAGCAGAAAAGCATGGAAGTTGGTTTACCTAACTTTTGTTATGGGAAAGCCGCACCCCTTGGCATGATGCAACACTTTTGGATGCTCCAGGAAAAGGGGTATCGTGCCAAGATGTTTACGGAATGTGTAATGGTAATGGATGTGGCGTGAAAAAAGTAAGAAAAAGGCTATTGATTGTTAATGAAAAATTGTAATGTAGCAAGATAATTCAAAAACAGATCTTAACTTTATTCATTATACATACTTGTAAACATAGTTAACACCGACAGGGTTAGCAACTTCTTCTTTAACATAAACATGGCAAACATAATAGAGATTCCTGTGATGTTGCGATACCATTTTGAAATACTTCCCGCTGGCACTTTTCGTGGTGTAGTATTTGTTGTGTTCGACCAAATTCTGAACAGTTTTCCGTGGAAGCTGGAAAAAAAATTCCGCAAAGAACTGGACATCCTTCACTTTAGATTCTTGTATGCCAGCGGCGATGAGATTCGGGATTTCGGTGACGATCTTCTCAAAGTGTCGATTCGCTTGTCCATCGGCAAAAGTCATGGCTACATGTAGCTGTTGAAGGTTTTTCCGATAACTGAGGATACCCGCGACGTGGTCAAAGTCGATGAGTCTCTTGATGTTGACTTTGTAGAATTCCAGCGTCAAATGAGTTGTTCGAGGGGAGATGAAATGCCTGTAAAGTTTGTAAAGTTGATAAACTGAAAGAACGTGCTCGGATATGTAAAAACATACTCAAAGCACTCGTCGATCTTAGTGTTGAGAACCAAGACAACCTGTTTGACGGCTGGCATATTGATTAGATAGTCCTCATAATTATGTAGATGCCAGACAACTTGCTTGGTGCAGGCAAAAATGAGATGGTCGAATTCGACATATCCGGAACGCCAAACAATGGAAGTATCGTGGAAGTACTCCAGATTTTGGAGGCGAGCGTACATGACTATGTCTTGGGAATGGACCAAGTCGCTACCTGAAACAAATCAATAAACTGTGCGTTGTTTGGAGGCATGAACTTACTCATTCGGCAATATTTCAATTCAGCGGAGTGATTTGACTTCAAAAAGTAGTACACGGTTCCGACTCCTCTGGCGGCTCTTTGCGCGATTGTCATATCAAAATAACTAAAATCGTACAAACATGGATAGCCGTTCTGAAAATTATATATAATGAAAACTGAGCGCAGTACATTCGTTTGAAAAAGTCAAAAAAAAACTTACGATGAGAAAGATATAAAAGGTCAACGTTTCACTGGCCCCCACGTACGTCAACGACCGTAGAAAATGACGAAAAGCAGTCTTTGAAGCGAGTAAAAACGGGAACAATTGTAACAGTTGAACATTTCGGCCACATTGAACAATCGCTTTGACGGTTTTATCCTTAGATACACGTTCACAGTGGCGATTGATTAGGATTTGATTGAAGATTTCTGGAATGAAGAAGGTAATGTCGGTCGCGGACATGGTGATGGCACTGGCAAGGGTGGGTGGACAAGGAGGGAAAGGCAGCCAGGTTTGACTGCACGCAGTCGATCTGGCTCACGCAGGTTGGTCGATCAATATAAGGCTGGATTGAAAACTGGAGAGAGCAATCGGTTTGCAGAAACTGTGACTATTGTTGAGAAAACGTGAAGCAGAATCAATGCACTAACTTTGATTATGTAATGTATGAAACTGTTTGGTTATTACCTTGACTTTTGCTGTCTTTTTGATATAATTTCTAACATTACTTACATAAATTTCAATCGTTTACAAACATCAAGATTATTAAATTGAATGTAAGGCATAATAGCAGATTTTAAAGTGAAGTATTTAAAAGCCCTGTGGGTGTGAATGTAATTGACCCATCACAAGAATTTTTCTTTCGGTTGGATCGGCTGATCCTTGGTTTTCTGACATGAGCAAAACATTCGAGTTGTAAGCACGCAAGTCGATTGCCTTTTTAGCTTTTTTTGTGCCACATCAGGGTTTAATCCTATTTCGTAGAAGATTTCGTTCTTTGTTTTTTTCGTGTCTAGGTGCAATGTACAAATTATGACAAGTTTTTTTTATTATTATTACTGATAAGCAATAAAAAAGTACAAGCGATACAAAATTTTAATACAAAGTTTACGTTTTCGGCTTTCGTGGGCGCTTCGGCTTCGACTCATTTACACAAGGCTTGCACCGCCAAAACTCGTCGGCGGTGATGCAGTCCCAGTGGGCCCATCGGTGGCAATCGTCTGAATACGCGCATGTAACAATGCACGTTTTATCACCTCTTTTGTTGCAGACTCCGCATGCATCACGGATTCTTTTTGGCTTGGTTGGTTCAGCCAATGGTTTCTCATCTGCCGAGGATGAAGATGAAGGATGCGAAGCCGTGGAGTCAATTTTTGGCGCCTTTTGAGCCGTCGGGCAGTCATCGGCAGCCTTGCGCTTCTGTGCAACAGCATCAGCGGCCTGTTCTTTCGCCTGTTTTCTGGCGATGGCATTGTTCCGTTTTACAAGCTCACGTTCCTTTTTGGCTTCCATTTCGGCAAATCGCGGGTTGCTGGCAGGTTCGGAACGGCGCGGTTTCGGAAGCGGCTTGACGGGAACTACTGGCACGGCCATCGCAGCCATCGACTCATAGAATTTTTGTTCATTTTTTCGCGCGAGATACTTTGACGTGGCGACGGTTGACGGGGCTGCGGCGTCGTTCGAAGTTTTCCTAGGCTTCGGCGGGTTCTGGGCTTTTGGCGGATCTTGGGGTTTCGGCGGGTTTTGGGGCTGCAGCGTGTTTCGGGCCTTGGGCTGCTTCTGGGGTTTTGGCTGGATTTTGGGCTTCAGGTTAGCCAGGGCTTCCATGAGATCATTCTCGGCTTCGCTATCACTGTCCGGGGTCTTCGAAGGCTGTTTTACGGCCGGCACATTCTCCTTTTCCTTCAATTGTTCCAGGAGAAGCGCTTCATCATCATCCTCACTGTCACTGAGCGCGAGATCAATCGACAAATCCGCAGGTGGAAGGGGTTTTGCGAGATCCTTAGACTTTTCCAACGCTGGCAAGTTTTTACGAACGCTCTGAAAAAAGTGTATGACTATTTGTCCCAATGGCAAATAAGGATTAATAAAACCTACCTCCATGATGATTCAGCGATTGATGATCGGTTATTCGGTGCACTGCAGAAAGTGTAGAACGAATGGAATGTCTGAGGCTTGGATTGAGCTAACTCAAAAGGAAGTTTAGCTAGGCAGGAGGAGCAGCAATTAAGCATCCGATATTGGAGGGATACCCCCAATATCGACCGGAGGGTATATCACTCGGAGTTGCGCGACAAGTAGCGGCAAGTGTGATTGTTGTTCGCCGCGGCCATGCGTGGGCAGAGGTTTTCGGAGGGATGCCCTGGCAAGGTGCGGCGATGATTGTTGGGAGTCGGTGTTTATAAGGAGCCTCGAGGGTAATCTTCACTGAGCGGAATCGCAGAAAGGCTATTGGCATGTAACATCCGCAACTCATCAGTCTAGCACCTTGTCATGAACGGATCGAACAAGTATCTTTCGGGATGCTTAGCACTAATGATGATGGGAACCAAGCAAACTCAAGAATGCGCAATTGATTGATTGATTGCTGGCTGTCACAAACTACATACAAATAACAAATTTTCAAAAATGTTGAAATCTGATCTGTTAAATTTAGAGATTTGATGAACCTTCTTTCATCTTTGTGTAAAGTTTTTTTGGAACACACAGTTTTGCTTCCCGACCATCATTATCATTCGGATGTGTCCAGCTTCTTGAAATCGCTAGTGTCGGTTGTTCGACCTCTTTCACGTCATGCTTTAATCCGCAACGTTTTGCCCATGTCCATCACATTAAAAAGTGATTCAGAAGATTTTAAATGCTTTTTTCATCATTTTTTCTCTGTAATGTTTATTCGTTATTCCCAAGTGTCACTATCTACTACGCTCATTCTATGGCTTTGTAGCACTTTTTAACCATAAACTGCTGGTCATCGTTACTAATGATATTTTTAGTCCTGTGGTTATGCTTTTTGTTGTTCGGCAGTTTTGCAGTGGGTTGCAAACAAATTTATATATGTATATTCTTTGTTCGTAACCTACAACTTTTGCGATTTTTAAAACTGTATATAATCCCAAAGGTCGATTCATTTGCAAAACAGCAACCAAAATTCTATTCAACAAGCTAATGAAATAAATTAGTTCCTCGTCTACACTTTGTGATGTGTGATGTTAAAATTGTACTACTGCCACAACCTTTTGAGTTGCTGGAAGTGGTTGATAGCCGTTTCTTCGCCCTTGGTATCGACAACTTGCGTTCGCTTCGATTGCTTGTAACATGTCCAGATGAAGATTACAATGATCGACAAAAACGCGGTATTGTAGCACTAAATTATGTATGCTTAAACATGCTTGTCAAAGTTAAACAAAACTCACAAAGTAGACAAGTTGAGCGCCAACAGCTATGCTAATAATTTTATATTTGACGTAAAACATACCAGGGATTGTACCTGAGGCCGCGAGTATGGTACCTAAGAACAAATAGGGACATAATATTTGTAGTAATTTGATATTGCGGACAAGCTTGTGTCGACTGGATAAGCGATAATTGGAGGATATAATTTTGTGACGGCGTAAGTTGATGATGAGTAAGACTAACTCTGTCTAAAATTTAACAATAAGCGATCAAAGAATTAACATGGTAAACATACCAGGAAACAAACAATGTGTGAAGACATTGTAAAAGCAAATAATGTAATAACTGTGTAGCTGGCTGCAACATTGTTGTAAACAATTTTTATATTTTTGTGAAACTTACAGATGTAAAAAGCGACAGCGATACAGAAGGAAGCCGTAACACAGCCAACGACAGCGAGGTAGCCATGAAACTTTTCTTTCAAAAGCGGATTTTGATTTTTCGTTAATGAGGCGACAGCACAATCAATTGAAATTACCAGTGCAGAAAAATCTATGAATTGACTGCTGACAAGCATGGATGTTCGGAGGAAACCGCCGATTGTTGAGAAAAAGTCTAACCCGAGAAGAGAGTAGAGACTGGTTAGAAACAATGTTAGCGGCATTGTAAACCCCAATGCTGACATGATTGTCAGAAACACTCTAAATACAATTAAGTTTTACATTAAACTGTAAAGTGTGATGTTGAGGCATGCTTACCGTAGTCCCGGCGCAAGTGTCATACATCTTCTTGTTTGTTTTCTAATAATTATCCAATAAAAACCACCCGCAATAAACGGTAGGACACTAGAGAAGCAAATAAACATCAATATTACCCTTTCTTCCATCTTTGGTTTGATCATTATTTGAAAAATTACGAAGAGGAAACAAGTAAACGGGGTGCTAGTGGTATAATAGTTGAAGCGCTATTACAATTTGAGTTCTCATGGTTGTGGCGTGGCCTAAATTCAAATGGAAGTGGCTTTGTTCCCATATCGAAACATACGCCACGCTTTTAATGAACCGATTTACTGACGCATTACGGTAAAAACGGGTCAAAAGGTTACACAAAACCCCCCTATTAAGTGGGAATAAAAATATTTTTCATAATGACTTTCTAGTTGGCACATCGAAATCAAAAACCACATTACACAAACTGTTCATTTTAACGAAGGTTTTGCTTGTCAAAAATAACTAGAAATACGTCATTGGACGGCACGAAGTGAGATGCCCGCCAACGCGGAACTTTGAGCTGCATAGCCTGCGAAGTTGACGTTACTGTATTTTGCACAAAAACTGTAATAAATGAACGAATTAGTAAAAGGATAATGACAAATGTTTTGGTTCAATGGTAGCACAATTTGCCAGTCGATAATGTTATCGACTTTTTTGTATCTGCGTAATTTACTTTTTTGCTCTTTTTTTTTTGATTCAATAAATCTCAACCCCGTTCTCGCAACTGTTTCTGAACCCCGTTTAAGGTCGAAGTCGTCGTTTGTCGGCACACTCGATCATGTTGCGCATGACCGGAAACAGTAATCGCGGGTGTGTTTCATTGTCATGAATCTTGTCCCGCCACAGTTGGACATCGCTTGAGCCGAGACGCTCAACTTGAAGTGTTATCCGATTATCGCCTTCCGGAAGCGCCCATCGCTTTGAAGACGGGTTTACGCAATGATCTCGAGACTTCGGAACACCAAAAGTGGATACTTTATGCTTTTTTTTTTGAGTCGCATTCACAATAAAAAATAAAAAATGGTTCATAAGAGTTTACGCTTTGCCCAACGTCGCTGACGTTGTTTATAAAAACTACAACACATACATATATGAGATGTGATTAACTCAATTGCAAAAACTGTTATCCTTTTTTATGCAACCAAACTTTATTTACACTCCGCAAACTCATAACAACAGAAATATATATCATATATATTATAATAAACCCCTCCAAAGTTGTAAAATGCCCAATTTCAAACCCTCTGCCCCCATCCAATTAGCATTTACAGTGCCACAGATACCCAAAACAATGCCATAACTCAAAAAGAAGCCCCCCTTCCATGTGCGCAATTGTATCAAATTGCCCTTCTCGTGGTGCTTTTTTTACGATTGCCCGAGACACCGAGAGTTTCGAAGGCTTGTTGAACTAATTGCGCAACGGATAATCCAATCATGTCGAGAATGGCCCGGGCGTGTTTGCGCGTCGTTACATAAATCAGGTGTGCCTACAATCGGGCACTGTATGTAACAAATTTGAGGTTGTTGGCAGTGGCAACTGAAGAAAAGTATCGCCAACTCGGAGCTCGGGCCTCGGGCCTCGGAAGCATGGATTAACTTTATCCCCAGCTTAGAAGCAAGGGTGCTAACGAGTTTGACACCGGTATTTACTGTAAGCAAAAGCAAACAGGGGTCATTTTAAGGGATTAACCGGTTGCGTAATGGATTTGACGTGTCAGGAGGGTGTTAATCGGGTTGTTTAGGGCTTGATCAACATGGTTTTTGGATGTTTTTTTGTTTGGATTTCAAAACTGAGCCACGGTTAATGATCGTACCCCCATTCATGCCATTGTCCCCACAGCTGATCCCCTCACACACTCGAATCCAAGTGAGTTTGCAATTCATTCATTTATTTCGCGCAAATTGCCGTTGTTGAAGCCCTCAATCAAACTCCAATTTCGGAGATCGTCACTTCCGTTAGTCTACGATGTACTCGACAACTTTCCTACCCTTGACAATGATGCCACCGATCATTGTCGACTGTCAAGTAGTTCTTGTGCGCGAACCCATGAGTACTTGACAACTGCCTTGCCTGTGCCCTCCGTGTCCTCGCGTGTCTATGCAATACACACTTCATTTGCATGCCATAAACTGAATCGCTCGTCGTTGTCATTGGAATTATACGCGTCAAAACGAGGGATGAGCACACTTCTGGAGGGGGCTCTTCTCGACATGGGCACTCAGCAGGAGGGCCATGTCGATGGATTGTATTAGGATGTCCATTGGTTGTCCAAGAGTCTTGATGTTCTGTTATTTATGGGGTTTAGGTGCCTCCGGTTTTGCTTAACTTTGCATTTATCAACTTTTGAAATTGAACAAAAACTGGCGGACTGACTGCCTCATCTTCACTGACCCCCATCCACGTCCCCCTAACCCCAATCAAAGCAATCCCCCCATTTTTCATAACCTTGCCGCAGAGAAGGTCATAAAGCCGTAAATCAAGGCTTGAAATTGTCCTCGGACGACGATGGCACTACTATGTAGCGACAGGTACAGACAGGGTCGCCGCCACTGCCGTCGATGCCGCCCCGGCCGTCTTGAAGTTTGTAAAAAGAGCTCGAGCTCCACAAAGCCGCGCACGGCGGCATTGCTTGCAATTAGTCGTGTGTGGCTAGATCCGCGCTTCTGATTGCCGACGATCGCCCGCTGACTAACTGAGGACACGACATATGGCACCCGACCGGAATCAAATTGAACAAAGGACAGGTGAAACTGACACAGATTAGCGCCTTTGATGAGGACAACAGAGCTCACAAAATGAATGATGTATGAAAACTGTGACGAAAGTGTTAAACGGGAAAAGATTTCTCAAAAGTTTAAACAAGATCATTTTAGAGCCTTTTTTGGTGTTTCATGCCATCGAAACCCCTCAAAATCCGTTATCCACCCCCTCTCCCCTGCTATCCATTGTTGCGCGTGCGTGTGCCCCACTGAATGACATCCATTTTCTCACTCGATCCAGTCTTTTGTTAGAAAAAAGTACATTCACACCATCATGGATTTGTGAGTTCATCCACGACTTGATCCTGATCCGTAGTAATGCCATGCATGCGTGCATGCCATCCAATGAATAGGATGTGAATTTCGGGCTAACTACCAGGTTGGCACCGGAAATCGCGCACTTTTTTGTTTGATTGGGCATGGCATTACTTACTGTCGACAACGGCTATGAACACCCTAGTCGAACGATGTATGGCATGGTCAATATTGTCATGCTGCACCTCACAATGGGCACGGGCACTCAGTTAGGCCACCAAATTGAAATACGATACACTAAAGCCCCTCGCAAAGCTCATAAACGTTTGCTGGGGTGGTGAACTCGGATCCCGAAGTGCTTGAGCACTCAGTTAGGGCTGTAAACGAGAATGCGTGATCTCGATGGATGGCTGGAGCTTCGAAAACAGACAAACAAACTCGGGTTGTATCGGTTTTGGAACATCTGCTGTTGGGCAAGGCGCTAAACTGTGGGCTGGGGTCCACGCGTCTTGCGCAATCGGACCGTCGATCGAGATCCTTAGAAGCTGGACCAATAAAAGAGAGGTCTATCGGGCCTATCGGCAAGAAGGGCCAAATTGAGTAGTGTCCTTTTTTGATTGCAGACTGCGCAGGAGGGCTCAAGGATCAATATAATCGCGATCGGAACAATACAGTAAGCAATTTGTGAGCCGATTGCGTGGATAATTTTGGTGGAGGCATTGTGGAGGATGGAAGTGGCAATCATATGGGTTTTGGATAAACTGGTAGGCCTGATGGAGGAAGAAAGGTGATTCAAATCCACTCAATCAGAAAAATGGCCAAGTATGAGCACTTGAAGTTCCCATGGGTATAAACTGCCATTTTATTGTATGACTGTAGTGACTTTCGCGCACTCATTATTCTTTCCTCCGTTGATCCAGTTAAGCTTGATCTGCCCTTCCGGGCTCATTCAAGCATCGACACAATGGCCGTGGCCATATTGTCCCCCTGCCTTCAGCTTGATCCATTCAATGTTTTGCCAAATCCGCGAAAAAACTGTACTTCTCTTCCAACCCCAACAATGCCCGATCGCGTCCCCATTGTGCCCTCGTCAAGACTGGTCGCAACGCATGCCATGCCATTTGTGGCCACGACACACTGCCAATTACCGAATCGGGTCAAACTTTCATTCAACTTTTTTTCGCACTCTAAAAACTAACAATGAAAACTGTGCATGACAAACTATCAACCATTATTTCGCTCATTTTGACAACCATTAGAATTTCGCGCAAAAAATGACCCTCATCAATGTCACCTATGTCTGTCTGTACATACTATAAATGGCACAAATGTGTTTTGACTAATTTGCCTGGTCATGCAATTCCATCAAAATGCCAAACGGCACCCCCTGCTGGGTCGAGAGGGCCTCCGGAAGTGTCGATCCTTGTGGTCTTTTCCTTGTTTCGATTGATGGCGCCACGAGCCGGAGTTTAGTTTAGTTTATGTCATGCAAATGAGGCGAGGGGCAACAACGGCCATGGCAATTGACAAACTTTTTTATTTGTTGACCTTTCGGAAGGGTTTCGCGCTTTGGTTGGTTCGAACCGGTCTTAAATTGACTTCAATTTCGGTTCCGGCAACGATGGTCAACAATGGCATCAAAAAAGGAGTCTTTTTGCGACTTTGGCATCAAATCGCGGCTTTATGAACTTAAAGGAGGTCAGGAGGTCGTTGCGCGACTGAAGCAGGGAGTAAAAATCGGAGGCGAATGGCACGGCACACATATTGCATGCGTTTTTGGGGCCAGGGGTAATATGATCGGGGCTTTCATGGGAAGTGAATAAACTGAATCGTATGTGGAACGAGGTTATCACAATCAAATTTCATGATTCGTGGTGAGACAATTTTTGGGGTACGTGGTTTACTCGACAGCTCTAAAAATCCGATTTTTACAACAAACCCCACCCGCCGCCGTTCATTACTGTCATGAATCACTCGTTTTTGCACAGTTCATTGAACCCCTGGCACATCCTTGCCAACGAACATACATATAAACCTCCTCGGCCGGCTCCGACCCGCAATCAACGCTTTTTTTCGGGGCAGCAAAGAGCCTTCCGTTTCCTGCGCAGCGGAAACGTAAAGGCCGTCTCCATGGAAATCCATCAAAAAACCGCTATACCTCGAAATGACTACGACAGCTCCTTCTTCGTCCCTTCGGTTGGCCCTACATTTTCGGGCAATCGTTCCAAGACGATGGGCGCCTATTTTCTATTTTTTCATGGTATAGCCGTAATTACCGGGTCAGAGGAAAGGCTGGTGAGTCTGGGCTACATACATGCACATTCACATTCACATCAAAAGACAGCCAAAGGGGTCGAAATGTTGTTGTTATCGATGGGAAGGAAATGGATGTAAAAAAGAGGGGCATTGTCCGAGGAGGTTTGGTTGGGGTGGATGGATAAAAACTGGTGCACAATTGTTTTGTGAATATATATATATTTACAACATAAACTGACGGTTGAGTTTGTCCGAAAGTCATCGCATTTGAAAACAAGCTCCGCGTGCATGTCGTGTTCAAATGTCCCATGTACTATGTATATCGGGTCGATCTCATTCCGAATGCATGCAGAATTAGACTTTTTGATGGCAACCAAGGCTCATTGGACATGGCCGGTCACGAAAAGCCGATCTCGACGGCCATCCGTCCCCCTGGAGACTAAACCCTCTTCCCTTGGCCACGGCACTGTCTTTTTTTCGAAAAAAGAAGACATGCCTGTGAGATGTGAGGAGTAACGGTGTCGTCCACGATGGTCGCGGATAATTGGATTACTTGGCCCTCTCTTGAGAATGCTTAAAAATCGAAGACGGCTTCAAGTGCTTCATTCGTTCGTCTTCGTGCGACCTATGAGCCCATCCCATCGATCATACCGTAGCGACTGACGATTTGGATACATGGAAATGTGATCAATGTGCTTCATAGTGACATTAATGTTTCAATTGTTTTATTAAACTGTCCTTTAAATGGAATATGCGATAAAAGCTATGAATAAAGATAAGGCTAACATAAAACAACTCCCAAATAAGTTGGTTTTTGTCTTTGATATAAAATATTGACTATAATAAGGCATGGTAATGGGGATACGCAGTCACAACCATAAAAGGCAAAGTTAAAAGACACAAAATGATGTGGCGCCAACAGAAGTTAGCACCTATACCCGTAAAAACTGGAAATCTTATTGACATCACATCGATGTCACATAGTACTGACCATTCTGGCACTGACCAAAGTTTGGTGACGTTTTCCATGATGCCATTTGATAGTACATCATAGAATTCGATGGAACATTCATTGGTTGCTGATAAGTCGGGAAGTTCGGAGACGGGTAGCCCGAATCATAGCCGCCATTTTGGGGTTGTCCATTGGATGATACTGTCATCTGGGACGGTGAAGTCGGCTCAGATTTAACCGAAACTGCGTAATTTTCGTAGTTTTGGTGTTGGTATTGGGGCTCGGATGAAACGGAGGAACTGTCGGTCGTCGAAGTGTTTTGTTCCATGTCGTAGGTGTTGTCTTCGAGCTCGAAAGCGAATTCCGGGCAGTCGAGATTGTTCAAAAGTTCGGTCAGATGCTTGACATAGGCTGTGGCCAACTTGAGGGTTTCAACTTTGGAGATCTTCTTGTTCTTGACAGGCGGATAGGATGTCGTCAGCTTATGGGCCAAAGTCCGGAAGCCATTGTTGATCTGTTCGACACGCTTGCGTTCACGGGCATTTCGACGGGTCACTTGATCAGGGGACTTGGTTTTGTGGACCGGTGATGAAGTTTTGGATGAGCGAGTGGAAGTTACCGGGGCCATTGTTCTTTCTGGAAAGGGTTTGATTAAGATGGAATACGGTAATACAGTAGGGTAAGTTTAACGCGAATGAAAACTGTATAGTATCGGCTAAAGAAGAGTTCAAGATAAACTTTGTCACGAACCACGACCTAAGTAAGCCTAAGGGAAGGGACCCGACGAGGAGCCAACCTCACCCCACGGCACGTGCCGGCCGTCGACTGAAAGCAGATGCAGCTGCTACTGGCTCCGGTCACTCGGGGCTGCGCCCGCGCAAATCGCGAATTTTACTCGAGCATGAGGAGGGCGGGACTGACTGGTCGCGCAAGTCTCAGAAAAAACATTATCCATCTCCAGCCCCAAAAATGGAATGTCTGAGGGGAGGGCTGGGCATCAGAGGGACATGTATCTATCTTTTGGGTTACATTCAACACGCAAGTTGGATCAGTTTCAATGAATCGAAGTACGCCCTTTGAAAAGTAGGCGGAGCTTATCAAAAAGTGATACAAAAAACTGCCTTCCGACCATATTTTTAAAACCTTTACTCATATATGTTAAACAAAAACTGGTAAGAATAATAGTAAACATACAGTACTCTAAAACGTTCACCATGACCCCAAAGCAAAACCCAATTATTCCGCCGCAAAAATCCACAAAGAAACAAAACAAGGCCCCAACTGTGCCGAAAATCAAAAAGCCGGTCAAAACCAATTCCACATATTGTCCGGCATGGCATGCTTTGTATTGTGGTGGCTCAATTCTTCCGCCGATTGACAGTCGAGAAAACACTTGTGTCGCGCAGGCAGCTACCCGCTCTCGCGCTTCAATGGATTTCCCGAAGCCCTTTTTTTGGCCTTTGGCTGACTTCCCTTTGCCTTCGAGAGGCGAGAGTCCACTTTTCAAAAGCGGCTTCACAGCTGGAAGTGTCTCTGTGGCGGTCATCTCCCCTTGGTTCCCTTTTTTGCCGATTGACTTTAAAAGGTTATCGGGATTATGCTAATGTAAGGAGAGTCGTCGAGCTAAACGGCACATTTAGCAGCATATATCTATCGATGTCGTGTGCTCGTGCTTGTGCGCAGTGGGAAGTCAAAAAAGAACATAGAGCTCCTATGGCCTCAATCTGTGCCAAATATGGGTCCAGCTGAGATCGGCATTTCGATAAAAAGGGTTGTTAACACCTCTAATTTGAGGTGGGGACTCTTTTTGGGGCCAATGCCATTGTTGTAAACAATAAAGCGCACAGCACGGTGAAACAGGTGTTGCAAAAGCTGTCCTTTGATGAAGTGGATAAAGTTAAGGTCGGCACACTCCGACTTGGAGTCCCTTCAAAGAAGCCGATTCCCGCGCGGACTTATTCCAAATCAACTCAAATCAGCCCCCAAATCAAATCAAAATTCACTCCATGGGTGGCAGGTTGACATCGCCCATCACCACCGACTTCAACTTTTCAAATTTCGCACTGTTTCAACTCCTGCGGAACCTCTTTGTCTTCCCAAGTGTGTGTGGTTAATCGAGTTAGACATCAAACTTGACATTCGACACGCGAGTGACGATCGCCAGCCACCCCCTAGGGGAGTCTGAGTCTATTCGATCCCTTTAGGGCTTTGTTTTCGATCCAGAAGTGTGAAAAGTGTGAATGACACCTCTTTACACCGTTTTTTCGAACCAGGTTACCCGGTTTTTAGCCCAAATAAAGGCATAAAGAAAGACATAAAGAGAGCTTACAGTAGTTTAGCGCGCGTAATATTAACACCGCGGGGAGCTAAAGAGCTAAAGGGTTACAAAGCGGTCGTAAATATAGGTTATTGGGCCACTGTGCATCTTTGAAAGCTTCAAGGACGCTTCTCTTTTTGAGCTTTCGGGATTGGAAATGGTTTACAATTAGGTGGATGGTACCGTCTTCAAAGGAGGGCTAATCTGGTCGAATTTGAAGGTTTTTTAAACTGGATAGCATCCGATCCAGTTATCATAATTTGGTGACGATCTGATTCCTTTTTATGTTTATGGCATCGACATCAATCACACTGAGCATTGGACATCCTTTAAATCTTAAAACGCTGGAGGCTCTGTAAACATCTATTGTAGCCCAGGATGGATGGAGGGGAACGGCAGACAGTGTCTAGATGCATCCTAGATGGGCTCCGATATTTCGAAAACAAGGCCATTGTGGCTTCAAACAGCCCTCGAAGGAAAGAATGGCGGTTGTAAGACGGGGGGACAGCGACAGGGGCCAAGACCTCGGGTGTCAGCAAGGCCATTTCGAAAACGGAGTGACAGCCGATGTCCTTGGCTATGGGTTGGATTGGCCATCAGCATGCGCAAATAGCTGGCTGCTAGGAGGACCATGGAGGGCATGACGGGATTTTATGTTTTGGTGGGGGGTTTGGATTGAAAAAATGTGATTTTAAAACTGAGAGTCGTTGACGTACATATTTGTCTCAAAAGTGCATAATTACAGTAAACTGTGAAGTCACCGAATTGCTACCAACTTTCCATCTGTGTTTACCAACCACCCTTGCCTTGCTCTCTGTACTTCCCCGCCATATTGCGTATCAGCTGCGCGACTTTTTTTGCATGCTCAAGCGCAACATCAAAAAGAAGAACCGCCACCGATCCAGTGAGTCTAAAATGTACAATAAGACCGTGTGTCAACAACTGCTGGCTGGCAGGCTGCCACTTCCCTAAACCCCTAAAGTCGACTCGGAAAAAAACCGGTAACTTGGAAACGGCTGGAACGGCAATGGCACACTTGTTGGTTGGATACAGCCGGTTTTCGCGCCTTTTAGTCGAGTCAAAGACGCCGCCAGCTCTCGGCACTAATTCGGTTCGAACACGACTACTTAGGCGCCGGGATCAGCCGATGGTGCGCGTGGCGATCGTAAAGACTGGCATCTAAAAGTTGTTCGAAGTCCAAGCGACCGACCGACCGACCAAATGCATGCACCCATCAAAGGCACCGCCGCCGCCGACGGCAGTCAAGATTTGCAAATATTTCGCGCGTCAGGGTGGCTCGGATTAGATTAGCCTGCCAAAGTCAAGTGTGTGCGTGTGGGGGGCACTGTATGAGACTCCTGCCGTGAACGATGGCATAAAATTGGAAGGAAAAGTTTAGCGGGATCGGTGGCGGCGTGCTTTGTGGCTTGGATGTATGCATATTATGGAGATCTTTTTTGTAAACTGAACTTAAAAGATGCTGTTTAACTTAGACAACCTCAAAATCAACTAAACCCTCGACAGTGCCATCGAAATCCCCCATAAGACCCCCCGCTAAGCTTGACCGCACGCGTCAGTCGTGTGGTTAATGCCATTAACGCCGATTTGCCCCATTAGTGACAGTGCGTCGATCTCTAGAACTGATTGTTTTATGTTCCTTGGAGCACTAAATGCGTTAAGAAACTATCTGCACAGATTTTTAGCGACGTACTGTAGACCATCTGTTAAGGCGCACAAACAGGTCCAGAAATGGCTGCCGTATTTGAAAGTGGCAAAAATGTGCGCAGTTGAAAATTTTATAAAAAATAAACTGCGTGTTTTTAGTAAAGTTATAAAAGGTATTAGATTACGTATTGTATCCAATGATGAATGACCCTAAACGTCAGATTATATGTCTAGTTTACAAATAATGCCAATACAGGTACACTATGACAATATTCGTTCCCGCGAGAGTGTCCCGAGTAAACAAAGCCATCAATTAGCGCATCACGGCGACCTGGTTGTGCCAATAAAAACTTTTTTACGGGCGTTTAGGTTTCATTGTGTTTGCTAATTTTGGTATTATAAATTAAGATTGAAAACTGGTCAAAAAAAAGTTCCATGATAATAATTCTAAAAATGATCGCTTCAATGTAGTCAATTCACCTGCTTCTTCCTCCACAACCACACGACCTCATCCCGCTTCGACAGTGCCATCAAAATCAAATCCAATGAGACCTCCTGCTAAGCTTCTGCGCGCACACGTGCCAGTCGTGTGGTGGTCAATGCCATTAACGCCGATTTGCCCCATTAGTGGTAGTGCGCGGGTTTGTCAACCTGATTGTTTTTCGATTCCTTGAAGCACTGTACAAATGAGTCATGAACCTCTCTTCTGGAATACTTATGTCGATCTCCCTCCTGTCCATCAATAATCCATAAACGCGTTTATGTGCCATTCATTAGATCGACAAGGGCATGCACACATTATTTATATCAGAATGATACAGAATGGATGGACAAATACGATTACGATGTCAACCTGGTTTTGAAATGTGCCAGCTGGTCGTGATTGCGGATTTTGGAATGCAACGGCATTTTTTGGTAAAAATATAAACTGTGAATTGTAGAGATCTTATTGCTTATCTGAATACATTTTTCAACTAACAACAAAACAGTGTCCCGACCCACATCCAATGCTCAGGTATTGAGTGGTATCCGGTGATGGATGGACATTAAATGCCAGATTATATGACCAGCTAACAAATAATGCCATTACAGGCACACAAACAATGGCGAGATTCATCGACGGGAGTGTGTGCCGAACAAACAAAGCCATAAATTAGCGCATCACGGTGACCTTGTTGGGTAAACAAATAAGTCTTTATGGGCAGTTGCAATGTAAGGTTATTTTTATTTATGTAAACTGCAGATTATCAAGTGAAACAATTTTTGAAATGAAAGCCCTCATAAAATACAAAAAAAAACTGGAAAGATAAGTTATCCAAGACCATATCCCATTCCAAGTCCAGCCAAACCACCAAGCCCGTTGGGGATGCATCGCCCCAGTTGACAAATCATGCCTGGAGGGCATGTAGTCAAACCGGCACACGCGAACGTTGAACTGAACATGTTTTGCACGCAAATGCCACTGATGCAGTATTGGCCGATCGGGCACACAGCTCCGGATGAGCAAGCTGAAATGAAAAGTTTTAAACTGTTGTAGATTCGAGAAATCATCGTACAAGTCCTCTGCGAAATCAATTGACTACCCATATAGGCAACATTGCTCTGACTACAGAATCCATTCACGCAAATCTGTCCATTCAGGCAATCTTGCATGAGTGTGCAGGTCTGAACACCAGTCACAACTTGGCCATCGCCATACATGCTTGACGTGAGGGATGAAACACAACGGCCTTGTTGGCAGTATTGACCCGCGATACAGTCTTCCGTTTCGGCACAAACTAAAATAAACTGTTTTAATAACGTTCTGAATGAATCGGTGGTTTTTTCTATCAGTATCCACGAAATTAGTCCAAAAAACTTTCGAAAGCGCCACAATACAGGTCAGTAAAAAAACGATAAACTCGTTCCTGCGTCATCCCCATCCGAGTGACAATTACCTTTGTCCGATGATGGGATTGCGCAGGCTACAGACCGGTGAGTGGCGTCGTCCAGGTATCACTCCAAAAAACGGGATTTGGACATGCGCGCGAAAGTGAAATTTGGAGAGAAAAAAGTATACAAAATATTTGAAAACTGAGTCAACAAAATGGATTAAATGCCAAAAAACACCTACGTTGTCCACTGCCCATGGACCCCGACGAAATCCCCGCCGCCAAACCGCTCGCAGTCTCAAGGGCATCAATGGCCGAAACGGCACCATAGCCGCCACTTCCAATTCCACCGTAACCGAGGGCATTGCCACCGTAACCGCCGCCGTAGCCTCCGAGTCCGCCATACGTGCTCAATCCACTGTAGTCACCATTGCCGACACCCCCAACGGATGCCGTACAAATGCCATTGATGCAATACTGACCGAAGGGGCACGAAACAAAGCGACAAACATCGGGATTGTAGCCGCGGAGGGCGGTGAGGAAGTTTGAGCCTTGATAGAGTTGGAATTTACTGAAAACTGCAAATTTGTGTCGTCAGTTGATTGTTTTAAGCTTACCTTTCTTGAAATATCGAGCAAATGATAAACAAAAGTAAAACTTTCTGACGTCGAAACATGGTAGAAATTTTCACTGTTAAAGCGAGTAACAATGGGATGATGGAACGAATTCCAGGCAGTTATGCAATGCAGTTGTGAGGACCCAGGCGCATCCATCCAACCTGTCCATCATCACGGGGTCTGTTTTCTCGTCACGCATGGATGCGTCCCTCCGGTTGGTGGGGCCATAGAGCCGGATTTATGAGTACATCGTTACGGATTTTGTTTGCATCAATGATCGATTTTGAATTGACCGGGATCTTTAACGATTGGATATTTTTTTATGAGAGGTTTTTTGGAGGCTTACAAGGTTATGGCCTTTTTGGTCTGATTTTAATGGTATTGGACTAAAAACTATTTGATATCACGAAGGCTTAGCTAACTGTGAGATTGTTTGGACTATTAAAAGTAACCGTAATGTTAGATTACAAAAAAACTGTCATTTGGAGTATTACTTCCAAGCTTCAAAGCCCGCCGCCACCGATCCCGCTAAACTTTTCCTTCCAATTTTATGCCAGCGTTCACGGCAGGAGTCTCATACAGTGCCCCACATGCACACACTTGACTTTGGCAGGCTAATCTAATCCGAGCCACCCTGACGCGCGAAATATTTGCAAATCTTGACTGCCGTCGACGGCGGCGGTGCCTTTGATGGATGCATGCATTTGGTCGGTCGGTCGCTTGGACTTCGAACAACTTTTAGATGCCAGTCTTTACGATCGCCACGCGCACCCCCGGCTGATCCCGGCGCCTAAGTAGTCGTGTTCGAACCGAGTTAGTGCCGAGAACTGGCGGCGTCTTTGACTCGACTAAAAGGCGCGAAAACCGGCTGTATCCAACCAACAAGTGTGCCGTTCTAAAAAACTGTCTTTTTGATACTTGGTTTCTGAGCCCATGGTGGATACAGTGTTAGGGACTGTTGTGCCGTTTTAGATGGCATTGTTTGAAAAAACTGCCATATTGTCAAAGAATGACTTCCTGATCGAACCCCTCAGACACCCACCCCAGCCCACGCCAATACAAACCCCAACTGAGTTAACATTAAGCATGCTCCTGCCCGATCGCCGACATTGATGATGACAACCGCCTGAGGCAAACCGGGCTCCCCCATCCCCCGGGTGGGAAGAGACGAAACCGGACACGTTTGGCGTTCCGTGGCAATGAAAAGCTTGCGGCAGGACGGGCAGGGGCAATGAGGAGGGGGAAGAAAAACGGCGCAGAAAGAAACGAACGAAGGAACAAAACAAGAATCAAAACCGGATAGCTTGAGGCGATGACGCCGCCACCGACACAGACAAAACTGGAAAAAGAGTTCGTCGCCGCGATGCACGAACACGGCGAGGAAGCACCGTCAAGCAAGAAGCAACAAGTCTCACGCCTGACACTGACTGGGATCATCATCAACGATAACGTCGACATCGAACGCGAATTCGGTTTTGCCGGAAAAGACCTTGATTGAGACACATGCCTCGAGGCACTAGAGGCATAGGGTTTGGGCTGGGCGTCTTCGAAAACGGTTCGGTTTTGATGCGCAACCCGGTTGATATGGGGGGAAAATAGCCTGAGGCGTCAGTGGTGGCAGCAGTGGCAAGTGTCGGCTGACCCCGTGACTTCTGCCTCCGTGACTAACACTTTAGAGTCCTTCGCTTTTTTTATCAATTGGCCAAACGTATGCATACATACCTTCTAAAACAGCCAAAAACGATGGGGGATTCTTATCGTATGACTCGCCGCGCCGCGACTGTCTTTCATCGCTAAACTACACCCGTGAGCCTATTGTTTACCCTCAAGTTTGGTGACCCCACGCGGTTCGACGTTTTTTACGTGATCTGATCAATTAGCAAAGGTTAATTAGAGGGTTTTCGACACGTTTATTATGTTTGTCTATGTAAACTGTACATGACCCTGAATCCCGCCATCCACCCCACCCAAAGCCGGCTTTCACCCCATCTTCCTTTCCTTCGAGAACGCCATGCCCTCCGGCTATCCAAAGTCAATCCAATTCATCCCAGAATCCCTGTCTCTAGCCAGGCAGCATTGCGCAGCATTACAGCAAGGTCAGTCGTGTCTGCGCGGAAGCAACAGCTCACGGAATCCGTGTATTATTGCTTGTAAGTAATCCCGTTTTTTTTCCTCCTCGAAACGCTAGCGCTTCCCTTTTTGGCGGCGCCGCAGCTACCAGAAGTCCAACCAGTCTTTTTCCCTAATCGTTTGATAGCCCGCGCGGATCTTCGTTATCCGTTTTCAGCCCCATCCGAGCGGGGGGCGCTTTCACTTCTTTTCGTGTTCGGTTTTTCTTTTCCTTCGTGTCTTCTTTGCGGGCGTTCTTTATAACTGATTCCTAATGTCAAGGTTAACCATTGTATGTATTTTATAAACATTTAAACGGTTACTTTATTTAGCCATTTAACCATGGACGATCCCGCCTCGCCGGGATATGTCCCACCTGGCTCAAATCCCGACGAACATCGACCCCCAACCTTTAATGAGCTGCTCATCCATGAAGTTCGTGCCCATCCCGAGTTGTATGATCAGCAGCATCGGGTTTGTACTGATAATGGGGAGCGGAATTTGATATGGGAGAATATTGCGGCGTCGATTGATGATACGGTTACGGGTTTGTTGAGGGTTTCAAAACCTGGATGCCTTAGTTATGAATTGTAGGTGAATTCGCCAAAAAACGATGGCTCCAAATGCGAGACCGCTACCGAAAGGAGCTCAAATCATCGATCCGCAGTCGAACCATCCCAAAATGGCCATATTACTCGAAACTATCCTGGCTGGAACCCTTTTTGAAGGAAAACAAACCCGGTGCCATCTCAGCGAGCTTTATCGGGCATGGATTTCCGAGTTTTGATGCATCTGAGGCGGCACTGGGGGAACAAAGTAGGTTTTAAACTGTCCCCAGCAAATAATTTTTGAAAAAGTACGGTAACAATGTCCAACATAACCCATTTTTTACCGATTTCTGATCTATCAAAAGACCCCCAAATACCTCTACCTCCAGTTTCCAAGTGTGTCTATTCTGTTTTTGTCGTCGTCGGAGCCCACCGAGGCCTTGAATAATGTGTTGACGCGCTTCTCGGTCTCGGTGTGCTCCTTCTGGCCATGTGATATGGCCATACCCTTGGTTGGGCCAGGCCAGGGGTTCCTAACTAATATCTGACGAAATATGCTGTTCTTGTTCTCATCGGGTTTTCAGACAAACTCATCGACTTTTCGAATTACGCGGCCGCGAGTACGCTCTTTGAGAATATTATGGCGGCGTCGGGGAATTTTGGACAACTTGGTGATTGTGAGTTTTTGTTTTTTGATAAACTGATCCGAGTTGCGCGGTTTTCAGGCAAGCCAACCCTTCTCTCCGGCGAATTCTCCCCCGACAGTGCCGTCGCCTCAACCAGCGAAGACGGCGATCAGCGAAACTTTCAACCCTCATCATCCATGGAACGCCCGGATTCTGGCGATGGTGGAGGCCTTCTAAATCCCTACAATTCCACTGCCGGCTTGCTAGTAAAGCTGGAAGCGATCAATGCCGCCGCAGCTGCAGCGACTAATGACAATCAGCTAGACACCAAACTCCTAAATGCTATCAGAGGCGTCACAGCAGCGACATCACCCCCATCTATGCCATCGATGGCCCTCCGAAGCAGTAGCCTTGTCTCCAATGCATCGGGGACCTCATCTTCGACGAATACCAATGCCCGAACCCGGAATCCGCCATATCTCGTGCGTCGGGGCGGCGGTCTGAAAGTCAAACCGACCAGTAACAACAACAAAGACCTCCGCAAAATCGTGACCCCATCTCGTGACACCCTTGGCCAAGTCAGCCCATCACGATCGGTTTCGGAATCCAGCACGAGTGACACGTCTTCAACGCGCAACGCAACCATGACCAATGCTCAAAAAATTGATGCGATAGAAGCCGCTTTTGCGGCCAAGGAATGGGCCAACGACGAGGACATGTTGTTCGCGAGGTTGGTCGTGGTGCGCCTCAAGAAGTTTGCTTCCAAAGAACGACGCGGGGTTGGTTTTTTCATACTTAACTTTTAAAAACTGTAGTCGTTGTTGTCATTGAAAGAGTGCCAAGATCTATTTGTGGCATTTTCAGATCCGCGCCCGTATCAGTGAACTCATAGACGAAAAAGAGGAGGAAATAGAAGTCGTCAAAAAGATGATGCCTCCGATCATGCCATCGGTTCCGACAACTACTCAATAGTTATTATATAATTATTACAATCGTGCTTTCACTTTTTGATTAATGAATTTATCTATCAACTCATTGACTACGGGCTTTGCCTTTTTTGTGTATAAACTGAATTCAAAACCACTGAGTTTTATCATTAAATGTCATTAACAGTTTTAACCACACATCAACACCATATTTATACCACAGTATCATTAACAGAAGTTTTTGTACTCAAAAAATAAAGAACACCAGCACAAAATGTACTAGGTTGACATTAAACTAATAATAAGCGCAGCAATTATGTATGCTTAGTGATTCATGGCCACCAGACACGTTTATTTATTGGAACTTGCTTTGGTTCCAACTATTTACCGCTCTTATGTTTTGAGACTAAAATTAAAATTTTTAAAACTGACTTCATTTTGTCCCAGATGAAGGTTATGCTTCTGTATTCATTCATAACGGTGTATGTTTTGGGATCAATGTTTATCGGTAATTACATCAGTTATGTGGTATTCAACATAGCATACAAAGCCAATCCAAACAAAGCTAGTATTGATTTGTTTGGAGTTGTCTGCGCGATAAGTGAATTGGCATTTTACGGGGCTATTTTGTTGCTTATTGCTATTTGGATGTATGAAACTTGCTGGAAAGAATCGAATATCCATCCTGGAATGAATGTGATTTTTCACTCCGTTATGTTGACTTTTGTTATATTTTTTATTGGACGGTAAGTTTAATGATGGTCTTAAAACTGTTATCATCAAGTAACTCTCAAAAATGTTCTAAACTTGCTGGTTTTTGGCCAATTAACTTGATAAGACTCAAAAAACTGCTTTTAGAGTCATAATCCTCTACAACCGATTCGCTATAAATAAAGTTTCCGTGCCACTCATTGTGTTTGCAAACTACTTCCACGATGCAGCTTACTTCCAACTGCCAATGAACCCAATTTTGATGACATTGGAACGGCTAGTCGCTACAGTACGGGTCAAAACATACGAATCATCCAAATCAACGAGAATGGTTACAAGCATGGTTTTGGTTTCGGTAATCAATGTTCAATAAACTGATAAGATAATTAAATTCCATCGATGAATAGAGATTTTCTTTCAGTGGACATACGCTATTTGGACAAACTTTGTCAGTGTCTGCAGTCAGGGTCAGGACGTATACTTCATAACGGTCTACATGCACTGCGGACTACAAACTACGTCGATTATGGTAAGTTTTAAGAGGCAGTCCGGCAGCCGATTTCGAGCCAAGGTGAAAGGGCCGACACAGCAAACTCGTATTTCGAATCATTTTGGGTCAACTAAGTTAGTATACTAGTGTAGAGTTTTTTGAAAAAAAGTTTGGCTCCTGAGGCCTTCGGATTCTGGAGATACGGATTCTGAAAGTTTTGGCTTCAGAGTCCGCTGGGGGGTTTCAATGAAAAGATAGAGATCTAAATTTTTGGCTCCAGGGGTAACTTTAGGTGGGGAATAAAACTACGCTCTCAGATTTTTTGTAAAACAGTATTAAATATCGATTTTTTTGTGGTAACCTATGTAAATCCGTCATAACTTTTTTCACAAACAGAAAAGGAGCTTGAGACTATTACTATCGTGTAGCCCGTCTTTTTCTGCGTCGGATAGTGTTTTACACACCAGGCCTGAGTTTGGCGTTGCGCCGCCAGGGCCTCGCTTCTGAATCGACTTCATGAAAACGCATACAAAAATACGCACCCGCATGCTATTCGGGGGCCATTTATGACCAAACTATCCAGAATAGGGTTTTCGGGGGCGCTAAACACAATTACGCACTCAGAATTTTGATAGCGTGTCAAAAATTATCGATTTTTTATGTTTGGTTTGTAAAAGCCGATAACTTTTTTTGTCGAATTTGTAGGGCTAAAAGCAACATCACCATCTTGTAGCCCATCTTTTTCTGCGTCGAATGGTATATGAGAGATAAATTTCTGAGTCAGCGGCGGCACCCCCAGGCTGTTTTTCCAATGCGACTTTGGAAAACGCGGACAAAGCCGTGCGCGCAACATGCAACTGTGCGTTGAGGTCGTGGTTTTTTATGTCGCGTTTAAAAATGCCAAAACCGACGGGTTTTCTTTGCTCAAATTTTTATCTGTCATACACTTTTCGACGCAGAAAAAGATGGACTACAAGATGGTGATGCTATCATTTGTCCTACAGATTCGACAAAAAAGTTATGAGCAATATTCAAACAAGCATAAAAAATCGATAATTTTTGACACGCTATCAAAATTCTGAGTGCGTAATTGTGTTTAGCGCCCCCGAAAACCCTATTCTGGATGGTTTGGTCATAAATGGCCCCCGAATAGCATGCGAGTGCGTATTTTTGTATGCGTTTTCATGAAGTCGATTCAGAAGCGAGGCCCTGGCGGCGCAACGCCAAACTCAGGCCTGGTGTGTAAAACACTATCCGACGCAGAAAAAGACGGGCTACACGATAGTAATAGTCTCAAGCTCCTTTTCTGTTTGTGAAAAAAGTTATGACGGATTTACATAGGTTACCACAAAAAAATCGATATTTAATACTGTTTTACAAAAAATCTGAGAGCGTAGTTTTATTCCCCACCTAAAATTACCCTTGGAGCCAAAAATTCAGGTCTCTATCTTTACATTGAAAACCCCCAGCAGACTCTGAAGCCAAAACTTTCAGAATCCGTATCTCCAGAATCCGAAGGCCTCAGGAGCCAAACTTTTTTTCAAAAACTCTACACTAGTATACTAACACATTTGACCCAAAATGAGTTGAAATACGAGTTTGCTGTGTCGGCCAGTTGAAATCGGCTGCCGGACTGCCTCTTAAAAACTGAGCTGTACGTAAAAAATTCTAATTATCAAATCTTAAAGCTAATGGTCTACACCTACCATAAAAACCTCAAACGATACGAACAAATAGTGGCAAAAACACTAACAGAGCGCTACCAAACAGCAGAAAACATAAGATTACTCCGAGCTACTTTTAAGTTCACTATAATCAACATTCTCTGCAACATATTTTTGTTTGGTTTATCATTTTCACTAAAGTTGAGCGACATGGAAATTCATCAGAAATTCATGCCATATGTGATCTGTCTTTGGGACTTGGTCGTTGCCGGCGGCGCTTTTATGACTTTGATGATCTTCTTGAGCGTTGTTGGCATTTTGAAGAATGTTTATGGGTTGGTTTTTTAAAACTGTAGGGTTTAAGCCAACGACTGTTTTAGCTTAATTAATCCAAAAAGAGAACCCCCCTCAAAGTCAATCATAAAAGGCATCAACGGATCAGAAATCCCGTTATCAGCGAAAGCGGACGACTATTTTGATCAGTTAAAGAAAGCATGGCAATAGTGTAAGGGCATAAAAACAACAAATTATCTACCTCTACCATCTCATTTTACCTCGCGTGCACTTCAGCTAAATGTTCCAATTACCTCAGCGAACACCATAATTTCACACCCACCGTCAAAAATACGTAAAATTGAGTGGTTAAAAGACGTATAACTTCCGGTACGGTCATTCGTCATGGTCTGAAGTATGTCAAAACCCGGGCTATAGTGCTGGTACAATTATCTTTAGTGTTTCATAAACTGATGTGTTCCTTCATCGCATTCCAGTCAACGAAGAACTATGAAATTCTACAGAGACACAAAACTAATATTATGTTTCACCCTGATATCCTTCTATGCAATCATTTCAATATGGCTCGGCTACTATATTATATTAAACTATTTTGGTATTCAGTACAAAGCAGGGTCCGAATTTAGTCCTAGCAACAACACTTGGTTTGGCATTAGTTGTTTTGTATGTGAATTCATCTTCTACATACTTATTGTGGTGCTAATGCAGTTTTGGGTATTTGAAATTTGTTGGAAAGAGTCCAACATACATCCCGGGATAAACATTGCTTTCCATTCGGTTATGCTGACTTCGATTATACTTTTTGTTGCGAGGTGAGTCAAATTGGAATAAAAGAGTGAAATAAAACTGATACAAGAATGTGCCTCTTTTTAGTATAGTTTCACTACATATCAATGCGAAAACTGCTTGCTAGTTCAGCCATTCGATATACAATAGCCTAAAAACTTTTAGATCCATCCTTTTCTGCAAAATCGTGATTAAGGCCAAAGTCCCAGTGCCACTTGTTATATTCGCAAACTACGCGCATGACGCGGCGTATTACCAAATACCGATGAACCCTATTTTGATGACATTTGAAAGGTACGTGGCAACGAAGCGCGTCAAAACATACGAGGCATCCCAAACGACAAAAACTGTAACTACTGCCGTTATTATTTCGGTAAGTATGCTTGACAGCTACCGTAATTTATATAACTTGGTGAATTTTAGTGGACTTGTGCCATTTGGATACACTTTCTCAGTGCGTACAGTATGAAAGCCGATGTGTACTTCATAATGTGTTATGTTAACAGTGTATTGTTAACCTTGACAATAATCGTAAGTATAGAAAACTGTTGTTGTGAAGTAATCCCCATGTTTTAGCTAATGATCTACATCTACCGCAAAAACCTACGACAATACGAACAAATTTTGACCAAAACACTAACAGAACGCTACCAAACAGCAGAAAACATCCGCATCCTGAGAGCTGCATTTAAAATAATTGTATTCAATACAGCTTACAACATTTTACTGATATCATTTTCATTTACATTAAAAATGGACAATCCCACATTCCTACAAAACCTAATGCAAAATATTATCAGTGCCTGGGATGCGATCGTGGCTTGTGGCTTATTTTTAACTTTGGTCATCTTTTTTAGTGCAGTTGGACTTCTACGGAAGATTAGAAGGTTAGAAATATAAAACTGGAATTTACTTAGCGTCATAATTTTATTTTTCAGCTCATTTATCAAAAAAGAAACTACAAAAGTGATAATCAAAAGTGTAACCGGAAGCGTTGTGCCACTAACGGCCGAAGCGGATGATTACTTTGGTCAGCTAGAAACAGCTTGGAAATGAACCAATAGTTTGTTTTCGCTACATAAAGTTACCATCGACAACGTTTTTATTCAAGGAATAAAACTGAATACATTGTTTAGAATCATAATAATATAACACGCAAATTTGAATTTGAAGGCGCAAAGAATAAAGTACAATAAGTGCCGACATGCAAAGTATAATAAATCGCGCCATTTCACACGTTCTAGGAATAAACTGCATGTCTATCTACTCATGCTTATCAAAGGTAACCACATTATTGTTGTTTCTCGTCTAAACAATGCAGCGAACAACAAAACTAACCATGCAATACTCTCTTATTACTGCTTATTTTTTCGTTTCAACATGGATCGGTTTCTACATTACTTTTGTAAAGTTCGGAATAGAGTACAGAGTTGAAGCTGTTCTGTTTGTTAACTGGATTAGTGTTACTTGTTTTATCGTTGAAATGCTTATTTATGTGGCTATTGTGGTGCTAATCGGGATTTGGGTATATGAGACTTGCTGGAAAGAGTCCAACATCCATTCAGGGATGAACATTGTTTTTCATTCGCTAATGTTGACCGCGGTTGTCTTTTTTATCACCAGGTAGGTTTTATTGTTTGTAAACTGACCATTTGATCTTCAAAGAAAAGTATGAATTGCAACATTGATAAAAAGATGCCTTTAGGGTCGTGTTATTTTTCTACAAAATCGATAGAGCCGTATTCCCCGTCATTGTCGGCGCATTAGCAAACTACTACCACGATGCGGTCTACTTTCAACTTCCTATGAACCCAATTCTAATGACGCTTGAAAGGCTAATTGCGACAAAGCGCGTCAGAACATACGAATTGTCCCAAACGACTACATTAGTCACAATTATGATTATCCTTTCGGTATGGAAAGTTTGTGGCGGAAGTAATTCCAATTATATATAAATAGAGCCAACTAAAGAAACTTGGTTTCAGTGGACTTATGCGATCTGGATAAACTTCGTAAATGCCTACACTGGGGGCTTTGATGTATACTTTATGACGGTATACGCGCATTTCGGGGTGCAAACGGCGACGGTTATTGTAAGTAAAATAGTTTAAACTGCCACAATGTGCACAAACGTTTTTAGTTAATGGTTATCATCCATCGCACTAATCTGAAGCGTTATCACCAAGTAATGATGAAAACACTAACAGAACGCTATCAAACAGCAGAAAATATTAGACTTTTGCGGGCAACATTCAAGTTTACGATTATCAACATTGCATGGAATTTAATGCTGTTTGGATTGTCTTTCACACTAAAAATTAAAGACGTGGTATTGCGCGAAAAGATTATGAGCGACGTTAGTTGTGTCTGGGATTTGATCGTTGCGCTTGGACTATTTTCGATATTGCTGATATTTTTTGATGCGGTGGGGATTTTACGGAAAGTTTACAGGTAATTGACTTTTTAAACTGTTCAGATTTATTGAAACAGATGTTTCAGCCTCTTCTCTAAAAACACAACCAAAAAAGTAGTCATAAAAAGTGTAACTGGATACGTAGTACCGTTAACAGCAGACGCTGATGGCTATTTTAATCAATTGAAGAAAGCATGGAACTAGTTTATCAATTTCATTGAAACGATCATTACGTTATTATGCATTAAATTAGTTCTAAATTTTATGTGATAGCAATGCTAAGAACTGGATAAACAGCTTATCCCATGGAAGGGTACTTCCACTCACGAATCGGAACAGACGTTTCCTTAACCGTCTGTGGCGAGGACCACTTCAAAGCATAGTGAGGGCCGCCGGCTTTGTCGTTCGTGCCAGAAAGACGGGCGCCACCGAATGGTTGTTGGCCGACGATGGATCCAGTCGATTTGTCGTTGAGGTAAAGGTTGCCGACGGCATCGCGGAGGACGTCGGCGGCGTGGGCGAGGAATTTCCTGTGGATTTTAGCTTTTAAACTGCAAAAAATGGAGTATATGACTTACTTGTCCTCAGAAAACACGGCTCCAGTCAATCCATATGGAGTGGCATCCTTGATGCTGCGGAGAACCGTTTCAACCTCGGCATCCGGGTAGACGAGAACTGTCACAATGGGACCGAAAATTTCTTCAGTCAGAAGTTTCGATTTCGGATCAGTGACTCGGATGAGCGTCGGCTGGATGAAGTATCCCTTAGAATCGTCATATGTGCCTCCGAAAAGAATCTCAGCGCCATCGGCACCGGTTTTCGCGTAGTCGAGATAGGACTTGCAACGAGCAAAGGATTTTGCGTCAATCACAGCCGAAACGAAGGTAGAGCCATCGCGAACATCACCGACCTTGAGTTGTTTGTGGATTCGGCCGAAAGCGGCGGTAAACTTGGAGAACATGCTTTCAGGAATAAAGGCCCTCGAACACGCGGAACATTTTTGGCCTTGGTATTCGAACGCTGAACGGATAGTGCCAGCGGCGACGGATTGGACGTCCGCGGATGGGTGGACGAAGTGGAAGTTTTTGCCGCCGCATTCTGGAAGGGTTTTGTTTATAAACTGGTGAAATTTGTGCCGCGTCGTATGACAAACCTCCAACAAGCCTTGGGAAAGTCGTATAACGATCCAAATTTTGACCAACTCGCTTCCACAGATACTTGAAAGTCGGAACGCTTCCAGTGAAGTTGATCGCAGCCAAATGCGGACTGTCCGTCACGCCATCGCCGAAAACGGGGCCATCCGAAGGCAGGAAGGAAAGAACACCTGGAGGGATGCCAGCTTCTTCGAGGATTTGATAGATAATGTAGTTGGACAGAACGGCAGTGTCTGACGGCTTCCAGAGGACGACATTGCCCATCAGGGCCGGTGCGGATGCGAGATTACCGCCAATCGCAGTGAAATTGAAGGGGGCAACGGCGGCGACAAAGCCCTAGAATTGGTTTTAAAACTGATGTAATTTTTCTAGTGATCGTAATCACAAACCTCCAAGCCCCTGTAGATCATCTTATTAGTCGAGACCTTTGTACTGATAGGATTATACTTGACCAATTGCAACGCAAAGTACGCATTGAATCGGAAAAAGTCGATCAGCTCACAAGCGGCATCAATCTCAGCTTGAATGATGTTCTTCCCCTGCCCGAGCATGGTTGATGCATTCAAAGCCATACGATACTTGCCAGCGGCGAGATCAGCAGCATGGAGAAGGATATCGGCACGCTCTTTCAATGGGCGACGATCCCAAGCTTCGCGGACTGATAAGCCGGCTTCGATTGCGGCTTTGATGTCGTCCGGCTGGGCATGCGTGAATCTAATGAATTTTTATATATATAAAAACTGTTAACTTCCTGCACAGTAGGACCAACCTCGCCAAAACTGATGCATGATCCGAAGGATAAACTTGTTTCTGTTCCAATCCCCTCGTAATCCGCTCCTTGCCAATGATAAGTGGCACATCGGTCGGCCCTTTGGTCAACTCTTTGATGGCTTTCTCGAGGTCTTTGCGCTCGGTCGACCCAGGGGCGTACTCCAAGATGGGTTCATTGATGGGCGATTTCATGAACTGGGCGGACGTAACCCCCCTAAACATGCACCCAAATTGTAGTACGGAGTGTGATTCACCGATAAGATAAGAACTTACCCATAGGTAGACACGCTACGAGCGACAGGGGTCCAGTTGCGCGGGATTAGTTTGGAGAGAGACATTGTCTGGAAATTATATATATTTTTGCGGGAAATTGGAAGATTTTTGGTTTTTAAACTGGTGTTTCGGAGGTGGACGATGGCTGATGATCATCTTTATATATACGCCTCCAAAATTGGCGATAAGAGGTGACAAGATTCAAAAGGTCAATCGCGCAATGATCGGTAAACACGTTTTTCGCAATGTTGGTTATTACCGACGTAGTTTACCTACGCTTTTTTGCAATGGGGAAAACTGTAAAGGGGGCTTGTCGATGTTTAGGAAGCTCGGAATACCCAGACTAAACGCACGTGTTGCGGAAGACCATCGATCAGGACAGAAAGAGCGAAAAGTCTGGAGGGTTTTTCTCATCGGTTGGCTTTTTGCATAGGAAGCTTTGGTTGGCGGAAACACGGAAGCACGTTTTCAAGGGCAACGTTAACATTGCTTTTGTTACTTGAGGGAAGTGAGCGACGACACACTTGGCTATTTTTAGCTTGGGTCGGGGGTCGATTTTGGGGATAAACTGTTAGGCTTCCTGCATTGCTGACGGCGATTGAACTTATTGAGCATGTTTTACATCGATTTCGATGACTACGCTTCTTGCGGTTATAAACTGTTTGATCCACAAAATGACTTGTGCAACCTATTTTCATCACCTCTTATGCTCTTATTGTTCATTTTAAAACTGGTACGCGGTCCCCATATTGGTAATCAGTAATCACTTCGCAATCAAAACACAACCCCTTGTTTTGCACTCTGCATTGTCCCCAACCAAAAACGCGACCCCCATCCTCTCACCACGACTTTTTGCAATCTTCGTTGTTCTCGACGACTTTTTCCTTGTCCCCGCATTTCACCCTCACTTTCGTCACAGTTACATCCATCGTCATCGTTATCACCGTGTCCCGTGCCTGTAAACACTATTTGTAACGTCGTAACCTTAAAATTTGCAGAAAAATCCCGTCAAACATGTCCGAACAACCGCCACCGACACTCCAAACCGTCATCCGTCCGGAAGAGAAGAAGCTCACTGTTGCTTTCATTCAATTCCTCCGACAAAAGGTTTCCGCACGTGAATTTGATGAGGGTGGACTCGAAGGCTTGGAAAGTGGGTTTTATTAAGAATTTTATATAAAACTGTCCTCAATCAACGAAGTTTTTAGTCGCTGTGCAATGTCTTGAGAATGCCTTCCAACTTGGTGATAAGGACTATGCCTTCCAACCTGGCAAGCCTCTGCTCAACTTGCTTGTCGAGACTGAGGGTTTGACTGTGAGTTTAAACTGTTACCTCTGCGGTCGGATTTTATATATATTTCCAGGGCGAAGAGGAACCTCCGGCCCCGACTCCCGAAGAAATCGAACAAGCCAACAAACTGAAGGAAGAAGGCAACGAATTCGTCAAAGCCAGCAAATTCAACGAAGCCATTGAGAAGTACAACCAGGCCATCAAGCTGACCCGGGATCCCGTTTACTTCTGCAATCGTGCCGCCGCGTATTGCCGCCTCGAACAATACGATCTCGCCATCCAAGATTGCCGTACTGCTTTGGCCCTTGACGAAAAGTACGCCAAGGCTTATGGCCGTATGGGTCTTGCCTTCTCCTGCCAGAACAACTACGCCGAGGCCGTTGAAGCCTACAAGAAGGCGTTGGAATTGGATCCCAACAATGAGAGCTACAAGAATAACATGGCCATTGCAGAGGAAAAGAGGGCCGAGGCTGAAGCTCGATTCGGTCAACAGGTTGGTTTGGTGTTTTGTTTTAAACTGGAACTAATGCACATGTTTTTTGAGAATCCCTTCGGTGGTCTCGGCGGTCTTGGAAACCTGCTCGGCGGCGGTGGTGGTGTTCCCGACATTGGTCAGCTCCTGAACGACCCCAACATGATGCAAACTGCCATGCAGATGATGAATGATCCCAATGTGCAGAACATGATGAACACAATGATGGGATCCTTCATGGGTGGTGGTGGTGCCGCTCCCGGTGGCGGCGCGGCTCCTGGTGGCGCCGAAGGTGGTTTGGCCAACTTTTTGGCTGCCGGACAAAGCGTATGTTTTTGAACTTTTTATATAAACTGACAATGATTTTCAAATTCTAGATCGCTCACCAAATGCAACAAGCGAATCCCGAACTCGTCGAACAGCTCCGCCAACAATTTGCCGGTGCCAACACTGACGATTCCCACCCACCGCAGAACCCGCCCAACAATGGAAACAACCCTCCTCAATAAATGATTCCAAATCTTAATGGAGCTTCAATTCAGTCCACTTATCTCGTTCTCCTCCTCCCCTCAGCCTTGTATCTTCTCCGAAAGTACCTTGATACAAGCATTGTTGGTTTGGCTTTTCGTTTACATTTATTTTTTAAATTCTGCGTGCTATGTGATAACGATTTGTCAAAAGTTTTATATAATAATACAGATTACTAATTGTAACTCTGCTCTAAATTAGGTTAAACTGTTCAAGGAATTCTTTACGTCTTTATTTTATAATGCATTAAAGTCAAAAACTGAGGTGTAGGTCAAATTAATGTTTAAAATTGCCACAGGATTAAATAGGATAAATTATAACCAACTTAAAAGCATGGCAATTAAAGCTGTTAGGGTCATCTGGGGGAGTGAAATGTAGACTGTAGGCCCACTGTTGGGGGCAATGATTCGCGCGGGCGGTTGCTGGCTGGCTTCATCGACTTCATTGTTCAATGGCGGGGGTGCCGTTGGCGATCGGCTTACGGAGGTTATCGAACCTGGGAGTCGCGATGCGGCGGTATGTTCTGGTTGGTCGAAGGCTTTGAAGACGGGGGAAGAGTGATCAAAGACTGAGTTTTCGTCGATCGCTGTGTTATCTGTGGTTGAGATTGCCTCAGGGGTTGTTGTTGAAACTGTTGGTGTTGTCGTTGTTGTGGCAGGAGGAGAAGCGACACCGGCATTGACTCCAGATGGTTGTGGATGTTTGGCGATGTAGATAAGAGGATTGCCTTTGGCTGGCATGTCTTTGACAAAGTCGAAAACGGTCACGCCGCGGTTACCTGGAACAGTACAAGTGTTTAAACTGGTAAGCTAGAATTATAGGTCTTACGAGCATGATACTTGAAGAAATCCGCGCTCTGATCACCTTCCACTGTCGCAGCCTTGGCCCAAACCCCGAAAATCTTCCCCGGCCCAAGTGGATGGTCACTCGGCTCGATTTCCCTGATGTTTCGCCTAAACATCAAGACTGTTCTGTCATCTCGTTCGATGGCATATGCCGCTGTTAGACTCATTTCGCCTTCGAAGAAGGTATCATCCAATGGGGTCGATCGATCACGGCTATACATATCCCGAATTTTGGAACGACCATCAACAACGGCTGCACTGATGATGTCAACGCAATCCATGCCGTGGAGGGGCGCTTTCAGTGCTGATGAGTCTAAAAAAAAGTAAATAAATAACAAAAACTGCAATAACTCGAGTAGATTGTAAAAAATTTTCTTGGTCGAAGTGGGATTCGAACCCACGCCCGCATTCGCGGAGTAGAAGGCTCCGAACCCGAGCATTGCTCGGAAGAGAAGGTCTCTTGAGTCTACCGCCTTAGACCACTCGGCCATCCGACCATGGGGACTGAGCAGACGGGCGAGCGCTATGCTGAGCGCTCTTTTATACATAAAAATTGGAAAATGAAAAAAATTACAAAATCCATTGGTCTTAGCAATACTGGAATCAGCTTGACGGTATGATCGGGATCGAGGAAGACCAATATCGGGGAAGAGTCGGCATGAGGGGTCGAGATTCTGGGGCCGCCATCCAAGGGCGAGCCAACCATTCGTTTTGAAGTCTGCTATTATTTCGACTTCGCTCTGAAATGAAAAAGAAAACTGAGTGAGAGTATATAGTAACTTAAACATACGCCGATAACTCGAGAGTAGATGACATCATCACCTTTGTCGTTAAGCACTTTTGTATCGTAACATTGGGGATTGAAAACGCCGTACTTGGAGTAAGTCGGCGAAGAACCACTATCGACGAGGTTTTCGTAGTTGAAACAGTTGTCGGTGGAGTCTTCGTTGGCGAAGGCTAAAATATTTGAGATTTAAACTGGTTGGTTTATCCGCCGAAGTCTTACAGCTCTCGCAATGCCGTCCAAAGTACCCAAAATTACAGTAGCACGACTTCTGCGTGAATGTGGGCCGCTCTTCACGACGGCATCGTCCTCGCTCCTCGGCACTGCCACAATCAACATCACTATGGCAATCGACACGGTATTGGCATGCTCGGCCTTCGAAAAACTTGGAACAAGCGCAGGCAGTCCCGGTCCAACGACCATTACCATTGCATCGAGCTTCGTCGGATTCCTCCAGGTGACCGCTCGGCACAATGTTGACATCGGCACAACTGTGGAAAATGTAGGTTGAACCGTATTCTGATGCTTGGCGTTCGATTAGGAGGGTGCATTGATGGCATTCTGAGAGGACGGAGGAGGGGAAGGTTATGTTGGCTGTTAGGGGGCTAAAACTGTCGATAGGAGGTGGATCTGCTGTTTAATCAACTTACACAGGCCCAGAAGTCGATTCCTCCAGCCGCTTCCAATCATCCATGCCCCCATTCATTGGCAATAGCCTCGCAACACTGCGTTCCTGGGCATCAAGAAGGGTGATTCGAATACCACCGGCATGGCCATCGTGGTTTGAGGTCCATGCGAGGGTGTATTCTTTGTCGGTTTCAAAGTTTGAGTAGAATGCTGGAAAATTAAACTGTCTTTTCTCTAGTATGAAGATTTAGCTTACGATTTTTAGGCCGTGGCATTCCACATGGCGCAAATGTTCGAGCAGTGTCCAAGAAATCCAGTGGCGGGAACCGTGCCATCGGATAGACAAAGGCTACATGGCTATTTACAAACTGTGGCAATATCGAACATAGAGCTAGTAACACTTTAAAGTTGAAATACATTAAGATAGGCTAAAAACTGACATAATTACAGGATTTTTTGGTTCTGGCACAACAACAATTTCACAACTTTAGTTCGAACCAATTTTTCACGTCATAAAATTCACGATGAAATACTTTGAGAACAAGTTTAATGAATGGGGATGCCTCATGCACGAAAAAGAAAAGCAATTGCATAATCAAAGCGCCTGGAAAGCCACAAAATAATGACCAGAAATCGTTCTCAAAATGAAACGCGTGAACGCCGATTACACTCTCCTTGCCTCCAGGCGCTGTAATGTCACCAAGTAAGTCCGATCAAGTCAGCCTTCTAAAGTGTGATGATCGCAGAAGGCAGCGGTCAAAGCCGTGAGAAGTGAGAGGGATGGACGTAGCCGTGAATCCGACGACATGCCTCCAGGCTCCAGGCCGCCAAAAACAACACTATTAAAAGGAGGGTGCTAAGCGATGAGCGATAAAGATGTTGTTTTTCAAAAAGGAGGCATCAATCCAGCCCTCCTGGAACTCGAATCAAATCCTAGTCGGGGGCTTCGGCCAGATAGGGAACAGAACGATCTGATGATCGTCGAAATGGTTTACGCTGCCTGGATGATGCCTCATGCCAGACAATCCAGCCATGGAAGGGATGCGCGATCCAGGAAGCCTCGAACCTCGCTGTGCGTGGATCTTACGTTAGATGAGGCTCGCCGCTCGCGCAACATGTGTCATCATCAGTTTGCCTGCCACCGCTGGCTGCTGCTTCTTGGATGGGGCTCCGTCCGGGGAAAGGAGGAAGGGCAAACGTAGTTGACGCAGAACCAGTCTCCTCATTTCTGGAAGACGTCTTCTCGAAAAACACGCTTTATAACGTCAAAGGCGATGCAATAGGCAATGCCTGGCAGGCGCCTTGAACGGGATGGAAAATGGATTAAACCGGTCATTGAGGGGGGCCTGGATGAGAGTGCCTCATGTCTATGGTTAGATCATGGTTAGAATCAGCGCAAGCAAGGTGGAATACTTAATGGAAATGTGGCAAGTTTGGGAGAATTGAGTTAGCTAGAGTTGGAATTTACTCATTTGGGGGGAGGGTGATTGCGTTATGGGGGCATGATGGAGTTGAAAAAACTGGAATATGTTAGACTAGATAACTAAAATGTTGCATTCTAAAGTGTGCACGCATACACTAGTGTAAAAGTCACTGCCCCAAAAAGGGTCTCGACACGAATGATGATAAATTACGATAAACTGATGCATGAAAACCACTTTGAAACATAAAACTGCTTCCTGAGATGCAACTTGAGCCCCCAAACCTTCAGAGTTCTCTCAAAAACGCCTCGTTAGAACCACCGAAACAGAACCCTCGCCACCGATCCTCCTTCAGAAGTCCCCCAAAAAGTGCGCAAAGAGGTCACCACATCAATTAGACGGAGACACTACCAATTGAACCGAACAAATATTTGTCATGCGAATATGATTGACAAAAACTTTGTCGACAAACTAGCAAACACCAAAACTGTTTCTATCTCCCCCTCGAACATCTCCATAACGAATGGCATCAAAATTGATTAAAATTACAATTAAACCACCCCCAGTGATCCTCAATCTCAATTCCAAATCCCCTCTCTGATTTAACGATTCAGTGATTAGAGAAGGAAATGAAACAAATTCCATTCGCGGAGCGGAAGCCGGTCAGTGACGGCCCACCAAAAAAGTGAAAATTTATTTAAAACATGAGGGCATGTCCAGAGGGCAGGGTAGACAGAGAGGGTATTCATGCCTTCTTCAGAATTGTGGAATTTATTTGGATACAAAGAAATAGGGCAAGAAAAGATTTATTTCGTCCAAAATAGCGGCTTCCAGTCATTGGAGTAGTTAGAGTTGGAGAGAGTGGGCAGGCGCCACGGCGTTCCAGTCAAGTGCGCAGAAGTCTGTCTTCGACGGATCACCGTTTATTTCAACAGTTTTTGAAACGACTTTCATCAATGGAGAAGAACCAAAGCCGATGGATGGCGATTGACTGGCGCCACGCCACAAAAGTGGGGTGGGCGGTGGTCACTCACTTGAAAGTGAATTCACTTTTCTTTTTTTGAGAGAGCAAATTTATTTTACATTTTTGACGGTTTTGGTCTGCTTTTCTTTTGGTTGATTGGCAAGAGAGGGAAAAACTGACGTTACTAAGTTGACGGTTGATAACGACAGTATGTATGGCCACTCAAGTTGACTTTTTGAGTCGTTAATCAGGGACAGAAGTCACTTTTGGAACGATGGGGCATGTGTAAGGGTGCCAGAGGTATGAGGTTTCTAAATTGTTTGGAAAAAAACCTAAATGCAGATTAGATTCTTACTTAAAGCAAGCTTCTGGTATCACAAAACTGGAAGGCAGCCGGAAGGATCGCAATTTGGTGGAAATGCCCATCAAATGCGACTAGTGCCACAGGCATCACAATTGTAAAAAAAAAGTTTACTTTTAATAAACTGCAGCTGATCCAAATTGCATGTATAGCTTTTCAGTAGGTGGTAACCAAGAAAGACAACAACCCGTCTTGACAACACCGTTAAAGATGCCATGCTACGAATTGAAGTCATTTGGAGGTTTATAAAGAAAACTGTAAGTTGCCGCGTTTCTGACTAGTTTTGGCCCAAACACAGGCAGTAAAACAGAAAGGAAAGCTCGAACGTATTGCGAAACGTGTTCATTCTGAAACTCTAGTAAACAACGAATATGTGGAAGAAAACTGGTATGAAAGAGTGACTCTTTAAGAGTCCCAGTGGCCGCAACAACACTTTTATTTTGAAAAACACAATTACAAAAAGCATACAAAAAACAAAAACTGAAAACAGTACATTAAGTTAACACAAAAAGTATACAAAAAACCTCATTCTATGCACGGAAACAAGCTATCATTCGAAACCGCGGCAAAACATTGCTGACGTCTGATCACAGGAAGAAGATGTGGGTTCAATTGATCGATTCTTGGGAGCAAAGATTGTAACAAGGGTCGGGGAGGCATTGAAGGAAGAGTCGACGAAGATGCTGCCATCGGCGATAAGTCACTTACGCGGCATGCATTCGCGAAGTTGTTCAATTCGTCGGTGAGCGAAGGTTGACGTTCACGTGGTGGCGATGGCGCATACCTCGAAGGAGTAGATTGACATGGATTGAAGACGGGTGACTTGGATCGACTTCGCATTACCGATCGCTCAATATGGCAGGCTGACAATGATGGCACGCGTACTCGTGGAGGGGATGTGGCAAAAGTCGACGACATTGTAGACTGGTGAGACATGTGAGCTACGAAGCCTTCGGTTTGTGGAGCCGTTGTGAACGAAGCAGTCTGGATCATGGAAGCAGAAGTAAATGCAGGAATCGACGTAGGTTTGAGCGCTTCTGTTGACTTTGTTTCGGGATTAGAGAAAAATGTTCCCTGTCGAATGGATGGTTGCAGCAAAGCTTCGAATGACAACATAGCGTTATATTGATTGCCCGATATTTGTGAAGTTCCTCGGGCTGACAGTGATGGCATTTTCGGGTGCTGTGATTCATACGATGATCCATAAACTGACACCCGCATGTTATTTCGTTCTTCGATTCTCATCTGTGAAGCGTACCCACTCGACTGTGAAGACGATGCCAACATCTTCGCGACTTCCAATGGCACATCAAATGGTCGCGCAAAACTGATGTCCTTGGTCCCTTTTTGTGAATCTTGTCGTTTCCGTGCTGACGGCTTTTTCATTTCCTTCGAGACCTCTGATTCCAAAAATCCCGGAGCCGGCGGCGATGAGCTAGCATAGCCACTTTCGGTACGGCTCTTTCGATCAGTTTTCGTCGGGATTGAATACGGCGCAGTCGACTGTCGGAGGGCTTGCATTTTCACTACAAATACATTCCCTATTATTAAAAAACTGAATATTTCGAATGGGCTTACTTTTCTGATGTTTATTGATGTTTACCAACAGCATGATCTGCTTCTTTCGGAACTCAACATATTTCCCGTGCCGTTCGGGCGTTGTTTCTCGCGGGCGTGTTGGTGCCTTTAGAAATCGCGCCGCCTTGTTTGCCGGTGGGAAGAGCTTCGGTTGATCCATCATCTTTCGACCTGCGAAGAGCTCCGGATTGGCGTAGTAGATGGGAGAAGGCAGGATAGTTCTGTGGTACTTTTCGCCGCCAGCGAGAAGTTCCTGAAAATGGGTAAAACTGTTACGACTGCAGAACAACTTAGAAAAAGTGGGACTTACTTCAACGGAAATGGATTTTGATGAATCTTCTTTCATCGGCTTCGCGGATGTTGTGTGCGGAAGAATCTCGATACAGTCGTCGTCGTCGGCCATCGTGAAGACAGCCGGGAAAATGGATTTGAAAACTGTAGGTGCAGGAAACGACGCGCTGACGAGAAACAAATCCACTAAATGATGAAACAAAGCCTCGCCAGAGATAAACAGACCTCAATCAGCGCACATTATGAGAACCCGCGGCAGGCTGCTGTTTCCCTCACCGTATTCAAAATCCACGCATTTTACCTCCTTTCCGCCCGTTTTATGCTTATTTTTTCCTCCAAATTACCCTTTCCCTTTTCTATGTGTCCCATTAGCATATTCTTATCACTTCAAACCGACCTGATAAAACCAGCATTATCATGTTATCAATCATCGCCGCTGGCGGTTTTCCCTTCCCGAAATGCGTTTTCGCCAGCTGCCCCCTTTCCGGACACTTCGCCAAGTCGCTCAACTCAGCTCGTCGAACAAGTCATCGCGGCCGGCTGTCCCTTTCCGCGTCGCAAAGATGTCTGAATTCAACCCGGATGACCTTGATTTCGTGCAAAACTTCTTGCTGCCAGGACATCCCATCGAGGAGTACGTCGAGGAGGCGCTGGATTTCGCGCATGTGAGTTTTTTGACGGGTTTTATTCGGGATTTTACGTTTTACGCAAAATGCAACTATGAATGGACGCACTTTTTGGTCTTTGCGCCCCGCTTGTCGTCGTTATGACCACCAGGGTGAGCAAGCGTCTATCACATATGGGTCATAAAATGTGCGATAGGATGCGTCGAGATAGGGGATTTCATTTGGGGACATTTTTGGGTTTATTTTAACTGGCACTTGGTTTTGAACCTCCTATTTTAGTGCCATGGCCTCGCAATGCGAACAGCTGACCACAAAGACCGAAGCGACGTGTGCGCGGTGGCGCCAATGGCATTGTTTCCGTCGCCCTTTCCCCGGAAGTTGTTTGAGCAAGCAAAGGAGGTGCAATCGGTATGTTTAGTGATTGTTTTGAAAACTGTTTTGTGGTTTTTTGTGTTTTAAGGACATGATGACCCTGTATCACCGCATCTCCTGGAACCACGATTTCCTCATCGAGGCCCACAAGGAAGTCGTCAAGACCGACGAATTCACGCGGAAACTCGTCGAAATCTACGAAACTGTCTGGAAAGCCGGTGTCCCGCAGAAGAAGATTGTCATGACCCAGCGAGCTGACTACATGGCCCATGTTGGGGAAAAGCCGGAAGGCGAGCTCCGACAAATCGAAGTCAACAACATTGCGGTCAGTATGGGCGGATTGGCACAGCGAGTAAGTCAGTGGCATCATAAGGTTATCCGGGAATCGCGGGGGTACAAGGAGGCCGAGAAGCGTGTTCCGAGTAATCGACCGGTTGATGCGCTGGCTTTGGCGTTGGAAAATGCTTGGTAAACTGCTTTGATTGTTGGCGAAGTCCGCTAAATGACACTTTTTAGGCGCTCATACGGTGACAACAACGCCGCCATCTTGGTAGTCGTCGAGGATGTCAACCAAAACCAACTGGATCAACGTTTCATTGAATACGAGCTGACGAAACCTGGTTCCGGCCCCGTTCCGAAGATTGTCCGTGCCACCTTGACTCAAGTTGCTAAACTGTAAGACCTATTTTCTCAAGTTTTTACACCTTACCCCACCATTTCCAGTGCCCGCATCAACGAAAAAGACAACACCCTAACTTATGGCCCCCAAACCATTAGCCTCGTTTACTTCCGATCCGGCTATTCACCAGCCAATTACCCCACCGAAGCCGAATGGAAGGCTCGTGAAACCATTGAACTCAGCAATGCCATCAAATGCCCTTGGATCGGGCTCCAGCTGGCCAACACGAAGAAAGTCCAGCAAGTTTTAGCAGCACCGGGGGTCGTTGAACGCTTTTTCAATGTGCCAGATTGGCCGCGCGACGAGACGGAGTCACCCGGACGTGTGAGAGCAACCTTTGCACGAATGTGGGGCCTAGAACCCGGGACTGATGAAACGAATGAAATCATCGCAGCTGCCATCGCCAAGCCGGAGCTCTACGTGTTGAAGCCGCAGCTGGAAGGTGGCGGGGGCAACTTCTACGGGGAGGAAATGGCTGCCATGCTACAGTCGACGAAGGCGGAGGAATTGTCGGCTTTCATTTTGATGGAACGGATTCGGCCGTTGAGCGTTAAGGTGAGGTTTTTTTAAAACTGCCTTTTGCATTCAACAATTTTTGAACTGAACTCAGTGAGCTCATAATTGTAGCCTTAGTTTTAAGCAATACGTGCCATTTTCACCCCCAAATCCCCCCAGGCCAAATCCCCAACCCTCCACCCTTACTTTATTACACAGCCAATTACCGTATGTCCGCCAACCTTTGCCCGTTTTTCAGAACGTTCTCGTGCGCGCCTTCCAGCCCGCCACCCTATCCAATGTCGTCGGTGAGCTCGGTATTTATGGGACCTTATTAGGCGAAGGACCGCTTATTCACTCGATTAACACCAGCGGGCACATTATTCGCTCCAAAGCTGAAGGCGTTAATGAGGGCGGTGTTGCCGTCGGCGCTGCTGTCATTGACTCCGCCTTTTTGATTTGACGCCGCCACCGGGGTCGGGGCCTGCCGGCTGTAAGCCATGTCATGGCTGCACATTGTTAACTATTGAAGCACTTGTTGCTCTGTTGAAGGGGGAGACAATTTGTATTGTGATGTTGAAAAAGTTACTGTAACTGTGATATTTTTGGTACGCTTACTGTAAGAGGGTACTGTAATTTTAAGGGGGAATAAATTTGTAGGGTTTAGTTAAACTGGCTGGACTGAGTGTTGTGTTAGATTAGGGTTTTTCAGTCCCTGCAATGCCGAGAGGTGTTAGCTAGGAGGGGCTGCCAAGAGATGCTGCAAGCCTACTTCTGTCTCGAATCTCTTTACGTTCTCTCTCCCCCCTTCCCTTGCCCATCAACAAATCCGCATCCGCGGCTGCTTGCAACGTTGTCGTAGTCGGGGGTACTCGCCCTCTTCGGTGGTGGTTTTTTGCGTTGGGGCGACCTCGGACGGGACGCCACCGCCGCCGCAGGCTCTCCACCACTATACTTGCTCGTCAGCCCAGGGGTGGCGAAAAGGGGAGAGAGGCTGCTTTGCTCACCCCCATCTCCATCCCCGACCCCTTTACCACTTCCACTTTCACATCCATCGGTTGGCAGCAAGCAAGCAACCGCCTGCCTGCCAGCGGCCGTCGACGCCGCCGGCGACCGACCGACGACCGACCATCCCCGCCATTCAGTTAGTGGCTCGTTGTTCGTCTTCACGGCTTGACAGCAGCATCGCCTGCTGCCTTCCAACCAATCGCAGCCCGACTCCACGGGGATTGGTCCAACGGCGATGCAGTGTGTCCGCGATGAGAGGTCCGTGTCGGGGCGTGCTGTCCATTCGGACAACGCCGTCAGGGTTGTGACTTGCTTTTCCGCTGGTTCCTTCCCTCTACATGTACACTTTTGTCTTCGCCTTCGCCTCCCTGATGCTTTAGGCTGTCTTGCCGAGGCGATGCTAAACAGTTTTGACCACAGGGGTTTTGTGTTTCCTTCCCCGGATTCGCGCAATCCTTTGTCAAAACGCAAGTTGGTTAGGTCGGTCAATCAGTGCAAAGTGTATGAAAATCGAGGAGACTTATATTTGCTTGCGTGTACACAATCACCGACAACAGAGTCGGAAGCATTGGGTCGGGGGTGGTGGTCAGTCAGCACCAATTGCTTCGCAGTTCTTCTTTTTTATATTAATGAACGTCTTGCGGGTTTACTTGCTTCGTTTCGCGATCGATTCGTATTCGTTTTCCGCGAGGTTAGACACGGATATATAAAAGTGCTTTGAGTTTTAGTTGCGCCTCCTTCGATCACTTTGTATATATCTAGTGTGGGTCGGCTAGTTGTACCTTCATGTCGTCATCGACACCGCCACCAACAACATCAACGGCGACGGTGAAAAAAGAAGCGACGCCTGATGTGAAACCAGAAGCATCTGAGGCTGCTAATGGTAAGCCAGTGGATGTCATAGATCAGAAGCTAGATTCGTCGAAGGATGAATCACCACCAAAGCTTGCTGCCATGTCTCCACGGCCATCACCAGATGCTTCCCCAAAGCTTGTGATCGCCTCGCCAACACCGTCACCGAAGCCTGAGGCGTTATCACCGAAGCTTGTAGCTGCTTCACCTCGACCGTCACCGAAGCCATTGTCTGTTTCACCAAAGCCTCTAGCAGCTTCACCGCCTTCACTGTCATTGTCCACTACCTCTCCCAAGCCTTCACTTTCCCTTCCATCGCCATTGATTGGCATCAAAGAGCCAACACTAGGGTCGTCGTCGTCCGTGAAAACACCTCCGTCGGCGGAGAATGACGCACCATCTTCATCGTCGCCAAAGGTCACAGCCCCACGAACACTGCCGATCATAATGTTGCCACCGGCTTCCACTCCTACCTCCACTGCTGCGACTTCGAAGAGCCCTGTAGCTTCAACGCCTACGGCCTCCAATGCGGAAGCTTCTTCGTCATTACCTGAACCATCAAAACTGAATGTGGTGTCCGCTTCATCTGCACCAGAAACACCAAAACTGATCACTTTATCGTCCGGGACATCAACCCCATCAACTTCAGCCTCAACCCCAAGTGCCCCGGAGCCTTCCAAAAGTGCCAAATCCACTGTCAATGGTCGTCGCAAATCGAAGGAAAAGAAAACTACTGGGGCTGCCAATTTGCTCCCGATGGCTCCTGGCAAACAGTTGAAACCCGGAAGTGCCATTCCATTCCCCCCAAATATGATGGGTCAACCGATCTTTTACCGCCCCGCGGGTTCGAATCAGATGATCCAGTTCTACCCAAACTCCAATCCAGCGATGCTTCAACAGCTTCAGAAGCTGCGAGCTGACGCGCCGACTTCGAATGGTCAGACGGCGACGGCACCAGCAAAACCTTCTGGGCGTAAGTTTTTGCCTGAATTTTGCTTTGATTTAGTTTTTGTCGACCGTTTGCACATTTGCGACTTACTTACGGATGCGTTGGATATATGAAATTCGTGTCTGTAAGTGGGTTGCAAGTGTGCCGATGTGTCAGGCGAGATATTTTCGAAAACTGGCATATGTGAACGTTCATGTTGCAATTTCAGCAGTACCAATTGCCCCACGTCCAGCAAACATGCCATCAACGTCCACTGCTTCGACAAACCATGCCAATGCCAAGATTGCTCCGAAGAAACCCTCAGCCCCGGCGAACATCCGACCTCGGCCGATCGAAAAACGGCCTCCTGAAAGCCAACCAGGCCCGTCTGGACTAAACTCAATGACGGCATCAAATCCATCGATTGTCAGTATCCTTCAACGTGCACCAAATAACATTGCCATGTACTACCCTCAAGGTGTTCGATTCGCTGCCCCGCCGATGCAGGGAACCCCAGTTTCCAGTGTCGCGACAACCTCGATGGGTCCAGCCTTCCGAATGATGCACCCCGGAGCGGCAGGAATCTTCCCTGGTCAAATGCCGCCCGGCGCTATGATGACCCAGGGTGGCTATATGCCGTATCCTTTCATGAGTTATGCCGGGCCTCAATATGTGCAGATGCCGACGATCATTCCGACGGCTTCATTGGCATCAACGACTGTGCCTGGAGCCGAAGGGCCAGCGGCACCGACATTGACCATAGAAGGACCATCGGTGGCACAGACTTCCAATGGCGTCGTGGATGAAGACGAAAACGATCCACCTCCACCGCTGTTGGAGCCCGATCTCGCGGAGGTTGAAATGCCACCACCGACAAGGCCCGACGCAATTGCTGCCGCTGAAGCTGCTGCAGCGGTGGAAGTCGAAGAAGATGAACAGAAGCCAACGGCAGCCGCAGCCCAAAGGGCAAAAGCCATCAATGAGGCTTTCTGGAAGCAGGCTACGGTGTTTCGACGATTGCGAAAGACGAAGCAGAAGAATGGGAATAGTCCGTTGAAGCATGTCGTGCGGGATAATATGATTGAGGTTTGTTTTGTGTTTGTTGTAAACTGCTTCTTTCAATAACGTGTCGTTTCAGGAAAAAGATGCTCCTTTCACGCCTCCCAAAACCTCAGCCGATCGACTAGCCGAATTGCGTAGCCCCAAAAAGTCGTCAAAACGCGCCATCCAACAAGATCCGACTCCATCACCTGAGGCTTCAGAGGACGAAACCCCTGCACCGGAGTCACGCGGGCGGGGAAAGAAGCATTCGTTGCCGGCGAAAAGCGTCAAAGGTGAGTTCATAAAACTATTTCGCCTTGTTCCAAATCAAAGTTTACATCACTTTTTGATAACGATCACTGATATCGTCTCATTTCATTCCCAAATACCCTAGCCATCCACTTTGATTGATGTTCCGAGCCCATTAACTTAATTTATGTTGTCATTTTAGTGGAACCGAAAAAGTCAAAACCTTCAACGACCCCGAAGAGACCTCACAATGGCACTTCCCGAAGCGCCCCGTCTTCGTCGTCGACAACTCGTGGTTCTAGCCGTTCCGTCAACACCCCCACAAGCAGCTCCAGAAACAATGCAAGACGTAGTGGTCGTGGACGCGTCAGTGAGGTCGAAAAACTGATTGCGATGGATTTCGGTAGCGGCAAATCGCCTTTCCAGGTTTGTGTTACATCGTTTTTCTTTCATTTGGCGACGATTTGATGGGACGATCAATCACGTGCATGTATGCATCAGCGATTTTAATCTATCTTTGTCGCCGCCTTTATGGTCGGGTTCTAATGTTTAAAGTTGTGCCCCGTTTTTCAGACGACCAACGTTTCGGAGTACGTTAAAAAGGTCAAGAAGGAATCGACCCTGCTTCGACCCAGTGTTGGTGCTAAATTTAAGTACAGGGAGCATGATGACTACGACGACGATGAAGAAGACGAGGAGGACGAGGAAATTGACTACGATTCGTCGATGATTACGGAGGATACGCCGGAGCTGGAGGATGATACGCCAACGCCATCGACGCCACCATCGAAGCGGAGTGGGAGTGGAGACAGCGAAGAAGAGGAGTATTGTCTCGGGTGTTCGGCTTCATTCAAGGGTGGGAAGCGGTCGGTGGACTTTCCACAGTATTGTAGCAAGGCCTGTCGAGCGGATTATCGGAATGCGAAGCGGAGGAGCAGGAAGAGGCAGAGTGATGGGAGTGCCATGCGAGCGACGCCGAGTTCGTCTGTCAATGGTAGTGTCAATGGATTGGATGAATTACCCCATCGGAAGGGCGATGAAGGGCCATCGGCGAAGGTTCCACGCTTCAGTGATGGCGATTCCATCGCTTCTGGATCGAAACCATCGACACCGTCGTTGAATAATGGTTTCACTTCGCCATCGGTATCAGAAACTGTCGCTTCATCATCGAAAGTGTTCAATCCACTGCAATCGACATCCCCGCCTTCATCAGCTGAGCCGATTGATCCCATCTCGACCACCCCGAGTTCAAGCGTCGCTCCAACTGCTACAATTTCGCCACCGAATGAACTTCAGAAGGCACTCGATACAACTGGGCTTAGCTTGGCCAACGTGCATGACTGGACTGTAAGTTTTAAACTGCAGCTTTTGTGTTTTTTGACTATCTATCTCTCCCTTCCAGGCCGATGAAGTCGCCATCTGGGTCAACGCGGTCACAAACTCTACCACGGCCGGTGACTCCTTCCGCCTCGAGGAAATCGACGGCAGCTCATTACTCATGCTCAACAGTGAACACCTCAAGGAGGCCCTCAAGTTTAAGCTCGGCCCCTCCCTTAAGCTTGGGAAAGCGATCGATTGGCTCAGGAAGGCTACCAAGACCCCCGAGGCTTGAACTGTTTACCTGACACTTGATTTGATTGTCGTCGTTTTCGCTTTTCACCCTTACCCTCATCTGCTTTATGCTTTGCGTATGTCACTATGTCATACTGTTGTATTATAATCATAGGTATTCTAATTCTAGTTTGTTATACAAATTAACCATCACTACATTCATCCAGGGCGTTTTTTACATTTTGTTTTTGCAATTTTTTGTTTTTTCCGTGCAAAATGTATAAACATTGTTCAAGGCAAGATGAGTTTGAGGAAAATGTTGTTAGAGCGGTCGATATTCCCGCGAAAAATGTATATGTATCATCAGTCGTGGGGGTCGGGGTCGTCGTCGTTGTCGGCAGAGGCTACGCTTTTTCGAAGACGTGGTCGGCGTGAGTCAGGGGAAGAGGGGGTCTTTCCTTTTCGACGAGATCGGGGAAGCGAAGTGGCTTCAATTTTTCTTTTCTTTGTTCAATAAGGATGTCTTTTTTGATAAACTGGCATCAAAGTTATGGTTTTTCAGCTCACAAATGACTTAAACAACGTTATCACTGCCATTTCGTGTCCCCGCATTCAGTTACCCGCATTTGATATCAGTTTTGTATTTCTGTATTTCTAAATTCTTGTAAAATTAATCATGGAACTCTATACGCAATGGCCAATTCTCGAATTTGCCGACGTCAAGGCCTCTATTTTGGCGAGATTCTCCGCTGAAACGGGAGAATCTGTGGCGCATTTACTCGTGAAAGAGTTGGTTCAAACTATTGATCAACGAGATGGGGAAACGGCGTCTGCCAAAGTTGGCACGGAGGGAGATTTGGAGTGGGTTATGCAGGTATGGTTTTTGAGATTTGAAACTGTCAAGAACAAGGATATTGCAGATCCTTAATCACGCCTTCTCCCTCTCATTTGCCAATCCCCGTGATTACGAAACCATCCACGCGGCCGTCCGAATCTATGTCACCTGGTGTAGTGCCCTCAGTGTCGAAGCTCATCCCTCGTGTCCGCCTACGCTTCGAGCCCATCCTGATCGCTACTTTCGACGAATGCTCGATGCAATGAGACCCGTCTTCACCCCTCGGGAAGCTGATCTCTCCACGCCGACATCCGCGGACAGTGGCATCCGTCAAGCGACGGAAATGCGAATCATTTTGGAGGGGTTGAGGCATTTGAGCACACGCATCATTGATGAATACAAGGATGAGGTTTGGTCGCAGCTAATTTTGTTCTTGCTGAATGTCAATGCTCAAATGTTGAATGATTCCAATGTATTGGGTATGTTGGCGTCACCATTAGCTCGAAACACAGACACACTTATGGGATTTTTTTGCAGACGATGCCCATTCGCCCGTCGCAAATGACCTCGTTGGAACCCTTTTCACATGCTGGACGACTGCCGCCCTTTCCGAACACATCCCAAGCCCGGCGTATTGGAAGACGTTGACGTTGATGGCACGGAAATGGGCTCTCGGACAGGTCTCCTTCATTGAGCACTGGGGACGGCACACGCTTCAATTGGGGGCTGTTATTTTGGCTAAAACTGCAACGCAGGGATCAGATCGAATGTTGTTATCGCTGACAAATGATGCCGAATCAGCTGTCCCTTGTCCGAAATCAGCCTCGGAAGCATGGTTCAGATTGTTTCACGTGTTCCCGCGGCCGATTGACACCCTTCTTGATGCCAATGGCGATGCTTCTGTGAATCCTGAAACTGCAGGTCTCGTGTTTTACTTGGCTGTGCTGACCCATGCCAGATTGGTCGATATCATCCTTGGTGACACGAAGGTGTCGATGGACTTTAGCGAGAGCGTGGAGTTGGCTACATTGTGGGCAAATAATCGGAAGGAGCTTCAAGATGAGTTTTCGAGAAGCTATCATCAACAGGTTCGTGGTTTTGGGGGGGGGGGGGGGGGGGTTTATGGCTTTAAACTGTTGTAAACGATCGCTCTTATAGCGCTCATCAAGCATGTCTACCACAGCCAGTGCCAGCACCGACGCCGCTTCATCCTCCATTTCCGGGAACTCAAGCATCGGTCGAAAGCATGCCGTCATCCTACCGAATACCATATCCCGTCACAATGGTGTCCATCGTCTCAGTGGTCGGAACAACAACACAATCAAGCCGCCTGAAATCGAAGAAACCCCACCGATGCCGGCTGTAGCCGCTTTGGCTGATATCACTCGACCGAAGCCAGGCCAATTTGTCCATCATTACCTGAAGGCCAACCCATTCCGTCGACTCGAGCGACCTTCGGACTATGATTTGATGAGAAAGTTTTCGACGACAGCCTTGTTGGAAGTCTTTTTGTACATTCTTGGTGATGCGGCGGCCATCGGTGAAAGCATTGGTGATGTTGGAAGTCTGCGACGATTGGGGGTTCCGGAAACTGGAGGTGAGAATAGTAGATCTTTGATTGTTGAAGGCCATTTGGCGGTGGTGACCTCTCTCTTTTGATGGGGTTTCCGTCTTTTGTTAGGGGAACTCAATTTTCTTTGATGAATGGCACTCGTTGTCAAATTGCGCGGATAGAAAAACTGTTTTTTTTTTGTAGATCGAAAATTGCTTTAGACTTTTTGAAATTTAGTCATTGATGGTGTTTTTTATGTTTTAAAGCTGCCTTTCTTTGGTTCAAAATAGTGATTGCCAGGCTAGCATAGTTGTAGCATTGCTCAATGTGAGCCTCGCTCTAACCCCATGTGCCTTTGGTTGTGGTTTTGCAACAAAGGAAAGGGTCCAACACCAACCACGTCGTGTACAAAAACCTTTTCGAACGACAATAGAAGACCTTTCAAGGGGGGAAACGGGGGGCTGGGGGCCTCTCGGGGTTTGCTAGAGCACCCCCCTCGCCTGTCTATGGCTGGACTGGCTCACCGTCGTCAGGTGTGCTCTCGACCTCGATTCGATTTGAGAGAGAACGTTTGATTCAATCGAATTCATAACGCTTTTAATGAGGGAAATGGTTTTGAATTTTTTGGTTTTAAACTGATTTGCATTGGCTTCTTTTTTCTGTGTTTGTGAAGTTTCTGGACACGTGGGTCCACCTCGATAAGATGATGTTTCCTCATTGATCTCTGATTGAAATTAATGACTAAATGTTTTGCGACATAATCTATTGCTTTGTTTTTTTGTTTGTAAACTGGTATCTTCATCGCAGGTAGATGATTATCCTCTCCATCTATGAAAACTCAACCTCCCCCTCCCCCATCGATAACAACAACAGCTGATTCCCGTCAGCCGTTCCGTCAGTCGACCCCACCTGCGCGAGACTAACATTAAACTGCCCCTTCAGTCATCCTAATGACTATGCCATCGCATTCACGTTGAACAGTCCGATAGTTAGTAGTGTTCGGCCTGCCTCTCCACACTAGGAAAAAGACGGGAAAGGGGACAACTACTTTCCAAAAAAAAGTGTAAAAGTGTATACCTTGTTGCCGCTGGGGGAACTCCATGCATCCATCCATCCCCGCTTCCATCCATCCATTCAATGAATGCATCGATTCCAAGTGAGTCTCACTGCTGTTCTCCCCCTTTTTTCCTGCGCAGTCTACGTTTCTACGTGTGTTTTGTGAACTGTCAATGCAATGTGTGCATATTGCCAGTGGCTAGTATAGTCCAACCATCCAACCAACAACCTGCGCGAACAATGATGGATCATGTTTTTTGGAGGGGCCGCTGTACATTATACCGGATGAGGAATGATGCCTACCTAGTTGGGGCAAGCGACTAGGGACTGTTGGGGGACTGTTTTTTGGGGATGATTGTTTTTCACATTAGGTTTTATCGTTGGGAAAGTTGGGTCTTTTTGGTCTTGATGGTTGTTTGGGTGGTGTTTTTTGGTTTTTGAGAGATGGAATTTTGAAAATACGTTTCTAAAACTTAAAATTAGGAATAAAAATATAAAAACTGGTGCATGTACGTTGTAGTTTCAAAATCAATCGCCTTTCCCAAACCCCACGACCGAAATCAAGCCCAATCCTATCTATATTCCTCTTGCACTCCCTTTTTTCTGAAGCTTTGTTTGGTGGTGGTCGAGCGAAACAGCGCCTCCGCCAAATCATTTACGGAGCCACCTCGGAGAAGCGAAAGCGACCCGCTTTTACGAGGAAGCCACAGCTACGCGTCACTCCCTGAGGTTGCTAGGCATCCCCGTCCCCTTCCATCCTCACCTGGTAGCTTAGTTTATCTAGGCGAGCCGTCGTTGGTCTTGCCCCTGCCCCTGCCTGGTTTCACGCATGCTGTCATCGATGGACACCCGCGGGAGGGACTGTCCAGCTAACCAACCCCTACGAGTCTTTGCTTCCTCTTCGGTAGTGTGAGCCAACCGCGCCTCGATGTCCCCCATAGGCTAACGTTGACGCGGACGCTGACAGCTTTGTACATCAAACCCGAGAAATCGAATCGAAATCGACGAACAACAAATACAAAGAACAGAGGCTTGACTTGGCTCGGGCTTAGGGGCTTCGATATGCCCCCTGTTGCAAACAATTTGATGCGAATTTTTGAGGAGTTTTTCGAGATCGTTGATTGGATTAGATGGGAGAACCGAATAGCTCGGGGAGTAGCCTATTTTCGCACCTTGTATTGCTATTGTTTCGAGAATGGGGTTATTTGGGGGTGTTTATCGAGATTTTTTAAACTGACAATTAGGTGTACAGCCATAAACCTCTTCCAGATGCCACGAGTGCTCGCTCCATGAGTTCAGTCGAGTGTGATAATTTCCCGGCGTCGACTGCCAGCAGCGCCAATGGCAACAACGGCGACAACAAGGTCACTCGGCGTTCTTTTGGTAAGCTTTTTTTGATTGTTTTTGTGTATAAACTGAATCAAGTACGATACTGAGTTTTGGAATCTTGTATCTATGCCTCCAAACCTAGCCCCAAAACACATAGCCTCTTGGCCCCCGGACGGCCCCGAGGTTCCTATTTATAAAACCCGCGAGCCCCGACCTGGCAAATGCAAATAGCCGTCCCCTGAATTTTTGTCAATATGATTTCGCACGCCACGTCGAGTCGCCAACGTTCACTTTCAGTCAACAAAATTGGACAAAGATAGCTTTCGGTTATGTTTTGACGGGTTTTTTTGGGTGCTCCGAATTTGGAAGTTTTGATGTTTTGGGGTCGTAAACTGCCATCAGTTGTCCCAATTTCGATATTTCAGCCACGTCAACAGCCTCCTCAACGAGTGACTACGCCAGCGTTTACAACCACAACCGCCAAGTGCCTTCGGTCGCTTTAGCCTCGAGCCAGCCGACGTCCGCTTCATCCATGCATTCCGTGGCATCCGACGGAGGCCCAGCCATGGATGGCCTCGCAGCAGGTCGAGCGGCTGCCATTGGGGCTCTGTGCCGGATTGTCTGTGAGAAGTCTTCGACGGAGGAACTACCGCCCACGCAATTGGCACAGTTTTATTTGATCCTGCATAAGGCCCTGGTGGAACGGGATCGATTGACGCTCTGTTCCGTGCTTTATTACGGGACTGAGTTGTTTAAACTGGGGCTGAGAGGTGTGGAAATCCTTCTTCCGAACTATCTGATGGCAGTGGATATCATTTTGACGGAATCACTGAAACTGCGATTGCATCCAAGTATCCCGGAAGTCGAAATGCGTCACACATGTCTACAAGCTATTGCATCGATCGTAGCCTGGCCGACGACCTTTGGCGCCGCCGCGGTCGTCGATGAAGCTGCATGGAGCCGACTAGGGCATGGCCAGAATAATGTTCTCGAGCAAAGGCCGACATTCTTGGATTTGCGCCAACGACTTCTTCGAACACTCGTCCATGCTCTTCGAAATGAATCCGACTCAACGAACCTCCATCTAGCCCTGTCATCCTGTGCCGTCCTCGTCGCTGAATGCTGTCGACACGATGTTGAAAGCGGTGTACCTGCTCCAAGTGCCGAATCCGCATCCGAAGGCAGTCTTTTCGCCGTCTCCGCGCTTCGGTCCATCGTTTCCGCGATCTGTGATAACGTGGCAAAGCCGGCATGGACCGCCGAACTCACAACGACCCTTGCCGCTTTGGATTGTCTCAATGCCCTTGCCGCTAGCCCTAGGGCCGTCCTCTTTGCCGGTGGCGATATGTCGACGGGATCGTTGGTCGTCACGAGCCTGGCGAGATTCATTGATCATCAACTTCGGAAGCCACCACCCCTCCATTCAAGGGATCTACATTCCAGCGTTGTGGCAGCGTATTCGAGCCTTGCCGTCTGGCTGACGACGACTCCCGAGCTTGCTGAGATTGAATCGTGTTTGACCACCGTCGCCGAAGCCATTGAATTCGGTCTGACCGGTGGCCGGAGGCTCGCTTCAGTTTCCAATGATTCCGAGCATAAACCAGCGAGTCTACGTGTCCGGGATGCTGCTGATAACTTGCTGAACACATTGTTGAACCTGTCTTCGGCGGATGTCAACGGAGCCGCGGAAATTGTCGATGAACGAACGCTCTTGTACAAATTTGGCCCTGATGTCATTGATACCACGAAATTCCGGCACTTTTTGGTGAATCAGTCAACACTGATTGCTGTCTATGAAGCTTCAAAGCTAGCTACGACGACGGCAGCTGCCAGCTTCCCACCGGCTGTCATTGTGGTCACGAGGACGCCGTATGCCTTGGCACATGCCAGTTTGCTACGCTTGAAGCCATCAACGATCACCGGGGATTCGAGCGAGGACGCAGGGACTGGATCCGGCTCCGATGGAGTGTCTTCATCGTCTAGTGTGTCGGAATCGAAGCCACCATTGCGCCGAATCCAGACAGAACGACGAGATTCGGTGGATAGTGCCTTTGAGGGCCCATCCGATGGCCCGACGACACCGACTTCGGCAATCAAGCAATTCGACTTCCCGCCTGGATTTGATCGACCGCAATGTCAGCTAGACGCAGCTTATCCGCCATTCGGGGCCGCTCCACCGCCGATCAATGGCTCCCACGCGGATATTGGCCACATCGTACGCTCGCTGGAATCCATCAACGCTCGCCTTGCCGCGGGCGGTGGATCAGCCTCGGGAGAACGGGATACCAACAATGTTTGGATTCAATCATCCCTCGGGGCACTCCTTTCCGAACAGTTGAAGCCGATGCCACCCGTTTCCAAGGTCAACAGTATCCGCAACTTTTTGTATGATTTCGGCTTGCTGAATGCGAACACCTATGGCACCGCCCTAATCCCCCTGGATTCCGGTCGCAGCGATGAATTCTATCGCGATCTCCATCAACTCGTGGATCGAACCCAAGTAAGAGCCACTCAAACTGTCGGCATTTTCTATGTTCGCGAGGGGCAGAGCTCAGCGAGCGAGATTCTCGACAATGCCCTCTACTTGGATGAAACTTGTGCCGACTTTTGTGGCCTTCTAGCCGACCTCGGCGAATGTGTCGATGTCGCGAATCATGCGCATTGGACAGGGCACTGGGCGACGGCCTATTCCTCCGATCGGAAGCCCCTGGATGGCACAAACCCCAAAACGGAACGCTACACCATCGATGGCATAACGCATTGTCTCTGGGCCGCAGACAGCTTGCTTGAAGTGGCATTTGTGATGTACAGTGAGCGGTCGCGGCGATTGAATACCCTTGTGAGCGGGGATAGATGCCAGCAATCGAAATATAGCTCTGTTTCGGCGAAAGTTTCCCATAACAGCAATGTTGATGCCGTTTTCGATGATGAACCGGGTCCAGGTATGTAATTTTTGGCTTTTTGGCACTTTTAAACTGATTTGATGTAACTTCTCTGTTCGTCCGTTTATCTTTGTCTACTGTATGTGTTTGATCTCAATGTATAGGTGTTCCCGTAGCGTCTTGGCATGCTTTACGCGCACACGAAGCACATCATCACCGATTACACCCGCAAATGGCACTCCTTCCGGAAGCGAATAACAATGTGTGTTGCCAACCACCGACTCACTCTCCGCACATTCGACGATGCTTGACTGTTCAGACGTCTGGTGGCTCGTCTGGGGCTTCATCCGGAGATTCTGACAGTTCGACGCTCCTGAAATCGCCGCTGAATCATGGGCATCATCGACTGTATGTTCGGCATGCGCATCCACCGATTGGCAGTGGTCCTAGATCACTTTCGCGCCGATCTTCACTCTCTCCACGACTCGGTGATGGTGCGACGCCGTTCGTTTTCGATGCTTCATTGCTTGAAGAAGCGACTGACTTCCGAAAGTATGCGCGAAGCCCGCCATCGCCCCGGAAAAGCATTGGTCGCCGTCGGGATTCGCTGCCGAGCTTTGTTGTCTTGGCCAATGAGGACACCGATGAAGCTAATCGTCGTCGAAGCATGCAAACGACCGTCGCCCATGGCCTGCAACAACGGCGCCATCGATCCAAGTCCCCGGAGCAGCACCCAAATAACAGCACCAGTGCCATTGGAGGCATCTTCAAGGCATTCTTCGCGCGTCGCGGCGGCAAGACCCCCGAACCCGACGCGAATGATGGCATCATCAGCGGTGATAAGTTGGTCACGGACGCCGTGATCCCGTCGATTGCCGTCTCACAAGCACAGCTTAACTTTGCACAGTCCGTCGGAGGGCATCGTTCGTGTGAGTCTCGTGTTGATGTGTGCCGTGCTGTGTTGTGTGTTTGTGGCTTCTGAGATCTTTCCTCTTCTTTTGTCTGTTGTGTGGAGCGTCTCTTCTCTTTTTTCCTGGTTAATGACTTTCTGTGTTCATCTAATGGCTTTAAACTGTTTATCGCAATCAGTGGATAAAGAGCTAATTTCAATGGTTTCAGTAGCCCGACCAACTTCCCCCGATCAAAGTGGCCCAGCTTCATCCCGTCGAAGCGATGTCTCACAGCACAGTCATGTTTCTGGGTCGAGTCCGTCGACGGCTGCCAAATCGAATCGAACCAAGTCGTCTTCGACCATAAACTCTGATTGTGGGAGTAATTCTTTTGCGAGGAGCGGTCATGCTGGTTGGTTTTTATTGGTTTTTTAAACTGTAGTTTTCATGATAACGTATTTCAGCCCCCTCTATCATCTCCGACAAAAGCTCCACCTCATCCTCCCCGAAACGCTGCCCCGATCAACGCATCTTCATCGTTTGGCTCGAACGCATCGAAGACATGTACGCCTTCCCGACCGAAGCCTTCTTCGATGTTTCCGTCGATGGCACCGCTTCCATCGTTCGACCCGACCATGTCGTCCTGTTCCTCCATCCCGCCGAACCCGGCCTCATCCGTGTCCATGTCGATGGTGTCTGGACGAAGCACGGCCAACCTGGACCCCTTGTCGATGGCGCTGTTGTCAGTATTGGGGCACTTCCAGCATTGCTTCGTCAGACGGTTGCCTCGATCACCCGACGACGATGCCTCGTCGAAGTCGACAGTCTCGCGACCACCTTTTCTCGACGCCGACATTCCATTCAAGACTTTGCGAGGAAGTATGCCATTGCTGGCACTTCGTACATTGAGTATTTGGATTCTTTCATCTCCACTTGATATTCTTGCGTATTCACATATTTCACATTTTACATATTTCACTTTTTGCTACTTTGTGCCTTCTTTTCTTCACACATATCCAACGTTAACAGCTTTTTTGAATTGTCTTATTCCCGTTGTTTTTTGATTGATAATTACGGTTTCTGACATTGTGATAAAGATATTTATGGAAAAACTGGACTGAAGAAATGACGATCTCAAACAACCACATGGATACATGATAGAAAAAAACTGTAGTATCAATGTGACACAGAAGTGTCATATTACGTACAACATTCCCTGCAAAAGTGACTCATTGGACGGGGCATAAACATTCCATGATAATTTGACTGAACATAATGAAATGCAAAGCGTTTTTTGACGCAAAAAGCCGGCTCACTGACAACTGACTGGTTGATGGAAACGTGTGAAACATATTTGACAAAAGTTGGAAGCGATTGTTCATCGACTTTTTATGTTGGTTCGTGACTTTTTGTGTAATTCTTTTTAAATTGTTGTAACGCTAATTTTTGTTGTAGTGAAATGAGTAGCGAGACGAACAAATCAGAGGTAGAAAAAACTGGGACATCTGATGTAGGTAAAGATGCTGTATTAGAAGAATTAGGCGACGATAGCCCTAGGAACGAAGATGCTTCTAATGTCAAGGATGAAACTTTGCCACCGATTGTCGATACTGACACTGTAGTTGTGCCTTTGAGTCATGAAAGTGTTGAAACTGGTGGGTTGGAGGTATTGATACAATTGATGTAACTGACGTGTTTTCAGAAGTTATCGAAAGTCCAGTGGAATCACAACCATCAAAGAAAGTTGATCAACCAGATCCCAGAACGCAAGCACCAATTCAAATTGAAAACGAAGCTGAACAAGTGATCGCTTCAAGTGATGTGTTGCAGGAAAAGGATATAATGTCTAAAAAGGATGATGCTGATCTATCGGGAGAGTTGAAAGAAGGTAAAACTGATCAGCTATTATGATGTTTATCAAACGGAACCTTTTAGAAGCAATAAAAACTTCAAAACCCCCAGCTGAAGACGCTCCGGCAACAGAAGCGCCAGTCTCAATACCATCAGTATCGCTTCCCCCAAAAGCAAGGCCTTCTTTCAATCGACGGAACCCTTCGAGGCCGATTGATTTGAAACTTGCAAGTGAAAATGGGCCTAAAAAGCCCCCAAGGGTACGCTTTTAAACCTTATCTTTGAAAATAAACTGTAATTACTTTGGCTCTGTAACTTTCAGACCCTAGCAACCCCGTTAACATTCGACTCCGTCCTCACTGAACCCGGCCCCGAGGAATATTTCACCGAAATTCCGATCGATACGGACGAAAGCCCCGCTCCGACGCCGACGCCAACCACTACGAGACCCATCACACGTAAGAAACAAAATGGTAGTCGGCACATTGCGTTTGACAAGTCGCTCGGCGACGAAGACGATGATAATGACTACAAAATTGGCATCGGCAAAGATGATTTTCCAATTGTTTATGAAAAAAGCAAAATGGAAAAATTCATCAACTACATTTTGTGCCGGAAAGACTTGGCCGATCAAAAGTTGACCGAAAAGCCGGTTCAGTTTTCGGCGCTTTTCAAATATGGCACTAAAGTCGATTTGGTGGGTTGAAAACTGGGCTAAAAAGAACATGACCCACCGTAGTTTTATAGATGATGGTCGCATTTGGGTTGTTAATGGCAGGCTTGTGTGGCATAGTTCAACCCATTTTTGCCGTTATGGTGGGTAAACTCGTCAATGCCCTATTGCTGCTCGACATTTCGGATCCGAAATTTAAAAGCGAAGGCACAACAGCAGTAATCATATTCATTGTGGCCGGGACATGTTTGGTCGTTGTGGCTTATGCTCAGTTTTGTGTTTTTGCAATTGCGTGTTCACGGATTACGCGACGCATTCGAAGTGCGTATCTTCGATCGATTTTGAGACAGGATCAGACGTGGTTTGAGAAGACGCATTCGGGCATGTTGACGACCAAGTTGAATGAGTAAGGCTTTGGGGTTTTGAATATTAAAAAACTGCGTATGTGGAAATCGAGTAACGGTATTTGCGGGATAAAAGATAAAAAGTGCCGCGTTTCAGCAACATCGAAAGAATCAATGAAGGCATCGGCGACAAACTAGGCCTTCTGACCAGAACCATGGTCCAATACGCCACCGGAATCATCGTTTCGCTCATTGTTAGTTGGCAGATGGCACTTCCGTTGATGCTTTTCAGCCCGGTTATCGTATTTACGATGGCTTTTCATAGTAAAGTTGGTTTAAACTGTCGCCAATCCCCACCTGTAATCTTTCTTTTCCAGCGCATCGGCACGGCAGCCCGAAAAGAGCTCTCCGTCTATGGCCAAGCCGGCGCCATCGCAGAGGAAGCTATCATGTCCTACCGCACTGTAGCCGCTTTCAACGCCCAGGAAACCGAAGTCAGACGCTACAAAACTGCCTTGGAAGAAGGCCATGTCCACGGAGTTCAGAAAGCACGCTACAGTGGCCTTCTTTCTGGTATGATGATGGCATTCGTGATGATCTACATGGGCGTAGCCATACTTTACGGCACATGGCTTCATGCCGCTGGGGTAGTCGCATCGCCGGGGGACATCTTTGTCGTTCTGTTTGCCATTATGAGTGGTGCTTATCACCTGGGACATGCGAGCCCTCATTTGATGGTAATCTTGACCGCCAGGGTCGCCGCTGCGAGTGTTTATAAGACTATTGATCGGATTCCGGATATCGATCCATACTCATCGGCTGATAAGAAGAAGCTCTATGATTTGAAGGGAAAGATTGCCTTCAAAAATGTGTATTTCCGATATCCATCAAGGCCAGATGTCAAAGTCTTGAAGTCTCTGTCATTCACTGTGAATCCAGGACAGACGATAGCCCTCGTCGGGGCATCTGGTAGCGGAAAGTCGACAGTTGTCAGTATTTTGAATCGGCTATACGAGTATGAAAGTGGCTCTGTGATGATTGACGGCGTGGATATTCGGGATTTGAATGTCCGTTGGCTGAGGACTGTCATTGGCACAGTCCAGCAGGAACCTATTATTTTCAATGATACGGTGGAAAATAATATTAAAAAGGGATGCAAAGAGGTGAGATTATAAATTTTAAACTGTCTTATTGAACATCGTTGCAGACACTTACCGAGCGCGAGCTCATATCCGCAGCCAAATCAGCCAATGCCCATGAATTCATTGAAGCCTTGCCCGCAGGCTATGCCACTCGTATTGGCGATGGTGGCGTTCAGCTGAGCGGTGGCCAGAAGCAACGGATCGCGATCGCTCGAACATTGGCCCGAAATCCGCGGATTTTACTCCTGGATGAAGCAACGTCCGCTTTGGATACAGCTAGTGAAGCCTTGGTTCAGGAAGCTCTCCAAAATGCGGCAAAGAACAGGACAACCATCATCATCGCGCATCGGCTATCAACAATCCGCGATGTTGACCGCATAATAGTGATGAATCATGGCAGATTTGTCGAAGCTGGCACCCATTCAGAACTACTCCGACGTCAAGGCATGTATGCCCGACTTGTGAGAGCCCAAGAGTTGAAGCAAATTCAACAGTTGGAGGATGACAGCGAAGTTGAAAGCCCTGAGGGCAGTGAACTCGGAAGTCCTGTAGTATCCGCATTGAAAGTGAAAGAAGTTCGGGAAAGTATTCGAGCGAGCTTTGCACGAGATTTCTTGCCGAGTGGACATGTTGGGGATGCCGAGATGCAGGCTATGAATGTGAGTTAACAGAATCTAAAATACATAAAAAACTGAGTTATTGGGTCTTTCAATTCAGATCGAAATGAAAAAATCCGGCACCCTATCCCCTCCCTCATTCTTCCAAATCTTCTACGATGCCAAAAACCTCTGGCCCATGCTAGCCCTTGCCATCATTGTTTGCGGTATCAATGCCCTCGCAATGCCGTTGACAGCTATCGTTTTCGGACGGGCTTTTGAAATGTTTGATGGCGGAAGGAAGGATAATCTCGGGGAAGCGGCTTTGTTCTTCCTGTTTTTCGTGCTTATTGGACTTGGCAGTTTGGCGGCGTCGTTTTTGACTGTGAGTTTTGGCATTTTTCAAAAACTGGTGATCATAATGCTTGTGTCAGACATATCTCTTCGGTCGAATCGGCGAAACAATCACAATGAATATGCGTGTCCGAGCCTTCCGCGCCATTCTATCCCAAGATGGTGCCTACTTCGACAACCCTGCCCATACCCCCGGAAAACTGATATCCCGGCTGGCTACAGATGCCCCAAATGTTAAAGCTGCTATGGACACCCGGCTTGGACGCATCGTTCAAGGTGTTTTGAGCCTAATTGCAGCAACGGCGATGTCGGCATGGATTCACTTGGGCTTGGCTTTCGCTTGTTGTACTATTTTTATTGTTATGGGGATATTTATGTTCGCTGTGGCTAAGATAGCGCATTCAAGGGCAGCTAAGTTTGCGCGGAATGATGAGTCGGGAAGGGTTGGTTTTATGAGTTTTGATAAACTGAGTAACATCGAATATTTACAGATAGCCATCGAAGCAATCGAGAATGCTGCAACAATCCAACTACTAACAGCCGAACACGAAGTTCATGACCAATTCGTCGAATCCGCGGTGCAACGCCAAGAAGCAGAGCTCCGCAAAACACCGATCGAAGCCATGAATTTCGCGACGACACATGGGCTACAGCAGTTTGCGCTGGCGTTTTGCTACATTATGGGATATATTTTTGTTTTGAATGGCATTGTTGACAAAGTTGTCCTATTTCAGTGCGTTTTAAAACTGCAATAAGGTATTCCGTATCTTATTTTCAGAGTCGTCCAAACAATGTACTTCGGAGCCATTGCTATGATCCAAGCAACCGAACACTTCCCAGAGCTTGTCAAATCCCGATTGGCTACCGGCCTCATGTATTCTATCATTAATCAGAAGCCGAGCATCGATGAAAACAAAAAGGCGGAGAGGATTGTGGGTTTTTTTTGAACTTCAGTAAACTGACTCGGCAAAGTGGTAGATGTTTAGAAGCTCACAGGCGAAGTAACCTTGGACAAAGTCGTTTTCGCCTATCCAGCGCGCCCCGAAACCGCGATCATGAAGAGCATCAGTCTCCGCGCGAGACCGGGTCAAACGGTAGCCCTTGTCGGGCCTTCGGGATCCGGAAAATCGACCATCATAGCCTTGCTGGAGCGTTTGTATGATCCATCTGTTGGATCGATTGTAAGTTTAAACTGCCGCCAGTACAAGCAAAAATTTTCACCCTACAGCTCCTCGATGGCCGAGACCTCAAAACCCTCAACCTCCGTGATGTTCGATCCCAAATGGCACTAGTTGAGCAGATGCCGCGCCTGTTTTCGGGAAGTATCCGAGAAAACATTGCCTATGGACTCGATCTCGAAAAGGTCACAATGGATGAGATAAGGAGTGCAGCAGTAACAGCGAATGCGGCTGGCTTCATTGAATGCTTGCCCATGGGCTATGAAACACCATTGGGGGAACGCGGTGCGCAATTGAGTGGTGGTCAGAAGCAGAGGATCGCGATAGCGAGGGCTGTTGTCAGAAATCCGAAGATTCTGCTGCTTGATGAGGCTACTGCGGGTATGTTTTGAGTTGTAACATACTTTTGGAAAAACTGACATCAATTCTTCCAGCATTGGATTCGGCATCAGAAAAGGTGAGTCCCAATCCCAAGTTTCATCTTTCCTCTTCCTAAACACCCATAAGTAGGCCATCAAGGCCGAGCGCGCGAAACCTTTGCCGTGTTGACCGATCAAAAAGATCGCATTCCAATCACCTTCCAGCCGAATACGTTACCATCCCGCTAAAAGTGATACCACCCAAACTGTATAATTTAAAACTGCTCTATTGAAGTCGCTGTTCTGATGTTTCCAAAACCCTCAATTTCACAAACGGAAGCCGCAAAACGCATTCATTGTGTTGCCTTTTTTACAACTTTCACATTGCCGCCCGACACGTTGCTTCCGTCCCTATCCGTGTCGTTTTCATTTTTTTTGGTACGTACGAAAAGCAATTCATACAACAAATGTCTCTGTTCCCCCATCACATCGCCGGAATGCAGACGTTTTTTTCGCTTGCCGACGGCAGCAACAATCGACGTGAATGAGCTCAAACACAGACAGGCGAATGTGCAACGAGACCGAAAGCATTTTGAGAGAGAAGCGATTCAACGACCATAAAACACAAAAATCGCCGGTCTGCGATCATTGTAATAATGATGGGGCGCCGGTGGCGGTGGTGGCCCATGGTGGCGATATGAATTTACGCAATTCTGATATATTTTTAAACTGGCAAGAGGACTATATTGCCTAATGTCACATTGATGACATCTCTGCGCAGCATTACAACACAACTAATTTAGTACAGCATTGTAAAACTGACAAGTAAATCATGAAAGATACGCATGCCAATGATTGAGTCGTAAAATCCGACCACCGTTGACACATCAACTATGTTTTACAATGGCGCATAAATCTTAGGGGTTATCTTATCTCCCTGCAATGATCGCAATGATTCTTGAGCTGCTTGATACATACAAATTCATTTGAAAGCGATATCATCATTTCCGGCGACACATGTCGGAACGGGGATATATACGCTTTCTGTGGCCAAAGAAATGTTACATAATGCGCAGCTTGACTGACTGACGGCGGAGGCCACAAAGAAGCCTGCTGTCGGCATCTTCGGGCGCTCGTCATGTCGCGTAATCGGCCGAGATAATGATGCCGGGTCGGTAAAAGATTGTCGATGACTGATAACGGATCTCGACAGTTGTGCCGATGTCGGCAAAAGTGCGTCTTAAGTGGGAATGGGTGACCTTACATTAGTGGAGTGCGCGGCTTAATGAAAAACTGGTGTCACGGAGGTTTTCTGAAAGTCAGGGCGAAGCAAATGTTTTCGATTGAAAAATGCCGATGGCAACAAGCTAACCCGTAAAATTCAGTGGCTTGCTTAGAGCCATTTTCTCCAAAAATAGCCGTTGATAACAGATTGCCAAGTTAAAAAAATCAAAGTCGCTACGGGACACACAGCATTAGTGCCACCGCGCGGATTGACGATCGTCCAATGAGCGGGTATAAACTGCCGTTACATGAATTTCATCGGATTAGCCGGCTCTCTTCAAGGATAGGGCATGCACTCAAATATGCATGTTGATGAGTAGCACATTACAATCGGCATAATTAATCAGGTTAAACTTCGTAATGGTCGGGTATATGGCTAATTGATGCAACTTGAGAGTTCTCAATGAAGTGGATTACCTAATCCATCATTTTTCATATATTTAAATTCAAAACTGCGAACAATCCTTTTTCAATCACAATTTCAGGCTGTTCAAGAAGCCCTCGACGCTGCCAGCCATGGTCGAACGAGCATTGTTGTCGCGCACCGGCTTTCATCAATCCAGCACGCAGATCAAATAATTTTCGTCGAGGCTGGTCGGATCCGTGAGCGTGGCACCCATGAGGAGCTGATCCGTGCCGAAGGCAAGTACTACGGCTTGAGCCAACGTCAACATTTAGGGGCTCAATGACCTCAAGGCCGATGAATATTTTAAACTGTCGTACCCGGTTGATTCTCGGTGATATTTCCTCCCGTTTGTGCCGTTCGAACCTTGATCGATGCCACAATGTGTTTGAGTACAATCAACATTGATTTGATGTCCTTTTTCGATTCTAATAAAACTGACTTTCCTGACCTTTGATCACCCAAATTTGGACAAAACAGTTTGAAACGTAACGAAGTCTCGACGCGAAGAAGCATGCAGCCGTCTAGCCTACGGACACCCCCTCTGATCAAGACTTATTTCAGCTTTTGCAACTTTTGCAGCTTTTTCTCGTTTTTTCACCCTTTGTTGCCAACTTGACAACCTCACCAACGACTTCGGATAGCTGCAGAATCCAGATAAGTTAGATTCAGTTACTCATTTTATGAAAAATTTGTATTCAGAACAGTTTTTCGTTCAGTTGAACTTTACCCCTTTCCCTCTGTGGCCATTTCCAGTTACCTTTGGCCAGACTTTGCCTATTTAATTGGCATTTAATTGTTTACGTGGCATTTCACCGCCCGAACAACTTACTAATTTTCCAAAATTTATATATAATTTCATTATTCAATTTACCCTTTTCTCGAAATATTTTTCTTGACCCCGACAGCCAGCCCTAACCGCAAAGGCCCGCATTTTATTTTTAATCTATCTCCCTGCAACGTGCTCCGTAGACGCCACATCGGACGTTTGTTTCATCTTGACCCTGATAAGATAGACGGGGAGCGCCGTTCAATGCCTATTTTTTTCCTCCAAACATTCAATTTATCGTGTTCGTTGTCGTCGTTGTTGGTGTCACTGCTATTCCACAGGTCTGGTGAGACCGGAGAGACTAAAGGTGCCACCGAGGAGCAGCCGAGAGCGGTGATTGTGTCAGCCTTGTTGCAGCAAAATTTCGAAGCAACCAGACAAAGTGCTCTTTGCTGTACGAATTTGGATGAATCAACGGTTGGTTTTTTTCAATGCTTTGGGTTTCTGTTTTTGTTCTCTGACAATTGTTTTGCAATGTGAGCGATTGTACCGTTTATCGATTCTCCAGTTTCTGACATTAGAAAAGTGCGTGAAAATTATACAAAGTATATATAATTTTCACGAATAACTTTAGTCAAAGGTCAATCAACGTTACCTTGACACTGATTCGTGTGTCTGGAATGGATTGCTATTGCAAAAAGCTGATTGGTAGTTGCGCTATAGTTAAAAATCAAATAGTTTTTTTACGAAATGTTCCCCGCAGACGGAAATATGGAACACCATCGATAGTCCGTCAACTTCTGCCTAGCGCGAGGTGGTTTCAAGTCCCACATGAACGCATCTCGGTCAATGGGTGTCGCGAAGTTCCCCTTTTTTTCTTGCTAACCACTACCATTTCACCTGCAACGTTGAGCCACGACACGCGTGCGCACCATCATCACAACTTCTCGATGTCGATGGTGGTCGACGACTTGGGCCGCGCCGACGACATAAGCGTTCGGTTTTTCATACTTTGTTCCATTCCATCGTTCTCGCAGACTTGCAGTCCGCAGGACACCATTTTGTTCTCGGGTGTGTTCAGTGGTGTCGATCGTTCGGTGCTAGTTAAGTCCAGCCAGCGGCGCAACAGAGATAGATAGACGTCGCCATCGTCGTCGGGCCGGAGGGGTGGGGAGGGGGACGGCGTCGTCGACCGACCACAAACGGAGGCGACCGATTCCGCTCCCTCTCCCCCCGTCATCTCTGACCCGCCCCTTTGGTGGTGTCCGAGCTCCCCCTCTTGGTCCAGCACACCATCAAGGCTCGCCTCTCCAACCAATACCACCACACCATTTTCATCCGTCGCCGATGCTGGCAGTTCAACACGCTCTCTGTCCCTGGGAGAAGGGCGACATGATCATGGGCTTCCGATCCGTGTGTTGGCCTATATATTCGAACGGTCAAGCATTCTCTCGAGGCATCCACTGGCCTGGCAACATGGCTTTTGACCTGCCGCTAAGCTGGATCTGATTTGCGTCTCATGGTTGCGCTTACTACATGAGATCATTCCAGATTCATCTTGGCGTGCATGGTTGAGTTGTCCAATTAAAGGCCACTGGGTGTTTCTATAAGTAAGTTGGACGCGTTCTTCACAGCTACCTTTTCCCCCACAATCGTTTTGTCTTCCCCAATCTGTCAATTTTAATTTTTCAATTGAAGCGAGCGACCTGCGCGCTTTACATTCTTTCTAACTGTCACTTGAACACAGATTGAATGAAATCTACTGTGACCATCACTGTCGCTTATCGCCGTCGTCCGAAAAAAGTAGTTTTGTCGTTGACTGGCTCGTCGCCGGCGCCCCTCCGATACAAACGAATCCCATCCGAGTACGATTAGTTTGTCTGTCTGATGTTCCCCCGCACCGGCCCTTCTGGCGGTAGTAGCAAGCGTAGCGGTCCCCATAGAACACCACTATCATGGTTTCCTAGTCGTCGTCGGTTACTTCCACGTATGACTGATGGCCTTGCTCCTTCGTTCTCGATAGTTTTTTCTCGCCGGCTGTCGCTCTAGGACCTATAAAATTGGAGAAATTGATGTTGAGACATCCGGTTAGGCGCGGCCACGTTTCGAATTTGTCAAATTAGTAAAGGCTACCGCCAAATTGGCGTACTTTTCCAATTTGAACCCAACTTGTCTTTGTTTGACACTCAACGGGAGATCGCTAACGACCCTTTCGCATTATTCGGATTGTCGGAAACCACGAAAGCAAGGCTTAACCTTCTGCGCGGCGCTTTTTCAAAAAGTCGTTGAAATACTATAGGTACCTAAAAGGGTCGTCGTCGGTCTGCCTCAATTTGTCTGTCAGACGATGCGGACGGCTGATGATGGCGCCGATTTGGCAACCATAAGCTGTGCAAACACTTCTCTGGCGTAAATTGCAACCTGCTGGATTATTTGATGATGTATTTTCTTTTGCCGTTCGCTGGATTAAGCCTTTCCACTACAATCGGGTTAGCCGATTCCAAATGTAGTTTTTTTCGGTTTCATAAAATTTTTCATTGCTCGCGGTTTTTCTGATCTCGCTGACGCTCAAAATTTTTATGCCTATAAAAAAACAATGCGAATTGCTAATGTGCTTTCACAGCTCTCCTCCGACATTTATGTACAGTGAAACATGACGTGTCGGACGCACCAGCGAAGCGATCGACTGCGAAAACTATCATCGTTTTTAAATGGGGTGGGTCTGTCATTATTGCTAATGGGTCTTTGCCCCTGCAGTCCTCGGAGTCTTGCGAGATCGAGCGACAGTGTTTCGGAGGAGGTGGTCTGTGCGCAAGCTATTCGAGTGTTGCCGAGTCTTGGAATGCACGATTTCAGGGTTTTATATGAGAAGGTCAACGCGACCAATGCGTTCCGTCTCCCCAACCGCTGGCGACACGAAAAGTCAGTCGGTGACCGGCGGCGTTGTCTGGATGGTTAGACGGATGGATGGATCGATTGAGGTGTTTTGCATTCACTCTCAGACTCAGATGTGACACAGTTGGCACTTTCCTATCAGGTGTTAGTTTTCCGTTAATCCGCGGCACTTGCCACAGTTTGCTTTTCCACTATGCTGGGTCTAGCCTTGAAATCATGTTTGTTGTCTTTCCATGAGATCAAAAGTTAGACTCATTATATTGGTCTTGCTAATTCACTGTGGCGCAGTGAGCACTCAATGATACTGGCTTATCGATGTGGATACACACAACAAAGGCTCATCCGACCCGTGCCGAGATGTATGTATTACAGTTTGCGCTTCTGCTCATGTTTTGTCAAGTCGCTTGTTGCGCAGTGCCGCCACTGTCAAACGGATTATCCGATATCGCCTTTCCCATGGCTTGCGTAAGCCATAAGAGGTAGGCTGCTTGCGGCGGCGGCAGTGTCGTGTCACACAGGTCAAGGCTTCTTGAATGCCACTACCGTTTGGGGGGTCTGTTTTCTCGTTGACTTGACCTGATTTACGATCGGCACCGTATGATTAGCCTTGTTTTTGCTTCATTGCGCTATCAAAGAACGGCCATCTCAACCGATGATAGACAACCCTTGCCATATTTGCGGGCGAGATAATGTCTGTCAAGGACGCCCAAGGTCGAGGAAGTAATTACACCGAACAAACAATAGATAATGCAATAATTTATTTTTGAAAATTACTACGAAACAACACCGTTTTACATTACACGTCACACAACCAGCGAAACGCGATGAGCTATAAAACGAGGAAACAAATATGCTGGTCAGAGAGGAGGGGGAATTAGTTCGTTACTGTATGAATGAATCTCTTGTACAAAAAGGAGTGGATGTCATCGAGGGGGTGCAAGTGGCTGTCGTTTACAGTCAGCAAATGACCCGTTGAACGCACGAATTACGAAGACAGGTCAACGCTTCGTCACTGAACTTGGGCCGTCCACTAAAGTCGGCATGCGCGATCCACTCAAGCTCGGGACAAAATTGCGCAAGATTGTAAATGCTTGTATCACTGCAGCCCGTGCCGCGGATTCGAACTTCCTTGAGGCTGCCGTTACGGGCTAGGGCCGCGAGACCCTTGTCGGTGACCCATTTGCAGCCGTTGAAGTTGACCGCGCGCAATTCTTTACAGTTGTCGGCAAGGAGTCTGAAAGGGGATACAAGTTGGAGGAAGTGAAGGATGGATTAAAGTCATACCTCAAGAAGCGGTCGTCAACGGCATTCATATGAGTTGTTTCTAAATCAGTTAGAGATGCGGCACAACGGCCAATGGCAAAAAGTAGTCGGTAGCTGACACGGAGCTTTGACAGCCGGAGGGATTGAAGTCGCGCACCGGGACTGTTAAGGCCACCACAGAAGTAGCGTTGGAGGTAGGTTAGATTTGTATGGCGAACATCGAGACTCAAGTGGACTAGGTATGGCAGTTTACGGGTTATCAGGCAGAGGGCATCGTCACGGAGTTCTTGGACTGCTATGTGGAGACGAGTAATGATGCTACCAAATTTAGGGATGATGGCACAAAGGAATTCGTTGATGTTTTGGACGGATCTCTGAAAGTGCTCTTTTAACGATGTTTTCCATAATGTTGATTGTTGTTTTAATCTTTGTGGCCGTTTTTTTGTTGCTTTAGCTTTCAACACATTCCACGGAGATGTACTCACATCACTTTTTGAACAGGTTGGTCTTCTTTCAAAATATAAACATCCGCGTTTTCAAAAACTGACTGTATCGACTACATCGGTCTATTCGCCCTTTTTGAACTAGACTCTCGAGTGCATCGTGACAGGTTTTTCCCTACTTCAACTCTTTCAAGCCTCGACAGTCATCGGTTAAAGATAAATCAAATCCTAACCCATCCCAACCAGTGTTGCGTCATCACGTGAAGACGCATCGACACGGAAGAGGCTAACTTCGAATTCTCTGAACTCACAATCAAGCTCGAGTGCATCGAACAGCTGAGAGTTATATGGGTCTAGGCTAGCTATAGCTAGGCTAGGCTAAAGAGCGCCACAAAGGGTTGTAAAATTGTCATTTGACCTGCGAGCGTGACAGACATGTCTGCAGCTGCCAGCTGCTTTGATGACACCACGGACCATAGTTTGATTTAAACGTGATCACAGAGTGTGTGAGGAATGAGGAATGATGCCTGACTTACCCAATCCTTGCCTGGGGCAATCAGTTCCAAGTGAATATTCACGAGGGCCGGTAATTCTTCGAGCTTTGCGATAAGGTCTGTCATGTCTTCACCGCCAGTGGCACTGAGCCGGATTGTGCGTACTGTCGGGGGCAGTTCCGGGAGATATGTGAAATAGTTGCCACAGAGGTCGACGTAATCCAGTGCGGCGCCTTCGATCCGGGCTGGGGGATCGATTTCTTCGTCGTTTTCGTCGGAGGATGATGATTCAGTGGACTGAAATGGCGTCATTCAATTTTGCACGCGAACTTGAAAAACGACCAACCTCAAAAAAGTTACACAACGACAACTGATTCAAATTAGGGCATCGTTGGCTTAGCTTATGCAAGCTCCGTGCCGGATCGACCATATTCGGCAAAAAGTCGAGCTCCAAAATGTGTAACTTCTCGCCAATACAGTGTGCTATGTCGTAGAGCGCTTGATCATCAAGCCCACGGCAATGGTTCAAATAGAGGCATCGAATGTTAGGATTCTGATTCACCAAATAGAAAATCCCATCAGAAGTGATCTTTGCGCATCCGCTAACATCGACTGCCGATAGGTTCGGCGCCTGGATGCATTTCAACGCTTCACTAGTGATTCCACGGAGGTTTCGAAGTTCAAGCATGCGTAACTGGCTCTGTCCAATCGTAACAATCTGAATCCCATCATCGCTGACATTATCACACTCCACGATGGCAATCCGCCTAAGGAACTTTGCCGGTGATAAGACAAGTGCCGCCAACACGCTATCAGTAAGTTGATCACTGAGGTAGAAGTTGATTTCCGTCAAGTTTGCGCCGAAATGGGGCGATGAAAATAGGCGCTTGCACTGCTTGGATGTGATCAAATCATGGGATGTGAAAAACTCGAGCATTCGTTGCTTACAATCGTTGTTAAACGCCGAGAAAAAGTCCCAATTCGTGTCATAGGATGTTTGACACACGACGGCAAGGGCTATATCGAAGAGTTTTTTGACCATTGTGAGGTGATTAGTGATAAGCCTTTAAAGGTGCAATAATGATAGAAAAATATACAGTACAGTAGTCAGCTAATGGCGACCAAGATCACAAAGCACCACCAGTCACAGCCACAACAAATTTGGCGACAAGTAGGATGAGGATGAGGAAGAAAAAACACAGGTCCTACCCGACAAGATTTCGATTTCGGGACCGACTGGAAGGAAGAGAAAAGTCGACCGAGTAGTCGTCCCCTTGGCTCTGGTGGCTCTATCACATCCAGCCGTTGCACAGCACAGCGCTAACCACTGGGATGACGGCGAGAAACTGAAGAGATGAGAAGGAAGACGGAAAAACTCAAGAGACAGCGCTCTCAGCCGATTGTTAGCATATAGCCCATCCCGTGCGGCCAGCCGGAGGGTAGATCAGCTAAGGCAAGGCGTAGGTCGTGCACGGGATATTTTTCGATGTTTTTTGCTCTCGAGCTCAAGTCAAGATGGCCAAAGGGCTGAATTCTAGTCAAGTCAGCCGGACAGAGACAGACGTAACAATGGATATCAGGGGTAATCGCCTACGTATGGGGAGGCTTTGTTGAATGAATCAAGTGCGTGGACTGTCGATTCACGTTATGTTAGACCGGTTCAACAGTGTTCTTTTCATTGACGGATTTGACAACATTGAGATTCTTGTTTGTTTTATTGAGTAGGAAGTTTTAAAATTAGATTAATCTATGCAAACATGTTGCAAAATCGAAAAAAGTTCAACACTGTTCAAAATTTTCAAATACAGTAACCTCTAATCGGCATACTGTAGAATACTGTAAGATACTATTTTGTGAATTTATCAACATATAAAGCTAAAGCTTTCATTAACTTTTTTAAAAACCAATGCCAAAGTGAACAACTTTGAATAAATCTTAAAAGCGATGTCAACGGCACGGTATCAATTTATTTGGGAGGAACATTGTTAGGTGTACCCGTTGCCGGAGGTGGACTACCACCAGCACCAGCAGCCATATTGACAAGAATATGGGCCTGGGGTTGACCCGCTGGTGCTGCCAAGGCTTTGATGAAGGGTTGATTCGCTGGTCGATGGTATACGATTGCTGCAATGACAACCTCTTAGATACTGTAACGAAGTTACTGTAGGCTTACCCTTTTTGCCGCCAGCCTGTTGTACCGTGTATGTGTGAGCCGGTTTGTATTGAAAGTTTTGATGAACGACAGGTGGATGCGCTTGTTGTGTGCCGGTGGCAGGGGGTGTCTGTGACTGTGCCGGGACTTGTGAGGGGGATGGTGGCTAAAATTGACTGATAAAGATTACAAAAACAATTTATGTAGCTTACATGTGCCGCCGGTGCAGCCGCCGCCGCCGGTGCCGCCGTTTGCGGTGTAGGACTATTCGCGGGTGGTGTCGCCGGAGGAGTGGCAGCCGGTGCCGCCGCGGGCGTTTGTATTTGTTGTGGCAACCCTGTTTGGATGTTTTCCTCGGGCGCTTTTGCGTCTTCAATGGGTGTTTCAAAGACATTCGCGTCAAAGTGTACGGGTGGCGGGGGTGCCGGTACATTCGCCTGATTTTCATTACCTGCTTGAGCTGGTGCCAACCCGGACATCATTGACAGCAATGGCAAGTCCTTGGAGCAATCGGGCGTGACTGATGTTGTCGCGGCCGCATTGGCAGCAGGTGTAACCGGTGATAGCGCCGGAGAAGGATCTGGCGTCGGTGGGGGCGTTGGAGGTGGCGTTGGTGATGCCGGTAGATGGTCTTCCTTCTTTTTATCCTTATCCTCTTCTTTTGGCTTTTCGTCGCGGTCTGAGTCTTTGCCTTTCTTGGATTCTAAAAAATGAAACTTTTATGATGCGCGCCAACTTTTGGTGGCGCGCGCCGCACCGCGCCAAAACTTACTTTCTTCCCGCTTTCGCGTAGTTGCCTTCTTCTTCTTTGCCGTTTCATCCTTCTCGTCTTTCTTGTCCTTATCTTTGTCATCGTCCTTCTTCTTATTTTTCAACCGCTTCAGAATTGTCGCCTTACGCTCAGTATTATTATCGTTGTTGGATTCCTTCCGCTCGCGCTTCGAACCTTCGCCCTTCTTTTCCCGCTTGGAGCCCTGTTCCTTCTTCTCACGCTTCGAGCCACCTTCATCATCATCCTGTTGTCGACTCGTTTGCTGCTTTGATCTTTTGTTATCTCTCCGGGATTCATTCTTGTCCCCATCACTCGGCGGAGAATTCGCATCTTTCGACACATTGGCATCGTTCATGTGGGCCGCTATCTTCGTACACTGCGTGCATGGATTCGGCATTGATGTCGCTTGGAGGGGTAGATTTTTGCCACCGTTTTCGTTGAGAAGTTTGAGATAGGTCTCATATTCGCGAACGAAATCTAAAAACAAAAATTTTAACTTTTTCCGACTTTGGAAACAAAATTACGTCGAATAAAATGCGACGGCACAATCCCCTTGATGTGGAGCAACTGTAAGATTGCATAATGGCAATAAACGTATTGATCTTCGGTCTGGACGGCCGTGGACCGCATACTTCTGATGTCTTTCACGAGTTGTGGGACATCGGGGACTTTTGAATGGAGCAGTGCCCTGGAAACTTTCATTATCACTGTAGCGATGGCACTATCCAAAACTTACTTGTATATCAACTCAATACAGACAAGTGTGCCCGTTCGACCCACCCCCGCCGAACAATGGATCACCGTCGGATTTTTTGGGCTCTTCCGGGTGTACTGTAGTAACCGAAATGGTGCCATCGGCGTTTTCGGCACACTTTTATCGGGCCAACTCGTCCATTGTCGATGGTCAACGTGTCGAGTTTCATCCTTGTAGGTTAGTTGTAGTCTTGAGTGAATGAAACTACGGTCACTATTGTCGACCTTTTCACACTTTACGGCAAGGCCATGATGGCTCATACTGTCGCCTGGATTCGCGGGCCAGTATTGCGCGCACTTATCTTTGCCCATTTCTTGGCATCGGCACAGCATGATGATCTGTTTGACTTTTTCTTGCCATACGCAGCGCCAGAAATCGGATACGGTGGCTTCGAGGGGGCCCTGGAAATGGAAGGGCACTTTTTGGGATTTCAAAAAAGGCTTACTTGACAGCAGATAAATTGATACTCAAGTAGTGGATGCGTCACCCAATTAGCGTGGATAAAGTCCCCCGGAACCCCCGCCGGCCATTTCAAAACGACACGGGTCTTCTCCCAACATGGCACATCCTTGTATCTGCATTTTGTCGGATTCGCTTCAAAACTTGTTTTCGATGGATCAGCCGGCACGAATGCCCGTAATTCATTGTACTGTAGTCGTAGGGAGTGAACGCCAGCTTGTGCAATGAGATGGGTAAACTTGCGCATGGCTTCTTTCGCTTCCGTCGTGAATGTTTCGCCGCCCTTTTCCTTGTTCGTTTGCTCCGTCTTCTGAATCGTTTTATTTTCGTCCTTTTTGTCGTCATCGTTCTTCTCCCTCTTTGTTTCTTCCTTCTTCTTTTTTCTCTTGGCGCGAACGGATGTACCACCACCACTTTAAAGCGTAAATTTTATATTTTTACTCCGTCAAATGAACCCAACCTACCCAGCATTACTCGAGCCAGTTTCACGTTTCGGCTTCGCCATGCCGGCTGCTGACGCCGAATCTCAGGAGATCCGAGACTCTCTTCGTAGCCGACCTGATGCGTGCCCCGTGACTGGGAGGGGAATGGGAAGAGGGCCCGTCGGCACGTCAAGCTTCAAAATGGTAATTTTTGCCGATGGCGAGGACCCCATTTGTGGATTTGTGCCATCTTCGTGGCAGACTGGCAATTGAACACTTTTTGAAGGATGGTGTTTCTAAGGTTCGAGATGCATCTCCCACGGAAACCCCTTGTTGACACCCATTTTTTGATAATTCTATGCACGGTTCAACAGTTACGGTTGGATATGCCACAGATGGCGGTTAATCAATCAGTCTGGCATCGACGGCCTTCTTCGGAGTAGTCGTCTTCTCCGCGCTCTTCTGGTCTTTTGGGCTTGGTGAACGGCACTACAATCATCTCAGGTTGGTTTTGACACAATTTTGTTTTTGCGCCAAAATTTGGCGCGGTGCGGTGCGCACCATGTCATGGCGCGGCGCGCACCAACTTTTGGCGCAAATGTGAATTGAGCTTATTTCAGCTTGTACATCTCATTCCGATCACTATGGGCAAGCGTAAGTCAATGAAGCCGTCCAGGGGCAAGAAATCCATGGGCAAGCTGGCCGTTATCTTCGACTGTTTGAACTGCTCTGGTGAAAAGACTTGCCATGTGAATATGTAAGCTTTACTTTATCCACTCACAATGCCACACCATTCATGTAACCTTTCAGGGATGCCAAAAACAAAATCGCCGATATCCGCTGCCACGTGTGCAAAGAAGTTTTCCGAACGCACATCACCAAACTGTCGAGCCCCATCGATGTTTACTGTGATTGGGTCGATGCCCAAAATTAGTCATCAGATCACTTTGATCAAAATATTTGTTACTATCTTGTTTGTTTGTACATAGTACATAGTGGTTGTTATGTTTTGTTCAACAAATGTGATATGAATGTTTGTTTATTTTCGCCTCGCAGCTTTACATTTTTAATAGGCATATTTTAAGGATGCGTCATGCCTTTGTATCAAAGTATCAAAGGCTATAAGCAAACATGTTATTTTATAGTTTCGATCAAAAATTGGCCACATGGCTGCCCGGAAATGTAAAAACCCTTAGCCTGGACCGTGTTTTGACCTTCTGGTCTCTGCGTTTGATATGAAGCTTTTCTGCATGTTCCGGTTGAAGTCATTTGATCGTTGGGGTTAATACTGTCGAAGTGCACGTCGTTCATTTGATTTTGCGTCTACAGTCGCGGTCTCAGGCGCCTGCAATACATTCCCCTGCCGCTTATCACGACTTCCCGGAACTACTACCTTCTTAAAAATGACTGCTATTCTAGGCAAAGCTGTCAGTGTGCACCACCAAAAACATGCATTTCACCCTCCCTGCAGTGGTCTTGGCGTTTGCCGTCGCGACGGCTTCGGCCACGACGGGCTTTGATGCCATTCAGCCCATGTCTACGGCGACTTTCACGTGCCTTTACAACAGTGGCTATCGATTCTTTATTGCCCGAGTGTGGGAATCGATCGGTAACTACGATGAGACCGGTATCGCCAACATTAAGAATGCCCGTGCCGCTGGCTGGCAGTACGTCGATGGTTACATCTTCCCGTGTCTGAGGTCGGGTTGTGCCCCTCCGGCCAACCAGGTCGAAGCCACTATCAACAAGCTCAAGGCTGAAGGTGCTCAGATCGGCATGATTTGGCTCGATATTGAGCGACTTGCCTGGCCCGCTGATCAAGCCAGCAACCGTAACTTCATTCTCGCCATGGCTAATGAGGCTGAACGTTTGGGCGCCACGGTTGGCATCTACACGAACAACAACAACTGGGAGGCTATTGTTGGCCTTAGCTGGAATGGTGTTAGCAAATATCCGCTTTGGTGAGTATAATTTACTTAAACTTGTTTGCAAAGTTGTTAAATATCGATTTCCAGGTGGGCCAACTACAACGGCGAACAAAACTACAACCACTTCGTGCCCTTCGGTGGCTGGAGCAAGCCTTCAATCCATCAATACAGCGGTTCCGTCAACGGTCCTTGCGGTGTCAACATGGATCAGAACTGGTATTAGAACATTTTAAACGTAATTTATATTTCTGGTGCGGCGCGGCGCGTTATGACGCGGGGCGCACCAACGCACCAAAATGGTTAATTTGACGAAATAAACATGTACAATCAATACTGAATACTTACTACACACAATTGATAACAATTTATGCAAAGAAAGTACGAAAAAAACGCCCAAATCAACGGAGCAAGGCAAGACAAGATGATTACGACCCTTTGACCTTTCATTGCATCATGGCCTCAAGAAAACAGCAAACTCGAACCCTCCATCCGGTATATTATCCTAGTACATGATCATTGCTCTGCTTATCGTTCAAAGATGGCTGCTTACCATCAGGAACGCAACAGTCTTTCCTTATCACCATTCGACCTATCCCTGCTTCACGCATGCTTTAAAAGGAGCCAAAAACTAATGTAACAGTCAGTGCACCACGCCCGAATATGCGTTCCCTCTCAGCGTGTATTCTGTTCGCAGCCCTCGTGGCGACTGCTTCCGCCACTACCGGCTTTGATGCCATTCAGCCGATTTCTGAAGCCACCTTCAAATGTTTGTCGTCGAGTGGCTACAGCTTTTTCATTGCCCGTGTCTGGGAATCCGTCGGCAACTACGACGAAACTGGCATCGCTAATATTAAGCATGCCCGTGCTGCTGGATGGAAGTATGTTGACGGTTACATCTTCCCGTGCCTTCGATCAAGCTGTGCCAAGCCGGCCAACCAGGTCGAAGCCACTATTAACAAACTCAAGGCTGAAGGCGCTCAGATTGGTATGATCTGGCTCGATATTGAGCGACTCGCCTGGCCTGCGGACCATAATCACAACCGTCAATTTATCCTCGATATGGCTAATGAAGCTAAGCGACTCGGCGTCAAGGTCGGCATTTACTCTAACAACAACAACTGGCAGGCTATTGTCGGTTTGGACTGGACTGGCGTTAAGGAGTACCCTCTTTGGTGAGTTTTCTTGGCCGAAACTTGGCTTTTGTAATCAATAAACTTTTTTCAGGTGGGCCAACTACAACGGCGAACAAAGCTACGCCCACTTCGTGCCGTTCGGTGGCTGGAGCAAGCCTTCGATCCATCAATACAGCGGTTCCGTCAAAGGCCCCTGCGGTGTCAGCATGGACCAGAACTGGTATTAGAGCTTTTACGCACTAAATGTTAAATTTGACAAAATAAACGTGTACAATCACTATTTGAGGCTTACGACACACTGTTGTTATCAATTTATACAAAGAAAGAACGATAAAACGCCCCAAACAGTTGTATCATGGCTATGGACCGGCAAGAGGCAAAAATTGCGAGTTGCACGTACTCTTCTTCGGGATACTGTAACAAAATTAAAGATTCTCACCGTAGTCAATCATTATTTGCATATTGCATATTACAAATTCACTTTTGTCGCTATTTTAACAGTCAGTCGGTGGTATTTGGTTCATTTACATACAAATTGATTCATCGCTTGTTTGCTTCTTCATGTCGATCGATCACTCTCTTGACGTCCATGGATCCACCTGTTTCATTAACTCTAAAGCGACGGTTGATGATGTTGGTAAATGCGAATACAAATGCGGCCATTTAGCACAGCGACATTCACATCAAGGAGATATGCAATCGCAGCTGCGTCAGACTCGTCAAACCAAAAAGAATTCGTCGCGTTCGCTCCACGATTCGCCTTCTTCGATGCCCTGTCGATAACGCCGCCTCTGTTCTTCCCGAACACGTCGTAATACCGGTCAGGTAAAGTTCCAGATGCGATTTTCTCGCAAATATGTCACCAAATGCTCATGTGGTAATCTTCAGATCCAGTGAGCACCGTTGACAAAGATGTGAAACCGCAGTGGCCATCTCCTCGGACGGCGTGTTCCCGGGCCTCCTGGAGATCCCATACTCCCAGGGCCATGTGTTGTGTGTAATTACTATGTGTAGGGACCGCTCTGTAAAAGGGGCGGGGCCCAGAATAAAAGTCAAGATACTAAGTCTCAAGCCAACGCCAACACAATTCAATACAAATGGCACACAGAAAAGAAATTTAACATAATTTTTGCCCCAATTCGAACTCAAATAGCATATCAGTGTCCTTCAAGAAAACAGCAAACCTCCATTCAATAATTTTTTCAACTACATGATCATTTATAAAAAATGGGAGTTTGAGTCCTTAAATTCAAACTAACATTTCTGTGTATTGCTCTGCTTATCTTTCAAAGATGTCCGGTTACCAACAGCTTGCCATGTTGCCCTTCGACCTATTCGCCCTCACGCATCCTTTAAAAGGAGCCAAAAACTAATGTAACAGTCAGTGCACCACGCCCGAATATGCGTTCCCTCTCAGCGTGTATTCTGTTCGCAGCCCTCGTGGCGACTGCTTTTGCCACAACTGGCTTTGATGCCATTCAACCGATTTCTGAAGCCACCTTCAAATGTTTGTCGTCGAGTGGCTACAGTTTCTTCATTGCTCGTGTCTGGGAATCTGTCGGCAACTACGACGAAACCGGCATTGCTAACATTAAGCATGCCCGTGCGGCTGGATGGAAATACGTCGATGGTTACATCTTCCCGTGCCTTCGTTCAAGCTGTGCCAAGCCGGCTAACCAAGTCGAAGCCACCATCAACCGACTCAAGTCCGAGGGCGCCCAAATCGGCATGATCTGGCTCGATATTGAGCGACTTGCCTGGCCCGCCGATCACAATCACAACCGTCAATTCATCCTTGATATGGCTAATGAAGCTAAGCGACTCGGCGTCAAGGTCGGCATTTACTCTAACAACAACAACTGGCAGGCTATTGTCGGTTTGGACTGGACTGGCGTTAAGGAGTACCCTCTTTGGTGAGTTTTCTTGGCCGAAACTTGGCTTTTGTAATCAATAAACTTTTTTCAGGTGGGCCAACTACAACGGCGAACAAAGCTACGCCCACTTCGTGCCGTTCGGTGGATGGAGCAAGCCTTCAATCCATCAATACCGTGGTGACGTCAAAGGCCCCTGCGGCGTCAACATGGACCAGAACTGGTACTAAGTTGACATTGACTAATTTTTAAACCCGTTGATTATTTGTGTTTATATAACATCAACCTTCAAAATAGTTAAATGCGATGTAAATTTGGATTCAATAAAAAACAGATATTACGCATATAGTTGTCAACAAGTTCACAAATTTAATAGACCTTCAAGTAAGTTACTGTAGTTAAAGGCATGAACTCTATGTAGTCAGTACTTTTAAACGTACTCCCCCAAAGTTCCTGGAATTGCGGTTTACACCTTTGCTTATCATATTCCAGTGTAGTCCTCGTGACACTTATCGTCACTTTGATACCCATGTTATGACGCACATTGTTATGGCATTTCCGTCCGTCTATTACTACAATAAACGCCGCCCGCGCGCAGCAAGGCGGCAAAATCAAGCAAAGTCCCCTTTCAACATTGACTGACAACTTTATTTTAATAACCTTTATCTACAATCGCAAAACTCCAAATACTTAATGACAAACATTAACAAATACACATTTTAAGGGTAATGCCGTAAAAAAGTGAACACAAAATAAACGCGTAATCGAAAGGAAGGGGAAACGCGGCCATAAGGTTGGATTTTGACCATATTATGCGGGAGACAGTATCCATATATACATGTTGGTTAGAGGTGGTTAATCGCGTGTCCAAAAGTGGACAGAATTGTGTGCAAAAGTGGCGAAAGCGGCGAGAAAACGGCAAAGTTTCGCGAATTCGGGGTTTTTATCTACTTTTCGAGCTGTGACGGGACAGGCTCATCGATCTGGAAGAAGATCGGGTTGATCTCGTGCTGTTGCTTGGTCATGTCATCGGAAACGGGGAATTTGACGGCGGGGAAGTCGACCTGTAAGTATTGATTGGATGAAAATATTGATTGACAGAAATTGGGGGTAGTTTTTATATATTTTTTTCACGGAATTTTTGTCAAAAATGGATGAAAAAGCTCAAATGTTGATTGTAGTTTTAAAGTCGATTGAAATTCATGTTTGGCGCGTTGGTGCGCGCCGCACCAAAACACACCGCGCCGCGCCAAAAATGCAAAACTGTTGTTTTGACAGACAAAAAGTTTCCAAACAATGAAAGTTTACTCACATCAGCATTGAGCGCATCCTTGGTGATCGGCGCAGACGGCTCCTGGTGCTCGACAGGATGGTCATTGGTAAGTTGGCCCTGAAGTTCCTGAATTGGCAGAATGTTCAAGTGGGACGACTTGGGGGTTTCCGGCACCTCCGGCACAGACGGTTCCTCATCCTCGTCCTTGGAGCTGCTTGGCGCGACCTCCTGGCTGCCACTCGTCGACACGACGGCGCCACTGTCCTCCTCGGCGGAGGGCACGATCTCATCGAAAGGGGTTTCGGTTTCCATGCTTGAGGGCATCGAAATATCATCGGACAGATCCGCGTGATGCGAATCCATCTCGACCGAGTTGTCAAAAACCCAGGAAGGCAATGCTGGTGGTTCGCTCTGTAAAGGTCCATGCCATGTGGTTTCGCTTCAACTATACCTAATCAGTGAATCGTGCCAACATGGTGAGTAGGAAACCGAAATCACCGAAGTGTGTATAATGTTGGATAGTTCGAAGAAGGGCAGTGTGTCAAGTCAAGTCGCTCGAGGAGGGAAGGGAAAAGTCTGTGCCGAAGGTCCTTGTAAGCTTTGTTCTACTGTAGATTACTGTATGTTTCTACGATTATTGCCAGGTTATGCCCATCCATTCCAATGCCAGGGGTTATTACGAGTTTATTTTGAGTGTAAGTATGAACAGAGGAAAAAACTAAATACTCATACAAGGTGGAAGTATGTATAAACAGGTGGAAGGGGGGTGATTGATGACCACAGGGCATTTGGGATAAGCTGCATCCAAACTGATGGTTGTTTATACAGCCGGAGGGGCCAGCCAATCCAAAAATAGATGTTAATCCGAGAATAACTAATATCTACATACAAAGCTGGATAGGCCGGCTGTCACCAACCACTAATAGCATATACAAAAAGGGGGGTTAGTGATACTGTTTGTTTGTTTGCATTCAGCATGCCTAAATTGCCCAAATGTGGTGGTCAAAAACAAATGTGTAGTGGTGCTCGAGGGCTCGGTGAAGCTTTTTATGAACTCACAGCAGGATCAACGCTCAAGGCTGGGGGAGCTTGAACGTTTTGCCAGTTGGTCTTCGGCTGCTCCGGGACACCGTTGACGGGCATGGCCGGTGGCGCGGCTGGCGCGAAATCGGAGAACTGGAGCGGAGCTTGGCCGGCAACGGCCGGTGGCGGTGGTGGTGGCTGCTGGACATAGGCCATGGTTAAAGGTTAGAAAAAGGGATAGGGATAATCACACGGGGGTAGGGACAGTTGTTTTGACACGGTTTTGTTTAGTTACAGTAACCCGGGGTTATTGATAAGAGGGGTAAAACTTACGAAGTCAGGCTGGTTGTTCCAGTTGCGGTTGATGGGCTCGTTGAGGTTCAAGCTGGTGATGGGTTGTTGAGCCTGTAAATTCGAACATTAGGAGTAAAAATAAGCAAAAAATAATTTTGGCGCGGCGCGCACCACGGCGCGGTGCATGATGCGGCGCGCGCCAAAACAAAAAATGTCCAAAACTCACGAAAAGGTTGTCATTGCCAGCCTGATGCGTCCACCCACGCGGACCGACTACTGGAGGCTCGACCTGAATGCGATCTTCTGGCGCGATGAAGTCTTGACCGGGCTGTTGGAAGATGAAGTTGGGAAGGCTGTTAGGCACGCGTTGCTCCTGTTGCTGTTGTTGTTGCTGGGCAAAGTTGTCAGGGAAGAAGAAGACCTGGGGAGGGGTCTGTTGAGCCTGTTGGGCCTGAGACTGTTGCAAGGCTTGGGCTTGAGCCTGGGCTTGAGCTTGAGCCTGGGCCAGTTGGAATTGCTGGACCTGCTGCTGGAGCTGTTGGATTTGGAGGGGGTTCAAGCTGGCTTCCGGGAAGAAATCATTGTTTTGCGGCATGAAAGGGCGTTGCTGTTGTTGTTGCTGCTGCTGTTGCTGCTGTTGTTGCCACCAGAAGGGCATCGGGGCATTGAAGGCAGGGGTCTGATCAACCCGGTTAGCTTGGTTCCATTGATCGAAACGGTTGCCAATCAGGGGCTGAGCCGGGGGCTGGGGCCAACGGAACGAATCGGCATCACCGCTGTAGTCATCCTCGAATCGCCAGGGGCGCTGGTTTTGTTGCATCTGTTGTTGTTGTTGCATGACTTGGGGCATGTGCCATTCACCGAAGCCGTCCATGTTGTTGCTGTTTTCGACGCTGTTATCATTGCTACGGTCCATGTTGACGGCATTCAGGATGCGTTGGCGCAGGAAGGCAGGAAGGGAAGCCAGAGGAGTGCCCTCCTGTTCGGGATCAACCTGGACGACCGAAACCTGCATAGTGCCATCGAAGCCCATGTCTTCAGCGTGCTTCTTGATGCCTTCCAAGAGGGTACGGAAGAAAGCCAGACGATCACGGACGGCATTGTCTTCAGATGTCTTCTCAACGGAAGAATCAACCAACGGCGCGGGCGTTGTCGTCGTTGTTGCGGGCTGTTCGGCATGGAGGGCACCAGGAAGGATGAGAGGTTCATTCAAGTCCTGGCTACGACGAAGCGTGTACATACGTTCGGCGGCCGTAGCGGCATCATAGCCCATATGGTGCTTCAGCTCAGCCCATCGAAGCCTGAAGAAGTTTTCATCGCGTTGACGGTTGTAGGCGATCTCGCTGAGCGTCAAGGCGAACAGGGCAATCAGGAAGACGCCCAGCATGCCGACGAGGATGCCCTTGTAGGACTTCTTCTTGTGGGCGACGAGAATAGGGGTTTCAGGGCCCATCGGCAACGGCACACGTGCTTCCGGCATGTAACCCGGAGGTGGTGATTCGGGTGCCTTCTCGATGGGGGCCTTCTGATCAAGGCCTACCGTGAAGACTTTCATTCTGGGAGTGGTCGGGGGTGGAGGCGACTGTAATGGAGTACATTTCTTAGAGCTTGAAGGGGAATTCGGATTCGACATGGCAACAGGAGACACAAGCACACAGAATTAAAGCATAGGGTTGATAAAGTTCAGTTCAAGGACGACGCGGGGATTCACGTAAGAGGGCGGAGCTTCATTTCCCGAAAAAATCAAATATTTGCGCACAAAGGTATGCGGGAAGGTATGCATGGAAGCGCAGGAGCCCTGAGGGCGCCAAGTACACAGAAACAAGCTTCCCCTCCGAAGGTTGACATTGACATTGGCCCGGTTGCTGCTAATTCTACAAATGTACAACTACTGGACATATAGAAGTTTTTTTCGCTGCGATGGAAGACAGAACACAAAAAAACAAGATTCGCAAGCTATGCACTATTTGCTCAATCTATGAATGGTCGATGTCAATCCTCCTCGCTCTCGCTTCTCGCGCCAACAGCTACCCCTCAAGCAATATAGATAGCTCAATCCATCGGAGGGGTGTCTTCCGAAAACTCTCGCGAGTCGCGATGACGCTGTCACCGCACGGAGGGGCGTCCAGTCCTGTCACATCACATCGGTGGGGTGGGCGATGACAGTTCCAGGACTGGAAAAACAATTGCAAAAAAAAACCGATTGTCGACTTTATCGAAGAAGTGGAGACAATAGAAACCGCTACTTCACTTCACCTAGGCGTATCATATAAGTTGTTAGATGCAAAACTTCATGCGCCTATCAGATTCAGAAACTGTCAACAGACATCCCATTCTCCTGAAGGAAAACGGATACAGTACCGCGTTCCAAACCATCCTCTTCTCCACTTCAATTTTCAAGTGCACACAAAAACAGTCATGAAAAAGATGGGGGTCTAATCCGTAGGGCTGTCAAATGCCTCTACTACGAAGGGGAATCATCACTTCATCCATCAGCCTTGATAGTGTCTATTGAGCCTCTCTTTTTTCAGGTAGAATGAGTGAGTGGAACTTTTTGTAGGCACAGTTCAAACAAACATCATTCCATCCGTGAGCTCGGCTCTGTTTCTGGAATTCTGGAACAGAAAAACGCCAAAAGACGTTTGCGCTTTTTCTATTTGCACTTTCTATTGACTTTTTTTATACGGAGGAACTTATCTTTTTCCCCGTCAATTAACGGCAAACAAAAATAGATTGTTCGGAAAAGAGGTCACTGTCAAATGGCAGCAAATCCGAAGGCACGTAACTCGTAAATCAGGCGAAAAAATGACTGGATATATGAGTGACACTGTCAGCATATTTGGATGTGGTGGATTGGATGGTTGATCGTGGTTGGTTCTGCATGACTAGCGAGGATAATCGTTCAGTTTTTTTGGGGAGGGAGGCCCTTTTGCAGGGCGGAGGGGAGGATAGATAAAAACCGGCTGGATTTTTGAGTTGCGGTGAATGGATGATACTTATTTTTCCGGCAAAGAGTAAGTTTTAATCGAACAAACAACAGGTTTAACTCGTTTTTTGGGGGAGTGTTAATCAAAGGGGAGGGTTGTAAAGCGGCTTATTTGACACTCTTGGATGGATATAGACCTACATGTAGGACACTACAATGATAATGATATTGAATATTGGATAGGGGTGACATTGGACGGTAACACAAGCAAAGGCAAGTCAGACCGAAGCGATGTGGGGTGACAGTGACCGAATTCCGTTCCGATATAGACAGTTTCTGCCTGATGGGGGGAGCAGGAGGCAGGCCAGTTAACCCCGATCTGCCAAACTTTGAACCATTCATTCAGGGATCTCCGCCCACCAAATAGGGGGGAGGAAAGGAAACACACCGGTTTTGTGACAGTGGAAAAAGATTTTTGGGAGAAGCTTTCAATCGCTGACTTTTTTTTCAGCATAGTTCATCGCCCCCCAAGACAAAGGTGCTCCATGGAGGGAAAAAAATGGAACTTAAAAAACACCGAAAGAATAATAAGTGAAAAAAATGAAGAATCAAGCCTCTCTGGAGTCGCGACTTCGATCCAAATAGATCCCCTCTCTTGAAGCATCCCCAAAAAAGGGAAGAATAGAACGACGAAATTGCAGTTAGCCGAACAGCCCCGAGGCCCCTTGGTGATATAGCTCAAAAGTCCAACAACAACAATCGACCGACCTTGCCTGCGCGACCTATCCTAGCCTATGCTATCCGAAACGGAACAACAAAACTTTGGGATGGATGTGGATGTGGGGTAAAAAAGTCTTTGACCGACCCTAGGGGTTGACCGACTAACCAGCCAGGCGCCCCTGTGGGCTATTGTAGTCCATTGTATCTCGCCTTTCGCGACGAAGACCGTCACCGCCACCGGCAGTCAGCCTCGAAGAAGTTTTACCAAGTTTTGCCTCCGAAAAGGAAGCGCTGGACGCTCTTTTGAAGCCTCTCAGCCTCTACATTGGGGTGGCTGCTTTGCTTCCGCCTCTTTGCATCCTCGAACTGGTCAGTCAGCTCAGGCTTGCTGGGCTTCGGTGATCGTTCGTTTTCGTCGGACAAATATAAACAGTACCAAAAAAACTGCTCTTTACAAACAGCCGGACACTCCATTGTCATGCTCGGTGGAGGTGGAAATCGTTGTTAATTTACTTTTGGGTGGAAGCGATAGATAAACTTGATTTCAGGGAACTTGGTATGCTGATTGTATAGTTATATCAATTGTTTGTATTATACGAAAATGGGAAGAATTGACCATATCCCTTATGCTTTGTGGCCACAATTTGGGACTTATTACAGCTTTGAAGCCGCCAAAAGTAAACGAAATACATGGTCATGGGGGTGTGTAAGGAGACCCCCCGAGCGAGTGAGTCAGGTTAGTTGGCTTGGTTGACTAGCTACCAGAATAAGCCCTCAGGCAATTGAAGCATCGGTGACTCGGATGGTTTTCGGAAAGGAACTCGATGTTCAGTGATCAGTTTGTTGGAGGATAGTGTGCGCGAGAACAGATTGTGGTCAATTTGGATGATTCAGTTAAGCTTTTGCGGATTTAGGAAGTGATTAAATTTGGTTTTGAATAGCTCAAGAATCTCCAGAGATGGATTCTGAGCGGAAATAGATTTTGCGCCATGGCGCGGCGCGTGGTGCGGTCTGGCGCGGCGCGCACCAAAAATCAAAATTTTTGTAAAATGATCCTCTGATCAACCTAGAACCGTCTCCAATTAAATTCGAACACTTTTGCATTAAAATTCCACTCGAAAATACAAAAATAATGACACACACGCGTAAAGACAAACAATAGATCAACGCCGCTCTAGGCGCGATCCTTCTGATGCAATTGACATCGGTGTTCGCCTAATTCACAGAAAACAACGGAATTGATTCCTACCCAACGATTTTCGACGTGTAGTACCCCTCTTCAAAAACCATTTTCCTAAAGTAGGCCGACAGCCGTCGATCTTTCGCGCAACGTCTCCAACCTGCGTTGATGACCGACCTCTGGGGCTTTGGGGCCGTCGTCGAAGAAGACGCGATGCACGGTTGTTGTCAGCTGACTTCTGATGACGGTGTCGGTCCACAGCGGTGGCGGCGGTGGCAAAAACCACAGGGGCAGGGGCAGGCAAACAGAACCGGTAATCACCCCTGTGCACAAACGACTACTGTTCATGGTCAACTCAAACTCAACCCCGTGAATCGCGTGAATCGCATGAATCGACCCCCAGGAGAGAGACGAGAGATCGACCCATGTTCAAAAAGGTATACCATCAAATCTACAGTACTACAGTATCGTCCAAATCCGTATGTCAATGGGCATGTTCGGTGGCCGAGTTAAAAAAGGGTACCCATAAAATTTGACAGTGACGGCGTTGGCGTTGGCGGTGGTAATCACACTGTCAATTGAAAAAAGACTCATGAATTGGAAAAAAGTGCGGAAGGCCCAGGGTCGGTTAAGTAAAAACGAGTCTGAATCGACATCGATAGCGTTGCAAATTATTATAGTAGTACTGTTCCGACGTCACAGGGCAGGACAGAGCAAAGGTGCGACTTTTGTGGAGATTCGACACTTCAAACGACCAAAAAATATTGAGATAGACTTTGCATCGCTCGTCTTTTTCAAGATGGCGCAGAACATTATTTAAGTCAAGACAGTCCATCTGAATCGAATTCGCGTGAGATGGAGTGACGTGATCAAGAACGACGGACACAGAGAGTCAGAAGATGGCAGAGCAGCGAAAACAGTTTAGAAAAGTCACAACATTTATGGTCTTCCATGGGGTTATATACAGTTTGAAATTGGATTTGAAGAGTGTCTAATTTACAGTATGTTCGAAAGGGGATTAAATTTTGTTTTCATTCAAACTTAAAATGGTTAAAGAAGGTTGTCGCTGATCTTCAAAGTGGAAAAACACTCGTCAAATTCGCAATTGAAAAAATGTTATAACTGAATGTTTCAGGCCGGAAAAACTGGTTGAGGATTGTGAGTGTCCACTTCGGGGGTGGATGTTTAGACATTTTTGGGGGTTTTGAAGGTCATAGACTTGGTTTGGGAAGGGAATTTTGTTAATAGAGTTCAAAATGGAGGGAGTTACGTGAATTCGATGACGATGGCGATCTCGACACGACGCCAAGGGGGCTCATTTCTCGATGCTGAGATTCAACGTGAGTCAGGCCTGCAGGGCAATGAACTGCCTCCCCCTAAAAATCCTTCCATATCTATGTACTTCACGCCCCGTGACGACCCACGGCGAGTCGGATCTGCGTGGGATTGTTTCGTTTGTTGCCTGTCGTCGTCGTCGTCGTTCATCGTCGGAGGCTATCCACCCCATCCCATCCATACCAGCCAGTCACCAAAAAAGGAACACGGGGGATATTGCCTCTTCACACCAACCAGCAGCCCCTGCACGCTTCGATGATCCATTGATCCGCGAAATCCGCGCCACGCTACTACTACCTCACCCCTCTTCGCTCAAATCCGCGCGTTTTCGAGGATAGGCTGATCCGTGTTACAACGGACTCTTTTCCTCTCCGTATTTGACACTAAATCCGTTTGGGGGCGTTCGAATCGACGACAATAATGAGCTTTTTTTGGTGTTGCGATCGAGGAGAAGGAGGAAAACTATCAACTTGAATCGGTTTTGGAAAACGGATTTGACCTTTTCTATACTTTTTTGCAGATAAATGTCATTTGAAGAATCAGATCGGCAAAAACTAAATTAGACATTTAACACTAACCCACATAAAACGCGTTTTCTGGAAAAACCGAAAGGGTCACTGACATTTTAAAAATTAATCTCAGTTTAAATCGCTGAAAACTTCGAATCTGACTAATCTGAGGGCGTAGATGACGAATCCACCCCTTATTTTGTGTATGGATGCCTTCTGAATCCGTTAGGCTCCAGAATCTGCCTGGCAGAATCCATGACACAACCCCATATGTATGATATACCAATCGACTGCCCACATCAAGCTGAGCATTTTAAACTTTGACTGGTGTCGATTAATCAACTTTGCCAAAAGTTATAAAGCTTTAAAGTTGAAAAAAACTGAAAGATAGCCTTTGGCGGCTCATAGCATCTCGGGGAGGGAGTAGTTGGAAACTTTTTACGTTTGATTTTGGTAGAACACTTTAATAAGAAGATTTTATAAACCAGAAGTTTTTTTCCGTGGTTGGGGAAAGTAGACAAAATTCACACTTCATATCAGTGATTATGATCAATCAATAATTACTGGCGCATACGGCATTATTAGACAAATCTGTTTTGTAGAAACATTAATATTATTAGTGCCTTTTGATATAGAAAATAAAAAGTCTAGTGCTCACAAGATTACTGGTTTGATCAAAAATAAAACAAAAAATTTTCAAAATTTGATAAGTTTAATTTTTTTGTGTTTTGCAAACAACAGTCAATGCTAACTTTTTTTTAAAGGTGTGACTTCAATCCTATTAATCGGAAAAAAGAAATATGCTCAAAGAGGTCGAACCCTTGTACGTTGGAGTCATACAGTAAAGCCGGACCCCCTTGACCACGCGCGTGCGCGTGTTGTCGAGTAGGTCCGATCCGTGCTGACATCCGAGGGCACGATGGTTCGAGTCCTTTGAGAGTATTCCTTTTTTCCAGAAAACGGATAAAGTGTCACATTAATAAAAGTATATTAGCATTGACTGATGTTTTGTAAGCATCAAAACAACGTGTGTTTTTAATTTTGTAAATTTTATGCTATATTTTAAAATAAATCTAAAACCAGTTAAATACAAAGTTTCAAACTTTCTAAATTAAAAGCCACTTATACTGTTTATGTTTCTACAACACAGAATTGTCTAAATTTACAGAATGCGCAAGTTATTATTAATTGATCATTTTCACCAATTAATTTATGCTAATTTTGACAGCTTTCCACATCCTAGGATCAAAAGTCGCGGTTTATGAAATCTTCCTTTTTGAACGTTCTATCGAAATCAAACAAAAAAAGTTTCCGAAATTTGACTCCCCGAGATGGTATAAATTGCCAAAGGCTATCTTTCAGTTTTTTTCAACTTTGAAGCTTTATAACTTTTGGCAAAGTTGATCAATCGACACCAGTCAAAGTTTAAAATGATCAGCTCGATGTGGGCAGTCGATTGGTATATCATACTCATGGGGTTGTGTCATGGATTCTGCCAGGCGGATTCTGGAGCCTAACGGATTCAGAAGGCATCCATACACAAAATAAGGGGTGAATTCGTCATCTACGAACTCAGATTAGTCAGATTCGAAGTTTCCAGCGATTTAAACTGAGATTAATTTTTAAAATGTCACAAGGGGGCCGAATTCGTTCGGTTTTCCCAGAAAATGCGTTATAAGTTTGAACCTTGTCCGAATCTGTATTCGAAACACAAAAATCAAAATTGAATTTCATACAACCATCAAACACCCGAAAACCACTTATCAAAGCACGATTGCGGTAGCCGGTCCACACTCTTGTGATTCTTTTTCGAAAAACACGCTCGAAACTGGTTACATTGAGAGCCTTCAAGGCCTTCTGAGCTCGCGGAACATCGACCCGGGGTCCAGATCGACGAGAGTATGAATAGTATACATGGCGGAGGCAATTATGACAAAAGTTGAGATAAATTTGAAAGAAATACGGAAGTTACAGAAGTCCGTGAACTGCAGGGAAGACAGAAAACACAAAACTAAGAAAATTTGAGACTTACCGTCTTTCCAGTCGCGGCGCCTGTTACGGCCGAGATCGCATCGCGAACTTTCTCCATGTAGTTATTTGTTAAAGTGACCAAATTGTGGTGACAATTTGCACGAATATCTGAAATTGGACAAAAAATTGGTCTGTTATCTTCAATCTGAACACGCAGGAACAAAATGGACAACCAAATGGCAGCTCGAAAACTGAAAATAACGTTTATCGAACCCAGGCCGGCTATAAATTCAAAAATTCATGATAACCGATTAACAAAAACACAATCCGCGTCCAAATGTCCGAAAATGGACATGTAAGCTTCACTGGTTAAGCGTAATCCCCAAAAAACGCAAATCTAACTTGTCCACTCTCCAAAAATCACCGAAAAACGGCACTCAAACAACACAAATCTCCAACAAACTGCTCGGATTGGGAGCGAGAACGGATATATGTGATCGTCAAAAGCGGCGTCACGGATTAACTGACCCCTTTCCCACCGCCAATTAATCATGGTGGTCAGTTTTTATGGGGGGAAAGCGCTTCGAGAAGGATCGAATTGCGTGATTCGTCATAAATTGGGGTGGAAAATTTATGTAATTAGGATGAAAATAAACGAGAAAAAGTAATATTTCACTTAAAAAATTGGAGCCATCTCACGATCGTATGTATCAACACTTCAACGTCGACGGCCGCGGCCAAAGTGAAAACGCAATGAATACCCGATGTCAAACGCAAACAGCCCCTGAGGCCACGGTTGAGCGCGTGCTTCTGTTTGGGGTGTTTGGCGATCAGCACTAAAGTTCGATTATTGAACGACGACAGGAGAAACCATCTGAGCGCAGGTTTTACACTTTGTGACTTTTATAGAGGGTTCAAAACTGGAATAAAGGGAGCATTGTTGCGCTATCTATCACACAATAGGTGTTCAATGTGATGGTTGTCGGGTTTTGGAGTGCTTTCCAGACGCCTTTGTGATAAATTGAGCTCATAATCAGTGCACCAAAAGTATATTATACCGCAAGAATGCCACATTGTTGCAAAAAGATCATACACGGGATGTTCCCAATCCAGGCAAGAGCCATCATCAAATTTGACCGAATATTTGTTGATTTCGAGAAAAAGTTGCACATAATTTTGTCACCAGAACCCCAAAACGGGCTTCGAGAATAAAATTGTCAATATGATGCATACAATACATGTCTAGAAGCTTCGTGGCATGTGTTTGCTGGTTTGATCCACATTTTGTTCCTTCAGTTTTTTAACCCCGCAAATTTATCTTCAATTGTTTGTCTACAAAAGCTACCAATTATAAGTATTACGTGTCTAAACATACAATTATTCTATCACATCACTTATAAGCAGATTAACACCAAAGCTTTCATGTGAATTGTTGCAAAAATGGCGATAAGACATCTAATCCAGAAAATTGCTCAGTCCAAGTTTTTTTTACGCCTATGGTCGTCAACCCCACTAACTTTATGAGCCCCCAATATTTCGATGATAAGAAGAAAACGCCTAATGATCTGTTCAAATTTTGCACTCTTGACCGGCTGTAATGCTGTTAAGGTGGGTCTGTCTGTGCTTTTTGGCACTTTCTTTGTTTAAATGTAAGTGAACTTTCATACTATTTTTTGTTGAAATTGGTGGTTATAGATGCATCATCATTGTTTGCCACCGTGAAAGCTTATCAGCATGTACAACTTACACAAGACGCCAAAATTGATGTTCGGGTTGCATTTATTTACGATAATACTACATCTATTTTGACTACTTGTTTGAGATTTGAAACATCAGCATATTACTTGATAACCAATGTATCTCTTTACACACGTCGAGAGTCTTATCCCACTGGGCACATGAAGTAAGGTATTCATTCTATTTGAAATTTATTTTAACAGTCAATGAAAGTTTAGTTGCAAATATGAATGTGTTACGACACCATTGTCTGAAAACACGTTGATCGATATTTATTATTGTGAAGTATTTGGCGGGTGTTTTGAACTTTTCAAAGGTGGAACATTGGTGGAGCTGCAAAATGATTTGAAATGGCTACATTCTGATAATACGCACAGTGACATCCCTCCATGCAGTCTGCAGAATATCACTATGCATGGGACGAATAGTTCGACTACTTTTTGCAAGGAAAATGTGTCTGTTGACAGTCCTGCTAGCTGTTTCGCACTTTTGGGTATGGTTTTTGTGTAAAGGCAGGCAACTTTGATCAAAAGTACTCTAGGCGAGACTAATGTTTCAACAACGGCAGCAATGTCAGCCACTTCTGAGTTTTACTCAACTTTTGCAACAACTGAAGTAACCAAAACACCACAAATAACTACAAATCATGCTCCTCTGACTACAACAACTGCTTATTTACCAAAAACTACGACTACAATGAAACCAACAACACAACCAACGACAACCCCGACCAACCAAGGCCCCGATATTGATTGCACTAACCCTCAGGCCGAATTATTCCAAATTTATTGTAACGTTACCCAGGGCCATTACATCCCGACCGCCGAGACTGTAGAATTTGTCGTTAATCACACCAGACACTCGTATAATGCCAATTCAAAGGACAACAACGCGTTCTATGCACTTTCTGTCATTTTTTCTGATTGTGCACAGGTTGCCAATGTCCCTCATTCGGTGAGCCGGTTTTATAATGATTGCCGTGATAACTTTGTTATTTTAAGGGTTTCCAAGCCATGTCCCGTCTGATCGACCAGGCAATCGATACAGATTCTAGCGTCTTCACAGCAACCAACACGCCAATGTTTAGCGTCAGTAATCGGCTTTCGAGTGGATTGTTCTCAATGCTCGTGAATGCACCGCCAAATGCGACTTATCTCACCGGAAACAACCTCGCCCTCCACGTTCACGCCCTTGACTGCACCCAAAATGATGCTGGTGGCATTTCCCTCGGCCCTGATGACACATTCAAGTTGACCCATGGCCATGATGAGCTTTCAAGCATCGCGATCAATGCTCAAAGTGCGTGTGCCGCCGGCGGTGAGTTGATTCATCTTTTTTGTTGCTTTTGATATGGATTTTTTGCAGCCACACGGGTACACTACACCATCTATAGGAACTCAAAGTTATTTTTGGGGACAACTGATAACGAAACCGCTAATGGCGTTATTGCGGGGAACACGTATGATTCGGGGCTTTTGGGATCAACGACCGAGTCCAATGGATTTGAAAATGCGTGTGGGCAAGGGGTATTTGAAACAAACGGAATGGTTTTAGCGGCTACGGCTATTGATGATACTAATGGCACGAAAGATGTAAAAGTTATTCATCAATCAGCGGATAAAAGTCAAGTTATGGTCCAAATGAGATTCAAACGAAGCAACGTAAGCCTACAAAAACAAGTGCCAATGCCAAGTGTAGGTTTCAGATCGGTGTAGCCCTGCATGGCAAGCTGAAAGTGTCATTTTGGGAAACAGACAACCGTCGATGGTCCCCCAACACTTGCGATGTGAAAAACGAAGGCAATTACTACGTTTCTGAATGCACTCACCTCACTGATTTTACATTAATCGTTGATGGCACGGCAAAAGATCCTGTTCTCTGCTCTTCAGCTTTATCAATCGTCAACAATGTTATTGTAATTGCATCAATCATTTCACTCACAGTGTTGGCTGCTTTTTACATGATCATTTTGTAATTATATTTATTTATTTATGTGCGTTTTCCATTGTTAGTTTGTGGTTTTAGCTTTGTGCCGAAAGAGACAAAACGCACAACCTTATCGCAACTAATGGATTTCGCACCACCCAACTCCGATACTGATCCATTTTTACTGATCCAAGTGACCCTACTACTTATCTTCTTCTTCATATTCGTATTGTTTTCTGATGGTGGCAGACTCGGATCAAAACACATGTGTGTCGCTGTTGCTATTATTGAATACGTGTTGTTGATGGCTAATTCGACACTTGCAATTATGCAAGCCTGGCGGACTGCCAAACTATTTACGGAATCGATGATGTTCGAAAGGGTCTTATCAAGAGTCACCAAACCATTGCCGATGTATTTGTCAGTGTTTTTGGTGCCGTCATTGTTGACGGTCCTGTTTTGGCTCGTTACTGGCGGCGACTTTTTCTTCCGGCACGACGGTTTCTGCTGGATCCGGTCGGATTACATCATTCCAGCTGTCATTATTCCAATGACTTTTCTGATCTGCAATGCCGTCGCGTGTTTTGGGTTGTTTACCAAGCGTATGTTCCCACAATTTTCGACGCGAATCATCAGAGGGCAGTCGAGCATCACCATCAACAACAAGGCCACTGATGCCAAGGAACGATTGGCACGGCTTTTCATCAGTCAATTCACGCTTGGAGTGCCATGGGTTTGTTGAATATCGTTTTATGACCCGATTAAAGTTTGAAGTGTTTTAGGTTCTGCAGTACTTTGCCCTGTTTGCACCGACTACGACCGCGTGGCACTACCTTTTTGCCATTCTGAATGGGTCCCAAGGAATAGTTTTTCTCATCGCATTTATATTCCGTGGAGTAAGCGTAAAACGGCAGCAAAACAGGTTGTGGCGACGACGGCATGCAGCTCGATTGGCAAGTCTTGAAGCTGCGCGACATCGGAAAATTGACCAACATAAGACAGACCCAAGTGATGACTGGAAATAATATACATACATAGATGCAAATAAGTGTAAATGAATGTTAATAAATGCGGGTTTGCATTAATTTGATTACTTCCAAAATGCAGATGTGAAAAAGTATGACTAGTATGAAAATAAAAAATTTGAAAACTTCAACTTCCGCATACTGTTCAAATTGCTGTACCCCCCTTTTATCCGCTTAACTTTTATCTAAAAAGTACTGATTTCTAGACGTGTGAAGTGAAATCGAAGGTAATTCCTTGCTTATTGACACTTTCTACTCTCAATGCGTTTTCAGTGTTTCTTTTTTCCACTTTTCCTTTGGTTATGCTTTTTTGATGGCAAGTACATTTTTTCATTTTGTAATGTAACGTACTTTACCAACGTTTCGGTTGCAGAAACATCACCGAAAAACGTTGCCATTCAAGGTGCCACAAGCAGTCGATCAGATGGCAGTGGTTCGGTCAACTCAACATTTAGATTTATTTTAAACATTGAACAGCGTTTGTTAACGGCGTGCTTACTTTTTAATGTAAAGGATTCTGACAGTTACAACTCTACTATACATTTGAGTTATTCACCCCTTGGTGAAGTTGATGTAATGTGAGTTTCTTTATGATAAGCTATATATATGTAACACTTTGTGATTACTTCAGATGCTTGACAAACTGCAGCATAAAGTTGATTTCAACGACGCCGCTTGGTCCGGCAATCAATATTAACTACGCTGATAGTAAACACAAGTTTCAACCGTTGTTTGATGGCGGAAAAGTGTATATTGCCTTTGACAAGTTTCAATACAGTTTGGACTATGAATCAGGTGCTGATTTGCCCAAATGTTCGGTTGACAATGCGACCCTCCAACATGGCAATAGTGTAACTAAAGTGTGTTTATTAGATGATTACGATGGATCGTTGTGTGATGGGGATTGGTGTATGTTACATTTTAGAGTATTTGAAAAACATGCTTTAGAAAAGTTTTAGATAATCCAACAGAAAATTCAACCACGGTAATGCCGAAAACGGTGCCAACAACAACAGCTGCCATAAGCACAACGGTGGTTACGGTAGCTCCAACCGTAGAATCAAGTACGGCAGAGAATGTGAAAACAACGATTGAGAGTGATGCAACGACTGAAGAAAACACGATTACAACGACTACAACAGTATTACCATCCACATCGAAACCGACTCCCAGCACGCCTTCGATGGTCAAACCAAGCACAACGTCATCCACTTTTAAACCAACTACAAGTAGATGGCATCCAGATGTTCCCCATATCGATTGTACACACCCTATTACACCGCTATTTGAAATCTTTTGCAACCTGACATTGGTAAGCTTGAACATTTCCGACACCCGAGATGCCTACTTTCGTTTAGGGTGCTTTAAATGTGACCCCGAAAAACGTAGAATCTATTGTCAACCAAACAATTTCTGCCTTCAGTCCATTATCAGATGATATGAATTCATTGTTTGCCGTTGCCGTCATCTTCTATAATTGTTCAACGCTTTCCGACATGACTCATGGGGTATGTATCCAGCTTTGCAAGCTTTCAATTTCATTCATTACACTCTTCTAGAGCTTCCAAGCCATGTCCCGTCTGATTGACCAGGCAATCGATACGGATTCTAGCGTCTTTACCGCCACCAACACGCCAATGTTTAGCGTCAGTAATCGGCTTTCGAATGGATTGTTCTCAATGCTCGTGAATGCACCACCAAACGCGACTTATCTCACCGGAAACAACCTCGCCCTCCACGTTCACGCCCTTGACTGCACACAAAATGATGCTGGTGGCATTTCCATCGGCCCTGATGACACGTTTCAGCTGACCCACGACCATGATGAGCTTTCAAGCATCGCGATCAATGCTCAAAGTGCGTGTGCCGCCGGCGGTGAGTTCAATCAATTTTTTGTTGCTTTTGATGTGGGTTGTTTGCAGCTACACGGATACACTACACCATCTATAGGAACTCCAAGTTATTTTTGGGAACCACTGATAACGAAACCGCTAATGGTGTTATTGCGGGGAACACGTATGATTCGGGGCTTTTGGGCTCAACGACCGAGTCCAGTGGATTTGAAAATGCGTGCGATCGGGGACTCTTGGAAACCGATGGCATGGTTCTGGCGGCAACAGCAGTTTCAGAGGATACGAATATTACCGGAAAAGTTTCAATTATACATCAAACAGCGGATGCGAGTCAGACAATGGTCAAGATGCGATTTAAACGAAGTCATGTTGGTTTTTAGAATTTTTGCCGATGAATATATTCAGTTTTAGATCGGTATAGCTCTGCATGGCAAGCTAAAGGTATCATTTTGGGAAACAGACAATCGGCGATGGTCTTCAAACACATGTGATGTGAAAAAAGACGGTGATTATTACGTTTCCGAATGTACCCACCTCACTGATTTCACGTTAATCGTCGATGGCACGGCGAAAGATCCTGCGCTTTGTTCTACTACCCTATCAATTATCAACGATGTGATTGTCATCGGATCTATTGTATCATTAACGGCATTGAGTGGAGTTTATGTCGTCACATTGTAAGTTGTAACCAAAAATTGAAAATTATCAAATCTGAACATTGCAGTTTTGCTCCGAAGAAGTCTAAAACAACTGTTTTGGCACCACTCATAAACTTTGCCCCACCTGGCGCCGACGGCGATCCATTTCTACTCATTCAGGCTTGCATGATGATGACATTTTTCTACATTTTTTGCATCTTTTCCGACGCCACGGCATACATTGGCAGTAAAAACGTGTGTATTGTGATAGCGGTGATGGAGTATTGGTTGCTGATGGCAACATCTGTACTGGCTGTGTTTCAAGCCTGGCGAACAGCGAAGTTATTCACGGAATCGATGATGTTCGAAAGGATCTTATCAAAAGTCACAAAACCATTGCCAATGTATTTGTCAGTATTTTTGGTGCCATCATTGTTGACAGTCCTGTTCTGGCTCGTAACTGGTGGCGACTTTTTCTTCCGGCACGACGGCTTCTGCTGGATCCGCTCGGATTACATCATTCCAGCCGTCATTATTCCGATGACATTTCTGATCTGCAATGCCGTCGCGTGTTTTGGGTTGTTTACCAAGCGGATGTTTCCCCAATTTTCGACGCGAATCATCAGAGGACAGTCGTCCATCACCATCAACAACAAGGCCACTGATGCCAAGGAACGATTGGCACGGCTTTTCATCAGTCAATTTACACTTGGAGTACCATGGGTCAGTCTAGCGACGTTTTATGCCTCATTTTAACTCTAAAATCTTACAGGTTCTGCAGTACTTTGCCCTGTTTGCACCGACAACGACCGCTTGGCATTACCTTTTCGCGATCCTTAACGGTTCCCAAGGAATTGTTTTCCTCGTCGCATTTATATTCCGTGGTATTAGTGCCCGGAGGCAACAAAACAGTCTTTGGAGACAACGACATGCTGTTCGACTTGCAAGTCTTGCTGCTCATCAAAAAGCCAACAAATCCGAAAATGATTGAATTTTTGCCATTGAGTATTGATGAATCTGTCAATCAAAATCTTGTAAAAACTCTGCAGATAAAAAATGAAGCATGCGAACTGTTATAACAATGTGTGAATGTTAAGTGTGTGTTGTGTGGTATTCGTATTAGGTCGAAGAAGTCGCGCAGCGCGTAATCGATTGGTATTCCGCACAAATAATGCCTCACCCGGAATCGATTCCGCGCCATTTGTGCGAGCAACCCTCACAAGCTCAGGTTTTTCTTATTATTGCACTCTGTTCTGTTTTTCCTTTTCAAATACCAAACAGTGTATTACTTGTAAATCACTGTATTATCATTACTATAACCATGTCATATCCTCTTGCTTCCCTACCCTACGGCCTTGGTTGTCGCCTTCGTGAGTTATCAACCCCCTGTGAAGCCTATGATCTCCAAATTGCCGCACCCAATTTGATTGGTTTTAAACCCCTTCAAAAATGTAAGGTACTTACTTATGCCGTAATAAGTTTGAACAGTTACGGTGCTTTATATCTGAAAAAACATAAGCGAAGTATTGATTTTACCGATCCAAACCTACTATATTGTATTGAAAGTTTACATCTCAGAAACGTGTGGTCGCCCCTTGACCCTGAATTCATTCTGAAGCGTGTTCGTCTAAACACAACACATATTTCATTTACGTATTGTGAGATTAAAACAAGGCTGATTAAAACGCTAATGATTAGAAACAAATGTGACCTTAAATATGTTGAATTTAACGCATGCCAATTTGATCCAAATCTAGATGTTGCATTTATGTTTCAATCTTTCCGATTTGCCCGAAGTATTTCCTTTTATACGACTAGTCCTCGTAATAGTGATTTCTTCGATTCGTTATATGGAGCTAATATTGAAAATTTGGAACTACTTCGTATTGACAATTTACGATGTTGGGTTTTCGACAGCGATCCAAACAAGTTTGCCGAGTTTGTGAAGGTAAGTTGAACGAAGTTGGAAATAATATATACATGCATTGTCTTTTCAGAAACAACACCAAGAAGTAACGATAAAGCTGTACATTGCCATTTCGTTTGATATAGGTGATTACATTAATCATTTTAAAGCAAAATTAGATGCTTTTTTTGACAAACATTTTTATCAATGCCTTCGGTATGCAGTGGGAAGAAAGGTTATTGTAAGCTGGATGGATGACAGTCGTTGTTACGTTCTTCGCCCGTGAACATTATTGTTGTGAATGACTGAGTGCTTGTCTACTGTATAAACTGTTATAAAACATCAAATTGATGCATGCATTTATATTTCAATACACTGATTTGAAAAGAATCTGGACATTTCACGGATAAACTTTACAAATGACTATCTTTTAAAACTATAAAAATAACAAAATTTGGCAGCTAAATGTAATTACAGAAAGTACCGGATGCAAAATGTGATTGTTGGGTTACGCCAATTAAGTTTAGGATTGATTTCACACAAAAGTGCTGCGAAGTCTCGAGGATTTAGTGCTCTTGCTCGAGGTGCTGGAAGACATAGTAGAGCTATTTGAGGTCAATGTGGAAGTTCGGGGCAATGTGGGTGGTGGGCGAAGACTGCCAGCCGGGATTGTCGTCGGAGCCGCCAGAATCCGACTCAATGGAGTGGCATATTCGCTGCGAGAACGATCAAGGCCCCGCACACAGTGGAGATGGGATTCCGCGGATTTGAGGCTTTCGAGGATTCGCACATCGCGTTCACGCATTTCGGTCTGGAAATGAGGATTACATGGGTCAAAATGGCATAAAGATAAGCAAAAGAACGTACAATTTCTTTCTTCAAATGCCCGAACAAATCATTCCACGATTGAAACTTATCCGCCGTCACGGCCGCCCTCGATCCATGCCCACTGCTGCTCCCGGTGCTCCGAGTAGTGGTTGAATCACTGCCGGCGACAGATTTATCCTCGCCACCGGAAAAGATCCCCTCATCTGTCGTGGATTGGCCCCATTTGCCCGGGGATGCGGACGAACACGATGGAGCGGAATCGAGCTCCTCCGTGGCGACATCGAGCTCCGTGACTTCATCCTCCTCATCGGCATCATGATCAGTGTCATTAGTTTCATCACCGTGCTCACTTTCAACTTCATATTGGATATTGTAGGGGAGATATGGGATTTCTTCAGGTTCCGGATAGCGAATCTCGAAAAACGGGCTCGTCGCAGCTTTGAATCGATCCAGTTTTTGGCTCGATTTGCCGGATTTCAACTTTCTCGGGAGCGTAGTGCTATTGTTGTATAACTTTTTGAGGAAGTTTTTCGTCGCTTGAAGGGCACCGGGCTTTGCCACGGATGAGGATGACGTTGATTTGGATGACTTGTTGCCGAAGGAGGACACTTTGGAGGACTTTCCGGGTGAAATCACGGCATGGCTGGAATTCCAATGTAAATTTGACATCAAAATTTCAAAAAAAAAACCCACTATGTAGCCGAATCAAAGCTTCTCGTCCGTTGATGCAACGGTTGAAACAACTGTGAAACTGTCATCGGTTGGGCTGCCATGGAAGTCGACGCCTTCGGCAGACGCAATGTCTGTGAAGCTGATGCCTTCTTCGAATGGACAAGTCTATCATTAAGGGCATCCATGGACCTATTAAGGGCATAATTTCGGTTCAATGCGGTCCGGTTATCATCGATGGCAGCTCGCCCGAGGCAATAATTCAAATACTCGGTAGAGCTGTACAAATCCGATTGAAATGAGACTGTCATCTCGGTATTGTGGCGACGATGGGAACACAGGGATGGAGTCGTTTGAACTTGGCAGTGTCTGTTGAGGGGTTCTGTTTTGACGCTGAAATTGGGGGGTTACTGTAAGAGGGTAATGAAATATGGCTTCCAGAAACCCCAAAACATCCCAAAAGTCAGACAAATGAAATTGCGGGGAACGCGGCGGGGTTTTGAGACATTTCGATAGGTGGAGCCATGCCCCAAGGGAAATTAAAACAGCAAATATCAGTTAAAGTTTAAAAAGCTGGCCTTAAAGACACGAAAAGGCACATGTAACTGAGTCATGGAAGCGAAAATAGTGAATTTACGCGTGGCAATGACGCTATGGGGCTAAATCTCGTTACTTCGATCCCATAAATCAACCGGTCAACTTCAAAGAATTCCGTGACGCTACTAATATCCACCATCCATCTATCCCCAAAGGCCATGGACATAGCCCCAGCACCAAGTCAGCCTGCCTTGCCTCGAGACTCGGTTCATGCCTATTTGCCGATGTCGAGTGAAACATAACAGCCGGTAGCGAACATGCGGGGGCGACAGATGGATGGGATCGATCTATCACATACGTAGTCGTAGTTTTCGTATCCTAGTTTTGCCCTACGGCAATGAGGGCGCTCCCCGCCGGCAAAAAAAGGCCCAAATGTAAGTCAGCTGTTGCCGAAGGGGCGTTCTTTCCCCGTCGGGCAAAGTGCCAAAAGCTTGCAAGAAGTGACGAAAGGATAGTACAGGTGGCCTTGGCTTGCCCCGGCTTGGCTGAAGGGACACATAAACGCGTGCCGGAAAGTCATTACTCATTTTCGCAGCGGGAAAAAGCGATGATTTTTAGCGTTATAAAATGTCGCTCGCTTGACTACAAAATGTTAAAAATAGGGACAGCTTCGGTTCAAACAACCTCGTAACCTCACGAACGCTATTCGAAAATGAACTAATATTTATGTTAGTTCACATTGAACTTCACCTTTTAGTCAAGCCCCTCAAGCCCACATCACAGACCCCCTCGCATCCCCACTTGAATCCCACTTCAGATTTCGTTTTGCGTCAAACCGCTAAAAAAATCAAGGCTAACATTGAAAAGCACTGATGCGAGCGAGGATGAGCAAGTTGGATTGGACGTTGGACTCAATCGGATGATACATTTTTAGTCTAGAGACACGAGCTTATTTACTCCTTTATCCATTGAGACTGACGTATGGAATCAAACATTCGGATGAATCTGCGCGCAAGATTTACAGGAAGAGCGGAAGAAAATTTGACAGAGTCAAGTGGGGCTTCGTCAGGGTGATGGGCGGATGGATAACATTGGAAGCGGTGAGATTAAAGAGAAAGTTGTTTTTGAACGCTTGAACTAAAACTGATGGCATTTGAAAAGAGAAAAACAGTTCCAAATCGTAAAAAGATGCATTTTAATTTTGCACGCGCAAACTAGTGTAAAAACCATCTAAATGTGCATGCCGTCAAAAGTGGTCTTAACACAAAAGATGATAAAAATCATGGTTATAGATAATGGAACATGTTTGCGGCAAAAATTGAAGCAAATTTGCAACATTGAAGCAGTTATTTTGAAGGAAGAAGTCTCCGAAAACCCATTTGCACGCATACACAAGTGTAAAAACCATGTAATTTGGCAAGCCCCCAAAAATGGTTCTAGCACGAAAAGTGATAAAAATTGTTATTAGATAAAAGAACATGTTTTCGACAAAACTTGAAGTGAAGTTGCAATTTTAAAACAGTTATTTTGACGGAAGAAACCTCCCCCAAAAGCCCATCTTCCAGAATACCAGAAATCAGTCAACCGAACAAAGCACTTTACGCGACCAAAAGCAATAAACAAAAAACAGCAAAACGAATGCTACTCTACCACTGTTAATCAATGGCCAAAGCCAATCACTAATTTCCGTCAAAAAAAGACAATAAACATCGCTTCATAATGATTGAAAAGGCAGGGGAAAAATCAACGTAGCGAGCAAAGATCCAAAAATCCAACATGACAGCCGCAATTAGCTTTGCCTCACCTCGCGGCGGCCATCCTGGATAGGACCAGAGGGGCCTTCCGGTCAAATAATGCTGCGAGGCTACTACCCCTGTGGGCTGACTGATTATCCGCGATATGGAGGGAGGAAGTAGTCTACCTAATCGCGAGGTGGCTGAGTATAGGGTATAGCTAAGGCTAGCTATAGGTGACTCTGACTAACTAACTTTGTCAACTGATGGAGGGTGACCGGTCAGTCATCGCGCTAGCCAAAGGGCAGTTTTTCATTCGGTTTAGTCTGTACTGGCTAGGGCAATGTGGCTCAAAACAAAATTTTACATTGTACACATAACGGGCTGTTTTGGCAGTCTCGACATAGAGGGGCGACATTGGCATTGCCATTGGCAAGTACAATGGGTGCCTTGAAGGCAAAAAGGACCAGCATTGGCGCCACCGGAAAGGAACGCCTTTTTTATCCGACAAGATTGAATGAAAAAAGGCGATGAAGGCCGTAATTTAATTTTGGGATGGGGTTGGAAGGCGACTAAATGTGCCAAAAAATGGAAGCCGATACAGTTTGAAACTAAATTTTGACAGAAAAATAAAATGCATTTGCCAAAAGCGCATCGAACAATGTTCAAAAGTCAGTCAGATAAGACTAAAAACCCGTGGCGAAAACAGTTACAATCACTGTACTAATCAAAATAAAGCCGCGAAAAGCAACAAAATAAGCGCCGCATCAACATTTCCTCGACCAATTCCACCACTTCCACCCCTAAAACGACCAATAACACATGAATCGCTGCTTCGAACATTGCCCTTGCCTGACGGAGGGAGGAGGCTATTACAGCTTCATCGAAAGATTCAACTATTCGAAACAACCGGCTTCTCGCCTCATCGGCTCCGATCTTCCGATTCTGCGTCATCGATGTTCCAAACTATTGCCTTATGGCTTCGGGCCACGCGGACTGACTGAAACAGTGTTCATTCGCCTGAGGCAATAGAAAGGGGGAACACAGCCGGTTCCAGTGAGGCCAGGCCAGCCGGGCAAGCCAGGCCAGCGTTCCGGAGGTCTGGAGTCTGAATGGTCTTGCGCAATGGTAAAGCTCATCTATCCCGTCTCGCGTCGTCGTCTACCCTCTCCCGAAACAAGGAAGGGCTAACCAAGACTTGCGCGGGAATTGAAGTGAGAAAAAATGGAAACATAAACAAACGAACGGTTGGTTATTCCATTGGCGGGTGGTAGATAGAATCGCCTGAGGTCCTGGCCAGGCCACCCTCTGGAAATGGGTGAACGAACGGAGGATGGGAGAAGCGCGCGCGGGAAGTGTGATGGCTTTATGTTAAGTCGGACCGCAAACAGGATGACAAATATGGTCAAACAAACACGTGGGGATGGTTTACAATCGAGGTGGGAAGTGGGGAGACAAATATTTGGAACTTGGAAGGGAAGATGGGATCAAATTTAGTTTGATTGGGGTCCTAGAGAGAAAAAGTTAGTCTCGACACGAAAGTAGGAAAATTTGGTCATGAGACGAAAATCAACAAGGTGGTCTCAAAGCGAAAATCCGAAGGTCGGTTCTGGCATGAAAACAGAAAAGTTGGTCCCAACACGAAAGTCGGCAAAGTTGGTCCCGACACGAAAGCCAAAAAACCGTCCCGAACTCACTTTTCAATCTCGCTAACATCATTGAGATCATCGATATCGTCCTCGGCCGGGACGAGCGTGTGATCATCGAGGGAATCGACGCTATCTGATTTTGGTAGCTCTCGTCGCACAGGTATCCTGGACGGTGCCATCACTGCCGCTTCAGATGCCGGCCCTAGGGTCGTCGCAGCCACTGGACGCGGTTCGGACAATGAAACAACGCGTCGTCGGCCTTTTTCGCTGAATCGCTTCGCTTCGCCGGGCTTCCAAGTGCCAAAGGCGATCGATCGATACTTATTGAAGGATCCACGAACGTCATTATACGTTGACGTCGTGCTCGGGCTCGGGGCCACTGAATGGCTCGGCGGCATCTAAAAAATGAATGAGATTGAATGAGTTTTCTTTTGATGGTTTTATGACCTTTGGAAAGTCGTTAAAAAACAATATTCACGTTAAAAATGCAATAAAGAACACGTCAAAAGTCATGAAATTCCGTCCGTGTTTCCGGAAGGTGTTTGCGAATGGAACTTCAAAAACTTTAAGGAAGGCCACTTGACTTCCCTCAAGTAAAGAGTGAACACTCGGTTGAAGACGTGGATCGCCCGAGGCAACATATCCAGTCGATTGCGCAGAGGGGGAAGCCACAAATCCAGAGTAAGTAAGTAATGTAAGCGTAACGTAACCCTAGTCTGGTCGGCTCAGTCGTCTTTTTTTACCCCAAGCTATGCTACTTTAGCTCATTTTTCTTTATCCCTTTTCTCAGACGTCGAGTTAGTCAACCGGAATCACAGCACAGGGCTTCCACGTGCGCAAGCGCAACTGTGAGCAAGGGACAATCATTAGCTTAACTTTTTCCAAACCAAAAAGCCATAAAAACCATCCAATGTGCAAACTAGCGAGACTACAGTCAACGGATATCCGAAGCCACTGACAATTTGACACTTTTTTTGCACGGATGACGCATAAAAAACAAATAGAAACATGACTGAAATTAGTCAAAATCTAGCAGGATATAAGTGATGAATCTAATTTGAGCTCTGGGCCCCGGCGGCTGTCAATTGCGCAAGGATAGGATAGGCTAATCAAAAAAGTGTAAATCCGTAATGGTGTAAACCACCATTAACACGAAGCCCACTAGCTTTGAATGTTTGAGTGTTGTTGAAACTGCCGCTGCCGGTGGTAGTGGTGATGAAAAAAATGAACGCTTTTACATGATGGAGACAGCTGAGAAAAGTTAACAGAACAACAGAAGAAAACGAACGAAACAAATTCACACGCCTGGGAGGAGGGGAGGGGAAATGCGAAATGGATGGGCCTATTGTACCCCCTTTCCATCTTACTATTCTGATGGTTTCGGTTTCAAGGGGGGAAGACGGATAAGAAAAAAAGAAGTATACTAAAGTTAAGGTTAAGGGAAATGGGAGCGCAAATGAAAAAAAAGCTTTTTTGGAAAAGGGTTTCGGCTCGATGTTAGCTAATCCTGCTAAAAAGCGGCTTTGGTGACAGTGGATGACATGAGGGACAGGTAAAGTTGCGCGAGATGGGGTTACTGGTGCGGATGTTGGTTGTCTCGAGGGCCGGATATGCTGGGAAGACCTTTTGACGGGGGCATACACGTGTTGCGCAACTTTCAAAAACTCGAAAAACATGAAGCGCAACAATCGAGAGTTGTAAGGGAAGTCGATAGCGGATAGAAGTACAGGTAAAAGTTTAGAGATCAACCAAACTTTAAGTTGAGCAAAATTCGAGAAAATAACAATGTTCGTGCTGAGACCATTTTTGGGAGCAGATTATCGACATGACTTTTACACTAGTGTATGCGTGCACAATTGGTAAAACGCCGTAATTGAGAATTCTAAACATTAAAAATATATAAAACAGGGGTAAATAATTGTGTTTTGTTGACCTTTTTCCATTTTTAGAATGCACGCACACACTAGTGTAAAGCTCATCTTAATGCGCGCACCCCCGAAAATGGGCTCACCACGAAAACGTTAAAATAACAAAAATACACTAAATAGCATCTTTACGATCATAAAGTGAATATACACTTCCGCCAAATCCAAAAACTTCAACCAACATTAACCTAAAATCCCACTCTCTCCACCATCTGAAGTACGTTAAATTTCGAATCGAAAACATCTGTCATTCCCCCAACCAGCCGAAGCCATGCCATGACAAAAATCATAAACTTCCTTCCTCCCACATGGAAAGCATAAATCCCCCTAACTCTGTCAAATCTAGCCAGTCTCCACCGCACTTTTAACAGGAAAAGATGCCAATTAACAAACTGACAAACTGGCAGTCATAGACTTTGGGAGGGGATGTGTTGAATGACATCGTCGTTACGGCGCTTGAATGACATTTGCATTTTGCGCGAAAACCTCCGTGAAAACTGTCAAACAGTAAGTCAGTGTGAAATAATGATTATTGCGAGACAAACCGCAAAAACATGAGAATGCACTTGTAAATTGCAATTTGCAAAAGTTCGGAAACCGCCTACGCTGGTCGTGGTGGTGGTGGCGGTGCTACACGGATGACGCCAAGAGGGGCAGAGAGTCATTGTCAATGGAGTTGTTCAAAATAATGGCCCACCGGCCGTGAGGGCGGTGGCTGGGAGAAGGATATGCGCGGATAGACAGTCGTGTCCAGAGAGTCAATCAAATGGATGTTTGTTGGGGTGATCAATGGTTTCACACGGCTTTGTTGCGTGGATTTATTGATGTATTTTCAAATAATGGATTGTTAAATGTTGAAAAATGCTGTTTTGGGGGCGAAACAGTGTGTTTTGGCAAAAATTATGCTAACCTGTCGCTGAAGACAGTCACTAATCTACATCCTAGTCCCCTAGGGCATCATCCTCTTCTAGGTACACATAAGACCCCAGTTACATTGGAATAAAAGTGCAAACAAACCAAAATTTATTCAAAAGCAAAGCAAAGCCAAGCACGCGCGCGTCTTTCAAAGGAGGAGGCAAGTGTGGGTGGTGTGAGCCTCGAAAATCCGGGATATATCTATCTATCGCCTTGAGGGGCGTCTGCGGTTGTGGTTGTGGTTGCGTCTGTGGCCATCCAATGTCAATGTTGTCAGGGGGGACTTGGGTGTGTTTCCGCCTTTTGCACCATCGACGAATGACCCGATGCAGGAGGGATGGATACAGAAAGGCGACACCCAACTTCACATTTCAGATTTTGGGTGTCGCCTGTGGGCTTCCATGGCGACGCGACCAGAGCAAGGCGGAGGCACCTTTCAAGAGGCCCACCAAAATCCATCCAAAATCTAGGCTTTCATCCGTCAAAGTTTGATATAATCGACACATCTAGTATTGTTATGGGGTGACAAAGGCATGGAATTCGAGTTCGAAGTCGGTATTCGGCTTCGATGACATGAATGTGAAGATTTTCAAGTGGATCAAAGCGATTTCAAGTTGTGAGTACCAAATTTCAGCTGCAAACAGTAAAACTACACTTAACAGCCGTGAGTATCATACTTTTAAACAGTTTAAAACCCGCAAAACAAGCAAAAAACCGATTTTAAAGTACCCTTTTCAAATGATCGAAGCAAACTAAACTCCCACCCCTCTTGTAACCGGCTAAAGTTTGACGTTCCCGTGGCCGTGGCCTCGAAATCCCGACGTTCACTTATCTGTGAACACTTCTAACGCCTCCACACTTCATTCTAGAAGGTGGAAAGTCAAAAACATCATCTTTATTTGCTTCTAAAGGATTCTATTCTCCACATTTCACAAGTCAATGTTTTGAAGATGGTCCGTTTGGTTCACACGATCCCTTCCTTCCGTCGTTCAACAATGAATCAAAGCGACTCAACTTGACTTGACTCCTTCAAATTTTGCATCAAATTGAAATATAAAAACCGAAGCAGAAAAAAGTAAGACACAAAGAGGCGGATGAACACGTTGGTTGACACGGATGAAGAAAAGCGAGACCGGTCCGAAGCTACGCCGAAATACTTGTATTTACAAAAGCCTCGGTGAACCGATCCCCCCTCCTGTCGAAGGCGAAGGAGAACCCGAATGACAAGCACGAAAATGTACAGGTATGAGGTGGAGTACAGCAGTACAGTAGACGGATATGTTTAAAAAAGATGGGATGAGATTGATGTGAGCATTGTTTGCTGATGGATGGAATGGCGTGAAAAGATGCGCGAACGGCGAGGAGGTGTGGATTGATTGGGGATTGGAGGGGTTTTGGATGTCCTAGGGGGCTTAGAAATTCTATTAAATCATCTAAAAGTTGGTTTCAACACGTTTCAAAACGCTCTTTAGATTTCTGAAATTTTGTGCGTTTTATTCATTCGCACACTTTTTTCGCGAACAAGAAAAGCAAATTCGCACAAATGAGCGAACGCAAAATTGACACAAATGAAAAGTGCTAATAGCTTTTCCGCGTTTATGGTTACCAAAATGCGAATGTAAAAATTACATTAGCAACAAATTTTTTCCGAAGTTACAAAAAAATGAAAATCCACTTTCAAAAATTCAAAAACCACAAAAGTCAAATCACATAAACTAAACTAAAAGCATCCTCTCCTTTGTCAGGTTTCATGTACATACGCCCCAGTTCCATGTAAGCTGATTAACTTCGGCGAGACGATGGATTTGGAACAACTCCCCCCTTTTATGGCTAAACAGCAGCTCTTCTGTTGGTTAACCAACAGCCAGCCACAGATCGACCTGCTTCAGTGAGCACGCAAAAACCGTGTCCCGCCGCCTGAGGGCCGACGACGGACGACATTGCGATCCGAAAATTTCTTTCCGAAACCCTTGGAACCAGTTCGGGGTTTATTCGGTGGTATCCCTTTTCGGGAAGACTATGCTAGACATACACCCTTTCGAAGGAAAGGACACAAAAAGCAACTAAAGTTACCTTTACCTTTAGCTGTAGTTCTACCTATCGGATCGCAAAGATAAAGGTTAGCTTTCAATTTTTTAAAAACGCTGATATCCCCTCATCAAAATTCTTACACACTCGGTGTAATGAGTGACAGCGGTCACTGCCGACAAGAAAGACGTGATCATCGGGGGGAAGTGGCCGAGTCTCGCCTCAAGGCATTTGCATTTTTTATGGGCTTTGGGCTAGTGACAAGTGTCCAGTTTCAAGCCGGGAAGCAAGGGTGGGTTGCCATTGCAAAATGTATAAAAACTGCACCAATTGGAGGGCTCCGTGAGTCCGTGAAAGACGAGGGTTGAGTTTCGTGCCGGACGGTTGGCCATAGCCTCAAGGTGCTTTCCAAGTTCAAAAACAAAGGGCCAAGGGCCCCATGTCGCCGCAACACGACGCCTGTCCCCGCAATCCCTGAAATGAAATGCCCTCAAGGCTCAAGTGAGCAGGCGCGCCCACTTTTTTTTTGCCAAAAGACTATAGTTGGTTTTGAGGCCGAACGGCACCCACCCCGAATGCTTTGTCTCGACCAACGTCAGCCAGGCCGCTAATCACCACAGTCAAGTGTTGTTTGCCATAAATTATCGGCACGAACTCCTTCCAACTCCGTTTTCTTTCAACTTATCCGGAGGGAAAACGGCTTTCCTTGCAAAGTTTGAACAGGCCAGAGTGAGATTACGGATGGATGGCGTCAGCGATTTCTGGACTGGCACCAAAGTGGTTGTAATGATCAAAGATGAAACATGCCGGTTGATAACAATACATAAGGCAATCGCGGACCACTAGACGATCAGTATACGATCAGCCTGGCAAAAAAAGGTATGAAACGCCGTTTTCAAGGAAACGTATTTGACTACTAAACTGACTGAATGACCACTGCTGTCAACACGGAAACACAATGTCCGTGCCGAACAATGGACGACTGACATGTCATACGAGAAAAAACGACGGAAAAAACTACTTTCAAAAGCGGAACTAACTTCCTTTCTACATTACTAACCAATTTTTTGTCTTTCGTGTTAGGACCTTTTTTGGGAGATTGCAAAAAGCACACTTTTTACACTAGTGTATGCGTGCAAATTTCGAAACGTCTCACTAGTCAGCACGATTGTGACATCCCATCCTAGGATCCTTCTCAAACCAATTTACATGCACGTTTATAATCTTTTTCACATTAAAATTAGTAAACATTGAAATTAATAAACAGAATAAACGCAAACAAAAGTTGAAAGGGAGGCCGCCGCTCCATTCACGATCGCATCGACGCATCGGTAATCACTTCTTGATCAAAAACTTCCACGCAACAAATCCGCCGACAGCAACGACAATGATTATAAGGCAGCAGCTAGAATGGCAATGTTGGGGGACGGCGGAAAGTGTGTCAAACTTAAACTTACCACGCTAAAGGGATGCAAATCCACATTGCAATGATCCTTCGTCGCCGAGCTCTTTCTTCTTCTGCAATTCACGACGGTTAACCGTTTTGTACCATGCTTGCCCAAGATGCTGGGTATCTGCACCTTCAGGACGTGCACGTACGACCCGAAGGCATGTGCAGATTCAACGTTGAAGTTGCGTTTCTTCGGGTCGTGTGAGAAAAAAAAAGTAAACTTACCAATGATATCGTTTCCCCATGTATAAACATTGTCAGCACACACGTATTGAAGGCACGCAACGGTGAAAACGGACAGGAACCAATTGAGATACATGGTGATACTTGTTTCGTCGAGAATGACCCAATCCACAGCGATCAACCCCTATAAGTAGGCATTTGGGGGTGGCACAAATGAACCTATGAGAAGGGGGAACAAAAATCTGCATGCCATAAAAAGTAACAAAAAAACAAATTCCAATTGTCTAAAATGATTTCAACGAACAAAATAAACCCCAAAAATTGTGTCATCAACAAGCATTTATAACAAAAGACAATCTTTGGCGATTAATACACTCTTAATTTCTTTAAAACAGCGAACATTAATGACAAAACGACAAAAAACGTTAAACAATAAAACACTTGTCGACTGAGATCATGGCGTTCATTATTACGCGGTTACGCAAAGCCAAAAGTGTTCAATCGTCCAACTCCATTTCACCTTCACATTTTTGAACGGTCTGCGTCAGACGTTCTGAAAAAAAGGATGAAAAGTAAGCAATTCGCAAGACTAAATATGTACGGGACCGACCTTTCGATTGAACATTTTCATCGGTTCCAACAATGCTCGAAACAATCTGGCACTCCTCACCGATAACGACATTCGGGCAGATGATCGAATCCTTGATGATACATCTGAAAGATAATATAGACATTTTGTCCTTTTTTAAACGCAAAAAAAGGCACCAACTTATTATTGATCGTCGCATTCTTCATCACAACACTGCCCATGATGCGAACCCCACTGCCAATGCCGGCGGTTTCGTCGATGGCGGATCGCGCATCGGCACCCATGACTTTTTTGTCGATCCCGAGTTTTTTGATCATGTCCTCCGAGAAGAACAGCTTAGGCGACATCTGAACGAATCGATTTGCCTCGAAATAGGCGCCAACCGTGTTGCACCGTGCGATCATGGTTCCAGAATTGACGGTCGCCTTGAAGGCAAAGCATCGAATCTCTTCCACGTTATCAATCAGGGAAAACTTTTGCTCCTGGGTGGCGTAATCGACGAGGTCCTCGTCCTTCTTCTCGGCATGTCCGAAGATCATGTCATTGATGTGTTGATCGGGCTTGCCAAACTGTTGTTGCAGGATGTAGGGGATGAAATCGGCTGTGAGGGAGTAGAGGGAACTAAAAATGTCCAAATTCATGAAGTTCAGAAGCCGGGCCAACACACCTATCACAACTTTTGATTACATTCAACAACCCTCGCTTCATAATGTAAACATGGCAGTTGTAGAATCGCGAAGTCAGATTAACATGGGGAAACTTCATAAACAGCTGGTGTTTCGGCTTCATCTCCTCAAAGTCCTCTTCAGGTGCCATAAAAAGCAGGCGGTTGTTCGTGGATTCATTGGCGGAGATGATGGTGAAGTCGCGGTCTGAAAAAAGACTCAAATTTACTAAAGTTCAAAACCAGAAGCAAAAAACATACACTTCTGGGGTTTCGCCGTGGCTCCCGGGACCACATTATCCTTATTCGCATTCATAATATTATCAGCCAACAAAACGGTCAGCGTCGAATCCTCAGCGCGATGGAATTGCAGCATCGGGGTCAGATTCAAGTCGGACACGACATCACCCGAGAAAACGATAAAATCGTGCCGGATTTTATCAGCAAAATGCCGAATGACGTCGACGGTGCCCCATTCTTCACCAGCGGGTCCAGGGGAAACGACTTCAATGCGAAGGTCGGTGAGAAATAGCTCATTGGCGATTAGGGACTTGATTTCTTGAATACATTTGTCGTTCGTGATGAGCAGAATGTCTGAAAATGGAAACAAGCAGACGTTATGACCCCAAAACCAGAAATGTTTACCATAAATGTGATTGTTTTTCAGCGTATTCAACGCATACCAAAACAACGGCACATTGGCAACGGGCAGAAGAGGCTTAGCGACCTCATCGGACACATCCGTCATGCGAGAGCCATAGCCACCGGCTAGGACAACCCCCTGGAACTCCGTGAAGGTGGCCATGGGTTTGGTGGGCATTGGGTGTTTCTGGAATTCATTCGGTTTTGCGTTGATTCACTGATTTACAATGACTGAATAAAAAGTAATCAAACGGCGAAAAAAACCGGTAAAACCCGAAAACCATCAACAATTAAACAAAATTTATAAATTAACATACGTAAATTATCACAGAAAAGGTAATCAATATCAAATCAAGACACGCCAATAAGTAAAAGGCCTAACTGACACAAGAAATTAGTTACAGTACAACATCAATCACAATGCTCAGCAAAGGAATGGCACGATGGGGGTACGGTTCTTCGGGTAGTTCGGGAATTCACGCTTGTAGTTGCGGTGCTTGCCGTTGGCCCAGATCTTCATTTGGATGAAGCCAGCAAGGGTGAACAAACCAGCCGGGAGGCACTGCGTCAAAAGAGTGAAGCTGACCCAGGAAAGGACCTCGTAGGTGTAGTTCGGGCAGGACGTGAAGTTGTACAGAATGGTCAACGGGTTGCTGTTGGGGTAGGGGATCTTGCGTTCTTTGGTGCCGGGCGGGCGGAGGTCACGGAGCAGAATGTGGATTGAATAGTTGCCTGAAAAGATACAATGGAGTTTAACAGCCATGTAGTCAGACTATGGCATTGTGGGCGTCGTTTTTTCTCGAAAGAAAAAAGAAGCATCGTTAACGGTCTTTGACATCTTTCAGACCAAAAAAGCCGCCTCCCAGACAAAGTTTGAAACATTGCCGACGGCGAGAGGCCAAAAGTCGAAATGGAAACGACAACAAATGGGTTTTTGCAAGGGAAAAGGGACAAAAGCGTCGGAAAAACAAACCCAATTCGCCGAGGATAAATCCAGCGAGACCAGTGTAGATTTGCAGGGAGCCAAGAGCGGGCGGAGTGTACAATGGATGGTTGATAAAGTAAGAAATGAAGGCAGCAAAACCCCAGTAGTACGAGCAATTCTTGAAGAGATTGGTGAACGGCATGGTGCCATTGCTGAAGCGATGGACGAAATGGGTTTCATAGAGACGCTTGAGGTAATGGAAGGAGTGAGCGAAGAGGGCGATCGTCACGGCGAGATGGACTGGCTTGGAGGCGGCGTCTGAAAGGGAATTGCAGCATTATGATGCAATAGATTGAAAGGTAGACGTACCAGCGCCGTAGATGAGAGAAGGACGGAGGTAGAAGATGGGATAAACGAAGAGGGGGCCGGCATATTCGAGCAAAAAGACCTGAAACATCAAAGTAAATAGATTGTTTCAAAGCATTGACATTGACAACTCACCGTCTTCCAGGCAATCTGCGGTCCCAAATCACGAACGTAGAGCTGGGCATTCTTGGGCGGAAGCTCCAACTCACTAATACGCTTCTCGTCGGGAACGTTCTTGCCCCGGGCCTCGAGACGGATTGACAAACGCTCGACGCCAAGACCATTCTTCGCGGAAATCTGCTTCTTCAAGGAGAGAACGGTATCCGACGTAGCGACCTGCAAGCACAAACTCCATTAACAAAAACTACACCAAAAATATATAGAAAAACCACTAACATTTTCGAGAAGAATCGGCGACTTCTTGCTTGATTTCGCATCAAAAACCTCAATATTGAGGGAAGCCATATCGACGGTGTACCTGGAAACAGGTAAACTGATGGACTAAACCAAAGTTGAACGCGCTACACGTAAAAAGGGGGATCGCAATGGCGTGATAAAAATCGAAAGGGGGTGCATCAGGCGAAACGCGAATAACCGACTGATAAGTTGTGTTTAGACCGTTGTTAGGAGAGTGTCCGAGCCACAAAGAACGTATAGAAGGCAAAGGGGTTGGTGATGGGTACAAATTTCGGGTGGAAAGGCGGCCAAGACTGGAAGGAAAAGCCGAGGGCGGCCGAAAGCATCAACAACACGATCCCTGAAGGGGAACACTTTGTGTGCGCAAGGTGTTCCCTGTATTTCCAGTTGCTGAGTATTCCGAAATTTTATTTCTCGCTTCACACTTCCATCGTGATCTTATTCCCGTGAAGCAGATCTCCACCATCTACCATCATGGGCCCTCCAGCTTCACCCCAGGACTACAATCTCAACGCCCTGTTGAATGACATCGCTGTCAATCCACAAAATCCGCACGAAATTGTCGTCGGTCATGGTTCTTCGCTTTGGTTGCTTTCGCACAACTTTTCGAAGCAAAATTTGAAGCTGCAGCGATCTATTAAGCTCGGTAGCACCCTAGCTGCTGTTGGATACACTTCTGGAGCTGATGCAATTGCGGCTGCAACGGGTAGTGGCGAAGTTCGACTGTTTGACGCAGAGTTGAATTTGACCCGGCGATACGCTTTCGACGATGAAGATCCGTCCAGTGCCATCGGGAAGCCTGCTCATAAGAGTTCCGGAGGGCATTTGGGGATCGATATATTGATTGGGTTTGATAGCGGGAAGGTTGGTAGCTGTTTTAAGCTTTTTTACAAATTTTATGGTTGTTTTGTAGGTGTTTGCGTATGACAGTCGCTCAAATGTCAAAACTCCAGCCATCAAAATCGAGAACCATTCAAACACCATCAATTCCATCCAATGCCTTGACTGGTGGAATGTTCTCAGCGTCGGGGACGATGCCTATGTGACGCTGCATGATTTCCGATCGCGGAAATGCCGTCAGGAGTATGGACCGATGGAAGGTTTGCCGCGAAACATATGTGTTTGTCCGATGTATGTTTCTTTCTTTCTTTAAACATCAAAGTTCTTACTTTTATATATTTTAGCTCAAAGAAGACCCTCATCTGTTCCCTCCACAACATCTACGTTTTCGAAACCTACAAATACGATGAAGGCCCAATTCTCCGAGCGAATCCGCCTTACAAGGGTCGTATGCCAGTTTCTGCTGTCAATTTGTCGACCGAGGATTCTCCGGGAGTCTTTGGGGTCAGCTATCTCGACAGTCCTTACATTACGTAAGCTTTTTTGTTTGTTGTTTTCATCGATTTTGATATATTTTAATCAACATTTTTAGCGTCCTTGACACTGATGAAAACAAATGGGTTCGCCGATACCCCACCGACTACCCCAACATCTATCATTTCACTCATGCCGACACCAATCCCAAATACGTTTACTTCATCGGTGAAGAATCACATCTCTGTATTCGTCCAATTGAAGAGCTTCGAACCACCTACGACATGGAGTTAGATGTGAAGGCGGGCAAACGTGCATCCGGGAAGCAAGAAGTCGAAAAGAAAGCCCTCAACTTCAGTGGTCTTGTCAGCGACGATGATGATGCTGACGACAGCGACAAGGACGACGACGATGATGATGATGACGATAGCGACAAGGACGATAATGATGAAGATGATAGCGAAGAATTCGACATCACACAATTCAAGGGTAAGCTTGACTTTATGGGCGATAACGAAACCGAAACCGAGCTGGCTGCGCTTATAGCAAAACAAATTGATGCCAGAAATGCCGCATACGCGGAAGATGAAGATGGTAGCGATGACGAAAACAGTAATGCCGGTGCCGACAATGGCAGTGATGATGATTTGGAAGAGGAGGAGGTCGAAGTTGATTCCTCCGATGAAGACATTGAATAATTTGTCTACTGTGCTTTGTGCATTCTTGTTGATTTTGAACATTTTGTAGATCCTGTGTAATTGATATAAATTCGGTGTTTTTATATTGTGTCTTGGGTTTTGACAGCTGTTTGATGACAGTTTGATACATTTTTTCGCGTTTGTTGAAGTTTTTATAAACTTTTTGGTTAATGATGTTTCAGATTGATCCCATTTCTGAACAGCCGTCTGATTCCGCTACACCACCGAAGTCCATATTGCGCCGTAAGCCATCCAAGCGTCAAGCCCGTGTAACCTTCGACGAGCAAGTCAAAAGAACATACATTCCGATGGAGCGCGGCAAAACCAACGAAGATGCCCTCTACAAAGGCCGCACCCGAGATGCCGAATACGATGAAGAAGGCCGTGAAATCATCCAAGGCAACAAAAGCAAGCACACATTGGACTCCGATGAGGAAGAAGAGCCCGATCATAAAGTTCTCAACACGCGTGGTGTCGAAGGGCAGGAGAAGTCTACCATCAACTACGATGGCGATATCAAGATTATGCCATTCAACATGGATGATGACCTCGAAGAAGGAGATTTTGACACGGCCGGAAACTTTGTCCACGACAAGAAGAAGGCGGAGGAGCTTAAAGATGCCTGGTTCGACAGCGTTGATTGGAAGAAAATCGAGCAGAAGGAGCATCAAGAACCAGAATCGACTAAAATGGACGTTGACGAGAAAGACTCCGATAACGAGGAGGAAACTGTCGACAAAGATGGCATGAACAAGGATTACATCGCTTTGGTCAAGCTCCTCGAAAACGGTGAAACCCCTGCGGCAGCAATGAAACGTATCGCAAGGCAACGTCCGTCCGAAAAGGAAATGCGTAAACTTCGATTCGCCGCCAAGAAAGAAGGTAAAAAGTTTGTCGATGTCGCTGGTGCCCATGTCGATGCTATCAATGAGTATACCAATCGCATCCAGCGCAACGGAGAATACAACATTCTAAATACCCCGAAAGAGGAGATTCAGAAACTCATCAAAGAACACGAAAAAAGCAAGGAAGCCGAAGTTGATACTACAAAGGACGACGCAGATGATGATTCAGATTCGGAAGCAACTTATTGGGAGTACCAAAAACCTGACGCTTCAAATCTCGTCCAAGACACCACGAAAAATATGATGAAAATGTTGGAATCTGGAGAAATTGCCGGTGATACTCTTTGCCGCCGTGTCGGTACTGAAAACTTCTACAAAGCTGAGCGTTGCGAATTTGAATTGTTTTTGGATTTATAAATTTCTAACTGAATTGCATCTCAACCTTACTTATGTCTTCCGTCTACATTTTTGTGCATAGTTGTTGCTTTTAACGTTATGTAAATACTTGATTAATGATAAATTATGTTATTAGATTGCTTCTCTTGGTTTTGAAGCTGTTAATGAACAGTTTAAATACTTTTACCCCACTTTTATCAACGTTTTTAACCCCCGTTTGTAGAACTATGCCGAAGCTCTGCGAATCCGACGATGTCTCGACATCCCAACCATCCTCCTGTCAGTTCTGCCTTTGCGACACTCCGAAACTGTATTGTTGTCCCAAATGTAAGGCGTTTTACTGCTCGTTAAAGTGCTACAAAGGCAGGAAGCATGCTTCCTGCAGCGAGAAGTTTTATCAAGAACAACTACAGCAGACGGTTGTTGAACCTCCGACAAAACAGCCACCACCTGACCCCCGTTTGAAGGAAGCAACTTCTTTTGAAGACTACATGAAGCGGATGAAAGAGGGCGAGAACAGCAAGACTGAGGAGGAGAAGAATCCGCAGATTGAAGTCGAGTAAGTTTTGTTATTTTCATTTTTGGTAACAATGGAATTTGTTTTTCAGTTCTGATGAAGAAGTCCTCTTCGATTCTGACGAAGAACCAGAATACTTGTCGAAAGTCATGGATAGAGCCGTCGAGGATTACGAGAAAGCGGACATTGAGGACATTAACATCCGTTTGATGAAAGCCGGTGTTGCGAGTCTGGTTGACGATGAAGATGAGCAGATGGACAAGCTGTACAACTTGTTGAATGACGAAGAAAAGAAGACGTTTACGCGGTTAGCTGAACAGATGCACTATGATGAAGTTGGCATTTCACAGAGTGTTTTTAAGAAACGGTAAACTTAATAAATCGGTTTTGACTTTGACGGTTTTTGATTGTTAACTGTTTCGTGCGTTTACAACGCTCAAATACCTGGAATTACTCGTTTTTTGTATTTTTTAAAAGCAATTTGTTATCAGAATGCTGCCTCGCGCCGTCAACACCCTCCTCACCAAATCCGCCCTTGGTCGTCCCATCTCGAGCCTCCGTGCAGCTTCGTCATCAAAGGCCTTGGATACTGAACCTGTCAACACCAAGGAACACACCACTTTTGTCGCCGATCAAATCAGCTCGATCGTTTCAAACCCGCAGAATCGCTTGTTCGCCGTCGTTCACGCACATCAACGTCAATTCAAAGTCAGCCAGAATGATTTGATCCAGATTCATCATACTTCGCCACTTGATGTTGGCCAGAAAATTCAACTTGAAAAGGTTTGTCTTGCCGTTCATTTTTAGTTTCAAAGTGTCTAATTACGAAAATTTTAGGTATTGCTCGTTGGTAGCCGCGATTTTACCATCTTTGGACGACCACTGCTCGATGCCCAACAAGTCAAGGTCTTTGCGACTGTCGTTGAAAAGACTGTGACATCGCCGGAGTTGCAATACTTTAAAGCAGGTGGCAAGCACATTAAAAATATGAAATGTAAGTAAAGTCCAACCTTTTTGAAAGTTTCACTAATGCGATTGGTTTCAGGGCTCAGTCATGAACTAACAACGCTACGGATTAATGAAATTGTTGTTGATCAGGCAGCGCTGCAGGTCTAGCTCTATTGGCTCTAGTTAGTTTGCATTGTTTTCTATTTGTTGTTTTCATGATTAGTTCTATTTTTGAATTGTTTCTGCAATGTAAATTCAGTAAAATGTTGTAGTGAAGTAAAGCTAGTTTTACCAAAAGGTAACTACTTTGAATTTTAATTCTGTTTTAGCCGCGTTTATAAGTCCATTCATTAATATATTACTTTTTTGCTACTTAGATGGGGTGCGACGATGTTGACAAAGTATGTATGTAGATGCAAACAAAGCTATATTTAAACTTTCTCCAAAGACGGGGTTGCATTTTAGTCTTTCGATTCATATTTTACGTTCATTTCAACTTTTATTTCGTAAAAATAAAAAAAAACTGATAAGTTACAAGGAATGCATTGCTGACTCTGTTTTTTCGTTTCGCATTTATTCTTCCGAGCGGGTGGCGTAGTACTCCTTGAGCTCCGGAATTGTGCGAATTCGGGCCAGGTACTCCTTGAGTTCAGGATATTCATCGAAGATGGTAGCTTCAACCTGGGTAAGAGACAGTAGGAATTCAGTCACAACGAAATCAGCCCACGTAACGCCGCTTTTGGCAACGTAGCCGGAGCCCGATTCCTTTAGATATTTTGTGAAGGTGTTCAGGAAGGTGGGAGCGATGGCGTCAAAGTTGACCTTCAACTCTTCCTGGAAACAAGTATTTTTAATTTACAATAGTAATAAATAGTTTTGACATACGGCATTTCCAGGCCGGCTTCCTTTGGCGACATAAAACCACGGAGCAGCTTGATAATAGAAGTCTTTGTTGATGTCAGCAACGGCGTCAACACGAGCTTGTTCGAATTCATCTTTTCCGGCAAGGCCGACTCGACGGGCGAGCAGTCGGTAGATGGCGTAGGATTCGACAACGAGTTCTCCATCGATTTCGAGGAAGGGGAGTTTGCCCGTTCGGGTCGCTGAAAGATACGTTAAAATTAGCACCAAAGTAACAACAAGGTGTTCAACATACTAGGCTTGAGCGCAGGCCAGTCCTCCTTCTTGATTCTCACATCTTCAAAGTCAATTTTGCCGTACTTCAACAGAATACGGGCGGTTTCACCGATTCCACGGACGTTAAAATAGGTGTACTTAACCTTAGACATGTTTTTGATTACAACGACACTGACGAAGTGACATGTTGAGGGTAAAACAGAGCCACTTTTATACTCGTGCAAAGGGGCGTCAGTGAACCCTGGTCGTTGGCCCTTCCAGACAGAAAGACACGTTTTTGCTCTCAATGTGCTAGATCCTAGAGACTATAAGCTATAAAATATAAACCAACGTGCAATTTTAGCACGGAAATTATGGGTCACTCATCGTTTCTATCCCTCCAAACTGTACCATTGCCCTGTTTTTTTACAGTTTGACCTGGGCTTGCAATGTTGGACTCAATGTCAACGTTGTAATTTCGGCGCCGCATGCTTTTGTGAAACGATGCATAAAGTAATGACTTTTTAAATGATAGCTTTATGTTTCGACGATAGGGTTCACATCGCAATGTCGTATTCGGTGTCAACGCTGTAGTTACGGTGAGATGTCGAAAAAACAAAACTTCTAAAATTTTACTCTACATAAGATTGCCCGCGCATTGTCTAATTACATTATTGGGGCTCAAACTCAAACTATGCATGCATCATCATTTTGATTATAATGTAACGTTTTTTTCTATGAGCTTTTGCTTATCACTCACTGGTAGGTTAATTTACAGAAACGTAATATGACGCTTCATCGACAAGGGGGTGTGACGGTGTTGATGCGATCAAAGTTATTTTTATCTGTGAACTATAGTGCGTTCATGGGCCGGACTGCTTTATGCTTTCATTATACATTTCGGTTTTTTGCGACAATTTTTATTCCATAATATTAAAGAGTAAAGTTGCTAATAAGTTAAAAGAAACAGAGCTGTCGGGTTAGGATTCAGATCGAAAATCCGAATCGATCAGAATCTAAAAAAGCGATATTTGAATTCAGATTTGGATTTCAGGAACATTTTTGGATCCGACAGCTCTGATAAGGAACGCCTTGGTGATGTGCCATTTTGCACTTATTCTTCGTTGCGAGTGTCGTAGTACTCCTTGAGCTCCGGAATCGTGCGAATTCGAGCCAGGTACTCCTTTAATTCGGGATAGTCATCCAAGAATTTAGGTTCAAGTTTGGAAATAGACAACAGGAATTCAGTCACGACGAAATCAGCCCATGTAACACCGCTTTTGGCAATGTAGCCAGAGTCCGATTTCTTGAGGTATTTCACAAAGAGGGGCAAGAAGAGGGGAGCGTTGACGTCGAAGTGCTTGGCCTTCAACTCATCCTGGAAACAATGAATTATTCAGCGTTAGTTGTAAAAAGTATTGATTTATCAACATACAACATCTCCCGGCACACTTCCTTTAGCGGCATAGAACCACGGAGCAATCTTGAAATAGAACTCCAAGCTGATATCGGCCACGGCATCAACTCGAGCTTGTTCAAATTCGTCTTTTCCGGCAAGGCCAACTCGACGTGCAAGCAATCGGTTGATGGCATAGGATTCGACAACGACTTCACCGTCAATTTCGAGGAAAGGCAGTTTGCCCGTTGGGGTCGCTGAAAAATATATAAAAAGTATCCCAAAATTGAGTACGATCGGTAAACATACTCGGCTTTATCTCAGGCCAGTCCTCTTTCTTGATTCTCACATCTTCAAAGTCAATGTTTCCATACTTCAACAGGATACGGCCAGTTTCACCAATTCCACGGAGGTCAAAATAGGTGTACTTAACCTTTGACATGTTGATTATTATTGCAACGACACTAGCAAGCGAAGTGACATGCTGGGGTGAAGCAGAACCACTTTTATATCAGTATAAAGGACGCCAGTATGGTCGATGGCCTTTCCAGACTGGGAGACATGTTTTTTCCATGTGCTAGATATCGAGGACTGTAAGCTGTGAAAAAATGCTGCCCAACGTGTAATTTTGTACGACAATTGTGGGTCACTCATCCTTTCGATCTTTCCAAACTGCACGAATGCACTGTTTTTTTACATTTTGACCAGGATTTGCAAATGTTGGACTCAATGTCAACGTTGTAATTTTGGCGCCGCAAGCTTTTGTGAAATGCTTTTTTTTTCGGACAAAATGTGCTTTTGGGAAAAGTTGAACGTCGAAAGTATTTACAATAAAAAGTTTGCTTGATGGCAGCGATTAACCTTTTTCTGCACCGAATTTTTTGGTTGTTGCGGCATGCGTCATTTTTATAATAAAAAGCATGACGGTTTTCGTCAAATTCTGCTTATCAGTCACCTATGTACATAGGTTCAGTTTGCAGAAACGTGTAATAACGACTCCTTGCGGAACAAAATATGACGAACTTCTCAAAAACGTCAATCAAAGTGTAGTTTGAACTGTTATAATTTGTTTATTTGTTCCATTCAATGCAAACTTTATCAAAATACCATGAAATACCGGCAAAAAAGTTATGGGGTTTTAATTTCCGCTATCAAAACGTGGGTTGTGTACCTTCATCAAAAATCAATTAGCCGATCGAACTTCCGAGCTTGCTGAGCATGCCAGCGCCACCACCTGTCAAGAAGTCCTTTGCTTTGTTTGCAACACTGGATACCGTAAGTTCCTCAGGGCCATTGCAGAGATCCCTGTCATTGCAGCAGCAAATTTCGACGTTTTGACCGGCAATTGTTTGGTTTGTGCATTTGTTTTTGAAAAACTGAAATTTAAATTTTAACATTTTGAATTTTGGCATTACAAAATTAATGATTTTGCTCACCATGCATCGGAAAGTGGAACACCCAGCGAGCTTCAATTTGTTGAGCATATTGACATTGGCCTTGGCCTTGAAACACTGATCAGATGACTTTGAACATGTCTTTTTGGTCGTGCCAGAGGCTTGACCCCGAACGACGCTGTAGCCAGTGTAGCATTCAAGGGCGCTCGAGGTTACAATTATGCATAGCAATAATATGGCGATGGTGGTAGGGTTTATGTTGAGCATGGTTAGAGTTTACTGAAAGAAGTCGAGTAAGAATAGATCGGTTAAATGATCAAAGTTGCTGAACTGAAACGTAGTGCAAAATGACACAAAAATCTATGAATCAACGCGCAACCGTCAGTCCTACGCCCCTCGTGGAGACCGAAGGATGAAAGAAAAACAAACCAATCGGTACACCTTGAGTCACAGGAGGTTCAGTACACTTCAAAGCGGAGAGAAATCAATGATAGACAACAAAAAGTTTCTCAAAAACGACAATGTAACTATGAAATTGGGAACATCGAAAAGAAGCGTTCAACAAGGTTAAACAAATCTTTCATCCAAGACCGATAAGCGAAAGGAGACGGTCTTGGACGAAAACAAACACATTCTACGTGAACTGGGACCGGGTTAGACAAAGTGGACGAACATCTCGTAATCGTGGAACAATTGTGAACACATGTATTTTTCAAACAACGATATAATGTGATGTGAGAAAGTGAGAAAAGACAGCTGGAAGCAAGTGATGTTGCGGCCATGGGTAAAGACGCAATCACAAGACGGAAAAAAGGCTGTCTTTGAACGCATCAGTGGCAACTCCCACTTTTTGGATTGATTTATGGTTTAGGGAAGTGATTGGGCAATGCACGTTTGAACCACCTGTTTGGGTTTTATGTGTTTGAATGAACTTTTGTGAAAAAACAGCTTTAGGTTGGATAGGAACATTGATTTTATTTAAAAAACCTTTTGCGGACAAAAGTATTGCACTGTTGTGCGCGATGAATGCCAAAGATGCGCAATTATGTTGAACTGCATGTTGTTACGCACCCCAAAAGCCTAAATCTTCTGAGTAACATGTACATGGAAAATGGAAATGCAGCTTGAGTAATCATAAATTGTATGCCAATTGGGCCTCTTTGCACTGACAAAAATGCGCATCTTACAACTTGATACATTTGAACTCATGGACTGTGCTAAAAATATTGATGACACTTTTTCATTAATGCATTAATGTAACATTGAAATGCGTCATTCCAGTAACTGCATAACGTACTTTTTGTCTAACAAAAAACACAAAACCAAAATAATTTTAATGGCTTTTCAACTTTACTTATGTCATCATTTGTACTATCTATTTGTATTTACCAGTTTATCAGTCTCCTGTGCGGTCATTTACCATTGTCGCACTAGTCTCGTCGGAAGAAAAGTTGTAGCCGTAGGAAAGTAATCTTAGGGGCACTAACGCACAAAAGTGTTACACTCCGCCCTTATCTCGACTATTTCCTTTGAATTTATACTTTTTTCAAGTTTCCCTGAAGTACTACATTTCTTATAATATTATTGAGCTTATTGATATTTTGTTGGTCATTTCTTGAGTGCTATTATTGCAATTTTTCACGTGTTCACATTTACGTTTACCATGAGCACAGTTACCAGATCAACTGTAAGTTGCTACTGTAATATCGAAAAGGTTATGATTGATAATCACTAATTTAGTTTTATGAGCGCCATAATAATGGTGGAGTCATGTGGCCTGCCGTCCCTGCGCTTAGTATTATGATGGTATTAGATACTGTAGGTATTATTTCGAATACTGCTGTAGTTTTTGTGACATTGCAATCAAAGTGAGTTTAAACGTGGAAAAAACAAGGTCAAATGTTAGAGGAATCGAACTTTTAAAGTTATTTATTTTGTTGGATTTGCACTTGTGGCATAGTGGTTTAGAGCGCTAAAGTTGCGCCGTAAAGTGCCGGGGTTCGAGTCCGCAGCACTTTCGGCATGTTTTTACTCATTAAAATTTTAATTTCAGACGTCTTCGAAATACCACCAACCATCTGATATGCCTATCAAGTTTCTTTGACTCGATCCACGTCCTAATCCATTTCTATCTCGCTTATGTTATTTACTCCGGGAAAAACTTTGACACACTTGAAACTTGTCTCCACAAGGCTACCATCTCCCTAATTGGATTAAACATGGGAGTTGGCCTCGTTGTAATGACAAGCTTTGACCGTCTGTTTAGTGTACTTTTCCCACGAGTCCACGCTCGCATGAACAAAGTGCTCTACATGGGTGGAATTCTGGCAATATGTGCTGCATACACTATTTATATTATTACCATTAGCTATACAAACATCACAGACAAAAAGGATGTCAAAGTTGTGTGTCTAATCGTGGAAGCTATGCATGGCAATCCGGCAACCATCTGGGCCGCATCAGCCTGTGGATCTACACTCGTCGCTGTCATCAATTATGCCATTGTGGGGATCTGTATAAAATACAAAATCGGCAATTCCGACACGACTCAAAGATTGTTCAAATCCTTGAGTATTATGACAACAATGATGATGTGTTCATGGTTCCTAACCTGCGCAAGTATGGTCATAGTTGTTGCTCTCGGCGGCACGGAGGAACAAATGTTTTACATATCCCTGTATGCCGGGATTACGATAAACATCGCGTGTGGAGCAAACTTTTTTGTTTTATTCAAGTTTAGGTACGTGAATGAGAACACAGAGTCTGCTCTGTAAAGATAGGGTTCAATTTTAATTGCTCTATTATCAACCTACGTGTAAAAATGCTCATTTGTTTATTTTAGTTCCGAATACCGTAACTCCTTCAAATCAACAGCTGCCAAATGGGGACTCATATCGATTATGCCATCTAGAGTATCTCCAAGTTATATCGGTTCCAAATCTCAAGCCCAAACGACCAATAAGACTGTACTTGTAAAAACTTCGCCCAAAAAGGGTAAATCTTAAAATTTGTAGCCAAAAAACCCAAAATTAGGTCCATTCACTTCTCAGTAATGCATATATTGTATGTAGCCCACATGTTCCACATAAGATTGCTCATTTGGTACACAATAAATAAATAAACGTGCCATTTTTGGGTTCGCTTTGAAGAAGGTTAAACAGAAATCATAGAAATCGTAAATAATGTATTAAACATGATGAATAGCAGGCTAAACTTCCAGTTCCATGCATTTATAAAAAGGTGTATAAGTACAGAAAAGCACTAACAAACGCCTACAAAACATAAAACACACAGAAATTACTAGAGTTGAGCGTGGAGTACTTTGCGCATAATTTGTTCATTTTGTAGTTTTTTTCTAAAAATATAATACATTGCGGAACTGTTGGAACTTGTGTAACTTGAAGATCAATGTGGTTGTTGAGACATGACTAATAAATTTTTTGGGGTATAAAGTGCCGTTTTTAATGATTTACAGCCATATGTAAAGTTTAAACAACATTTGAGTGACTTTTACAATGAAAGTTTCTGTATTGAAAGGAGAGTGTGGCTAGCATGTGTTCTGGAATATGCTTTGATGCCGGACAATTGGACCAAATGAGGCTGTGACGTAAAAGTTTGGCACTTTTTCGCTGAAAACGTACAATGCTTGTAGTCTTTTTTTTTATGTAATTTTGAGATCAGAAATATACACATTTGATTTTTTTTAAAAGGAAGAACAAAGCAACTTTGACAGAAAAAACAAATAATCGCGTTTCAAAGCCGTATTCTCATTTTGATACTTCGTTTTTATCCCTCCGATCCGCCTTTGAACTTGATCGAAGTTGACAGGGCTGCCTTGTTGCATGGATCCAGCGGCCAACATCCACCTCCGATCCGTCGAATCTTCACCATGGGCGGTGTGTATTCAATCCATCCTTGCGCTTCACTTCTTCGCTTCTTCGCCACCTAATCAACAGTCACTTAATCTAAACTCTAAACGACTGCCATTGCTCACTCCCCATCATCCTTAAATTGTGATAGCGAAAAAAAAGGGAAAGGGGGAAACTGATTCGCTAATCTGCATCCATGCGATCAGTTACTTTTCAATTCGTTTTAGTTGAAGTTAGTTTCTCTCTTTTTCGCTTTGCGCCGGCGGCAGCAAGGCGGCAGAGCAGCTACACAGCATGTCCACCAGAAAAACGAGATCCGCCATACGAAATCCGATGTCCGATGGGTTGGTTACAAGCGAATGGCGATTGGCGTCTGGGATGGATGAAGGAAGGGGGATCGGATACGCATGCAGCTACCTTTTCATGCAAACAGGAAAGAAGTCAATTTGCGGTCAACGTAAACGAGACTGACCGCGAAAACGAAAACGAGATCGAAATTAACGACGGAGAGACTTTCGCCGCTTTTTTTAATGCCAGCGGTCATGTTCATTCAATTTTGAAGAGTGAAAAGTGCAAGTAGGGGGGATATTGGCTTGACTGACGAGTGAAGAGTCGGTTGGTTGTTAATTGGGTAATTTTGGTGATAAAATTGTGGCGTTTTTTGAGAATTTGAGCAATATCCACTTTTTTGCGTCATTTTTAGTGATAAGATTTGTCATTTTCGTGTTGTTTTTACGCTTTTTTGTTGTAATCCATTAAAAGTGCCATTAATTACCTCCCGCCAAAACTCATAAAACCATACCCCCCCCCCCCCCCCCCTCCTGCCCTGAGGCAATTCTCGACAGTTCTTCACGATCTCGAAACAGGACCCATGCCCGGATATACATACATACGTGTGGTCATCCCGACGTCGTCTCTGTATCATGGATAATATTGTCTGACGGCTTCCTTTACGACTCCTCTTTGCTCATCTTCACCATCCCCCCAACCCTTTCCGACGAGTTTAGGATCACTTTCGTCCCTCAGGGGGGATCATGAAAACCAGTAAATCTCCCCCTGTGGAAAGCCCCCCAAGACGCGCAATCAGTCGGCCCAGAGGGACACCCATGCAGCAGGATGTGTTCGCTTTTCGCTGTGAAGCATCTCATTAAGATTAGTTATAATCGCTTTCGTGTCTTCCGGGATGCTGCCATATCGTTCATTCTATTAATTTGACTTTTGATTTTGATTTGAAAGAATGTAGTTGAAGTTGTGCCATTACAGATGCCGTCGGTACCGTTGGGCTTGGTAGCCTTGGGCATTGCCGTGTTTTGTGCCACGGCCGCTTCCGCCGGGCAGCCATTGGCTGAAGGCAGTGGCTTCCATTGTAAGACGAAGTATGGCATGAGGCTCGATCGCCGATTACATGGTGCCCCTCGAGATGGACCTCCGCCATTCGAACTACAGGTTTTGGATGAGGAGGGCCGACAGACTGAGTATTATGAGCCTGGGAAGATCTACACAGGTGAGACATGCTTTCAGTTAACCATTTTTTCTTCCTTTGCGTATTTGGAGCCACATTCTTTTTTTCGCCGTGGGTGGTCTCAATTAAAAAAGTCCCAAAACCGCCCTCAAACATAACAAATTTCACATATTTGAACAATTCTAATCAACCGTTCCGTTTCTAATCGTCATTTTATCCAAATCAAATCCCTTTTGCCCCCGTTTCTAAAGATTGTCGTAATCGTAATCCCATAAAAATCAATCAACTTTAAGTTCGTCTGATCGGCTACACCTATTATCGAGGTCTACTGATGCAAGCGCGCCTCTGTGACGACCATGGTTTTGTCATTGGTGCTCTTCGCGGCGGGCGTTTCCTCGAGACACCCGACTGGTTGCACTACGGCATCCGCATCCAGGAATGTGACCCCCGATATCCGACTGAAGACTCCGTCACGCATGCCGATGACTCGAGGAAGTTTGTCACGCAAGTCCAGTGGACTACCAACCGCAACATTGGCAATGTGCAGTTCATGTGAGTGACATTTGCCATTGCTACGATCACCTTTTTTACTTGTTTGGCACTTAATATCGATTTTGATAACTTTTCAGGCTGACGATTGCCGCTGAAAATGACATCTACTGGGAACGGTACCGCCCACGCGGTGGCTTCCTCCAGCCCATGGCCAACCGTGGCAAGCCGAGCCAGATTCTCCGACAGGTATTCTTCAATGAGAAATACGCTTTGAAGTTCTTGGCCGGTCGATTGACATCGTCTGAATCCAAGCTCGCTCCGGTGGAAGAAATGGCGAAACAGGAAGAAGTTATGGCCCCCAAACCGACAATGGCCCCTGAGGCAATGGAAATCTTGGCCAAGATGGAGCCCCCAGAGTTCTGGACGAACCATGATGGCGAGGCTAAAGTTGTCAATGTCGAAGAAAAGCAGGATTCTGTCAGTGAAAAGGTCGAGAAAACGGATGCCGAAATCGCCGAGGCTGCGACTACAGCGGTCCCGCATAAAAACGATGGTGAAGCCGTTGTAGATGGCAGTGAATTCAGCACTACTGCTGTACCTGATCACGAAAACGTTGTGGATACTGTTGAAGTGACGACATCAGAAAATTTGGTGATAGAAAAGAAGGTCAACGATGGTGAAGTGATTATGGAAGCTAAGAGTGATGAAGTCGCTGTTGATCGATTGACGAAATCCGAGGAAGCTGAGGATCAGATTATTGAATCCACGACGGCAGGTAAAGAAGTTGAAGTTGAGGTGACGACGGCGGAATCAGAAGTTACGACACCAGAATCCGTGAAAGCGACTACAGATGCCACTGAAGCTTCAGAATCAGAAACTACGACCACATCGGAAAGTGCCATCGAATCCGAATCCGAAGCCACCACAGAATCAGATGACATCATCGAAGAAGTCACCGAAGGTAGTGCCGATGATGAATCCACACCTGGTGAATTGGTGGAGTCTGAAACTCCCTCCGTCGATGAATCCATGGTTGAAGCCGTTGAAGATTTTGAACCGAAGTCAACCCCTGAAGACACCATCGAATCCACAACTTCTGAATCTTCTCCAGAACCCGAAACAACTTCCGATGGCACCGAATCCGAAACAACCGCCATCCCAGTCGAAACATCTGAAGTCACAGAATCGATTGTCGAAGCCACCACCGAATCCGATTCAACTGATGCCGACCTTCTCGATCACCCCAAAAACACCGTCTTCGCTCGACTTCGATAAATAGAACCCTTCGCCCCCCTGCCACCCTCAACTCAAACTTGCTCAATCGAAAAACATGTTACATGTATTCGCTAAATTATTTTTTTATTTATTTGCATCATCATCCAACCTTGACGCAGGTTGTGTCTGTATTGACCCCCCTCTGAACCATCACCCCCGATTCCGATTCTATTGTATCCGTGTAGAAACTAACTCGTTTCGTTCCTCGCGTCACTGTATTTAGATGCCTCTCTTCTTCGCTGAATCGAATGAATGAACAATAAAGAAACTTATAATCAACACTTCAATTGTAGTTTGTAGGAGGCTGATGGCCATTAAATGCCATCAAGATTCCAAAAAGACACAGTCCGCACAGTCTGCACACGTAAAACACATTTCACTTTACAGTGACATCGGACAAAAAAGTTTTATTAGCGTTTTTGTCCCGCGAATTTCTATCATTTATTTCCTGTAGTTTGGCATAAACAATAAAGAAAGGAACTTGTTGACAAACATGATGTGATTCAAGTTTGTTTTCAAAACGCATCAAAATAGCGTAAAAACCGAGAAGTGATTACTGATTCCTTGAAAATGGCGACTGATTATTGATACTTATGCGTTTTACGTTTCACGCAAATAAAAATAATCCACCCAAAGTTGTAAGATCTATCAATACACCCTAGACATGAGCAAAGAACATGTCTTGACTTTGGTTTGGTGTTTGTGATACCTTTTTTGCTCTTGTTTAATTGATAGTTGACAGGATTGTCTAATTACTGTTTAGCTTCGGCCAAACAAACGAAGATGTAGTTGCTGACACGGTCTTTGTAGTCTCAAAATTAGTGGCAGTAACTTGTGATTTGCAATTCTGATTCGAATTTGAGTCGAACTGGGGGAAGTGGATGACGTTGATTTGGGTTTGAATTGATGAATTACTGGGTGATTTGGACGGTCAAAGAGGACACGCATCTCATGTGAAGCCAAATGCGATCAGGTTTTTGCTGGGTTGATGGGTCTTTTGAAGCAACATTTGGTTGGGTTGGTTCGGCCAATTTGTTGTTGCCTTGAACCCAGAAGATAAACTTATCTGGTATAAAGGGAGTTTTAGCGGCTGAAAGTGATCATTGTGTGTTTTGGGATGGGTTTTGGGAGTTTTGAATTGGGACCACCAACGATGACGAATCGAGGGTGGTCCTAAAAGTTCAAAATTGTCAAAACTTGCGTTTTAGCGCTCTCTGATGGCATTTTTGGTTTGATAAACTTGTGAATTTGTCATCTACACTTTCCTTTTAGTCTGGTTGCCCAATTTGTGATTACCTAGATTACAAGTGATTAGAAAGTTGACTTTAGTGAGGACAAACTTACATGTATAAATTTTTCCACAAAGTGCGCCCCGATACATTTTCCATAGTTTCAACCCCGTACAAAAACATTTTTAATTTCGTCGAAACAAGCGGAACCATCAACAATCCACCCATCTTCGGCCCACGTGAAAAAGTCTCGCTCTCCTAGTCCCTACAGTGTTGCCAGCCCCGGCGAGGCCAGACTTTACCCTTATCAGCCTGCACTTGATCGACACTTCCTTTCCACTTTCTTCACCTTTCTGCAGACTGCAACAACCTCCAAGAAACCAGTAATCGAACACACCGAGAAAAAGGGGCCGCCCTTGAGATCATCATCATCAACATTAACATTAACATGGTTCCAAAAAAACATGCCCTTGTCCCAGTGTCAAGCAAAAGCGAACATTTTCCCTTTTTACACACTCTATGAAACGTGTAATACGTTTCTACGTTGCCATGCATCTGTTCATATTCACCTTCACCTTCATGCTTTTACATCGATCACTCACACAAAAAAAAGAAGAGTTTGTCGTTCGTCTTCTGAAGTGCATGAAGCGTCCGGCCTGCCTGGGGCTGCCGAGAGGGACCCACCAGCCCCATATTACTCACCTCTACCTACAGTGGTTCCGCGACATGGCTTTTTTTTATTGCGTTTTGGGGTGATGTCTTCTGACACGGTCGTCAAGGCATTCGTGTATATAAATGAAGGCGTTTCTGAAGTCTGAGAAAGAAGGGTTAAAGGCGTGATTTCGGTGTTGCTTTGGTCTGTGAACCAAACCGGTGGAAGTTTTAGGTGACAAATAGCGACTTTTACATTATTTGTGAACGATTTTTAGTCGATAAGACCGAAATTTTTGGTATGAAAGTTCGGTTTCAACAATTTTTCAAAAAGCTTCTAAGAAAAAGTCACATTTCATGACGCAACTCAAATCCGATCCGATAATTACCCCCCTTGATGCAACCCCCACCATCTTTTTGCCTGTTTTCACGTTTTCCCCTTCTCTTCCCAAGCGCCAAAGTCACCCATCAGGTTAATCCAGACGGACTCACCAAACCTGCCAACTAGCACTCATGCCCCACAATCTCCATCGAACCTGCCTTCTTTGGAAGCTTAATCTGGCAGCCAGACGCCTTTCCATTGTTGCCAGTTCAGCCCACCGTGACCGAAGCCCCCTCTTTGCTTCTTTGTTACGTGTAGTGTTGACTTTGAATGTAGTTGGGTACATGGACTTTTTTACACACACACGCGTTCCATGCTATGTGGTTTTTTGAACCAACTTTTGTGCCTTCGCTTATCACTTTTTTCAAAAATTCCACCATGAAAGTGTAGCTATACATTGTTTGTTTACAGATACAGACAGTCATGCTCCAAAACCACAGAATACTCATCGCCACCGCCATATCCGCTCTCTTGACAGTCGCATCCGTCAATGGCGATGCTCTAGACAAGGGTGTTCGCCAAGCTGGTCTCGGTGATCTCCTCGATTTGACGATCCCCGGCGTAACAGTGAGACAGTGCTCCTGCAAAGAACAGCATGAATGTGTGGATGAGATCAAAAATCAGGTCTTTACTTGTGCCGACAATTGTTGGTTCAAGTTTGGCAAGGTTAGTGCCTTTTTTAAAATGAGACCACCCACGATGAAAATTCAAAAATGGCCCAAAAATACGAACTTTGCCAAATATATCAGAGATTCGTGGTTTCAGATCACCCCCAATCCCAACGATCTCAAACAATGCATCGACTCCAAAGAAATCATCTTCAACAACTTTGTCGGCTGTGTCCAATCCAACATGCATGCGTGTGTATCCGGCAACGATGGCCCTCAAATCCCGAAACATGACATCCTCAAAATGTTCCAAGTTGCCGAACGTAAGATTGTGAGCCAACGTGAAGCCCTCCTGCACAATGCTGCCATCAAGCCGATCCGAAACATCATCGAAACGACGCTTGAATTCGGTGGTTGCGTCAAGGATTGCTTCTTGGCTAAGAATCGCAAGGGATTCTGTTTCGATCGTATCAAGTGAGTCTTTTCTCGAAAAATCCAAACCAAAGCGAAACCATAAAGTGTTCGACCAACGTTTAACATTAACATTAGTCGTTTAAAATTGTTTCCCAGACCCCAACCAATCCAATTACCCCTGATTCACTCCACTGTTTCACTATACTTTTGTGTACACCCAAAGATTTGTGATCACGACGCGGTCATCAAAGGTCGTTGTCGTCGTTCCATCGCCCTCGACAAACAATTTTCCCAACAGACAATGAGCGAAACGAAACCCGTTTCGGGGGAATTGCAATTGGAATCGTGAAATTCTTGTGATACGCAAAAATTCAAACTACGAATATTATTTTTAACTTTCTCCCCAAATAGTAAACATCTAAACATAGTAATATTACTATCAATTCAAATCACTTCCAGCTGTCAGCCATTGATCACAGAGCGTCGAGCCGTGAACACCCTGAAGCGATGCATCCGCGAACTTGACTGGAAGAAGGAGGCTGGCGAACTCTGTGAATGCTCCGTGACCGCCGGTGTGACGTAAGTTTCTAACACTTTTTGCATACTATGACATCTTAGACATTCACTTTTTGACATCTTCATTCCTGTTTGATAATATGCCTACTTTCTTTCTGCATGATGGTGGTTGTACAAGTTCAAGTTTCTCTCTGCGCAAACAAAACCTTTGACATTGAATTTTTTTCGGATGCAAAATATTTTCAAAATTGTCGTCATTCGAGGTGACAATACTAAAAAGTGACAACCTTGAACATTGCGCGATGAAAAAACTGAACATCTTATGGGTTTCCAAACGACTTCGGGTATACTATATTGATGTCAGTCAATGGAAATAAGATGGTCACGGAAGAAGAGCAAAGCAATGTACGACGATGGGTTTCCAAACCGCCGAATTGGGTGTGGTGAGGGGAAAACACTATCAACAAATATCAGTTTCGTTGAAAATTGCGCTGTTTTTGAACAAATAAGCAGTTTTATTTTTTGATAAAAATTTCATGGACGCCAGCGAGATCGAACCACTCACTAAAACGGTCGTAACTCAGCGCCTTAAACCACTAAGCCATGCTTACAAATCGATAAACTGCTTGGTTCGATCCCGGTGCCGTCTACTTTATTTTTTCCAAAAAATCAAAAACACTAATTTCCTCATTTTCAGAGCCCTGGAAAGATACTGCCCCATGTTAAAGATGTTGAGCCAGTCGCGTCGTGGTTCGCGTTAAACGCCGCCATCGGTCTTTGTTGCCAGATTTCGCCGTTTAAACCAAAGACGAAAAGCATGTCTAACTTGCCCTTCTACCAAGTAATATCAGAATGTTTCCACTCGTGATGTACAGTCCCACCATTCCTTTGTATATTCCACTAACTCGAATCGAATAAAAAATCTCAAAACTTATAAACTTCATTCCAGTACAAAATCAGCCGAAAATTAGTGCAAAGTGATATCTTCTGGTACAAAGAGAACGATAGACACAAAAAAAGTTGTAATGCGAAAATGGAAAAAAGGGAAAAACAAGTGCCGGGTGAACCAAAACAAATAAAAATCATTGAAACTTGATGCCAATATCGGCAAATGAAGTCGTCAATCTTGCATAACAATGAATTAGAGGGATCAAACTGGATAAAAAAGATGGTCAACAATAAGGATGGTATCATGATGAGGCCCGAAGTAAGTTACTGCTGCGGCGTATGTGCTTGTTGGGCAGCCGCAGCCTGCTGTTGCTGGAAGTAGTACTGATAGTACTGGTAAAATTGGGCAGCCGCAGCGGGATCGTAGACGCCACTGCTAACATCGGTCGCAGCCGGAGTCGATGAAACGGCAGCAGCGGGATGGGCGGCCGATGGCATGCCGGGGAAGCCGCTCGGAAAGTAATCAGAAGAACTGCCACCACGGTTGGAGCCACCTTCGGAGGATTTACCCCATGAGCACTTGAGAACTTGTCCCATGAATTCAGCGCCATTCATTTCAATGATGGCACGGCACGCAGCTTCCTTCTGCTCAAACTTGACGAAGGAGTAGCCCTGGACCTTGAAGTGACGAACATCGACTATGGTGCCGAACCGACGGAAGAGGGCGCGAAGATCGTCTTCGCTGGCATTGGCAGGTACGTTGCCGACGTAGACGGATGTGTTGTCACGGGTCGTTTGAGTCATGAGTTCATCGAAGGTTGGCCGATTCGAGTAGCCATGATGGCCACCACCATTGGAAGATCGTGAACCACCGCTCGGAGCACCGCCTTCGCCATCGACCGGCTTTCGGGTAGCCCAGTTGGTTCGGATCGTACGACGACCAAGCCATTGACCATTCATCTGTTCGATAGCGCGTTCAGCTTCCTCGCGACGGGGGTATGATACGAAGCCATAGCCTTTGGACTTTTGCGTGTTCGGGTCGCGGATAACTTTGACATCGGAGATGGCACCAAATGGAGCAAAAGCATCTTGGAGCACTTTCTGGTCGACTTCCGGAGACAGATCACCGACGAAAACGTGGAAGTGCTTGCTTGTGTCTACTTTTTGCTGGGTTCCGGGTTGCGTGGCCCAATTGACTTTCATTTCCTGCAAAAAACCCTCATTAGATCGATTCAAACGCACTTTGAAATGCAAAAAACTTACCCGATCCAACAAAGATCGATGATTCATCGCTTGCAAGGCTTGCGCCGCCGACGTGTGATCCGCAAACTCGACAAACGCATAGGGATCGGAAGCAGTCTAAAAATACATTCAATAAGTTCAACCATTAACCAATTTGGAAAACCCCGCTAAAAGGAAAGTACTAAAAGGCCAGATAATCCCCTAGAATGTCAAAAAACGACCGCACTTTCCCGGAAAAAGTAGAAAAATGCAAAAAAATGTAATAATAAATGATACTTATTAAAAGGCGAGCGAGCGGTAGGTGCGAAGAAGGCAGTCCGGACTTGTAGCCGCAAGTCTCTCATCCAGGGTTATCCTGTATAAACTGACGTTGACGTAAGAGTTAAAATGAATTATTAAAAAGCAAAAAAATAAATAACTGGAAAGCGCCATCGCCCTCACCATAGCAGACGCAACAAAAAAGGAAGGAGAGGACGATAAAAGACAAACCTAACTTATTATCGCTGAAATGGTCAGAGAATGGAAGCGCAAAACGTTAATCATAGGTTGGGGGGAAGGTTGGGGGATGGTAAAACTCACATCGAAAATCACTTTGGTCTTTGTGACAATACCAATCTGCGAGAACAGGGTGGCGATGAATTCTTCGGTGACGCTGGGATCGAGATTGCCGACGTAGCTGGAAATTTATATATAATTTTCGCTCTTTTCAACTTCAAAACGACAAAGCAGTATCAATAAGGTCTAAATAAACTCACAGCGTCCTCGGTTGCCCTTCATCATTAGCGACAAGCTCGAAACCGGCATTTTGGGCCGCGGCAAAGTGATAACGCGGGTTGTAAGCGCCGCCCGTGCCGACAAAATCCTGCGAAGCCGTGGCACCACCACCATAGCCATATCCAGCTCCGTATCCATAGTTTGCGTACTGGAAAACAATGAAATCAGTAAATTCCAATCACAAAATAAGGAAATACAAACTCACCGACATGGTTTTCAAAAATTTATGTTAAAACTTTCCAAAAAGCAAATAAGTGTACAGCCCAAAAGCAATAGCTCAGTAAGGCGACTACCGAAGCTCTGAAAGACGTATTTCGATGTCAACAGTCGATGAAGCCGCGTAAACGAGGAAACGATAGATTGTTCGCGAAAAAACAGTTTTGAGTGGTAGTTGGCTTTTCCGGCCGATGGAAGAACGGTGAAAAAAGGCTTCAACAAGAGGGTAAGAGGACGGTGTTCGGCCTTCGTCAGATAGTTGGTCGGATATCGAAATAGCCGGGAGGATTAACACGCGGAAGGATGGAAAGCAATAACGATTGACGCCAAGAAAGTGCGTGCGCCAACTGTCCGAGATGTTGTTTTGGGTCGTACAAGCAGAGACGGTCTCGTATGGAAAGCAGGCAAGCAACGCGTTTCGAGGGGCGTGCGCGTTGGGAGCTCATGAATGCTAATTTTGGATTTTCTAAAATGCCAAACCCTTCGATAATACAGTTTTTAAATTCCGTATCAAGTTTGTCAATAGTTAGCCATTTCAACAAAGTTCATTTTTAGTGGATGTAGTTCAAAAATTTTAGACAATAACCCCGCGAAAAGCACCACTTTTTAAAAGCCATGTTGAAATCCTTGTTTTCAACCTCAAAATCACAAATAACCTCCAATCCCTCGTGCTCCACAAATCTCATGCCCGTCATCAGTTGATGTTGCTGTCATCAACATTCCCGAACACGAGTCGCAAGTGCACTGATAAGAACGTGTATGTTATCACGTATTTGGATAGCAGACCATAGACTCCATGCATACATCAACAACGTTCCACCAGGTTTTTCAGTTTATAATAGTTTCACTTTTAAATAACAATACAACGACAAAAAGCCAATACAAGCAGTGTCACATACACAACGGTCAGATATAAGCTCACCGAATAAAAGAATACTCAAACTATCAGAGAAACAGAATATAAAATTATCCCAGTTTTAGGATTCAGCCGCGGCAGGCTTGCCCTTGACGACGAGTGGGCCAACGTTGTCACCGGTTTCTTTGTTGTGAGGGCCATGGGAACCGTCGCAGAGAGGCCATCTAGAAAAAGGCGGATTTTATATATAAATTTATATAAAATTGCTTACTTTTTAGACTTCCAGCAACGGCAATACGCCTTCTTCTCACCAATGTCTTCGATATCGACGGTGTCGACGACCTGGAAGCGTAGCAATTTATCGCCAGTTTTATAAATAGAAAACAAACAAACCTTGTCAGTGCTGAGCTTAACGTGATGGTTACAACGAGCCTTGTTTTTGGCGAGCTTCTGACCAATAAAATACCCGATGGCAGCGCCTCCGACCAGCAATCCCGCCGCAATGAGGGTCAATCTGCCATGACAGCTAGGTGCAGCAGCATGCGGACAAACCATTTCCGATTCTGATGAGGAAGAAGATGCGACGGCTTCTTGGAGGACGCTCGAGCAACTTGCCGAGGACACTAAATCGGCAGAGTTGCGGTTAATTTGAAGGAAAAATCCAGATATCGTCATTGTTCAGCGAAGTCAATGATGTGATGAACAAATGGAGATTGGAGGGAAAAGATCAAAGCGTTGGGTGGGGGTACAATAGTTCAGTGAAGCAATGCAATTCACAACAGAAAGCACATGTGGGAATGAGAGGAAGTTGGTTTTTATAAATCACCAATGATTGTGATAACGCGTAAACATCGTCATTCGGAGAGGCGGAACACGTTACCACGTGCATGTTCCCTTCGGACATGCGCAGTGTTGATTCGAATTGCGGTGGGTGATGACAGGTAGAGTTAGCCATCGGCAAAACAGTCAATCACCGATGGAAAAGCGTTGCTGCGCGAAAAGCGTTCTATTGATAAAAACAGCCGTAAAAGTGTCAATATCTATTTTAGAGTGTTTCAACTTCGCGCACGTTTCGTTCAAACGTCCACGCAGTTTTAGAAAGGAAGTAAGTAGAGAAACAGAACCACAGTTTATATAATCTCGTGACCTTGTTAGACGCTCTTCCGGAAATCGCTATTTTGACGCTATTTTTAAGCCTGGGAAACGGGACTTTTGCAGACGTGTATACATATTGAATGGCGCGTAGTAGCGTGAAACCGATAAAAGGAGGAAATCGAACGGAATACATGGGGGAAAGTGCAGTGATAACGAAGGACATGAGCGATGAGAGGCTTGTCGAACTTTTTTCAAAGGTGAACTGTGCGGTCCCTTCACGAAAAGGGCGATACATAACCGCGGGAAACGAGCACAAACTACACACATCTGGGACGATCGCAACATCAGCACCACTTTCATGTTTTGTGTTTTATTTTTTAATTTCTCAGTTTTATCTATTTATTACATATATCTATATTTTAACGGTAGATGCCCTTAACGGCATATACTCTTTCTGTAAGACAAAATGTGTCACATAAGCCGCTGGCGAAAAAAACTACATATTTCAGTTTTATATATTTTTCGATAAAAACAAAAAATCGGACTTACCAATAATCAAAATTCCAATATGCCAATGCATCATTGTTTGAACAACAAACAAGATCTAAGTATGAACAGTTTAAAATGAGTTTTTATTGGACTGTAGATTCTGCGTCTGAACGACACTGGTCGAAACAATGACTGTCGACAACGACGATTCCACACTGAACACAAAAACAAGAAATACGACCTTGACACATTTGGTTGTAGTGATGTCGTTTTTATTTACAGACATATTGAATTAGGAGTTATTAAGTCGAACTGATAATTATCCAATAAAATTGCAAGCTAACACTGTCAATTATCACCGTAAATAGCATGTACTAGCAGCTTCAGTTTATCAGTTCTAAAATTACATTAACCTTTTGGCAAAACCTTATTTTGCTGAACAGGTTTGGGAATTAATGTTTTCATTTATCGTTCTGCATTTTGTATTGTAGTATTCCAAAATTTTATTTTTACTACTAGTGTTAGGTTGCTTCAAACGCTTCTGACGTCAACTGGGTAAACAGTGTTTTGTCAATTTTATAGTCAAGTTATAATTGTCACTACAAGCACCTTTTGTAAAAGCGTAGGCAATAACAGATATCAGGCTTGGTACAGTTCAAGTTCATTATTCTAGGCTACGTAACTTCTACATTGATACAAGGGACCAAATACTATCAGTTTTGCACAAACTTTACAACCACAATGCTCACCAGTGTCGAACACCACGTATATTTAGCAGCTTTCATCACTTCCATCGCCGCGGCATTAGTTGCACCAATTTCAGTATTTTGTGTTTATCGAGGGTTAAAACAGTTTCATCAAAACATGCGCTACATCAGTTTGTACTTGAGCTTCCTTTGGTGTGTCTATCCAATTTTCAATGGCATTTATTCGTTCCACGTCATCTATTACGAAGAATTGGACAGTCAAAGCCTTGTTAATCAGGTTCCAAAGTTTATCAGTTACGCGATCTATTACAGTTTCCACTTTTTGAGCTTTTCATTGTGCGCAGAGCGGCTTGTGGCGACTGTTTGCTACAAAACGTATGAAAGTAAAAAGAAATTTAATTTGTTGTTTCCGATAATTTTTATGTTATCATTGACACTGTCTGTTGGTTATTCTTTGTTCTACACGGAATGTTCCTTTTGTATGAACATTGACAGATTCACGGCTTTTGTAGTCCTCTTTGCGGTATCGATTTTTCCTATCGACTTTCTTGTAATTGTCGTAAGTAGTTTACAAACTACTGGGTCTTAAAATACACAGTTCAACTTTTATATTTCAGGCAACAGTCCACATTTCGAAACAAAATCGCCGTCGACAAAAAATCCGAAATAGTCTAACCGTCACGTTGAGCGATCGTTATCAAACCGCGGAGAACTTACGATATCTCCAGGTTTTGATTCCAACAGCTTACTTAACGACATGTTGCATATTTCTCGGAGTCCTTGGATTGATACTGAGCATGTGTTACAGTTATACCATCGTCATTCCCACGTGTCTTACGGTGAACATGCCATGCCATTCATGTACTTTATTTAATGATATGTTTTTAGAAGACAAATCTGTACGTGGTAATTATGACCGGAATGTGGTATTTTGAAGTTTGTGTGTGCAAAAATAGAAGACCCTTTAATTACAAACGAAGCACTTCCGTACTGCCGTCAACACCCAATGGCCCGGGCGAAGATCATTTCACGATGCTGAAGACAATGTGGAAGTGATTCAGCTGAAGTATAATATTATAAAATGATGATCATAGTGTGACTAATTGATTGAGAGCACGAGTGCAGCAGTTTTAAGTTAAAAAAAATTAACCAGCAAAACGAATGTATATCTAGGAGGCTGATAGTGGCATTAGCGTACTTTTTACAGCATAAACTCATCACTTTGTACTCGTAAAGTGTCTCATTTAATAGTTCAAAATTAATTAGTCCCATGTGAACACAGTATGCGATAAAAGGCCATTTAGTCATCGCTTTTTGGAGGGAAGGTACACGAAAAGTCATAACATTGGCGACACTGACTCAGACATGTGCACTTAGTATAAATATATAACCAATGATTAGTTTGCACAAGTATTTTTCAAAACAATGTTTTATACGTTAACATTTAAAAATACTACAGATTCAAACTTTAGTTGCTTTCTTTTGACACCTTTTTGTTTTCATCATTCAAGTGATAACCCAACTTTGAACCCGTGTATACACATTTGTTCAAAGTGTATTGTTTGAACCAATTTTTGTGTAAAAGTTAAACCCATCCTACGCATTACTTCTCGAAAAAATTACAAGGGCCTTTCGAATGACCATTATCATTTAATTGTAACGTTTTTTTGAGTAGGATTAACTTTCCCGTGTAGTCCATATGAACAGGTCCATTTTCTTTTGTGCCACGCCTCTCAAAAACCTTCTAGCCTAGCTCATCCAAAGCTTCAAACCCTAACACTACGAAAACTTTTACGGTGTTGAAATGCTGTCAGAATTCGAGCACAACATCTACATTGCCAGTGTATGTATCGCCTCCATCGCCATACCGATCGCCCCGATAGCAGTGGCATGTGTCTATCGCGGATTAAAGCAGACCCATCAGAATCTACGACGATTCGGCATGTTATTGAGTGTCATGTGGAGCATATTTCCTGTGACTTCCGCTGTAAACTCCATCGGGGTACTGTATTACAATGATTTGGAGGGTTTTTACGTGGTTAATCAAGTCTCAAAATTTGCTAGTTTCATCATTTATTACATGTTTCACACATTATTTACGGCTTGCTGTGCAGAGCGGATATTGGCAACTGTCTATTACAAAAATTATGAAAGTTCTACAAAGTTCAACTCAATGTTTCCAATATTATCAGTCATTTCGGTGATTTTATCGATTGCATTTGCATTTTTTGTGAATGAATGCGATTTTTGTGCCAATGCATCACGAAAGACTGCCTATGTGGTGATTTATTTTTGCTTTGTGATGCCGATTTACGCTTTTGTTCTGACCGTAAGTTTTTCAAACTCAGTTTTTGTACTCATTCAACCAAAAATTGTAATAGTCCCAATAGTAATAACCGATATCCGGTTAGTAATGAATTACTGCCATGGCATCCGCAATGACCAACTTTTACTCATCATTGGCACCCCATCTGTAAACCCGAAACCACAAACATCAAACATTTGTAGAGCACAATCCTCCTGGTAAAACAAAACCGCAAACGGCGCCAAATCCAATGCTCCTACAATGTAACCCTCAGCGACCGTTATCAAACGGCTGAAAATCTTCGATTTCTTGAGTTACTCGTGCCAATCGCCTATATCACAACTTTCTTCGTTGTGCTTTGCATAATTACTGCAAGTTTCGCTAATTCTTATAGTTTTCGAATTGTTATCCCTGCTTATTATTGCGTAAGTTTGCTTGTTCTACTTTGCACAAACAAGCTTAAAGTTCATTTTTTGTTTGGTCATTGTACTGACTATAATCACCATTTTCCCCTTCAGAAAGCCAATCTCTACGTCATCAGCATGGTGGCATTTTGGTATTTTAAAGTCGGTCTTCGAACCCATCCGAAGAAGAATCAAATCGGGCATGCGCCGGAAAAGGAGCAAAAAGAAGGCGGTTGTGATCGGTATTTTCGGATGTTGCTGGAATTCTGGGAGAAAGAAGATGCCTACATCCATTCGAAGCGAAGTCGTGTTTACGCTGCCGTTGAAAGTTCTACCTCGTTGCCACGGCACACTAGAGAGTCGTTTTATATCGATATTATGGGATGATAGTGGTATAAAATGTGGAAATAAATGGGTAATTTTATATAATCCAAAAAAATGGCAGTTTAGACGGTTCTATTTTTAAACAATAACGGTAATAACATGTTTTTCATGACATCTTTGTCTGGGTGCAGTGCAAAAAAATGTAATCTAGAATCAACTTTAGTTAGAAGGGTGAGATTAAAGACGCAAATTAGCCAAAAGCATAAAAAACTAGTTCAAACACAAGTTTTGAATTGTCGTTTGAAGCCTACATTCTTTCATTTTGACTACAATAAGCACAGTTACATGCGACAAACTTTCTCACAAAACTTAACACATTACTATCCAGTTGGCCAACATCAACATGCTCACCGATGTTGAAAGTTTTGTTTACCGAGCTGTTTTCATCACTTCCATCGCCGCGACATTAGTTGCGCCGATATCTCTTATTTGTGTTTATCGTGGATTACAACAGTTTCACTCCAACATTCGGTACATCAGTTTGTATTTGAGCTTCCTCTGGTGCGTCTATCCAGTTTGCAATGGCATTTATTCGTTCCACGTCATCTTTTACGAAGAATTGGACAGCCAAAGCCTTGTGAATCAAGTTCCAAAGTTTATCAGTTACGCGATCTATTACAGTTTCCACTTTTTGAGCTTTTCATTGTGCGCAGAGCGGCTTGTGGCGACTGTTTGCTACAAAACGTATGAAAGTAAAAGGGCCTTCAATTTATTGTTTCCGGTCATTTTCGTATTATCATTGGCACTGTCTATCGGTTATTCCCTGTTCTACACGGAATGCTCATTTTGTATGAACATTGACAGATTCACTGCCTTTGTAGTCCTTTTTGCGGTATCGATTAGTCCCATAGACCTGCTCGTCATTATTGTAAGTTGACATTTTTCGGAAACACGAACAGTTTTATGTTTTTATTACAGGCAACAGTCCACATTTCGAAGCAAAATCGCCGACGACGAAAGATTCGAAATGGATTAAATGTCACATTGAGCGACCGTTATCAAACCGCAGAAAATTTACGATACCTCCAATTTTTGATACCGACCGCATATTTGACGACTTCCTGCATTTTTGTTGGGATCATTGGATTGATATTGAGCATGTGGTACAGCTATAACATCGTGATTCCCATATGTCTTACAGTAAGTTTGTTGTTGTCCCATTTATTGAGCTTTGAGGCTAATAGAGGAATGTGTTGTTTTGCAGAAATCGAACTTATATGTCATAATAATGAGTGGTCTCTGGTATTATAAAGTAGGGCTGGGCAGGAGGGTGCACTTGAACAAGAACAAGGAACTCAAAACCAACCTTCAAAAGACGACGGATGATTATTTTGCTATGTTGGAGACTATGTGGAAGTGATCTGGTTTAATCTTAATGTTATCAATAAACGTGTTTTAAATTTTGTACCACCAGTTTATTTGCTTAAAATTTATATACTTGATACGCAAATAAGTGTCTTGCGTACGGAACATAATGAATGATTTTTGTCATTGTGTTTTGTGAAAGTTTTATTTATCAAAGTTTAATCATTAGTACGTATTACAGGCTGCAGTTTACAAAATAAATGATGTATTATAGCATAAATGTGAAGTCACGGCAAAGTAAGTTGGTTCGGACGCGTCGCGTCGTATCAGTGATGTAGCCACGGTTACTTTTTGTTACAGGCATCACAGCAGTTGCAGGCCGGAGCGCATTTGCACGTTGAAGGGTTCTGGCAGAAATCGGCGCATTGGCACTTACTTCCTGAAATCAGAATTTTACACTTGGACACTTTCCGAGCAGTTTTAAACTCACCACAATCACAGTTGCACGGGCAAGGCATGGTTGATCAAGATTCCACTGATTAGAGAGCAAAGACAGAACTGCCAATACTGAGGATGCCCGTTCCATTCCCAGTAGCTTCTTTTATACGGTGAGTCTGTAGTCTCTGCTTTGTAGGCTGTCACCTGATCGATCATCTCAGCATCGATAAAGGCAGTTTTATTGAGTGAAAATACATTCTTTATACTCCATACTACAAACCATAAGACACTGTTTACGCTTTCACTTAAAGGGAAATCAGTCTTATCAGGCTGATTGAAAGCGAAAATGGAAATATACTATGAACCCCGAACTTCAAACTATGATAAGAATCATACGACTCAGCTATTTCATACAGTTTTTATTGAATCACTAAACAAAAATGGCAAAACTAAAAGTAATCTTTTGGTATATCATTATTACCGTTTTCAAAACTTGGTAACCTGAACGCAAACAGTTGAAAATCGTAATAAAACATTCTAAATACATATTCTAATAGGTATGGACTGTTGAGTAACCTTTCTTCAAAGAATTTTCTCGCTTCAGATTCCACTGTGGAGTGCACAGTTCGACCTCCGGAGAGTTGTTGATTGATGTATGCTATCCTCTCTTTTGGCACTCCTTGTTTGCGGAAAATGTTGAACAATTTTGAAAGGAACTGATCCTCGAAGGTAGGATTAGATGAGTATTGAATGAATTTGTAGCGTTTCAGTTCAGTGTCGAAGTTACAGTGCCAACTTTGTGGGAAGAAATGGCGATCTTCAAAGTTTCGGGCGGAAATGGCTTTCTTCGAGTTGGCCATGATCTTTTCGTATTCACGTTGGATGAAGCATGTCATATTTGAGGCACATCCATTGCAGTAGACATTTTTGGGATAGTATGGTTGGCTGAAATGTCGACTTATACGATTAGAGGGACAGTTTAGAAATGCCAAGACGTACCGAACGCATTTATCGACGAAACCGGAGAGAAATCTATCCACTGGCTCACGCACGATCGATAAAAGGGTCCAGTTTTTCATTTGGGTGCGCATTTTATCGATTGCCATGGGGGATTTGCCGTAGCTGTCGATTTCGTTTTTGTGGTTGCAAAATCTTAAAGATCGATGTTCGATTACTCAGTTTACGATGTAAAAGTTACTTCAAGCAACTTACTTTCCATGATGGGATTCTCTCCCAACACTCCTGCCATTGGCGATGAATTCATTTTCGTTGAACAGGTAACACATGATGGCTTGGAGCATTGTGGACATGTTTTTCTGGATGATGCACGCCGACATTTTGTATTTTGAGGAATACTGTAAAAGTAGAGATGACCACACTATTACAACAGTTTTAACCAAAATAAACCCATATGCAAGTGAATAAAACTTACTCGAAGCCTCGTTTCCAATGGCTTAAACTTTGCCGGGCACTTGTCAATATCGGTTCCGCGACACAGTTTTTGTGCCCAAAATGGATCGGTGAAGTTTGTCCCAAAGGCACTCACGCTTGGCAGTTCCTAAAATCGTAACAATTGACCTACTCACCAGTTTAAAACTCCTCCCAAAAACTCACATCACTGTTCAAACTAACAAAAACATCAGTATTATTGAGCCGTTTCACACTCCTTTCCTGCTCGGCATCCTGCTTTTTGTACAATTTACTCAACAATGGGTTACTCGGAGTATTATCAACTGGCTTATTGATAAATTTAGTAGCCGAACTTCCATTTATAGATTTACTATCTTTTGTGATTAAAATATAGACCCCAAAAAGGGAAAATATTACAGCATAGGCGAATGGTAGGATGTATCGCATGGCCGTGATTGGAAGTGATTAATAAAATGCGCTAAAGATCACAGAATGGGATGGATATATGAGGGGGACTTTTTTGGAGGGGGGATCAAATTTTTGATATCATTCGATGAGTCAGTGGGGGATAAATCCGATGAAAAAGGATTAGAGTGTGAGTAGGTTGGTAGTGATGTTGCACGTAACTATGAACAAAACACAGCAAGGGGGACACGACACAGTGAACCGTCGAGAATGGGACAGCTTTTGCGTAAAAATTTGGAGCTGATGTTATTGGTGTACTGTAGTTTTGGAAGTTAGTTTGACAGTTTTGTTTTCATTTCATGTGACTTTTGCTATTCCTTTGTTGATAAATTAGTTGGCCATGCTCATCAACAACCCACCACAACCCGCGTTCGCGTCTTCCTTCATCAATGCAAGTACGTAAATATCATTATCCCCATCCCTCCTGCACCTACGCGTATCCCCATAGCTTCCTGCCGTCAAACAAAGCAAAGAATTTTTTTAGCCCACAGGAAGCGACAAAGACCGAAACAAAAAAAACAACTCATTCGACAACCCGTTCGAGGTCGATATCAGTGTGCCTACGCCCCGTGTCATTTGCCATCGGCATCGGTTCAAATTGAACCTACCGACAGACAAATGTTGTCGCGAAGGATGCATTTGTGCCCTGAGGCACTAACTACTCGACCTGATCAGATCATCAAGCCAATATGCAGTCGTGAGTGAGTCGTTTTGTTTGTTTCAACAAAATGACGTGCCAGCTGTGCCTACATCCACGTTTCCTTGCTTTTGCCGTTATCTCTCGATACCCGTGTGCCGTGTGCCGTGTGCCGATCGTCGGGATTGTTCGCGATCATGCTTGAGAGAGGAGGGATGGCAGTTGTTACTACCGATCAATGAAATGCCGCCGCCATCGCTTGGGGTTATCGCATATCCCCCTGAGGGCGTGAATGTTAAAGGTCGTTTTGAGGCGATCCGACAAGCAAGGCACATTCGAGATTCACATAGGAAGGAGACTTGCTTTTTTGTCATTTCGTCGTTAGGTTGGTTGATTGCGGGCTCGGCGACACGCGATAAAACAACACGTTCTGGCAGATGTTTGCGCTTTTATGTTTATTATTTTGTCTTTTCTTGCATTCTATCATCTTTACTTAGTTGAAGTCACAGTTTTATCCCATTTTCAGCCGCCATGGCCTACGAAACGATCAACGTGCGCATGACGCGCAGCAACCCATCGATCCAATGGGGCGTCGAATTCCGGCAACAGGGCCCCGGATTGGCCGTGGCCTTTGTCGAGAAGGACAGTATGGCTGATAAGGCTGGTGTCCAATCAGGGGACACGGTTGAAGCCATTTTCGGCACGAAACCATCGACCATTGCCGAAGCCCGGAGCCGGATTCAGGGTTCGAACGAAGTCAGCCTGTCGCTGAAGCGATTTGTCGCCACTCTTCCGAGCTTGCCGTGGTCGTTGGAGGAGAACGGCAATCAGGTGGTTGTGAACCACTTTGATGGGTCGGGACGGGTCACTGGGACTAGTGATAAGGTTTGTTTTCACAACTTCAGGTTGAAATGCCAGTTTTTGATTTTCAGAATACCTCTGGCTACCAAAACTCCTTCAAATCCACCCAGGACCTCAGTGCCCCTGTCGGCGGAACCCAGGAAATCCGTAAAATCACGAACTACAAGCGTACGGAAACGCGTGAAGGCCCGGAAGATGCCTTCAATGCGCCATTGCCGGTGTCCAATACTATTTCCAGTCAGTCCAACTCGAACTGGGACACGGAAGAGGGCAATGTCAAGAAGCATTTCGAGTCGAACCGTACCTACACCCGCACGGAGAGCTCCAATGTCGGCCCCGATGGTCGGGTTATCAGTTCAGCCGCGCCGTTTTCGACGGCACCTGTGGGTGGTGGTTCAACGTTCGGAAGCTCGTCGACCCAGCAGAAGAACACCCAACAGTTCGGAAACAGCACTGGCAATTCCCACTGGACGAGCCATGGCGCCGGAAACATCAGTGGTGGCACTGGGGCCGGGTTTGGTGGATGGACTAACACGAATCAACAACAGCATCAACAACAGCACCAGCAACAGAGCTACAATCAGTTCAACTCCAACACATCAGCCCCCTGGAGCACCCAGCACAATGGCACTTCCCATGCTGACAGCCATCACGCGTCATCGGCACCATGGTCCAACAACCACAGCCCCCAGAAGTATGGCAATGTCGCTCCTCCGCCACCACCGCCACCGGCAGACTATCGCCGTAGCCCGATTGGCCATCAACGTCCGCATAGTGCCGCGTCTGGTCGCGGGGCTTCGACCACACCTGTCAATTATGATGGTAATCACATTCTTGCATTGATCAATCAGTTTTAAACCCCCAAAATTCCAGGACCCCGAGCCCGCTACTCCCGTAGCCCCCGCACTGTCCGTGAACTCTCGCCCCATGCCACCATCCAACACCTCCAGTACAACTCTCCCCTCGGCATGTACTCGCCCGAGGCCGCCGCCGAAGCCTACAAAATGCAAACCGGCCAGGACCTACAAATCGATGGTGACTATCCCACTGGCAATCGCCCCGCTTACATGGATTCCGCGACTCGACGACTTATCGCTGAACAGGAACAAGGCCTCCGCCATCGGTCACCGACCCCACAAAGCTCGTGCTTCAAGCGTATTGCCAATGCTGTCGGCACCCCGGTTAACTAAACCATTGCGTAAAACCAGTTTATTCAAAATTTAATTTCACATTATTTTACATTTCACATAGCCATCCTAGCCTTACTATTAATCTTAGTGAACCGCTAGAGCAAATGCATTTCTTATTTGGAATTTTGAACCTTTTTTATGCGAAAACATGCTTCATGATTACTGTATTTGGTAAAAACTTGTATTCATTTTTTATTACTTTGCGAAATTGTAGCCAACGACGTGTGTAAATGATGATTTTTAGTATAAACAACACAAACCCCATGCTAGTCAGTTTTCAACAGTAAAATATCACACGGAGTAGGCGTTTTATCGAACAGTAACTTCATTATTTGTATTCGGCGTATTCTGATTAGGCAGATTGGAACTTGAACTATCGATCGCCTTGTTGCAAAATTTGAACGTTGTTCGATAAAAGAATGCACAGATGGCACTTTCAATTGCTCCGATCACTGTTGAATATGGGCCAATGTAGCTTGCGAGGTTGAAGTTGAATATCTAAAACGATAGGATAAGAGGCATCACGGTTTAAAATATACCTGATAAGCGATCACAGACAGCAGATGAGGAAGTAAATCGAGGGTTACTGTGACAAAACATGTTGCTATGACCATTTTTGATGACTAAAAACTAATCAGATTACCTTACAACAGTTTAAAAAGCAATGTAAACGGTTGGAGGAGGTTACTTCCCGGTTCCCAGCGCGATCTTTTGATGACAGACAAACACGTGTACGAACACCGTGTGCGTTTGAGCCACGGCCGTCCATTGAACTTTTGCGTGACGCACTCACTAAATTGTACGTCCGTGTGTCTTCAAAAAGTCACGCTGGGAACCTCCAACCATGTCAACCCACTTTGACCATGTTCCGATTAGCCAAATTAACACGTTTCAAAAACACCGCCAAAACAGTTCCAACGACAAAATTAACCAAACTGCCACAGGCTCGTAAAATGTAATAAATAGTGTTTTGATAATCCGATAATAGGCACCCAAAATATTGGCAGTGTGTTATGATTGTCGCTGGATACGCCGGAAATAACCGTTCGACGAGATTCACCGCCAAGAAAACTATATTTACAAGAACATAGCCCCATAAACAGGAAGTATTGAAAGAACGCGTCGGAACTTTCACGGCGAGACAGCGGTCAATTCCGAGAACACAAACCGCCAGTGATGACATTATGAAAAGTGTTGTTTGAATGGCACCAGTGAAAAAGATCAAATATGCATTGGCTTCTACGCTTTGCCAAACTGTCGTCAAATAGACAAAATACACAATGACCGATATGCTGAGAGCGACTTGAATGACGGCATAAATCTGCATTGAGGTACTGTATCTCGCTGATTTGGACCGGATTGTTGCGAATACCAATGCGCCGAAAATCGATAATGTGAAACATTCTGATAGAAGGGCGACAATGTACTCAATTAGGATAAACACAAATATTCGATTCGGCATTTTTATGAAATTTGTTAAAAGAAAAATGTAATAAACTTAGTTAACGGTGAGTGAAGAAGGTGGTTCAATGGTACGTATACTTTAATTGCAGATGCAGCTTATAAAGAGGATGTAACCAGCTTCTACTGAAATTAGCTTAGCGCCCTCATCTCGTGTCAAGGTAATACGGAAACGTAAGCAGACCATATCCGGTCGGTAAAGACGGGGTGAACTTCCAACTTCCCACGGCACCCGAAAGTTTAAATTGCTTTCATTCTTAAGTGGTTGTAGCGGGTGAGAAAACTTGTCTTCGTAATTATGTTCTGTGTAAAGTAGTTATGAGTAATTAGAGGACAGTAGCACAACAACGAGTAGCAACCGGATGTTCTTGTTACAATTTTAGTTCTGAAGATACTTAAACCAGTTTATTCGATGAAATGAAGCATGATTTACCGCTCAAAAAGTAAGCTTTTGTTCTTTGAACTTAAGTCAACAACAAGTTGTAATCTCAATAATCAAAATTTACAACAACCCTTCCTCTAAATACGTTTCTATAATCATTAAGATGCAGTTTTATAACCTGTACATGGATCGTAAATCTTTGCTGACAATAAGTGCAACAGCAAACTAAATGCAAAGTTGTTTACAGGTTACCTTATAGAATATTCTAAAATTTACAAGTTTGTCGCGCTTAACATGCCGTAATTGAACTTTTCGGGAATGGCGAAAATAACCGTAGCCAAAGGTTAAATGAAACAAGTATGATGTCCATGATGACAACGATCAAGAGCATGTGATATCATGTGTATTCGTGTGAGAAATTTAGTCTCGAGACAGCGATCAAATGTCGTTACTGATAAAACAATGAAAGAAATACTAGTCTGAATACCCCTGTGAAGGACATTAAATGCGCAAAATGTACTGTCAATGACGTGGTGGGAAAGAATTTTGTGAATGCGTATGTAGTAGAACTGGCTGGATTTGATGAGTTTTTGAAACTTGCAAAAAATAATAGTTCGGAAAAAGGAAAAGATTCAAAAGGTGAAGCTGTCATGAAGCAACAAATCGAGTGGTATAATACGCATGACAGTTTATATATATATATATATATATATATATATATTCCAAGGAAAGAGGTGGAGACCTCCTGGATGCGCAGATATATCACATGTGTCTGCAGACACCGACTTTGGCTAACCATTCAACCTCGGGAAAATGCGAAAGAAAATGTCGAGAATTGCATCGGTGGCCGAAGATCCGAGCGTTCAGAAGACGAGTGCCACCACGACAACGACGATGTCCAAGGCAGCGACCGAGTGTAAAGATGCTTCGGAGGATATGTCTCCGTTTAACAAGAATGAATTTGATAAAAATGAGATGGGTTTTTGATATAAACAGTTCCGGAAGTTAATATGAAACACTTTTTGTAAACACTATTTGTACCACTAACGTTGTCATTGCTGTGCTCCCCTGTGTTTGTCTATGGCTTTGACTCACAACTTAAGTCGATATAGCTAAACATACCGTATACACCTATACACACAACCTAACAACCTGTAGGGCACTAGGAATGTTGCTTGCGGTCCGCGCGCAACCATCCTTCCGACCATTAGCGTCATGCCCTCCAGGCCACTCAAGATGTGGCCCCGCAACCTTGGCTCCTCCTTTCCAACTAAGTATCTATCGGAACTTGTATAAATAGCTAGCACGCAAGCAGTTAGTCACCATTCCTCACAGTTCATCATCCACAGCTCTGTTGTGTATAGGTCTTCGCCATCCTCAGCTCTCCTGTGTATAATTTTTCGTCATCTACAGCTCTCTTGTGTATAACTCATCTTTTGATTACTCTGAAAATGTCTTATCCGCTCGCCAATCTGCCGTACGGTCTCCGCTGCCGCTTCCGGGAATTCTCAACTCCATGCGAAGCCTACAATTTTGGCGTAGTGGCTCCGACTTTTCTCGGGGAAAAGTACGCTCAAAAAGCGGTTACCTGTGATAAGGTAACTGCTTTTTTGAACGAAAACTCGGAGCCCATTGCACGGATTGAGACCTCGAACCAGCCGGACCGTATGACAGCCCTAAGCGAAAGTGATTACTATATCGCCGGGAAAGTCTGTCTTGACGGCGTTTCTCCTCAATATTTGGCACACTTTAACTTTGATCATTGCAGTGTTCAGTTGACGCGGTGCCATTTTATTGGGGAGTTTATGGAGCGTTGTTGGCGCAATCCCAACAAACTGTGCATTGAAAATTGCACATTTTCGGAGGAGTTCCATGTGGGACATTTGTGTGCGATGTTGCGTCCGCATGAGCTTGTCCTTAAGGACAACCAACTCGATGGCAATTGGGTCGACAGGTTCCTGATGGCAGACACTAGTTGCACTCGCCATCTCCGCATTGAAACAAGTTCAATTGACGTGTTGAACTTTAATGAAAGCACTTTATGGGAGTTGTTTATGGTAAGAACGTTGTTAATCGCATAACAAGCATTATTTTACATCGTTCTCTTTCAGGTGCAAGGCCATAACGACTTTTACGTCGAGATTGACATCGATGCCGAAGAATCGTTGATTGCTGAAGCCTTATCGCGGCAATTTCACAACGACTTCTATGCCGTTGACATGAATGGCTATATCCGCAACACACACATTGTGTTGAGGATTGCCTGTAAAAACAGTTTGAAAAACTGGTTTTTTGAGATTCGCGAAGAAGAAAGCGAATATTAAAAGTTTATTAAAATGTATTTTTTGAAGAGTGTAATAAAGAAAGGAAAATGATTTTTACGTGGTTACCACTGCTACACTTTTTCGAAGCATGTATGTTATCATCATGGTCTTCATGCTGGAAGTAATTATTAGTGTATATAACAATGTTTTACCTTGTAAAATGATAAAACGCATTTTCTGTGAAAATCGAGTTCCTCTGTGACACTTGAAAAATTACCGTCAATGTTTTTGGCTGAAAATCACTGTCCAGAGTAATTTGGGGGCGTAGATGACGAATTCATTTGAAATTTTCTGATCAGACGCCTTCTGAATCCGCTAAGTGCCAGAATCCGCCTCGCAGAATCCGTGAATCGGAATCTTATCATAAGCTATATCAATCGATTGCCCACAATGAGACAATCAATTTGATAATACATGATACTATAGCTAAAGTGCCGTTGAAAAAAGTTATGGCACGCTAAAGTCGAAAAAAATGACGAGATAGCCTTTGGCAAGTTTTTGCTAAAAAGTGAACTCGCTATACCCCCTATTTTGTTGTTGATAACAATAGATAGGTGGGTAATTAACATTTTTGCAATTTTTGGTTAAATTTCATCTTGAGGTACATGGCGCATTTTGGCTTCAAAATTTGACCAATAATACTCATTTAATAATTTATTAAATACATGATCTAATTGGAAGATTCTGTTTTGCCAAAATGTTAATGTTGTTGTTGTCCTTCAGTGTAGAGAATTTTGTTTGCCTACATTTTACTGTTACGGAATAATTTACAATTAAACGCGCCACCTTAAATGCAGGGTGCGCGCGCGGTAAAGCAGGTCCGGTCACAATGTCTTACACTCATAAACGGGGGGTCGAATTTTTTGAGCATATTTCTTTTTTCCAAGTACAGTGGAAGAGACAACGTATATTTAATCATGTTAACACACACTACTATTAAATTTAGAGTTTCTGAATCCGTTTAAATTTTTTTTAGTTTTTTACCCCTTAATTCTAAAATAATTAATAACAGTAAACTGTAGGCAAACAAAATTCTCTACACTGAAGGACAACAACAACATTAACATTTTGGCAAAACAGAATCTTCCAATTAGATCATGTATTTAATAAATTATTAAATGAGTATTATTGGTCAAATTTTGAAGCCAAAATGCGCCATGTACCTCAAGATGAAATTTAACCAAAAATTGCAAAAATGTTAATTACCCACCTATCTATTGTTATCAACAACAAAATAGGGGGTATAGCGAGTTCACTTTTTAGCAAAAACTTGCCAAAGGCTATCTCGTCATTTTTTTCGACTTTGGCGTGCTATAACTTTTTTCAACGGCACTTTAGCTATAGTATCATGTATTATCAAATTGATTGTCTCATTGTGGGCAATCGATTGATATAGCTTATGATAAGATTCCGACTCACGGATTCTGCGAGGCGGATTCTGGCACTTAGCGGATTCAGAAGTGGCACACGATAGAAAATTTCATGTAAATTCGTCATCTACGCCCCCAAATTAGTCTGGACAGTTTTTTTAGTCAAAAATATTGACGGTAATTTTTCAAGTGTCACCAGGAGCCCGAAAAAGCTCGATTTTCCCAGAAAATGCGTTATAAAACTTTAATCAAAGCCTTTATGCACCACACAAAAAAGTTAAATATAGAAAGATGCCCGCATTTTTAATACATTCTTACAAAAAAGATCATACAAATTGAAATTCAAAACGTGTAAAAAGTTATACTTGAGATGGTAATGGTTGAAAGCAAACACAAAAACAAGAGATACGAAGAAGAAAGTAAAGAAGAAAAAGCTCTAAACAGAAACAACAGCCAGCTGCCGTTCCTCACTCAATCATCGTCGTCGGGGTCGATACGTCGCCGTTTTGCTTCAGGCTCACTGATACTGTCGTCATCGGCCTTGATGTCGGCATCGTCGTCGTCTTCTTGGTTGTCGTGAATGTCGAGCGAATAGAACATGGTTCGGAACTGAAAAAAAAGACCATAAAAACTCAGTTTGCGCAGTTTAAATAACTCACATAATTAATCTGATTACAAAGGTCAAAGTTAGCTTCAACCGCGTCTTTTTCCTTTCTACCATCGGGATGGAGCGCCTGAAGGGTGAGATCGGGACGGAAGATCGGTTTGTTTTGTCGAATGATCGGCTTTTCGTAGACTTTGGCCGCTTCGGAGGGACTGTAGGCATGGATTTTGCTAAAAAATGATCACATTTAAACAGGCAGTTTTTAAAATCAACAAAAACTCACGGATCAGTCAACCGATAGAGCCCCTTCAAATACGACTTGACGTAGAGCAACAAGAAGCACGACTGACTCGCTTTCATCAAGCTGTGAATCTGTGTCACGTCTTCCGGAAGTCGACGATACAGATTCTCCGGCTTGAATTCCTCTTCTTCGTCGTTGAGCTCACCTGGTCGCTTCGGGATCAACATGGTCTTCAGCGCGTTGAGTACATTCTGTCCGGACAGTGAAATAATGCCATCCGCCGCATGAATCAGATACAACGGCTCATCAAGCAGCTGATACGGAAGCATGGCAAGGTTATCCGCGATGAACAATAGCTCTTCGAGCGTGTATCTCTGCGCGTTTTCATCCGAAAACATGCGAACAACACTGGATAGGAAGTTTCGGCGTTGTTGGCGATTCGATCGCAGACAGCCATACAATGCATTCAACAATGGCACAGCATCGCTCGAATTCTGTGGAAGCCCGTTGTCATCCATTAACTTCGATGAGCAGTGTTCGGTGGCTCGGAATCCACGGACGATCAGCTTCGCGCCACTCGATGCAGATGCAAGACGACTATGAAGGGCAAACGTTTGACGGACACCGAGGACGGCCTTTGAGGCAAGCATTCCACCAAATTTGGCATCAGTTTCCTTCAGGAGGATTTCCATGGGAAGACGGATGCTATGCTTCGGATCCGACGTCATCGCGACGATGGTCGGAAGCGGCTCACCCGGGGTCACAAGGCCCTGATGCATCGTTTGATAGACGACAAGGGACACGGCATTACGAACATCGTCATTTGTGTTGAGGTAGCACGCGAGAATGTGCCTCCAGAACAGTTGGATCACGGCACTTCGGGTACTGCCACGGGTATCAGTGACGTTCAGGTCGTCGCCTTCGATTTCGCCTTGCTCGGCACGCATTTTGCGGTCTAAAAAACACTGATTATCAAGGGCAGTTTAATAAAACCCAAAAACCTACATTCTTCACTGGCCTTCAAAATGCGCTCCTCCTCAACCTTCAAAAAGAGATTCAAATTCTTCAAGACTTGACTCTTCTGTGCCAAATGGGCCGGGGCATTGCTTTGAAGCAACAATTCATACATATCCCGGAGCTCTTTGCGATTGAAGAATTCTGGATACTCCGAGCACAGATGCCCGATGGCACCGATTGCCCTCGGACTCACATCGGCATTCTTAGCTTTCGAAAAGAACGTCAAAAGCGAGAACACAATTTGGACCGTTTGGCCGGCTTTCTTTTCGCCGTGGGGGTCTCCTTCCGATTTCGGACTCGCAGAACGATGATCCTTCTTGTCGAGTTCATCAAAATCAACGAATCGACACAGCGGGCCGATGGAAAACAGACTCCGACAGACCGTCGGCATCCTGGGAGCCGGGACAATCCACTTTTCCCGCTCCTCCTTGGCATTTGACATTTCCGTTTTGACGCGAGACAGATAGCTAATGTATTGCAGTGCCCTCGTGCTGATCGTACTCTCAATCTTGGGCCAACGCTTCAACACAGTGCCGAGACAGGCAATGGCACTTTCAATGAGCATCATGCCCTGATCCTTGATGATGGCACACATTCGTTCGTCGATGGTTTTGAGGAAATGGTCCGATGGATGGTCAATCAGGGGCACAATGCGAGCCAAAATGTTGATGACATGGTTGAGGACCAGCTTATCAGTCGGGGTCAACACTGGCAGGGTCAAATATGGCATGAGCATGTCAACGTGTTTCACGATCAACTCCGGGCGGACTTTCGTCATGATGAAGAGGATTGTGAGGGCTGCGAGACGGCGCTCTTGGAAGGGCTTCTCGATTTCGACCTTTTGCTCGGGAGTGATGCCTTCGGCGTTCAATTTTGAGGCACAAATTTTCTCCAATCTGAGGATGTATGTCAACATTGTGTCGGCATTCTGCTGGGCGGCAATCAACACAGACCGTTCGAGGTCGTCCTTCTTCAGCACGGTCGTCATGAAGGTTTCGACAATTTCGTTCTTGCCATCCTTGATGATGAAACTGACCGAATCCACAAAGGTTTGAACCCTCGTTTCGATCGCTTCGGCATCCCTATCCGGCAAGGGCACGAAAAAGTAGGACGTCAACATTTCCAAGGCTAACTTCTTGACGCCCTCTTCCGAATCAGACACACGTTTCATAATCTTTGAGATGATTTCCGGCACTTTCTCACTTCCTGGCATCTTTTCAATGTAGTCACGGAAGATTCGAATGACGCGCTTCCGCACGGATACACCAAGATCAAGGATACGGTCACTCAAAATGGCGTAATAGTTGTCGAACAGATCGGGCCGAGACACAATGTACTTTCCCATCAGCTCCAGCGTTGCTTCACGTACAGCGGCATTCGTATCGATCATCCGAAAATTGATGGCAGCCGTGACTTCCGGCATGGTGACCACATTTGGATCGGCTTCAATGATACCAGTTAGACACCGCATGGCTTTCGTTCGAAGATTGACGCTCGATTCTTGGTGAACTCCGTTGACAATGACGCGGAGATAGTTTTCGAAGGACTGCGAGAATTCACGCTTCGATGCGAGGTACTTCACGGTCCACAGGGCATCACTCTCTATCATGTAGTTCCCGGTCTTGAGGATGTATTGGCTCCGCTTCTTGAGGCTACGATGATCGGCCAGGGTGATCAGGAACTCTTTCATGTTTTCGGAGCGTTGAATAATCTTGTTGAGCTTCTTTTCTTCCTTCCGCATGTCACGAGAGTCGACATCACCGCGGGCACTGTTGTTCTTAAAGGCTTCCCTGCACTTGGATACGGTTTCAATCGTGTTTTTGTACCATTCCCCGGTGTAGAACGAGATGGCGTATTCAGCGGAGACGTCGGATTCGGTTTTTGTCGCGACGAGGTAGTCGATTAAGGCTTGCTGGAGTTTTTGCATCTTTTCGGTGGATGAAAGCTGAAATTGAACTTTGAAGCTTTGAACATCCAAAAAAACGAGACTTACCGCACTAGTATCAATGTCATCCAGTAGCTTTGTCGCATCACCGAGTTCTTCATACAGTATCCCACGAATGACGACATCTAATCGCGATTTGTCGAGATTCTTGCTCTCCCCGGACGAAGCCTGGATCACATCCTTTCGAAGTCGTGCCGTTATGGTGCCGAGATAATCCAGGGAAGCCGTACGGAGCGACAATTCGAGGGATTTGTTCTGGAAGGATTTCTTCAACAAACTTCCGAGAACGTTCAGCATGAGCTCAGCTGCTGGCCAATCGGGACGATACAGCGCTGACAGCAAGTCTTGAAGGAAGTTTTCAAAGAGCCGGCGATAATCTTCCTCCGCTTTGGCCGTGCATCGCTGAAGGAAGCTTTGCAGGAAGATTCCGGCCCAGTTCTTTGCCGTTTGCACACTTTTGACAATGGTGCTGTCGTCTTCCTCGATGAGACGCTCTTCTTCGCCTTCGACGTGGCGCTTGCAAGGTGGAATCTAAAAAGATACAGTTTAAAATACGCTCAAAGCCAGTAAAAAACATACCACAACGACCGATTGGATCAACTGCAACAATAGCACGGTGAAATTATGGATGTACTCATTATTGCTGAGACGGTAGCAGTTTTTCGGGTTCTTATTCGACGGAATATTGTGGACTGATACGAGCAACTCATTGATGATATCCTTTCGAAGTGCCTCATACTTCCGAAAGACAATTGACAGCAATTGGATCGATGCCATGTGAATTTCGCCGATACTGTCGACGAAGAAGGGCGCGATGGCCATTGTGCTTAGCGGATGGACGATAGTGTCACTCATTGTGTGGATACGGATCTAAAACAAGGTAATATAGACGTGGGGCGCAGCAGTTTAAACAAAAACTCACAAAATCCGAAAAACACGAAATCATATCAACAATGCGAATGTAGATCTTATGCACCCACGGCACAAACATCTCTCCGCCACGCTGCCGCCGTCGCGGCTTTCCTTCATCGCCCTTTTTGCCCTTGGAATTCCGAACAATCGTATCCGCAGCCGGGTAGACAACGACATTCAGAAGCTGTTTGCATAGTTTAGCCGATTGATGTATCGTGTCTTCGGAGATGACAGTCTTTGGAATCTTATAGGCCGTCATGATGATCATAGATGTCGACGCCGCAAAGGCAGCTCGAACCAGGCGTTCATGATAGAATTGCCTCGCCGATTCATTGCCCATGTCGTCATTTTCGAGGATGTCTTTACACATGAGATTGCCTTCTTCGTCGATGACGTCGCGGATGTTCTTTTCCAACATCAGGATCAGCTTGCCCAATCGCTCGGTGTTGACTTTGTGTAGCTTTCGCCATGTTTTCAGCTTTTGTACTTCGCTGTGGAGGACTTCAAGGACGGCATGGTCGATGAGAAAGTCGGAATTGCATGTTTCTGTAAAAATATATATAAAAAATTATCGAATTGGTCCCAGTTTAAAACCAACCATCATCCTTCATACTGAGGACATCAATACCCCCAATCTGATCAAAAATCTGTTCCATGAAAGCTTCAACCCTCGTTTGTGACTCCGTTTCGGCCATGGCATCATTGTTCCAGCCTTCGGCGAGGGCCTGTTCATGCCGGCGACGCAGCTTGTCTTGGCGATGACGTTGGCGCTCGGCCCATTCAGCATCGCGTTGATGGATCACTAAAATGTCACAGTTTATATATAAATTTCTTAGATTTTGAACAACAAACCTTCCGTAGGTGTTGGCGGCCGTTCAGGCTCTGAATCCGACTTCTTTTTCGATCGCTTCGTCTTCTGGAAGAACTTTGGCGCCCCTCCAGCTTCACCATTTTCATGTGAACCTTCTTCGGGGCGATTCTCGTCATCGCTGCTGCCATCGTCGCCGGTCTTGGTTCGCCTGCGGGCATTTCGTTCACCTGAGACGTAGTAGTTGGCACTGAGGGAATCGACGAGCTCACCAACCTGAAAAAATACCTAAGTGATAACAAAATACAGTTTTAAATATATAAAGTGTTCCCCAACCTTGCGCTTGCGCCAACGATTCTCAAACCTCCCATACTTTCGCAAATTTTCTTCAATCTCGAGTTGCTCGAGAATGTCCTCAATATCGAGGCTATCGCAATCCGTTAAAGCAATCGAAAGGTCTTGCTCGTATTCGCACTCCTCAGCCGTCGGCAACACGACAATATTGAAGTGGTGATACTCTGGGGTGGGATTTTCGTAGTAATCGGGCATTGGGAACAAATTTCGAACAGGATTTCAGTTTTTTTGAAGTCTCTGCGCAAAGATTGGTTCAAGTTGAACGAAACGCCAACGAGTAAAAGGGCGCGAAAGTTGCGCGCGTTGATTTTGTTGTCAACGCCACAAGACATCCCCAGCTGACAGTTGTGAGATCGCGCAGTTTTCCCTTTAAATCACCTCCCAAAACCAATGAAAAACAAACTAACCATATCGCGTTTTCTCCTCGGAAGATTCTGAGATCCTTTTCCCTTCGGCGTCGGCATCTGGGCCACAGCCCGAGCTTGGCTCGTAGAAGTCGATGTGGGAAGACTGTTGCGTTGAGTCTGATTCGCATTCGACGTTGACGGCATGGGATCGACCTCATCAGCTAGTTGAAGCAAGTTGCCGACATCACCAGCGGCAACTTCAGCGACAGCCTACAACCAATGATTTCGATATCAGTTTTTTTTAGTTTGAAAATTTCCACTCACCTTCGCAAGTTCGGGATCCAGTGTCATTTCATCGAATTCCGATTGAATATGGAACGAATATTGGTTGTGATTGTGGACAGCCTTCATTTGTGGTGGTAAACCTTCGCCGTCATAAATGTTGGCTTCGATTTCATTGTGTTTGGGATTGCTAAAATGACATTGATGCAACTTCACAGTTTTCCATTTTTAAAACTTACATGTGCCTCACATCATCAAACGATTGCGACAACAAATTTGCCATGTACTGAATGAGATCATCGTCAATGGGGCTGTTTAGAAGCTGCGCTGTTAGCGGTGCATCAAGGCATTCAATAGATTGAGGAGGCTCTTGTGGAAGGGGTAGAATTTTCGTCACTGAAAATCAAAAAATTTAAAAAGCTTTCGAGCAGTTTTAAACTTACAATTTGTCGAAATATGGCACGCCGCCAAAGTCATCGGAAAGTTAATCTGATCAAGCCGATCTTGGATGTCTTTGGCATATCGATTTGCTTGTGCTTCTTTGGTTTGCATTTCACCCTGAATCCGGGCCGTATCTCGTTTATCGCGTTCCAATTGCTTTTTAGCTTCTTCATCAAGACGTTGTTTACGGATTTTTTCGTTGTGAGCGATTGCCTGAAAGAAGTAAAACCTTATCTCAGACGGTTGTCAGTTTATAAAATTATATATACATTTTCGGATTCCTTAGCCGGAGAAGCTTTCGGCTGTCTAACCGGCACAGCCTGTGGCGTTGTACTTTGCCGATTAACGCTCTGTTGTCGCTGGACCGGCGCCGAAGGCCCTGGTTGGGTATATTGATGTGCCACAGGCTGTTGGACTGCCTGTGGCACAGGCGCATGGACTTGAGCCTGGGGATGAATAACAGTCTGTTGCTGTTGTTCGTATTGTCGATATCCAACAGCACTCGGCTGATTAGCCCGAGCCTGCTGCTCATAATAGTGCTGTTGATTCGGCACGGCTTCCCGAGTTACGGGCACTTGTTGCCCATATTGAGCAGGTTGTTGCCGCATATGCCCGTGAACAACAGTTTGAACATTATGCGGTGGAGATTGCACAATATTCTGTTGCTGATACACGGCTTGATTCCCATATTGTGGCTGAATCGGAATAGCTTGATGATGCTGTATTGGCTGGTTCGAATATTGCTGCTGTGATCCGTAATATTGTTGTTGCTGTTGTTGTTGTTGATTGAGTATTTGCGAGTAGACTGTTTCCGCGCTTCTCGATGAAGCCGGATTTAAACCTTGAGAAACCTGAGTATTTACATGGGCATTTAGCATTGATGATCCCGGGATTTGTTGAATGCCTTGCTAAAACTTTTACTACATGTTTTGCCTGACAGTTTTAAACAAACCATATAACCCTGAGGATAAAAGCTTTGATCATAAATTTGCTGTTGTGGCGCGGGTTGCTGTTGTTGTTGCGACACGGCTTGCTGAGCATTTAGCATTCTGGTGTACTGTTGTTGTTGGAGTAAAGCTTGCTGTTGTTGCGGTGTCAACATATATCCGGGGATTCCGGGGACATTCTAAATTTTATTATATCCAGTAAAATGTAAATCTATGCTCAAATGGCGGAAACTCACATGTTGACCGTTCATTTTGTACACCACTAACGAGGTAGATTAAAATTAAGGTGATTGTTAAAGGGACGGCATTTCAATTTGACACTTTTTTTGCAGACACGCTTGGTATGAAAGTGTTGTTGGGTGACGCCTGACCACCAACGTTTGCGCACATTGCTGCTGTGAGGGGTCTTGGCGGGAAAGACGAAGACCGCACCGCATGCATGTTTAGCGGGTTTTGTTGGGATGGTTGTTGCGTGAATCGATGGATGGCGGCTGGTTTGGGGCGGTTTGTAAGCTTACACGATTTGCAACTAACCATTTTAGATAACTTTTTTACTGATTTCTTCTTATGATCGTAGCACTTATTGTCAGTTTAGCAAAATATGAAAAAAACCGATGCCAACATTAACCAAAATCATTTATTTCATTCAAATACATCATCCAGCCACAAGTAATAAGTCAATCATAAGTAAAATCGACAAAACCATTTGAACAGTTTAATTCTTGCTGCTCCGCTTGTACTTGGCATCCGCCTTGGGGAACACCTGGCTTGTCGATGGTGTCGCAGTGTAGGACGATCCCGACGTCGAAGGCACACTTGACCCGCTGGAACCGTTGAAATCGTAGTTTTGGCTACTTTTGGACGAGATCGAGTTATCACTGTCAATGTTGCACATGCCATTGAAGGTGATGATATCCGGCGAGGATCGGCGACGGACACTGAAAGTTTGTCAAACTGTACCGCAAATTGGACAGTTTACAAAAAAACCTACACTCCAACGCCATTTTGACCATTGTCCCGGGCATCTGTGGTCGCAAAGCTGGACACATCAAACACGAAATCACGCATCTTGTGGCCACTTTGCTCGGGAGGAGTCCGTTTCGGCGTCGAAACGACTTTGCGCTCTTTTGAGGCCTTCTTGGATCGCCGAGATGAACGTCGGCTCTTTTCCTTTTCCGATTCATTGCTGTCGGCGTTGCGTTGTTGTTTCCTGGGCAAAAAATGATGACTACAGTTTAGTTTAATAGGAAGTGAAATGAAACCTACTTTGGGAATCGAAGCCGAACATCAACCTCAACCTCACACTCCTCTCCACTCAAAGCAATCAATTTGGCACTGAGTTCATTTATCATCTTCTCAATGTTGGCACCATGGCGTTCAACCTGATTGCGTCGAGAACCCTTGATTTCACCCATTTTTGGTTGATTTCAGGGAATTGGGGAAAAGAGACCGCTTCACAGGCGCGGGAAAGGGATTGAATGAATCTGTAGAATTGCTCGACTACTCCGCAGTTTTGAAATTTGCATATTTGTTGTTTTCTGGATGTTTTTATAAACTTTCAAATGTTGTTGAACGAAATCGTCGACAGAAGCAGTTTTTCATTCACATTTCATTTCTATTCAAAGTTTTCTTCGACTCCATGTAGCATTCAAGACAGTTTCTTCAACATCATCTTTACCATCCAAAACCCCAAAAACCCTGCAAAACACTCAACTTTTGCAACCCCTTTCCCCGAAAACCCCTCAGGGCAAATGCTTCATTTCGGTCTTTCCCCGCAATGACAAAAGCTTCCCTACATTCTGCATTCTTCATCGAAGCCATAACACATCAGCCCTTGTTGTTTATTACCCCCGCAACTACCTAGTTGATGTAATTCCCCGTGTCCGATGCCCGCGGTGATGTCGTAGATAATCAGTCGCACCCAAATGTTTTTTGTTCTTTCGAAAAGCACAGAGTAGGGCGACCCTAGAGGAGAGAGAGTTGTTGCAATTGCACCATACATCCATCTACTCCATCTATCTATCAGTTATACCCTACGAAAATCAACCAAAGCATCCCCACTGTGGCGAAACATCGCTGCTCGCACGTGAAGGCCATGCTGTTTGAAGACCGATCTATGCATCAGGCAGGCATCAGGCCGTTGCAGGCGTGTGTTATCGTTGGTTGAAGGAGAGCACGAAAAGTCGAGAGATGAAAAATACATGGTGAAAGAAGAACGACGACAACAATGTTTTCAAAGAATATGAGATGCAATGGTTGCAGGTTGTTTTGATCAAAGTGTGATAGGAAAACACTTTTTAAACATTACCACGTGTGTGGGCATAAATTTGTGCAAAGTTGTAGGAAAATGGCATGTGATAAGATGGGTAAAAAACAAGTTGTGACTGGTTTCTGGGAGTGAAATGTGGAATCTTTTGAAATCGGGCTTAATTTGGTGGTGTTTTTGGATTGGTGGAGTCATTTGAGTGTTGTTTTCAGAGACATTCAAAAGTTAGAAATTGCGGACAGTTTAAATTTTCAACAATTTTAATGTTTCTTTTAGTCGAAAGTGCCAAAAAGCAAAGTTTTCAAAATTCGGCTCAGTTTTTTTCCACCAAATGGCTAACAATAGCCTATTTTTACCCTCATATTGTACCCCCTTTTTAATTCCGCATTAATACAGTTCACAGTTAACTACTTTTTCCAATCCCTAGCGTTCATTGATAACCCGACCCGTGTCTTTGTTATTCCAAAGATAAATGAACCCTCTACTTTTTTATTGACCCTCTGAGCAAAGTTCCTTCACCGGCGCGTGCAACCGGGATCGACACGTTTTTTTACGTTTCCGTGGCACGTTGGAATTTCGAAATGTTCCCCTTTTTGTGACGACATCAACATAAATAAAGTAACCGACGCCCTAAACAACTGTTTTACCCGGGGTCTAAACAAGATGGCGCATGGCAAGGGCCCAAAGTACGTTCATCCTTTTCGACGGACGATCTAACTCCATCCAGGGGATGCAATGCATTCATTCGATCAACTTACTTGCACATTCGTACTAAACAAAGAGTTAGATAGCCTCTCGCTTTTTGTCAGTGTGTTCAGTGCACGCGACGGACTTCGGAATCGGAGTGCAATCACCGATAAATATGTGTTCGATCATTCACGTGAACCGCGGAAGTCGGTATTCGGCGAGGGTGCCCGTCGGCTTTGCTAACATTACGGCTGTCGTCGCTATTTAGTGTCTTTCACGACTTTCTGGTGTACTGTAGGTCTGCGAGTGAGTCGAGTCCACATGCAGTGCATCCTTTTCCGTGCCAATGGGAATGATTACTGCGTCACGGCGATTTGAATCATTGACTGTTTGTCTGCCCCTGCTAAAAGGGGAAGTGTACTTTGTCCCCCCGGTCGGCATCAGTTAGCAATCCTCCCATCCTATCAAAGTGCATGTCATATCCCCGTGACCACAAGGAACGAATGCTGACTGAGAGACGTCTGCCCGACGCACTGGCGCGCCGCCGGCGGTACAAGTTTACGTGATCGTGAAATTTGTTGCATCTTTTTTCCACAATCAGAAATCATGACTTTGCCCTCGTGAGCTGCTCGTTTTCTGAGCTCGTGCTCCCAATCGTGTAGTGACGGTGTACTTTGGACCGCGATCGCCCGCCACTGGTATACAATATACGATGTCTGGAGCCCTTCCTCGATGAGTAATATGATAGATAATACGCGCAGAGTAGGGGCAAGGGTGCCAAAGTGTCATACTAGGCTATACAGACAGCGAGGGCACTCGTCCCGGGGCCGCCATTGCCAAGGGTATGAATTGGGTGCATTCTGCGCACGCGCAGCAACAACAAAAAACAGGGCACAGTACACCGGAATGGCACGTGAATAAATGGTGGAATCGAGGGGGGCTCTGGCGGCGACAAGGGTTAATCCCACAAGGACATTTATGAGATCGGTGCGAGTGTCCCCTGTGCTTTCGTCCGGCGGAAAACGGCGAAGTGACCGATCGCCGACGACGATTACCGTCAAGGAAGATGGAAAGGGCGAAGGGCACACTGACCTGGAGTGGTCTTTGAAAGTCCAGGGCAAAGTCTGGGGATTTGGGGCTTTCCATTTTGCTCAGTTTAATGTTCCAAATACCGTTACATTTGAAACAGTTAGATCCACAAAGCTCTTGTTTTTGAAAAACTGCAACACTACCGCGTTTTTTCTTTCCAAAAGTACTGTAGAATCTTTAAAAATAAACTTTGTAACGAAAATTTTCCCTTTTTTTCAAGTTCCATTCGTTTAACCAGTTTCTTTTTTCCATATATTGCTTGAAATCATTATGAAATCCCAACAAAATGTGTAGTCCAATTAGAATCAAAAAACGAAAAAAACGTGCTCTTCCAAAGTTGCACTTCCCAACCACAGATGAAAGTTCTCTTTCCCCCTCCGGTGTCACGTTCCATCTCTAGAATCCACTGCCCAGACAATTGTGTTTTATTTATTTCCCATTCGTCTGATAGGCTGCCTCTGTTTATACAATTCCCACCAAACATGACAGATGATAGAAATCACTGCGTCCGACACAGACCGATAGAATCTAATGTTGTCAGTACACAGTTGTTTTTTGAAAGTCATGGGCTTTTGATCAGGTTTGTCTATGGGGTACTTTTTTAAATTCTAAAAGTTATTAGTTACGGAGGACAGTTTATTTTCAAAATTTGTCCGATCATTGCTCGATGCCAAGTTTGGTCGGGTTCTGTCCATTGATCCCTCCTCCCCCGTGGTTCTCTCTCTCTCTCGAAACTACTGATAGCCACCCTCTCTGTTACTCTATACTTTCGGTCATGCTAAAAAGGGGGAGGAAGCATTCATTGCTTGCCGTCGTCCGTTCTTTGTACCCACGGACGCCGTGCACCCAGAGAAAGGTTGGTTGGTGTGTAAGTGGGGCGGGTTCTTTTTGTTGTGTTGAATAAATACGGGCGATGTCACCCTTACACCACTGCCATTTCGTTGGGGAGCCGCGGTGTTCGGTGAATACGCAATTATCTCTACTTTTCAGTTTGTAGTTTTTGCCAAATTTGAATATGCCATTGAAATCGTGTCATGTTTTACATTAATGTCTTTTGTCTTCTCAGTTTATAAATCTAAATATTATTCCAGAAAACCCAAACCTACCGTACTATGACAGTTGACATGCTTCCCTGCTCGTCATTGAACTTGTTCGGCATGAATGCCCAAAACCACGAAACGAAATCCAGCAAACGCTCAGCATCAGCCTCGATGCCATCCCGATTCGATCCCGATACCGTCGTCCTTGCCGTTATCAATCGCCTGCAAAAGTTGGTCAACCAGCTTCTCTGGTTCACCATCGTTTGCGTGATGGGTGCCTGTGGCGATCTGAAAAAGATCAACGAAAAGAGCCAAGCCATGAATGACGTCCGGCGAACCATCGTCACAGCACAAAAAGTCAACCGAGTCAGCGCGAATACGAAGAGCGTTCTGGAGTTGGAAATGCAGGTGAGTATTATCATTTATCATTATTCCTTCATTCACCCATCCGACACCCAATCAAACCAAACCAAACCAAGTATCCTTGATCGCAAGACGGAAGTCTTATCAATCACTTTTTTGAGTGCCCATGTGCTCGCTTGTCCACTGGCGACCATCCAATCGTCCTAAAAAAACATCTTCAACATTGATTAATTTTCATTTTTTCAGCTTCTCCGCCACTTGACCAGTCCACAAACGGCTGTCCTCCGACCACCGAAGCCTGCCAACAAGCACCAACTCTCGCGGCCGCCATCGCCCCAACTTTTTGACATCTGCGAAGATGACGAAAACCTTCTCCACTAAACTACAGATAGTTTACTTCTTCAATTAGGCTAAAAAATCTCAAAAAAAATACTTGCCTTACCTACGGGTCCATCGGTATCGACGACTATTTCTACAAACCTTCAACTACGGGATGCCATAACCATACTACTGTAGCACTTCACCCAGGAAATCAACTCAACTTTTCATTACTCATTCCCGCTGGATTGACCTGCCATAGAATTTCTTTCTTTTTGTTTGTAAATGTGCTACTTGCTTGCCAGCTTTACTTTTAAACGTGTTTAATATTGAATTCCGCTTTTTCATCTGGGATGAAATGCGAAAATATTAAAATAAATGTGATCAAAATAATTGAATTAATGGCACCGATAACCCTCAAAACTCAAACAACCTGTCAAAAATTGTCGACGTAGCCACCCCAATCCAATGTCAATGTTTTCATTATAGTTTTATCAGTCAGTCAGCCCTCGGTAGTGGTAGTATATGCATGGACAACGGCGATTAGACGTGGAGATGCGATGGAAAATGAAAGTTCGGGAAAACATTTTTGCCTCTCTAGCGTTGCCCTTTTGCCTGACTACCAGCATAAAAAACGTCTAGAATGTGTTTACAACTTCGTCAAGGTCAGTCGATCTTTCAACCGTTTTCGTTTCACAAGTTTTGTCAATAAAGTTAACAAACAGTTTTGCCAATTTTGCAACAATCATAGCCCCATCATCATACATTCAGTTTTTGCAACAAAAAGTTACAACTATGCCAACAAAGCACGTGCTTTCCTTTTTTTTCTTTCCGGCTCCACTGATATGCCGCCTTATGTTTACACAATGCATTAAAAACCCCTAAAATAAAAGATAATTCAAACATGTGGTTCAAGTGAGAAAGTAAGTAAGACTTCAAAGAATGTTCATCACTGATTATTTTTGTTAATTTAATTGTGTGTTGTTTAGAGTGTGCGAAAATAGAAAGTGTAAAGTACTTTCGTGGTTTCAAAATAGATTTTTGCATCATTATAACTGCTATTTGCAGGTTGTAGGTGTCGTCATCATGATCCTTTTTATCAAGGAAAGCGCCTTTGCAATCATTATTTTGTGACTCAACTGACTTTCAAAGTGTGAAATAACGTACCCACGCAAGCTTATCAACTTAATCTACTATTTTGCTATATATTTTCAAGTAGATTGTGTTCAGGAATGACTTCGATCGATTTTGCGTCACCGAAAACTTAAAGTTTGTTTTCGCCAAAGTCAAACGATTACCGCGATTTTTAACCAATCCCCTCGAATTCCCGTATCCAAAACTGTTATTTCCAAAAATGGCAACCCATCCATTCCAGTAAACAAAACGGAGTAACACTATGCACCACAGCCAAAAGAAAGAAATTTCGAGATACATCGAAACATCATCACAAATTTCAAGTGATTAGACTTTGCTACTCAATGTTTGTGGTCGTTGTCGTTGAAATTGGGTAAAAAGCGAAGTTTCAGGTCACAGTCCATAAGTCATTCCTGCAATCTAATGTAAGTTAATTGCAGTCAGCCAAAGGCAGGCGTTGAAATCATCGGTGTCTTACTGTAGGCCCTCACAGCTTTGGATCAGTGATCAGCATCCCCTATCATTGACGTTGAATTGCCTGCCTACCTGAGTTGGGTTAGATGGAGTCGATGCACCTTGTGTTTTAAAATGCAACTGTTCACCCATAGGTTGTTTGAGTGTATCATAGGGTTATAGGCTTCATAGCACCCACGTGGAAATCATGTTGTAGTTCGAGAGCACCCATAGTTCAGTCCGCAATCTCCAAAAGCAAGAGAATCAAACCTATTTGCTTTTTTGCTTCCTATCTTTATGGGGGTGATAGGAGAGTATTGGATGGTGGTGAAGATGGGCAAAGGCACTCCGGACAAACATGTAGTCAAGAAAGAATTAGTGCGTAAGGCGTGGCACCTGTTTGATAGTCCTCTCCACACTGCGGGCACGTGTACGTTAACGTAGAGAGGTCCGAAGGTCGATTCCGACTCCGTCAAAGTGAGTTGATTTGTTTTTCTCTCCTTCGATGAGATGGGAATGAAACCGATCTATCAAACCGCATCGAATAAGATCCCACCTCACTCACCCACACCCATGTTGGAACAAAACGTGCCTACTTCCGTCCGGAAAGCCAACTTTATAAAAGTGACTGTAATGGACCAAGGTCATACTTGTTCTGCCTACAAGACAAACCCTAAAAACTACAGTACCCCTGCATAATGATCACAAATTACAAAGACAATCCAGTTTTCTACGTGCGAACCGAATAGTTAGGCACATTTATTGTAACATTTGGCATAGTTAAACGACGTGAACGGTCAATCGGACTTTCGTTCCTTTGTAGTCTCCTAATTTGATGCCCATTAAATGTATTACGGTTAAACGGTGATCACTGCAGAAAATGGTGATCGTTCTTTAGGTGAACATCGGGAAGGTTGGCGTCTTCTTTGTAATGGAAGCACATGCTTTCCAGCGCGAAGAATGACTACGTCCATTTTAGGTGCTGTTTATCGCGGAAATAATACATCAGCAATGATAAAGGAACTGATCGTAGTGGACTGATGCGACCCAATAAAGTATTATGACCTGCATGATCCAAGACAACTACCATTCAGTTTAAAAAACTTTCTATGAAATTATTAAAATACGTACATTGCACTGCGCTACGAAACCTCACAAAGATCGGAAGTTTGAATACTTAAACACGGATGTCACACTTTTGTGCAAATACTGCAAGAAGTTTATTAGGTTAAACAATCGGTGTTGAAGTATTCAAACTTCCATTCTCTATGAGGTTTCGTAGCGCAGTGCAATGTATGTATTTTAATTTCATAGAAAGTTTTTTGAACTGAATGGTTCAGACAGGTCATAATACTTTTACTTTCAGTTTTCAACTATAAAGTCAGTAGTAAATGATGACAAAGTGTTAACGATGATCCAGTTTTCCTTGAAACAACTTCGACCAAATTTCAACTGAAAAACCTCCAAAAACTATAAAAAGCTGTGTCAGCAAATTTGATAAGGATGCTAAAATTGAACAAGGGAACGCTTTAGGAGATCAATGTTCCGTTGTTGAGGTCATTATCGGTGTTCAATTTTTATCAAAATTGCTATGCATGATAAATTGCACCGGTCAAAGGAATTCATGCGAGAAAGAATGGTTCCTTGTTTGACGGTTGATTGAAGCTACTAAAAATTATCTAACCAGGGATGTTCTTTCTCAATTTGAGGGCCAATTGGACCATTCAGTCGACTCGAACGCTTTAATGAAGTACGTTTTGAGGCGCTGCGCGCCCCGGACCGGCTTCTCGCCCTGCATCATCCCCCAAAAAGCAATGCAAATCAGGTACGAGTAGCTCCAACTTCAGCGTGCTCAAACCCTTCAAAAATGTTGCCTCCGAAGCATGTCACCAACGGCAAAGTGTCGAGCATCCCGAGCGCAACCCAAAGCACCCCAACAACCCATAGCTACCGCGTTTCGGTCATGCTCAGACCTAGTTTTGTGTGTTCTAGCTCTGGTGGACGGTTTCGGATTAATAAAGGAGGAGAGAAGAGAAGAAGAAAAGCGTTCGAGTGTTGCCAATTGTTACACAAACTTTGCTTGCATCTGTGCATGTTTACAACCTGCGGGTGCATTTTTGTTACTTTGGTTTAACAAAACTAACGAATGAACAGACTAAGCTATGATGAACGCAGTTTTATATATCCCATGCAAAACTCGATCAAACAAATCGATTATATGCTAACTTTTTTTGGTTTTTCTTTCCACCCAGATGATGCAAAAAAGGCTGTTTATAAGATCTTTTCCTGCGGGGGTTGCAACCACTTCCACCCTCGAGGGCCTTTGAACGTATGCATCATTCTCTTTTGGTTGGGTACCTGCAAAGCACCGCCCAGATGAGCCTCTTTCAAAACACAACATCTACGGGTATCACTTTGCTATTGGGCTAGGGGTGCCTATCTTTGGGGACTTCGGCCCCTTTGCTCCACTATACGCATTATCACAACAACATTGGCTTTTTTGAGGGGGGTATAAAAAGAGGTAGATCTGGAGGTAGAAACTAATGGCAATTTTTGGCGTTGTTTTCGTGCGTGTTATTATTTACGGGAATTCGGTGATAATCTGTGAAGTTTTCAGAAAAATAAACCAAAATGACGATGGCACGGAAAATCTCCAATCAGTTCCTCGAGAACTTCAGCGTTTTGATGAAGAATATGAGTACTGGTAAGTTGTTTGACCAGTTTTTGAATTCACGCGTAACAATTTTATCGGTTAAACGACAAAAACAAAATATTTAGCATAAGTATAAATACAAAAAGGCGAGCTTAACTTAATAGGAAACATGTCCCAGTTTACGGAGATCTGAGAGGGTCAGTGGAGCGGCATCTTCCGGGTGATGGTGAGGTTGCGGAGATGGCACTTCTGTAAAGTTATATTCAATGTACAAAACCAAATGAGGTCCAGTTTACTCACCTTATGACGGACTACGACGGCGTCCAAGCGGAACAGTATTCCCACCACTGACGGCAGCTCCACGTCGAGGAGGCGGCGAACGTCCACGTCGGGGCGGTGGGCTACGTCGCGGGGAACGGCCACGGAATGGCGGGCTTCGACGAGGCGAACGACCACGGAATCCACGCGGTGGCGAACGTCGAGGGCTTCGAGATCGACGAATCGGGCTACGGGATCGACGGACTGGGCTTCGAGATCGACGTCCGGCCCGGGGAGTAGGGGAAGAACGACGGCCACGAACGGGGGAACGGCTGCGCTGACGAGCGGAACGTGGCGGCGGTGTCGCGGGAGTCCACTCCACGGAAATGATTCTACCATCGATCTGGCCGCCATCCATGTGCTTTAGCGCCTTTTCAGCGTCATCGTGCTTCTCATAGGTAATGTCAGAATCGCCGCGACAGAAGGCATGGTACGCGTTGAGGGGGAATTTTATATCCTTGACGGCGCCATAGATACCGAAAATTTCAGCAACGTGGTCTTTGGTAATATTGTGAGAGAGATTCTTTACGGTGATACGGGTTTGAGGCTCAGGAGTAGATTCTTTAGCGGCTTTGGCCGGACCCGGGGAACTGCTACGACGGCGACGACGATCCGGAGACACGGAACGACGACCCTTACGGACGGGCGATCGAGAACGTCGACGTGTCGATCGGGACGAGGTACTGCTGCCTGATGATGATCCTGATGAGCTTGTAGAGGAACCCGAACTGCTGGATGCGGAAGAGCTTGATGAACGCGAGCGACGGACCATGGTTTAAGCCTGGAAAGTGACGAAATTATATTTTATCATGTCTTGGACCCAGTTTTTCACGAAGAATTTGCAGGAAAAGAGATACAAAAACAAGTCTGCAGATGCTGGCTGCAGTTTAATGTCCTTGGGGAAGTTAGGGAAAACAAAACAGTGATAAAATATAGGAGTAAATGGAAACAAGAAAACCGCGGACTGGCCACCGATGAAAAAACGCGTCTTGCACTTTTTGATGATGCAGTCGCGCTGCGGGGAGGCTTTCGTTATGGGAGTATTTTTGGGAAGTAAAAGTGCGCACGCAGCCAAATTTAGTTTGATATCGCGCGCCGCGATCGATGGAAAATCGCGAGCACGTCTTTCACGTGGATGATTTGTCTTGCGGTCATGATGACGGAGAGGGAGGTCCATACGTGGGCATTCATTAGGTGTTGATTGAAAAACAGCATTGGTCTGATTTTTGGTGTTCCTTGTCACGGGGGGTTGACTTTGTACAGATGTTGTAGTCCAGGATTTAGATTTATAACCCGATGACTCGTTTCCACCTACGTTTTCATCTAGTCACCAGTTTTTCAATCACAATGTCCTTGTGCGTTTCCTGGATGAAAGATAGCTTACTTAACGAACCTCATTTAGCCTGTTTTTCCAACACACACCTTCACCAGTTTTCTTATCACTGCCTTAATTTGATCCCTTGCCGTAGGCGGGGTCCTAGCCCCCCTTACGCATAACAATGACGAACCCGTCCTCCTCTCCAACTGTCTGAGAGGGGGGTCTAAAGTACACTTTTATGTCCGCGGGCGGCTTATACGAAAATCGCTCACTTCACCCAGCTGCACTGCCCTGTCTGTCGTGTTCGATTTTTTTAACTATTCAATATTTTCTTCTTTTTGATGATTTACCCATCTTGTTTCAAGGGTTACTTACTTTCCCCAGTTTTTCAGACTCCGTCCCGAAGAAAATGTCCAAGTCCGAATCAAAGAACGAGTTCCGATCGCTTACGTTGGTCGCAGCTTGCCCGGATAAGGATGACTTTGAGGCAGCCGTGTTCGAGGTCACCGATAGCATGGGTTTCGTCAATGTCGAGGAGCGAACCTACTTTAATGTGATGCGGGGCGAGCTGAAACTACGCGTGACGCGCTCCAATCAGAAGTATTACGGCGAATTGGTCGCGGTCCGCAAGTCTGAGACGAAACAGCCCGGCATTTACTTCAATGAGGGCAGCGCTACTTATGTACAGGATGTTACTTTGCTTGAGGTTTGTTTTGAGTCTTCAATCAACTGATCATCAGTTTAATGTACTCATTTCGGCACGAAAACGCAAAAACAAGGCTTTTCGTGGCGAGACACTTTTTGGGGGAATGCGCATTAACATAGTTTTTACACTAGTGTATGCGTGCAATTTCAGAACACCCTTAAACTGGCCCTGTCCGAACTCGGCATCATGACCCTTCGACGCCGCACATTCGTCAAGGACAACATCCAAATCAACCTCGATGAAATCGAAAATGTCGGCCTCTACGTCAATCTCAACCTGAGTCTCGCCTCGGACACTCCCACTGACGCTGAACTCGCCCATATTGTTGCCATTCAGAAGGAACTCCGCATCGCCGATGTCAATGTGGTCCCCCACTCGTATTTGGAGCTGTTCCGCAAGATAAAGAGCTCAGATAGCGGACTCGACGATGAATCCAACCAATCGGACGGATAATGATTCCATGATCAACATTGTGATCACCTAAATATTTTGCTCAACCCTATTCTTACTTAATTTAAGCTCGCTCATTCAACTGTATTTATACCGCGTCACACGTGTTACGGGTTTAGGGACTAGTCTGTTGTGCCTCTTTTGTGCCTTTTAAATCTTACAAATTCCATTCAAGTGATATTTTTATTGTTTTTGTTCTATAAAGTGATACATTTTCCCGTAAATTGTGGTGTAACCGTTTCGACAAAGGCATTGTGACAGTTTACAATTCAAAACTACCCCGCATTGGGTCATTGTGCCGGAATGTCAACTTCCTCGGACGTACCCTTTCCGGGTACATCGCTTCGCCGAGCCATAAAAAACGATCCGGGATTTCGGTCTTGTTTGGGGGTTCTTCATTGGGGGTTGTTGTGACGTAACCGAAGATGGTTAGGTTGTCGATGATGCTCATGATTAGCAGGGCTTTTAGCAGGAACTGAAATGGGATTTTGAAATTACCTTCACAGAACAGTTTAATTAATTCCGAATACGGCTAGAGGTAGATCCTCATGATCAGTTTCAAAAAGGTTGGAGGAGGTTACTTCCCGGTTCCTAGCGCGACTTTTTGTAGACACACGGACGTACAATTTAGTGAGTGCGTCACGCAAAAGTTCAATGGACGGCCGTGGCTCGAACGCACACTGTATTCGTACGCGTGTTTGTCTGTCATCAAAAGATCGCGCTGGGAACCGGGAGGTAACCTCCTCCCATCGTTTGAAAAACCCCAAAAAGTTCCCCTCAAAACCGACCGAATAAACGAAAAACTCTGCCATGAGCAACGCAAAGATGAAGCATCGAAGAAGCGCGGCAATGGATGGTGCGAACAGGCGTATGAGACCCTACAAACAGACTTTCAGTTTACAAACCGGTCCAAATACAAAAATACATTGATCAAAACTCCCCAAACTCACATCAGTGCTATTCTTCTTGTAAACCTTGTTAAATTGCTGAATGCCATCATTAACGCCCTCGTAGATGGGACCATAGACAAGGACCGACATGGCGGCATTAGTTAGAACTTGGCTCACATTAAAGTATGTCAAACCGAATAAGGGCAACGCGAGGGTGAAGAAAAATTCCGTCGCAGTGCATGTCTGAAAGTTTCTTCCACTTGATGGTGGTTACAAACAATTCAGCGGGTAGTTTTTGGTTGCGAAAAAAAACTTGAAACTTGTTTTTATCAACAGGGGGTTTCGACAACGTGATTTCTGATTTCGCAATTCCGTGGGAGTAAAAAAACGTACTATTATCGATGTTCTGATCCATTTGACGGTCCAATAGACGAATTTCGATGAAGAGGAACGGGGTTGTGGTTTTGAGGCTGGCATTGCTGGAATGATGAATCGTTTCTCTAAATAATCAGTTTAAAATAACGAAAAAAGTCAAAGCAAAACAGCTAGCGAGCTTGACCCAATAAAAAAGAGCTGCTAAAATCGATGCCGTCGAACACGTTCCGCGGACAATCTATCCTATCTATCGGGAAAGTGGCGCTGGGATAGATGGAACTGCCAGAGGGGCACACCGTTGCATCCAATTTTCAACACTGACATGAACAAAAAAAAATAAAGTAGAACAGACGACGCAAATGGAAACGTGCTCGTGGGGGCTGCGCGGGATGGATGGCGGCGATCGACCGCAGAAGGTCGATGATTCCGACTGATTCCGAGTCCGACCAATGAATGGAAGGGATGGGATGTACATGTGTATACATGTTTACTCATGCACATACATTTCATTTCATACATCAAAACCTGAAGCAAGAGAGAGGGGGGATGACTAAAGGGATCATGGACCTTGTTTTGTGGTCGGTTTTTGAGTAGTCGGGTTTGATGGGGACAGTTACGTCATTGGAGGTGGGTTAGTGATCATACGATAAACACCTAATTTGCAAGGAAATAAAAGTTTAATAGAAGCAAAATTAGTCGAAAGTTAGAAATACGCAACGTTATAATTGTCAGCAGTTTAAAACAAAGAAAAGTTCTTACGCAACCCAAAGCCGAAACCAGTCACAAAAGTGAAATCAATCCTCAATAGACATTGCCCTGGCGGCCCTGACGTCGTCCTTGTAAGGACATGAAGCACTTTTGAGATGTTTCAAACTGGTTTTGTAGCCGTCTGTTGCGCAATTCCGATTGTTGGGGCTATTGGGATTTTCGGACTCTTCTATAGTTTTTGCAGTTTTTACAATCTAATATCATGTAACTTGTAATGACTAAAATTTATCATGACACACATAAGTTTTATTACAATATTATATCAATTCAATTTGCTAAAATGTACAAAAAGCAATATAGGAATAACATCATTTGCTCTCAGCAAAAGGCACGGAAAATATTATTGGATGGATTTCGCATCGGATTTTGTTGTTGTTGATGTTATCACCCCCCAAAATATCCGTTAAGAAATCCAAAAGGAAAAAAAAGCTAATCAATTCCAGAGTGCATGTTAAGCTCGTTTCGCATTCCTTTGGGGATCGTTAGTGAAGATGACCGGCATTACGAGCTCGAAAACACCGAGAATGCAAATAACCGCGACAATGTAGCCCATGACGAAGAAGACTAATTCTCGGCCACGGAGCGTTATTACGTGTTCCGGCTTGTTGAATGGGTCTCGGTGGAACACTATTGAGTCTGCAATGCCGTTTAACTTTACAGTTTTAAGAATTTTGTAGGAAAATGCGATCAAAACACCCACCTTCGGACTCAAAACTTCGCAACCTCTTCTTGGACAACATTACGGACGCTTTGCGGTCCATATCTCCATCGGCTGAGGGCGGCTTTCCATTATCACCAACGCCATTTGGCTCCAATAACAATGACGTTTTTTGGTCGGAAGAGGAGGAGGCACTGGCGAGGGAAGCGCGGGGCACGGAAGTTGATGTATTATTACCTTTGCCATTGTGCGGGGTCAGCATCGGAAGTTCGATGCCACTTTCGGAGGCACTCGCCAGGGAGGTCATATCGGTATCGATATCAGTCTACTTTTGAGAATAGCTCAGTTTAAACACCACAAGATGAGGAACCGGAGACCTGAGGCTTAGGAAGTTATAGCTGATGTGATGTGAGGACGACCAAAGACGCGCCCTCTCGGTTGGCAGCAGTAGCAAGCTACCTGCACACTTCCACAATGCAAACGAAGACACCGAGCCTCGACTTTTTCTTTGTTTTTGGATGGATTGAGCACTGTAATCTGTCTCTATGCAAGAAGTAGGACGGGGTTCTTTTGCTTAACAGGATGAACAACAAAAGTCTCGCGCGTTTTTGCTCGAAATGAAAGAGCGGTTTTTTCCAATCTTTCAATCTTTGTTGAGCTAACGGGAGTGGTGAGCGGTCACGGAAGTCACGTTGGAGAATAGGGATATGGTTTTTGGGACAAAATCTAGACACGAAGGACAGTTTTTGATGCTCTTTTGAAAAAAATTCACTTGGAACTCACCGTTTTTAAAGTAAAAATTTAGCTAAAAAAGGGTTTTATAAAAAGAAAAGTGCCAAACACGACCTTCCGCTTGCTTCTTGCAACTGAAATTAGCCCCGTCTGACAAGCAAGAACCACTGACATGAACGCGCTCTTCTTTCTCGTCCCGCAAGCTTCATTCCATGGATGTATGGGTGCCATTTGCCTTGCTCCGAGATGTCAGGTGCCATTCATGGGCAAAACCGGCTGTCCACTGGGCATAGGGCTACATACACAAATCTTGCGGGCACACGCAAAGGAAAGATTTGTAGTCTGGTCTTTTTTATAAAGGAATGACAGGGGCATTCGAGGCAAACAGTTTTTCTCATATTAAGTTCAGCCCCAAGTTGGTGGTGCCAATGGCAATGCCCATGCCCATGGTCATAGGCACGGCACAACTCACTCAAGACGACCAGGGGCTAGGGCAAAACCCGAACCAGGAAACAAAGTAAGTATGTTAGCCGTCCAAAGAAGAGAAGGGCCTTGCCTTGGCCGTTGGCCGGGCATTGGCGGTGGTCTCCATTGTGAAAAAGTGGCAAAAACTCAATTTGGAGACTGGTGGCATGCCTTGGCTTGCAGGCTATGGTTCTTTTTTTCGAGGGAGTACAACAGTGAAACAAGTGTCAACCCGCGTTGGAGGAGGGGAAACAACAATTTCCATCTCCATTGGTATTTGGTTGGGTAAACATGAGCTTTGTGGTACCTAATTTTGTTCAAATAGCTTTGCAAAGGATTAAAGGTATGACAAATTCCTGCAAAAAAGTACCCACGCCAACGTAGTACACTTCTCAAAACACGAAAACCCATGCCTCTCGTGTCTCTAATCAATTTCCCCCACCGGTCCGGCACGCCATATGTTTTAGATTCATTCAAAGCACGATATCGGACAACTGACAAGAATTTTTAACACTTCCAGATGTAATGAAATCATTTTTTTCGAGTTTTTAGTTTTTTACATCTGGGAAAAGGCACAAACAAACTGTAGTCATTGGGGGCAACATCACAACGGCACAAAATCAAATCAACAAAAAAATTAAATGTCATATCCCGATTTCGGAGACTGATAAAACGTCGATGAAGCTTGAGATGTATTTGCGTAGGCCGTTGACAGCGTGCTCATAACGGCACTCCGGCGACCTGGAGGTGGCGAATCTTGAGTGACTAAGATTCGTTCAACCGTGGGTGAACCCGCAAAGAAGAAATAACCCAGGGCTTTGCCGATGCCAACCGATATGATAAGCCACACGTTGAAAGTGATAACGATGAGTACCATCATGTAGTTTAGGATGGATTGGAAGCCGTAGAGGGCGGCCATCTGGGCACGATGGGAAGTCAGGGTTGTTTTGAGGTATCTGGAATGCGGGTTTGGAGGGAAAATTCATAACTTTTATATATACATTATATATAAAAATGACACAGCACTTTTTTTTGAAAATTACAAGACAGTTTTTGAAAATTACAAATATATATAAATATATATATAAAAACCCACTGGATAATCTTCCCCTGCTCAACCTGGATCTCCTCATCGCATGGAACATGTTGCTTAGCGAGATATTGACGGATCACGTCGACTGCCTCCGCGAGGATACAGATTAGGACAACGAGAAGGCATGAACCGATGATTCCTAAAAGACACTTTAAAACTCGGATGACAGTTTACACAAAAAAGCCTACCATTGAGGCTGCCAATCTTCCAAAACTCAAACATTATATATTCGCGCTCACTGAAGTGAAGCAATAACGCATGCCCGCCGGGTGTGCCATGTAGCGGCGGCATTGTTGACGATGCGGATCAATTACATGTAATTCCAATAATGGACAGTTTTCCAATTACCAATACACTCTAGCTACTCTCCAAACAGCATTGAAGCCCCCGGAAATTATGTATCACCAGATAAGAATAGGGGACCCTGGTAAACCACGCATGACCCCATGAAAAGCGCTGTTGAAATCAATGTTCCCCTTTTCCGTGTAGTACTGACAACAGGAACAAGATGGGAAGTGGAAAAAATAACGCTCGGGGCAAAGGTACACAATGCTGAAGGCTCAAAAACGACGACCATTCCATCGAGCAATCGCATAGAGATGGGCCCTTTATTGTGGAAATGTGCAAAGTTGGAGAAGAACACAAGGCACACGGCGTGTGTAGTTTGGTGATCGTTGCCGTTTGAATGGACCATGGAAGTTGAAATAACTGAACTGTGGAAAAAGGTGCCAGTTTAGAAACAATTTTCAATTCTAATGCCGTGGAAGTTAGCACCATTCTTATAAGCGGCCAGTTTAATAAACAAATGTCAATCCTATGCCATGGCAGTCAAGAGAACTGACAAAGCGGCCAGTTTTCAAATGTTATGCCACAATATGAGCCTCATGGACGCCTTGAAACGACGGAGGCCCGCCATCATTGACGGTCGTTATCCAGGTCGACCTTCGGTCCATTCCAGTCGACGGCAGCACCGGTTTTCCCCGAAAAACATTACTCGTAACTTGACGGTAGCGCTTTACACAGAATACGGTAATGATTGGATTGATGAAACTTATCAATGGGAACGGAAACATCAATACTATGTAAAGGCCGCCGTCGTAGTTTTTCATCAATATCGCCAAGAATACGATTATTATGACCAAACTTGCGGAGAAACATGGCAAAATTGTCTAAATTCATAATGATGTTACTCCAGTTTACAAAATTAATAATATTTTAAATCATCAAACCTGATACAAAAGCATTCTGCTGAAATCCTTGTGCAAATTGCGTGTTTTCACCGACATGTGTGCTTTGGACGTTTCAAGGAGGTGATAAACCTTCCACGACGTCCAGATAAAAACGACGAAGCCAGCGTTGTTGAAGAACACTAATAGGCTGGTGTAGGCTCCAATTATGAAGTTTATCCGCTAAAAGTGCATCGACCATGTATGCCATCGAACGACAGTTTTAAAGTCTGTAATTAAGCTTACAATCTCGAGAAAACAAAACGTGTCTGCGACATCTGGTTCATGAGCCCATGCATCAAGACTTTGCAAAAGTGCAAGATTTTTTGGGCTTTCATTGAGGGGAGTATACTCGAGGTAGTACGGTATCCCTGGGATGCCTAGGATGACTATAATTGCTAATTGAATGGCTAGGGTTGTGTAGACTGAGAGGATTTTTCTTCTGAAAATTGACTTTTTTGAACTGAGAATGTGAAATAGGAGTCAGTTTACCTGCAAACAATGAAATACCGATACAAAGACTGCAACGGCGCCGACCAGTAACACACATTGGCAACAATTGCGCCAACTGTGATGGTACTGCACTTCAGTCGATTGTCGGCACCGAACCATAGACGACCGCCACGGGCGAAAATGACGTTTTTATAGGATTCTAGTTGCTGGAATTATAATTTTCAAGAATCCAGCAGTTTAAAACGCAAAAACCGAACCCCTCCAACTCACCAATTGCAAAAACGTAAAAACAATCGAAGTAATCACATCAGTGATAACTGATTGCAACAATATTTTACTAAATGGCTTCATCACAGCCCCGGTGTGCTTCAAAATCAGCCAAATGAGGTACCCATTGAAAATGAGCGTCAAAACAAGCCCAACATAACTGATGATTTCAAAAATCTCACTCAGTAAATGTATGTTTGGCATTTTGAACTTTCGAAGGGCTGAAATAACAACACACAACTAATTTTATTTTATTTGTACTATTGTTGGTAAACGGTCACAATAAAACTAAACTTTTAAATTAAATGTAAACAAAACTCGAAAAACAAACGACATCAGGCACAAAATTGTGGGGTTAAACGGTCCGATTTTCTAGCCGGCACGGCAATAACACATAAAATATACATCTGGCGTTATTATAGGTGGTCGGGCTAGTCGGCACTTTAACTTTAGTGGACTAGAAATTGACCGAACTTTGACATGAAGGTAATGTATTCCGGGTTTAAGACAGACCATTTTTCGTCGAAAATGACATAACTCAAAGTTGAAAAGGTGCAAGGTAGAATAAGGAATAAAGTAGACGGGAATTGTACCTGTGAACCCTTTGGGGGTTCCCAACGTTGGGACCACTACGTCTAATGACAGTTGTTGAATGGACAAAGCTGTCTACATGTGGGACAGTTTTAAATCTTCGAAATTCCGTGAAAGATAGTTGTAGTCGTCTTTTCACAATACGAAACTGCGACCAATGGATACACTTTCTTGTTTAAATTGGCTTGGCTATTCCTTTAATTGCCTATTCTTAAACTAAGAATAAATTAGGGGGTATTGCGAAGGAGCGTGTGGATGTATTTTGAGGTCAACTTCCTGTTGGGTTTTTGATGTTGACCAACAGAATGTCAATGATGTTATTAAGGAAAGTACTGTCTCGGTGTTTATAAGCGCAGTAAAATTATTGTTGAATGATATTTTCTGAAAAAAAGTCAGACATGATCCCGCCCGTTTTTTTCATGTTTTGAATGAAATGTATGTGATATTCATCGATTGGTTATTAGAACGTTGTGTTTCATCTATTGTTTCCAGTTTTTTGTTGCGATGTGGATGTTGTGTGTCGAACGCCAACATCGAAAAATTCATTTTGCGCAGTTTTTGTTGGGGAAACAAATTTGCTAACGCGTTTGAAATAACCTTGCAACAACTTTGATTTCTTTTGTATTTCCGCATTGTCATCATCGTAACGACAGTTTACTATTCTCGATGTTTTGCAGATGACCGGAAAGAAGAATCGCAAAAGGCTGTCGCGCTACGACCTCGAACACATGAAGCAGTGCCGAGCTGAAGCCATCAAGCGTCGTATCGAAGAAGCTAAATCCACTGAACAGCCAGAGTCAAGTCAACCGAAAGAAGAAGAGCCTGCTGAGCCATCATCTCCCCCTAAGGAGAAAGTGGAAGAGGTTTCAAATCCGCCTGTTTCCAAGGATCCCGCGAAATCGTAGGTTTTTTCGATTCGTCAAAGCCGAACTTCAATTTTTGTATGATTTCAGGAAAACAATGAAAGCCATCTGGGAGAAACGAATGCAGAAACGGAAAGCACAGGCTCAACGAAATCTTGCCGCTGTTCGAAAACGGTGCAGCAAGCCCGCCTCGTCTGAAACGTCCCAAAATGCTTCTAATTGAAGATCATTGTTAACGCAATTTGCAGTTTTCCTCTGCCAATATATAATTTACCGGTACAGATACAGCGTTTACCGGTCTAAGCTTTGCACAACATACATGTAAGTATGTTTTAATGTTCTTTTGTATGACAATTTTATATTCTTTATTAGACTCAATCCTCAGACAGATAAACACAATCCTGGTTCTCACGTGTCCGATCGCATCACAACATGCGGCTCTTCAGCACGTTTACAAAAAATGTTTACAATGAAAAGTCGATAAGGTTTCACAAAATACAATGTGATTATCATTTCACCGATATAACCCAAGTTGCGAATAATCGTGATAACGTTAATCATGACCTCCATCACGGTTTGATCAATCAAAATCCCTATGATAAGCGTGAGAAATGACAGTTTTACCACCATTGTCAGAATAACATTGGATAGAACAGCTCGAAACAGCATTGTGTGGAGCTCAAACGTTGCCGGCGAAATCGTCGGCTTTATTTGTATAGCAAATTTTTTGTTTAAATATACAATCCTGATGTGGGCATAGATCCTTGAAATCAAAATGAGACCAGTTACTACCATCAACAAGGTCGCACTGATAATGCTGTCTTCAAGAGGTGGAAAGAAAACTTTCATGAAAACAAGGCAGATTTGAATCACGTTAGTCACAGCTATAAATGCATAGATCCCAGGGTACAAATATCGTGATCGTTCAACGAAGTCAGACGAAATTGATTGGTATCGGTTAATCAGCATCACCAGCAATAGATCCCCATTGGTTTGGTCACATAGAATTACTGATGTGGTCATGGCAATGTTAACGTCGCGAGGAACTCTGTTAATCAATCCGTGGAACTGATAAACGCATGTTTCATACGCGTAAATCGGGATTGTAAAAGTAACAGAGAACATTGAATAGATCAAAAATGGCATTCCAGCAATCAGCAAGTTCTTGTAGCTTCTCATTGAATCCTTGGATTTAAAGATGACAACATACATGTATGTTGGTGTCACAATCAGATTGATTACAGTTATGGCATAATAAATCACACTGTAAATGGTTACGGTAGTGGGCTCAAGGTCGACAAATGTCTTGAGCTCTGACATGTTGCAAGTATAGCACAAATGCCATAGTTATGAAGTGCGAAACTCCTTTTATGGCAAAAAAAAATATGATGACAATTTGACTACGTATTTCTAGTGAAGTCCAAAAGTTAAAAGATTACACTTTACTGCCTTTCTTTCTTTTAACAAATTTATAGTAGTTATTCTTTTGGACCATGATACATAACGGCAAACACGCTGGAATAAAGAGAAACTGCCATTTCATGTCAACTTTATGCGTAATTGAGTTATTTATTGAGCAATAAGATTACTTTTCGTACTTGAGAAATGTAAAACACACGCCTACGTAATACACGGTTCAGCGAGATGACTATTCCCCCAGTTTTGAACACCAACACGAAAGAAGTGCCCAGAATCCAATTTTTCACGTGTCCGATCGCGTTATAACAATGGGCGCATCAGCGCGTTTACAAAATATGCCCTTAATGAACAATCTATAAGGTTTCACGAAATACAATGTAATGAGCATTTCACCAATATAAGACAAGTTGTGAAGAATCGTAATAATGTTGATCATTGCCTCCATTACGGTTTGATCGATCAAAATTCCAATTATCAGCGTTAAAAACAACAATTTAACCACCATTGTTAGAATCACATTGGATAAGACAGCTCGAAACAGCATCGTATGCAATTGAAATGTTGCCGGCGAAATCGACGGCTTTATTTGTATGGCAAATTTTTTGTTTAAATGTACAATCCTGATGTAAGCATAGATTCTCGAAAGTAAAATGAGACCAGTTACTGTCATCAATAAAGTTGCATTGTTGATAAAGGTGAATTCAAGGGACGGGAAAATGTGCCGGACTACCAGTTTTGTGAAAACGAGGCAGTTTTGAATCACATTAGTCACAGCTATAAATGTGTAGATTCCTGGATACAAGTGCTTTGATGTTTCGACAAAATCAGATGAAATTAATTGGTATCGGTTAATCAACATCACCAGCAGTAGATCATTATTTATTTGGTCACATACAAGTACTGATGTGGTCATGGCAAGGTTGACGTTTCGAGGGACTCTGTTGATCAATCCGTTAAACTGGTAAACACATGTTTCGTACGCGTAAATCGGGATTGTAAACGTTACCGAGGATATCGAGTAGATTAAAAGCGGCATCCCAGCAATCAGTAGGTTCTTATAGCTTCTCATTGAATCCTTGGATTTGAAGATGACAACATACATGTATGTTGGCGTCACAACCAAATTGATCACGGTGATGGTATAATAAACCACACTGTAAATGGTTACAGTAGTCGGGTCAATGTCGACGAATGTCTTGCGCTGTGACATGTTCCAAAGGTTACACTAATATCATGCTTGTGAAATGCAACTTCTTTTTATGCCAAGATAGGTGTTAGCTATGACATTTAACAGTTTATAATGGCACTTTTACTACGTATTTCTATTGAAGTCTGAGTTATGACAGGTCTAGTTTACTGCCTTTCTTTCCTTTCTTCCTGGTAGTTGTTCTTTTGTGTCATTGAACAGCGGGGTCGAAATGAAAGAAAAACAGCCGTTTCACATCAACTTTATGCTTAATCGAGTTTCGCGTATTGAGTTATACGTTGTTGTCTATTATAGCTATATTGACGTATAAGCATTGTTTGTTAATCCGTTTAGACAACTGCGACTTTGTAGCAACTCTTTCGTGCATGCGGTTGGTGTTAAAAGTCATCAAATAAGATTACTTCGTACTTGAAAAATGTAAAACCAACGCCTCCATAATACAAGATTAAATCGTCTTGCTAATACTAGTTCCAGTTAAAAAAAAAGTTTTTCTTCTCCAAATTTGAAAAACAAAAATGTGTAAGTACAGTACGTTTATACTAGAAATGGGTTTCATTTGTGATTCCTTCATTGCAGTTTCAAATTTGGCAAAACGTGTTGAACACTAATGAGAATAAGACGTCGCATTGCATTTCTAACAATGGATACATTTGTGATCAGTTGATTTGTCTTTAATGAATTTTTTACAAACAAAATAAAAAGAACTACACGTGGTTCAACTGTTTTTAGCTATTGACATTACCGAAAACTCTAGTTTTGCCAGTTTTTGCACACTAAATTTGACAAAGCGTAAAGCTTGGACACGCGGTAAAGGACATCATACTTTTTTCAACTGCATTGGCGCGTTGATTCTCATTTGACGTCAGTTTGTTTTTGTTGACTTCCGCCGTTGAACAAATGTTTTACCACTATCCCCCATCGTGAAGTACCTTTATATTACATCATTAATGCTTTATGACCAGTTTTTAAATATATAAAAATCTAACTGTTATTCGATTACAGCGCTCTCCACAAAATGTCGAACGCCACTAACCCTGAAGATTTGAAACTGCCATTGGCTCCGGTTCTCAAGATCATGAAGAAGGCTGCTGGTGATGGTCACAACTTTAGTAGTGTAAGGTTTATAAAGATTTTCGTGAATAAAGATGCAGTTTTTAGGAATTCAAAACAGCTACGGCTCGTGCCAGCGCCGTCTTCATGTTGAACACAGTTGATGCTGCCCTTGACCATGCTACCAAGGAGAATCGAACGACCATCAATGCTGCCGATGTGGTCGCTGCCGTTGGGACCTTGGAGCATCCCGAGTTCCAGGAGAAAGTAAGCAGACATCGCACCTTTTCGTGCAGTTTACACATTTTCATTTCAGCTCCGTGAAACCCTCGACGCATACCGAGCCAAGAAGGCGGCCAAATCGGCGAAGAAGAGTAAAAAATAGGTTTCGCATAGCCTCTTCCATTCATATGCTTTAACTTGTGATATCAATTTTGTCATTCCTGTTTGCGAGGTTCGATTTTATATATATATTTTTTTATTATATACGGTAAATTGCTCATTGTCCCTTTTGTCGGTAACGCCATTCATCAAAATCGAGATGATGCGATGTGAGATCCCAGTTATTTGAAGCCATAGCTTCTTTAAATGCCTTAACGTCAGAGTCTTTTGGCCATTTTGAGGTAGCTGATTTGTATTCAATGTAGATGGCGGCATCGAGTTGGTCGTCGCCCGTGGCATCGTGTCGAAGGGCAATGTATGCTTTCTTTTGGGGAATCCTGCCCGCTGCTGATGAGTAGGGGAAAACGGATGCAATCCATGGGGCATTGCTGGGTTCAAAAGATGAAAAAGAGGGAGATCTTTTGAATCTGTATACGTCGAACACGGAGCATCCGAAAGAGCGATTAGGGCCAACTCGCCAGAACAGGGGTTCGGCTTGGTTAGCTTCGGTTGTTGAGGGGACGGATTTTTCGGCGATATAACTCCTGAAATACAAAAATTCTGAACCTCAGTTTATACCTTAACCAAATAACAACTCACCTGACACAAATAGCAAGTCGATTTTGATTCACTGTGTCGAATCGCAACACCCTCACAGCGCGATAGTTGGCGAAAATGTGAATCCCAACAAACAACAACGACAATCCCCAACTCCACACAACATTAGCGCCATCCAATGCTGGCAACAATGACAAACTGACGAGAAGTGATAGAATGTTGACAAGCGTTTCCTGGCTCCCATCCTTCGCTGCGACATCGGCCAGATTCTCACGTCTTGCTTGATGGCGGGTGACGGCAGTCCGAGTAGCCCCACCGGCAACTCCAACGACGGCACGAAGGAGTGAGGAGCCACAAGTTAGGGGTATGAAACATCCGGCTGAGAGATGGGGGGCTGCGAGCTCCAGGAGATGGGAGAGATCGTTGAGGATGTCCGCGACGAGGCGCCATTTTTTGCAGTCTGCAAAAATCGAAGTGGTTGTGGCAGTTTTTAAAAACAAAACCTTACTTGAATCAAGTTCAGTGCCTTTCGCCCATGCGAACACAATGCTCCCAACCATGCCGATACCGTCGCGAATGAGCCAAGTTAGGGAGGCTGCGAGGACTGTTGCTTCCTGAAAGCCTAGTGTAAAGTTTATGGCTGACGTTTGCGACAGTTTAATCGAATCAAAACCCACCTGATTCCCAACACCAACTCCCTTCAACACGGCACTCGTAGAAATCGCATGTGTCAGACTGGATGCAAACGCTTGAATCGTATCCCAGCACTGATATTCGAGATAATCCGGGGTAACTGTATGCGGATAGCCTTGGGGCAAGAAGACTGTCACGAAAAATGTTTTGATCGCAGCCAAAAGTGGGACTTTGTGCCGCTTTCGAGCTGGGATTGGAGCATCATCCGGCGAAGCGTATTCATTGACGACTTCCCCAGAGTACTCTTCGATGATGGGCGATGTTGGCATCTTAAAAACCGTAGTGAAAGTGGGACAGTTTTAAACAAAGAAAATGATAAATAAAATTGGCTCAAAACCCATTTCCAAAAACAAGTTGACCTATAAGATTCAGTTTTATTAAAACAACCTGGAATGACGCAGCAAAGCAATAAATAACCGAAAGCATAGGTAATATGTCAATCAAAAAAGACTCTAAAGCAGTTCAACAACCAATGGATCCATATCAATCTCAATTTCATGGACACTCATATCAGCATAGTTGGCATCCTTTGCGAGATAGTGTCGCAGCTCTTTGGATGTGATCCCTTCAGCCATCCAAGCGTACAAAAAGCCACCGCCGCCGGCACCGGCTATCCAAGCTGCCTCTATTTGATTGTTCTCCTTCAAATCGGCAATCAATTCGGCTACTTTTGTAGGTTCAGCGCCGGTGGCAAGGATTTTCTTGCTTTCGTGATATTGTTCAACTTCAACTGTCGGAAAAATACAGTTTTCAAAAGATTCTGTAGCTGATTTTGTCGTGGTGATGAGATCGTCAAAAGTGGCGATTAACTTATCATGTTTACGGAAATAGCTGAGCAAAACACGTTGGAGGAGGTCTTTGGCGAGGCGGGTTTTACCGGTGAAGATTAGGGCAAGACGGGTGTTGATGAATTCGATGAATGAATCTTCTAGAGTTAGAAGCTTTGTATCGATGGAGTTAGTAATTGGGGAGAGCGTGGATAACTTGATACCGGGGTAGAGGCCTCCAACTTGGTCCTGCCATCCGCCACCGGTCGTGTGGAATTGTTCGACTTTGAGGACCTAAATTGAATCACTGAACCCACAATGTCGCAGTTTTTACAAACAAAAACCCACCGCCTGAACAATGTCCTCATTGGTAAACTCTCGCCCAAACATGGTCCACAGCCCAGCCAGAACGGCCGCCGACAAGATGCTACTCGTGCCGAGCCCACTTCCATGAGGCAAATCACTGTAGCATCGAATCCACAGCCCTCGGCACTCGGAATCCGAATCAAAGTCAATCCGCCTCCGTCCATCGAGTAAGCCCGGTACAACGCCACTCACCGCCAACACGGCACAAATCAATGACCCTGGCTCGGAAGCTCGTTGCGCAGCCAAGACAATATCGGTTGCCGTGGCATAGTTCAGGATGTGAGCGTCGCCGAGACTGACTCTAAACCCGGAAACTTCCTCCAATGGAAACAATTCGCATCGAATCGGCTTCTTTCCATCAACTTTCACCGCGGCATTCAACACCATGGATTCCGAAAGGGCATAAGTGATCGGAGGCGTATCCGTCCACCCGCCAGCAATGTCAATTCTCGCTGCAATGGATACGCGAAGAGGTCTGATATCATCAAAGTTTTCATCTGTTTTCGGCAGATTGAAAGCGATTTGATGTTTAATCGAGCAGGAGGGCGGGAGCTGGTCATAGGCGATTTCAATGGCAAGCGAATTTAGTATACTCGCTGCAATCATCAACAATAAAGTCGCTTGGCTGCAGTTTTAAACCTACCTATTTTCGCCCTGACATCACCCCCATGATCGCCCTTCCCGCCTTCTTTCCGCAAAACCGTCGCAATCCATGTCCGCAGGGCATCGAATCCACTTGTTTCGACACTTTTTGATTGAGCATTCTTTAAAAACAATGTTGCCACAGCCAACAAAAGCCCTGGCGATCGATCAACCCGTGCAAAGGGGAAATCCGTGAGTAGGCTACGATAGTCGGCATTGGCCACGTGATATCCGAGTTGGCTCAACTCCGAAGGCACTGATAAGAACACGTTTCGTCTGCAAAATACTATTTTGTTTCCGCAAGTTTGAAACGGCTAATCATAAATTCAAAATTTGTAATAGAAAATGAAGTTTTGCAAATGCAGGGGAATGATGGAAGCGTTTTTGTGAAGTGGGCGGACTTCGTGTATACTTTTGGGGGGAAACTATGATGTTATATTTTGTCACATCTGGATCTTTGCTGGCTTCACAGTTTTTATTTATGCTTGTTAGTCAAACTTATATTTAGTAAACCATCCCTAAGACGCAGTTTTTTAACCGTAAAACCCTCTCTCAAGCACCTCGAAACATCATCAAAGTGGGCGTGAAACCTAATTCTTGGCACGTGTACCAACCCCAATGACTCCTCTCCGACACCGAAACCGGAAGAAAATTACGCAGTTGGCGAACATTTTAAAGTAACCCAACACGGGTCTGCTAATAAGCCGCGTTTGCGTATTCAGCGTGAAGCGTCATGGTGGACTGGTAAATGAGAATTTGGAGTTGTTTCATCCCGGGAAGTTTAAAGATCGTGCTTTTGGATAGCGTTTTTGACTACATCTATCTCATATATGCAGTTTAAAGCCTAGACCGATGCCATCCAAGCCTCCACTAGCCAAACCCCCAAAAATGCATTATTGTATTTTCATTTTTTCCTCGATGCTCATACCCATGGCCATGGTCCCAGTCGAAGCCATCCATAAATGGAAGCATCCACATCGTGCCTCGTTTTGATGCTAAGCCAATTTCATAGGGGTGGAAAACGTGCTCGCCTTTCCGGAGCCCCTGTGACGCGCCACCCCTAAAAACTGCGTCGTCTCCGGCGTCGAATTGGCATCTACCATGTTCGGCCTTCGTCGACATTGGCATCACGGATGTCGGCTCCGCTCCTGTCGACAGCCCTGTCTCTGGGTTTTAATAATAAACGAGGAAAAAAGGAAATTTCGCTTGATTTAACTCCGATTTTTTGACTTTTTACTTTCCTTTGCATACTAGAGCCGAGCCATTTGTAGCCTATATGCATTTATCAGTTAGCCTTAGGACACGTCTTAGTCATGAACCAGCAGTTTTTCGAAATAGTAAATGTCAACCCCGACCCTTACGTAACCGCATAAATTACAATTGTGTCAGTATAAAAATAGAGTCATAGATGGCAAATGGCAATGACTGTCAGCTATCCCCCTTGACATGACCCATCTACGTAAGCATACGCCCTGAGGGCCTTGTGAAAGTGTGCCTCACACATGTTCAGTCTCTTATTGCCAGGGAGGTTCGTCGAAAAAAAAACGAGGGGAATGAGAAGAGTCCCGGGGACCGATATGGCACCCCGTAAATGTAGGCTAGGCTTTTGTTCTTCTTCTTCGGAGCTCGAAGCGCATAGCCCTATTTGCCGCCGTTGGCATCTTCCTTCGGTCAGGCGCGGCGTCTCCCCTCTGGGGCCCCATTAGAGGCCATCCTAACATAAGCCTTTTTTAAGGGATGTTGTTTAAAAGCGAGCGTTTCCGAGAAGAGACCGTCAAAATGGACAGGGAAAAGTGAAACTGGTGGAACTGGCATGGTCTTTTTGGGGATAGCTGTGATGGCGTTTTTCGATCTTTGGATTTTCAAGACAGTCATCCAGTTTTTAGAAACATGCCCCAATGCCCTCAACTCCTTCCTCCATCTATCACCCCGGGCAAGTCCCAGATCGATTTGATCGTGATTGGCAACAGCTGGGACCCAAAGTCAATGTCTTCCCAATAGCTTGCCCGAAGAAAAATAAGCGCCCCTCATTGCAAGTGTGATTGCCCCTGTGGCAGTGTTTCGATATTCGAGTCGCTTAACTTTGACTATTATGTCACGTGCCGTGTTTATATTTATCCCCGTAATAGATATGAACCAGTTTAGCATCCTCATCTCCCCCTCGCCCCAACCTTCCAAAACCTGCAGATGAACGAGTGGGATAAAAAGTTTTACCTCGGTCTCGGCATACTCTTTGCATGGTGCATCGTTATGGCCCTATGTGCATCGCCTCAGGTAAGCGCTTTGCCGTTATAACTTTAAACATCCTATGCCTAACTTCCCATGCCCGAAGCAAACTGTCAAACCGTCGGAAACCATTTCTTTGCCGTCTTTCAAAAATATGTCCAAACTTCCGCTTCGGTCCTCAATTCGAAGGTCATCAATGGCATTCAAGACAGTCAGTTTGATGGAAACAACCATTTTATCAAAAAAAGGACAACACGAAATGGCACATGTTTTTAGTTCAAATGAGTCCATCCGTGAAAGATAGCCACATTTTGGACTAAAACGAACATGCAGTTTTAATATTTAAGATGACCTTTGCCATTTGGCAGTTCAAAACATAATTCAGTTTTACAGTAAAATGTTCGCATTGCCTAAACTAAAAATAATTCAATTTGAATATTTTATTTTATTTTATGCAAGCTATGCGTTATTTGTTTGCTGTGTGCTATTATGCCACTCTTTTATGCTAACTTTGAATGTCTGACGTAAGCGCGATGGCTTTCTAGAATGCATAGAGCTATTATTATTCATTCGGTTCGAAAACGAAGGAACCCAGTTTTCATATAAGAATTACACAACGTTTTTTTGCGATGTAATAGTTGGTGTCAATCGTGTAAGCACGTAGGCTGCAAATGAGTTGCTTAGCTAACAGGTGCATCTCATTTGAACACTTTCGATGCGCCCCAAGGGCCATCGAACGACCACGGCTAAAAAAACACGGGCAATGGTGTCCGATAGGCTCGAGGCTTGGGCTTGCGAGGGGATGTTAATGATTATGGGGCGAGAAAAGTGTCGTTTGAGTATCAAATCGTTCAGTTTAAAAACGATAGAAAACAGATGCAATCAGCACGAGGACTATAGCTGAGTAAAATATGAATTTCAATGGCCATAACCTATAAGTTGGTGTTTCAGCTCTTCCGCGACAAAATCGTCGACATTCTATGCTGTACGCCAGGTGAAAGCCGTCGTCGGAAGGAAAAACTGGAAAACTTGAAAGCCGCCCATGAACGTGCCCGATCGATCTCCCAGAGCTGTGGTGCCATGCGCGGGCTCGTGACTCGTCCGAGCCAGATTCTCGTGGCCCAAGCGGTCGGACCCATCTGGGAGCAACCAATCCTTGAAACCGATCGTGAACAGTCGAGTGAACCCCGCACCGAACCCCTCATTATTCAAGTCGATCCCCGAAGATAACACTAGCTTCATGTCCTTATACGGCACTGATATCAGAAAGCATACATCGACAAGATTGCTCAACCATGGCCAATTCGTTATGCCAGGAAACGAAAACATTTGCTCAAGATCTCACTCTACTCTAACCTTATACATTGCAGTTTTTGGTATCAAATTGTCTTTAAAATTAACACAAACCCCTGCTAACAACCTTTATCGTAGCGGTTCCACGACTTTAGTGTACCTGTCGTTAGTGTACCCGACGTTAGTGTACCTTGCCATTAGTGTACCGCGACACTAGTGTACCTCCCATAAGTGTACCCGACATTAGTGTACCTGACAGAAGTGTACCTCGTTTCCATTAGTGTACCTGTCATTAGTGTACCCGACGTTAGTGTACCTGCCGTTAGTGTACCCGTCAATAATGTACCCGACAATAGTGTACCCGACATTAGTGTACCCCGCCTTGCATAAAGTTAGAGTTTCTTACACTTCGAATTTTTCCAAACTTCGAAAATTCTTATGTTCAAAATTTTTCCAACTTGAAATTTCCCAATTAAAAATTTACCCAACTCCCTCAAAATTTTTCAAACTCGGAATTTTACCAACTCGGAATTTTTCGAACTTGGAATTTTTCAAACTCGAAATTTTTCCAACTCGGAATTTTCTAAACTTGGAGTTTTTGCGCACTTAAAAAGGTTTGCGCTTCTTTTCGGTGCGTTGCGTTTGTTTTCTAAAAGCGGCATTTGCGTAACACATGCAACAAAAAAAGACAGAACTTGTTTGAAGCGGCCTCACCAAATTTTTACACTTTACTTTGATTTTATATTACTTTGACTTATTTTACTTAGACTTAATTCTTAGTTAAACAACTTATTGTATTTAAAACATTTTTCAAAAAATTATGGACTCGCATTCAAAAGTTTGATTTTGGATAATACCAAGCTTTAGTTTGAATGTGAGCCGGCAAAATTTTTGAATCAAATTAGTCGGGGGCATTCTGTATCCGAATTTATAAAGAGCACGCCTACCTTTTACTTCTAAAAAATTCTGGATTCAGAGAGTTTCGAGGTTGAAAAATTTCGAGTTGGGAAAATTCTGAGTTCGAAAAATTCCAAGTTCGAAAAATTCCGAGTTCGAAAAATTCCGAGTTCAAAAAATTCCGAGTTGGGAAAATTCCGAGTTTGAAAAATTTCGAGGGAGTTGGGAAAATTTTAAGTTGCAAAAAGTTTCAAGTTGGAAAAATTTTGAACATGAGAATTTTCGAAGTTTGGAAAAATTCGAAGTGTAAGAAACTCTAACTTTATGCAAGGCGGGGTACACTAATGTCGGGTACACTATTGTCGGGTACATTATTGACGGGTACACTAACGGCAGGTACACTAACGTCGGGTACACTAATGACAGGTACACTAATGGAAACGAGGTACACTTCTGTCAGGTACACTAATGTCGGGTACACTTATGGGAGGTACACTAGTGTCGCGGTACACTAATGGCAAGGTACACTAACGTCGGGTACACTAACGACAGGTACACTAAAGTCGTGTCACGATCGTAGCTATTATTGTCAGTTTTACCCTTATTATAAGTTAAGCCCGCCCCCAATTAACCCCGAGTGACCCCCCAATAAAGCCAAAAAACCTACTTCTCCAACCGTGTTGACATCGTAAACATGTAGTTAATATTGCAGTTATCAAACAAGTGAGGTAAACGTTATGAGGTTAATGGGAAGCACATGTTAGGCAGTCTGCAACCAACCAGGGGGGAAGTCCAAAAGAGCAATGAAACCAAAACCAAAAGCGTTTCAACGTGGCAATTGCAATCGTACGCGTCGTCCAAATATTGCAAGGTGGCGCTGGACCGACCTGCCTAATGTAAAATCGCGATTATTTTACATACAATATATCAATTTATAATTTCTCTTACGATCAAGGATGCTAGTTTAAAATTACAATAAAAATCAGCTGGGTGTAAACAATAAAAAGACCGTAAAAAGCACGCAAATGTCCCGCTAACAAAGAGTCAAACAAGAGAACCTCGTCAATAAAAACAGTGTCGTGGACAACAAGGAAAAACGAGCGGCCTGTTATGGCCACATTGATCGATAACGATCATGTCGAGAGGGAGCTTATTCAACTAAACAACGTTGAAATGAGAGCGAAAGGGCAACAATCGTTGAATGATGCGCATAAATTTTGATTTAATTTTTGGTTTTTAGACCGATAGAAAGTACATTTTTTTTGAAAATTAGTACAATTAGAAGACCAAATGATTCTGACAGTTTACATAAGTTTACACGGTAAAGAGAGAACCAACAGTGGGCACAAAGTGAAATTAAACGCGGGCAGTTGCAACCGAAATTGGGAATTAATGCTTTCGCTTTGCGAATGTTGCGAGTAGAGTTTCTTCGGCACGTCGAACGGCTGATGGGATGCGGGAATCGGTCTTGGATCGGAAGCAACCGAGAAGTTTTTCGCAATGGGTCTCGCCGCGGGAGATTGAATCCATCTGAAAGTTGAGAAAATTGAATCGACATCTACCAGTTTAAAAAGCTATCTTTTAAAAAGTTATGATAATCGACTTAACCGAATGCTCAGTTTTTTTTAAATATAGTTAAAAGAAGGCATAACTTACATGTTTGATCATCTCATAAATAATCTCATCGCCGACCTTGCTGTCCTTGCCATACTTCGGATGACTTGTAACAAAGTTTCGCATCCAATGAGCCAAAGTCATGATTTCACCGGAAGCTCGTCGTTGGATGAACGTCAAGTACTGGGTGATGGTGCATCGGGTATCAACGTCGAGATCAGCTCCATCCAGGAATTGACGGATGAGGGGAACGAGGCCGGGAAATTCTTTGCCGTCACCTGAAATTGTCAAAATATTTTTTAAATCCGGCTTAAGCAACAGTTTACCCACCATTAACAATCTCATTGACCGTCATCTCAACTGTCTCGAACAAGGGATCTTTCGCAACTCCAACTTGTCGAGCTTCCGGAGGCGTGTCACACGTAGCCAGCTTGTTCCTGAAGTGTAGCTTTTCCGTCAACACGGCATCCCGTTTCTGGGCTCGCTTCATGTTTTCCGTGACTCGACTGATGGGAATGATGAAAGTCAACTTGTAGGACACGATCACCCTGGTCAACAACACTACGAAGCAGCAATAGGCGGCATTCTCGAAATCTGTGAGTTGTACCTCCGTCGGACGGAATTCGACGCGCCAACCGATTTGAGGATGATCAGGTGGCGGTGGCTTGAATCGCATATTCATCCAGTTCGACGATTGGATAGTCTCGAAATGCTCCGTCGACTTTTCATCGTCTTGCTCCACGCGTTCGGCAAACACCTGTAGCGGATCCCGAATGAACATATGGGAGATGTGCCGGGCCAAGTGAACATCGATTCCGCCATCAACAAGTTGCTGAAGCACAGCGGGATCATGCTCGAGAGGGATGTCATTGTACGGCGCGGAACAGTCGTAAATATAGCAATCAGTGGAATCGTAGCGCGACTTCTTGATCACAAATTTGTTATTCTTTAATGGCACCAATCCACGCTCTTCCACCGTGCGATCATCAACACTGGCTGAGATGATATCCCATCGGGAGTCAACATCCGCCAAATAGCCTCGAAAGATGGGCGTCGCCGCGGACAATGCCACCAAAATCGGTGTAATCGGGGTCAGTTGATCGTAGAGCCATCGAGCTTCATCAATATTGACAGCCTGGAAAGTCATCTGAAGGCAGCAGCAACCCATGCCGAAGCCCATGTGGTCCATGTAGATGTGATCGGGCTTGGCGGCATTCTTCGAATCGTCATCGGTGAAATGTTCCACGAAGGGGTTCGGCGTGTTTTCATCCTTGAAGATAGGGACATTGATAGCGACTTTCTCTCCACGACGGCCACGAATGTTGCGCACAAGGTTTCGGAATCGCGGATGTCCCTGATAAATGGCATCATCCGGGAAGAATAGCGACTTTCCAGCGGTTTCCGGGTCGTCGGGATTCGGCTTCGTCGGAGGATCAGTGAAATCAGGAGTACCCAAGGCCGGGAAGCTGATAGACAGCAAGGATTCGTCCTTCTTTAGCATTCGCGTCACTTCAGCTCGTCGAAGAATCATATTGCTTTCAACGACGTTGAAACAGGCGAGAAGACCACCATAGGGAGCTCCAGGCGTGCCTTCAATCATGTATGCCGCGAATTCGGGGACCCATTGTGTTCGGTTTTCATTGCCTTCCATGTGGTTCACTTCAGCCTGGGCCTGGAGACGCTTCAGGAGGTCATCGGCACGAAGGGATACGCGGACTTTCTTTGATTCGTGATCGAACTTGACGATGGTGTACTCGATCTCGTCGCCCCACTTGAGGTGGTCATTTTCGCGGGTTTTTAGGCGGTGGTAGAGGTTGATGAATTGGGCGATTCCGTGCTTCTGAAAAGTCCACATTTTAAAGAGTTTGAAAGTGGGAAAACTTGCCTTGATGTACTCGACATATGGCACGGTTTCGGCCCAAGAAAGTGGCGTACCCTTTGTGAGGAGACCCATGTTAATGGAGCTGAAAATGAATGTTTTTTGAGGCGAAATTATGCACAGTTTTTCAGGCGCGCATCAGAGGAAGAGGTTCAAAGAATCAACTATTCAGTTTAACTTTCAAAAGTATGAAAAATTGAAGTTACGTACAAAGATATTCAGTTTAAACCTTCAAAACACAAAAATTATATATAAAAACCCCAAAAATAGCCACACGCAACCCCAATCTCGTCCCTTCACAGTTCTTATGACCGGAGAGAGCAATAAAAATCGTTTCCCCAAGTTCAACCAACGTCCAAGCAAAGAATGTTTCTTTCTCCCCCTTCCAATGATGAAATGATCACAAAAGAAGGCAGAAAGCATGAAAAGGAAGGGATGAATCCCGTGTGCAAGCGACGGCGATCGTTGCTGGTCCGGTGGGGGCACCTGCTTGGCAGCAGCGAGAGCGCAAAACCGGAGACTATCGATAGTACCGACGAGAACGGCCGCCGGCAGTCTTGACGACAAGCAGGGGGTACTATGAAGGACGATGGCTAGACGTTATGATGATGGACACGGACACGCGCAGCGAAAAACGGAGAAAAGTGGAAGGAAAAAGGTTGTCGATTTGATGCGGGGGAAGTAGTGACCAAGGGTAAGGCCACGGGCAACGAGCTATGCGCAGTGGAGCCGAAGTGAGTTGTTGGGTTGACCTGAGGGAACAAAGGATTCGTAACGAGACGCAGTTTACAAATTTAGAAAGAAATTACGCAAAAGTAAAAATGAAAGTTGTGCAACAACACAAAATGTATTCATCGCCGCAGGCAATAAGCAATGCTATCCTTTGCCGCAGTGCCGAACAAACATTTTAGCTTCACAAAACCTCCGAAATATCACCAAAGCAGACACATAATCACGTCACTCTGTGATTCAGACGCCCCAAAACAGTTGCATTCACGTTGTTATAGATATTGGCCACGCAGCCCTGAAGCTGCAACTACTTTTCAGTCATCTCACCACGCCCTTCTCACCCTTATACTTTGTAGTTTATGCTTTTTACTTTCCGCCTTTAGCTAATGCAAACCCGAACTAAAGCAGGCTATGATTTCGCAATTCACAATTACAAAGTGACATACTTTGACGAACAACATTCAAACAGACAGGATTAGATATAATTAGACTGCTTCGAACAGGTACCGATAACAACAGTTTAAATTTAAACAGGCGGCAATGCGCGGCAGCAATATATATCAACAATTATTATTATTATTATATTTACAATTAATGATAATCAAACAAGAAAGACAACAAATAATTAACGTCCTATCCGACGATCTCTCTTATCGTATTCTGTCATCAGCGACCCGAAGTAATCACCACTAATTGTGGTCGGAAGCGTGTTTATGTTGTAGATTTCGCTGATTCGAAGGCTCCATGGTGGATAACCCGCAAGTGTGGACAGTGGGCCAATTTTGAGGACAAAATCGGGTTCGAAGATGTAGTTTTCCGCTAGTTGGGCATCAATATCGGTTGGGGTTATTTCGTGGGTATTGTGGGACAGCTAAAAGTATACCGTTATGCCATTAACCAACTTTCTACAGTTTAAACAAAAAAACAACCATAAGGCAAAACAAACCTTTCGACAAGCATCCACCAAAGCACTTTTCCCACTATCCGGACCCAAAATCGACAGATGTAGATATTTTGTTGCTGTAGAAGCAGTGCCGGCGGCAGGTGGCGCAAAATCGAGCACTATCGTAACTGCTGTGTTGTTTTCCTTGAAAAAAGCCTCGGCATCGGCGATGAAAGATGTTTTCATGGAGGATAGGATTCCCCAGGGATCATAGAGAGATACTCGGTTGATGCCATGAGCGGCGGAATGTTTCAGAAGGTTAAACAGTTGAATCTGAAAGGTCATACACTTAAAGGACTCAGTTTTATATATAATAAAGCTTTAAAAGAGCGAATGAAGCATATGAAAAATCAACAAACCTCATTGATAGCACTTTTGCTAACAAAAAGCACGGCCAAATGACTTGGTGGCACTCGCTTTACTGATTTTCGCGACTTTTCATCCAGTCTAAGTTTGCCCATAAACGAATCTGCGACAACCTTCCATGAATTACCACCAAGAAGAGTGCAAATATAGGATAATAGTACGTAGACAGCATTTAGAACGGTGAACATTAAGGAGTCGAGCATTTTTGGGCTGAAATTTTGGTAATTGAATCGTAATTGGGAACTTTGAAAGTAAAAATTATATATAATTGACATTGTTTTTGTACAGTCGACATATTGACAGTTTAAAAGAAAAATTATGAGTTAAACAGCTGACGTGTAGTACCACGTAAGCTAACCGCACTCATGGACAGTAAGTAGCAATGCAAAACGTGGCCAACTCACCGACAAATTGCGGTCGCGGCATCCAAGGCGTACTTACTAGCCTCTGGCGATGTACACCAACAACACTTTGACCTTGTCCGCTTCACGTCAAACGGTTTAGGAAGCCGCGATGGAAAAAAAGTACGTGCGAAAGGACCAGTCGAAAAAAGGGCGACCTCAAACCGATATCAGTTCGAACTTCGGCCCTCGTCTCCGCTGTCTGGCTGTATCAAAGCTGTAAACTTTAGCCGTGACGACCGGCTTTCCTGTAGGAATGTATATTCCGTACGACGCTTCGTTGCGCCTGTCTCGCGCCAAATAATGCATGAGTGCATCCATTGAAAAAAGCGGGAGCAGTCTTACCACGAATGCAGCAGGGGAAGAAAAAGCAAAATGTGTTGTGGCTCGGCTCGAGGCGATTTTTGTCTACCTTTGAAGCGACGGATTTCCTGAAGCCATGGGTGGACACGGCCATCACGAACCTCACATCCCGAACTACCAGGTGTACAATGACTACAAGCAGTTGCCTGATCTCGATCGGCATGAGAAGCGTCTCGCGAGACTGGGTTTGAAAGATCCTTGGATCCGGTATGTTTTTATATAAATCAAAACGAAGTGCACAGTTTTTGATGGCATTTATTATTACAGGAACTATGCTTACCTCTTCCGCAAGCCTTACACCGTTGGACAATGGGCGCATCTCAAATATGTAAGTGCATTTATGTTTTCTCGATCAGTTTATTATACCGCACGTAGCGTTGCTCAAAATGCCGTGATCCGACTAAAAAACGTTAAAGTGATTGCATTAAGCTACCCAAAAAAGATGCATGTTTATGTCATGTATCTTTTTGGCGGTTGGTTGTTATCTTTTTCTAAATCGTTTACTACGAAGTTGTTATTAACAGTTTTTTATTTCCACTTTTTTCAGCTCATGAGCTGGGGCATGAAGCCCGGTATCGCCGCCGCTGCCGTCCTCATCACGATCGAAGAAGCCTACTCCTACGCCAAGCACGGCCATACCAGCTGGTCCGGTGGTCATTAAGTCTGACAACTTCCTTTCCAACCTGTATAGGACCCCTGTTTTGACCGTCATCCGGCTCACCATAGTATATTGTAAAGATACCTTGATTCATTGTTCCGCAGTTTTTAGTAGTCACGTTTATCGTGTCAATGTGAGTCTGAGCTTGTATCAACTTTTCTCATTCTCATGTTCACCGATAGCTCTCATTTTTTGACCGCCAAATTGCGGAGGAATAAAAAATCGAAATAATAAAGATAGGTGTTTTGAGCGAGCTGTGATCTCCGTGTTCACATCTTTGTTCACGGTTGGTTAATGTCATGGTACCGGTGAATGGTGACCAGGTTTTCTTCCGAGAAAAGTGAAAATAAAACTTTTTCCCCTGGGGGTCCGGTTTTGGCGACCGCGGATGGCTGTCAGCTTCCGAATTGAGGTCACGCTGGAGAGAGTTTGGGGTTGCGTTTCGGATGTGACATGACTCCGGAAAAAGCAAGGCAAGCAGCATCAGCATCGATCTGAGCGTGGCAGAACGGTTGGGTCCGGACTGTTTGGTTTGGATTTGAGTGCAATGGCAGGAAGCCATTGGGTTATTCTTTTATTTGCGGTAAGCAGTTTTAGCTTTATAGATGGACAGCAGAATGGGCTAAACACAGGTCTGTTTTTGGTGAAGTTATCAATTTAATGTAAAAAAAGTTTCAGGCGAAACAATACAAAACTCCGGAAAGCTCCTTCAAGACATCATGGAAATGTTCGCACCCTCGGCACAAGATCGCCAATCCAATGATGGCCCTATTTCTCGCCTTTCAAGTATGATTCCTCCATTTGGGTTGAATCGAAAGCTCGAATCGGCTCCAGAATCCGAGCAAAGACAATCAGAAACATTTGCTTCATCCATCTCGTCCATGCTTCTCCCACCCCGTCGAACTCCCCCATCCCCACGGCATCCGTTGGCACCCTCCGTCGACCCTGATGAGTCTTCACGTCCGTCGCAATGGTCAGCCATAGCCAAAGACGTCATGGGCCTATTCGCACCCCAAACGACGACAACAACGACCACACAGGCTCCAATCCCACGACCTATGGGCATGGAAATGTTGAATCCAAAGTTTTATCAACAGGTCTGCTTTTCTGATCTTTCCCCTCATCAAATGACATCCTCGCCAGTTTTCATTCATAAACAACCCCTCCATTCCCCTAATATTCTTAAAAGCGATCTTGCAGCTAATCCCAGATTGGATGCAACCGTTAAATCCGTTCCACCGCCCCGAACAACAACAAATGTCTCAAGACGGACCACGTCGACCATCGATGATGGCAGCCTTGCCTTTCATGCCCAACTTGATCCCCCAGAATATGGCGCCCACCCAGGTCGACACCGGCGATCAAACCTTCGATCGGCTGGTCGTTCGTGAAAAGGAGGGGACTTCTGAAGGCCCCCTGGGATCTTTACTCGGCGGAAAATTCAATGAGCGAGGTTTGTTGCAATCTTCTTATTAACTTTTGAGCCGACTAACGCGTTCTTTCGCTCAGTTTTTTTTATCCGTTCCCGAAGATGAAGAATGCGTTAACCTTTTACGTTGAGAAAGGATTTCCAAAAGCCGATTTCTAACTGTTTACTCAACAAAGTCCCTAAATCTTTCCTCATTGAAACATTACTTTATTAATACCTATGTTTGTGTTGTGTTTTGTTTATCTTTTGACATTCTTTGCGTTGTAATGCGCTCACTCTGGCACGTACATACGTTTTTTTGAATGGACTGGATTACTGTAATTTGGGGAAAACATTCCTGATGCGGATGTTTTCTTTGTTTTTGCATGTTAGACTCACGTCATTTGTTAACATACATCACAATTGCTTTCAAATGCCATTTGGTTTGAGTTTAGACGACATTTCGTATCAGTTTTCACGTTCATCCTATTACAGGAATCCAATGGACCGACGGCAACCTAAAATTAGTAAACAAAAAAGGCAATGATCTGTTTGGATCCCCCGTGGCTGTCCATGACCGCTCCATTGACATCCCCGTTCAGCGATGGTTCGACATTGCCAACAACCTTGTCAGCGCATACTCCGACCCTAAAACGCCTCTTTTTGATAGACTTTAAAGCTAACTTTTTGTCAAAGATGATGATGTTTTTAAGCTCGTTAATAAGTAATGAAAATGAGAAAAAAAAAAAAGAAAAAAAAAAAAAAAAAAAAAAAAAAAAATGCACTTTTCCCACTATCCGGACCCAAAATCGACAGATGTAGATATTTAATTGTTTGTTATTGTTCAAAAAAAAAAAAAAAAAATTTTTTTTTTTTTAGAAGACTTTCCAGTTTAATGATAAAGATGTAGCACATATCATTTAAAACTAAAATTATGTTCATTATGTTCTAATACAGTAATTGGAAAGAAATTTAAATGTTAGAGTACAGACGACATTTAAATTTTGAATACAATTTTGTACTTTTAAACTATGCGATAAAGATAAGGGGCTCCTTTGTAGTGTGTTTCGGCATCGGCATTAACTATTCTGTAGACTCGTTAGCACTTGCTTGGTTAGTAGCCAATAGACCCAGGTGTAGTTTGGGGCCAAGGTGCACCATGGCTTTTGGTGGGGGGGGGGGGGGGGGGGTTTGCAGAAATGTGGCACTTTTGGTGTGTTTTGGCATAGTTTACTCGATCTTTGTGTAAAGAAGTTTGAGGGATAGGATGGCAAGTTTTGATAAATAACAATTTCGGAATACGTCACTCCGCATGTTTTGCAAGCTTTAGTATAGCCTGTATGCGAAATCTTTGCATAACCGAAAGTGATGTTTGGAAAGGTTCAGATGTACATATAAATACAAATAATGAAAACAGTTAGATAAGTATCAACAAATTTAGTACGGATTCCGTTTATTCGATTGTATTTATTGCTAAATCAACTTGCTGCAAACTAACTGTAAGTGACAATTTACACATGCGAAATTAAGATAAAAACTTTATTACAAACAATCTCAACATCGTCGCGAATCATCATCCTCCGATCGATCGACAAAGGCTCGACACGAGCGACCATTGGGCGCCGGCACTTCGTTTCCTGAGGCGATTACACAGGGAATTAAAGGATGACATTGCACTGTCGACATCGAGGTCGTCATCGTAAAAATAGCGCCGAGTTCTTTGTTGTGGGGCATCTCTGCTCGCCGGTGGCGTGTGACTACTCGTTTCAGCCTCTGCTGTTGTTGACAATGATGTTGATGGTAGTGGTAGTGGCCGTGCCATTCGTGGAATGTTGTTATCGTCTGTCAGGGTTAGCGTTTTGTACGTGTTGGGAAGTAACAGTGAAGATGAGTGTGCAGAAGAAGAAGATTTGATGTTATGGCTGAGGAGATACGGTGGTATGCGGAAGCTGGCTACGACTAAACACGATCCGGAAAGCAGTAGGAATAGGAAAGCGGAATATGGCGAAATCATTGATGGCACAGATATGGCGGGCATCTGAAAAGTACTGTTTACTTAGAAGCATACAGTTTTTTTGCTCATATATCGTAACAACCACGAAATTCAACCAAAAACACGTCCAAAAGGGTCACAAACATAACAAATCTTAAAAAATAACCAGTAATAACTTTCCAATTTCACGGGTTGGGTTGGAAGTAATTACAAAAACCGCCCATGTAGGCCAAAATTTGTACTTTAGATTTCAAAATACCATATTAGCAAAAAAAAGCACGGCTAAGAACAGGTTTTTTACGGATCAGATTACGTACAGTACGGTTCCAAGAAATCTTTAATTCATAAGAGTTCATAACACATGATGGGTGTCATGGTGCATGTTGTGATAACATGCATCATCATCATAATAAGCACAGCACAACACTATTATAGCACATGTGAACTGAATAGTTTCAATAATTTCAACACGCATGAAATGTATACTTTTTCGCGTTGTTAGGCCGCGAGAGGGGTCTGAAAACTATAATTGTACACAATTACGATGTACCACCCTTTCCGGTGCGTAGGAATAATGATAAGTAATCATTAAGTTCGACAAAACTTAACAGACGCGTTCATCACTACATATGGGAGGGTAAGTTGTAAAACAATTATGATTTGAGGGTTGTACTTTTTTCAAACTACACAAATTTGGCTAAAAAACCACAAAAAAGACAGTTTTCATCTAAAAAAAGGGCGTTAGACAATGTTGTAATGAAAATTTTACAAGTTTGGCGACAGTTTTTACCAAAAAATATATTAACCATTGTTAAAACCTAAATTTTACACCTAATATTGCCATCTATTACGGTACTTTGGCCAAAAAAAAGTCATCAAAGATGCATACTGTGTCTGATAAAAGAATGACACTCAATACAAACTCGACACACATTTACATTTAGAAGTGCAAAGCCATACAAAGGTCACTAAAAACAGCAGGACTGCAGCTTTTGCATGCCGACTGCCACGGTGTAGTTTCAAAAAGCAATTTATGTTATAACTGGGTACATTTTGTACTTGTTCCCGATGTCATAATTTTCGAACAAAAGTATGCACTTTACTGTCAAAAATTACTTTTTATTACCTTTGTTTTCGCATTGTAATGTAACATGTTTAAAATTTAGTTACATTACACCGTTTCCATGCCCAGAAATATCTTTCATACCCGAATAATGAGCAGTTATCACACTTACACCATGTTCGCTTGTTGGTCACTAAGCCAAAAAGTGAGGGAGGCAAATCAAATTTAGAAACGAAATTGTACTGCCGAATCGTATCTACGTGCCCCGTGAAACATGTAGATAATGACTGAGGAATGTGGTTAACTACATGTTTCATCGTTTTAAAATGGTGGATTATTGGTTAAGCATGAAATTTGAGTTTTCAGTGCTACATTCATTCAAGAATTTGGACGGCGATTACGGTAATTACGCAAAAAGAACAAAAAATGCAGCTCATTTTGGATTGGATTGGGTTTGAGTTGGGCTACGGGTACAATTTGAGTGTGTTAGGAAGGGGGATAAGTGCGTTTGGTTTGTTACGTGCGGGGATATCCAGATTTAAGGAAAGGTTGAATACATTAGGTAAAAATGGAGACATTTATACTTACAGTTGCATTTGCATTCAAGATTTGCGGAGGGAAAATGTAAAAAAACGTACAGGAGTGTGAAATTTAAAAAATTTTGACTTCAAATTTTACATTTTTACATTAGCGAAAAAGGATTGAACCTTATACAGCAGAATGGTCAGATCGACTTATATACATATGTTATCACCCACGACATGGCACACACCCTCCAACAGATTGAAAGTGCAGAGATTGTATTTGGTCAAATTTAGGAAAAAGGAAGATGATGAAAACTTACGCACGTGCGAAATTCCAACCATAGCACATCCATTCTGTAACTGAAAAAGAGCACGTACTTCCGTTGATTAATAAATAAACTGTAAGTATACCCAAACCAGGACCAGGACCACGGCCAAAGCCACGACCCCCGATGCCCTGGCATATATAGTCTACATAGTCATAAGAACCATTAACATGTAATTGGACCTGGTAGACCTTGGCTAATATACTATATGAAAATTAAAAAAAGATTATACAAGATAAATCGGTTTTATGGTTCTTAGTTCGGCATTGTAACTTTTTTGTTTCACGGAAGGTGAGTTATCAGATTATTGGAGGCCGAGACAATGTTATCATCATCTATGGAGAGAATAGATTGAGAAAAAAGAAAAGGTGTGCAAAAAAGGTAAAAAGGGAAACTAATCTGTGCTTTGTTATACGAATACTAGTCCTAAATATATAGGAAATTGAAAGCGAAGCGGGTGGGAGTTGTTTGATTTGATTTTGGACGCCTATTTTTGGCATTGGTGGCCTCGTTTATTACACACTTTTTTCTAATTTTTACGTAGGATTTTATAAATACATGTAGTTAAAGTTGATAACCTGATAAGCATCAGAATTGCACCTGGATTCAATTACGTTTTTGATAAGGATGGAAAAGTGTGTCAACAATTTGGGGGGTTACGGTAGGTGGAATATTAGAAAAATTTGATTGAATGATATGATCACAATGTACAGACAAACAGATTTGGAAGCTTTTGTGGTAGAATAAGATTAGAATTTGCCCGTAATAGTGTTAGCCCAAACAAAGATGGCACCCAAATAGCCTGCAAAAATGAAGCGTCTTCCACAAAAAGCAAATGAACGGCGGATGAAAAAGACATTTGTCATGTCATCATAAAAGCCATGCATCTCTAAACGACTGTGGTTGATTCTGGGAGATGTCATGATGTATACTCAGTGGAATGAGAAGAACAAAGAACGCAAAGCTGGCTGCAATTTTGTTATTATGATGCCATGGCACTCGATATCGACGCTTTGACAATGGTCTTCCTTATTACTTATACATACATGGGATGGGTTTCGGTTGAAACTATTGTTTGGAGAATGCAAACATGCAAAACGCTAAATTTAGACAAGACAGAAATCTTACAGTTTTCAAAAAGGTAAACACGGGTAATTTGACGGTCTAGACAGCTCATAACGACTGACAGATCAACATATTTTCGATTTTGAACTGAATGTGAATGTGTCTCGAGATGAATAATTTAGAAGTGCTTGACTAACCTTTCAGACTCGGTAACAGCTGTTTTGCGATCAAAAATATCGTTACAGTCATTGGTAATTACAATTTGACGCACCGATCTTTTTTGGGAAGGCAAGGGCAAGGGTAAAAGCACACAAGGGCACTGATTCACCTGCAGGGGATATTTGTCTTTACAGTTTATTGCGAAAGGTTGAATTGAGTTTGTAAAAACAAAAGTTGTAAAAGTTTGTTTGCAGACTGTCTATGTTTCTTATGAATCATCACATGTAATACTGTGTTAGTCACGCGATTGTAACGGTTATGAAAGATGCCGATTCATACACAGTCTAAGAAGTTTTCGCAGTTTATTTTCGGGGTGAGACATTTTTTGGGGCCGGCGCATAAACATGATTTTTACACTAGTGTACACGTGCACATTTTCCAAAAATGCAACATTTCTAAAATGTACTTCGCGGTATAGAATGAAAGCACGGTTTAGAAAAACAATACTGCACATGTGTCTGATGCACCTTTAATGGCCGTGTTTGCCCTTTCGTGGTAAGACATATTTGGGGGCCGACACAAAAACATAAATCTTACACTAGTGTACGCGTGCACGTTTTGCAAAAATGCAACATTTCTAAAATATCTTTAGCATAGTCCACTCAGTTTTATAAACAACAATACAGAACAGTAAAAATGTGTTATTTTTACTTTTAAAGTCTTAATGGTAATTCTTATATAAACAATTCCTCCCTACTTAAGGCCCAGATAAACTTCCTAATCATAAAGTTCATCCCCGTATTTGTATCGTTTTCATCCTGCCTATATTAAGCTGCTTTTGGTTTATAAATAACTCTGACATAAACTGATCCAAAGTCAATTTCAACTTTCAATACGTTTTCCAAAAGCTGCGTCAGAGTTGTGTGCTGAGATGGTAATACGCCAAGATTATTCAAACCAAAGTGCAATGTATACCCAAATGCATGTACAATCTCAGATATAATGCATTTATTTACGTAATGATTTACTATAACATCACATAGACCTGCGTAGGAGTCATCAAACATATCAAAGAGAATGTATGGGCATATGTATGGGGACAAAAATTGGTTTATGATGGCATTTTTACAATCTATAATAAACAAGTAAAAGTTATTTTGGAACAATTTTTTTTTCTGCAAAAGTACCTGTTGGTTGAAAATACTATGACCATTAGTCGCTTTTATGGTTTCATGGTCATGGCAATTTCCTTCAATTATACTGTGTGTCTTTTTTTGCACTGTCATGTTTTCACTCACCGTGACTTACGTCAGAAAACATGTTCTTTCGGGCCCAGTCGGGGGTAAAGAAATAAGCGCCTTGCCAGGTGCCTTCCGCCAACAAAAACTGGTCAATGCCCATGCCATGGCAGTCAATAGTGCCATGGGGGCATTCTTACGGCACTGATTCTTAGTGCACAGCGCAACCTGCGTGCCAAACCGGCTAAACATGCATGCTAACCTAACCCTGGACGCCGTCTACAGTCCGGATGCCGAATTCGTCCTTCACGTTGGATTAACAGTCGCTTGCATTGTGACAGCCATCGTGTTACCCGCATTTTTGTATGTTGTGCTAAATTGTACCAGCAGGCGGATTACGAGCTTTAAACGGCATATTTTGATACACACGGTTGTTGCGACGGCTTTTTTGATTATTTTAAACATACTAAAGCCTTATATATTTTTGCCATTGTTTGTGATCTATCCAGTTGGGTTGCTGCCGTTCTATAACTCTACGCAAACATTAGTATTTTTGGCTATGGTCATTTGGCTCACTGTGACCTTATTCGATTTGACAATGGCACAGCTACTTTATCGATTTATCAGTCTCCGAGTTGAAGAACGGCGCTTAACTACGGTATTGCCTGGGTACGGTCTACTCGCCTTTTCAAATGTTGTCTTCACTTTCTTCTTCGTCGTTTGTATTGATGACGCTACAATCCCCCCAGATCGGGTGCCATCATTTCTACGATATGCCGTCCCCGACATCACTGAATTGCTGGATAAAACTTCCGCGTCCGGCATTCTTGCCTGTGATTCGGAACTCACTCAAATGATGGCATTTACCCCCTTTTTGACGGGATTATTTGTCGGATCTCGGGTCATCACTTTCGGGTCACTGATGGCACTCAATATCAAGGCGAATAAAAGTCTCGCGGCTTCATCGAATGCGAATTCGTTGCCATTGTATAATGACATGTTCCGTACAACCCTTTTTTGTATGTTGGGACTGTTTTTGCTGTGCGCAATTCCGACTAGTCTGGCATTTGTGGTCGGTTTTCAATGGGGGTTTCGACGAACACACTTATTAGTCGTTGCTTTCCTTGTTGGAATGGCATTTTACCCCATGTACTCCATGATTGTTATTGTATGTTGTATTTCACAATATCGAAAACTTGCGGTTAAAAAAGTTATGAGTTTGGTGAAATAAAGTTGAATTTAACATCGTCGAAAAATTTGGACAGTTTTAGAAAAAAACAATGGTAACTTTAACGTGCCGATCGTACCCACATCGTGCCATGGCGGTACGGCACAACGTTTTTTGGTTTTTGGGTACGCAAAACGTACGAACCGCGTACCGGCGTACCGCACTGTACCACAATCTGCCGCATTGTACTGCATCGCATTGTATTGCACCGTACCGGCATACCGACCCGTACCGATACACAGAAATTGACAGTTTTCACCAAAATGCGATCATGTGCCACCACCGATCGTAATATTTCAAAATTTGAGTCCCATCATCTCCTCACTTGCCATGAATCACGTCCAATCTATGCACGTTGCCCCCAGCGACGTCACAGATTACGCTATCGCATTTCTGATGTCATGCACACCCTGTCTGTACACTTTTTATCACCGATCCGTCATCAAACTTTTACACCTATCGTTCTATCATTCTTTATATAAGCCCATGTACCCAATGCTAACATATCAGTCCAACTGTGCTTCAAGTTCAACATGATTCGACTTGCTCTCCTCATTCTTCTCTGTTCTGTGTGTTCAACTTTTGCATTGACATTTGCAGCGTGTACGCCATACTATTCGTTGCCTGGTAATCATACATTACAAGGAACCAAACCAAACTACTGTGAAGAAAACATTCCATGTGCATGTGCCAATGGTCACATCAATGGAACTGTTTTTAAAGCCACAGATTGCCAAAATACGTTGGACACAATTTTGACAAACTATTTTGATGGTCAATATGATATAAAGATTGACTTGAATGATGTGTGCAGAGTAAGTGCGATCGACAGTGGTGGACAGTTTTGTTGATATATCAATGTTTCAGAAAGTTGGATGTACACAATCGGATGTTCTTACAATAAACTGCAATTCTGGTTCAGCAACATGCCCTAATTATGATTGTACTGGTTCGGCATCAACCGCTATGGCCAGTATTTTCATAATGATTTTGAGTTGTGTGTTCCTGCAATGATTTTGATCCTTTTTGATCTATGAACAATGGAGTAATAAAACGTTATCTCAATTTGACTTTGACCCTAGCGTTATAATCCGGTTCTCAAAATCCCTAGAGTTATCAAAATTGAGTCTTAGAATCAAACAATATTTACCTTTTTGATTGATTGAAATCTCCACAATTCTAATTACGGAAAAGTTTTAATGAAGTGCATGTGACAGCTCAATATTGTTTTTACTGTGATTCATCAAACGTGCGTAATATTGACGATTCAGCGGATGCCAGAAATCAAATTTTGATTTGATCAAGGCACGCGCGCACACAACTGACAGTTTGGGGGAGCTTTCTACTTCTTTTTGCAAAGGAGGACTTCTCAGCTCTCATCCAGGTGGTACAAATTGTACTTTTGTTAATAAACATGCTAATGTTGCACTAAAGCACGTACAAATCTAGATTATTTAGTGATAATAGCAAAGTTTTGTTTGTTTTTTTGATAAGAAAAGTCCGGTTTTACTCCGAGTTCTTTATTTTGTTCAACACCGTTTCTAGCAGTTATTTGATGTGTTTGAATAATTTTTTTAACGAAGCTATACATATATCGTGATGTTGTCTAATCGAAGCCTATCCAACTTTATTCTGTGCCGATAACAGTTTCTGATTCCGGACTAGCACCCACCTACGCCGAAATTTAATAAATTTTTTGACTGAGTGAATCACATGCTTATCTCAAAGAATATGCGATGTCGGGTTGCTTGTAGCTTTGATAATTCAGCGAAGATTATATAAATATCATGAGAATTGAGACCTTGTTTTTGTTTTCAATACCGGACATTGTTTTCAAGGCCCAGGTTTACATACGTGATATTCGAAAAACCTGTGCTTTTGATCGTAGTTTCGTTCTTTTGTTTTTTATATGCTTTTTCAAGTGTACATCGGGATCACAGCGTGCATTGTCTAAACATCGTGTTCGACGTTGATCAAGTAGGGAATCACTTCAAGATTCGGTAAAAACTACAAATTTTATGCTTTTCAAAGAACACCGTTCATTTTTTGAAAGTGATTTTTCAAAAACTGCTGCGAGGAAACAGTTTAAAGTTCAAGATAACCATGTAATCAGTGATGATAACACCGATTACAATCACGTATGATAAAACACGAACAAAGTTATTGCTGAAGTGAAACAGAAACAGTCGATTACAAAAAAAACTATGCGGTGGCCAGTTTTTCCAAAACCCCAGTTCCAACCAGTATGCATGTAGTGATACAGATCATCCAACCATTTCTAACCCCTCAACAAAGCTTACCCAAGGTTGCCCAGAGTCAAGTATGTGAACTTTTCCTCGTCATGCAACCCCTCCACAGATAAGCTACCCCATTTTTCACAGTTTTCGCGGGTTTTCGCACGTGACAAAAGTATTGTTTAGCTTTGCGTGTTCCAATTGTCCCCCCGCTCCGCATTGAGTTATCGCATTGTTACGTGTCGTTTTCCGTGCCTATTATTAACAAATTGTGGTTTTTGCTGTTCTCGCCCCTATCGAACAGTCCTGTTCTCAGTGTCCGTGTCCGTGGTCGTGGTAGTAGTAGTACCAACAAGTCGTTATTCGTCGTCATTTTCTGTTTGTGCAAGTGGTGTCGAGCCTCGAGCCACTATGTAAAGAGTACAGAAGTGTAGTACCATCGAGATCAGAGGGGGCTAAAACGCGTTTTCTGGTAGAATCAAAAACCTTGGGACATTCAGAATTTCAAAATCATTTTATTTTACTCAAAATTGGTAAAGAGACTAATTTTGAGGTGTAGATAACGAATTTACATACGATTTTGAGATTCCGTGCCTTCAGAATCCGTTAGGCTCCAGAATCCGTCTCATAGAATCCGTAAAATCGAATCCTATCATGAGCTATATCAATCGATTGCCCACATCAAGACGATCATTTTGATAATACATGATGTTGTAGGTTAAATGTCTCTAAAAAAAGTTATGATGCGCGAAAGTCGAAAAAAACGACAAGATAGCCTTTAGCGGCATCTAGCAGAAAAAATCAAGTATTGTACAGTACTTTTTATTATTGATAATCATAGAGAGATAGGTGTGGAAAAATTCCACCATACATGCCATCGTTGGCTAGGCGCAGGTAATTGGTGAAAAGTGGCAAAAACTATTTGCCGATATCAGTTATTTACAAATATTTTTGTAATACCATTGAAGTTACACTTTTCGTCTTGCTGTAATGTAGATGTCGATGACATCTTTAAGTTCCGAAAACTAAAACCGTCTAACTTAAAATGTTGCCGATTTGTTTACAATTAAACGCTCCCATCTTAAAAACATTTTGCGCCCACGGTCAACCAGGTCCGATCAAGGCTGATATCCGGGAATACAAGGGTTCGAACCTTTTGGCAAGTTTTATTTTTTCCATCATTAATGCCGTTGATGACATTAAACCTAAGATGCTACATGGTGCCATATGTGATAAAATGCCATAAAAAACAGTTTTAAAAAATAGTTAAAATTTTTATTAAATTTGTAAATAAATCAATATTCTCTAAAGTTAAACGGTTTTTATTTTCGAAACCGGAAGGTATTAATACTATCTACATTACAGCAAGACGAAAAGTGTAACTTCAATGGTATTACAAAAATATTTGTAAATAACTGATATCGGCAAATAGTTTTTGCCACTTTTCACCAATTACCTGCGCCTAGCCAACGATGGCATGTATGGTGGAATTTTTCCACACCTATCTCTCTATGATTATCAATAATAAAAAGTACTGTACAATACTTGATTTTTTCTGCTAGATGCCGCTAAAGGCTATCTTGTCGTTTTTTTCGACTTTCGCGCATCATAACTTTTTTTAGAGACATTTAACCTACAACATCATGTATTATCAAAATGATCGTCTTGATGTGGGCAATCGATTGATATAGCTCATGATAGGATTCGATTTTACGGATTCTATGAGACGGATTCTGGAGCCTAACGGATTCTGAAGGCACGGAATCTCAAAATCGTATGTAAATTCGTTATCTACACCTCAAAATTAGTCTCTTTACCAATTTTGAGTAAAATAAAATGATTTTGAAATTCTGAATGTCCCAAGGTTTTTGATTCTACCAGAAAACGCGTTCTAAAGCGTGTCTAGACCGGGGGAATACCCTCGGTTTTAGTGACGTGGGGCTTGTTCGAGGGATTTGGGGTTGGATTTTGATTTGAAATATTGAAATTTCGCAAGCTGAGTACAGTTTAAGTACCAAAAAGTTTGTCATGAACTACGATGAAAGCAATTTATCGATTACTTTTATCCCATTTTGTCCCCCCTGCCATCCCCCATCCATTGTTTGTCCCATTGCTCCACCCTCTATTTCCTCCTTCCCACGAGCGAGACCATGTGCCAATAAGGATCTAAATATTTGGGGCCCCCCAAAAAGTCGTAGTCTGCTTCGAACAAACCCAAATAAAGAGAATGTTGAATGTGACTTTTTTTGATACATAGCGTTTTGTTTACTTTGAGGTCTCTTTTTACGGCATCAATTCACTGTTTTATTTATCAATTTTGCATATTCATTGATAAAACTTTCAAAACTTTTAGTCCCAGTGCCTTCGATTAGACAGCAAAATGGACCTAACCAGCGACAAGTTAGAGGAATTCCGTCAGGTGTTTAAAATGTTCGATAAAAACGGCGATGGTCGGGTGACAGCCGAGGAATTAGGCTCAGTTATGCAGACCTGGGGGCAAGCGCCGACTCGAGACGAGCTTATGGACATGATAAATGAGATGGACCAGGATGGTGAGTCTTTACAGCGTATATTTTGTCGCGAAATTGATATTCTATTTCATTTTTCTGCTGTTTATCAATGTCAATGACTCATGTTAGCCTTAGTCTTAACTTTATTTTGCTCAAAGTCAATATTTTTGTGTTATAACATTACGCACCCATGCCCATGTCCCCCCTAATAGCCTCCAAATGCATTTCTTGATGCCCTTCCCCGCCCGAACAATGCCAATGCCAACAACGACACAAATGTTGATGCACTTACATTAGAGTTAAGACAATTATGAAATCCCCCGAGAATGATTCAATCAAAAAAGGCGCCTTTCTCCTTTTTCGACCCCTGTTTGTATGTTTTTTCGAGAAACACTTCCGTCTCAATGACGTGATAATCCTTCCCGACTTTATTTGAACTATTTCTTTCAAACATCTGCATCTGTTTTTTGTCTGTTTTGGTCGAGCCATAATTGCATTTTGATGGCAGCAAAAGTCACTGACGAACAGAGCATAGAGCAAGCCTTATCAAATTTACCTGCTGACATGGGCCATGGCATAAAAAGTTTTTGTGTAAACACGAAAATAACTCCATAGCTAAGACGTAACAGTTTTTTGACATCTAATTTGCCATGTCGATCAATTTTTAGGCAATGGCACCGTCGAGCTAAACGAATTTGTGTCAATGATGAGTAAAAAGATGAAACAAAGCGAAGACGACCGCGAATTGAAGGAAGCCTTTCAAGTCTTTGATACTGATCGCGATGGGTATATCACAGCGCCCGAGTTGGGTGTCATCATGCGGAATTTGGGTGAAAATTTGAGTGAGAAAGAGATTTCGGAGATGATTCATGAAGCTGATCTGGATGGCGATGGCAAAGTAAACTTCGAAGGCAAGCGATGCATATCAGTTTTGATTGAGTTTAAGTTGGGATTTTCAGAATTTGTGGCTATGATGAATCAGTGAGCACAGAAATCAGTTATCTTTTTATATCTTTTAATGTTTTATTGATTTGATTGTAATGCTGAAAATACAGTTTTACGGGTCTAGACAAGAATCCCAAGAAATGTTATACTTTATAAAATGCACTTCCTGAAACGTTGACTTCGAAAATCATTACTCGAATTGGAGTAATTGGGCAACTGGTGTTACAGCTGATAAGGCAAAGAAAGTTGTACAGTTTATGTTGAATGCCTAATCAGATTTTATGAATACTTGTCATAAACTTTTGTACTGCAGTTGCTGAAGTTTGACCGGGCAAATGTAACCTGTTTAGCTGCCTTATTTGACCCTTTTGAGCTTATTAGTATGGGCTACAGAACACCGTCTTGCAAACTCAGTTAAGTTTTCATGTCAGTTTTTTTTCGTTCCATGTACCAATAACGTAAAGCCCATTCGTTCCACAAAAAGCTATAATTTTTTAAATTTTATAGGCATCATTTTATTTTCAAAGTTTTGCAAAAGCATATTTAGCAATTCCCGCAATCATGTACGTGTACATAGAACGTTCAATGCTTACAAAAATACACGTAATTCTATCCAGGTGACTTTTGTCACGGAACTTTTTCACCTCGTTACCACCTTGCGGAATAAATCTGGAAGTACGTGTCGGTTTCCTTGGCTACTTTTTGCCGGGCTGCATCTGATGCTGATTCTTGAGGTATCACTTGTTTTTTCTGACAACACCTGGGTACTGCATTGATGGGACGGACGTTGTACCAATATAAAAGGATGCCGTACATCGTCGTGTACACTGGCATAGTGGTGAGGGCGGAGAACTCCTTCAAAAGATAGGTTAGACTTCAGTAGTTTGGAAAAACAGTTTTGCAAACCTTCCACACGCTAAACTGCTCCGTGGTTTCAACAAATCTCATTGAAACGGGTATCCACAGAATCAAACTGCTTTGGGTATTTAGGTAGCAAAAACAACTGCTTGCGGGTATGGCGATTTTGGCAGTCCTAAGAATTTCGTTGAGCTGGAAGCGATGCGATAAGGAATGTTGATGGAATTCATTTCGGAAGAGTTTTCTAAAACAAAGTGTGAGCAGTGATGACAGATACGTTTTTTATGCTTACTTGACGTGGTACTTGCAGTAAAAATGCAACGGAAGGTCAATACACAAACAAGTGAATGGCACCAGAAATTCACGATTAATCAAATCAATAACTGTAGCGTGGAAGTAGGATCGAGAAAACGAGCTGCAGTATACAGTGGGCCTGTTCACGGCGACTTCTTCCACTTTCCAATAAAAATAAACACCCCCGTATATCCACTAAAAATCGTACAGTTAGATATATTGAACACAACGAATACAGTTTACCGTCAGCAAGTTAACAAGAATTACAATTTTCGGATAAGTCCACGTTTCATACCGTGAACTGGCAAATAGTGCAATCATGCGTTCAACAGTTATGATTGGTATCGTATACATTACAACTACATACCCCCACGAGTGTAATCCGGAATACATATTACAGAAATCAGTTGTGTCAAGAAAACCACACGAGTTCGTAAATATTACTGCTCGAACAAGGTATCGAATGCATCGAAAGGCAGTAAATGCTGCGCGCACTAATAAGGCCACAGAAATACTGAACAGGGAGATTCGAAGATTGACGTGTAAAAGCTTAAAGCCGTTAGAGTAATCAACATCAGTTTTCATTCAAAAAACATAAATACAACATACCTGTGTGCGACAAACACTTTTGGCACCGATAGCGCAAAACACAGCTGCGACAAGATCGAACAAAAGCGTTAGGCAGAATACCACAATAAGCCAAACATTAGTGTAAACTTCTTTGGCCTCTATGCATAATGGATTGTTTAATGATAAGTTGAAATCCATTTCGTTACCACGTCACAAATTATGAACTAAAGTTGATGAAGGTTTTGAAAAACCATTTTTAGGTGAAAATGTTTGTAGTAACATGAGTATGACTGAAATGTAAGGTGACAAAGCAGCAGGTTTCTGCATAATTGGAACTACGCCCCTTTACCATTAGGTTCAGCACAGGATTGCTGACTGAGGTCAATACATCTAGTGCAAGAAGTCTTGTAATCTAAGTATTCTTAAACTCCACTACGCACACAAATCCCCCTTAGGCGTGACAAGGTGGCTGTTATGTGTCGAACGCCAAGCCCGCGCGCACTTTATTTTGCAAAAGAAGGGAAAAAGTGAGTAGATTCTGAATCCGATTTCGGCATTGGCATTGCTTTTCAGGCCGATTTTCCACTTCATTTATAACCTAGACATGTGGACTGAGTTTTTGGCATAGGGCAAGCATCGCTGAAACGATCGCTGCTAGCTGTAGCGAGCGTGGAAGAAACCGGGTTTTCCGAGGATTCTGAAGCCTGTATCTCGCAAACCCTCTGGCGTTTATATATTTTTTATTTTTCCATAACACTCAGCGTAGGCGATTTAGCAAGTACGTAATGTTTCAATGTTAGGTTAGCCACTTCAAAATTTCAAAAATTTTGAAAACATGCAATTTTGGGTGGTTTTGGCCGGATTAAGCGGAGCTATTTTAGGATTTTCTATTTGAAATAACGAATAGGTATTGTCGAAGTGTTTTGGAGGTCGTTAGTCATTAAGTAAATGATGTTTCAAGATGTTTGAACGAAGCCTGCTTGCTTTGGACTTGTTTGCTGGGATTTTTAAAAATCGTTTTCTTCGGCTCAATCGTTGTCAATTTAATCTTCATACACCTTCAGAATCTTTTAATAACGTTTGTTAACCATTTAAAACAAAAAACCTTAAAATAGCTCCGCTTAATCCGGCCAAAACCACCCAAAATTGCATGTTTTCAAAATTTTTGAAATTTTGAAGTGGCTAACCTAACATTGAAACATTGCGTACTTGCTAAATCGCCTACGCTGAGTGTTATGGGAAAATAAAAAATATATAAACGCCAGAGGGTTTGCGAGATACAGGCTTCAGAATCCTCGGAAAACCCGGTTTCTTCCACGCTCGCTACAGCCAGCAGCGATGGTTTCAGCGATGCTTGCCCTATGCCAAAAACTCAGTCCACATGTCTAGTTTATAAATGAAGTGGAAAATCGGCCTGAAAAGCTATGCCAATGCCGAAATCGGATTCAGAATCCACTCACTTTTTCCCTTCTTTTGCGAAATGAAGTGCGCGCGGGCTTGGCGTTCGACACATAACGTCCACCTCGTCACGCTTGTGTGCGTAGTGAAACTCTAAAACAGGCACCTGGGGAAATAATATTGTGGTTGTGATTCAAACGTTGCACAAGCTTTTTTGCATCTGTTGATACTTTATAAAACTTTGAATGGCGTCTATCATGAAAATACGCATCAAAAGTCATGATTACACATTATCAAGCAAACGTTTTGCAGTTTTTACCCACTACCACCGTGCCGAATAAATTTTAAAATACATATCTGTTTCTTTTGCAACTGTTTCTTGGCCGTTTCCAGAGGCTAAAGGTGTCACTCGTTTTCGCTGACACCATCGGGCCCCTGTGTTGAGAGGGCGAGCGTTGTACCAGTACAAAAGTGTACCATACATCGTGGTGTAAACTGGCATTGTTGTGATCGCGGAGAATTCCTACAAAATGAGATAACGCATGATACAAACTAACCAGTTTTTCAAACCTTCCACAAACTAAATTGTTGCGTAGTTGACACGAACCCCAATGATACAGGTAAAAAGAATAGCAAATTGCTCTGTGTGTTTAGATAACAGAATACAAGGCTCGCTGGTATGGCAATCTTTGCCGTCCTGAGGACTTCATTGAGTTGAAATCGATGTGTTAATGAGTGTTCGTGGAACTCTTTGGTAGAAAGTTTTCTAAAAAACCAAGGTCATATGCGGGGACAGATGCATTCACTGAGCTTACTTGACGTGATATTTGCAAATAAAATGCAGTACAAGATCAACGCACAAGCACGTAAATGGCACTAGAAACTCGCTACTGATCAGATCAATCACTGTAGCATGGAAATAGTTTCGGGAATATGAGCTGCAGTACACTGTGGGGCTGTTCACGGCGCTTTCCATTTTTCGGTAAAAATAAATACCTCCGTATATCCACTGCAAAATTTTGTACTGCATAATATTTTTTTTATAATAAGAAAACAGCATACCGTGAATAAATTAACAAAGGCTACAACTTTGGGGTAAGTCCAAATTTCATAACGCGAACTTGCAAACAGCGCTACCATGCGCTCTATTGTTATAATTGGTATTGTGTACATGACTACCACATACCCCCACGAATGTAGCCCAGCATACATATTACAGAAATCTGTTGTGTCAAGAAAGTCACACGGATTTGTAAATATTACTGCACGCACCAAATATCGAATGCACCGAAAGGCAGTGAATCCTGCTCTTACTAACAATCCAATGCAAACATTAAATAAAGATATTCGAAGATTAATGTGCACAAGCTAAAATTATTGTTAACTTTTTACACTACTTGCAGTTTAAATTTTAAATATGTTACTTACCCGAGTACGATAAACACTTTTGGCACCGATAACGCAAAACACAGCCGCGATAATGTCAAACAAAAGTGTTAGACAAAATAGAACAATCAACCAAACGTTTGTATTGACTTCTTTGGCTTCTATACATAATGGATGGTCTGACGAAAAATTTACAGACATTTTAAACCTTCTACGTAACGTAAAAATGACGACAGCCAAGAATGCGGTTCAAAACCATAATTCGGTGCAGTAAGCGTGAATGTATGAAAAGGAAAAGGTACCAAAGTATAGCGGAATTGCATGAAGCAAAAGGTTCAATACAATTGTATTATAGCTACGCCCCCTATCAATAGTTGTAAAAACGCTAACTGTATTCAATAATGTTCCGGAGCACATTTTATATTGGCAATAAAACTGCACATACGGGAAATGAGGTTGGAAATGATTCAAACGTAACAACTTTTTGTAAAACTGCTTCAACAGTTTATTCAGTTTTTTTTTATTTTTAATGATAAATTTTTCCGACGACAGACAGTTTTTATGTACTCATTACCATCGTGCCGAATAGATTTGGAAGTATAAATCTGTTTCTTTCATAACTCTTTCCTGACTGCTTCCAGACGTTGATGGAGTCACTTGCTTTCGTTGGCAACATCGGAGTACGGCATTGATAGGGCGTACGTTGTACCAGTATAAAAGGATGCCGTACACTGTTGTGTAAATAGGCATTGTCGTGACGGCAGAGAACTCCTAGAAGGTTTATTGTTATGTCTGTTATTGTTATCTTCACAGTTTTTCAAACCTTCCATAAGCTAAATTGTTGCGTAGTTGATACAAATCCCATCGACACAGGTATAAAAACAATTAAATTGCTTTGTGTGTTGAGGTAACAAAACAAACTGCTAGCTGGTATGGCAATTTGAGCAGTCCTGAGAATTTCATTGAGCTGGAAGCGATGGGATAATGAGTGTTCATGGAACTCATTGCGGAAGAGTTTTCTAAAAATCAATGTCATGTGCGTAGACAGATGTTTTCGAAAGACCTACTTGACGTGGTACTTGCAATAAAAATGCAATGCGATGTCAATGCACAGACAAATAAATGGCACCAGAAATTCGCGATTTATCAAGTCAATAATCGTAGCTTGGAAATATGATTGAGTAAATGAGCTGCAGTACACAACTGATCTGTTTGCTATTGTTTCTTCCATTTTGAAGTAGAAACAAACGCCGCCGTATACCCACTGTAAAAAGTCATTGTTATACAAAAAATGTATAAAAAAACAGTTTACCAAAAGCAAATTAATGAAAGTTACAACTTTCGGATAGGTCAAACTTTCATAGCGTGAACTTGCAATCAAAGCTATCAACCGTTCAACTGTTATCAATGGTATTGTGTACGCAACAACGATGTATCCCCAAGAATGTAGTCCTGCTATTGTATTACACGCATCTGTTGTGTCCAGGAAATCACACGTATTTGTAAATATTACTGCGCGCACCAAATACCGAATGCAACGAAAGGCAGTGAAGGCAGCTCTCACTAATAAGGCCACAGCAACACTGAATAGTGATATTCGAAGATTGACGTGTATAAGCTACAACATCATAAGAAACCAATTACAGTTTTCATTTAAAACAACATAAATGCAACATACCTGTGTGCGATAGACACTTTTTGCGCCGATAACGCAAAACACAATCGCGACCAAGTCAAACAGAAGTGTCAAGCAAAACAACACAATCAACCATACATTAGTGTTGACTTCTTTCGACTCTATACATAATGGATCATCGGATGATAGATTTACAGACATCTTTTACCATATACGTTATACCTCTGAGTTTATGTCATAAAAAATGAGCAGATTGATTATTTGGGGCAGTGCAATGTGTGTCGTAGCCTGGATATGGCCGAAACACGTAGAAAAAAGCTGGAGCCAATTAAATTATAACTACGCCCATTTGCTAACAGTTGCAATGTTAAAACACCAAGTGTATTCAACCCTGTCACCAAAGCAATCGAAAATAGTAATAAAGCAACACCTGCGGGAAATAAGATTAGTATGACTCAAGTTTAGTTAGTCCTTGTTGAAAAAAAGCTTAGCTTGCCAGTTTTATAAAACTTTAAATGACAAAATTGTGCGAAAATCAAGTCTTTTATGATTCAACTTAACGTAATCTACAGTTTTTACACATCACCATCGTGCAGAATAGATCTGAAAATACATATCTGTTTCTTTCACGGCCCTTTGCCGACTCGTTGCTGACGTTACAGGTGTAACTCGTTTTCGTTGGCAACATCGGCTTACGGTATCGACTGGTCGGGCGCTGTACCAATATAGCAAAATGCCATAAACTGTTGTGAAAATGGGCATTGTGGTGAGAGCAGAAAATTCCTTCAAAATTATAGGTTGCAAAACGACCAATAGCCAATTTGTGAAAATGTTTACCTTGTACAAACTAAATTCCTGGGTTGAAGAAATTGTACGCAACCAAAGGGGTATGAACAGAATCAAACCACTCTGTGTGTTCAAATAGCAAAATAAACTGCTGGCCGGTATGGCTATCTTGGCCGTCCTGAGAATTTCATTGAGCTGGAAGCGACGCGTTAAGGAATGGACGTGAAATTCTTTGCGGAAGAGTTTACTAAAACAGCAGTTTTGTTTTAACTTTACTCAGTGATGACAGATGTGTTTCATTGACTTACTGGACGAGATGCTTACAAACAAGGTGCATCAAAACATCAATGCATAGACAAACCAGGGGGATCATAAATTCCTGCTTTACTAAATCAATAGGTGAAGCGTTGTAGTAGCTTCTTGAGAATGAGCTGCAGTATATTACGGGCCTGTTCACAGGGCTTTCAGTTGCTTTGTCGTAGAACACGTAACCTCCGTAAATCCACTAAAAAACAAAACTTTATTACAGTTTATAAATAAAAAAGCTTACTGGCAGAAAATTGATGAATGCTACTGTTTTTGGAAAATTCAAAGTTTCATAGCGCGCACTTGCAATCAGGGCTATTGTTCGCTCGGCTGTTATGATCGGTATGACGTACACCACGACAGCATACCCCCATGTGTGTAGACCCGAATAAGTGTTACAGTAATCTGTTGTGTCAAAGAAATCACACGGATTGCTGATAATTACAGCTCGAAACAAGTATCGAAGACATCGAAAGGCAGTAAAGGATGCTCGCACTAACAATGCCAGCGCAAGGTTAAACATTGAAATTCGAAGATTCACGTGTAAGAGCTAAAACTTACAATTATCGCCTCAGTTTTACAAATTGAAATAAGTTTTACCCGCGTGCAGAAGACACTTTTAGCACCGATTGCGCAACTCACAAACGCAACAATATCAAACAAAAGTGTTACACAAAACAGCACAATTAACCAAACATTAGTGTTTACATCTCTGGATTCTAGGCATAATGGATCGTCTGATGATAAGTTTAGGGCCATTTTCGCGGCACCAATCAATTCAGATACCAAAGTTGATGAGATAGCTCAACACCATTATTTGTTGTAGCGCAAACACAGGGGTAACCAAATTACGGCTGACATGTTTGGCAAAACTGACGACAAAAGTCAAAATTTTCTAAACGCCCCTTTCCGAATAATTGCAGTGCAAGAACACTCACTGAATCCGACCTATATTCATAGTTCTCCAAAATAGATGTAAAATTGCACCTGGGCATAGCATAAGGGTCGAATCGGTTCATATTTGTTACCCAACTTGCAAAAAACTTTCCTTGTGATTTTCACGTTCACTAACATGTAAGTTTATAATACTCATAGTACAACAATTATATGACTTTACAATACAGAAAAAAAAACAATGTCTAATGTCTCTTTCATCGATAAGGGGCCGTTCAAAACTTGATTGAAAAATAGATAAATTTTGTGCCCTCTACTCTTTTGAGACGCCAACATAGAGAAAACAGTACTCACAACGCTCATGGCTTCACTTGAGATGTTTTTTCACCCCTGCAGGCTTTGTAAATGCGCATCTCCAACAAATTCCTGTCGTACAAAAAGTAACCTCATGCCAACAACTATCATTACATAGTACACGTTATCACCAAAAGTGTTACCATCGCGATGAGTAGATTTGAAAATAGGTGTCTGTTTCATTCACCGCCCTTTCTTGGATCGTTATTAACGGTGTCACTTGTTTCTTCTTGCAACATTGGCTTACTGTGCTTACTGATTGTGCACTGTACCAATAAAGAAGAATGCCGTAGGTTGTGGAAAAAATTGGCACTCCAGAAATAGCGGAAATTTCCTTAAAGTTATCACGTTGCAAAATAGGCACTAAAAGTACAGCAGTTTACCTTAAACAAACTAAACTCCTGTGTTGATGTAATTACACGCATCCAAAGAGGTATATACAAAATTAAAGTACTAATCGTGTTTAAGACGCAGAATAAACAGCTTGCTGGAATGGCAATCTTGGCAGTTCGTATAATTTCGTTAAGCTGGAAGCGATGGCTTAACGAATGTTGATGAAACTCCATTCGGGAGAGTTTTCTGAAAAAAGCAGGTTTATAGCATACGGCAAAAATGGTGGTTGTACTTAATGGACTTACTTGACAAGACGCTTGCAAACAAGGTGCATCACAACATCAATGCATAGACAAACAAAAGGAATCACATATTGTTGATGTAGTAAATCAAGAGCAGTAGCACTGTAATAGGAACGCGTGAATGAGCTGCAGTACGTTACAAAGCGGTTCTCAGAGGATTCGATAGTATGTTCATATGACGAAAAAGCAGAATAGAACCACTAAAAACTGTAATTAAAGGTATTGTAGACATACATAATGGAAAAACTTACGGTTAGCGAAGTTATGACGCCAACACTTTTGGGATAAGTCCAAGTTTCGTAGCGTGAACTTGCAATCAAGGCTATTGCCCGCTCAGCAGTGATAAGTGGTACCGTGTAAAGAACAGTAAGATATCCCAAAAGCGATAGGGCCGCTGCCAAATTACAGGAACTTGTTGTGTCAAGAAAATCACATGCATCAGTGAATATTACAGCTCGAACCAAATAGCGAATACTTCGGAAAGCAATAAATCCTGCTCTTACTAATAATGCCAAGGAAATATTGAACAACAAAATTCGAAGGTTGATGTGTAGAAGCTAAAAGTTACGATTTGATTTCAACAAAAAGAACAAAAGCTTTACCCGTGTCCGAAAAACACATTTAGCACCGATGGCACAGCTCAAAAATGCAACAATGTCAATCAAAATGGTAAAACAAAATAATGCGAGTAACCAAACATTAGTGTTTACTTCTTTGGATTCTAGGCACAATGGATCATCGGATGATAAATTAGCCAACATTTTGCTACTTAGATAATCAAGACACGTGCCAACAAAATATGTGTGTAACCAAAGTATTGCTAATACCAGGGTTTACCGCCTTCCGGTGCATTTAGGGGTACGTGGTAGTCATTTACACAATACCAATTATAACAATAGAGCGCATGGTAGCGCTGTTTGCAAGTTCGCGTTTAGTTTGTGGAGGGTTCGAAAAACTGTTTCATTCTTGTCACGCATTATCTTATTTTCTAGGAACTTTCCGCCATCACGACAATGCCAGTATACCATGGAGAAAAGTAAATGTACAACGTATTCGCAACCAACGCGCAATTTCTCCGCTCGCGTGCGCTGCGGAACAATGCTTTGGCAAAGCGAGTCAAAGATATATCAACGGGGACAATTGTGGGCAACGTTTGTGTTTTGCGCTGATGTGCGATCCGACCTGACTTAAAGGTCGTTCAGAAATATCATTATTGAAAAGTCGATCACTTTTGTGCCCTCTATTCTTTCAACACAGAAAAATATTACTGATAGCGCTCATGACTGCACTTGAGTTGTTTTTTTCACCCTAAGAAAACGTTGCACATCACAGAAATGGAAGTTTAGATACTCAAACACCGATGTCGCTTTTTGTGCAAATACTCCAAGAAGTTTATTTCGTTAAACATTGCGGTGAGTTAAATGTACTTCCTGCACGGCCCCTTCAACAATAAATACAAACTCCTGTCGCATAAAAGTGAACGAATGCCAATACAGTGTACAAATTATCACGAACACTGTTACCATCGCGACGAATAGATTTGAAAATACACGGCCGTTTCATTCACAGCCCTTTCTTGAGTCGTTATCAACGGTGTTACTTGTTTCTTCTTGCAACATCGGTTTACTGTGCTTACTGACTGTGCACTGTACCAATATAATAAAATGCCGTAAGTTGTTGAAAAAATTGGCACTCCCGAAATGGCAGAAATTTCCTTGAAATTATCACATTGCAAAACAGGTACGCTAACATAAACGGTTTACCTTGAACAAACTAAACTCTTGAGTTGATGTAATTACACGCATCCAAAGAGGTATATACAAAATTAATGTACTAATCGTGTTTAAAACGCAGAATAAACAGCTTGCTGGCATGGCAATTTTGGCAGTTCGTATAATTTCATTAAGCTGGAAGCGATGGCTTAATGAATGTTGATGAAATTCCATTCGGGAGAGTTTTCTGAAAAGCACACTTTTGTAGCCTCCAGCAATGATGGCAGTTGTATTTGATGAACTTACTTGACAAGATGCTTGCAAACAAGGTGCATCACAACATCAATGCACAGACAAACAAGAGGAACCAAATATGGTTGCTGTAGTAAATCAAGAGCAGTAGCACCGTAATAGGAACGCGTGAATGAGCTGCAGTATGTTACAAAGCGATTTACAGGAGATTCGATGGTTTTTTCATAGGCAGTAAAGGCAGAGTAGAACCACTGAAAAAAAACAGTACTTAAAGTTATAAAAGACCTAAAGGCGATGATAGCTTACGGTTAGCGAAGTTATGGCCACTACACTTTTGGGATACATCCAAGTTTCGTAGCGTGAACTTGCAATCAAGGCTATTGTTCGCTCAGCAGTGATAAGTGGTATTGTGTAAAGCACGACGATATATCCCGAGCCGGATAAGGCTGCTACCAGATTACAGGAAGCTGTTGTGTCAAGAAAATCACATGCATTAGTAAACACTACTGCTCGAACTAAATATCGAGTACTTCGAAAAGCGATGAACGCTGCCCTCACTAATAATCCCAAAGAAAGGTTAAACAGTAATATCCGAAGGTTGATGTGTAACAGCTGAAAGGTACAGTAATTGATTTGGCATGATAGAAACGTAAGCCTCATACCCGTGTTCGAAAAACACTCTTAGCACCGATTGCGCAACTCACAAATGCAACAATGTCAATCAAAATAGTAAAACAAAATAAGGCGAGTAACCAAACATTGGTGTTTACTTCCTTTGATTCTAGGCACAATGGATCGTCTAAAGATAAATTAGCTGACATTCTGCATTGCTACTCAGATAGTCAAAACACGTGCCAACAACATGAGTGTAACGTATGTAAGTATTGCTAACACAAGTAGTGAATATGCCGAAACTGGTCATAACGCCCATTTCCCAAATTCCACAGCAACAACGTACAGCGAATCTGAGTTGTAGCCAAGCGTCTCTAAACGTTAAAGTTCACCTGGGTAATAATATAAGGTTTAATTTGTTTCATGATTTCATTGCCAGACCATTATTTTTATTGCTTTTATGTGTTATTCATAGAAACCTAGCAGTGTTACACATAATTAATACGTTCATGTATCAAGTTTAAAACGTTCGATGATGTATTATCCTCTAAACGCTTGAAAAAGTATATCAAATTTTTGCTCAAGTGTCATTTACGAATTCGTGGTAAAACCGTCATCAACTGTCACGAAACCGTTGCAGTTTTTCTTCGAAGTGTTAAATGCGATCCTCCGTTTTATTTAAAAACACCTGTAGTCTTGATTTTACACGTTATCACCAACATAACAACACGTAAAAGTGTAGTGCCATGATCCACATTCACGATCCTATGTTTGCTATTAGTCTTCATTACCACCGTGCCGTATAAATTTGAAAATACATATCCGTTTCTTTGACTGCCTTTTCCGTTGCTGGCACTAATGGCGTCACTTGGTTTTTCTTGCAACATCGATTAACTGTGTTGGCGCACTGTGTACTGTATGAATGTAGTAAAATGCCGTAAACTGTTGTGAAAATTGGCACATTAATAATGGCCGACATTTCCTACAAAAATAACATGTTAAAGAGGATGGTTATTTGCTTGTAAAAGTTTACCTTGAACCAACTAAATTCTTTTGTTGACGAAATTACACGCATCCAAAGCGGTATATACAAAACTAGTGTACTAATTGTGTTTAGAAAACAGAACAAACAGCTTGCTGGAATGGCAATCTTGGCAGTTCTAATTATCTCATTGAGTTGGAAACGGTGCGTTAATGAATGTTGATGGAATTCTTTGCGGAAGTGTTTACTAAAAATAAGTATGTACTTAATTTTTTAGCCGGCAGCAGTTATGGCAGATGTGTTTTATGTGAACTTACTTGACGAGATGCTTGCAAACAAGATGCATCACAACATCAATGCACAAACAAACAAATGGAATTACATATTCCTGCTGGATCAAATCAAAAATAGAGGCACTGTAATGGGAACGCGTGAATGAACTGCAATATGTCACAGGGCTGTTCACAGGGAACTCTATAGATTTGCCGTATGCCGCAAAGGCTCCATAAAGCCACTGAAAAACGTTACTTTTAGTTGTTCTAACCATGGAGAAAGGAAACAGCTTACTGTTAATGACGTTATGGCAGTTACAACTTTTGGATACGTCAAAGTTTCATAGCGCGCACTCGCAATCAGGGCTATCGTTCGCTCAGCAGTGATAAATGGTATCGTGTAAAGCGCAACCACATATCCACCAGCACTAAGCCCCGCTATCAAGTTACATGAATCTGTTGTGTCAAGGAAATCACACGCTTTTGAAAATATTACCGCTCGTGCTAAGTATCGCATAGCTCGGAAGCCAACGAATGATGCCCTTACTAATAATGCCAATGAAAGATTGAACAATAAAATTCGAAGATTCACGTGTAAAAGCTGAAAGTTACCGTAATCGATGCGATTGTATAAAGAGAATAGAGCCTTACCCGTGTCGAAAACACACTTTTAGCCCCGATTGCGCAGCTCACAAACGCCACAATGTCAATCAATAAGGTTATACAAAACAATACGAGTAACCAAACATTAGTATTGACTTCTTCAGATTCAATACATAATGGATCATCGGCTGATAAGTTCGACAACATTTTGCATCATAAGTCAAATATCAAAGCCAAATTGACGACTAAACAACATTATTTGTGACAGAACACAGTTTTGGCTAACCAGATAGTTGACACGTTTCGTGAATATGCCAAAGACAGGGGTAATAACGCCCCATTTCTCAATTACTGTGCAAGAACACTCACTGAATCCTATTTGTAGCCAAAGGTTTCTATAAAAACGAAAGTGCACCTGGGGCATAATGTGAAGTTTGATTTGATTCGCTATTTCATTGCCAGACCGTTATTTTTATTGCTTTTGTGTGTCAGGTATTGAAACCCATCAATATTGCACATAATTTATTTGTTCTAAAGTGAAACAATGCGAACAGTTATACCAGTTAAGCCAACTTAAACACCAATTGAATTACCACCGCGCCGAATAGATCTGAAAGTACACATTAGTTTCTTGCATAGCCCTTTCTTTTGTCGTTGCTGGCACTGAAGGTTTCACTTGTCTTCTTTGGCAACATCCGAATACTGTATGGATCGGCCTCGACGTGTACCAATACAGAATGATGCCATAAATAATCGTGTAAATTGGCATGGCACTCAAGGAAGAAAATTCCTTAAAAATAGCATGTTACAAAACAGGTGCTTTTTTTACCCGCTGTTTACCTTGATTAGGCTAAAATCTTGCGTCGATGTAACCAACCCCGCAGCAACAGGTATATCAATGATCAAACCAGAAGTCATGTTTAAAAAGCAGAACACAAGGCTGGCTGGAATGGCAATTTTGGCAGTCCTGAGAATTTCATTAAGCTGGTAGCGATGGGTTAACGAATGTCGGTGGAATTCGTTGCGGAAGAGTTTTCTAAAAAATATTCAATGTTTTTGTTTGTCTAAAAATAAGTGTCAGGAATAAGCACCGGAAGTAATAAATGTGCGTGTGATGACTTCTCACACTTCACAACAGATGTATTTTATGGAGACTTACTTTACGAGAAACTTGCAAACGAAACGCATTAAAATGTCGATGCAAAGACACGTGGACGGAATTATAAAAGTAGTTGTATTGATTAAATCCAAAAGGTTGGTGTTGTAAATATCGGCGGTAAAAGAGCTGCAGTATGGCACTGGCACATTTTGGATAGTGTAGACGGTTAGTTTTAGGTAGAAAGCGACGCCACCGGCGACCCACTGAAACGGAACCAGTTTTTATGGATGTTGAGAATGGTCAAGCTTACGGTAGCCAAATTAATCAATGTAAAGATCTTTGGAAAAGTCCAACTTTCATATCGTGAACTCGCAAGCAATGCTATCATCCGCTCAGCTGTGATTATTGGCATCGTGTAAACGACAACGACATATGGCCACGAATGTAACCCCGAATAAGTGTTACAGAATACTGTCATGTCCAGAAAGTCACATGGGCTTGAAACTATTATTGCGCGCATCAAATATCGAACGCATCTAAACGCAGTGAATGCAGCTCTGACCAAGAGTGCCACGGAAATACTGAACAGTGATATTCGGAGATTGACATGTAGCAGCTAAAACAATCAATACATTGTACGCGTCTTTTCGATAAAAAGATTCTTTACCTGCGTAAAATAAACACTTTTAGCACCAAAAGCACAACAAACAAAAGCCAGAATGTCAAGGACCAAAGTCAGGCAAAAAAGTAGAATCAACCAAACATTGGTGTATATTTTTTCGGATTCCAGACATAATGAATCGTTTGAGGATAGATTTACCGCCATTTTACGTCACGTGTCAGAAAAAGTTTCCAAACAACATAATTTGTGCCAGGAAAAATGTGGGGGTACCTTGTGGCTAAAACCGACCACAAGGGGTAATAAAGCGGTACCTACGTTTTCCTTGCAGCTTTTGGGGTATAATTTAATAAGGTAAACAGGTGTTGGCATTATTTGAAGGGCTCAGAGAAACATTGCAGTGATAAGGTGATAAGATTACAGGGTCATATTGTTTATTGGGGGGAAGTTGGTCAATTATATTTGACCTGGTTGTTTTGCGGGTTGGAAGATTTAAGTAAGTCAAAATTAGAAAATCCAGTGTGAGCAAAATATGAAATTTGTAAAGTTTAACAACATTAAATTAAACAGTGATTACATTTTGAATCTTTTCGCACGTTATTTTGAGCTTTTTGCATTTTGACAAGTGTTTACAGTATTATGGAAAGTAATTTGCATTTTAAATGTCCCATCAATCCGAAACCCGATTGCCTGAGACATTCACACCATGGTGCCGCCGCCAATGCTGCGGTTTCTGATTCTCCTCGGCCTCTTTTATGTTGGCCAAGCTGTGGTGCCGACGACATCACAGTTTTCGTACCAGCAAAAGGACGATGATTTGTTTCTGACCAAAATTGAATTGTTCCACAATGAAACGCTTCCGTCGATCAAGGCTCGTTTTTATAGTTTTTTTTGACCTTAGTTGGAAACATTTTCTAATATTTCAGCTCATCGATGGCCCTTGGAAGTTCCGACAGACCGACATGAACGACGTCGATGCCATCAACTTTATCTTTTCCTCGAACTGTAATCTCACGGTGCCATTCCAAAACGTTTACGAGCTTACTATCAGTAGAAAAGAGAATTTTGTCAACATCAGTGACAATATGGGCAAAAAGTATACGAGCAATTGTGCGGCGTTGGTCAACTTCCGGATCGAGTTCCAGTTGATCGGCAAAGCCAATAAGTATCTTGTCCTGGACACGCCCAGTAGTGGACAGGTCAATAAAGTGGATATGACGGACGATATTGTGCCAACGCAGGAAATTATCAATTTGACTGAGCCCCAGGAAGTGTTCACAACGGCATCGACTACGGTTCCGCCTGTGACTGTCCTTGTTGATACTGCTGGATCGCCTGCCATTGCCATCGTCGTCTGCATCATTGTGGGCTTGCTTTGCCTAGCTGCGGGTGCCGCGGCTGGATTCTTCGGGCGCGGATTCTACGATAAAAAGTTCAAGAAGCACCCGCCGCCGCCCCCGGCCGCGGCTGTGAGCTCGGAACCGAGCACATTGCCGGCGGATGGTGCTGAGCCGTCGACGGCAACTGCGGATTTGAAGGCTGTGAGACCACATTTTATCAATTTCAAACTGATAAACTGATAAGAACTACTTTTAGCAAAAAATCGACGTCCGCAAGAAAGAAGGCAAAGAAAAATCCAAAGAAAAGTCCGTCGAACCCAGCAAAAACGAAGTCCGCTTCTCCTCGGAAGCCACGCATGAGAGGAAGACAAAGGCCTCCCATGCCGAAACCATGTCCGAAAAGGTCAGCCGTAAGGACAAAAAAGCCAATGCCAACAAACACGTCAAGGTCGTCAGCAAGAAGGAAAAGGAAGCGGATCCCCTGCTCAAAGGCTCCAAAGAGTAAATCCAAATCGGACCCATGGTGTAATCTGATCCCTAAAAACTGAAATTTAACTGATCACAATTGACTCAAGTGAACAAGCATAAAAATAGCTAAATGTTTAATGTATTTACAACTGCTCATTGTTTTTGTTTACTATTTGTGGCCCCCTTTAAGTGCCCTCTCCCACGCGGAATGTCGAGACGGATGGCACGTGATATGTTTCCGCTATTGTCGAACCCTCTCCTATATCCGTTTCCACAAAGCCAGCAGCGCCCAGTGATCCGCGAGATAACACATTTCAGATCACCTAACCATGGCATAGGCACCGCCGCCGGGGCCCGTCCTGGTCGATCTCTGTCTCGCAATAAAAAATAGCCGCACATCCCTGTTGTCCTGTTCCGCCCTCGAGGGGCACCACACCATTTGACAACAACACCTGTCATTTGCCTTTGCCTGCGACTTTCTTTGATTTTGAAAGTTCCTCTCGGGTGTGTCTCGAGAAGTTGCGTCGCCAATTTGTAGGCGGATCTTCCCGAGATCAGAGGAAGCCATCTGGCCCTCATGCATTCAATGTTGTACTGGGAAGACGAGCCACGACCACGACCACGTCCACGGCGACCTGAATAACGGGATGCGGGATATATTTATTTTACATTAGTATAGCTTGAGGGTCATTCAGGGGTGAGGTTGGAGTGATTCGATTCAGCTAAACAACTGCCGTGCGTGTAAAAAATATCTGTGGGGGGTTTGTGTCGTGAATTTTTTTGCATTTTGATTGATTGGCGTTGAAATTTTTTGTTTTAGACCCCATTTTGACAACTTTAAGAAGCCAATATGGTAGGCATACTGTATTTTATGACGATTTTTCAATGGATAGTTTTAGCCGCACACATTCAAGCTCCAAGAATTGATCAAAGAAAACAGCGACACTGATCCATTCCTCATCAAAAAGTGGGAACGCATCTTTACACTTTTCTTTGGTACGTCCAAACTGCCTTAATTTTTATGAATTTTTATCATTTCAGACCGCAACTCATCCCATGAAATCGATTGGGCCGATTTTTACCTCTGTTTGAAGGTACGGTATTACAGTAACCCTATTTATGCTTAAATTTTAAAAATTTATAACTACAGTAACCCTTTAAACTTAATTTGTGCCCTTCCAGAAAGTCCGCGAAATCTATGGCGCCGAATCGGTCCAAACCTCATACGCCCGTAAAACCATGGAAGCCCTGTGGGCTGGTTTGCAGAAACTCGCCGACTCCGATGCCGACAATCTTATCACCATCGAGGAGTGGATTTCCCTCTTGAAAAAGGTCAACTTGAAGAACCGCACGGAGCCCCAATGGTTCGATGACTACTGTCACTTCATGTTCAAGTTGTTTGACGTCTCTGGTGATGGAGTCCTCGATTTGGCAGAGTACACCGACGGCATGAGCGTCTATGGCTTCGATTATAACTTGTGTCATAAGGCGTTCAAAAAGTTTGCCGTTGATAAGAAGGGCAATGAGCTGCACACGATTACACCCAAACAGTGGGAGGAGTACTTTTTGGATCTGTTCTTCAGCACTGATAAGACGGCACTCGGCAATCACCTCTTTGGCGAAATCGATGTCAACGCGTAAGGTGATAAAGGCTGTCTGATTTGGTTTACTGTATCGTTAAGTGACTTTTGGGAACTTCACTCAGTGGAATTCGCCCACGCTTTACCACTTTTCACTGGATTTTGCTGCAAATACTTTATGAAATTTGATGTTTGACACTAATATGAAATAAATGTTTACACCTTTTTGAAGGCGCGTGTTAATTAATTTTTGATTGTTGATCGATTAGGTGATGTAATAGACATCAATTAGTCGTTAGGAAAAGCAATCAATATGTTGACAAAGCCACTTGCTTACTCGCAACAATCCATGGCAAAAATGTTGTTAACAATCTTTGCATCGGTGGAATCCTTGCAATTAAAGTACGTGCAAAACTCAATGGATCCCTAAGCCATTGGCGACAGTGGTGATGGCAATTGTCTCGCGTTCCAATCGCGGCAATTCTTTGTTTTTGCACGTGCCGAATAGCCTGAAAAGCGGGTCATTTTCACAAATGAGTGATAGTGTTCATTGTTTTATGTGCATTCGAAGTTGTGGCATTGGGGGTCGTCGTGTTTTATTTCACCAGCGTTTGTAGAACGACCGTATATAGTACAGGTTGATTCAACATAGCTCCACTAACCACAACTTTGGCTCCGTTTTTTGTCTACACAATTATTTTTTACCATAATCTGCGGTTTGTAGTGTATTTTCCAAAGCATATGTTATCTAAACTTTATCACTTTTCACATTATTGTTTTTAACAGTTGTCGGGTTTGCTGTTTTTAACGTAAATTAACCTGTACTTTTTACCGGCATGTCTTGTGTGTAAATTTGTGTTATTCTTTGTTAGTACAATACAACCCAATTAGTCATGAAAACGAGTAATCAATACGTTAACAAGATTCGTATCAATTAATGGCAGGAATGCCAGTAACATCCACTGCATCTTTGCAATTAAAGTACGTGCAAAAGTCAATCAGATCCGAGTCCGAGGGCCCATGGCGACAGCGGTGACAGCAATTGTTCCTTCCTGGCTGTTCGGTGACGAATAAACATGGTGTTGACGTTTGTGCACTCCTGGCGGCCGTGGCAAATCACAAGCACGGCCAATGCTCATCGATCACTTTTCTAGGTCTAGATGATGGTTTGAATTAGAATTGGATTTTGAAATCCCGCCGAAAATGAAGCGTTGATTTCATAACTTTGATGTTCATGATAATCGAATAATTAAAGTATGTCTGTACAAAATTGAATTATTCGATTATCCAATAAATCGAACGCATTGGTGAGACGGCTCTTGCTAATTGTTATTGAAAACTTACAGCCAAATGGGGTCTGATTTACTAATTACATTTGGACCAGCCTTTTCGAGGCATATTCGAAGAATGAACTTTCGTAAGAGTCATTCGTTTCGTCACTGAAGTTACTGTCAGGTTGACTTGTCAACTCGAAGCCCTGAATTCTGGCCGATATGAAGCCCATATTGGCATTATTGGCTGTGCTGATAGCAGGATCAGTCCATTGTTCTCTCGAAATTCCATGCCCCCTGCCTCAATTCACCGATGTTGTCTGCAATGCAGCTTCTGGAAACCCGTGCTTCTGTCTCACTGCTGATGCTCGTAAAGCCAAGTTCATCTGCTCGGAAGACCCCTTCAGAAACACCCAATACGCTCGTGTTGATTTCAAACAAACGTCCAGCAGCAAAAACGATAATAATCTAACAACTAACGCGCTGATGGCGAAATTGGAGTCAAAACTGCTGCAGGTATTCAATGAAAACCGTATCAAACCCCAAAAGCGGCAACGAAAAACAACGATTCCCCGGCTAATGGCTCACGACATTCGGATTCTTCGACTCCAATGTGATGATACTTTCCCGACACTTTGGATCGGCTTTGATGCTACGGCCAAAAATGTTCAATTCAATGCGACTGGAATCGAAGGTACTTCGCTTCTCGACGTTGATCGAGTTATCGCGGTTGAGGTATGGTTTGATGAGTTCAAAATGCTTGCAAAGGTTGAATTTTTAGGAGAGCGACGTACCGTATATGGAAACAGAGTTCATGACTGACGTCCTTTACTACACCAACGTCAACAAAGAAGTCGAATCCGATTACTCACGGCTGTTCGGTCTTGCCATTGTCGGTTTTGTCTTTCTCGTGATTTGCGCGGCTTTGCTTTACATTTATAAGCGTCTTTAGATGTGTATTTGAAGGTGTGTTCCGTACTATTCATGCATTTGATGCCTCATATATTTGTTATTTTAAATAATTATCTATGTTAAGTGATTCAAAATAAAACATATGTACCCAAATCGAGAATGTTGCGAATCTAAAGTTCACTTGTATGCTGTATTAGTACTTACAAATGTTTACAGGAAAGCCAATTTGAGAAGCAAATTTATAAAATTCTGATCCGAGATCCAAAAAAAGAAAAAAACTCAACAAAAATCGTTCAAAAATAAAAAAGTCACGACAAAATCTCACGCATTAAGCTTTTTGGCCATGAAGTACAGGGTAGAGTCGTCTTCGAATCCGATAAGATGTTCTGCATGGGCCTTCAGTCGCATGAGCAGACCGCCATAGGACGCAAAAACTGACGAAATTCCATTTTTGCCGACGTTTCCGCCTTCGATCCGGTAAACCTGGCCGCACATGGCATATTCAAAGCGATCCAGCATGCGGTTGGACATCTAAAAAGATAAATTATATATAAAACCACAACGAAAAAGGTTAAAAAAGAAAAATTTGTTGCAATCAAAACGTACATTGGGATCGTATTCATCATCGTCGGGAAGGCCATCTTCACGGAATGTATTGACAATGACGGCACGAAACTTTGTACCGACTTCAGCCTTGAAAAGCTCGCTGTGGACATCGAGAAGTAGCTCAATATGGTCGGCTTCACTCTTACAGGTTAATCGGTCCGTCATGGCGAACTTCTTGCCTTCAGCATTGACTTGGGTAACGATGAACATTTCGTCGAAGTTGAGCTTCTGTGTAGCGGCCATTGTGGAGGTGAAGCAGACGAGATTTGTGGGTAATGGAGTGGCGAAGTCGACGAAAACGGCGAAACAGCAGCGAAATGAGTAAACAAAAAAATGCGCGTTGCAAAAAAATCCCTTGGCAAAAGACACACATTGCCAGAAATGGATGCATTGGCAGAGGAGACACTTCGCCAATTGAGGATATTTTCCACGTCACGTCGACGACGCAATCTTGAATCTTGAAAATCTCGTTGTCACAGCGGCTTTTCATGGTGACGCTTATCTGTTAAGCTAGCCAGTTATGCCGGATTCCTATGGGTTCCGTGAAACTTTGACGAAAGATGATTTTGGCTATTTTATGAGAGGACAAACTTCGCCGGTGAGTTCAACGAAATTTTGAGTCTGGCCTTGACGTTTTGATTCCAGCTTCGTGGTCCGAAAGAATGGCGTCCAAAGCTAGTTAGCAAGCCTATCATTGCGGCGGCAACTACCCCGAAAGTCGGAATAAACGATGAAAAGGCAAGAAAGCTGGCTGAAATTGAGAAGGAGATTGCCGAAGTGGAGGGAAAGCTTCTGGCTGAACGCGACCGCGAAGACAGATTGCTCAATGAGATTCAGTCGGAAATTAGTAGCTCTGGATTGAGTAGGTTTTGATTTCACTTAACTTGGCATTGTTATTGTAAATTTTCGGCATTTGGATATATAAAATCAGTTTTTCAGCCGAAAAAGACCGCATCACTTCTTTCGACCGAGCCGTGGCCCGTCTCGCGAATCACGCCGAAACCATTGGCAGTAATGCGACTGTGCTGTCCAGCAATCTCAAAAACATCTCCCTTCTCGCTGAATCTATTTCGTCCCGTGTCGCCGAACTTGATACTGCCAAGTCGAGGGTAGTCGAGTGCCTTCAACGAGTCAATGATCTTCGTGATCTGCGAACATGCTCAGAAGGCGTCGAAAAAGCTATCAAGGATGAGGAATATGAAGAAGCTGCGCAATACATTCATCGTTTCTACACTTTGGAGGGTGTTGTCTTTAAGATGGGATCAAAGTTTGATGCAAGCGGTTCGTCAAGTCTTTTTTATGTTTAAATTTATAATTTCGCTGTTTAGACCAAAACCAATCAATGAAACACTCCTACGACATCCTTCGAAAGGCATCCGAAACCCTGCGCGAAATCGCCGAAAAGAACTTTGATGCTGCCGTTGCCGCTGGCGATACTGCCTCAATGGTTCGGTTCTTCAAAATATTCCCATTGCTGAATCAACATGCTAACGGTCTACAACGATTTGGAGCCTATCTGTGCAGTAAGATTGACAAAAGCTGTGTGGATCATCTGAAGATTATGGCGGCCGGCGGGACAGAGGATGCTCGACGGAATGTGCTGTACTCGGATACAATGACGACTGTTTTGGAAGATATTGCTCGGGAAGTCGTGGAATATCAGCCGTTGATTGATAATTTCTATGGTCCTGATAAGTTGTTGAATTTGATGGAGATTATTCAGGTTGGTTGAGGGTGCTGGATTGGGGATTTGGTTTGAAATGAAAGTTTTCCAGGTCGAATGCGACAAACAAACCACCAAAGTCCTCGATGCATTCATCAAAGCTCGCCAATACGAAAGTAAAGCGAGACAGGTTCGGGACTACCTTCGCGGAAGTTCGACTACTGCTAATGAGCCTAAATTGGACCCGATTGCGCTGGATGTACTGCTTTCGGAGGTTACAATTCTCCATACCCGAAGTGAGTTGTATTGGCGGTTTTTGCGTCGACGTTTGGGTGAAGCCCCTGCCCGACCACTGTCCGAAGGCGATGATGGCCAAGCCCCGAGGAGTCCTACCTTCGCTCAAGCTGATTTCGATGACGATGATGAGCTGACTGATGAGCAACGCACTGAGTTGCAAGAGCGACAGAAGAAGGCCAAGGCTGAACGGGCTAAGAAGCTTGACGCTGTTTTGAATCGGTTCGTTTTACCCTTCTTTCAACCTCTATAAAAATCTCCTTTCAGCTCGGTTCTCGGCACCCGAATGCAAGAAATCCTCGGCAAATACGTCATGATGGAGCAGTACTACATGCAGGAGTGTGTTATCCGTGCCCTGGAATCGGAAACCGTCGAAGAAGGCTCGCTAACGACCAGCGTTTTGGACGATGTTTTCTTCATTGTTCGAAAGAGCATCCGTCGCTCGATAACGTCGTCATCAGTTGATTGTGTCTGTGCCATGATCAACAATGGCATGACCCTCCTGGAAACTGAATACCTCGAAGCGCTGAATTCAGTCATTCGAGCAGGATATCCGTCCACAGGCTGGACGGCAGAAGCCTATCAACACGCCCAAACCGCCTACAATGTCCTTCAACATGGCCGAACTGTCGCAGAAGCCGGTCCGGAAACCCAGAAACGCGTTTTCCTTGCGGCATTGAACAATTTGCGGGCCTCGCAACAGAGTGTGACTACCTTGAGCAATGGGCTGCGGGATGACTTTGACCATCATTTGAAACAGGTTTGTACCGTTTGTTTTTGTTTATGGTTGTTTTGAACTTTGTTGTTTTGCAGATTTCCGCCACGGAAAAGACCAAACTCGACCATTCCCTCACCCAATTCGAGGAGCTCGCTCGCAAATTCGAACAGACCACTGCCATCGCCATCGGCAAACTGTGCCACGCCGCATTCCGTGCCAAGCTCAAAACTGCCGCTGAAGCGTATACAGCTTACTCGCATGAGTTAACCGATGACGAGTTCACGACTTTCGAAGCCGTCGATCCCTTCATCGATGAATTCATCTCCCAACTCGACACAAATGTGCATCGTTTCGAAGACCTCCTCGTCCCCGAGAACTATGAAGCCCTCCTCGAAGCGGTCGCCGCCGAAGCCGCGAATCAAGTCGAACGTGTCGTGTTGAAGTGCAGCTTCAATCAACTCGGTGGCATCCAGCTCGACAAGGAAATCCGTCAATTGTCCTCGTATTTGACGACTGTCGTCGGCTGGCGTGTCCGCGAAAAGACAGCCAAGCTTTCCCAGATTGCGAATCTGTTGTCCTGTGATTCCGTCGAGGATGGCGTCAACTTCTTCCGGCAGTTGCAGACGTCCACAAGTGCCTTATCGCTAAATGACTTGAAAACGGTGCTAGCGTTGCGAGCTGATTTGTCGAAAGAGGCGATCAAAGCTATCAAAATGTAAATTACATAATCAATTCCAACTAATTTATATTTAATTTATTGGTCGTCCTTTTTGAATTTATTGAATCGTAAATCGGGGTATAAAGAACTAACTGAGATCGTAGTCGAGGGCTGTTTCAATGTGCTGGAATTTGAGGGCTTCGAAACCAATCGTTGTGGTGTCAGGGACGAGATAGCGACCGTATACTTCGAGTTTTTGGGGGAAATTTTGTTGGGTTATCTTTGGGATAATCAAGCCGAGGGGTGGTTTGCGAGAATGGCTGGATGATGGGGTGCTGGAAGTGGTTGTTGTTCACTTTGAAGGTAGTTTTGATGGAAAAACATACCTGATTAGAGTAAGCTCTTTCGGAAGTCTTATCACTTCGCCAGCATCAGATCGTCGAGCAATGACAACATCCTCAAATGGCACTTTGTGGCCCCAGTCAAAGGACACTACAGGGTCTCCAGTTCGAGTCACTTTGAGCCAGTGCCATCGCGCAACTTCAACAAGACCCCAGGCTTCGAGGATTTGTGGCACTGCAGCGTGAACGGTGGGATTGTTGGTAAGCCACATGGCGACAAGGCCTTCTGGTGCCGTAAGACTTTCGATTGGCAAGTCAAACAAGTCTTCGACTTCGAAGGTCTTGTATGTTCGGAGGCGTTTGACGGATTTGTTGGGCCATGGCGGGTCTAGCACGATCAGATCAAAGGTTCGATTGACTGCAAACATGTTATCAATGTTTAAAATTGACAAGTAGGTGATAAAAACTGACCGTAATCCAGGTGCTTCAACGCTGATACTGGTCCGGGGATAAATTCACATTGTTTCGGAATGTAAAATTTGTGAGAATCGTAACTGATAACGACTGCTTCGTCGTTCTTATTCGTAAACAACGACAATGGGGACAACTCGATGGCAGTACCGGGTTTAAGGGCCGTGACTTTCAGGTCGTCATCTTTTAGTTCAGCCAACTTTTCAATGAATCCGAATTCGGCCACTTTCGAAGCCGCTTCACGGACCACATTGTTATCTTTTTTGATGAGTGCCGGGAGGACGAAACTTGATTTCCATTTTGAAAACGCTTTTTTGACAGTCTGCGTCGTGGATTCTAAAAACACAGCTCCATGACCACGCTTCCGTTTCCGACTTTTCACCTCCCCGCTGCCCGATTCACCCTTTCGAGAATCCTGGCCACTTTTAGCGCCCCAAAACGGCTCCCAAATATCGAAAAATACTGCCTTTGGTGCGGCACATCCAGCCTCCTTCCAGACTTCATACTCATCCAGATAGCAAAAACCATCATCCAAGCGAACTGCCATCAATCAATACTAAAACATTTGTGTTTATTGACTTAGCCTTATTAGGAAACAACAGACTGGTAAAATAAATACTTTTGGGAAAAACAACCACATTGACAAGACTGAAAAATCTCCTATGAATGCAATAAATTAATTTTTGGTTTAAGTAAGCGCAATCAACCATTATTACTCGGATAACAATATATTAAGGAAGAAGAATACAAGAGCACCAAACACGATGAAAAGGGATTTGACAAAACCAGCTTTCTCTGGAACATGGGGAATCTCGGCAGCGAGCATTTCAATGGATGCCACGTAGATGAAGGTACCGGCAGCGAGGCCTTCGAGGACAAAACGGAAGATTAGGGCGGTCAGGGCTTCGAAGGTGCCAATCTAAAAAATTCCATTTGAAGGTGTTGTCAAAGTTGGTTAACAGAAAAACGTACGACAGCCATAATCCCCATTCCAATGGGCAGTGTAAACGACAAGAATAAAATAGACCCCCAAGCCTTTCGGAATGGTATTCGTTGCTTAACTAGGCTCACGCCATAGGCAAATGAGCATAGAACCTCGTGGATCATGACGGAAAATAAGAATTTCATGAAATCGATGGTGTTTCTCTGGGCGCCGAGGGCAATTCCTTCAAATATCGAATGGACAGCCAAAGCTACGAGCAGGAGCAGATATTCGATCGAATTCGCGTCTCCTGGTAATACATGATGGTGATGATGGCCGCCATGATGTTCTTCGTCTTCATCGGTGAAACGATTAGGATGACTCCGTTGACTCTGAACTGTCCGGAATTGAATCTCCTCCAAATCGTCATCATCATCATCATCGAAATCCGAGCTCAAATTCACCAATGGTTCGCTAATATCATGATCATGTCGACTGCTTGATGCCGTCGCCGTCGATTCCGAATGATAGTGAGCTTCATTGAGGATTGAATGGGTATGCGCGTGTGACGGGGTACACAGAAAAGCGAGCTGAAACCAAATACAGTATGCAAAACGTTTTTTCAGTTCCTCAAAAAAATGAAAGGCTCCTTCCTTCATTCTGTACCGGTTTTCTCCACTTCCGTTTGGTTTGCCAAAGAACAACTTGACGGGATTCGTCAAGGTCATGGAGAATTGGAAGCGGTGCCCAATCTTCACGCGGAATCAATCTTCATAAGGACTAACTAACCTGCTCGATGACCAAGATCAGCACAAAACCGGTCAGAATGATGACGTTTGACCGGAGGTATGGGTAGGCGTGAGACTCCGAGCCAGTGACGTTTAATTGGGCGAGAATCACGCCTTCCTGCATCTGTACATGGGGAATCAGGCCGACGAAACATGTCCCGAGGAAGATGCCACAGGCGAAACAATTGGATAGGGATAGACCGTTGAGGGGCTTCGGAGTGCCGCGAGTCGTGCCACTGAGCGTGATGTAAGGAAGGGCTGATGCGGCGATGAGGATCGCGGTGGAGAGGCCGACCGCGCAGAGTTCCAGAATCATGGTGATAGCATTCTAGGTGGGAGTTTTATATAACAACTTACACTACAACCAAAAAAGTAAACAGCAGAAAGGTAACTGCGAAAACACCAAACAACATTATATAACAAAAAAGTTTATTATTCAACAAAAAACTCAACAAACATGTCAAAAAAACAAATAAGAAACAAAGATTAACGTCGACCGCCACGTCCTCCACGACCGCCACCACGTCCGCCGCGGCCACCGCCACGACCCATGCTTCGCTTACTTGGGCCCTTCATGTCAAAGCTAGCCTTGTCGTTCCGCTTGCTTCCGCGCTTCATTCCACCACTGCCAAACTTGCGGTCACGAGCTGTGCGGCTCATCTTCTTCGGGCCACCGCCACGTTGACCAGTTGCACCACGAGAATTCGATTCCTCGCCTTCGTCATCTTCCGCATAGCCTTGCGCATTCTTCAACATTGTCTCCAATTGACCCTTCATGCCCTTCTTATGCTTCTTGACGGCTTCCATGAGCTTCTTCTTCTCAACACGCTTCTGCTTCTCGGCTTCGCGTTGAACCTTGACAGCAAACTTGCGTTCAGTACGGAGACGACGGGCATCTTCACGGCCTTCTTGGTCCTTCTTACGTTCTTGGAGAACCTTGCGGATACGCTGCATGTGTTGGTCGGTCTTGACCATCTCGGCGAAGTAGTCTTCGGGGCGGGTAATCGGAATGCCGATGGATTTGAGTTGGGCAAGGGCCTTCGTTGCGCCATCTTTGGCTTGGTTGTAGCTGGAAATGCATTAGGCGTGAAAACAATTTACAGAAAATAGGGAAAAACATACAACATAGCCTCGCGAGCAAAATCATTGTCAGGTTCCTTGTCGAAAACGAGTTTTTCATCAGCGACAACATCGACGGTAGCGATCCACGGCGCATTGGATTTCATTTGAAACAGGACTTGCTTCAACTCTTCCTGGAAATGAAAATTGGTTAGACAAATACAAAGTAAATCAAAACCGCACCTCTTTGTTGATAATAAGCGATGGTTTGACTTGTGGAATCGCAGCCGTTTTCGCGTCGATGAGGCCAGCTTCTAAGGCTGCTTGAATCTAAATTAAACTTTTGTTTTACCCGCAAAACGATAGAAAGTACTCACTTCTCGATCGGAATCACCATCTGATTCGTTATCACCTTTGGCAAGGACAAAACTCTTCGGATCGAGGCCATAAGCGTCTTCGCCGTCGGAATCAGATTCTCCCGCCGAATTCGCAACATTATCGACATCCATCGGGACCAAATCGGGCACGCTATCCGCATCAGAATCGGAAAATTCGACATCGCTGTCTTCGAATTCTGGCTCGGGAGCTGGCACAGGCTTCGGCGCGACCTAAATTATATAATTAGTATTGAGTTTTTGTAAAAATGGTGAAAGAAGTAAAAGCCATACCTTTTTGATCTTCTGTGGGGCCATCTTTGTGGCGAGTCGTTTCTTTAGAGTAAGTTTAGCCATCTGGAACGGTGAAAGTCGGGTAGAAACGATCGAATAAAACGTAAATCGTTCAGAAAAAAACCACGCAAAAAGCACAATGAGGAAGCAGATTGGAAAAAGGGAGCGGGAATGTGTGTGGGGAAGTGCGTCTTTTACTGGGGATATTTTGCAACTTTAATGATGCAAGCACTCAAAACACAGATTAATTTTTGTATTGTTTAATGCACAGACTATTCACTAGTTTAATATCAGTAAGTTTTGTTTTTAAAACTTTTCCATAAAAAAAGGATAACACGATTTATTATTTGAAAGTTTTTTTTATCCTGAAGACACTTTATTCCCACCACCTCTATTTGTCACTTTGCACATTATGCCAATGAACCCGTTCTTTGCAAGACATTTTTGCCAGCCAACTTTTTGACCGTCTTTTTCCAACGACTGATGAAGTGAATCGATTCAAAAGGTTTTTCAAAACCACAATTCGCACGTATATTCATTACAGCTTCATCCTTGTTGAAGCTAATAACTCAGGTGACCTGTTACTCAGAACCCAGTTCACACGTCAACAACGTACTTCGCTATCAAAGGTCAGTTTACACAATTTGTCGGTTGTCCTTTGTTTTTCCCCCATTTGTTGCCCCAGGGCTGTAGCCTGTTAGTTAGTCGTTAGAAGCCTCGAGTTTCCAAAGTTTTCGATATACACGTTCTCGTCACACTTTCAAATTAAACTAAAATTATGGATGACGAAATTGTATGTGGTGTACTATTAAACTGCTAAATTGGGGCATAATTGTAGGATAGAATTTGTTTACGCTTCGAGAGGTATGTGGTTACGCTCCCGGGATGGAGCTGGAAGTCGTGTAGGGGGTTGGGTGTACGTTGATGTTGTTTTGGATATATAAAAAGTGTAGTTTGTCTACAGCTTAAAGGTGTGATGTTTGACTCGGGCACAGCACATGGAATAGGTTAGGGCATACTGTCAATTTGATGTATCTCTTCAATCACCCCATTTTGAATTGATTAAATTTTGTTTTGTTGAATGGATGGATGGATGGCGTCGTGAAACCCGAAGGGGGGTTGGTTGAAAAAGTTGTTGTGCATCACCCTCAAAAGCGACCTGAAAGTCAACCAACAACGACGACTACTCTGTTCTGCGCGTCGTCACAGTGCGGCATAATGACCGTAGACACACAAGGCTCTGCCGACGACCAAAACCAAGGTCGCCGACGGCCAGGTTGACTGAAAAGGCAGTTGTTAGGGGGCGGAGAGGATGGTTGGTGGTGGTAGTGGTGAACGGACGGCTCCGAGACTGCTAGCTTTCCACGGGGGGTACTCTACGCTCTTCCGACGACTGTTTTGGGGGGCTCTTTTTGTACTTGGGGTTGAGTTTAGGCCTATAGAGCCTGATGCATAGAGATTGGGGACTACTTTGTTAGGCTTCTTTGCAAAGTTTAGCAACATTGACGAAGGTTAACCTGATGTTAGTCACACAGCAAAAAAGCTAGCCTAAAGCCAGCTGGCATGAACATTTTTTACAATGAAACCCCTTAAGCGACTATTTGCAACTTTACTCTCTCCCCGTCAACCAACCAACTTTAATTTTTATCCAAAAACCTTCCCCAAACACCGATCTTTGACCCCAATACTAACCCAACTTCCATGTCCATCTCTACCGCGAAAACTGATCTCTTCCTCCCTGATAACCCCCCATTTGTTCCACTTCCACTTTCTCTGTTCCGTATCAATTGTCCATCACCGTTCTCATCTCAAGTCAGCTCAGTTTCGTGGACAGTGCCAGCAAGTCTGTTTACACCTTTCAACCGTATCAACCCCAACCCCCCATAGATAGGGGAACATCTCACCTAAAATTTTGATTCACTATCATGGTTATCACTGATAACACTTATTGCCTTTGTTCCAACCCCCCTCATTGTAGACGGACACCCTTTACGCAATTCTGGGCTTAATAGACGGAACGGAAAAACGTGTTTGTGCAACTTTTTTTTGTTCTCCAACATCCAAAAAAGTGCTAAATGGCGTACCGGAGTAAAGCGGACGAGGACGGATTTCCCGTGTGTATAATTATACCATTTATTGCGCATGTCGTGCCATTAGTACTTGGCAAATTGTGTCGAAATTATTTGTAAAGATGAGCAATACTGTAGCCTCAGAGTACGTTCAAATAAGTGTAATAGAGTTTTTTGTCCACTGCTGGCATGACGATGGGGCAGAAAGCGTTGGGATAGTTTACGCTTGAGTAAAATATATAGTAAGGCCTTAATTGGAGGATCAAATGAGGTCTTTTTATAGATACTAGAATCTCATGGGGTATGTTTAACCGGTTGATGAAGTGTGTAATTTGTAGTGGCATTTCTCGTGAACTCAGATATGGGAAGGTTTTTACGCGGTTGAGGATTAAATTGCCAAGGTTGGACACGACGGCTCCACCCTTGCTCTATCAAACTTCAAAGTCCACCTCCTCGGGAAGCTCCGCCCCTTCTTTATTGCCGGTGGCAATGGTTCGAGAGAGTCGTTGACGGCGGCTCCCAAGACCCACGAAAGGGGTGAGATGGTGTTGGCAGCCAAGTGGGTTTGAGTTGAGTCCGCCCGAACTTGGCTAATTCGCAACATGCGCGCGGCGCGCGTGCCGGACTCTAACCTAGACCTAGACCTAGGCTTTTAGGCATTGAAATCCGGGTCGGTTGGCAGGGCCGGGCTTGCGTTTTTGTAATGTTTGTAAATTTTGTTTTGTGTTCTTTCCTTTCCTTCCGTTTCGTTTCTCCTCTCCGGTCTGAAACGGAATGAACAGGCGAACGGGTAACGGAAGGGAAGGACAGCAGTAGTAGTAGCCGCCAGCCCCGTAGCCCAGGGACGACGTCGACGACGCGCTTACACGTCCGTGTCACCACAGAGGCAAGACGACACCCATCCCGGTAGGCCGGCCCGGGGCACTCGGTCTCGAGGAACTGTGAGCTGGCTCTCGGGCCCCGGGATACGTGTTGTTAGAGCCCCCCGACGACGACTACTGCCACCAGGCATCAGCACACGCACATGGTGGGAGGGCGGTGACGAACCAGGAGAGAAACTCACAGACTCTCGGTTCGTGGCCCCTGGTGGCGAAAAACGATGTGGTAGTCCTGGGACGTGATGGGTTTCAAACTTTGTTCCATTTTCATTGAAACCAAGTTTACAACCTTTTTTTGTCTTTTCAATTCGTTTTCATTCAAATGAATCGCCAAAAAGAGGTCTACAGTAACCCGTTACAGTAATCTGAACCTTGTAGTTTCGTGGTCTGACGCAATTCAATCTATGTTTTTATATTTTCGTGAAAGGTGATGCCTGTTCTTCAAAATGGACAGATGTTTCAACCCATTTTTTCCTTATCGCGCTAGCATTCCGATGCAAACCTGCAAAGAACATTGATAAACAGTATTATCAATGTTCTTTGCGTCGTTCAAGCTAGATTGACCGGTCTGTTAGGAAACCTTATGACAGCGGCCACAGGCAGTTTGAACTTGGCAGCAGCGACAAAGTTCAAACTGCCTCAAGCGTGTTGCAATTTGAAATTTTGTCAAAAAGGCTGCCAACAACATGACAGCCTAGTCAGTCAGTCAGAATTCGATCGACCTCTCCCCTCGTAGTCCGTGTTCCATCCACCTCTGCCCCTCCGCCGTGTAATCCATATCCCCCTGGTCGTCGTCGTCGTGTGTCAAGAACACTGATAGTAGTGTTCATGGCCACAGGGGCACTACGACGACGACGACGACCGAGGGGGACTGCCGTTTGGCCCGCCCGGTTTGACGTTTGGCGACAAGTCCGGGAGGGCTTTTCGGCGGGTCTGCAAGGCGCAGGAGGCTGTACTCCTTCTTCCGTCGTGGTTGTCTCGTTTCGCTCGAGGGGGCTGGGGGGTGGGTGGGCAATAAGCGGCGCCCCACGGCCCCGTGTGCACCACCCCATCCCGCCACCCCACCAACCATTCCCCCCCATCCCCATCCCCAACAACTACGACCACCACGATCGATTTTCTCGTGCAACTGTGTGTATGCGCATAGGTCTATGTTATATTTTTTTTTGGCTTCTTCCTCCTCATTTTTCTTCGTTCTCCCCCTGGCTGTTCCTCCCGGGGCCTCATTCTCGATGTTCCCGTGTCTTACGGCTTCTCGGAATGGTTTTGTTGCTCGGGGCATTCGGGCTGATGAAAGCAAAGTTGTGCGATTCCACGTTTCTCCGTGTTATGGTTTGGCTTTTGCTCCCTTTTGACTTTGTTTTTATATCAAATGGATTCCTTTTGTGATTCATCGGATAGACCTGATGTCACGTGGCAATGACGATAGCTAACAATCAACTAATGTGCCCTTCCGCTTCAGATTCTGGCAGCACGGCGCCTTCACACGACCTACCGCCTCTGGATACCACGATCGACCCGTCGACGGCAACCCTGCATGTTGGGCTAAGGCGCGACGCCCCTCGCTCCTTCTCCTCTCCCCCCTTCCCCTCCCCGCCGTCGGCGTAGGTCCCCCTGCAGCAAGCTTCTCCAAACTTGGGTCCCCCCACAGTTCGATGTCGACGCCGATCGCGTCGACCGTGCCTCCGCCATCCGTCGTCGCAACAACACCCTCCTCAGCCGCCGCCACAACCGCCGCCGCCGTTGCTTCATCGTCGTCGGAATCCGCTGCCGTGTCAACCTGGTCCACATCCCTCAGCTCGGATACATCCTATAGCCCTCGCAATGGCGAAGAATTCCATCCCTTTGTCGAGGAGCTGCTGCCTTATGTCAAGGAGTTCAGCTACATGTGGTTCCATCTCCAGGCTGCGAAGCGGAAATTCTCCAAGACGCGTGATACTCGCATCAGCATCGAGGATGAACGGAAAATCAAGGAGGATTTGATGGTTTGTTTTAGATTTTCCGGCTTTTTTGGGGTTTATAATATTGCGACCCCACTTTTTAGTCCAAATCTTTACAGAAAGATTCCCCCGACATCAAGCAAAAGTGGGCCGGTCGGCTTCTCGGCAAACTCCGCAAGGACATCCAGCCGAGTCATCGTGAAGGCTTCGTGCAGTCAGTGACGGGCCAGGCGCCAGCCTCGTGTGTGTTGTCGAATCCGGACCAGAAAGGCAAGATGCGACGGATAGATTGTCTGCGACAGGCTGATAAGGTCTGGAGATTGGATCTTGTCATGGTTATTCTGTTTAAGGTTCGTTTTTTTACACAATTCTTCCTTTTTTGGATAAAGAATTCTTTCCAGGGCATCCCGCTGGAATCGACCGACGGCGAACGCCTCGAAAAGTGTCAAGCGTGCAAGTTTCCGAGCCTTTGCGTCAATCCCTACCACATCAGCATCACTGTCCGGGAGTTGGATCTGTTTTTGGCGAATTTCATATTCACCAGCAATCCGCATGAGTCAACGACCCCGAACACGCCGACATCATCGAATGCTGTGCCGAAAATCGCGGCGGAAGGCGCTAACCATGCTCAACCGGAGGAAGATGAAGCGACCGGGCCACAGCATGAAGGCATATGGGGCACTGGCGTGTTTACGGCATATGAGTTGAAGCAACTGACGAGGCCATCCGTCATGGCAGCCCAGGAGCATGATCCCAATGCGCCCAAGAAGGATGCCACTGGGGCTACGTCGAATCGAGGCCGCTCGGAGGGGTCCTGGAACGGCGCGCTGGTCACGCCGGCTCCACGGAAGTCGGATGCTCCGCTGATTGCGACGGCGAAAACGGCTACTACCCCCGGGAAGCGTGAATACAATGCTACGATTCTGCCGGCACCAACCTCAACGGTGGCGGCATCGTCTGCGGGTCAGACGGCTGCCGTCTCGGATGGAGGAGCGTCGGTAGAGAAGCGAGCCCGACTAGCGGCACCACAGGCACAACAACCTGCCGTGACAGTACCCTTTCACAGTGGGATGAGTTCGGCCTTTTCCGCGCCACACGGGATGAAAACGAATGGCACGAAGCCGGTGGAAGTTCGTCCGAGCGAGGTTTCTGCCTTCCGACGACGCACAAATGCACCGATCAGCGTGTTGCCGAATACTGTCACGGCGCCGGCAACCATCTCGACGCCGTTGACGGTCCAAGCGGCACTGTACAACACCCAGGTGTCGAATGTGTCGACAGTGACGCCGGGAGGGGTCATTCGGAACAATCTGATATCCCTGGATACGCGACCGAACAACTTTAGCCCGAATCTCGTCAGTCCGGTGGAGTTTGTTTCGAGACCGAGCAATCTATCCGTAAGTTTTGTCTATCCAGTGCCAAATTATCTTTAAGTTTGCCAATTCCAGCAACTCGTCGCGCCCCAACCCATCTTCCGCACCACGCTCCCCACCAACCAATTCAGCAGTCATGCCGCGGCCTCGATGTACCTGTCGAAGACCCTTCAAAGCCATGGTCTCCCATCCCCGGTCCCGTTCATCCTGAACCCTTCGCCGCTCCACACCCCGGGTAGCACGCCAACGGCGACGACACCGCTTCCCGGAAACCAACTCCAACAGCAACTCGATGCCTTTCGAGCGTTCCAGCAAGCGGCGCCCGGCATCAACGGCACCGACCCCGCCATCAAGGATGGTTAGTTTTTTTTTTTGGCTTTGCCTTCGTTCTTCGACATTTGCCTTGTTTATTCGGGATTGAATATCCACTTTTAAAAACGGCCTAAATATGGCATCCGCTTTGAAAAGTGCATTTGTAACAAAGTTAGTGTTTTTTTTGGTACCGACGTTCAAATGGGCCTAGATATTCCGTTTCGATTACAAACGAATACGGTTGTGTGTCTAATTAGCATTCGTTGGCACGGTGCTGCTGCTGGCGTCACCTAACAACAACGTCATTTCCGTCGAATCTTGATGAGAAGGGCCTCTAGCGGCAATTAATTGCCTTCAGTGTCGCACACGTCGGGCCAAGAATCCCTTCTCCTTTTTTCTGCCTCCTAATAGTCTATAAAAATGTGGGCATTGCTTGCTTTTTTGGGGCTTCTAGACACGATTTTCAAAGCGTGCATTTCTCACGCACGCAGTCGAAGAACCAAAAATTGGACCTGGTGTTCCCTTGGTTTTTTTTAGTCTGGCGGTGGTGGTGCTTCTTCCCCGGAGGAATTTATTTACCACGACCACGGAACACGACACATCTTTTTTTGGCACACACTCAACCGGGACTGTCACCTTTTTTTAGGGAGGTCGACATTGACTGTTACGACTTCCTGCCGTCGGCGGCGGCGTCGGCGGAGCTTTACCATTAGTGTCGCCGGGAAACGTGTGGTGACGATGGATGGAGAGCTCCGGCGGCTCGGGTGAACGTGAACAACGTGTAAAAAACGGCTGTCGCTCGGATGGAGTGCACTTGGCGCTGGCCCTGCTGTGTATGCGTTAATAGCCCGAAGGGGGAAGTCCAATCCATCCATCTAGTCGAAAAAGAACGCTAAGCCGACGAAGGCCGTCGTCGCCAAACAGGGGCTTCTGGTTTCACGGAACAGCGTGTCGAGAGGTCCCATAAAAAGAAGGAATGCGCTGCTGGCAAGCGACGGGAGCCTGTCGAAAAAATGTAAAAAATGGCTGCAGTCTGACTCTCTCGTGGTGGAGAGATAGACGTGTTGGCGTCACCGTCATACCGACGCCACTGGCAAGCGAGGCGAGGGGGCCAGGGGCACACCGTAGTCTTTGACCCCTCCGAGCCGAGCGCTGATGTGAGCTCCCGGAGCTGGCAAGCGTTCCGCCTCGTCGAACTAACAACATTGCATGTACATGTGAAGTTGAACGCCAACACCACCAGACGGGGGAGAAGACCACGTAGAGCCTTTTTTTTGCTGCTGCGACGGCAACAAAAAATGCGAACGCCGGAAAGGGAATGTTGCAAACGACCGCGAAAATGATGCTAACATGTCGTGACACGGTGACAGTATGGGGGGTTGACTGGGGAGGGCTGGGATTGTTGGACTTGGACTTTGAGTCTATCAATCTGAATTTTTAAGTCTGTTGCAACCAATAAAAATATACAATCAAACATCAACTAACCGTAACAATGTTATTTGCTAAAAAAACTGAAAGGACAGATGCACTTTTAGACCTTTATGCAGGGAAGGAGCACGTTTACTAAATAAACACACAAACAGTTATCAGTAATTTGATATATCATTGATCTCGTTTCAGTTCTGATCAATTACATCAACGAGAGCAACAACCGATCCCCGCTGGCTCGAGTCACGCCGACATTTGGTGAGCAATTTGGCAGCGTTGCTGCTAATGGGTGCGTTTTTGGCAGGGATTAACGTGCTATCAGGCACTGGGGGGATATGTTTCTCGGCTAAAGTTTGACGCTGTGGGTGGTTTTGCAGGCGGAACGAAAATATCTAAGTGAAAACCCTACCCCTGATGATTGTGTTCTGAATTCTGTAAATCCTGTCTATCGTAACTGTTAAAAAGGAGATCGATTCCAAAAGCCTTATTTTTCAAGAATGCTCAAAAAGCAAAACACGATGATACCCGGGCTGCCTCATGCTGTCAGACTGTATTCAAAATGATGTTTTTCACACCACATGTTTGCAGTAGTCACCTCTTCAATCTGACGATGGCCCAGAAGCCGTACCTCGCCACCGCCATGATGCATGCTCCCATTTCGTCGTTGGCTTCGATTTCGGCTCTATCAACGGCCCAATTGTCAGCGCTGTCACCGACGAATGGCAATTCGAATAGCTCCACAACATCCAATGGCACGGCATCATCCGGTTCCGGGGCCTCGACTCCGTCCAACTTTGCGCCTCTGGCTATGGCGGCTGCGCTTGCGTCCAAAAAAATTTAATTCAAAATCTTTTTTAGAATTTTCGTAATCCTAAACTCCAACCAATGATGCATATATGTGTATCCCCCATTTATTGACACCGGTTCATCCTTTTGTCCGACTTTTTGTATCACCTTTTTCGTTAGATTATCGCATCTGTATCCCCCCAAACCAACCGTGATTCAATGGAGCTTGTGATGTGAGCTATCCACTCCATTTTTTGATAAGTTCTTTCTAAAGTCGCTCTTCATCAGCAGGAAAAAAAGATAACCCCCTTGCATAGATTCGTTTTCCTTCTTTTTGCATCTTTTTAACAGGTTTAAACTTTGTTCTTTTAACCTTTATGGGTAATGGTGTCTCTGATTTTCTAATCGTATCTAATTTAACAAAGTATAGCAGCATTTTACTATGGTATATTCCCAGTTTTGAGCTTCTGTTGTGTTCACGTTTCGAAAGAAGGAAAGAAAGAAAAGAAAACATCTACCGCAATACGTGTTCTCTTCGTTGTTTTTAGTCTCGAAACGGGCACATTTTCCAATTATTGTCTTCTCTACTATCTATTAATTTCTCTAATTTCTCTCCAGAAAACCGTTTTACAACTGCTGTGTTACGTGTCAGTTCAAACTATTTTCCTATTTAAGTCACTTTTTTCGAATAATTCCTTTCCGCCTTTAAACTTCTTTGTTCTCACTTTTTTCATGTGCATTGGCGACACCCCGCATACATAGTTGTATTAGAAAAAATTGAAAAAAGCGTGTTTTTCTAAAACCCAAAAATTGAGATAGACCCTTTTGGGTTGCTTCTCAAACCCCAGAAAATCCGGTAAATTGTTTTTATGTAATTGGTTTTTTGCAGCCCTTTTTACACTTTTAATGGCTCTATATATGTTTTAGTGTTGTTTTGTTATCATAGTACATATTAGGCGTTATTACTACTTTGATTGTTTTATGCTATGTTGTCGGTTGTTACGTTGTCTGTCGTGGGTTTCTGGGTGGATTCGTTTTCGTGTTTTTTTGATATTTAATGGTGTTTTTTGATTTATTTTGTGTCTCTGCAATCACAGGTCTTATTCCCGTTTCTTTACGAGCGAATGGTCGTATGTTTTTTCCCAGTTTTACTACAATAGATGCAAAAAGTCAATAAATATGGTTTAAATTAGGCGGTGGGCGGCGAGACTTACATACAAATACACGGGGATCTGAATTATTATATAAATTAGGCTGTGGCGAGGGCGATCAGATCAAATCGAGACGGTATTTGCGGACGATTTTGTCGCGACAGGCCGAAACTAATGTCGATCCGGACACGGCGAGATCATTGATGGATTCACAGTCGGCACCGGTCAAATCACAGAGCGGGGTGGCGGTATCGGCGGAGAAGAGGTCACCGTAAGCGACGATGGATCCGTCGGAGAAGCCGGTGGCGACGCCGAGACCAGGACGAGAAACCATGGCATTTGCAGTGCCGCGTTGAGTGGATAGTTGGATTTGGTTGTTGCTGGAAGGGGTTTCGGTCAGAAAACGGAAAGAAAAATATATAAAAACATACGCATTTCGAAGATCAAACTCCCAAATAGTACCGCTCGCGGTCGCCGCAAAGACTTCCTTCTCCGAATGGACAGCCACAGCGTTGGCCGATGATCCTCCGGTCTCAAACTCAAAAACAGCTTTCTCTGGAGATCGGTTATCGAAGAGAAAAACTTTGCCGGATTCCGAGCTAACAGCAATCAACTGTGGATTGAATGGCGAAACAGAAAGCGCCTTGAGAGGACTGTCAACCACATGCTCACGTGAAATAACATTTTCACCGACGTTCCAGATCTTGAGAGTGCCATCTTTCGAGCAGGATGCGACGTAGGTGCCTTCTTCGATGATGCCGATGTCGTTTACCGCTGAAAAGTCAAATAACGTCTGTTGTCGGCCAATGAAATGTAAACTAACGAGCTCGATGCCCCTTCAGCGTCCTCGCATTCCATCCAGTACCAACATCAAAGATTCGAACAGTCATGTCCAAACCACAGCTCAGAACGACAAGCCCAGAGGGGAAGAATCGTGTCTTGTTGACATCCATGATGTGGCCCTCGAGGTTTCGCTGCAAATGGAACCAATTTCAACAATAGCCATAATGTAAAGGACAACGTACCACTGCCATGCCCATAACTGTATCCCAAACAACGATAATCCCGGAATAGTCCGCCGAAACAATCAAATTCTCCGTTGGCGAAATATCAGCCGTGTTGATGGCATACTTGTGGATCTCGCCATATTCAACTTGAGGAGCAACAAAGGATCTTGTTTGACCGTTAGGATGGGTCAGCTTCAGCGTCTGGAAACAAAAATATATAAACGTGTATTAGCAACTTTCAAAAGTTACGTTTTTCTTCAACTCTGCTTGGAATCCACTATCTTCAACCAATTGTCCTTCCTTGACTTCCAGATCTTGTGCCTTTATTTTTTGGCCCTTCTCATTTGTGTTGAGGAAGAACTTTCCGCCGGTTTTGGATCTGAAATCCAAGAAAAACGTGGTTCCGTCAAATATGATAACACCTCACCGAAAAACGTCAATCCAATCATGCTGAATCACAACATGGGGTTCAATCAACGTTTTAGCAGCAGTCGCGGTCATGATGGATGTGGATTGGATTCAGAATTTGAGATTTCATAAATTTCAACGCAGAGACGCAGTTCACGTAAATTTTGGCAAAACGTTCTTATCGCCAAAACTATTTCCACAAAAAACGGCTGTCATTGCAGACAGTTTGCCAAGACTGTCAGAACATGTGATGTTGCCGCTGGCTGGCTCTGCGGGGTCCGGTTTTGCGGCTTCGATTTCGCTTCGAATCTTCTTTGTGTTCTTATGAATCACATCCCCCCATCATCCCAATCATGTCCCGCCACTGTAAATGACCGCGGTCACTTCACTGTTGACAGAAAAGTGCTCGTTATCGCGTTGCGTCGATGCTTATCTTTTTTGCGTACATTGATCGTTCGTTCCATCGTCACCATAACAACCACCTTCACAATTCTTATCTAATAAATATTTCCAGCCAGCCGGCTCGCCCCACATCGCCTGTTGTCCCCGGTCCCGTCCGTGCTCGGCTAAATTCATCAAGTTTTGGGTCGAACTCAGTGTTTAACAGAGCCTGAGGCAACGAGGGAACCATGTTCTACCGGTACAGTCCGCTTTTGAACTGGAATGTAACCAACTTTCTTCGGGACCATCTTGATGCCTATGTCAAAACTGGGGATCAGCTCGAGCTGACGGGGGAACCCAATTGTACGGATGGGATTCCATGGATTTTAAATGTAAGTTTTTCATTGATTTTGTAATGTCAAAGCCGGCAAAATTTGATGATAAATATTCTTTCAGACATTCAATGACTGCGTGGACACTGATGTCAAGCTGGTGGGGTTCATCATTGGTCTGATCTCATTGTTTTTGTGGCTGTGTCCATTGATTCCGCAGCTTTATGAGAATTATCGCCGAAAACAGTGTGAAGGCTTTAGCTTTGTGTTTTTGCTTTTCTGGTGAGTCACTTTTTTATATTTTGTTTTTGTCATTTCTGATTTGCAATGTATATGAAATGATTTAGGATCCTTGGTGACACATGCAACATGATTGGAGCCGTTTTGACTGACCAACAACCCCTTCAAAAGATCATTGCCGTCTACTACATTGGCCAGGATATGGTTCTGCTGTCTCAGTTCTTCTACTATGCCAAGATTTATCCCCAGCGAAGTGAGTCCATTTCCTTCAATGCCACTTTTAACAGGAATGTTTTCAGTCCAACGCGGCAACGTCATGACCGGCTCCACGATCGTCGTACCAATCATGCTTCTCGGGACTTTTGCCGGTGCCTGGTTCCTTCCCTCGGCTTCATCACCCATCCAAGCTGGCCCAGTTGAAGTTCATTCCATCGGTCGATCCCTGCAGTCCCTTCAGTCCGTCGACAACCTCACCATCCCGCCGTATTTCAACAGCTACACCGACCTGATCGGCTACATCATTGGCATCATCGCATCCATCTGCTACTTTGCCGGCCGTATCCCACAAATGACGAAGAACTACTACCGCAAGTCCTGTGATGGCCTCTCCCTCTACATGTTCTACATCATCATCTTGGCGAATGCAACCTACGGCATCTCAGTCATCATGGAATCCAACGGTGGTGCCTACATGATCCGTCATTTGCCGTGGTTGGTCGGCTCTCTCGGCTGTTGTCTCTGTGATTGCGGCATCCTAGCACAGTATTACTACTACGAACGGCTCAACGCGAATACCCGTCGGAGCGATGAGGAATCTGAAGGCCTACTCGCCAATGCCGAGTACGCTTAAGCGATGAGGGAGCCTTTTTTTTTGATGTTTTAACCCATCACAAAGTCAGTATTTCTAAGTCGGCTGTTTTACTAACCATCTTGACCAACTTCTACTTTTACTTTTCGATAGTTCTAACGCCTTTACATTTTTGTTATTGCGGGAATTTTTTTGCTGTTTTTTTTGCTTTATTGTTTGACGTACATATTGTGTAGAGATTCTTTACGGTTGTTATTTTTTTCACTTTTTGATGCAATAGTTTTGTACATGATGGTTTTTGTTCAGTGTAAATAACGGTGAAAGATTTCAATGAGGAATGGCTTGACATCTGTATGGGCTGGCTTCGAGCAAGGCATGTCAACGAGTTGAATGGAGGCTTGCTTGGATAGAATAATGCATTGATCTAAGCTATTGGGACCAGATGTCAATTGGAGCTTTATGTGAGGGTTTGAGCTTACTTGAGTTTTCATGATTCTAGCCCCGATGAGTCGGGTCAAAGTTGCAATGCCGCAAAGTACCCTCATAAGAGCCATACCCGCGTAATCCGCCCCAACTTGACCGTTTTACTCCTCGTTTTCGGCGTCGACATCGAAAAATATGCCCGAAATTAAATTGTCCCGCGCTAATCACATTTGTCAAACCTGCCGTGCCAACTGCAATCCGTAAGTGTGTCTCGACGACAGAATCCGAGGAGAGGGGGGTAATTCCTTCCGTTTTTCCTTCGGGGTGGGCCAAGAGTGCCGAAGCCGAAAAAAACTTTTACATCCCCTCGAAATTGAACGTCATTTAAACCCGACAACGACTCCGCCCATATTTCACTTTCACTTCAAACTGCTGAGGAGTCAGTCGAAAAAAAGCCGAACCGAACCGACTTCCTCTTCGCGTTTCCGTCGTTCTGTAAGGGACTACATTCAACATTCAGCTGGAGGGGGTGCAAAAAGGGGGGTGATAAAAAGGCCAAAACGAAACCCAAGCTTGCATGACCCGATTTCAAGAGGTTCGGCATGGTTTGAAGAGGGGTCTTTTGTCGGTTTCATTCAAGGAAGAGGGGTTTTAGTCTATCTTTTTGAACTTTTGACGAAAATTTTCAACTTTTAAATCGAAATCCAACCCTTTGAAGACCCAAAACAACCTCAAAACAGGCACAATGCCATCATCACCCCTCCAGACATTCACCCTAAACCTCTCTAACTTTCAACTTTTACCAGACATAAACCCCCCGTAATGTGATATCCCCCATTTAAAGTGCTCCTAGCTCAGCAATGCCAGTAGGAATAGCGTCTCTCTCGTGTTGAGTGTGCCTTTTTGTTTTTCAACCACCGTTTGGAGTGGAATTTTCAACAACGAAACGACTGGCATTCACATTTTAAAACAATGTACGCTATCTATTTTTCTTTTTTGGTTTTGGCTGTTGTTCAAACCGCGCCAAAACAGAAGCCCATAACCATTTGTTTGAAATATGTATGCGTTGAAAAATGCGTTGAAAAAATTGAAGCGATAGATCATGGCCCAAGGGTTTTGCACTTTTTGGTGGAATCAAAGGTAGCTACGTTGGGATAGATGACTTTTGCGAGCTTTCACATCGGCTTGGACGTAAAACCTGTTTCAAATCAAATTGCATAATGAAACTTGAAATAGCGGTGTTTGAGGTCGGCCATCTGCACTGGGGGTCGTAATATCGTTTGCTTTATGTGGGTTTTCTTAACTTTTTGCCACGGAATGATTAACTTTATGGTATTTTTGGAATGTTGAAAGTTGAGCGTGACGCGGTTATGTGATTGGTGCTTGGTTGGCAATAAAAATGTTGAAAAAAGTTGGCAAATTCGAACATTTTGATACCGAAAAAAGTTATTTATCAATTAAACCTGCTTCACTATTGATGTAAAAAAGAAAGATTGCAGATCACTCAGAATGTCGTAAAACCCCAAACACACTTAAATGTAAACCTTCATCCCTTGGCAATGCGCTTACCATGTTCACCTACGGCATATCATTCCTTCGTGCTCTTTGGATTAGCCTTCCTTAACTTTTTTCGCCGTAAGTCAGCTTTCCAACCCATCTGGAAACATTTAACCTTTAAAACATCCCAAATTACCCCAATCAAACCCCTTTCAGCCTCAACAGCCCGAGCTTCAAGCCGTGACCGCCACCTTCTGGAGGAACACGTGCCCTCAACTCGGCTAAAGGGCGAAATCGCCTGTTTTTCCTGCTTTTCCGACAACAATGCCCGGAGCAAGAGCAATATCCGTGAACCCGAGCGTCGTTCATCCTCGAATCTCAGCGACATTGTCAATGCCTTCCAAGTGAGCGGCATGAAGGTCCCCAACTTTGCGCACCGTTGCGCTGACACCCTTGCTCACGCGAATCCAAATTTCCTGGGTGCCAATGTGCACATTTGTCCCAACAGCCCGGAAGAACCCGGTGCCTGTGTCAAATTCAAGGGCACTGTTCATGGTGCGTTTGCTGACGTTAGCCTTTTCTTCCCTTCGAATCAATCTTTAATGACCTGTTCCACTCCCATATGCAAGACATTTGTCAATTGCAGGCGAATCGTATGTCTATCGTGAATGCTGGTCCCAAATGTGGGTCGACCCTCGACCCTTTCGGCATGACATGTCTGGTGGGTGCTACAATGACCAGTTTGTTCAAAACAGTTTCATCGGATTCAACCAATCAACTATTTGCTTCTGTGAAGATGATCTCTGCAATGTTGCTGCCCCGAGTGCCTTACAATTACAATCCACCCTCCTCATGTGTATTATTTATTACATTTTTTTGACTTTAAATTATTAACTACGGTAATTACAGTACACAGATGCATTATAAACCTGCAAAAAGATGTTCAAATAGGAAACATTGAAAATTAACAGACTTCAACCCTAAAAAGGAGGGAAACAATCTCTATTGGCAAAACTGAACGGCAGAAAACTCTATTTCGGAGCGAGAACAATGACAACCCTCGGTGGCACGTAGACCGACAGATGGTAACGACGACCATTGTGGCCGGGTTCGACGGCAGGGTAGATTTGGTCCGGATTCAGGCGATTATGGCCTCCAAATTCGGTGGCATCACTGTTAAGAGCGAGTTTGTAGTCACCGCCGACGTCTGTGGCGACCCAGTAATCCGTGAAGGCCTTTGTCGTGTTGAGGTTGAAGACGAAAACGAGGCCACCACGCTCGAACGAGACCACTTTGTCGCCTCCGTGCTTTGTGGTGACATAAGCCTGGAAAAGTGGGGGAGGATTAGGTTTTGAAGTTGAGTTGGGGAATGCGGAATGGGTTACATTAGCCTTCTTAATGACAGAGAACGCAAGGAATCAAAGTTTATTGCTTTTCGTGACGGGACACTTTTTGGGGCGCATTGTTTTTACAAGGTGTTTACACTGGTGTATGCGTGCAAAATTTAAACATCTCAACATTGTTAAAACCTTGGTTAGGTAAACTAATTTAAAGTATGGAGAATACAGAAATGCAAAGAAAAGTAGTAAAAAATATATAATGTTGCACTTTTATGGAACGCTGAAGTTTGCACGCGTACACTAGTGTAAACACCACGTTAATGCGTTGCCCCCAAAAAATGTCTCAACACGAAACGTCAAAATACGATAACCTGTATTATTCAAAGTCTATCAGAAGTTATTTTAACTATGGTAATCAAATAAAATCAAACAAAACTCACCGGTCCCCGACTCAAAAAGTGATGCTCCTGCTCGAGCTTATTCATAGCCTTGTCCCACTTTCCCATAAACTTGTACCGCAGATTCTCATCATGGTACAAGTTAAACTGTCGCCGAGCATAGTGATAACTCTGATTGTTGCCTTCACGCGGGAAGTCGAGCCACTCCGGATGTCCAAACTCATTGCCGATGAAATTGAGCCAAGCCTCACCGCCCAAGCCATACGTCAACAGTCGGATGATGTTATGCAACGCGATGCCGCGTTCAATGATCGGCGTATACGGCGTATTGACCGACATGAAGTCATACATTTCCTTGTCCATGAGCCAGAAAGCGAGGGACTTATCACCGACGAGGGCCTGGTCATGCGATTCGGCATAGGCCACATTCTTTTCCTGGTATCGGCGGTTCTCCAAGGTGTGCACAATCTGTTCCAGGTTCCAATCCTCATCCTGTTGATGCTTCAAAATCTTGATCCACATATCGGGCAAGCTCATGGCTAGGCGGAAGTCAAAGCCTTGGCCGCCTTCCTCGATGGGTCGACACAGGGCCGGCATGCCGCTGAATTCCTCGGCGATGGTCGTTGATCCGGGGTAGTATTTCTTAATAATGTAGTTTGACAATGCCAAGAAGACAATCGAATCGGAGTCAGCGTTGAGGCCAAAATAATCGTCATAGCTGCAGAAGGCATCGCCCAAACCATGGGAATGGTACAGCATGGAGGTAACACCATCGAATCGGAATCCATCGAAGCGATATTCCTCCTGCCAGTAGCGCAAGTTCGACAATAGGAATCGCTGGGTTTCGATATTCGTGTAATCAAAAAGTCGAGAATCCCATTGCGGATGGAAGCCACGCCCATTGCCATGGAAATATCCGGCATCGGTCAAATTCCACTGATTGAGGCCATCTTCGACGTTTTTCGACGCATGGGACAGGACAACATCCAACAGGACTGTGATCCCTTCGCTATGAGCTCGATCAATCAGATATTTGAGATCCTCAGGTTTGCCGAATCGGCTCGACGGCGCGAAGAAGGAAGTCACTTGGTAGCCGAAGGAGCCATAGTAAGCATGCTCCATGATAGCCATGAGTTGGATCACATTGTAGCCCTGATCCTTGATATGCGGGATAACATCATCGGCAAAGGCTCGATACGTGTTGACTTTGCCCTCAGGGGATGAAATGCCGACATGGGCTTCATAGATGCGGAGGGAATCGGAGGGGTTCACGCGAGGGTGCTTCCATTGATAGGGCTCTTTCGGGGAGTGGAATACCTGGAAACAACCCAAAAATAAGGCTAAAAGTGCCAAAAAAGATAACCCACCATTTCATAGATGTTTGTCTTCGCCTTTTCAACATACTGCGCCCATGGGGACAACTTGAAGTGGTTTTGGCCATGCTTTTTGACGACAATCTTGAAGACGGACCCCTCATGGATGGCAGTTTGGCCGTCGCGGGGCGGGATGACGAGAGACCATTGACCGTGGTCCAGTCTTTCATAGGTGTTGGCATTGGCGTCCCAATTGTCTGGAAATCGGTGTTACAGTTGAAAAATCAATTGATACAGTAAGTTAAAGCTTAAAAGGATCGATAAAACTCACTAAAATCACCAACAAGCGCAAGACCATCAACACCGGGACACCACTCAAGACAGTGGATCGAATTGTCGGGAAGGACGTGGACGCCGTACTTTTTGTAGGACAGGGTCGTTTCGTCGAGGCCGCCGGGCAGCTGCAAACATAAACATTTGTTGATAAAGGATGAGAGGGAGGGTTAAGATGATCTTTGAGATGGGTGTTTTTTGGTGGTAAACAGTTTTGGGCGGAAAACACTTTTAAAAAGTTGTTTCGAACAGTGTTCAAAATCGCCATCAAAGTGCCTCAAAACAGTTGAAAAAGCCTTACAGATTCCAATCGAGCCAGATTCTCCCGAAAAACGCGATAACGTCGCTTAATCTCGGGCACATAAGGATTCAAATAGCCATCGCGGTTCAACAGAACCTGGAGTTCTGATGGTTCTGGGGCGGCTGCCATCATATCGGTTAATTTGCCTGGAAAGCGACACAAATGTCATTCATTCTTTGAAAGTTGAAAAATAAACAGCCAAAAAACACGTAATCCACGCAAGTTTTGATGACTCTAACCAATGAACAGTGAAAGGAACGCCGCTACGTGTGTCTCCCAACGGCGCAAACATTCGATATTCGGTGGCACGAAAAGAAAGGAAGACCGGCCAGCTGCCCGCCCAGCAATACACATATTGCAACTGTGATTGTGATTGTTCAAGCCGGTCGCCGAAAAAGTGGGAAGGAAACAGAGAGAGGCCGATGATCATCAGAGAGGAAAAGACACGGAAAGCAAATGAGCCGAGATGGTTGGGGTTGGGGCTGGGCTGGGTAAAGGTGAACAGCAGCAGCCGTGTGCTACGTTACGTGTATTTGGGGTTGGCCTTGGCCGTCGTCGCCATCGCCATCGTCGGACAACAAAACCCTCCACCTCTCCGAAAGAAACAAAACAAGTTATAGGAGGCGGTGATTGAGACCGGTATCATTGCAATTGCCATCCCCCATCACCACTGGCGACAAAGTAAAAAGTTCACTGATAGGAAAAAGGAAGCAAGGCAAACATGGGTGGATGAAGCAAAAAAAAGAGAGTAGCAAAGTAGCGAAACAACAATAAACATCGTGCAGTGCACACCTTCCTTCGATGAGTTGAATCAATTGTGGCAATAAAAGCGTCCTGTCAGTTGCTTTAGCGCCAAGGCCGGTGCCAAGTATAATCAATATCACGGAATTGGTTGAGGCAGTGATGTTAGTTCATCATAAGTTGCTAAAAGGATTGAAATGTTGATGGAAGTTGTTTTCTCTTTAGCCACTAACAAGACCACGAGGGATGCAAGACTGCCGGTTGTCAGTAAGAGCGGAAAGCCAAGGCTGAAAAGCTGGCTGCATCGACATAGTTGTTTGTAAAAGTCGAAAATCTCTAAAAATGATGAAAAATGGCTAGAAATATCGGAAAATACAGTAGAACACAAAATGGTACACACCCATCTTTCCCACTAATCATTTTTTTGGAATTATGAAACAATTTTTGTATGAATCTATCAAAAACAGAATCAGCAGTGTCGATTTTATCGATGCCAACCGCGAAACAATGTAAAATAGCCGAAAAAAGTAGCTCGGACAATCCACCTTGAAAAAGGTATTAGAACAAAATTCAGGTGAAAAAACGTTCTAATCAAGTTTTTTTTTTAATTTTGCTGCTTTTGGCATTGGGATCAATGGAACAGGTGCCAGAAAGCTTAACAACTTGAATTGCTAGATCCGTAGCAGACATCATGGCACCAGAATCCGGTTTTGCGGATATAAGATATTAGAACGAAATTTAGGTGAAAAATCGCTTCCAAACGTTCTAATCGAAAAAAAGTTTTGGAATTTCGCCGTTTTTTAGTATAGGAATGGCAAGAGCACATGCCAGAAGGCCTATAAACATTCATTGCGCCATCGATAGCTTCCATCATGGAATCAGAATCCAGTTTCAAGAACTCTGTGTACACTTTCGACCCCCAAACGCACTCTCGCTACGAAAAACCTCCCAAACACTGAAGCATGCGCACAATTGATGCCGACGCAGAGTTGTTACCTCCGGAGGAATCCGGAGCAAATCCGGAGGCGAATCCGGTGCAAAAGACTCGGATTCCGGGAATCCGGACGCGGAGGATCCGAAACTGTAAATCCGGAGGGATCCTCCGGTACGGAGGATCCGAACTTCTCAAAATCCTCCGGATTTCGGATTCGGAGGATCCGTAATAACCGAATCCGAGCCAATTTTTGGTCAAAAATGTGTGAAATCACAGCAAATTTACTTAAATCAGGCCGAAAATCGTTGTAAAAGCAGCTTAAATTTTTAAAATTACGTAAAGATGCGTGAATAAAGACGATTTTGAAGATTTAAAAATTTTTTTTGACTCCGGATTTTCAGACCCGGATTCGAGTCCGGAAATCCGGATTCGGAGGATCCGTAAATGCGAATCCGGACGGATCCTCCGGTACGGAGGATCCGAAAATTTTAAAATCCTCCGAATCCGGATTCGGAGGATCCGCTATAAATCCGGAGGTAACAACTCTGTGCCGACGGCAACGTCGCGCTGGCATCATCGACCAGCTGTCATTTCCCTCTCGTCCGCCTTTCTTCTGTTTTGCAACACCCATATCTGCACCACGATCCTCGGAATAAAGCTATCCCAAATGCGCAGAGCACCATTCCAAGATGGGTTTTACGAGTCTTAGCTTCCAACTCGTGTTTGTCTTTGCGGCGACCCTCTTCCTGCTCCATCGGTATGGCAATTGGCGCCGTCAACACATATTTGTGACAGTGTCTACCTTCATCGGATGGTACTTTAGCTTTTTGATTGTGTTGTTGCTGCCATTGGACATTGCTATTGTGAGTTTTGGGGAACGTAAAGTTTGGGGATATAAAAAGTTGTGCGCAGATTTGGGTTTCACTTTTTTTCGATTGTGTTGTTGATACGCGATGAAGCGGACGTGGAAGCTGTTTTTCCACGTTGTCAACGCATAAATGTTTGTAAAGAGAAACTGGTTCGCTTTTATGGAGTACGTTTTTTAGACTTTTTATAAAAAATGCAAGCTGGAAGAAACCCGTATGAACCAGACGCTTGGATGCGAAGAACCACAGGGCCATGTCCCAGATTATACGTTACTGGTCATCTGGAGAACGTTGTATTGGACTGTTCAAGCGTTGACATGGTTGGTTTTGTTAAGATTATTAAAAATTATATATAAAATTTTGCCGAAATTGCAGGATCGTCCTTCCAATGATGCAAAGCTACTCAAACGCGGGCGAATTTACCGCGGTTGGCAGATTGAAGGCTGCTTGGTTTAACAATGCAGTTTATTATTTTACCTATGCTGTAATCTTCTTTTTCTTGTTGGCATATGCCATTTCGAAGGGAATTTCGTTGAATTAGTACGTTTTTTGTTGTTTTTCTGCGTTTTCATGTGATGCTTTTAGCGACCATCTCAAAGTCATTATCGTCAGTGCTTCCAATACCTGGGGCCTCTTCCTACTCACTGTTCTCCTCGGATATGGTCTAGTCGAAGTTCCACGACAGTTATGGCAGATTTCAAACAAGGGAAACCGACTAGAGAAAACTTATTTCGACGTTGATCGCTTGTCTGCTGAAAAAAATGATGCCGAAGAAACGCTCCGTGAAGTGTACATGGAAGCACGAGAGGTCCTCAACGTGTTGCAAAACCATCGTGGCGATGCTCGTGGCAAAGCTCAACAAATTTTGGCCAAAATTCCGAATGATATCGCGCAAGAGCTGTCTTCAACGAATTCGACGCATAATTTTGGAGCGGCTTCAAATATTAGAGACACAGATATTGGCATTGTTAGCAGTGATCGTTATTTGGTGAGTTTAGATGTTTATTTTCGAAAATTGGAGCAAATTGACGCAAAAAGTGATAGCAAAGATCAAATAGGATTAACCTATGAAAAAATGTTGATCTTTGATATGGTTTAGCCGATTTCACAGACCACAAAGTTTAGTATAGCAATGCGCTACCTGGGATTTGATGCAAAAAGGTGCACTGTGATTCACTCATCCAACACGAATCGTACTAATCGCTCAATCTTATCAAACTTCGCGGGCCATCCTTCATCCTCTCCGCATGAATCACGGTTGTCGATCTGCGCGAAACGGGGGTGTCGGCCCCACGCCTGCTCATATTTGGTGTTAATCGCATAGGCTGCGTCGTAGTCTTCACGTCGAGCCGCGTTGTTTGATTTCGTGTAATTCTCTCTGAAAAGGGGTCCAATCAAGCCAATCAGCTTTTAAATTCATCAAACTTTAATGTTTTGATTGATTAACCCTGCTTGCTTTGACAGCACAGCTGACAAATTTCAAAACACTAATCAAAACTCACCGGGGCGCTGTAAACAACTGTAAAACCAGATCATAGCGTGCCAAAAGTGCGTCTTCAGTTGTTCCCAATTCCTCGAGAACTTCCGCCCATTGTTTCGCGGATCGTGTGTAAACTTTCGGATCCATCGCACCCCGATCACAAATTATAAGTGTATGTCGGCGTTGTTCGTTGAGCGCGATCTTGTCAAACACCGACTCGAATTGGAAAACCGTCTTGACCATATCTGTTTGCCATCGATCGATTTGCGCATTGCTCATTTCCTCCCGATGGACGCCGCCATGATAAAGGGTGCTGGCAGCTTCAAATACTTTGAAAACCTGCCACGTTTCTGCGTAGTCATTGCTGATCTTTTCGTAGAGTTGTCTTTGGGCTGTTGTTTTTCCTGAACGAACAAGCATTCTTTTGGCTTAAAGTTTGTAATTCACGCAAAAACCAACCTGAACACGGTCCACCTGTGATCACAATTTTGCAGCACCGCTTACCAAACCGATTTGTCTGCATGTCGATCATTTTTTGTGTTCCCTGGAAAAAAAAAGAATGTTGGACACCTGCCAGCTGATCCTGAGGCGCTTGGTCGTTAGTCTTTACCGCAGTCAGACGAAAAAAAGAGATGGGAGTGGTCAGTCACGTCGCTCGTGTATCTCGAAATTTGACCAGTTTATTGGACCGTAAAAAATTAAAAGGGGAGTGCGCGACGATGGATGGGTGGATAGATGGATGGATGGGATTGACGAAAATTGGAAAGTGAATGTTGACCTGGTTGCCTGACTGGTAGGGGAACGTTGTTAGTTGATAGTAAAGATGTTATTTTTTACTTTTTGAGGTTTTTGGTGGGGTAATTTCATGGTCGCGGCGTGGTTAGGATTAGCGGGTCTAATATCGATAAATTTGGCTCAAAAGATTGGATTTTTGTTCTGTAATTGGAACACCGGCCCCAATAGCTTGGTTCCGGATCTAAAAATAACATCCCTAGCTGACGTCACGAGTGTCTATAGTTTGCTTTGCCTTTACAACAGATCAGCTTTATTAAAGGCAAAAAAAGGAGGCTATAGTAAAAATGATATCAAGGGAGATCAATAGCCAATCGTGTAAACCACTTTTTGGCTTTGTAATTCAAAAACGCAAAAATATCCGCCACCGCTCTGCCTGCATCCACCGCAGCTTGAAGAACTGAGTGAATGAAAGCTACGTATCAAGGGCCGAGCCAACCAAAAGTGATCCCGTAGGGTCACGGCGTTAGAAATGAACGCTGTCGCTATCTTAAATAGACCGATAATGCTGCGTCTGCAGTGCCTTCTGCACGTCGGTATAAAAACGAAACGTTTCTATCCTTTACCGCGACCTTTTAACTATACTCATTTCGATTGAATTTTTTGCTCCATTCACTGATAACATCAATATGAATGACATGCATTCCACCTTTTGTTCGCACTTTTGACACCCCTCAAATCAATTGTTATTTTTTTCCAGATTCGCCTACATAAACGTGTTATTGATGCGGTCCAAAACTATCAGCGAACCCTTGCCCAATGGCGATCAACGACCGAGCTGGCGATGTACCTCGAAGATTGTGACCAGAGCGAAATTACGGGCAAGCTGAGTCATTCGCTTCTCGCTAATCCTGCGCTTCGGATTCCGGAGAGAATCCAATTTATTTGGCATTGCATCGCTCAACGACGAATCGCACAGGTTTGTTGATTGGTTTTCGAGGCTGTTAGTACCACAATTTTGAAACGTTTTTCAGGCGTTTTCCTGGTTGTTTGCCGGTATGACATTGTTGATCATGTGGTCGGAGTGCACGTTTTTCATTGTCCATCCACAACTGAGTCTCGCCGCTCGGATTCTGAGGGCCGCGGCACTGGGGTATCACTACAAGTATATCCAGATTCTTGCGATTGGTCTCGTCTCGTATTTGAGCATCTGCGCGTATTACACGGTCTTTAAACTTCGGATTTATCGCTACTATCACTTGGATGCGAACCATTTGACCGACGAAAACAGTCTTTTGTTCAGTGCAATGTGGGTGAATGAAATTCATGACGTCATTGGTTTGTATAATGCTATAATGTTTCCTTTGCAGGCTCCTGTGCCGCCTTACCCCGCCGATATGCCTCAACTTTTTGGGGATGATTCATCTCGACTCGCACATAACGGCTGATTCGGCCTTTGGCGTTGAAACGCAGTTCACGGCGCTGATGGGCCATTTGGATGTGATTCCGCTCATCGCTCGAGGCATCAACATCTATTTACCGATTCTGATCGTTTTGCTGTGTCTGGGGACGTGGTTCCGACTCGGGACTAGGTTTCTACACTCACTGGGGATCGATCAATTCATGACGGATGATGCGATGACGACGGAAATGGCTTCTGGTGGCAAGCGACTTGTGGCGATGGAACGCAATCGAGCGACACGTCAAAGGAACCGCGACGAACGTAATGCGACCTTTGCGAAGCGGTTTAATGGTGGGTGATTGCGGGGCGGTCGAGGCGATTCATTGATTAATAGAGTTTACTCATGTTGGGTTGTTTCCAGAACCATCAACTCGCTCAAGTGGCGGCGGCGGCGGTTTCTCATTACCGCGATCACGCCTTGAAGATGATCGTGTGCCGATACTGGGAGACGTCGAAGTCAATGAGCACGAGCAGTCTAGCATGTTCGGAGGGCCGAATCAAGCGAGACAGGGCCTTCTGAACAATGACGATCTCGACTTTAGTTTCGCGAGTGAAGGCGCCTTCCAGCCATCGCAATTGACTCTCGCGGGAGCGGCGCGGGCTTCGTCGCAACAACATTCGACGACGCATCCGACGTCTTCCAGCTTCTTTGATGATCTCTAGGCTTTGCGGCCAAAACTTACATAATTTAAAATTCAATATTTATGTTTCCATTCTAGTCTTATTGCATGACCTGGTTTTTGTTTCCTTTTTTCGATTTTCGTTTCACAACAATGTGAACAGCCATTCCGACGTCTATCACTCACTTTGTTTTTCCATTTCGAATCTGTTTTGTACATAACTCTGTTTCGCGGTATGCAAGCCGTTGTTGTGGTAACATGTCTGTGCTGGCCTCTGTGTACATCGACGGTGTGTTTGATGATGTAAGTAAAGGTTTTCACTATGCTATTTTTGGCTAACATTTGGGCTTTCAATGATTGCGTTTATTACGCTTTTGATATTTTTGATTACCGAAAGATGTAAAATTACCATGTTTATCAGATCGTTCACGTTGAAGATGCTCGGTTCCATTGCATTCTACCCGTCATTGGCATATAACCTTGTTCGCAACTATGTTCAGCCCCAACGATGGCAATGGTACAATCGGGTCGACGAGAATCTTGTCTTGGGTGCAATGCCGTTCAAGTCGATGGTTGCCGAGTTGAAGGAGGTTGGATTTTGGGGTTCTTTTGATGCCAGAACAACGTGATAATGATCTCCCCTTACCTTTTCTAGAATGAAAACATTGGCGGCGTCGTGTGTTGCACGGAGGAATTCGAAACGAAAGCGGCATACAATGCCATGGACCAAGAAGCATGGGCCAAGGAAGGCATCAAGTTTCATCACGTTCCGATGCAAGACTTTACAGGTAGGGTGGTTTTTTTGAGTGTTTTTGAGACTTGTTTTCTTTGTTGACTCTCGATACCGGTAATATGAAGCATGTAAAGATATACTAAGTTAAACATTGCCATTTTTGCGTGTTTTTTCTTCCAATTTTCAAGCTCTAGTTACAGTATGGTGATTCCAGGTTCAACCTCACGCCAAAACCTTCACTCCGCCGTTGAATTCATCGATGGCGTCGCCAAAGAAGGCAAATCCGTCTACGTGCACTGTAAAGCTGGACGTACCCGATCGGCTACAGTGGCTACGTGCTATCTGATGGCCAAATACAACTACATGCCGAATGTCGCGATCGACATTATGAAGCGCCAACGGCATCAAATCATCCTTCGTAATGCCCATTGGCGAAGTGTCAACGAGTATCGGCGTTTCCTCGATTCTCAGAACACTAAATCCTCGGAATCCACTTCATCGTGAAGACTTCTGACTTTCTTGTTAATTTTGGCTAATATCACAATTGCTTTAGGACGTTTATGCATAGATAATGCTTGTTAGAATGTGAATTTGATAATAATTGCGGGCATAAAGTAATGTTTTTCGTTGTTTTGTTCCGAGATTTCGTAAATCCGTTGTAATCGGTGTATTCATTCCTTTGTTTTGTGATTGTTGGTTGTGGTTAAACTGTATGGTTAACTTTAGATATGACTGATAACTAACTCTATCCCTTTTGTTCAGTGTTTCGTCCCACCATGTCCAAGGTTAGTTTTCACAGTTTTCTGATTCACTCACGGAAGTGATTGAACACTTTTTTTCCTTACTTTACTTTCGTCCAAGTCCTCTTCGGCAATGACCCCCAAGGGATGGCACTCGGTTTCGGTCGACGGACCTCCCCCGTGCCATTGGAGCCCCCTTCCATTCTTGAAACCAGTCGCCACTTTTGTTCTGTTCTATCATTTCGGCATATATAGTCAGCCATTCTGTTGCGGGTTCTATTGTCTTTTTTTATACTTTGCCGTTCGGCATTACTTTTTTTGGTTTTTTTTAAATGTATATGTACTAACTTGGCCTGGATGGCATAAGGGTGCACTATTGGTTCCGACCGAACAGAACACTGTTTCGAGATGGCGGTAGTTTGGCAGTTCGGCCCTTTTTGATGAACGTGAAAATGACATCAGGAACATTCGGAGGGTGCCGTGCCCGAAGTGACTGGACTGAAGAGGTGCCTGTCATCCTTGTCGGGCGGTGCCGTCGGTGGCGCCTCTCCAAAGCTTGCTTCTCATTACAAATGCACACATTTTTTTTGCTGTGTCGCTCTTGAACGTGGGGGCACTTTGCCGGCATGAGGGTCGACGGTCGCGACCCGACGAGCTTGGCTTACCCATGGCATGGCACTTTTAGCTTTATTGCATGCTTGGAGGGGAAGTGTTCCGGTTTTTCGCGGTTTGAACCACACGTGTAGGGTTTCGAGATGTTTTTTGGAAGTTTCGGATGGCAAATTCTTATTTTTACGTTTTTTGAAATCGCAAATTGAATTATTTCTTCTTCGTCGCGATTTTGTCCTAGAATTATCCCATTTTATGTTTACATCAATCCACAGTGGCCCTAAACATCTAAAAGGACCCCCTCCACAGTGCAACCCTCTAACCAGTTAATCAAATTCTGCCATTGCACCAGTCCCAATGCCTCAAATGCTCGAATGCGATCCCAATTTGTGTTTTTTTGTCCCGATGTCATTCTATTCAGATGACGATGCTCTTCCGTCCTCAGTAGCTTCTGCAAAAATGAGAATGAGAACGTAGGCGGGGCTCCAAATAAGAAGAACAGCGACAAAAAAAAAGAAAAGCCAAGGAAGCGCAGCACGGTCGGGTTTTTGCCGACGACGGCCACGGCGGCCACGCTAATGGAAAACGAATGCTTTCGACCGGCGACGGCAACTCGTGACTGCCGTTTTTGGTGTTACTTTTGATATTGATACACCGCCGGAACTAGAACTAGTAAACGATAGTGTAGCACATTACGACTTAAAAATTTTTTCGTTTCGTTGGAATTTCCTTTGAATTTGGGTTGAAAGTCGAATTTCAAGTTTTCTTGAACTAAAAAAGGCCACGATTTCAAAATAGTGCACTTTGTGAAGCTCTAATTTGGGAATCTTGCCCAAATAGCATAATTAAGTTATGTCTAGCGACCCTGGGGCGCACCTATTTGTTTCCCATCTTTAGAGGGCTCAAAATTACGGTATCTTGCAAGGTAGACCTCTCCTTTCCTTATTTCGTCCATCGTATACAGAATTTAATGGGTTTTCCCTTGTCAAAAAGTCTATTAGCATTGCCTTTGACCATGTTTGCCCTCGTCTCGATGCTTTTCGGTCCCTCAAAAGTGTGAAAAAACCACAATCATGATGCCAAGTCTCTCTTGGGGCCTTCACCACTCCGGGCTACATCTGACGTTCATTCCGACCCCCAAAATTGAATGATTTAAAGCTATTTTTTCTAAAATTGGATCATTTTTTTCATGCCGGCGAGAAGCGCTGTTGCCATTTATCAAGCCACAAAAACGATGATGTCGAAAATAGCCTCAGGGAATGGAGGAGCATCTTTCGAGGGGCATTGGCATTGATGTTATGCTTTTGGCACTTTTTTGTTTAGATTTTAGATTTGCTGCCTGCGGCAATAGGGCATAGTGCCTAACGTTTTTGCGCATGGTTCTTATTCTTCCTGACAGCCGTCGTTCATGGGAGCTTTTTTCAAGCTTTAACGGTCAATTTAGAGGGAGGAGGTCTCGGCTGTCTGCGCGACGGCGAAGATGTCCAACATCTGCCGTCTTTTCCGAACGAACGCCAAGTTGGTTCGGTCCCCTTAAGCTAGTAGCATCCTTCCTTGCTTCATTCCATTTCGAAACAAGTAATGCCGTAGTGCCTTTGCCTCAGGGCCTTAAGTAGGCCAAGACAGGGCAGAAGACAACGAAATTAGAGTTGTCACAAGTTGTGGGTTTGCCGTCGCCGTCTGGAGGCAATGATGGCTTTGTTGCTTTTGCTTGGATTGGGTCTGTTTTTACTTTTCGGCGGAGACGGGTTTGATAAAAACTGCTGCCATGGCATTGACCTATCGATCTTTTTTATCTATAGTGTTTTGGGGCTGCGCAGTGTAGTCACTATCGTGTTCAAAGACATGAAAGCACTAGCATGTTGATGTTTGGGTCTCCTTTTTTCAATGCCGAGGGTGGAGTGGACTCGACTCATTCGATCGGTCATTGACTGGCACTAGTGCGCTAGTTTAAAGGTCTATGTGCTTTTTGCGATGGTCGCCAAGGGCCAGTGCTTCGTTTTTTTCCCCGATTTTATGTCTCATTTGCAAGCATTGCTTACCCATCAAGCTTTACATTGCTGTTTTGTGACACCCTCGTGTTCACATACATGATTGTTGTCCGTTTTGAACTACCAAATCCAACTTTAATCCCGTCTATTTTCACTCCATGTCCAGTTCACCCTTTTCGACCCCCCTCTAATCCATTATCCTGCCATTTACCCATATTTTTCCACTTTTCAGTCCCCATCCCAAGCGACAACCCCGGCATTGTCCACCTCCGACAGCGGTATCGACGTTTCCCTGCTCGAGGAGATCAATCGTCAAGTCGCGGCACTCATTCCATCGCCATCGTCGAGATCGTCGTCTTCAACAGCAGCAAGTAGTGATTTGCCTGCACCCATCATTGTTGAAACTGAATCCGAATCCCCGACACAAAGGCTGAGCGATGCCTCTGCACAATCTTCAACCCCGGCACCAAGTGTAGATTGGTCGAGCGTGCCACCACAAGCAGTATCTGGCCCAGTCTCGGGACATTCGCCGTCGACAGTAGCCTCTGGCGTCAGTAGTGATAGCACTTCGCCGAGCAGCACAGGATTGAGCTACCTGCTTTTGAGTAACGCTCGACGCAAGCTTGAACTCGACGAGGAGCGACTCGAGTTTGAGAAGGAAAAATCCAAATTGGAAAAGAAGAAAAAGTCAAAGAAGCTGTTTTTCCGTTTGAGTAAACGTGTCAAGGAGCAGCAGATGCAGGCGGCGACATCTGTTGTGCCGTCATCGTTGTCGGAAGGGTCCCTCAAGCGGATCGATGAGGATCATGGGTCGTTGGATAGCTGTGCCAATGGATGTAATGCGTCCACAGAGTGAGTTTAGTTTAGCTTTAGGGAGTTTTGATTCGAAAAACAACTCATGCTTATTTTTACCGTTTTTCTGCCAAAAATGCCAAAATTTTCCATTTTGTATTGATTTGTTTGACTGACTGACCCCCCATGGCCACTGATAACTCATTTAGAAGCTTCTTTCTCAAAAGTTCACGGAGCAATGTGACTTCTGACTCAGAATCGTCGCCGCCATCGAGTCGGGGATCCTTTCTGTCTCGAGCCGCTGGCATTTTTCGGTTTAAACGGGCCAAAGATTCTAAAAAGTCTGATTTTTATATCAATTTTTCAATAAAAGTGCCGTTTTAGCAGTGGCCTAACACCTTCCTCGATCGCGGATGACATCGATGAAACCCCCGAGGAAAAAGTCATCCGTCTTGAAAAAGAGCTCCAAAACATGCGTCGCTACGCTGCCGAAAGTGATGCCAAGTGTAAACAGTTGCAGCGAATGCAAAAGACACTTGATAATGAGGTTCAGGATCTGACTGAAACACTGTTCCAGGTTGGATTTCATCTTTCAATTGTTGAAATATACGATGATTTTCCAGGAAGCCTACAAAATGGCAAACACAGCTGAAGCTCGACGCGAACAGGCGGAGAAGCTCCTGAATGAAGCCCTACTGAAGGTGGATCTACTCCAAGCCGAAGTCAAAGCACTGAAGGAAATCGTGAAATCGCCTGCGAAACGTATCCTTCGTGACAAAAACTACAAGAAGGAAGCGCCGAAAGCCTTGAAAACTGCATTCAAATCGAAAGGATCCGCTTCGATTCCCGCGAATCTCGACGCTTCTGGCAACGGCACAGAAGTCCCTGATTTTGATCCAATATATTTTTCTGAGTTTTCGGAATGGCGGAGGCTAACGTCGGCATCAGCTGGGCAGGTTTCGGATGATTCGGAAACGAAATTCATGCAACGAACACTCGCTGAAGACATTCAACCGTGTTTGACGTTCACGAACAAAACCCTCGCCGATGAAGTCCTCGAAGCCATAAAGACGAACACCCTTGAAGTTGAACCCCTTTCCGGGAACGATGACCCTCATGAATTGAAACTTTGTGGGCTGATGGAAGTCGCGAAGGAGTGCCCCTATCGCCTGAGGACAAATAGCGAAGCCCAATGGGTTTTCGTTAGTTTGAGTGCGCGGAATCGGGTATGTTTTGGCTATTTTTTTGAAATTTTATGCCGAAAATGACTTTTTAGATTATGGCCGTCTGCGACTTTTACACGTACCTCCGTTACCTTCGCTTTGGCATCGTCAAAGCCGAGCTCGAAGACGCTTTCCTCGACATTGCCGCCATGCGAAGGAACATGGCATTGGCCCGGTTCGGGTTCGATTTCACGGCTAAAATGACGGGCTCTGGACTAACCAACTGATAACAACAGCAACTAACCCGAGATTGATTCTAACACTAACCGTCTTGCCTTCTCAGTGGACCCTCTAATTGCCGGCCACCATTCTAATAACCTCTCCCTCTGATCCATAAAAACACGCATTTGGCCTTGTTCTACATGTCATAATTATCATTTGAACGGGGCTCTATACAAGTCAGCATTGAAATATGTTTATAATTGACATTCTACAGCAACCATGTTTAGTTTTGGTGCGATCTTTCCGACGTTTGTGTCGGATATCGATGATGGTGCTATTTGTTAACTTTCCAAAACTCAATCGATCGATAATTTGTAATCAATGTACGCATACTTGTAGATTTGTCATATTTGGATTTGCATTTTTGAAAGTTTGTCGCTTTTGAGACAAGAAATAAAGTTCCAGAGTTTGAGTTTGTTTTCAATCGCAGATGACAGGTAAGTTTCAATCACAAAGTAAATGATTCAGATGTATTTTGAATGAGAAGGTTGATTGATTAGAATTCCAAAATCGATAGACTGTTTTATTCAAATCATTTGAGCATCAAACCAACACAATCACAAAAACATCGAAAAATTTCAGAAAATAACCACAAAAAAGTCAAAAAACTTCAAAAAAAACTTAACCCGACGGTTACAAAGATACGTCTACGTGGTGTAATCATGTGGAGGAAGACGATTCCGGCCAGCCAGGCATGAAAAGCCGCCAGGACTATGAGCAGTGGCTTGACTCGACTGTTCGGGCTTCCATTGAAGAGGTAACGTGACCGGCGATACAGGTAAGCCCGAAAGGTTCTTGTCGCTATGGTGTGATAACTGGAAAGGTAACAGACTATTATGTAGATATATGAAAGACGTTGGAATTTCATCATGGAGGTCGGATATAAAAGGTGAAAACTTACAAGAAGGCATACATGTAAGCAGCCGCCCGCCGACGCCTTAACCACGTGTGCACAAAATTAACAGCAGGCGGCTCACTAATTGTGATGATTCTGATGTTGAGGAATATTGGCATTTCCGGATAATCAAGATTGGTGGTTTCCGGCGGATCATGATCGCGGTTTTCGGTTTGTCGGGGCGGGTCGTTGTTCTTTTCGCTGGCCATATTGGGTTTGGGGGAATTGGGCTAAACCTAATCCGGTGAAGAAGGTGTGCCTGGGCACAATGTTAGGTGGTTAAGGTTGCCTGAGGGGATGAGCGTCCTGGAAAATAGTGATAAGCGTGAAAAGAGTCAAAACCACGGTAAAAGAGAGGCGAAACGCGAAGAAAATAAGCAGTTAGGGGTCACAAATTGGTAAAAACGGCATTGACCAACATGCCAGGACAGACTGGATGGAACGTGAATGAACAGGACCACGAAATGCGTGCGCGAGTTGAAAGTTGAGTCAATCGGGTGGATTGACAATCGATTGAACTGTGTGCGGGGTATCGGCATTTCAAAGTGAGTGATAATGAAACTTTGGCAATGCACCGAAACGCAAAAGTGAAACAACATTTGACTAATTGCAGTGGTACAAGTATCTTCAAATGTAATCCAACAAATATGCCAACCAATCAGTCTCATCAAAACCAAAGGCACATAACTCGCTTTATTGTACGCTAAAATAACCGACACAATCACAATATTCCGAGTCTGATCAAATCACGGTGCCAAGTCATCGAAAACCCTCAATCGATTCAATCAATGGGAGCATAACAGAACTTCAATATGACACATGCAATCATGAAAACCTCTGCCGCTTGCTGGCTATGGAAGGCTTTTATGACCGTGAAGAGTGCCACAAATCGGCCACTTCTTATTGAAACGGTGCTAATTCTGAACAAGGTAGCACGTAATCCTTGGTAAACTTCATTCCTCGTCAACCTTGATCCCCCAGTGTGGAAGCTGCAAATTGAAAGTAATCAGTTTTCAATCAACAGTATCAGTTTATGGATGAAAAAGTAAAACTTACAAGAAAACAGTCAAAAAAAGACTCAACCATCTAATCTCCCTATCCAACAGGGTCAATAGCCTATCCACAAGCATATCACGGGCTCTGTCATTGATGCTCTCTTGGTTGTTATTGTTTTCGTCCGTTTTGTCGTTGTTCTTTTTGTCCATGTTGAGATTGCTTGAGTTGGGTTAGATCGCCGTAGAATGTGGTGATGCTGGCAGCCGGCGGCAGTGAGGTTAGTTGGGTTTGAGGGAATGGACGTCCTGAAACATGAAGCATTCTTAGCGGAAAGTGGAACGAAGTACACAGCAGAATGAAACACGGATACTTCGACGTGGGCTGATTACAAAACAAAAAAAGCGGCAAGTTTCAGCATGCCAGTGAACAAAAGTGGAACGACGGAGAGGAAGGGGAACATCCACACATGCGCAAGTTTGAAAAACCGACTGACCGAGAATGGGATATGGACCTGACCAAGGCGGGAAAGCTTGAACCAGGAAAAGTCAGGTGATGCTGATAATGGCAATGGTAGGATCAGTATCGATCGAAGGGACAAGCATCTCAAAAAACTGATTGATTGAAAAGGGATAGACTAATTAGTTGGTTGAAACACGGATCAAAGAAACATCAAGGGATTACAAATCAAGCAAAATGACAACTCACAACATGGCAGTGGCCAAAAACAAAACAGCGAGAGAAACGTCGATACATGCGCGAGTTGGAACAATCGACTGCCTGGACACAGGCCTGACCAAGCCAGGAATGTTCGAACTGGGCAGAGTTGCCATCAGTGATTTTGCTTCCGTAGCACTAGGGCATCTTCTACGTTGACAGTCATATTGATAATGTTTGATAGCTTACTGTTGTCGTTGAAGTGCCCGTGACTTACAACATGCGGTACAAAAACAGCTTAATTCGCACTGTAACTCACGACAGTGATCCCAGAACAAAAAAAAGTTGGAATATCGTGCCGCCTGGCTCGCCAGGCCAATAGCCATCCAATAGCCATGGTAATCACTGTTTTTCAGCTCACAAACTTCCTGAATCTCGCGATTCCAAGGCCGGAGGGTCTAGAATGACTGGCGGCATCGTGTTTAGTCGAGAAATACTGAATTTGTTAGTATCGGCCTGCCGAATCGCCAGATTCTGACGGTCAGTGAGCTGAAAAACAGCGATTAGAAGGAAAAACTGCGGGGAAAACACCACTTTTTTGCTCTAATCACTGTTTTTCAGCTCACAAACTTCCTGAATCTCGCGATTCCAAGGCCGGATTTGTGATAAACGGTGCCCAGGGATCACACTAAGCATTGTCACGGTCAAAAATGATGGGATTTCGGAACTTCGGATTCTGGATTCTGAAGCAGGAATTCTGATGTCGCCAGATTTCTTAGGTTAAGGTCTAGAATGACCGGCCGCATCGTGTTTAGTCGAGAAATACTGAATTTGTTAGTATCGGCCTGCCGAATCGCCAGATTCTGACGGTCAGTGAGCTAAAAAACAGCGATTAGAAGGAAAAACTGCAGGAAAACACCACTTTTTTGCTCTAATCACTGTTTTTCAGCTCACAAACTTCCTGAATCTCGCGATTCCAAGGCCGATTTTGTGATAAATGGTGCCCAGGGATCACACTGAGCATCGTCACGGTCAAAAATGATGGGATTTCGAAACTTCGGATTCTGGATTCTGAAGCAGGAATTCTTAAGTCGTCAGATTCTTTAGGATAAGGTCTAGAATGACTGGCGGCATCGTGTTTAGTCGAGAAATACTGAATTTGTTAGTATCGGCCTGCCGAATCGCCAGATTCTGACGGTCAGTGGGCTGAAAAACAGCGATTAGAAGGAAAAACTGCGGGAAAACACCACTTTTTTGCTCTAATCACTGTTTTTCAGCTCACAAACTTCCTGAATCTCGCGATTCCAAGGCCGGATTTGTGATAAATGGTGCCCAGGGATCACACTGAGCATCGTCACGGTCAAAAATGATGGGATTTCGGAACTTCGGATTCTGAAGCAGGAATTCTGATGTCGCCAGATTTCTTAGGTCAAGGTCTAGAATGACCGGCCGCATCGTGTTTAGTCGAGAAATACTGAATTTGTTAGTATCGGCCTGCCAAATCGCCAGATTCTGACGGTCAGTGGGCTGAAAAACAGCGATTAGAAGGAAAAACTGCGGGAAAACACCACTTTTTTGCTCTAATCACTGTTTTTCAGCTCACAAACTTCCTGAATCTTGCGATTCCAAGGCCGATTTTGTGATAAATGGTGCCCAGGGATCACACTGAGCATCGTCACGGTCAAAAATGATGGGATTTCGAAACTTCGGATTCTGGATTCTGAAGCAGGAATTCTTAAGTCGTCAGATTCTTTAGGATAAGGTCTAGAATGACTGGCGGCATCGTGTTTAGTCGAGAAATACTGAATTTGTTAGTATCGGCCTGCCGAATCGCCAGATTCTGACGGTCAGTGGGCTGAAAAACAGCGATTAGAAGGAAAAACTGCGGGAAAACACCACTTTTTTGCTCTAATCACTGTTTTTCAGCTCACAAACTTCCTGAATCTCGCGATTCCAAGGCCGGATTTGTGATAAATGGTGCCCAGGGATCACACTGAGCATCGTCACGGTCAAAAATGATGGGATTTCGGAACTTCGGATTCTGAAGCAGGAATTCTGATGTCGCCAGATTTCTTAGGTTAAGGTCTAGAATGACCGGCCGCATCGTGTTTAGTCGAGAAATACTGAATTTGTTAGTATCGGCCTGCCAAATCGCCAGATTCTGACGGTCAGTGGGCTGAAAAACAGCGATTAGAAGGAAAAACTGCGGGAAAACACCACTTTTTTGCTCTAATCACTGTTTTTCAGTTCACAAACTTCCTGAATCTCGTGATTCCAAGGCCGATTTTGTGATAAACGGTGCCCAGGGATCACACTGAGCATCGTCACGGTCAAAAATGATGGGATTTCGAAACTTCGGATTCTGGATTCTGAAGCAGGAATTCTTAAACCGTCAGATTCTTTAGGATAAGGTCTAGAATGACTGGCGGCATCGTGTTTAGTCGAGAAATACTGAATTTGTAAGTATCGGCCTGCCGAATCGCCAGATTCTGACGATCAGTGAGCTGAAAAACAGCGATTAGAAGGAAAAACTGCGGGAAAACACCACTTTTTTGCTCTAATCACTGTTTTTCAGCTCACAAACTTCCTGAATCTCGCGATTCCAAGGCCGGATTTGTGATAAATGGTGCCCAGGGATCACACTGAGCATCGTCACGGTCAAAAATGATGGGATTTCGAAACTTCGGATTCTGGATTCTGAAGCAGGAATTCTTAAATCGTCAGATTCTTATGGATAAAGTCTAGAATGACTGGCGGCATCGTGTTTAGTCGAGAAATACTGAATTTGTTAGTATCGGCCTGCCGAATCGCCAGATTCTGACGATCAGTGAGCTGAAAAACAGCGATTAGAAAGAAAAACTGCGGGAAAACACCACTTTTTTGCTCTAATCACTGTTTTTCAGCTCACAAACTTCCTGAATCTCGCGATTCCAAGGCCGGATTTGTGATAAATGGTGCCCAGGGATCACACTGAGCATCGTCACGGTCAAAAATGATGGGATTTCGGAACTTCGGATTCTGGATTCTGAAGCAGGAATTCTTAAGTCGTCAGATTCTTTAGGATAAGGTCTAGAATGACTGGCGGCATCGTGTTTAGTCGAGAAATACTGAATTTGTTAGTATCGGCCTGCCGAATCGCCAGATTCTGACGGTCAGTGGGCTGAAAAACAGCGATTAGAAGGAAAAACTGCGGGAAAACACCACTTTTTTGCTCTAATCACTGTTTTTCAGCTCACAAACTTCCTGAATCTCGCGATTCCAAGGCCGGATTTGTGATAAATGGTGCCCAGGGATCACACTGAGCATCGTCACGGTCAAAAATGATGGGATTTCGGAACTTCGGATTCTGAAGCAGGAATTCTGATGTCGCCAGATTTCTTAGGTTAAGGTCTAGAATGACCGGCCGCATCGTGCTTAGTCGAGAAATACTGAATTTGTTAGTATCGGCCTGCCAAATCGCCAGATTCTGACGGTCAGTGGGCTGAAAAACAGCGATTAGAAGGAAAAACTGCGGGAAAACACCACTTTTTTGCTCTAATCACTGTTTTTCAGCTCACAAACTTCCTGAATCTTGCGATTCCAAGGCCGATTTTGTGATAAATGGTGCCCAGGGATCACACTGAGCATCGTCACGGTCAAAAATGATGGGATTTCGAAACTTCGGATTCTGGATTCTGAAGCAGGAATTCTTAAGTCGTCAGATTCTTTAGGATAAGGTCTAGAATGACTGGCGGCATCGTGTTTAGTCGAGAAATACTGAATTTGTTAGTATCGGCCTGCCGAATCGCCAGATTCTGACGGTCAGTGGGCTGAAAAACAGCGATTAGAAGGAAAAACTGCGGGAAAACACCACTTTTTTGCTCTAATCACTGTTTTTCAGCTCACAAACTTCCTGAATCTCGCGATTCCAAGGCCGGATTTGTGATAAATGGTGCCCAGGGATCACACTGAGCATCGTCACGGTCAAAAATGATGGGATTTCGGAACTTTGGATTCTGAAGCAGGAATTCTGATGTCGCCAGATTTCTTAGGTTAAGGTCTAGAATGACCGGCCGCATCGTGTTTAGTCGAGAAATACTGAATTTGTTAGTATCGGCCTGCCAAATCGCCAGATTCTGACGGTCAGTGGGCTGAAAAACAGCGATTAGAAGGAAAAACTGCGGGAAAACACCACTTTTTTGCTCTAATCACTGTTTTTCAGCTCACAAACTTCCTGAATCTCGTGATTCCAAGGCCGATTTTGTGATAAACGGTGCCCAGGGATCACACTGAGCATCGTCACGGTCAAAAATGATGGGATTTCGAAACTTCGGATTCTGGATTCTGAAGCAGGAATTCTTAAACCGTCAGATTCTTTAGGATAAGGTCTAGAATGACTGGCGGCATCGTGTTTAGTCGAGAAATACTGAATTTGTTAGTATCGGCCTGCCGAATCGCCAGATTCTGACGATCAGTGAGCTGAAAAACAGCGATTAGAAGGAAAAACTGCGGGAAAACACCACTTTTTTGCTCTAATCACTGTTTTTCAGCTCACAAACTTCCTGAATCTCGCGATTCCAAGGCCGGATTTGTGATAAATGGTGCCCAGGGATCACACTGAGCATCGTCACGGTCAAAAATGATGGGATTTCGAAACTTCGGATTCTGGATTCTGAAGCAGGAATTCTTAAATCGTCAGATTCTTATGGATAAAGTCTAGAATGACTGGCGGCATCGTGTTTAGTCGAGAAATACTGAATTTGTTAGTATCGGCCTGCCGAATCGCCAGATTCTGACGGTCAGTGGGCTGAAAAACAGCGATTAGAAGGGAAAACTGCGGGAAAACACCACTTTTTTGCTCTAATCACTGTTTTTCAGTTCACAAACTTTCTGAATCTCGCGATTCCAGGGCCGATTTTGTGATAAATGGTGCCCAGGGATCACACTGAGCATCGTCACGGTCAAAAATGATGGGATTTCGAAACTTCGGATTCTGGATTCTGAAGCAGGAATTTTTAAGTCGTCAGATTCTTTAGGATAAGGTCTAGAATGACTGGCGGCATCGTGTTTAGTCGAGAAATACTGAATTTGTTAGTATCGGCCTGCCGAATCGCCAGATTCTGACGGTCAGTGGGCTGAAAAACAGCGATTAGAAGGAAAAACTGCGGGAAAACACCACTTTTTTGCTCTAATCACTGTTTTTCAGCTCACAAACTTACTGAATCTCGTGATTCCAAGGCCGATTTTGTGATAAACGGTGCCCAGGGATCACACTGAGCATCGTCACGGTCAAAAATGATGGGATTTCGGAACTTCGGATTCTGGATTCTGAAGCAGGAATTCTGATGTCGCCAGATTTCTTAGGTTAAGGTCTAGAATGACCGGCCGCATCGTGCTTAGTCGAGAAATACTGAATTTGTTAGTATCGGCCTGCCAAATCGCCAGATTCTGACGGTCAGTGGGCTGAAAAACAGCGATTAGAAGGAAAAACTGCGGGAAAACACCACTTTTTTGCTCTAATCACTGTTTTTCAGCTCACAAACTTCCTGAATCTTGCGATTCCAAGGCCGATTTTGTGATAAATGGTGCCCAGGGATCACACTGAGCATCGTCACGGTCAAAAATGATGGGATTTCGAAACTTCGGATTCTGGATTCTGAAGCAGGAATTCTTAAGTCGTCAGATTCTTTAGGATAAGGTCTAGAATGACTGGCGGCATCGTGTTTAGTCGAGAAATACTGAATTTGTTAGTATCGGCCTGCCGAATCGCCAGATTCTGACGGTCAGTGGGCTGAAAAACAGCGATTAGAAGGAAAAACTGCGGGAAAACACCACTTTTTTGCTCTAATCACTGTTTTTCAGCTCACAAACTTCCTGAATCTCGCGATTCCAAGGCCGGATTTGTGATAAATGGTGCCCAGGGATCACACTGAGCATCGTCACGGTCAAAAATGATGGGATTTCGGAACTTCGGATTCTGAAGCAGGAATTCTGATGTCGCCAGATTTCTTAGGTTAAGGTCTAGAATGACCGGCCGCATCGTGTTTAGTCGAGAAATACTGAATTTGTTAGTATCGGCCTGCCAAATCGCCAGATTCTGACGGTCAGTGGGCTGAAAAACAGCGATTAGAAGGAAAAACTGCGGGAAAACACCACTTTTTTGCTCTAATCACTGTTTTTCAGCTCACAAACTTCCTGAATCTCGTGATTCCAAGGCCGATTTTGTGATAAACGGTGCCCAGGGATCACACTGAGCATCGTCACGGTCAAAAATGATGGGATTTCGAAACTTCGGATTCTGGATTCTGAAGCAGGAATTCTTAAACCGTCAGATTCTTTAGGATAAGGTCTAGAATGACTGGCGGCATCGTGTTTAGTCGAGAAATACTGAATTTGTTAGTATCGGCCTGCCGAATCGCCAGATTCTGACGATCAGTGAGCTGAAAAACAGCGATTAGAAGGAAAAACTGCGGGAAAACACCACTTTTTTGCTCTAATCACTGTTTTTCAGCTCACAAACTTCCTGAATCTCGCGATTCCAAGGCCGGATTTGTGATAAATGGTGCCCAGGGATCACACTGAGCATCGTCACGGTCAAAAATGATGGGATTTCGAAACTTCGGATTCTGGATTCTGAAGCAGGAATTCTTAAATCGTCAGATTCTTATGGATAAAGTCTAGAATGACTGGCGGCATCGTGTTTAGTCGAGAAATACTGAATTTGTTAGTATCGGCCTGCCGAATCGCCAGATTCTGACGGTCAGTGGGCTGAAAAACAGCGATTAGAAGGAAAAACTGCGGGAAAACACCACTTTTTTGCTCTAATCACTGTTTTTCAGTTCACAAACTTTCTGAATCTCGCGATTCCAGGGCCGATTTTGTGATAAATGGTGCCCAGGGATCACACTGAGCATCGTCACGGTCAAAAATGATGGGATTTCGAAACTTCGGATTCTGGATTCTGAAGCAGGAATTTTTAAGTCGTCAGATTCTTTAGGATAAGGTCTAGAATGACTGGCGGCATCGTGTTTAGTCGAGAAATACTGAATTTGTTAGTATCGGCCTGCCGAATCGCCAGATTCTGACGGTCAGTGGGCTGAAAAACAGCGATTAGAAGGAAAAACTGCGGGAAAACACCACTTTTTTGCTCTAATCACTGTTTTTCAGCTCACAAACTTACTGAATCTCGTGATTCCAAGGCCGATTTTGTGATAAACGGTGCCCAGGGATCACACTGAGCATCGTCACGGTCAAAAATGATGGGATTTCGGAACTTCGGATTCTGGATTCTGAAGCAGGAATTCTTAAGTCGTCAGATTCTTTAGGATAAGGACTAGAATGACTGGCGGCATCGTGTTTAGTCGAGAAATACTGAATTTGTTAGTATCGGCGTGCCGAATCGCCAGATTCTGACGGTCAGTGGGCTGAAAAACAGCGATTAGAAGGAAAAACTGCGGGAAAACACCACTTTTTTGCTCTAATCACTGTTTTTCAGCTCACAAACTTCCTGAATCTCGCGATTCCAAGGCCGGATTTGTGATAAATGGTGCCCAGGGATCACACTGAGCATCGTCACGGTCAAAAATGATGGGATTTCGAAACTTCGGATTCTGGATTCTGAAGCAGGAATTCTTAAATCGTCAGATTCTTATGGATAAAGTCTAGAATGACTGGCGGCATCGTGTTTAGTCGAGAAATACTGAATTTGTTAGTATCGGCCTGCCGAATCGCCAGATTCTGACGATCAGTGAGCTGAAAAACAGCGATTAGAAAGAAAAACTGCGGGAAAACACCACTTTTTTGCTCTAATCACTGTTTTTCAGCTCACAAACTTCCTGAATCTCGCGATTCCAAGGCCGGATTTGTGATAAATGGTGCCCAGGGATCACACTGAGCATCGTCACGGTCAAAAATGATGGGATTTCGGAACTTCGGATTCTGGATTCTGAAGCAGGAATTCTTAAGTCGTCAGATTCTTTAGGATAAGGTCTAGAATGACTGGCGGCATCGTGTTTAGTCGAGAAATACTGAATTTGTTAGTATCGGCCTGCCGAATCGCCAGATTCTGACGGTCAGTGGGCTGAAAAACAGCGATTAGAAGGAAAAACTGCGGGAAAACACCACTTTTTTGCTCTAATCACTGTTTTTCAGCTCACAAACTTCCTGAATCTCGCGATTCCAAGGCCGATTTTGTGATAAATGGTGCCCAGGGATCACACTGAGCATCGTCACGGTCAAAAATGATGGGATTTCGAAACTTCGGATTCTGGATTCTGAAGCAGGAATTCTTAAGTCGTCAGATTCTTTAGGATAAGGTCTAGAATGACTGGCGGCATCGTGTTTAGTCGAGAAATACTGAATTTGTTAGTATCGGCCTGCCGAATCGCCAGATTCTGACGGTCAGTGGGCTGAAAAACAGCGATTAGAAGGAAAAACTGCGGGAAAACACCACTTTTTTGCTCTAATCACTGTTTTTCAGCTCACAAACTTCCTGAATCTCGCGATTCCAAGGCCGGATTTGTGATAAATGGTGCCCAGGGATCACACTGAGCATCGTCACGGTCAAAAATGATGGGATTTCGGAACTTCGGATTCTGAAGCAGGAATTCTGATGTCGCCAGATTTCTTAGGTCAAGGTCTAGAATGACCGGCCGCATCGTGTTTAGTCGAGAAATACTGAATTTTTTAGTATCGGCCTGCCAAATCGCCAGATTCTGACGGTCAGTGGGCTGAAAAACAGCGATTAGAAGGAAAAACTGCGGGAAAACACCACTTTTTTGCTCTAATCACTGTTTTTCAGCTCACAAACTTCCTGAATCTTGCGATTCCAAGGCCGATTTTGTGATAAATGGTGCCCAGGGATCACACTGAGCATCGTCACGGTCAAAAATGATGGGATTTCGAAACTTCGGATTCTGGATTCTGAAGCAGGAATTCTTAAGTCGTCAGATTCTTTAGGATAAGGTCTAGAATGACTGGCGGCATCGTGTTTAGTCGAGAAATACTGAATTTGTTAGTATCGGCCTGCCGAATCGCCAGATTCTGACGGTCAGTGGGCTGAAAAACAGCGATTAGAAGGAAAAACTGCGGGAAAACACCACTTTTTTGCTCTAATCACTGTTTTTCAGCTCACAAACTTCCTGAATCTCGCGATTCCAAGGCCGGATTTGTGATAAATGGTGCCCAGGGATCACACTGAGCATCGTCACGGTCAAAAATGATGGGATTTCGGAACTTCGGATTCTGAAGCAGGAATTCTGATGTCGCCAGATTTCTTAGGTTAAGGTCTAGAATGACCGGCCGCATCGTGTTTAGTCGAGAAATACTGAATTTGTTAGTATCGGCCTGCCAAATCGCCAGATTCTGACGGTCAGTGGGCTGAAAAACAGCGATTAGAAGGAAAAACTGCGGGAAAACACCACTTTTTTGCTCTAATCACTGTTTTTCAGTTCACAAACTTTCTGAATCTCGCGATTCCAAGGCCGATTTTGTGATAAATGGTGCCCAGGGATCACACTGAGCATCGTCACGGTCAAAAATGATGGGATTTCGAAACTTCGGATTCTGAAGCAGGAATTCTGATGTTGCCAGATTTCTTAGGTTAAGGTCTAGAATGACCGGCCGCATCGTGTTTAGCCGAGAAATACTGAATTTGTTAGTATCGGCCTGCCAAATCGCCAGATTCTGACGGTCAGTGGGCTGAAAAACAGCGATTAGAAGGAAAAACTGCGGGAAAACACCACTTTTTTGCTCTAATCACTGTTTTTCAGCTCACAAACTTCCTGAATCTCGTGATTCCAAGGCCGATTTTGTGATAAACGGTGCCCAGGGATCACACTGAGCATCGTCACGGTCAAAAATGATGGGATTTCGAAACTTCGGATTCTGGATTCTGAAGCAGGAATTCTTAAACCGTCAGATTCTTTAGGATAAGGTCTAGAATGACTGGCGGCATCGTGTTTAGTCGAGAAATACTGAATTTGTAAGTATCGGCCTGCCGAATCGCCAGATTCTGACGATCAGTGAGCTGAAAAACAGCGATTAGAAGGAAAAACTGCGGGAAAACACCACTTTTTTGCTCTAATCACTGTTTTTCAGCTCACAAACTTCCTGAATCTTGCGATTCCAAGGCCGATTTTGTGATAAATGGTGCCCAGGGATCACACTGAGCATCGTCACGGTCAAAAATGATGGGATTTCGAAACTTCGGATTCTGGATTCTGAAGCAGGAATTCTTAAGTCGTCAGATTCTTTAGGATAAGGTCTAGAATGACTGGCGGCATCGTGTTTAGTCGAGAAATACTGAATTTGTTAGTATCGGCCTGCCGAATCGCCAGATTCTGACGGTCAGTGGGCTGAAAAACAGCGATTAGAAGGAAAAACTGCGGGAAAACACCACTTTTTTGCTCTAATCACTGTTTTTCAGCTCACAAACTTCCTGAATCTCGCGATTCCAAGGCCGGATTTGTGATAAATGGTGCCCAGGGATCACACTGAGCATCGTCACGGTCAAAAATGATGGGATTTCGGAACTTCGGATTCTGAAGCAGGAATTCTGATGTCGCCAGATTTCTTAGGTTAAGGTCTAGAATGACCGGCCGCATCGTGTTTAGTCGAGAAATACTGAATTTGTTAGTATCGGCCTGCCAAATCGCCAGATTCTGACGGTCAGTGGGCTGAAAAACAGCGATTAGAAGGAAAAACTGCGGGAAAACACCACTTTTTTGCTCTAATCACTGTTTTTCAGTTCACAAACTTTCTGAATCTCGCGATTCCAAGGCCGATTTTGTGATAAATGGTGCCCAGGGATCACACTGAGCATCGTCACGGTCAAAAATGATGGGATTTCGAAACTTCGGATTCTGAAGCAGGAATTCTGATGTTGCCAGATTTCTTAGGTTAAGGTCTAGAATGACCGGCCGCATCGTGTTTAGCCGAGAAATACTGAATTTGTTAGTATCGGCCTGCCAAATCGCCAGATTCTGACGGTCAGTGGGCTGAAAAACAGCGATTAGAAGGAAAAACTGCGGGAAAACACCACTTTTTTGCTCTAATCACTGTTTTTCAGCTCACAAACTTCCTGAATCTCGTGATTCCAAGGCCGATTTTGTGATAAACGGTGCCCAGGGATCACACTGAGCATCGTCACGGTCAAAAATGATGGGATTTCGAAACTTCGGATTCTGGATTCTGAAGCAGGAATTCTTAAACCGTCAGATTCTTTAGGATAAGGTCTAGAATGACTGGCGGCATCGTGTTTAGTCGAGAAATACTGAATTTGTAAGTATCGGCCTGCCGAATCGCCAGATTCTGACGATCAGTGAGCTGAAAAACAGCGATTAGAAGGAAAAACTGCGGGAAAACACCACTTTTTTGCTCTAATCACTGTTTTTCAGCTCACAAACTTCCTGAATCTCGCGATTCCAAGGCCGGATTTGTGATAAATGGTGCCCAGGGATCACACTGAGCATCGTCACGGTCAAAAATGATGGGATTTCGAAACTTCGGATTCTGGATTCTGAAGCAGGAATTCTTAAGTCGTCAGATTCTTTAGGATAAGGTCTAGAATGACTGGCGGCATCGTGTTTAGTCGAGAAATACTGAATTTGTTAGTATCGGCCTGCCGAATCGCCAGATTCTGACGGTCAGTGGGCTGAAAAACAGCGATTAGAAGGAAAAACTGCGGGAAAACACCACTTTTTTGCTCTAATCACTGTTTTTCAGCTCACAAACTTCCTGAATCTCGCGATTCCAAGGCCGGATTTGTGATAAATGGTGCCCAGGGATCACACTGAGCATCGTCACGGTCAAAAATGATGGGATTTCGGAACTTCGGATTCTGAAGCAGGAATTCTGATGTCGCCAGATTTCTTAGGTTAAGGTCTAGAATGACCGGCCGCATCGTGTTTAGTCGAGAAATACTGAATTTGTTAGTATCGGCCTGCCAAATCGCCAGATTCTGACGGTCAGTGGGCTGAAAAACAGCGATTAGAAGGAAAAACTGCGGGAAAACACCACTTTTTTGCTCTAATCACTGTTTTTCAGTTCACAAACTTTCTGAATCTCGCGATTCCAAGGCCGATTTTGTGATAAATGGTGCCCAGGGATCACACTGAGCATCGTCACGGTCAAAAATGATGGGATTTCGAAACTTCGGATTCTGAAGCAGGAATTCTGATGTTGCCAGATTTCTTAGGTTAAGGTCTAGAATGACCGGCCGCATCGTGTTTAGCCGAGAAATACTGAATTTGTTAGTATCGGCCTGCCAAATCGCCAGATTCTGACGGTCAGTGGGCTGAAAAACAGCGATTAGAAGGAAAAACTGCGGGAAAACACCACTTTTTTGCTCTAATCACTGTTTTTCAGCTCACAAACTTCCTGAATCTCGTGATTCCAAGGCCGATTTTGTGATAAACGGTGCCCAGGGATCACACTGAGCATCGTCACGGTCAAAAATGATGGGATTTCGAAACTTCGGATTCTGGATTCTGAAGCAGGAATTCTTAAACCGTCAGATTCTTTAGGATAAGGTCTAGAATGACTGGCGGCATCGTGTTTAGTCGAGAAATACTGAATTTGTAAGTATCGGCCTGCCGAATCGCCAGATTCTGACGATCAGTGAGCTGAAAAACAGCGATTAGAAGGAAAAACTGCGGGAAAACACCACTTTTTTGCTCTAATCACTGTTTTTCAGCTCACAAACTTCCTGAATCTCGCGATTCCAAGGCCGGATTTGTGATAAATGGTGCCCAGGGATCACACTGAGCATCGTCACGGTCAAAAATGATGGGATTTCGAAACTTCGGATTCTGGATTCTGAAGCAGGAATTCTTAAATCGTCAGATTCTTATGGATAAAGTCTAGAATGACTGGCGGCATCGTGTTTAGTCGAGAAATACTGAATTTGTTAGTATCGGCCTGCCGAATCGCCAGATTCTGACGATCAGTGAGCTGAAAAACAGCGATTAGAAAGAAAAACTGCGGGAAAACACCACTTTTTTGCTCTAATCACTGTTTTTCAGCTCACAAACTTCCTGAATCTCGCGATTCCAAGGCCGGATTTGTGATAAATGGTGCCCAGGGATCACACTGAGCATCGTCACGGTCAAAAATGATGGGATTTCGAAACTTCGGATTCTGGATTCTGAAGCAGGAATTCTTAAATCGTCAGATTCTTATGGATAAAGTCTAGAATGACTGGCGGCATCGTGTTTAGTCGAGAAATACTGAATTTGTTAGTATCGGCCTGCCGAATCGCCAGATTCTGACGATCAGTGAGCTGAAAAACAGCGATTAGAAAGAAAAACTGCGGGAAAACACCACTTTTTTGCTCTAATCACTGTTTTTCAGCTCACAAACTTCCTGAATCTCGCGATTCCAAGGCCGGATTTGTGATAAATGGTGCCCAGGGATCACACTGAGCATCGTCACGGTCAAAAATGATGGGATTTCGGAACTTCGGATTCTGGATTCTGAAGCAGGAATTCTTAAGTCGTCAGATTCTTTAGGATAAGGTCTAGAATGACTGGCGGCATCGTGTTTAGTCGAGAAATACTGAATTTGTTAGTATCGGCCTGCCGAATCGCCAGATTCTGACGGTCAGTGGGCTGAAAAACAGCGATTAGAAGGAAAAACTGCGGGAAAACACCACTTTTTTGCTCTAATCACTGTTTTTCAGCTCACAAACTTCCTGAATCTCGCGATTCCAAGGCCGGATTTGTGATAAATGGTGCCCAGGGATCACACTGAGCATCGTCACGGTCAAAAATGATGGGATTTCGGAACTTCGGATTCTGGATTCTGAAGCAGGAATTCTGATGTCGTCAGATTTTTCAGGTTAAGGTCTAGAATGACCGGCCGCATCGTGTTTAGTCGAGAAATACTGAATTTGTTAGTATCGGCCTGCCGAATCGCCAGATTCTGACGGTCAGTGGGCTGAAAAACAGCGATTAGAAGGAAAAACTGCGGGAAAACACCACTTTTTTGCTCTAATCACTGTTTTTCAGCTCACAAACTTTCGAATCTCGCGATTCCAGGGCCGATTTTGTGATAAATGGTGCCCAGGGATCACACTGAGCATCGTCACGGTCAAAAATGATGGGATTTCGGAACTTCGGATTCTGGATTCTGAAGCAGGAATTCTTAAGTCGTCAGATTCTTTAGGATAAGGTCTAGAATGACTGGCGGCATCGTGTTTAGTCGAGAAATACTGAACTTGTTAGTATCGGCCTGCCGAATCGCCAGATTCTGACGGTCAGTGAGCTGAAAAACAGCGATTAGAAGGAAAAACTGCGGGAAAACACCACTTTTTTGCTCTAATCACTGTTTTTCAGCTCACAAACTTCCTGAATTTCGCGATTCCAAGGCCGGATTTGTGATAAATGGTGCCCAGGGATCACACTGAGCATTGTCAGGGTCAAAAATGATGGGATTTCGGAACTTCGGATTCTGGATTCTGAAGCAGGAATTCTGATGTCGCCAGATTTCTTAGGTTAAGGTCTAGAATGACCGGCCGCATCGTGTTTAGTCGAGAAATACTGAATTTGTTAGTATCGGCCTGCTGAATCGCCAGATTCTGACAGTCAGTGAGCTCTTTTTTGCTCTAATCACTGTTTTTCAGCTCACAAACTTCCTGAATCTCGCGATTCCAAGGCCGGATTTGTGATAAATGGTGACCAGGGATCACACTGAGCATCGTCACGGTCAAAAATGATGGGATTTCGGAACTTCGGATTCTAGATTCTGAAGCAGGAATTCTGATGTCGTCAGATTTCTTAGATTAAGGTCTAGAATGACCGGCCGCATCGTGTTTAGTTGAGAAATACTGAATTTGTTAGTATCGGCCTGCTGAATCGCCAGATTCTGTCGGTTGGTGAGCTGAAAAACAGTGATTAGAACGCGTTTTCTGGAAAAACCGAAAGGGTCACTGACATTTTAAAAATTAATCTCAGTTTAAATCGCTGAAAACTTCGAATCTGACTAATCTGAGGGCGTAGATGACGAATCCACCCCTTATTTTGTGTATGGATGCCTTCTGAATCCGTTAGGCTCCAGAATCCGCCTGGCAGAATCCATGACACAACCCCATATGTATGATATACCAATCGACTGCCCACATCGAGCTGATCATTTTTAACTTTGACTGGTGTCGATTGATCAACTTTGTCAAAAGTTATAAAGCTTCAAAGTTGAAAAAAACTGAAAGATAGCCTTTGGCGGCTCATAGCATCTCGGGGAGGGGGTAGTTGGAAACTTTTTACGTTTGATTTTAATAGAACACTTTAATAGGAAGATTTTATAAACCAGAAGTTTTTTTCCGAGGTTGGGGAAAGTAGACAAAATTCACACTTCATATCAGTGATTATGATCAATCAATAATTACTGGCGCATACTGCATTATTAGACAAATCTGTTTTGTAGAAACATTAATATTATTAGTGCCTTTTGATATAGAAAATAAAAAGTCTAGTGCTCACAAGATTACTGGTTTGATCAAAAATAAAACAAAAAATTTTCAAAATTTGATAAGTTTAATTTTTTTGTGTTTTGCGAACAACAGTCAATGCTAACTTTTTTTAATAGGTGTGACTTCAATCTTATTAATCGGAAAAAAGAAATATGCTCAAAGAAGTCGAACCCTTGTACGTTGGAGTCATACAGTAAAGCCGGACCCCCTTGACCACGCGCGTGCGCGTGTTGTCGAGTAGGTCCGATCCGTGCTGACATCCGAGGGCACGATGGTTCGAGTCCTTTGAGAGTATTTCTTTTTTCCAGAAAACGGATAAAGTGTCACATTGATAAAAGTATGTTAGCATTGACTGATGTTTTGTAAGCATCAAAACAACGTGTGTTTTTAATTTTGTAAATTTTATGCTATATTTTAAAATAAATCTAAAACCAGTAAAATACAAAGTTTCAAACTTTCTAAATTAAAAGACACTTATACTGTTTATGTTTCTACAACACAGAATTGTCTAAATTTACAGAATGCGCAAGTTATTATAAATTGATCATTTTCACCAATTAATTTATGCTAATTTTGACAGCTTTCCACATCCTACCCAAGGTCTCTTAACTGTGGGCTGCGCAGACTAATTGCAGGTTCACAATTGCAGACTAATTTTTTTAGTATCCTGTAACTGCAGCTCAAAATTTGACACGCGCGGCGTATTCAAACTGTATCAGTAAAATACTCGTTACAATGGAAATCCTTAGACAAAGCTGGATCGATTACAAAAAACCCGAATTTTTTAAGTTAAATATGACAAAAGTTAGAAAATGTTCAAAAATCCATACGCAGTTTAACTGCAGACTCAATGCAGCCTATCTGCAGCCTATTTAGCCTGTAATTAGTCCGCACTCAAGATGCAAATAAAAAGTAAAAAATATTAGTCTGCAATTTTAGTCCGCAACTAATCTGTGTGTATTTTATTCTGCATTTAGTCTGCGGATCCACAGACTAGAGACCTTGGGTAGGATCAAAAGTCGCGGTTTATGAAATCTTCCTTTTTGAACGTTCTATCAAAATCAAACAAAAAAAGTTTCCGAAATTGGACTCCTCGAGATGGTATAAATTGCCAAAGGCTATCTTTCAGTTTTTTTCAACTTTGAAACTTTATAACTTTTGGCAAAGTTGATCAATCGACACCAGTCAAAGTTTAAAATGATCATCTCGATGTGGGCAGTCGATTGGTATATCATACATACGGGGTTGTGTCATGGATTCTGCCAGGCGGATTCTGAAGCCTAACGGATTCAGAAGGCATCCATACACAAAATAAGGGGTGGATTCGTCATCTACGCCCTCAGATTAGTCAGATTCGAAGTTTTCAGCGATTTAAACTGAGATTAATTTTTAAAATGTCACAAGGGGGCCGAATTCGTTTGGTTTTCCCAGAAAATGCGTTTTAGAAGGAAAAACTGTGGGAAAACACCACTTTTTTGCTCTAATCACTGTTTTTCAGCTCACAAACTTCCAGAATCTTGCAAATTACCGTTTTTCAGCTCACAAACTTCCTGAATCTCGCGATTTCAAGGCCAAATTTGTGATAAATGGTGCCCAGGGATCATACTGAGCATCGTCACGGTCAAAAATGATGGGATTTCGGAACAACTTTGGATTCTGGATTCTGAAGCGTGAATTCTGATGTCGGCAGATTCTTTAGGTTAAGGTCTAGAAAAACTGGCCGCATCGTGTTCAGTCTAGAATAACTAAATTTGATAGAATCGGCCTGCAGAATCTGCTTTCGCAACATCAGCTTCGTGTTTTTGCACTGTTATTTTGTCATGCACCATATGATTATAGATCCTCCGTGAGTAACTGCAAAAAATGGTAGCACAGTCAGCTACTTTGACTTCACTTGGCACATAGCTTGTGTCGTTGTGTCCGCAATGTGTTTTAGCTTTTTGTGCAAAGCATGCAAGCAATGTGCATACATGTGAGAAACTAACATTTAGCTAGACTTTGCTGGCGCCACAACATTACACTTTTATACCGATTTCTGTTGTATGTATAATCAGTTAAAATAAGCAATGAATTTGTCTCTCTACTCGCTAGAAACATTTCTTCACAAACTTATGGCTCGAGGCAAAGTACGTCGTGAAGTTGTTGAGCCACCAGGAGCACTCATAACGGATGATTCTAGTGTTTTACTGTTGCAACAAGCACTAAGAGAAATAATTCTCGGTCCCGAACCTTCGAGAGTAGGTATTGTTTTAACTATTTGAAATAATGGAAACTACTTTTTAGTTGCTCATACTCATTTACGAGTTTGACCGTAAACTGCCAAAATTTCGTTCGTATTTATATCCAATAACAAAAAGTCCGGATGTGTTTACTGGAAAAGCAGCAATGCAAGCGTTTGAAAAACTTGCAGGGCCAGATGCTGATTACTTTGCAGAATTCTTGTTCCGAACTAAACTTGTCCGTAAAGCTGGGTTAGGTAGCGTCGATTGCATTATTCCGGATAATAAACTTTGATCTCTGCATCGACTAACGCTATAAATTTTAGAGTAGGTCTTGGAATGCACGATAAAATTAGCAAAATTTGCTTTGAAGGGGGGTTCCAAGAAGAAGTTGCTTATCTTGAAAGGAATAGAACCACATAGAAGTTGTAAAAAGATTATCCACAGTTATTGATCACAACACTCAGGGAGTTTCAGTCTCGCGGTGATTTTTAGTTATAACAATAAATGAAAGAAACATATTTATTGAAGTTCAACAACTAACAGAAATTTTTAAACATACATAGAAAGAAACAATAAGAAACAAAAAGTCATTAAAACCGAGAGTGATTAACAAAATTTGGTTGGCGCCATTGTGCCTTAGTTGCCTTGGGCTTGGTCTTCTTTTCCTTCTTGACAGCTTTCTTTGCCCTTTCGAAAGCCTCCAGATCCTTCTTGTGGATCAAGTTGAAGCAATCGCCTGACCACTGAATGACGTAATCGTCCAATTCACTGGCGTCAATGTCATATTCACAGGGCTCATTGTCGGGCAGTTTGGCGGCACCATTTTCTCGAAGTTCGCGAAGAGCTTCTTTGCAGCCCCTTAACGGTTTTTCTGATTTGGCAGACGAATCGGTTTTACTTGAATTGGAAGTTGAATTGTGTCGAATAGCGTTGACGCAGACACAGAAGGCGATGATGAGCAAGATGCGGATGGTCGTCATGATTGACTGGAAGTCTGAAATGAGCCAAGTAGAGTCAAAATTTTAAAGATACCATACGACTTACAGTGATCGGGTGGAAGCGCCGATCCAAAGTCAATGGTCAAGGTAATAGTCGGTCCAGAGCTAAACAATGATAGTGAAGCAAGTGGTTACTGCTTTACAATTGAATTTGCATAGATAGCTTCACATGTTGCGAGAGAGCAGGATGCGCTTGCTACATACGCAAAAAATTTGCATGTTTTAAACTGTGATATATTATTAAATTTAACCACAGCACGTTTATCGTAATCAAGTTGGCATACGACAACCGAAAAAGCACTTTTGAATGCCGTATTTGGCGAGAATTACCAACATTGCCGCTAGCGATGCGGCAATCGGTTGGCGTTCTGTTTCGAACACAATTGATTTTTTGTCGCTTTTTTGTTTTTAAAATTTCGCACTTTTTTCTTTACGAATTTGCTATCATCTCGTCCGCGTGATATTTATGCCATCCGTTGCGTTTGGCATGACATTTCGGTTATTTTGTCCGTCAGAGTCGCGTCTAGGTTCTTTTCAATCGTGTTTTTGTTGATCAACGCTGTTTTTCGATCACATTGGGTCGCGTTTGCCATTTTCGCATCAACGCGCGTTCTTTCCTTTTTCCAATAGCTCCTTCTGTTTCAGATGTATCCCCTGGAGCCCCTCGAATTCCCGGGTAATGAGGGCCGTCAATTAATCGTTAAAACCAACCTTTTTCCACTAATTATCGGCAACTCGGCTCTGCGCATCGGTATTTATCAAGTTAGTGGGATTCGCTTTCCTTCCCGAAATGCTCCACCACCACCCATGCGTGGTGGCCGTCGGCAACAACGTCCCCAGCCATCTGGACCGTAAGTTTCATCACATTCTTTTTGATATCATTCAGATCTTATCTATTAACTTTCAGAATTCCAATACGCTCAAACGATTTGTACCATTTGTTTCTTCAAGCCTATCACAACGAGCTCAATGATCCCAGCATCGACCGAATCGCTGTCAAAGGACATCCACTGGTGGAAGACGATGGACAGGAGGCGATTAAGGTTTATGTTATTCCGGCATTTCCACCAGGTTTCTTGCCGCGGGGCGTCGTTCGGGAAGTATCGCTGGTATGTTTTTGCTTCTTTTGGTTTATATATTTTTCTTTTTGTTACAGGATCACAAAGTGCGGGGACGATTGCTCGGAACCAATCAGCTGAAGGTGTCCTACATGCGAGATGTTGATTTCACGGAGCAAAGCGTTTACAGCGACTTTCGGGATCTCATGAAAGTTGGGTTGATGGATTCGCTTACGTCGTAAGTCGCGGGTTCTGTCTACGGTTTCACTGTCAATCCGTGTATTGAAACTGTTTTTTTCAGTGTTTTTACCCGTCGCGACTTCTTCCGCATCAAAAATGACCTTTACACATTCCTCGACAAGCGGGTCATTGCCAATGTTCTTGACATTTTGATGGGTATGAAGGTTCGAGTCCATACAGAGGTTCTCGGACAACCAATGTTGAGTATTAACAGTGGGTTTGATTGATTTTATCAATCTTCATGTATCAAATGTTGCATTTTAGTGACCTTTACATCCTGTCTTCGCGTCAATGTCCCATTGTTGTTGGTCTACGCCGCCATGGTTCTAAAGCGAAACATCACTGAACTCACATTTCAAACGACTGACTTTGCTGATGCCCTTATCAGTGGCCCTAGATTGCAGGAGTTTCGATCACTTTTGGCTGGTTGGGTCTTTTTTCAAATTTTGAGGCATTTTGTCAATTATGTTTTTACAGATTTGGAAATCATGATTCCGAGCATACACGATCCACGAGCATTTGAACGGACCCGTCTTGTCGACATTACGGAGGATCCAGCTTCAACATTTTCCGTCAATGGGGTCAATCTAAACACATATTATATGAATGCTGGTTGGCGGATCGATTTGCCCCATATGAATGCTATTGTTGTCAAGATGGGTCCGCGAAGGGTTCACATTCCCATGGAACATTGTCGTGTTTCGACGGCACCGCAAAAGTTGAGTTATTCGATGGCACGGTTTCGGAGGGACATTATTACGGTATGTTTAGGATGGGTTTGCATTTGGGAATTGTTCAAAGGGACGTTTTAGGCAACAGCCGTCCCTCCAGTCCATCGTTTCCGTTTCGTTGAAGGCATCGCGGATGATTTGGATCAAGCATTATCCGACCCCCGATCAGAACGAATGCTCCTCACCGATCTCCAAGTGAAACTGCAAAAATGTATCGCTCTACAGGCTCGCGTTCTCGACCAACCTGAAACCCATCACAAGACGGCACCAAACTCTTTGGCGATGCCATATCGGGCGAAGGATGTCAAATATGTTTTGCTTGATTTGTCGGTGGATACGCCCCCTCAAATAACGACGTCTTTGGTCCAGAATTTTGCTCATTTCCTGTTCGAACGCCTGATGATAACAATCGACTGGCGAGACCTCCTTTTCGAGCATCATTTCCGCCCAGATCGACCGTTCCGAGACATTATGGATGAGTTTGAGCGAGTTTTGTACGATATTTTCCGTCGCTTGGATGATCGCTGTTTCGACTATTTGCCCGAACGGGATCAACTTATTTTCTTTCTCGTCATTCCTGATGCACCTCATCTGTACTCCCGTGGCAAGCAGCTAATCACCCAAGCCGGTTATGTTTGTCAATTCATCCGTGAAGAGAACCTTGAAAGACTTCCTGATTTCGCCGTCTCACTGAATCTGGGCTTCAAAATCAATGCGAAACTCGGTGGCCTCAACAATGTTGCCACGAATTTGAATTTGAACTCCCGCTGGTCGGCCTTTATCAGCGTTCCGACAATGTTCATCGGCATCGATACTCGGAATTCGAAGGAACGAAACAAACGTGGAATCGTCGCAATTTCGGTGTCCATAAACCCGGAAGCTACGAAGTACAAGTTTTTCATCCGTCGAAACCATGAAACATCGCGATACTCGTTGGCGCCACACGATTGGAAGGAGATCATTTTCGATTCATTGGCAATGTTCAAAGGACCAGTGCCACAGCGTGTCTTCATACTGCGTGCCGGAATGGACGAATTCAACGTTTCCAAGGGTGAAGCCTTGTCAGAATGCATAGAGATTGATGCCGTTTTGAAGTGCTGGTTTGAGCGATACGCACCGGATTCACCTGTTGCACGGATCACATATATCGGCTACAATCGTGCCCACAATGTTCGTTTCATGCAGGACGATCAACTCAATGATGAATCGTATCGAGCAAACAGGGAATTGGCCTACAATGTGCCCCGAGGGACTGTCATCGATCATACGATCACGCATCCGAGTACGTTTTACTTGGTGTCTCATGCGACTGTTGCTGTGAGTGTTTTTTATTGATTGATTTGTGTTCAGTTTGCGTTTTCCAGGGCACATTAAAACCAGCCAAGTACTACATCGTCACCGATGACAATGGCATCGGCGCGAACGACTTACTCGTCGTTATCTACACGCTTTGCTGCCTGGCCCCACGCTGCAACTTCCCGATTCGAAAGCCATTGCCCATCGCTTACTGTATGTTGCTATTAAACCATGCCGTTGATACGTGTTCTGATGCCTTCGCGGATGCCAACAATGGGGTCCCAATTCCGGAGAACTTGTCCACTACGCCCTTCTTTGTCTGATTGTTATTGTTGAACTGGTTGGTTTGATGTTTTATTTTCTACTTTTGAACGGTTTGAAGAATGAATGTAATTACGAAAACCAGGATTATGATATCCGTGACATATTAAACAAACAACGAATCAGCTGACGGTTTAGATGTTTTAGATACGAATTTAGTTCTCAGTTGATCTATCGGCACGTCCTTTAAGTTTTTGCCGGCAAAAGTCGGTGGCGCCACACATTTTGGTTGATTTTCATCATAGGGAGGTTTTACGTAATCACACTTCATCAATTCAATAAGCCAAGCTAATTTATCATCGCAAACAAGAGGGTTGCCTGTAAAGCACGTTGTGATTACTTGCTGTAAATATGAATTTTATCCTTACCAAGTAAATTTATATCAAGAAAGAAAAATAAGTTTTCATCATCGAGTTCTAAAAGATCGTTCTTTCTTTTCATATCTGTGCCAGTCTCATTCATCTTACCTGTTTTTGATAAACCCAATTTAGTTCCGTAAAAACTATTTTGAGGAAGACTTGTCAAATTGTTGTTGGATAGATCAAGGGACCACAAGCTTCCAAGATTAGAAAAGAAACTCTTTGGTAATGTTGTTAGGCGATTGTTTTGCAAACTTAAAGACGTCAATCCAGGCATGTAACGTGAAAATACATTAGCGTCTAGCGTTTCTAATTGATTGTTGCTCAAATCAACATCACCGAGCTTCTTCAAATTGTCGAAAGTGTTTGCCAGAAGATGCTTGAGTTGATTATTTCTCAGATATACAAACATTAAACTGTTCATGTCTTTGAAAACGCCTTCAGGCAGGTGTTGCAACTGATTGTCATCCAGATATAAATGTTTTAAATTCTTTAACGACGAAAAAGTTGGCACTTCTCGTAGTTGGTTGTTTTCCAAATAAAGTCCCGCTAGATCTTTCAAAGAGTCAAATGTTCCAGGTGCCAGTTTCATAATATTGTTATTACGTAAGAATAATTGGTTCACCGTAAAATCTTTAAACGCATTTGGTGAAATATAGCTGATGCGATTGTCGTTGAGCAACATTTTTTCCACACTCAGTCCAGCAAACATCGAATCCGTTAACTCAGTAAGTTCATTGTGTTGAAGCGATAGCTTATCGAGGTAGGTGTTTTTTACGTATGAGAGACCTATATAACCGCGTCTAAACACGGAAATAAATTAGTCATAGCCGCGGGCGGATGTACAATGGGAAACCCTATGTACGGATCGCGCGGACCGTGTCGAACCACCACAACCCTGCGAATCTTTCGTGGTAAGAGTTTATTTGGGGCATAAAAGCAATAATGATTAGACGAGTGCACATGTGTACAATCAAAATTTTTACAACAATTATGCTGTCATGATAAATGTTGTCCGCATGGCAGCATAGTTGTTGTGAAAATGGCGGTTGTACATATGTGCTCTTGTGTATTTGTTATAGCTTTTATGCCCCAAATCAACTCTCACCACGAAAAATGGCTGGTCCGTGATGCTCCGTGACGGTCTGCGCGATCCCTACTCAAGGCTTCCCATTGTAACGGCACTATCTCGGTTTCAAAATCTACAGTGCCAATGACCGTTAAAAGTACGGTGCGCGGAGATATATGTACATATTTTTAAAGTAAACATACTCGTAATATCGGCCAAGCGTATTTAGTTGTTGAAATGCGCCATCTTCGATAGAACTAATCTGCAAAGGGATTTGATCCTTCAATCGTGATTAACGCCGAAAATGAATACATACCTTATTGTGATCTAATACAAGATAGCGTAAACGTTGTGGCATCAATTGCATATTCGGAAACTTAGTAATTGAATTGTTTGTTAAATTAATTTCCCTAATGTGTGGCACATTTACGAATGCATCATCAGCAATTTCTTCAATTTTACATCCAATAAATCTTATAAACTTCACGGATAGAGCCGGCAGTTTTTTAAGTCTTGGAATAGGAGGATTACAGTTTTCAATCGCTAGTACGGAAAAATTTTTATTTTGACTGGCACAATATTCAATAACTTCAAAAAAGTTGGCACCCTCGCAATGAATACTATCCCGCTTTGGATTCAATCTCTCAACGTCGGAAGAACAGCCTTTAGGCAAACCTGTAGACGAATGCACCGTAGTAAATAAAGCAATCAATACGATTGTGGCTATCATGTTGGCGGTTATGCCGTTATTATAAACCATGGCTTAAAAGAAAAGTCACAGATAGGGAAGACACCAGAGTAACCGGACGGTCAGGTCAATAGGTGAAACAAAAAGGCAATAAAGACAGGTAGAGGGGGAGATTTGCCACCAAAAGGTCAAGGCTGTCCGTGTTATGCAGAGGTAAAGTTACTTATGTTCCCATCCTATACGGGGCGCATCAACCAACCATCGCATGAAAAAATAATATTTTTTGATCTGCGCCTTTGACTCAACGTTTACTTTGTGCCGTAGTTTCGTTTCAAGTATTTAAATTTGAGTTTATTAATTGCATTTATAAAAAATCCACTTATTACAAATCGGAAGAAATCACAAGATAACGCATTTTCGGATTTTCTTTTGTTTGTTGATAACAGCATTTACTCCGTGGCCAAACACTTCATTCAGGCTTTTCTGAAATGAAGACGTTTTTCATTAGAACTTTTCGAAATAATGTTTGTAGAACTCGTACAACTTTACTAACTTTGGTCAAAGCAGAACATTCAATATATTTGATTGCATTGAGCTGTTTGGCAAGTTGGTAACCTGCGGCAAATGACACTGGAGACAGTTTATCACTTGCCAAACTTAATATTTGCGACTGATCATCCCGAAGATCACTTTGAGTTCCAATGAGTAGAATCTGGGTATTCGGACAGTGATGTTTCACTTCTGGGAACCACTAAAACCATAATTTATGCTTCAAAAAGTTGATTACAAAGCTAACCCACTTTTTCCTTGACATTTTCAAATGAAGCAGGGTTAACAACAGAAAAACAAATAATTATAAGGTTAGCTTTTTGATATGATAAAGGTCGTAACCTGTCGCAAGTTTCCTGGCCTGCTGTATCGAACAAAATCAAATCATAAGACTTTTCGGAAATACGAAGTGATGTCTGAAATACACATCGTTATAACTTCTAAGAGCATATAAAACTGTCAAGTTAAACATACCGTATACGTGTCGACTATTGTAGGCACATAGGCAGCGGGAAATAAGTTGTTAATGTATGCGAGAAGCATAGCCGTCTTTCCTACATGTTCGTCACCGACTACGACACATTTGATAGGGTTCATGCCTAAACTGACTGAAAGATTCGAGAACTGCAAAATATATTGATTGGAAATGTTTCGAAATGTCAAAAATGCAAATTTGTTGGTGCAGACACGTTTTTGATCGACAGAACGGAGAAATCATGTCAAGAAAAAAACGTTATGACTTGTATTGTGTTGTGCAGTGCTGTTATCAGTTGCTTATCGATCTTCTAGTCTGAACTTTGTAGATGGGTGTCTGACAATAATCTGGGCTTCGTCAGCCTATTATTGGGTTTAAAATTACAAAATACCATACGCTAGCTTGTTTCTTCTATGTTTATTTCAGTATTTATATCAGTTGAAACCATTATCAATCTGTTATGAAAGCCAGTTATTGAACAGCAAAACTCATATCCTGGCCAAGTTGCAACTGCTGCTTAATCCAAACATGATCCATAACTTTCTCCAAACTCAGTCGCTTATCTGGGTTCCTCACTAGCAATCTTGAAATCAAATCCCTGCTTCCTTTCGTGAAATTATCATTGTACTCAAACAAGGCATATTTGATGTTTCTCTTGAGGTGGTCATCATTAATGTGATTGCCCCTGTCATGATCAAACGGCGTATTTCCGTCGAGAAACTCGTAACAAAGAACACCGACGGCCCAGTTGTCGACACGGTAGTCGTGATCCTTGCCGCTTACCATTTCAGGGGATAGATATAAAAGTGTGCCGAGCATGGTATTTCGTGGGTTTTTCGAATGGACAGCCGCACCGAAATCGGCGAGTTTTATCGTTCTCCCATTCGCGCCGACAAGGATGTTCTCCGGTTTGATGTCGCGATGGATGATGTCTTTCGAGTGACAGTAGTTTAGGGCATCTGCGATTTGGAATATGTACTGAAACACCGTAATTTTGGAAAGTTACTAAAAAGTGATAAAAGAACGAACCAAAGCAGTTCGAGCTTCACAGAATCGTTCCGCTTCCCGAAGAAGGTCGTAAAGCTGTCCCCCGAGGGCATATTCCAAGATTAAATATACCTTTTTGTCATCGAAAAAGTAATTATACAATCGTAGAATGTTTTCGTGTCTCAAATGACATTGATTTTCAATTTCACGGACAAACAGATACTCCATTTTATGTTTAAGCATTTGTGATTTGAACAAAATCTGTAACAAATCAATTTTACAACAGTTTTTTACAGTTCAAATAGCAAACCTTCAAAGCAACAATAAGGCCACTCTCTTTGTCCCTGGCAAGATAAACACGACCAAACATGCCCCTTCCGAGTGGCTTTCCAATGTTAAATTGATCCAATCTCTCTCTTGGCGGTATTGGACTAAAATTTTTTATGTTGGGAAAGGTTGAATTGAAGTGAATTGAAAACTTGCGTATTCATAAGACCAGTTTTAATGAGATCAGCATTTTGTGGTTCCGGCATTTTCCTAGCACGTCGCAAGCTTATGTTGGATCTGTTAACAGTTGTGTCGCCATTGTCTAGTCTTACACAGTCGGCATGCTTGTCCCGCATATGCTTGTAAACGGATGAACGGGCTTTGTAGGAGGACGAACAGTTTGGCATTGAACAGTGGAACCTTCGCAGATGCTGCCTTCGATGGCTTTCTACACAGTGAGCTGTAAGTGCCTTGACGTCGGGAAAGTTGTCGTCACAGTGTTCGTAAATACAAGGAAACATGACTTCGGCACACTTTTGCAAGTAGGATCTTAATATCAGCAATGTAAGGGAAACGTTTTCCAATGTAAAAATATGCAAATGGCACAGTATCTGTATGCATTTTGCGGTTTTCCAATAATCAAAGGAGTAAAAATAGCCACGTAGACGCAATAGTTCCATTTGCAAACATGTGTTTTTTGGAATTGTACCAAATCTGTGAAATCACGTTTTCAGCAGTTTGTTCTATGAAATTCTATGTCCGTATGAAAGCGTTCTAGATAAGTTGTTGGCAGCATGTGTAAAGTAAAACAGATGGCATAAAACGTAAAATTTTTAAACTGGCAATAAGCATCTTACTGTACCTTCGTTGTTTAGCATAGTTTCATCGACAGATGGCACATTTTGGTCGAAGGTCAATGATTACGACCAAAATGTCTGTAAAGTTCAAAAACTTGACCTTTGAAAAATTTAAAACAAAATTCAAGTGATCATTTGCATTTTTAGAATGGCAAAACACCTTTACTTGCACCTGGTCACATTCTACGCCGCCAAAGTCGTGCCGTAAATAAAAGCAACCCAAACATGACAACAATTCAGTGCAGACTGTTTTTGACTGTCGTTGTGTCGAAAAAATGTTGACATACAACCCTTTTTATGAGGACACATTAATCGGCTTAGCAGTGGTATCAGTATTTTTAAACATCTACGGCATTTTTCTGATCTTCTTCAAATTGCCAAAGTCAATGCATGATTTCCGACATTGCATTTGTCTGCTCTGTGTTGGTCAAACTGTTCTTTGGAAAACGAAACTTCATCAAACAAAATTTCAGGTTTTGGACGGCTTATTTGCCTTTCTTCTCGGCGTAGTGATCAATGTAACATTCCAATTCCCAGCCCTTGCCGGCGTGGTTAAAGGCCCGGTAATCATGTTTTGTTACCGTATTTTTGGATACAATGGCTGTAGAGTCATTGCTTGTTTGACTTTTACATTGATTGCTGCCATCATTTATTGCCAAAATTACGGTATTAAATTCCGCTTTTTCACGATTCACCCGAATAAAAAGTATTTTGAATTCTATAGCTCCACACGTGGCCTTATTTACGTGTATTCCAGCTGCGTCGTATCGGCATCAATTGTCGGAATTGCAATCTATCTTATGATGTATTCAGAAAATGTGAGTCCCTAATGGAAGTAATATATAATATGAGTGTCATTTAGGAAATTCCAATCCTTGTCGCCGAGTATCCATCCACAAAAGACGTCTTCATGGATTACATCCCCGGCGAAAACCTGCTCATGGCGGCAGATCCACATTCCCCCGTGTGGTATTTCATCTTTGGCTATGTTACTGTGGCCGTCTTGGTCGTTAATGTCAGCTCCTACGCCATGTTTTTCATGGCAATGCGGATGTTGAAGACGTATTCCAACAACTTTACAAAGCAAACGTTGCAAATGCAAAAGCAATTTTTGACTTTGTTGATTGTGCAGGTGGGTTAAACTTTAAAGGAATGAGGGTGGAATGACGTTCAATTTATTTGTAAGTTGGCTGAAAATAACACTTGTAAATTTCAGGCAACTACTCCATTGGCATTTCTCGTAATTCCGGTACTGTTGCTCGTGTACCAAGTCACGTTTGACATGCCACAGGCGAGATTGCAAACGGAGATTGGCATGATCTGGGTTGGGTTGTATTCGAATGTCAATGCGGCTCTGACAATTTTTTGCATTTCGCCGTTTCGGAAATTTACGAAACGGATTACGGTGGATTTGGTTTTGCGTCTGTTCGGTGTCAATGTTAAGGTTACGCCACTTGAGATTCAAGCTACTAGTTCTTTGAATTTTAATTCGAGGATTTTTTGATTTTTTAACAAAAGTTTAGTTTTTTATTAACAAAATTTTATAAAACAATGAACGACAAGACAAAAAACGTTACAATGCGATACAAAAACACGCAAACTCATCAAAATTTGCTACAGTTATGCAAAACATCACTTTCATGGCACGGTCGAATCCTTTTTGCCATTATAGATGGCGGCATTGTAGGTGGTGAGGCACTTTTGGCACTCCCGCTTTTCCACATAGATCAGCGACGGCATCGACAAGGGCATTGGCTCCGACGGATCCCGAAATGCCGCCGGCAACACCTATCATCTGACACCGCTGATATGTTTGTAGTAATGGCAATCGGTCACTGATAAAATCAGGAAGTCTTGGTCTTATAGCAAATTTTGTTATTTGAATGTTAATAAAAACGCTTTTTCTTCTGTGCCGGCAATGTTTTTCACCCTTTTTGTGCCAACTGTGCGTGCAATGTGCACGGCGGTCTCGTGACACACGAAAGCATGGCTCTATTCCGCCGTCGGCAACATTGCACTATATATATTTCGTTTAGTAATTTCAGCAACTCAATTCGACAATGCGTTTCTCCTTTCCCAAGCTCGAGGCATTCATCCGAAAGTGTACCGGTACGGGTGAAAAACAACAGAAAAGTTTCCGTCCACTTTCCGATGATAAGGATGTTAAAGACCCGGCTACTGCTTTCGAACCTTCAACGGTTAGTATGCCTTAACTGTTTGAGTCAATAATCAATAGTTTTAGTCGGAAGACACTGGCCCCCGCTTGTACGCCACGTTTTTAACTGACTAAATAACACCAACGTGCTGGTTTGTTAACTATTGAGATTTCTACAAATTATTTTATGAAATTTTAGAACATGAGCAATAATTAATCACTACCTTCCAACACCGCTGGGAAAAATGCAAGAAGAAATCGCTTATTTTACATTAAATATGTTTTGTAAGAACTCATCCGTTTGTAGTATTGGCAGTCGATCACTGATAATCTCAGGAAATTTTGCTTTTGTAACGATTTTGCTTATTTGAATGTCAATGTCAATAAAAACAATTTATCTTGCTTCATTGTGTTCGGACGTCCGCAAAGATTTTTATCTTTTTGTGCCAACTGCGCAAGCAATGTGCATTGCAAGCAGGCTTGTGGCAAACAAACGAACGCGTGACCGAAATGCGCCATCGGCAACCTGGGCCTTGCATAGCATTCTGCAGTTTATATATCCGCAACCTCACTAACACGTTAGCACTAATGTGCCCTATCGTTACGCAGCGTTTCAAAATGAACAATACCAAAAAGAAGCCGCTGTTTTAGACTGAAACAGAAACACGAAATGAAAAAGTTTTGAAATTGCCAATATTAAGTGTATGCGAGATAAATCCGTCAATGAACGTTCAATTTACCAAACACAATGAAAGGTTTATTGCATTTCTAAAACACTCATAAATCATATTATAATATTTTTAGTATTAATTTGCAGAATTTGGCAAAAGGGTTGTCATTTCTCTGTATAACAATATACAATGTAGAACGATGTTGTACCAAAGATAATTAGTACTACAGCTCGTGTTGTCAGAAGTATAGTTAAGCTCCTTTGAACCATTTGTTCCGGTTTGTGAGCAAAACGTAAGAGTTTTGTTTTTCGCATTGGCATACTTTCGAATTATAAGCTTTGTAAGCCTATTAGACTTCCGCATAAAATAACTGAGTTGGTATTGTCTGTCTAGTACTTTGTAAATTTCTCAAATTTTGTGTAAAACATGTTATTAGAAGTCGAGGGAAAGGTTATTCCAGTTTCGATAACGTTTGTTTTATCGATTCTTGGCATTTATGGAAACTTTAGAGTTCTTTTTGCGGCTTGGGCGTTACGGTACGTGTTTTTTCATTTAATCGTTCACCATTTTGCGTCATTAAAATTTAAAATATGTCTAGAAGAACTTTAACATGCCACTACTTGATATTTGGCAGAGCTGTCCTCGACATCATTCATCAATCAGGACACTTTGTGACAGTATTCCTGGTGTACAGTGGCTCGGAACGGATGAATCACATGGCTTGTTTCATTTTGGAATTCTTGCCCTTTTCCGCTGTTATCGGCACGTCCATAGTGACTTTGGCGATAGGGGTTGACAGATTTCTTGGCTTTCATGTGCCATTTCTTTATCGTCGGCTCAATTTCACGATTTACATTACCGCCGTTTACTTATTGACAGCCGGTTACGCGTTGACTTTTATGATTTTGTTTCTTTCGACGACAACAGACTTGAATGAAGAGTGGTTCTGTGTTCCTGGTAGTGTGATTTCAAAAGCTTACATGTTACCATATCTGTATGCCATGGGTATCATCTATGCGGTTACCATCGTTCAATACATGTCAATTTGGGTTATTTCATGTATGCGAAGAAATGAATTGCCGGGGTACATGAAAATCATGAAGCCGATTACGATTATTGTCTGCATTTCATTAACCGGTTGGCTGGCTAATTTCATCTTTGAGATTTTCGCGAAAAGTGCAAATGTAAACTCAATGACGGCGACGCTATGGGGCGGAATTACAATTAATCTGGCTGTGGCGGCTGACTTTTGGGTTTATTACATCTTTAGGTTTGTTTTTGACAAAAGTGCCTATTTTGGTAAATATTTTCATTACTTTAGTTCCGAATATCGTTCAATGTTTTCCAAACAGTCGATTTTTGCCGGAAAAAGTTCCATCCGTGTTCAAACCGTGGCTACACCAAACAAATGATAAAGCTTCCTCTAACAATTGTAAGCGCTCTGTTCCTCCTATTAATTTATGCCGTATAGCGTGTGACCGACAAAGCATACTACGAAACGGCACTACAGACATAAATTTTGTACAGTACTCCGTGATTTTTACCATTTCCTACGTCTACGGTTAAAGAACGCTCAAATTTCATTCAAGCATTTCCCCTTACAGTTGTCAGTGTAGAAAAAACGCCACCACAGTACGTAACCGCATATTAGCATGTTTGTCTAGTTCGTAATTGTGTGAAATTTAGTGTTTCCGCATGTAAACACTACAAAAATGTCAAAATTTCCTACTTCTTCCAATAAAATCAAAAACCCAAGGCGTCCAAGACAGTTACTCACGTATTCTCACAAGCCTTGCAAGTGGCAAAGTCCAAAAACTCGGACTCTTTTAAACCAGTTTTTGGTGATTTTTGAGTGCGACATTCACACGGTGCAGAACTGTTATTATCTGAATGAGTAAAAACTTGTTAATGCTATGACTATGGCTAACACCAAATACGTGCTGTTAGCAGCCGTTAACAGGATGTTTAACGCTCGGTCAATGTGTCCGAAACTTCTTTGTGTCAAATTTTGGAAAGTTCAGCGCCAATGACGCCTAACTTATTTGATGTTTGAGAGTTCAAAACAGTTGCCATGTTTGGATTTGACCTAATCATTCAACTTCAACTTTCAACGAATGGAGTAGCACTTTTGGGATATTCCAATTAGTCATGTGTGTGTCTTCAAGCGTAAAGTTGTATCATGTATGCTGTTAGTCTACACGAACTAAATATACTGTTATGACTAATCTTCATAATTCTTAGTGGGAAAACTATATAAACCGAAAACAACGGACAGTTTGTAGGGAGTTTATTAGTCTTGCAGCCATCAGTTCAAAGTTTCACTCCATTTTCGCACTGTACGACGTTGAAACCGCGTTTCTTTGAAAGGAAAAAAGTTGTACTTCCGGTACATCAAATTGGTATTGTCTTAAATTTTGTCAAATCCGACAGCATAGACTACGTGATACAACTTTTAACGTGGCATACAAATTGCAACTCATTTGGCGTCGGTCTTTTAACGTCGAATGTATGATTCGAACCAGAAAATTGTAAACTCACAAGTTTTACATTTTCCATTTGACGAAGTTTATCTGTGCTGTTATAATTTCTTTCCTTTTCCTATAAGTTGCAAGTTTATCAAACGTTAACGTATACCTCTTTTATTTGAATTGCCATCGTTTTGGTAATATTATTACTGCATAGTATCCTTTTTTAAATGCATAGTATTCAACACAAAAAGTAACGCTGTTGAGAAATGTGATTGCTATGTACTCAAAAGGGTAGAGGGCTATTTTAAACATCAACCCAAAAAGTGCATGAAGATAATTATACAGTATTTTGTGTGCTATTAACTTTCCGTGTGTTTTCTGCTGTACTGAAACTGCACATTTTTGTTTGTAGGAGATTAATAGAAGTTTCAATGAGTACGTTTTTCAGTATCACGTGACTGTTTATGGTACCGCATCATGTCGATATTACCGGCCGGAGCTGTTATACCAATTAGCGTTGTGTTTGTTGTTTCAATTATCGGTGTTTTGGGCAATGTCAATGTTGCCATCGCTGCCTGGACTTTACGGTAAGTCTTTTTTTAATAAATGAATGAAAGCAAGTCATATGACTTTTAGACGAACTTCAACATGCCATTGGTTGATCTTTGGCAGAGCTATTCTCGACATTTTGCACCAATCTGGCCATTTTGTAACGACTTTCTTGGTGTACACTGGCATCGAAACAATGGTTCAAAGAACATGTTTCATTTTGGAATTTCTGCCCTTTTTCGCTGTCATTGGCACTTCCATAATGACTTTAGCCATTGGTGTTGATCGCTTTCTCGGTTTCCATGTTCCATTCATTTACCGAAGTCTCAACATTACAGTATACATAGCATCTGTGTTTTTACTGACTACAGCCTATGGGATGACTTTCATGATTCTATTTCTTACCTCGACAACAAACTGGAACGACCAAGTGTTCTGTATGCCTGGTAGCATCATAACACTAGACTACCTTTTTGCCTATTTATACACGACTGGTGGATTTTATGTACTGACAATCATCCAGTATTTGTCAATTTGGATCGTAACGTTTAAAAAAAGAAAGAACTTGCCTGGATACATGCGAATCATGAGACCCATTACCATTATTGTTGGCATCTCGCTCACAGGCTGGCTGACAAACTATATTTTTGAAATTATTGCAAGTGGTACAACTTGGGACCCCCTTTTGTCTACGCTGTGGGGCGGCATTACGATTAACCTTGCAGTGGCGTGTGATTTTTGGGTCTACTACATTTTCAAGTAAGCTTTTCATGGGTAAACACAGGTAATAATGGCCAATTTGCAGCTCGGAGTATCGAAAAGTTTTCAAGAAGCACTTTTGTATCAAGTCAGAAAAGTCAGGATTGTCCACCTCTGCTGTTACGGCATACTAAAAGTCGGCACAAACAATTGTAATTTTTGTGGTTTTAGGTTGTTTAGTTGTAAAATACGGTACAAATTTGGCTTTGTTATTGCAAATAATATAGTTTTCATGTTTTTATACAATCCTGATGTTTGTCGTCTTTGGCAACATGCAATTACAACTGTAAATGGATTTTGTTGTCAACATTTGATGTAATTTTGATAAATTGAAAGTCCATGAAGTGTAATAACGATAACCCAACAATTTGTTTTATTCGGGGCCGGATTTAGAGGGTCGCAAGTGTTTTTGGACTTTAAACTGACTTCAAGTCATCAGTCATCAAAAACGGCGTGGTTTAAACCCCTGCCTTCCTTTGGCCCCTTTCTTTATTTGCTTTTTATGCATTTTCAGTTATTTGTGTCAGAATTAAAACGCTCGGCTACCAATGCCTTATGCAAAACGTTGTAAATGTGTTCAATCGATGGCCGATCACTTCCGGACTTTGATAGGCACTTTGAAAACACGTCACGAATCTTTGGCGGCGTTGAAGGAGGAAGTTTGAGCCATGTTTCAGCGGATGAAATCAAGTCAAAGATGCTGTAATCGGGTCCGCGGTAGTAGTGCATGAACTTTTTGCGGCTCAACACTTCGAAGATGACCAGGGCAAACTGCCAGACATCACTGGAATTGAAAACCTTAAAAAATTTAGACGGTTAAAAAGCCAAAAAACTCACGTTTGACACGAAAACACTTCCTTTTCAATGGATTCAGGCGCTAGATACCGACAATCTTGAAGCTCATTTCGAACAAGGGATGTCGGCAGTTCCGTGATTTCACTTTCGCGATGGACGTAATCAACGGGTTTCCGGAAGGGGAGTAGACACAGCTTGTGAGGCACCGGTTTCTGAAAACACAATTTTAATTGCAGTAATCAATAAACGGTACAAACATCATCTGCAATGCCACTAAAAGTAAAATTCCCAAGCTTAGCGACATCATTCTTATCGAGAAACACATGTTGGCACTCAACCCGACGGTGCACAATACCATTTTCCTTCAGGTAACGCAAAGCATCAGCGATTTCGACAAGAATCCGTGTTTTTCCCAAATTGTATCGATGCTCCTCCGCATTAGCATAGAATCGCTCCAATGTCATTCGAAACAGCTCGGTTACAATGCCAAATTGCCGGAAACATGAAAATCCATAATATCGGATAATATTTGTGTGGCTTGTTTTGCTCAAAATGAAAAGTTCATTGAAGGTTTTTCGGCAGCTTTCTGGTTTCAGATGCATTTTGTGGAGGGCTACTTTCTTCGGAAGGCCGCAATCGGCGTGGGGTTTGACGGTGTACTGTAAAAATGTTTACATGTTGTCGAAAATTGGCACAAAACCAACCCTATCGACAGTGCCGGGAATGGATTTGAAGTTTCTCCCCTTCAAAAATATCTCCCATGAATACCGCTTCAACGGGGACACCATGGCATTGTCTTCGCCGATAAGCAAGTCCTGATTGGCCAGCGCAAAGGCAATGCAATCCTCTGCCGTATTGAATCCATCATTGTAGCCGACGAATCGTGCAATCCGCTTCTGTGGCACATCTTTGTCCACCGTTTGTAAAAGCAATCTTCGAAGAAAGTAGTTTTCCGGCCCTCGGACAACGACGAGATAGATTCGCTCCTTAATCGAGGCATAATACTTTTCCGCATCCAATATCGCAGCCAAGAAGTAATGCCCCGTCACACGGGTCAACGTACCCAACGTACTGGAAAGGATGACACCATGGTAGTACGGGGATTTGATCAGATTAGTGTAAAAGGTTTGTTCTTCCTCAGCAACATCGGGAAACAGTGTTGATGGGAGGTTCGCCGTCGAAACATCATCGTCTTCCTCGTCGGATTGCTGGGGCGCCGTGAGGAAGACGTCATCGACGTGGGAGGTATCAGGCCCACCTACAGTGGGGACGGTGGTGTCAGTCATGAAGGCGAACCGAGATCCGGTCCGCATTCAAAATCTTTGGTGGGACTAACGGGCCAACCAAAACTTCTGTCAAGGGGCCAAAGAGCCCGAAAAACAAAGCTACAGTATCCAAATTTCCTACAGTAGCACAAAAATCAATTAAAATCTCTTTATTACACTTCCGTTAGTACAATTAATCAACAATTTGACTATTCATTACTCATTCTTTCTTGTTTTTCGGCAGATCTAACAACTGATTCAATAATCTAATTCGTTCATCCTCGTAGGATTCCTTGAAATGGAACAAATGCACAGTATGATCAATCTTCTCAGGATTCCGGATATCCAACTCAATATCAGTGTAATTCGGTTTAGTGTTGAAGATCATTCGATGCACGGCATCATCTGGGCCCGGCTCGACTTCTCTGTCGGTCAAATTGCGCATGGGAGTCCCAATAAATCGCTTTTCCCAGTCAAAAGCAAAATCACCCGGTAGTAGTGTCACATTTTTGCCCGGCAACTTCGGAGAATGCCCGACTTGTGGACAGATCTTGAATGTGTTCAACATCCGCTCCAATGGCTCCCGTTCCGTCGTATGTTGAAGTCGAAGTCGCGCGAGTTCATAGTACTGTGGCGGTGGCAGGGATATGGGGTTTGTCATGACAGAATGCTTGATGAAAGTGCTCGGAAGGCCCCAGGTGCCACCAACCATCTCTCGTTGGCAGTGTTCTATGGCTTCGGGCGGGTCAATCGGGACGACAAAGAAGACAGTGTCGAAACGGCGGGGATAGGAGGCTGGGGTTAGCCAATTTGACCTGAAATTACGGTATTTGATGGGGTATTGCAAAGAAGTAGCTCACCATGGAATCAACAAATTCAAATCAAGCTTAGTGCCACCGGTGAAGAGTTCCGCAAACTTTGATGCGTCTTCTTTCACCTGAAAAACAGCCATTAGACAATCCTACAGTAACCCAAATCAAAAAAACAAACTTTCTGCCTCCATTCAACCAAAGACGGATCATCCTCTGCCGTGATAACTTTGTGTTCACGAATATTTTCATCGAGAACAAGCAACAATCCAGCCTCTTCAAACAATTCCCTCAATGCTGTCACCCGTAATGGCATATCATTTTCAAAGTTGCCAAGCTTCAACTCGGCGCCATCTTCGACCAATTCATAATTGCTATGATCGATCGGAAAACTCGCATCGGCCTTGTCAAGAATGCCACCCGGAAATACGTATGCATTCGGCATAAACTTTGCCGTGGGGCCTCGTTTGAGCATCAGCACTTCGCGATACTTGTTGCGAAGGATGGTTGTGGCCGCGAGCCGCCATGGCGACATCTAAACAAACGAAATTTAACCATTTAAATATGAAAAATCGGCGCTGAACTCCAAATAGACAGCTTCAAAGCAGGTATGTTTGAACGCAAAAGCAAAACAACGACATTCAAATATAGTTATTTTATTCAAAAACACACATTCAGCAAGATATGGCAATGGCAAAAGTGAAAATGTCAAAAATTATTACAAAATTACAGTATCTAGAACTCTTCGTTGCCAGGAATCTCAAATTTTTCGGTGAATTTCTCGACGCGCTCCCCGAGGGCATGGATATCCTTCAGGAAGGCTTCATTCTTCGTGACAAACTCATTGAATTCCTTGATGGTCGTGCCGGCGGCGGCCTTGTGCTTACTGTAGATCTCGATGGCTTCATTGATGAAATCGGCGACTTGAACGAAGTCAGCCTCCTTGAATCCACGCGAGGTCAGGGCAGGCGTGCCGAGACGGATTCCACCGGGACGGAAGGCCGAAGCATCGCCGGGACAGGTATTCTTGTTGCATGCAATGTGGGCCAGGTCGAGAACGGTTTCGATTCGGGATCCTTCAAGCTTCTTCGGGCGAAGATCAACCAAGCACAGATGATTGTCGGTGCCGCCGGTGGCAAGGGTGTAGCCGAGTTCGACGAGACGGGCAGCAAGAGCCTGGGCATTCTTGACGACTTGCTTGGAGTAATCGACGAAATCGGTCGTCAGGCATTGCTTGAGGGCGACGGCGATGGCTGAAATTGGGAAAATTAGCGCCATTTTATTGAAATTTCAAAAAAAAAAAACCAACCGAAGATAGTATGGTTATGGGGCCCACCCTGGAGTCCCGGGAACACGGCGGCATCAATCTTTGGTCCAAGATCGTAGAGCGTCTCGACACCCTTGGCATTGACGGAACGAACACCCTTTCGGTAGAAAATCAAAGCGCCACGAGGGCCACGAAGTGATTTGTGGGTGGTAGTCGTGACAACATCGCTGTATTCAAACGGCGATGGCACAATGCCAGCAGCAACGAGACCACTGATATGGGCCATGTCGGAGATGAGGTAAGCGCCGACCTTGTCAGCAATCTTCCGGAATCGAGCATAGTCCAAGTGCCGAGAATAACAGCTAACACCGGCGACGATGCCTTTGGGACGGAAGAGGAGGGCATTTTGTTCGAGTTGATCGTAGTCGATGAGACCCGTGACGGCGTCGACCTTGTAGGGGAGACTTTCGAAGAAGTAGGAGGTTGCGGAAACCTTCTTGGCGGGGGAAGCGAATCTGGAATGAAATGTATATATAAAAATTGCCAAATAGGAAGAGTGAAACTAACCCATGGCTCAAGTGACCACCATCAGGGAGATGCAGGCCCATAATACGTTCGCCCTTTCCGATGATGCCAGTGTAGACAGCCAGATTTGCCGGGGTTCCAGACAGCGCTTGGACATTAACGCCCCATTCTTCAGGGTTGAGGCCAAAGACCTCGAGAGCTCGCTTTTGGCAGAGGACTTCCATCTTGTCGATGAATTCATTGCCGCCATAGTAACGAGCTCCGGGGTATCCTTCAGAGTATTTGTTGGTCATGGCCGAGCTGAGGGCATCGTGGACAGCCTTCGTCGTGAAGTTCTCGCTAGCAATAAGCTCCAATCCTCGCCGTTGACGCTGCTTCTCCTGCTTGGCGATATCAAAGGCCTCCGGATCGATCACATCGACGCCGGCATGGGTCAAATTCTTCCCATCAGTAACTGGTGCACGATTGACAGGGATCAAAGTAGCTGTCTTGGTGGAGGCCATGGTTCGATAAATCTGAAACAAACCCAAATTGAATCAAAAAATATATATAAACACGCCTAAAATCCAAGACAACATGAATCAACCCGACAACCCCCGTCCGAACAGCGATCTCTGTCTCTGTGCAATGTACGATGTACCTCGAGGCGGTCAGACGAACCTTTCCGATAAAAATATGAAATGAAAAAGTGTTGCTGCTACCGCCCCGAGCGCCATTAATGATGGAGATAGGTAAAGTAGATGGAACATGAGAAGTGCGATCTAACACAGGGTAAAAGTACATCGGCCTTGGCTGCCGAAAGCTGATAAAAAGCGGATGAATAGCTAACATACCTGGCGCGAGAATGTCGAACATTGAAGCCGGCTTAACATGATGGAGGAAATTGATGATCAGAGAGGACAAATAAACCTAGTAGAAAACTATTGATGGAAAATCAGTAAATGTGGTCGGGTACGACGAACAACAACAAACGCCACCGACGACAACCCTGCACGTTTCGATGACATGAATTGGTGATAAGACGGAGTGCTGGGGGTGCTCATTGTGATGGATTGACCGGAGGGAAGCCATTGATAGAGACAATTCAGGTGGATGGGTGAAGTTGTTTGCGAAGCTGCAGCGTTTTTGGGTCCAAAAGCAAAAGTGCGCAATTCGTTGCGGAAGTGGGTTTTGTAGGTGTCCATTGTGCGACGCGAAAAAGCATTGGAAAAGCTTGAAAGTGTGTCGTTGTTTGCCGGGAGTGAGTAACCCCGGTTAGAGACTGATAGCCAAAGGCAATGAGATCAAACTCGGCGCAAATACGGACCAAAGCGCTGTGAAATCAATCAAAACACGTCCCCAAATTGATTGAGACAAGACTGGACTCAAAGTGAAGTAAGTTGAAAACATTGCGAAACAGTGAAGTGACTCCGGAATGCGCGCCAAAAACAGCAAGCAAAGCCGCGCATGAGCGCCTGACCAAAAATCTCCAAAGCCTTTCAGATCGCAGATATTATCTGCCGACAGCAATTGGAGAAGATAACGGACTCAAATAGTCGGGCTTTCATCAGCATGATGTTCGGATAAAAGCTATGTAGGCGTCATGACCGCGTTTTAGACACGTTTTTGGGGTATCTTTTTTTCGGTGTTTTCAAAAGTATCATTTTTATACTTCTTTTGATGAAAAAGGAGTGAAAGATCATTACAAAGACGATATATTAATAGAAAACCACATTCGCCGAAGGTAACTTCTGTCTGATGACAAAACTTTTATAAAATAGTCTATTTTGGGGTACTGTACCGATACGGCAAAACACATTTTCAATGTTCGCCAAGATCAACTCTAACTACATTTCCATGCGAGCAAACTCCATTGCACTCGACTAATCACTGTTCTAACACCCTCGGACGTTGCAACCATGCAGGAAATAGCCATGCAAACTGACTCTATCTATGATTTATGATGTCATTAGCTGTCTGTCGTCGTCGTTGTCGTCCACTTTCCAATTTTCAAACTTCACGGACTCACAGGAATCGGAAACTTCCCTGTCGGCAACCAGGGCGATGGATTTTTTCATCCTGCGAAACACCGTCAAACAAAAGTGATCACGATCTTTTCATGTGCGTTATTGTTAATATACCGAATCAAATCAGATTAGAATGGTCAGTTTGATTAGATTGATAAGAAAATGCAGACGCCTCCGTGTGGGCTACGCTACGCAAACCTTGGTTTTCATCAATGTTAAAGTTAAAAGTGGAGTTGATTCACACTTCATGGTGACCAGATTGACTGTTCTTCAATACTTTAGGGGGTGCACTGTCTGACTCTGTTCAAAATGGTCTATGTCGGCGAAAAGCTGTGTGATGGTCAGTCAGTTTATCTGATATGACGTGTTATCTCTGACCACCATCTCGGGTACCGCTAAAGCTAAAGGTCGACATGTTTAGGGTGGGTTGGGGTGAGCGGCTTACGACGACTTGGGACGATCCTGTGAGTGCGTTCGGCGCATCATGGGCTTCATCGACGGTTTGCCAACACACAGTTTACGGCCGCATTGCTTACCTCTACCTTCATTAGAAGTGCATCATGGCTTTATTGAACCATTAGCTCACCTTGCCTCATTAGCATAGTCATAAACCATTTACAATGTCTGTATTTTATGTCCTAACATCATCAATGCTAAGATTTATGTGGTGTTAAACCTGACCAAAACCATCATCCCCGCCTCCTTGACATCATGCTTACCCAATCTGTGCTCATTGTCATCACAGAATCCTCCGAACAAGATATTTCTCTATCAAAAATGTCCAAATTAGCACGTAGGCATGATTCTGCACGTAGGCAAGTATCACTTTTACCGATGCCCAGCCTTTTTGAAACCTTTATAAGCCCCAAAAGTTGGTCTCTGGCATTCCAACCTCATTCAAAATTTTAAGAAGGCTGTTTTGCTTGTTGCACTTGTTTCACTCTGTTCATCAGTTTCACGTTCACTTCGTTCATTCATCTATTCAATCAGTCACTCCATGTATCAATCGTGTTGGCCAGTTCTGTGCTCATTTGCTCATTGGTATCAGAAAGGTCGCTTCGGCGGTCGGTCGCTGCACCAAGCGACGTGTCTCTACTACCATTTGGTATCATTGTTTGGCGGTCAGTCCAACTGATGGTGTTTTTTCTTTGCTGATCGTCGATTTTATCGGTTTTGATGGCGGTCGAATTCAACCAAGTTTTGTTTGATTCGAACAGTTCAGAGTTGTAAAAAGGCCCGAACAACCTGGATATCCTGACCAAATCCCTTCCCTCTATTCTTACAGTCTGTCCTTTCTTGACGCAACGGTTTTTCCCTCGAAATGACCATGTTTGCCCCAAGTGTCTTGAAATAATTGCACCGACCCCCTTTCCTGCGTGAAATTACGTTTTCGGCAGACCTGAGCGAGCGTCGGCGCGTTCCTTTGCTCCTTGCTCCCCCCTCGCCTCGGGTCTGCAGACGCCATCGCCGTCGCAATCACGATTGTGCTGCAAATGGGTGCCTCTTGCGTCTTTTGCCCAGAGGCAGTCTGTCGGGCTGCCTGGATGGCGAAGTTTTTCGGATGGCTCCAAGTGCGTGTTTAACCCCATTTCGCGCAGGAGGGGAGGCAGGGGGCTGTGACGTGTGCCCCCGAAAATGCGATCCCCGGATCCACAAAAGGGGCGACAGCCAGCCCATCCAGGCAGCCACAGTCCAATTCGGTTACGGTCGATGGTCATTCGGTGCCAGCGGCGCTCGTTTTGATGGCCTCAATTGCTCCTGCCCGACGGCGATGGTCTCTGAGGATACCGATGCATGCATCCCACCACCTACAGAGACCTACGCCGCCGCGCGGAAAGGAAGGCCCTTGACCAAGAAAGGCGCCCCCTGGCACTCTTAGCGAGGCAACCGACCGATCCGCAAATCCGAGCCATGACTCACAATTTCGCAAAAGTTCACACAATGACGATTACCACATTCAGGCAACGAATAACAAACTTCACCCAACCAACCCCGAAAAGACAATCATGATTCAAATCAAGTCTGTCCTGATCGCCGATGAAATCGAGCAAGAATGCGTGGATACGCTGACGGCCGTCGGAATCCGCGTCGACAAGAAGACCAAGCAATCCGAAGCCCAATTGGCCGAGATCCTCAAGTCCTATGATGCCGTCATCGTTCGCAGTGCGACCAAGGTACGTATGGCTCCAGGTGTGGGGGTAATTAGCATCGGCATCTGGCATTTTGGGATACCTGGGGAATGTTTTACGCACATGGCGAAGTGAAATTGAAATGGCAGGAATGGCATTTTTGAAATGGGGGATGACTTCAAGGTCAAGGAGATTTTTTGAAAACAGTTACGAAACAATGAAAAAGGTGGAAATGCGCGGGAAAATGAGTTTTGAAAATTTTGGTAAAAAGGATTAGAATGAAAAAAGTGCAAAACAGCATTCTAATACTTGAGTGTTGAGAAAGATTAGAACAAAAGTTTGCAATTTGTGGCATTCTAATACTTTTTTCAAAACAGTAATTCGGGCGTTTCTTTCGTTTTCAAACATTTTACACTTTCAATTTTTGTTTCAAATTGATTCTAACAGCTTTTTTGAACCAATATGAAATGGTCTTCACTTCCAGATCACCGCAAAGATCCTCAACTCCGCCGCCGGCAGCCTCAAGCTCGTCGGTCGTGCCGGCACTGGCGTCGACAACATTGATGTCCCCGCGGCCACCGAGAACGGCGTCATCGTCATGAACACTCCCGGTAGGTTACCGTATTCAGCACTTTTTTTCTTTCCGGGAAGGGGCTATCAAACAAACGTCGTCCGTGAACCCCCAACCCCATCACGGGTGATTCGTGGTTCCAAGCAATCAGTCCCGTTTTCTTCGCCCTCTTCCGATCCGAAGATCCACAAAAAAACAGTCACACTTCACCGACAAAGCCCCCCGCTTTGCCCCTTTGATCTCTCAACGGTTAGAGTCGTCGTTGTCGTTGTTGCCAGCGGCGACAAGCTGATTTCAGATTGACCCACTGCCGGGATAAGGGATGTTATTTTTCCCCAGATCCATTGGTGGGGGTGCTTTTTCTCGACCCAAATTCTTTCTGTCGACTAATTTTTATTTTTACGTCTCAGAAGCAAAGCGACTTATCTCTTCTCTTCAGGATGGGGATTTCGCGCACGGCCGCGAGCAACACTATTTTTTGACCTCGATTTTTTTGCTTTTCTGGATAGGAAAAATCGGCTGGATGGATGTGTGGGATATGGGATGGATGGATGGATGAGGATAGATGGAATGTGTGTATGTGTTTTTTTAATTTTGTTCCGTGGAGGAAGGCTTTCGACTTTTATCCCCCTTTGGTCTTTGGTGCCCGCCATGGATGGAAGTGAAGGCAGGCACGGCCTCATTGCCTGCGGCGAGGAGCAGCGGAGGGGTGGAGGAAGGCCGTTTTGGGTCAAGCAGATGACGGTAGTCATTTCGATGAATGTTTTCTTGGATTTGGACCGGATCAGCCGGGAACGCCAGGCGACAGGAAGGCAGAAGTGCGCGAGAAACAGAGACACACCCTTCAGGGCATCGGCATCAGATGGGGGGAAGGATTGAAGTCATTTTTTGCGGCGTGACGTCCATCACGTAAGCGATTCGGTGCTCACTCTCACTTCGGCGGGGCCGAACTCCTGAATCCGTGCAAGTGCGCGACGAGAAAAGACTTGGATACATGGTAGTAGCTGCAAGGCTGGTAGGCATCCGAATCTAGGCCATTCCCGTTTGTCTCCTCGCGCTCTCCGCGCAAATCGCCTCAGGGCCCGCCAATCGTGTGTCCACCCACGTTGGTTGCGTGGAACTGCGCGGCGGCGTTCTCTTAGATGCCCCCTACGATCCGGCGCGTCTTTTGTCTCGATCAGTCCAGGGGGCAGCCGACCCGATGACCGACATTCCGGTGGACTCTGGGCTCCGAGCTTCTGAAGAGAGAGAAGGAGAAAAAAGGACCGTTCGCTTGGATGCATGCTCCCTGCCAGCCAGTCAGCCCCTGGGGCAGTGCTGTTGTGCCCCCAACGAGTGGGGCGTGGCCCCATGAATCCATGGATCTCGGCGCAGGGCTGGCTGATTTCGTTCTCCTCCACTTGTGTCTAGAGGCGCTCCTCCGGGACAGTACGCGTGAATTCTTTGCCATAGTGGCACTTTTTCTTCTTTGCACACTCGGCTTGATCTTCTTTTTCGCGCACTTCCTATTCTTGACCGGCCATGCCCCCCTCCGATCCGTCCCCGATCTCGATGGCCGTAAAACAGTGTCGTTTGTGTCGAATAGATAGTTACTGTCTACTGTCACAACCCATCGAGCAACCCCACAGTGCCTTGCAATTACTATCTATCTGGCGATGCGGCTGCGGCTGTATCGTCATGCCTGCCCCCATTGCGCGTGTCCTTGGGACCTGTACTTTCGTGTTGTCCCCAGCCGCCAACGGCGCTCCAGCCTTGATTTGGAGGAAGCGGTGGGGCCGCCGCCGGTTGGTCATGGCTCGCTCGTGTCCACACCTTCCCCAGGCATGGAACCCACTGACTGCGCCGCCCGCACCGCCCTCTGATGACAAAAGTTTGGCGCGGCAATGGCCTTCGGCTTCGGGGTTTCGAGTTAGTCCCGCGCAACCCAGGGGGACACCGACGACTGACGGAATGAATGAATGGATGGAAGGCGCTGGTAAAAAAAAAGGGCCAGGGACACGGGACAGATCCGCCGAACGGAGACACTCTCTGACGGAACAGAAGAAAAAAGAAGGCAAGTCGCTCCGCTCTTCGAATGGCCTTGGCAATTGGTAGGCGCTGCTTCAACCTGTAGGCCTTCCTCCTCTTCGTTTGCAACCTTGGCCGGACCGGCTGGCTCCCGCATTCAGCGATTGGAAGGGGGGAAGCGACGTCGTTTCGTTCAAGGCCACAGGGACACTACCCCTGCCCATGGCTGATCGGTCGGCCAAGTCGGCCCCAAAGTAGAAAAAAATTCTCGATAGACAAGAGTTTCTTCGGTTTTTGGGTGGGTTCAGCCGCGCAGATTGAGTCACTTCGTCACTTCCTTTATGCCCGCTCTGCTGCTCCGCCGACTGTCACCAACAACGACCCCACGTTGTCCAAGACACTTCCTAAAGGCCATAGCTTGGTTGCCGTCTGTCCCTAAAGCGCGGGACAATTGTACGAAATAGGCACTTCCCGCCGTCGTCCTCAGTTTCTTTCCCATTGTTTTGCGTTATTTGAAAATTGCTTTTTTTGCTTCACAGCCGACATCGAATGCGATGTGCCTTTGCTATTTAGTCTGGCAATTCCTCCAATCAACCGTAGAACCCCGGCCGGGGCTTAATTGTCTGTTTTCGGCCGTTCCGTTTCACCTTCTATGGGGATGGATGGCGGCTGGATGGCCGACGAGTTGAACTTTCGAAAAAAATCAGTGGTTGTGCCTTGGCGCGCGAGGGTTGAGTTAGCGTTGCCGACGGCGGTGGCGGCAGCGGTAACGGCGCAACATTTGCGAAGCCTCTCCTCCTACGGCAACCCAACGGTGTTGTCCTTCTGGGGACCGATGTCTCCGTTGTCTTTCCCGCTTCTTCGTGCCAGTCGGGTCCGGGCCGCCGCCGGTGACCCTGAAAAACGAGGACACCAGGAGTTGGAGAGTTTTGCGCAGAAGGGAAGTCCCAATTGTCACCTTGAAATTGATCTCCTTCGATTCCTTTTCCATGGGGCTGGCTGGGGTGTCGGTCGACCTCGGCGTTGGCGCTGTTTTGAGACTTTACGGCCAGCCGGGGGCAGATTTTATATATATAACTTCCCCTTGGTCAAGATGAAGTTCAAAAACTTCAACTTTTGGCACTTTTCAATCCAAAAAAACAAAGAAAGACCTTCACCCTCTGCCTGGCCTAATCTGATCCCATCCGCGAAGCCCTCTGTTTTGTCACTTTTTTGCACATGGGGCCGTCTTTGTCCATCCCCGCGCGCCCACCCGCCTGTAGTATCCGAAATCTAGGCCACTGCCCTCGTTTTTTTCTCAATCACCGACTGTCGCCACCGGCTGTGTCCCCTGACTCCTGCCGCCGGGACGGAGGATGCCTGTGGCGATGGGATGGGATGGGGTGCATCATGCATCAGCAGGCGTGTGCCCCCGTAGCCGTAGGTGTCGGTCAGATTGGAAAAGGCTCTTCTTTCCCGATGGCTGGTAGATACCCCTGCGGGAGGGCCTTGCCCCGATGGTTTGTTTCTTTCTTTCCTGAAGCGTCGAAAAGTTGACCTTCTGGCGGCGGCGCCCGCGCACATGGACACCTCGGTGGTGGTGCACGGGCGTGACAGCCGGCCTTGGCCGCCAAATCGCCAGGTAGTCCTGCCACTGGAGACTGGACGGGCCTGGCGCATGTGTCCTGCCAAAACTTTATGTATTGGTGGTCATCAGCCAGTCGTCGTCCCGCGATGCTCTCTGGGAAAATCATACCCACTTTTTGAAGGCCTCATCGTATACCTTTTTTGTTGAAGAATGGCACACGACTGGCAGAAGTTGATTGATACTTGCGCGCGCGGGCGAGCGAAGCAACGGCTATTATGTGTCTTCGCTATTCTTTCGCAACTTTTATGGGCACATGCAAATCTGACTGATGTGCCCATAAACTGAACTTCTTCATTCATTATGCTCCTTCTCGTACTCAGGTCGAAGCAGTGTTCGAATTCCGATACTGTCTTCGAAGTCGACTTCGGCCCAGTCGCTGCAAACTTTTTTATGTGCACGGTCATCGGGGTCGGCCCCGTAATCGTCGTCGGTTGTTGTATTCCATCGCGCATGTCTATCCCCGATCCCCGGTTGTCGCCACCGGGGCCGACCGGCCGGCCGCCAGAGGCGATGCAATGCCCCCAGGGGCGCGTTTGAGTGACCCAGATTTGCGGCCTGATGCCCTCGGCGATGCCTTTTTCTTTTCTTTTCCTCGCACTCCTGAGCATCTAGCAACCAGCGTCCATGTTGCGTGTGTGTGACTATCTCCATCCTATCTGTCGTCGTCGGTGTGCATGTGGATCTCATTCCTCGCGCTTGAATTTATCCCATCCATCTGTGCGTGAACCCTCAGTCTTATTGCATTACATTAGCGTGCCCCTCGAGCTCGATTTCCTTGATCCCATTCAATTCCATCTCCATTTCCTCCAGGTAGTCAAGTCAAACACCTCCGTGATGGACGCCGCCGCTGCGGCGCTCTTCCCGATGGACCATAAGCTTGACTTCAGCACTCTCCTCAAAACTGCCGCATCCGCTATGGCCGCATTCAATGGGACTACGGCACAAATGCCGCCGAGTCCGACGGAAGCCAGCCCTCCGAGCAGTAGTAATGGTGTGGTGCCAATCCCGGTGACAGCCCTGCCAAAGTTTACCTCGATGCGTCCGGTCTATGCCCCGAGTGGGTATGGTCGCCAGATTCTCATCTATGATTCACGGTCCTACCCTGGACATCGACGAGAATTCGCGTACAAGACGAGATTCACGAATCAGAGCGGTCTCACGACAGTGTACTACAGATGTATGGCCTGCAGAGCACTTCGGCACAGACTTCAGAGGATTTTGCCGAAAGATAAACTCCCAGCTGTGCCATGTATTGCTGTTAAGAATGATTTGCTGATTAATGATCCCGATTATCCCGAAGCCAGTGATCACTTCTGCACGCCATTGACGGTGCAGGAGTCGAACCATCGGTTGAAGGTTACCTTCGAACGGGGCTACAAGCGTGCCCGCATGAAGATGGCCGCCGAAGAGAAGGCTAACAGCACTGTTTCACCTTCTGAGGGTGCTACAGCTACTTGTGAGATCACTGAACAACCGTTATCTCTCGATCAGTATCTCTGGATGAAGAACGAATCCAGCCCGGTCGGAAGTGCCAGTGGCAGCCACGATGACGCAGCACACTCTACATCCAGCACTGATGACGCGACAGAAGCGAAGGCGGAAGCCTCCGGATTCCCGACCGGCTTCTCCTTCGATCAACAATCGACTGTGACGAATGAAACGACGACGAACAGTGATGTCGACATGGAGGATGATCACCAACAGCCACAAACATCGAAATCTCGACTGGACGCTCTTCTGCGATTACAGGATGAACAGAGGGAAGCGAGTATTTCCCCAAATGAGAATGTCTTCCCTCAATCACCCTCCTCGAGTGCGAGTAGCATGGGCTTGGCATCATTGGCATCGCTGCCGTGTTTCTCGTCGATCATGGCCAACAACCCCGATATGACACAATTTATCGGACTTCAATCGCTGTTATCAAATTTCGGGGCCAGTCTGGCAGCAGCAAACGCGCAAGCAGCTCCAATGAATGTGACGCCATCGAAGTCAGGGCCTTCGGAAATCGCGAAGGCACTCAAGAAGCCGAAGCATAGCAGTCCGGGTGCGCATGTTAATGAAATTATTAATAAGTATATTAAGTCGAGTTGGGATTTGCCTGAGAATTGTAAGTGGGCTTTGAAATCAAATCGGGACTGATTGGGGCGACGTTTGATAAGATTAAGATTAAGTTTTGCATGGTTTTAATGGCACTTTTTCAGCCGGAAACTCCCGCAGCGCCGCCGAACTCACGTGCACGTTGATCCTGTCCCTGGCTCGCCATGTGCCCAATGCTGCTTCCTCGATGAAGCAGGGCAAATGGGCCCGCAAGGACTACATGGGCGAGGAAGTCTATGGCAAGACCCTCGCTATCATCGGTCTCGGTCGGATCGGGCAGGAAGTCGCCAGCCGTATGCAGGCGTTCGGCATGAAGGTCATCGGCTTCGATCCCATCGTCACCGCTGATGAGGCTGCCAAGCGTCAGATCGAGTTGAAGCAGTTGGATGAGCTGTGGCCTCTGGCTGATTACATCACGGTCCATGTGCCATTGATCCCTCAAACGAAGGATCTCCTCTGCAAGGCGACCTTTGCCAAGTGCAAACACGGCGTCCGTATTGTCAATGTCGCTCGTGGTGGCATCATCAATGAACAGGACTTGGTTGAAGCCTTGGATAGCGGTCGTGTCGCTGGGGCTGCCGTTGATGTCTTCGTCGAGGAGCCCCCAACGTACCGACCCCTCGTCGATCATCCTCAAGTCGTTTCGACGCCTCACCTTGGTGCTTCGACGATCCAGGCTCAACAGAGGGTCGCCGTCGAGATTGCTGAGAACATCATCTCCCTCAACAATGGCACCGGGCTCTTCGGAGCGTTAAATGCGGCTGCTTTGGCGGCTGTCTTGGATGACACGAAGGCGCAATACGTCCGAGCATGCACCGATTTGGCGCAGATTCTCGCCGGTGTCGCGAAGACTGATGTCAAGGAAGCTCACATCCAGTACCCATCCGCCGCCACTGGGCTCCAGAAAGCCATGCAGGCTGGTGCCATTGTTGGCTTGCTCCAAGCGACCGGCGTCAACGGGCTCAATTTGATCAATGCCGAGGGTCATGCGAATAAGGCTGGTATCAAGGTTTGTTGCATATTTTTATATATATTTTTCCGTTGTTTTATATATCTAACTCCCCAAATCCTTCAGATCTCAACCGACCAAGGCTCCGGCAATGAAATCACCCTCGCTGTCGGCGATATCAGCGTCTCCGGCTACCCCTCCCCGGCCGGCACCATCATCTCCGCCGTCAACTCCAGCAAGGTTCCCGTTCCGGTGCTCGCGACCGGCACCCTCGTCATTTCGACCGTCCTGAATGACTTTACCGACAAAACCTCCACCAAGGCATCCGTCGAGTACGGTCTCATCGGTGGTGGCCGTCTCGGGCTCTTCACCGCTCTCAACGAGGACGAAGCCACCGCCCTGGCTGATGCCGGTTTCGCTGTCATCAAGTTCAACTAAACTCCTTCAATTAGGCAATGTTAACGTCTTTCCGAAAATTCCATCCAATCCATAAACCTCCTATCCCTATTTGTAATATTATAACTTTGGTGTTGTGTTAATGGTTGTTGTGTGTAATCGTATACCGTAATCGCTTTTAAGATTTATTAATATTTTGACTTTGTATTTATCCATATCCATTGTTCTTGCCAATGTTGTGCATTTGTCGTCCTTCCTTCCTTCTCCCCACATCGGTCATTATAAATCGCGCATTTGTTGTTTATTTTTTTACCGAAACGCAGCATCCCACACATAATTATTTGCATGCATTTTCGTGCCTTTTAAATATATTTTTTTTATTATTCACTGAAAGTTGTTGCGGATTCAAAAAGCATCCATCCATTCATCAGACGTATCACTTTTATACCATACTTGTGATTTTTTGCAAAAATTTAAAAAATAAAAATTGACTTATCAAAATGGTCAAATAGGGTGTGTGGTTACGGTAGTTGGGCAAGATTGCCGCAGTTTTTGCTGGAATCGGCGTCATTTTGGAAGCAGAGGGCACTCTTAAGATAGTTCTGCGCAGTGAGGACGTCCGACGATGTTTGGCTTGACAAGTCTTCGGCATCGGGCGAAGTTATGTTGTACTGGTCGATGATGTCTTCAGTTTGGGCATGAGCTTGACCAATCAGATAGTTGATGTACTTGAATGATTACAGTTTTGGGTAAAGAAAAAATGCAAAATAAATCTAACCTGGCTGTATGAGTCCGCAGTGTATTTGAGGCCCTCCAAGTATGAGGATGCATTGTTAATACTGGTCGAAAGTTGTGATAAGACAGCTACCAACTCGGTGTTGTTGATGGAACGGACGAGACGCTGGAATACGTGTTTTTAATAAAATATAACTTCAAATTTGTATGAAACTGACTTCATCGATGGTAAACTTAAAACTACACGATGTTTTGGCGGCACAATCAACATCAAAAGCCACATTACGGTTCAATGGTAACGAAGTTGTCGTACTTCCCTCCGGGCCTTCTGTACCAGTTGACGTAACATCATCGCCATCCGTAGTCGTGGGGACATCAGTTGCATCTGTCGGTAAAGCTGGATTATCCACCTCAGAGGAATCTTGTGAAAAGCCCCCAGCAAAAAGCACAACTAAAAACAGAGCAACCAACTTCATGACTATTCACAATCAAGACTCGAGTCAACTGCCAAACAGTAGCGAATTCTCCCTTTTTGCCACGTTTAATCTACCAAGCACAATTAAACAAACCGTTACTGATAAGAGCAAACATTTATGATAGTGTTCATTCCCGATTGATTTTGAAACTAATTGCTACTAATATATTTTTATCAACGTTTCACGCCAATCAAAAAGTCATATGTTGTTACGATAGTCCGGACAGGCTACCACAACCACTGCTGGAATCGGCGTCATTTTGGAAGCAGAGGGCACTCTTGAGGTAATTTTGAGCAGTGAGGACGTTATCAGAAGTTTGGCTCGACAAGTCTTCGGCATCGGATGAAGTTATATTGTACTGGTCGTTGATGTATTCAGCTTGAGTATAAGCTTCATCAATCAAATGATTGATGTACTAAAATTGAATATTTTCAACGGTTTTTGTATGTTTTGTACCACATATCAGATCACATACGGTTTTTTGGTAAGCAAATAAATATAAAATCTCACCTGACTGTATGAATCCTCTATGTATTTCAGGCCCTCCAAATTAGAGGATGCATTGTTAATACTGGTCGAAAGTTGTGATAAGACAGCTTCCAAGGCAGTGTTGTTGATGGAGCGGACGAGACGCTGAAAAATGTGTTTTTAATAAAATGTGACTTCAAATTTGTATGAAACTGACTTCATCGATGGTAAACTTAAAACTGCACGACGTTTTAGCGGCACAATCAACATCAAAAGCCACATTGCGGTTCAATGGTATCGTAGTCGTCGGAGTTTCTGTGACAACAGTCGTGTCAGGAGATGCGTTAGTGCTGTCAGACGGTTCGGTGACATCTGTAGCGGGTGATGGGCCGGTGGTCGTGATGACGGTTGGGCCGACGGTCGTGGATTCCGCTGGGCCAGTGGGACCAGCAGTTGTACTTTCAGTCGGTTCTTGTGAAGCAGGTGTGTTGTCCGACGACGTAGTGGTCACTTCCGGAACATCTGATCCAACTGACGTAACGTCATTGCCCCTAGGCGTCGTGGAGGCATCAAAAGGCGTGGATGCGTCTGTTGATGAATCCTGCGCAGATCCCCCAACAAACAGCACAACTAAAAACAGAGCAACCAACTTCATGACAACAATCAAGGCTCAAACACTGCCAAACAGTAGCAATTTCACTCTTTCGCCGCGTTAATCTACCGGTCACATCCAACCTTGTCACTGATAAGCTGTCATTTCAGCTACTGTTCATTCTTGACTGATAATCAAATCGATTACTACCATCGGTCGTCCGTTAAACGTACATCGTTTTTATTCCATATTTATTTTTTGCAAAGTTTAGATTTAAAAAATTGGCTTATCAAAAAGTCAGAAAAGATATGTTAATACGACAGTCCTGCAAGGTCACCGCAACCAATGCTGGAATCGGCGTCATTTTGGAAGCAAAGGGCACTCTTGAGATAGTTCTGCGCAACGGTGAGGGCTTCAGCTGTTTGGTCAACCAAATCATCAACTTGGGTCGAAGTAACATTGTAGTCGAGGCTGATGGTTTCAGTTTCGGCGGTAGCATTACTAATCAATCCATTGATTTCCTAAAATAGTATTGTTTAAACCTATTTTGCATTTTTGTATCCAATTTTGTGATTGCAGTATTTTTAATAAACAAAAAATTAAAAATGGTAAAAATCTAACCGCACTGTAGGATTCCTCATCATCTTTAAGGCCCCCCAAGTATGAGGATGCATTGTTAATACTGGTCGAAAGTTGTGATAAGACAGCTTCCAAGGCAGTGTTGTTAATGGAGCGAACAAGACGCTAAAAATGTGTTTTAGGTAAAACAGAGCTCAAAAACACAATAAAAACTAACTTCATCGATGGTAAATTTAAAACTGCACGACTTTCCTCCGGTGCAGTCGACGTTGAAAGTGACTTCACGGTTCAAAGGAACTGTAGTCGTCGGAGCTTCAGTGACAACAGTCGTGACAGGTACGACGGTAGTGCCGGAGGAAGGATTAGTGCTGTCAGAAGATTCAGTGGCATCCGAAGGAAGTGTTGGACCAGTGGTCGTGATTACGGTTGGGCCAACGGTCGTGGATACGGTTGGGCCAGGGGAACCGGCAGTTGTGCTTTCGGTCGGTTCTGGCGAACCAGGTGTGTCGCCTGACGGCGTGGTGCTCACATCTGGGCTTCCTGAACCACCTGACGTAACATCACCGCCTCCCAAAGTTGTGGAGACGTCAGATAGCTCAGTCGACGGTGATGCGGAGGTATCATCCGACGAATCCAACTCAAAAGGATCCTGCGCAAAACTCCCAACAAAAAGCACCACAAAAACCACAGCAAGCAACTTCATGACTATCCACAATCAAGTCTCGTGTCAACTGCCAAACAGTAGCAAATTCCCATCTTTCCCCTGTGTTAACCGACCAGGCACACCCAAACGCGTCACTGATAAGGGCAAACATTTCGGCTACTGTTCATTCCTGACTGATTACCGAATTGATTGCTAGCTTCCCATTCCTTAGTTTATCAACGATTTTATCAACCTTTAACAACAAAGATAAAACAAAAAACTCAACCAAAAATTCAACACAAAGTATTAGTCCGATCGTCGCGCAAAGAGGGCCACGAAAAAGCCATTCGTTAAATCCGTCGCTGGATCAGCTCGCAAAACTTTGTCGCCGAATTCATAACGATCATTACCACGATGAGTCCAGGACGGCAGTGGATCAACGAGTTCAAAGTTGTTGTAAATGTCGTCCGTGCCGAGCATCTCTGCAACGACGTCCTCGTTTTCTTCCTCGTGAATCGAGCAGGTCGAATAGACGATGCGTTCGACGGCTGGGAATCGGAAAGCGTGGCGAAGCAGCATGACTTGCAGATTGTGAAGCTTGTTCAGACGGTTTCTATCGACGGATTTACGTTCCTTCGACAGGAAATCAGCTCGTTTTGCGATACCACTACCGCTGCACGGTGGGTCGACAATGATATATTTCAACTGAAAATAATTTTGTTTTAATGAAATTAAAGTGATAAAGCTTACGTTGGCAAACTTTTCCTCCGTCGGATCAACGCCGAGGAAATCACCCTGAGCCACACGAGCAATCGTGGTGCCAGTTGTCTTCATGGTTGAATGAAGGGTGTTGATTCGGTTGTCGCTGAGGTCACACGCGTAGATTTTCCTAAAAATTCAATTGAATCAACAAAAAAACAGCAAAAAACCAAACCCTTTGTTCTCCATAAGTGCCGCCATATGCGATGTCTTGTTGCCCGGAGCGGCACACGCATCAAAAGCAATTTCACCGGGCTTTGGCGCAAGCACAAATGCCGGCAAACAACTCGCTTTATCCTGAAGCACAAAGCCGCCAGAAGCAACTAACGGGTGAGCGTGAAGGTCGGTCTTTGTCGGGAAGACGAGAAGATCATCAACATGAGGGTCGCGAAGGACATCCTTGGGGCCGAGAGCTTTGAAAGTGGCAGCGAAGTTGGCTGCTTTGCAGGTTTTGACCTTCCACCCTTCGATCCGGAGTGTTTCGAGGACTTCATCGACGGAAACAACGAGGGTATTGACTCGAACGTAGCGGGGAATGGCTTCGGAAACGGATTCCTCGGCGCAGCCTTTCGCAGTGATGCCGTTTTCTGCGAGCTTGGCTTTCTAAAAAGTCGTAGTTACATCGAATTCATGTAAATTGTTAAGTGAAACTCACATGAGCTTCGACAACCTCTTGAAACTGCCTCGCCGTAGCCTTCAATTTTGATCCAAAAAACTTGTAACCCTTGCCAACGACCATCTCATACAGAATGACGAGAGCAAACTCCCGACTTCCGCCGATTACATCTGTATCAACAAAAAGTGCCACCTTTTTATCCTCCAAGAATCGCTCCAAATAGTCGTGATACTTCAGGGTTTCGCAACATAGGCGCATAAGCTTCTTCTTTTCCTAAAATCCCAAACATTATGACTGTTTCAACCCCTCCGAGCTTGGCCAAAACAAAGTTCATTCAATACAAAATCAACAAAAACAATGACAACAATCTTCATTTGACATATTTGCATTGCATCCATCGTCGATACATCTTCTGTTGCGTCTTCCGATTTACAATGAGCCGTTTATCGACAAAGTTTTCCTCTTTCCGAAGTCCGGCAGCGGTGAAAAGTTCATGCAACTCTTCCGGCGTGAAGAAGTAGACAAGGGTATCATCGCCGCGACAGTAAAAGTTGTCCGCGATGAATCTGCCACTTTTGAACCGCAGTTGGGTTAGATCATGTCGACCGTAATCCTTGACCATCAACTTGCCTCCGGGCTTCAATAATCGGGCGAGATTGCCGACAGCTGTGGCGTGATGCTCTGGGGCAATGGCGGAAAGGACGTAAATGCAGAGAACAAAGTCGAATAATCCTTCTGGGACGGTTTCATTCGGTTTGGTAATGTCCCAAACGGAAGCACTTATTCTTGGAGAAAGTTGAGCGTACAATGGATTTGATTGAACAAGGCTAACAGCGGTGGCAGAATAGTCGGAACAGTTGATGTGGAGATTCGGATTGGCCTCGAGCAAAGGGAAGGTAGTGTTTCCGACGCCGCAACCGACTTCATAAACTCGAAGAGGAGCTCCCTAAACCGTTCGAATAGTTCAAAAATATGAAGAATCGAAACTCCAAACCTTACTGCCGCCATCAAACAGCTCTGGCGCTTCTCGAGCAAGCCATTTCCGATCCATGAAAAACTTGTTCTCATGCGTTGAATAAAAGTCGTCCCATTTAGCTGCCGGATTTCGAACCAATTCAGCTGCTCGATCAGGTTCAACTGCTGCGGCCTTCTGGGCTTGGAGTTTAGCTTCCACAACGGCGGCTTCCTCCGGTGGGAAATCGACGTTGTCCCAAGCATTGTGCGAAAAAACTTCTTCCGCTTCGGCGAGAAAACGTGTACCGAATTCGCCTTCTGTGCGGGCTTTTGGACAAAAGTCATCCGTCTCGGCGGACACCGTGGTATTGGTTTCACTGAATCAGTGATAAAGTGAAAATGGTATTGGAAAAAAACAAAACTGGCCAAGCTCGGAGACAACCATAAGTTTATATAAAAACGCGAAACTAACCTGGACATAGCTGTTATACACGCCTGTTCGAATCGAGAAGTTCTTCTGCAAGACGCCGCTGATGATCTGGCTAACTTCGAGATAGATGTGATCCATAAAAAAGCTGAAATGGAGCAGATTATAAAGTCCCAAAACTGTTGAGTGCGCCTTATATAAAAACGCGAATAATTTAGCACGCAGAAGAGGTAAAGTGATTCTACTTGATTAAAAATATTTGTAATTACATTCGGAAGAATTGGTGTAAGAAAAAAAGAATTTGCAGAATAAAAGTAAAGTTATTTGTAAAATTATAAAAAGTAAACTGCACTGTTCAACATTGTCCAAGTATGTTCTGCGCGCACGTTGCACACTATCCTTCCCATCGAGAGCGCACTTACTTCTTTGATGACAATTTGCAGCGCCGAAGGGCCGTTCGTTTTACCCTCCGCGCTCCTTGTTTTCCTCGACTTTCACGCTTTTCACGGTTTTTCATTTTTCCCAAATTTCAGCTTCTTCTAACCATGGCAAATCGCGAGCCTATCCCAGTTGAACCGATGCAGGTTGACAAGCCCACGGAGCAGGATGAGCTTGCCCATCTTGCTGCCAGCGTTGGCGATGGTCGTCTCGTCAAGATGGACGTTGACTACTCGAAGCAGGTTGATGAGGCCCTTCCGAAGGCGTCTGCTATTGCTCGGGTAAGCTTTTCTACGACTATGACAAACTTTTTATATATAAATTGCCGATTTCAGTCCGGTGATGTCGCTGGTGCGATTGAAAGTCTCGCAGGCCTCGAAAAGTCGTCCCGCCTCGGCTCCGATATGAAGTCGAATTCCCGTCTGGTCCGTCACATGGTTAAGCTTGCTTTTGATGGAAAGAAGTATGATCTTCTCAACGAGACTATCACGAATTTGTCAAAGAAGCGGTCTATTATCAAGTTTGCCATCAGGAACATGGTTAGTTGCAGTTTTGCTTTTTTTTGACAGACATCTTTATATATATGTTGCTGTAGATCCGTGATGCGTGTGAGTTTGTCGATCAGATTCCGACTGAGGCGGAGAAGAACAAGCTTATCGATACCCTTCGCACGACGACTGCCGGAAAGGTTGGTTTACCTGTTTCTACTTACCTTTTTTAACGTTTCTTTTTCAGATCTACGTTGAAGTCGAACGCGCTCGTCTAACAAAGAGGCTTGTCGAGAAGACTGAACAAGAGGGTCGCATTGAAGAAGCATGGACTCTTCTCATGGAACTCCAAGTTGAAACCTATGGTTCCATGGAGATGCTTGAGAAGGTCCAGTTCTTGTTGTACCAGATGAAACTTTCACTGCTGCGTAAGGATTACGTTCGTGCGAGCATTATCTCGAAGAAGATTTCTATCAAGTTCTTTGATAACAAGAGTGATCAGGTCAGTTTTTTTGTCTTTGTTTGAAAGCAAAATTCATGTATGTTCAATTTTTAGATCCAAAACATGAAGATCGAATACTACAAGTACATGGTCGACATCGGTCTCCAAGAGAAGAACTACCTCGATGTCTGCCGTCATTACCGTGCTCTTTTCGATACTCCCAAGGTTGCTGCTGATGTTGAAATGGTCAAGGAAGTCCTTAAGTGCGTCGTTTTGTTCATTGTCCTCACTCCCCATGGCAATGAACAGCATGATCTCCTTCATCGCATCCATGCCATTCGTCAAGTTGAGCTCATCCCCGAGTACAATACCCTGCTCGAGCTCTTCATTAATCAGGAAGTCATCCCATGGAAAGAAGTTATCCTCGCTAAATATGAAACCCTTCTTCGCACCGGTGTTCCTGGCATTCCTCCGACTCATGTCTTTTCGAGTAATGCCGATGGCACTGCCCGCTGGAAGGCGTTCCATGAACGTGTCGGTGAACATGTATGTCTTTCATAATTTTTCTTTGGTTTAATTACCCCTGACACCCTTTCAGAACATTCGCATGGTCTCAAAATACTACACCCAAATCTCCTTTGATCGCATGGCCGAAATCCTCGAGTATCCCGTCGACGAAATGGAATCCTTTGTGTGCAACCTCATCGTGACCGGTATCATCCCAGACGCCAAGATCCACCGTCCCTCCCGGATTATCAACCTCCGAGCTCGCCGCGCCGACGTCGAAACACTTGATCAGTGGGGCTCAAACGTGAAGAAGCTTACCGATATCCTTAACAAAGTGTCGCATCTGATCCTCAAGGAAGAAATGGTCCATCGCCACTTGGGTGAACAACGCAAGGTAGCTTAATTTTTCAACTTTTTCGCTTATTCCAGGCGTGTTGATCTTGGGTTTCATTCGCTCTCTTTTTTCGTATATCAACCCAGTATATTTACCCTCCAAACAGTTCATTAACTGCTTGCTTGCAAATCCCTCTAACGTATTTGGATAATTGTTGATCAACATGCCCGGTTTAGCTAAAACTGCGGAAAGAAAAAGTTAATCCTATGGAGCTCCTCCCACTGTTTTGAACTAAATTCCTGTGCCGGACTTGTAATTTATTTTTATTCAACAATTTTGATGTTGTTGTGTAATGTAAGTGCTGATAAATGCCTAAATTTTGGACGCGACAGCATCAGAGCAACTTTATGTAAAGAACAGATATCAATCGAAGGTAAATTCCTGAGTTTTTGACGAATAGTTCATATGCCAGTTTTGCTAGCCACGTGCCGCTTCTGCCCTTCTGTCGAAATAGTCTCTTTCTTCTGCAAATCCGCCAGTATCGAGCTTGTCTATCGTACGATAATACTTGTCCCAGTCAATGCTAAAAAGTTTGGCTTAAAGCTTTACAATATCCACATAAAACAAACAAACCGATATAGTGTATCATCAGGAATAATGCCGTCAACACGCCCAAATCCAACTTTGCGAACAATCTTTTGGTTGAACAAAAAAACTCCCAAATAGTCGGCATCGGCTCCCACGATATTGTCCAAAGTTTGTTTGACTGATCTGCCTGTGCATACACTGTGATATCTACGGTATAAGAAGGGAGAATATGTAGGAACCCTTATCGTAAATTGAAAAATGTGTTGTTCAAACTGAAAATATTATAAGTGATTTTCACGTTTATTCGAAGAGTTGCAAACCAGCGAAGGTTCTCGGAGTCTGGGGGGAGGCCCTACGGCTAAAAGATTTCTTGTTATTATCGCGTCAATTTCAGCAGCCTCAGCCTGTGTATGCATACTAAAACGTCGTGGTTCTGGGATGGATTCGTGGCGTATCTTGCTACCGGCGTTCCATTTTTTGATATTAGCTTCGAGCCGGGTTGGGTGTAAGATGTACATGAATGACTAAAAGTGCACAGTCTATTAATTTGACGGTTGATTAACCGTCAAATTTCTAACACGAACGCGCGCTTAGGTTATGCATCCAATTGGATATAAAAATGTGATGTCTGTGACGAGATATCTGTCAACAGGGGCGTATTTAGGGGGGGGGCCAGGGGGGCAGTGCCCCCCCATATCTTAAAAGGTCTCCCGAAAAAATAAATTTTTGAGTGTATGAAAAAGTCAAAGTCAATAACAGAAAGACCAATTCATTAACTAATAAACCATTGCCTGTATGTTAAAAAAGAGTAAAAAAGGTCATTAAATGTCACAATTTGCCAAACATGTTTACTTTCACATTTTGCCAAACACACTTTATCCAAAAAACGCGGGTTTTTGGAGCTGTCGTGATATCGGCTCTACTACATCAACGATGTCGCAAGACATCAGGAAGTTTTTGAAACGGAAAGCGCCTGATGATGTTGCTACCTCATCACATTCAACAACACCCGGATCCCAGCCGTCAATCTTATCAAACTCAGAATCCCAGCCTTCGAATTCGCCCGTTTCTGAGTCTACGCTAACAAATTCGACATCATCGAACGATTCAGTATCGATCTCGCGGCCGAACGTTGACGTAATTAGGATACCCGTACGCTTGCCACAGGAACATCTGCGAAAGGGCCACTTTTCTGACATTGGGAACTTCATTGGTCGCAAACTCACCCAGGACGAGCGCTATCGAGTGCTAACTTCTTCATGGCAGCCTGGCTCAGACTACAAATTTGAACCCGTGCTCCAAGCAAACCGACTTCGTCATCCTCAGCTTAAATGGTTGTTGCAGTATCGGTCCTTGGCATTTTCCGATATTGAGCAAGGATTCTTTTGCAAGCCATGTGTAGCTTTCTCAGACGTAAGTAAAGTTATCAAATTTTGGTTGAAACGTTTGGTTCATTTCAGATTCCGTTCACATCTACGGTTCGCAACTCCAAAAACATTCCTAAACACTTTGTGTCACTTCCATACAGAAGGTTTAAGGACTTGTTAGAGGACTGGAAGACTCATGAAAACACGAAATATCATAAAGATTTGCTTGGTGTGTCGTTGGATTTTCAAACAAATTACACGCAGTCAATCGACGTTCACAGCTTGCACATATCTGGCCATCGGAAGCAGCTTGAGACGAACCGAAAGCTTTTGCTTGTTTTAATTCAAGGTAAGTGTATATTTGTTACTTACTTTTTAATGAGTTTTTTTATTAGAGTGTGCTGTGTAATCGTTCAACAGACATTTATATATATTTTATGCTTGTGACTCGTCCATGTTCCATGTCCTGCAAAAACCTGTCCGTTTACCTATTACTGTTGCCGTTGGACATATATGTATCAATACTTCGTATTTTACTTTTACTAAACCTTCATATCATTTACTAAAATGCTTTTTTTTAGTGCTGTATTTCCTGTCGAAGTTTGAGCTTCCATTTCGAGGTCATGTTGATCATGGACGCATTCGTGAAAAGTGTGAATCATCAGAGGGAATTTTCGCTGGAATGGTATCATTTCTGATTGCCCAGGGTCACGAAGATGCGAAACTGCTTCTGAATTGTCCCAAAAATGCAACCTATACGTCGCCCGACATCCAAAATCAACTGTTAAGTTGCATCGCTTCGGTTATGATTGAGCCTGTTGTGAAAAGAATCGTGGATACAGGAATGTTTACCCTGATGCTAGACGAAACGAGGTGAAATTATACAACATAATACATATTATTATATTACTTTCTTTTCAGTTCGTATTCGACTGAATATTTGTCGATTGTACTTCGATCTGTCGATTGTGAATGTAATATTCAAGAAGACTTCTTGGGTTTTTTGGAACTGGAAAACCAAAGCGCCAAGATGATTTTTGACACTGCGGAAACTCGTCTTGTTAGCCTTGGCATTTCTCTTTTGAAAGCTGTAGCCCAAGGCTACGATGGAGCAGCTAATTTGACGGGTTTATACGCAGGTGTTCAAGCTTTGGTTCGTGAGATAAATCCAGAAGCTATTTTCTTCCATTGCGCCAATCACAAGTTAAATCTTGTTGCAAGTGACGCTATTAAAGCGTGTCACCCGGATGTCATGCTGGTCTTGTCACATTTTTCAAATGTTAGTGATTTTCAATTACAGTTTAAGTCGGTAACTATCTTATTATAGATTGTGACACATTTTCATCGAAGCACGAAGGCTGCTATGAAGTTGGAGAAAATTGCAAACACGTTCGAAACCCTGCCATCGAAGCGTCGTCATTTGCCGAGCATTTGCGACACCCGCTGGGTGGAGCGTCATGAGGCATTGATCGCCTTCAAACTTATGATGCCAGCAGTGTTTGCAACATTGTGCGAGTTGTCGGAAGGTGGTGACAGTACTGCCGATACTTATCGGACGGTACTGGACAGCCAGTTTCGAACACATGCAATTCTAATTCTTTGCGAAGATATTTCCAAAGTTTTGAAGCGTCCGGCTGAACTGTTGCAAAGTTCGCAGATTGAGCTGATTCGTGCTTTCGACCTGATTGATGAAGTCGCTGAAGTCATCAAAACACGTATCACTGGCGCCAGGTTTGATGACATGTTTGACGAAGCCGTAGGTGAGTAATTACTGTGATAAAACTTGAAGTAACAAGATTGTTTCTAGAACTTGCTAAAACCTGTGCTTGCCCGGTTACCGTGAAGAAAGGTCGTGAAACAATCTCCGATTACGAATCTGTTAAAGGTCATTTTCGTAGCCTGTTTTCCGATGTTTACTCAGTGGTGCTGAATGAAGTGAAGCGACGCTTTGGACGGACGCAGTCAGATGTAGTTGTTGGGCTTTTGTCTTTGGTCCCTGGCATTGATGGTAATAAAGTAATTTTAATGTCCTATACCTTATTAAAACTCTCATTACAGGTGACAGACGAAAAATTATGATTGCTGCCCAACACTATTCGCGTTTTCTTCCAGACCCTGATTCACTGTCGGTAGAACTTGAAACGTTTGAAAAGTACGTTGAGAAGTGCGAAGTGAAGCCTGATACAATTTTGTCAACGTTGAAAATGTTTAAAGGGTTGAAGTATTCACACCCGAACATTCATACAATGTTGCGAATCGGTGCAACGCTGCCCGTATCCACTGCTTCTGTGGAAAGGAGTTTTTCTGCATTGTCAAGGATTCTGACAGATCTTCGTTCTGGTATGACGACTTATCGACTGAGTGACTTGGCTCAAATTTCATATTACGCGACAAGTGATGAGCCGGACTATGACAAGGTTTTGGATAAGTTCAAACAGATGAAGAATCGCCGCATCGAGTTTTAAGAAGCCTTTCTTTGAGTATTCGATTCAAACGAACACATTCTAAAATCGAAACAATACAGAGATGATCAGCATAGCACCTACGCAAGGATGACACGCAAATTCGTGAAGCTTTTTTACTTATCGTTGATTTATTGAATGCCTTTTGTTGTTATTTTGGTGTAATCTATTACGTTGAAATGTTTGTTATGTTTGCAGTTTCTATTTTTAGTTTTGTTATGAATTTTTTGTTGGTTTTTATATTTAGATTGAAAGGGCGATGTAATTTGTCGCTTGCTGACCATTTGAAAGAAAAATTGCTTTGGTCCCCCCTTTAGTTTTGCACAATTAAAATTTTTCCAAGAAATTTTTTTTGCCTAAGGGGGGACCCTTACTACTGCCCCCCCATAAAATTTTTTTCTGGATACGCCCCTGTCTGTCAATAGTCGCTTCGGAATGGGATAATGCACATTGCACGCAAAGTTTATACTAAAGCCCTGCTGACAGCACACAAATGTGTTACATAGTACATGACAACTGTTGATTCGAACAAACAAAAGTAACACAAACAAAAAGACATTGATTATGATAACTTCTGTAAAACTACAATTACACTTTTTTTCCTGAGTTTGTTAGATCTCTCCTGAGTTTGTTCATCTTCGTTGGCTGTTTTCGACCATAGCTCGTATAATACGAGCAACCTCCGGATCCTCAAACGTGGTTCGATTTCGCTCGAAGTATGCTACTTCTGCGCGGCAACCACCATTGTCACGAATTTCCATTATCAGTTCAAAAATGTCGTATAATCTAAAAGTTTGCGTGTAAATAGACAGAAATCGCTTTAATCGACTAACGCATATAAGGTGCCATCCGGAATGATGCTATTGCTGCGGCCAAACCCCAGTTTACGGACCACTCTATGTTTCAAAAGGAATGCTGCCAAAGCCTCAGCATCTGGCCCTGCGATTTCATTCAAAAACTGCATGAATGCTCGTCCGGTAAATGCAGCTTCGTGTAGACACAAATACGCGGTAAATCTCGGCATGTCGTCCATAATTTGACGGAGGAGTATTAGCAACTGAAATTGTTATCTTTTTACTGGGATTGTTAGATATGAAAGAACTAACTCTCGAAGGCGAAAAGCCGATGAACATATATTCCATGAATGCATCAGTTACTTGTCGGGGTTCTTCTTCTTGCCAAGTAAGTTGTTCTGGTTCCTCGACGGTTTCACCATGAATTCTGCCACGTCTTTTCAACTTATGAATAAAAGCCTCAAGCGACGATATGAGAAACATGGTTTAAAATATATATATGTGAAATAATGCTATGAAAGAGTGGCGATGTGGCGGATAAAGACAGGATGTCTAATTCGCACATGACTGTGATGCACATTGCTCGCACAGTTGACATTCGGGTTTTCAAACGCAAAGTTTATCTTGACATAGTCGATTGTTTACTTGTTCATCTGCAAGTGAAGAAAGTTTTAATTGTTTGTAACAAAGTGCCAAAGATGTATTCGAAGTTAAATCGTTTTTATCGCTCATGTTATCGATGAAATCACACTGTAATACAAAAAATCTATCAATCTGTCAGGGGTTAGTTGCTATCGAGGAAATCACTGAATAATACAAAAAGTCTATAAATCTGTCACGGGTTAGTTGCACCATCAGCAGGACATGCTTCTTCGGAGGAGGTCGGATTCTCTGCAGGGATCGCTTCTTCGGGGGCAGTCGCTTCTTCGGAGAATTCTTTATTCTTCTTCTTTGGCGGAAGTTTGCCAAAAGCACAAGTCATGTGGTTTCTTCTCATTTCAATGCGCTCCCGGTCTATCCTGCAAAGTTAAACACAGTTAACAGAAAAGTAACTTGTAGGTAACAAACAAACCTGTAGTAGCTCTTTTCTTTGAATTGCTTATCCTTGAAAATGATCCTGGAACACCTGATCACGCTCTTGTCCAAAACAAATCCATTCAGGATCTGATTCATGTAAGCCCTTTTTTGATTCGCTTTGGTCTCTGCATCAACGCCATCATCGTCGCGAAAGGTGTTAGCTATCGCTTCGGTAACTGCATTAACGGCATCCTCGCCGTGAAAGGTGTCCGACCATACGAACGGAAAGTGTCGTTTTGTGGGGAGGCCTTCCACCGCCATCAAACTCCTCCGAATCTGAAACAGAATCAGTTACTCATTGTTTCAACGAATGAAGAGCAAAAAGTGACGTACCTTATCTTCCGCAGTACCTGTATATTCCTTCTGATTTGGCTGCTCATCCCCCGCCATTTGGGCGGTTCTTACGAGACCGAAAAACTGGGAAATCAAGCTGCATTGACTGGTTGACGTCGACGTTGACCCTTGATTTTTAATCTTGGAGACGATGGCCGAAGAGAGACGGCCAGTGAATCTATGGGCGCCGATGTCTGGCAGTTTTACATGGCGGTTAGGTTTTCCTTTGGAGTGAATCCTGTAAGAAAAATATATATAATCTTGCAACCAAAACAAAAAGTCTTACCAGATGTCGGTCAGGGTGCGGATGATCGGGGTCGTGCCAGTGGTGTGACCGCTGAAGGCATTCTTGGCGGCGAGCATCTCAGCCATGAACTTGTTCGACTTGGTGTTCTGCAAAAAAAATCCATTTGTTGTTATATAAAAGTTTTCAACCTTGGGTGAAACTAACCGTGGGCGGGGACGACATGGTTCAGAACTTTGGATTCGGTGTAGTCAGTGGGAGCACGGCCAGAAACCTCAGAATCAGGCAAAATGGGTAAGAAGAAAAAACACGGACCGATGGGAAGCGTTGCGGAGCGAGATCAGTGCGTTGTGATGTTGTCAGTCGATATCTCCGTCCAAGCGACCGCCTCTTTTGGCATTCGAACTGTTTGGCAGCGTTTTGTCCTGCGTGAACGCTTTTGGCGTGTCATCCTACGGACACGCCGAACGTTGACATTGGACGGCGGCCGGCTTGATGCCGGTGAAACTTTTACACGGATCGTTCGACATTCGATCACAAGGACTATAATACGATGGCAAGCGACAGTGGAGACATCTGTGGATCGTCGAACAAAGCAAAAAAGGTGCCCTGCGGCAGTTGTCGAATAAAATTAGCGCAGATTACATTTGTAACACAGGGTTTAGCAAAACAGGCTCAATGAAATAAGTGTTATGAAATAGAAGTTTGTTGTTTTTCATGAAATTTCAATTTCAATTTGTGCCAACTGTGTGGTCGGGTCTATTGTTGTGTGAGAGCAAAACACAATCGGGGCTTTCACTTGTTGATTTATGAAAAAGTTGCAGGATAATGACCGTTTGGATTTCAAAATGCAGATAAAATTTGACTTTACTTTACACAGCACTTTTGTCGTTGTGTCCGCAAAGCCCTTCAGCATACCAGCAATGCGCATCGCAATCATATCGGGAAACGCCAGCGGCAGACAACGTACACATAGCGATATGTGGTTTTTATATATCCGTTTATTTCACAATTTAGGCAATGCATTCGTCCTACAACTCGAGATATTCCTCCAAAGTATAGTACATCGGTGAGCAAGAACAACGAAGGCCAGATAGAGAATTTGTTGATCAATAAGTTCGAGATGTTACAATTAGTGATACACTTTCATTACTAGAGCACAAAACCGGTCAACAGCTTTAGAAACTTTTTGCGGTATTTGGAACTGAAATTGTAATTTCCATTTACACAAGTTGACTGAACACTCACTTCAACGCGAAATAAATCCAAAACTCAGATGCCACTGCAAGATTGATTCCAATGCCACCCCAAAATTCGGCCACAGTCGGATTCCATGTCATTCTGGTCGCAATAATTTCGAAAATAACATTGGCCAACCATCCGAAGAGTGAAATAATCAAACTAGTTGTGATAGGTTTCATGATTCGCATATATCCAGGTATTTCTTTTCTTTTTTGAAAGGTGAAAATCCAAATAAAGGTGTACTGGATGATTGTGATCGCGTAAAGAACGGCCGTTGTGTAGAAGTACGGAAAAATGAAGGCACTTGATAAAACACTGCCAGGCATGCAAAGTTTCTGTTCTATCATCGGTTTTTTCGAAAACAAAAACAGTAGCATAAAAGTCAGGGCATAGATCGCTGTCATCGAGTACACAAGGGCAACATAAAGGGTAATGTTAAACCGACTATGAATAAATGGCAAATAAAACCCGAAAAACCGATCAACACCAATGGCTAGAGTCATAATGGAAGTGCCAATGACAGCGGAAAAAGGCAAAAATTCCAAGATGAAGCAACTTCTTTGAAGCAGGGTTTCCATTCCACTGTAGACCAAAAATACAGTCACAAAATGTCCCGATTGATGGAAAATGTCGAGAATTGCTTTGCCAAGAATGAACCAATGACAAGTTGATGTTCGACTAAATGTGCTCATATTTTATATAAAAATGATGTGTCTGAACTACCGTAAAGACCAAGCCGCAATGGCAACATTCACATTACCGAAGATACCGAAAATACAGATAACAAATACGATTGTAAGAGGGACAACGATCCCTGAAGGAAGATTTGACATTGTAAAGCCTTCTAAGGTTGACGAAAGTAGTGATAACAGCCAGTATATCTGGATTGAATCCAAATGCCTTTACATCAACAACATTAATGGTGGCTGCATTAAAGCACACAAGCAAAAATGACATGATAACTATTAAAAAAAAACTACCGCAGATGGTAACATGTCATTATGTCGATGAACTTTTCGCTTTTTATTCAATGCATTTTGTTAGTTTCTTGTTCTCTGGACTAAAACGCCCTCTGTTTTCAAATGATAGGTAAATCGCCAAATAAACAGTTATTTTGAACAAAAAGGTTTATCTAACAACAAAAAACACACTTTTTCTTCAAAAAAGCGTTACATTAGTCTTGATCGTCGAAGATTTCACACAGTTGTGAATTTTGTCATCAAAGAATTTACGATAGTCTGTGCTGTGCGTGTAAAACACAAAGAATTCACTTGCTACGGCCAAATTGATCGAAATTCCACCCCATAGTGGTGCGATGTCCGGATTCCACTGCATGGTGGTCGCAACAATGGAAAACATGAAGTTAAACAACCATCCTGACAGTGAAAGTGCTACAATAATTGTAATAGGCTTCAAAATACGAGTGTACCCGGGTAGTTTTTTCCGATGCTTATAGGATATTACCCAAATTGATATGTACTGCAGCGTTGTTACAACATAAATGGCCCCCGTTGTGAACAAAAATATCAACGCATAATCCATTGTAATTATACTTCCTGGGGCACAAAGCACTTGCCTAGACATGTCCCTCATTGAAGAGAAAAATAAAAGTATAAACATGAGAGCATAACCAACAGTTAACGCGTATACGAAAGCTACGTACACTGGAATTCCAAATTTGTAGTAGATGAAAGGAAAATAAAAGCCGATAAATCTGTCAATACCGATGAACAGTGTGATAATGCTAGTGCCAATGATACAGGAAAACGGTAGTACCTCGATAATGAAACAAATGTTGAGTGAGATTGATTTCATTCCAGTAAAGGCGATGACAGCTGTCACAAAGTGACCGCTTTGGTGGATCACATTCATGATGGCACACGCAAATATAAGATAATTACAAGTGGATGTTTTTCTGCAAGAAAAAAGATTTTTATTTTGACCGAAAAAGCTGCGTTACCGTAACGACCAAGCAGCCAGTGAAACCATCGAGTTTCCCAAGACGCCAATTAGGGCTAAAATAGAGACAATACCGACAGGCATTAGCACTTCCAGTGATTCCATCAAAAAGTACGATTCAAAATTGACGCTGATGTTAACATAATATCGCTCAACGGACTTTCGATTCGCACTGTAGGCTCAAACAAGTGTGTTTTAGAAAGGCTATGTGTGCGGTAATTATTGGTTTGTTAGGACGTGTGTGTTTATACCTTTAATTATGTAATAACTTCAGGTTCATAATAGCCAGGGGGTGCATTCAACCCACTAAAAATGCGGTTTCATGAACCCACAGCCAAAGGTTACATGTGATGGTATGTCAAAAAGTCACGTTCACACTGTAATGACAGGCTCAAAACACAAAGAAACAGTGACTTTGGAGTCAAATTTTATTCAAAATGAACAAAACAGCATCATTGGTTGACCAAATTTAAAAAAAAAGACAATTACAGAACAGCACATTGTAGTAAGATGTGTTTTCAATACCTGAAGTGCGTCATGATCATTAGTCATGCACAAGTACAAATTGCAACTGTTCACTCATCAAATTTCATCGCAACATCCGCGTTTGACAATGTTGCCAAAAACTGTTTTTTTATGAAAGCAACATGTTGACAGCCAGATTGATTAGCGTCCTCTTACTGACATGCAGTATCGACACAATTGTGATTAATGAATGGATTGTGAGTGTCGGGAAGCGACCTTAGCAGTGTTGAGCTGTTTTTTACGCTGCCACGAAGTGATATCAGCCAGCAGGCCAGCCACGGAGTCCCCGCAGCCGCCGCCACCGACTGATTGACACCACCAGCGGCGGCAACACGCTTTTCTGCTGACGATCGACCTCGGCGGCAGCGTGGTTCGACCCTGCTGATAAGGGCTTTTATAGTCGTGTGGATCCATCTTCCTTCGGTAAACGCGACAGCTTATACTCCGTGTTGCCTTTGGTGCTCATTTTTGTCTGTCTGAGCCGGTGGGGATTGAGTCAGCTATTTTTGTACCTTAACAAAACCCCCGCGGTCAGAGCAATGCGCACTGTTTTGAGGATATTAGTTTTACTCGGCTTTATCAGCCTTTCATTTTCGACCGACAATGCGTTTCATTATTCCCTTTCGGAAGCCGAACTTCGAGATATTCAAAACTACCCCGATAATGCGGACGCGGCTTACGAAGATTTCGAAGACAATGCCCTTGGCGATTCGGTGAATTCGTTCTTTCGGGAATCCAATTCTCAACTTATTCTTGATTTGGACTTGTTTAAACAGTTTTACGAAGAATATGCCCGTGCCACTGAAGCAGCTTCCGACGGAGATGTTGATTATCTTAAAACTGTGCTCGAGTTTTTTGAGCCACTGAAACATAATGACGTCAGTGCGCCGTGTTTGGCAGATATTTTCCATTTCCTTTGGACAACCTACAATTATGCAAACACGGTAAAAGCTGCGAAAACTTGCGATAATTGCAACTGTACACGGGATTATAAGGCTTTATTTGCTGATTATGAGTGGATTTTTGGAGGTTTGCGGATCTGAATTGATGTAAACAAAAATTAGAAGTTTATTTTAGTGGTGGATGCAATGGGCAAAGTCCCCGCTGCCATCAGCGGCGGTAACAACCTGTGGCTTGGATCTTGGTCAACATGCCGGAAGATTTCGACTGTAAAAAACAACCAAGGGTATGTCATTTCTCAAGTTGGTCAAGCTTTGATAGTCGTTTTATAGCCAACATTGGAAGGGTCAGTATTGTATGACCCGTTACTACGCCTATAATAAATATAATCCGCTGAAAGCCTTCACAACAAAAACGAATCCGACCGATGTCTGCCGCTCAAATGCATCGACCACGTTTTCTGATTGGGCTCCGGAGGATAAAGCCTGTTTTGACATGATGCCGTTACTAAACATTGGCTTGTGTATGCCCGATACGTGTACAGATTATGATGTACAGAAGGTCGTTGAATTCTGTAAGGCTTTGCTTCTCTTTTTCCGGTTTTATCGATCCTTTTGCAGTGTACAAAGCTGCCGAGCTAACAATGGATAGTAAATTCGTCTGTAATATGACCGTGACATGCAGTAATGACCGTGCTGAAAACAAAATGTATAACAACATCCCATCGATGATTGTTTTGTAAGCCAGTTTAAAAGAAACTTGTATCAAATTGTTAATAATTTCACTGCAGAACCCTCATGATTGGCATATTCTCCCTAATGTTCTACGGCACATGCTTCCATTATTACATTGTTGATCCAGCTGGTGGCAAAGTTGAAGGCAAGTTCTCACAATTGTTGATGATGTTTTCAATCAAACGAAACACGGAACAACTTATGGACACCCGTGTGGATGGCGATCAAATTAGATGTTTGCACGGTGCTCGGTTTTTGAGTATGTGTTGGATCATCTTTGGTCACACTTATTACTATATTTGCACTAGTTTTACTACTGATAACTTAATCCAAACACTACGAGGATTTCCAAAACTGTTTTACAATCAGTTGGTTGTCCAAGCGCCGCTGGCTGTTGATTCCTTTTTCCTTTTGAGGTGGCTTTTTGACCGTTGGTTATGTTGTGAATGTTGAACGTTTCAGTGGTTTGTTGACAACTTATATCTTCATCAAAAAGTTGAAAAACGGCAGTGCTAAATTGAATGCTCCAGTGACATGGGTTGCGTTTTACATTCGAAGGTATCTGCGGTAAGTCAAGCTGTATAGAATCGATCAATAACTTCAAAGTGGCATAAAACCATTGCAGGCTAACCCCAGTATATTTATTGTTAATGATTCTCAATGTAACATTGTTTGTCTACGTTTCTGATGGACCCTTTTGGCGCCCTTTGGAACGGAACTACTGTAAAGGCAGTTGGTGGGTCAATTTGTTGTATTTGAATAACTTTTTGAAACAGGACGACCAGGTAGGTGAACTTATTTTGTAAATGTGTAAAAAGTATTGATTAAGTGCATGGGATGGACATGGTACATGGCAAATGACTTCCAATTGCACTGTTTTGCGCCGATTTTGATCATCGCGTTGTATAAGTAGGTTTTTAGAATGTGTAAAGGCTATCATTGAAATTGGCACTTTCAGACTTGAAAACAAGGGTCTCATTTTCGCTGTTTTGCTGTTGGCAGCATCCAATGGCATCAATTTGTACATTACTATCATTCGAAGATATCCGCCAGCGCCTTTGTTGACCAGTACACTCGAAATGTAAGTAATTTTGACTATTTTTACTTTTTATGATGACTTCAATGACAAAACTTACAGTATCGCAGTGCTAGATGCCTACTGGACAGAGCTTTACGTAAAACCGTACATCCGCTGCACACCGTACATTGTTGGCTGTATCGTCGGATACGCGTTAAACGCAACCCGAAAGATCTTTCCCATGACAGTTGTAAGTTGTCTGATATGAGTCAAACCCCTTCGAAACCGTCTGTTTACTCTTCGTTGATAGCTTCCATGCACCCCGTTGACTCGACTCAAGTTTACCAAGACCCCCCACTTCCCCCACCACCACCATTGCTTGGTGCTCCACAAACATGATAAATAGTAGGCGGCACCCCGGGCGCTCCCAACCGAAAAGAGATACTTCCAAAGTCCTCAGGTTGTAAGACACGCCTGTCGCCAGCGCCACCGCCGACACCGCTATGCATCCTTGCCCCCAAGCGCTGCGCTTTTTTCGCTGTCCTTCGGTACATATTAGGCGCTGGCTGTCTGTATTCCCCAAAACTTTACACACATTTTTGGGTGTTCCTTTTCTAGCTCCAACAATTCATCACATGGATCATCGCGTTTTCGTTGGGCGGTTACTCCGTGTTCGGATTGTTTCATTACACGAAGACCGGAGAAATATCCACAGCCTGGCATGTGATGTATACCTTATTCGGAAGGTTATCCTTCTCATTGTTCTTGGGTTGGATCATTTTTGCTTGTGAGACCGGAAATGCTGGTAGGTCATCTTTGGCTGCGTGACGTAATCGATGGATGTTACAGTTTTGTGTGGTTGGTTGTTTCAGACAAGATTAACCGTATTCTTGGGCATAAGATGTTCATGCCGTTGTCGAGGATGACATTTTGCGCGTATTTATTGCATCCGGCCCTGTTGCAGTTATATTATTTGAGCAGGAATACGGCTTTCCATTTTACGCATGCCTTCCAGCTGGTAAGATTATAAAAAATTGATCATTTTGGCAAAGTTATGCTTCGTAATCGGTTTTCGTGCTAAGACACTTTTTGGGGGCAACATATTTACATGATTTTTACACTAGTGTAAGCGTGCAAACTTCAAAAACACATCATTTGAAGAATGTTGCATTTATACGCATACACTAGTGTAAAAATAATGTGAATTCACAGCCCTCTAAAAGTGTCTTGGCACGAAAGACGATAAAATGTAAGCCTAACTGCCTACAGTACTCTCACCCCTCCAACTTTTTAGTTCTACATGTTCTCCGTGGCGGTATTCGTTTCCTACGGTGTCGCGTTCCTATTCTGTCTGATCGTGGAGCAGCCTGTCACCAACTTTGACAAATTACTATTTACGCCGAAGCCGCGATCACGTCGAAACGGCGCGAACAACGATATCGAGCTTCAGCCCGCGGCTGCAAAACCCATCATTCGTGGTCAACACGAATGAAAAGTGATGTCATTTGAAAACGTACATAGCTCAGCTCACGTCGACTCCACCCATCCATCTGGAATCCCCTTTACTTTTATTTGTTTGTGTGAAATCAAATTGAATTGATCAATTTCGTCTCGTATCTCGACTTGCATGCGTTCGTTCGCATTTGAATAAAAACTAACACTGAATGAACTGAACTCTGTAAGCTCGCAATTAACTACATGAAAAAAGCAGTTCCGACAGGTTTGGATTCCCTCAATGCCGCCGGGGTAAGACGCCACCATCATCGTTCTCAAAAAAGTGGCGTCATTATTTTCTCTCGCGAGTCGTGAACATGTTTCACCGGAGTTTGAGTCCTCCATCTACGGTGGGGGGTGGGTGCAACGGCGGATGAACTGGTTGCAGCCAATCCGCGAAAAACGAAAAGAAAAATCAGTTAGGGTCGGGGGCAGGGAAGGCTTTCACCGAGAATAAACTATATAAATGTGTTGTTTCGCATGGAGATGGAAAGTGTCCGCCGTTCGTTCGCAGGGGCAGACGATAATGCTCCAACGAAGAATGCACATAGATGATTTAAAGAAATCCTTATCCGGTTCAAAAGTTAATGTACCAGCTGATACGCTAATCGAAGGCTGGACTTCGTATTTGACTAATTTTAATGCGTTTTATGTGAGTTTGTTTCATTTCATTCACGAAAATATGAACATGGATGCCATTTCTGTGTTTCAGTTATTTAATATTATCGACAAAATTCCATTAATATTTCTAACAGCCGCATGGCTGACATATTTTATTGATACTTATACACTGCACCAATCTATGAGTTTACGGTCATGGTTTATCAACAGTAATGCCATATTCGATCAGAGGAATCATGTCCCTTGTAAACATGCAACAAATGATGGCACTATCTTCCCATCTTTGATGCGAATGTGCTATTTCCACGGATTTCCGACTATCCTAATCCGAGCTGCGGCCTTATCACTTTGTTTCGGTCGAATTTTCCTAGTTTCATGTGTAACCGCGAAATGGGTCCATAAAAAGTCCAAGGATGCCTATGCCTACAGTATCCTAAACCCCCTTTTAATCGTGTTAAACTTGATTGAAATGGCGTCACTTGCGATTTTCCTTACATCAACAAGTCATCTCGATAGTATGGGTGAGTCGAGATATCCTTTAACTGCATGCATGCATCCGACCGTGCCCCCATGATTGCAACTCCAACTCTGACTCTACCCTTTTTAGCCCTAAACAAAGTATCCGCGATCACATTCGTGCTTGCAGCCCAGCTGACAATGCTGATAAACAGCGTGGTAGTGACGCGCCTGGAGGCGATATCCGGAAGGGTATGCATTCTTTAGTGTCTTAAAAGATCACAAATTCAACCTATAATGTTTCACGTTCTCACGTTTTGCACACTTTTCAGTACGCTGTGAGCAACATTTTGCAAGGATTTTTCATCGTTTTCGGGGTTGCAGCACCGCTGAGTTTATTGTTTTATTTCGAATTTCAGCGGGATCGACCCTGCTTGGTTACAGGTTGGTTGGCAACTGTATGTAATGTATTCCCAGTCTAAGCAGTGCCATTTCAGTCCCAGCCTATGTATTTACGCTCGAAATGGCCGCCCACATCGGATATGTTGGCTTTTATCAGGCATTGAAGTATGTTTTGAAGGATGTAATCTTACCCATTTACGGCAATGTCGACGATTTGATGCCGAAACCGGGGGAACCCCATTACCGCCCGCGAATCCTGTTCGGCGCAGAGGAGAAAAGTGTCGTTGATCGAGCATTGACGCGGTCATGATGGAAGAAATCCGTTCCAAATCAGTCGTGTTTTTCTCAAATTCAGTTGAAATCCTTCAGTTTTGTTGTGCCGCGGAACAATGAAACGAAATAAAGACTATCCCAGACTAGACGACATCGCTTAGGGGCATCCGAGAGTGAGACTTATGCTTTGGGTTCGAGATGCCTTCGAACAAAAAACAACCCAAAAACACAGCTGACACAGCAAACCCGAGAAGAAGTGCAAGCAGTTCCAAAAAAGACAAGATAAAAGAGAGACCCCCGCACTCACAGCTGACCACCATCCATCCATCCCCCCTCTTTTTCACGTTCTTTCCGACCCCGCCCTCCTCTTCTACCTACAGACAACACAAAAAATAGAACAGAAGTGGTGGCGGGGAAAGACGGCTTCGAACCGCCTAAGGCGACGACCCGGCCGGCCTAGAAATGCACCCACCCTTCGTGTATTCCATCGCCGGCGCGGGGCGCGCGCATGGCGGGAATGTGTGAAGATGAATCCAAGGGCACGCCGAGATCAAGTGCCTATCTGGGAATGAGGATCGGCAAGAAATTACGGAAGATAACAAAAAGCAATCCAATCGAAAATGGCCATAAATAACGAAGACCTATGCAGCGTGCGGTTCGACCTACTCTCTGCACGAAATTGACGGGGGTCTCCGTCCTCGTTGTCGACCAACTCTTCGCTTCGATGAAATAGTGTGAGCGGGAACTTTTTTCTGTCTATCCTTTCTTTACATTTACCAGGTTTTATTTTACTTATATGCTTGTAAACTACTGTTAACTTGCTCCCGGTCAGTCGCGTGCGCGATGACCCATGTGTCTGGCCACGATTTTATTACGCTTAGCGCACAGGCTTCGCTTTTTCTACGTGATGCCTTTGGCTCTCCTCTCGGCGGCGCTGAGTCAGTCAGTCTCGCGTGTATGCCAGGGTCACGGAGAGAGACTACTACATTTTTGGAGGGTGGTGTGCGTAGTTAGCGGGTCGACGAGAGACTACACGATCAACGTACACCCCGACGACGAAAGACAGAGGGTTCCCCTCATCGCCTCGGAAAAAATGGTCCGAGGCCGCCGCTGGCGGTTCGGTTCTCTTCGGTTGACTATCGATGAGAGAGGCGCGAAGGCAAGCTGCCCGGCGTGTGCGGGCGTGTGTCCGGGTTCGCGATTTTCGGACCAAATTCTAAGCGGAGCGCATGCGTCCGGACGTCCGAGCACAACTCAATCGCAATGGAAAACGGCATACGCACAAAATGTGCTACGCACACGAGCGACTTTTATCGTGGTGGTTCGTGCTAGCTGCTGCTCGCTGGGCCGCCAGCAGCGCATACAACGAAAAATATACGAATAGGCGCGCGCGCGTATTCGCCGCCATCGCTGTCGGCCGGCCGCGGCCGCCATCGTCGTCGTTGTCGCGCTTTTTCCCTTTCCTTTCTCGCTCCTCCATCGCTTTCGTTTCAAAAAGAAGAAAAAAACCGAGTCCGATTTTTGCCCCCGCGCTGCTGGCTGGGCTGCTGCCGCCAGCGGCAACGAACCCCCACCAGCCCCAGGGCCCCTCTCCTTTCCGACGAGATGCATTTTTTCCAATGCCCCAGCAGCAGCAGCCCAGAGCCCCAGCGACTGAGTTTTGTGTCGTCTCGGTTTGTGGGCCCCCTTTCTCGTCGACCACCACCGCCTCGACCCGATGCTGCTTCGAATTCCGCTGCCACCGGCGGTGTTTTTTTGTGTCTTTTTTGCCTGAGGCGCCGCTTGGCGTGGACACTGGCCAGCGGCGCTCGTAGGCGTCTGCGCATCTCGAGGTTCCCCTCATCTCCTATCGCTCCCCCGCCAAAAAAGAACGCGTTGCAATTCCAAATTTCGCGAAGAATACATTTACCTAAATATAACCCTTCCAAAAGTTCCAATATAAGTTGGCCTAATTTTGCAGAAGATCCAAGCCAATGTCACAGGGCGTCCGCAAGAAGGCCGTGGCCCCTGAGATGGAGGCCTACTTCCAGACGCTGGAAGCCTCACCGGAAGACGTCATCAAGGAGAAGCAGTTTGATGAACAGCTGCGCAGTTTCTACAAATCAAAATGGTAATAAACTTTGTGAATTCCTTTCAATATAACTTCCAACCCTATTTTCCATTACAGGAATTGCCATGTCAAACTACCAGCTCTCAACGGTGCCCCCGTAAATCTCTACAAACTTTATACCGCTGTATTATCTCATGGTGGATGGGTCAAAGTATGCACACAGGACAAATGGCCACTCGTAGCCGAGGCCCTCGATCTTGATGCGAACCAAATTTCGATGCTTGACAATGGTCTAAAGCTGATCTATTGCCGGTATTTGGCCAAATTCGAAGAAGTCCAGACTGTCGGCGATTTCGACGACCACGATGTTGATCTCTATGGCGGGAAAGTGCGCGCCAAAGTTATGGCTTCCAATGATTGTCCCATTTCCATGGCTTTCAGAGGTTAGTTTCGTTGCAAAACGCATATTTTCGGCTTAATTTGAGCTTTTAATTTGCAGAAAAACGGAACGACCATCATCATGAGGCCGATTTCTCGCGTCTCGTGAAATCTCTAATGTCAGGGCTTCCGAATGAAGTTGACTTTGCCATGAATGCGCTTAAGATAATGTCGGCACCTGGGACAGCTTTATTGAATCTTGAACATTGTCCAATATTAATATCTTTGCTGATAGCTCATGCCGGCGTTTATGGCAATGGTGAGTTCTTGTATTTCTGAAGAAATTATGATTCAATGGTTGTTTTGCAGATCAAAACCTTCGGGACATAGCCGAAGATGGATGGAAAAAGTTTATCGATCGAAACTTTGACCAATTCTGGGCCAACGCCGGTATTGAGGATTCCGACATACGAGCTATGGTACCAGTTCAAGGCACCAGTGAGCTCGACAGTTATGAGTCGCAAATATTTTCCCTCGAATCTGATTATGATCCACTTCATCCGACGAGTTTCCGTGTTCATGAGGTCGTCGGGATTCTTCGTAACCTCTCCTTTGAATCCATGAATACCCATATCCTCGGAAAGAACGACATGCTCATTCGATTCATATGTGTCGTCGCGGCATCGAAATATTTGCGCCTCGGCAATGATGTTCTCGATATATTGACGAATGTGGCATCGGATCTCGATCTCGTAACATCCGAAGGCGTCTATGAGCACGTCATGCTGTTGAAGGTCGTGTCTGATTGCCTCTATTCGGACGACAAGAACCGTGTCCTGCACTCGCTGGAGAGTCTTGCCCAATTGTGCCAGAACGAACGGAACGAGACTGCCTGTGTTGAATTCGTGGATAGTTCTATTTTGGGTCGAATTTTTGAATTGGCAACAGTCCGGGATGTCATGATATGTATTCATACGTTGGAAACGTTGTATCAGGTTTGTTGGAGATGACTATTTCGTAAAACATGCCCTAATCGATTGAATTTCAGTTTTCCGAACTCGGCCGTGCCGCTTGCCAAAAGATTGTCGCCCATCCTGGCGCCATCGATCAGCTGATAAACCTCATCACGACCGATGCTGCTTCATTTGGTCGAACTGGGCTCTCAGGGATTCGTGTTGTTGAGATTAACGACCAAAAAGTTCATCAACATTATCCCCCGCCAGCGCCACAACACCAACCACAACAGTATCGTGTGCCACAGCAGGTGTACCGAGCCCCGCCAACGCAACAGATGCATGTCCAAATCCAGTCGCGTCCAGTTGTTCAACGAGTTGTCGCGCCACAAGCGCCTTCACCGAATATTACTATGGATGACCGGCTGAAGACGCTTACAATCAAATGGATTAAGGATAACATTGTCGCTGATCCTGATGGCACTGCGATTCGAGGTGAAATGTATTGTGCCTACGTCGATCACTTGAAGAATACCCTTGGCATTATGGGTGGCAGTGCTGTCATGTTTACTAGCATGGTCCAGTCACTCTTCCCGAATACTACGATTCGTGGCGAACAGAAAAACTCCACGGTATTATACCTTTTTACTGGTATTCGATACATCCATCAAGTGCCGACCCAAGCCGATGCCGCTTCTACCTCCGCCCCTGCCGCTAGCAATGTTGCTTCATCTCATCCGCTCATGCAGAAGATCCTTCACCCTACCCCGCCCGTCGTAACTCCGCTAACCACCCAGAAAGGTGCCATCACCACGGCGAAACCTGTTCCAGTTACGAATGGCACAGCGAAGTCAGTTACGCCCGAAGCTGAAGCAAGTGCCACGTCGCCGAATGGTTCCGTCCAGTCTGATGCGGGTACGGTTGTGACCAATGGCAGCAGTGAAAGCACGAACAACGCGAAACTGGAGATTTGCTCGGCTGCGATCGAAGCTAGGGCCCTGTTGCCGGAAGGTGATCAGCATGAGACTCAAATCATCCGGGTTGAGAATACGACGAAGACCGAGAAGGAAAAGGCTGCCAAGTGCAACGGCGCCCATCCGACTCCCGTTGTCAATGGCCATGTTAATGGAACCAAGAAGACTCCCATCATTGAAGCTGTTGAAGCGCATTCTGGCATTGAGGAAGTCGTCGACACCGACAAGGTTATTGAAGCCATCAAGTTGAATGGCAAGCTTACCAATGGCGTCTCCCATGAAGAAAACGATGAAACCCATGTGCCAGAAACGACGCCGACAAAGATTGATGATACCATAGAGGCTGTCGTGTGCCAGAGCAAGGACCCTGAAACGAAGAATGGCATCTGGAAGTCAACCCGTGTCCGACGAGCCACCCACAAGCATGACGAGGAACCCGCTCCGGTTGTCAATGGCACCACACCGCCAAAGAACAACAAGCGAAAGAAGCCCTCCGCCGCGAAGACCCCGGCCAAGCGTGCTCGCCGAAGTGATTCCAACAAGACGACCCCCCAGGCCGCTGCCGATGTCCCAGCTGCGGTGGAAGAACCGCTCCCGTCGACTTCACAGCCTGTTGGGGAATTCCTCTGTGAATGGAATGCCTGTGGTCAGCTGTTTAACTCCGTGGATGCCATCATTGGGCACCACATGCTGGAACATTGCAACTTTGAGGGTAACCCGGATAACACTACTTACTTTTGCATGTGGCCAACGTGTGATGGCACCAAGCGCGTCAAGTGGTCATTAATAACCCATATTATGGATCACCATTGCTCGGAATCCCATTTACGGCACGCTGCAATGAAGCGAATGAGTGAGCCAGGCGGAATCGTCGGATATTTGGCGAGGATCAAGCAGCAGCTGCACGATAGGCCAAAGGAGATGTCCCAAGCACAGGCGTTTGCTCCGGCTGCGGCGACTGATGCCATTCGGCGACATGCTAATATGGTTGGAACTTTGCAGCGGGAGGTTATTGTAAGTTTTGGAGACTTGTTTTGAAATTTGTGTTCAATGTGGTTTTTCAGGATGAACAAGAAGGTCCTGTAACCAAGTGCATCAGGTTAACGAGTGCCCTGATACTGCGAAACATTGCCAGATACTCGGAAGAAGGCCGAAGGTATGTTTTGACTATTCTTGAAGGATAATTTTTATAAAAAGTTTCATTTCAGCAAGCTTCGCCGCTATGAAATGCAACTCTGCCCCTTCGCGCTGTCCCGCCTCGAAGCTAGCGGCGCCCTGGCTCAATGCCTTTCGGAATTATATCAACTGAAGCCCACCCAAACCGTCAGTGAATACACGATTGAACAGATGCGCGCCCACAGACCACCTCGCCCGCAACAACCGATGATTCCTGGATCCGCGTCCCGACCATCGGGACACCAAGTCGCTGCGATGCACTACATCCGCCACTAATCGAGCATCCATCCCAAGTTATCATAGTTCTGACAACCGCGAAAGTCAAAATCAATCTTAAAGGTCTCATCCGCTCTGATCGCATCCAAAATAACACAAAGCATTATTACTTCCATTGTTATCGTACTTGCGATTGTTTTTTTTTTCAGTTTATTTATTCACACACACTTCCTATTACTATTCTGCTTTACAAATTGTTTACACTTTCTTGAGTTTAATAATATTAACATCAACAATTTGCAATCACCGGTTTCCTACTGGGTTTATTATTGTTTTAAAATATCTCTTATTGGATTGTCTTACATATCTTTGCTGCTGTTTTTATCCTTGTTTTTTTCAAACACCAAAAAGGCTTTTATCCTTCGTTCTAAGAAGTTTGATATTGTATAGTTTTTGAAACCGACTTTGTTTGTCGGATAACCTCATCCTAACAGGCATAATATGGTCTTCTACTGTTTCCGGGCAAATCGAGTACTTGTATCTTGCGAAAAACGCACGCTTTTGGACCTCGATGACGTCAACGGATTTTGTATTTCCTTCGTTTTTTGTGTACTTATCCAGTTATATATATGATCTTTGAAGTTAATGCTGTTTGGCTCTGAGTATCTAATTCGTCTGTTATGTTGGCAGAAACGGAGGTGACTTATGCAATTTGGTTGATAAATGTTAAATAATTTGTAAAATTGATGTGAAAGTGGACATACACGAGGGGAATATGTGCATACGCGATGTTTGGTGGACATGTGTTTTTCGTTGCGGGATGAAATGGTTGTAGTGTGTGCGCTTTGTCTGTGCTCGCTTGGTGGTCGTTTTTCTTTTACGAATAACACGGTGGATAATCGTTGAAAGTATATATTTTTTGGTCTTACTGTAGGGTAGTGATAAGGTTGATTGATCGCGAAAGGAATTTGAAATTTTTAACCGGAATTATAGTCGTTTTGAAGCTAAACTGTAGATTGTAGCCATGCCCAACATACCTTCCACATGGCACCCTGCGACTGATGCCGATTCGGAGAAAATGGAAATTGACGAAAAGCCGGACACCAAAGATGATGTCGTCGGTCATAAACGGCGGATTTTTTATTTCCACAATGAAAACGTGTCAGATTTTCATTACGGCGTTAACCATCCGATGAAGCCACAGCGTCTGGCCGCGTGCCATAGTCTCGTGCTTAACTATGGCCTTCATAACTTTATGACCTGTATTGAGCCGCCTCCGGCTACATTTGAACAATTGGCGACGTTTCATGCGCCGGATTATTTGGAGTTTTTGAGGACTTCAACGCCGCAAAATATTTATGAAAATGAGTATCTATTCCCGAAGTTTAACATTGGAGAGGATTGGTGAGCAGTGAAATCGATAAAACAACCATTCTATGAACGATTTCAGCCCCCTATTCGATGGAGTTTACGACTTTTGTACGTATTATGCCGGCGGATCCATCGAGGGTGCCCGAGCTATCAACTGTGGCTTCGCGGATATCGCCATAAACTGGGCTGGTGGCCTTCATCACGCAAAGAAGTCCGAAGCATCGGGATTCTGCTATGTTAATGACATAGTTATCGGGATTTTGGAACTTCTAAAGCATAACCAACGGGTTTTATATATCGATATTGATATCCATCACGGCGACGGTGTCCAAGAAGCATTCTATTGGACGGACCGTGTCATGACCGTTTCATTCCATCGTTATGGAAACCAATTCTTCCCAATGACAGGATTTAAGGATGATATTGGCGAGGGTTGTGGCAAGTATTACTCGGTCAATGTGCCACTGCTTGGAGGCATTGACGACGAAAGCTATGGGAATCTTTTCAAACCTATCATTAAAGCTGTTTGCGACAATTTTGATCCGAATGTAATTGTTTTACAATGTGGATCGGATTCGCTTGGGGCTGATCGACTGGGAAATTTCAATTTGACGTTTAATGGACATGGGTAAGAAAAAACGCAACTTTATATATAAATTTTAACAAAAACCTTACAGCGATTGCGTCCGCTATGTCAAATCCCTCGGACGCCCGATGATGACTCTTGGCGGAGGTGGCTACACCCTACGGAACGTTGCTCGATGCTGGGCATATGAAACAGCCATCATCGTCGAACAAGACGATGTCATCAGCAACACGATCCCCGAAAACTGTGAATACCGAGAATTTTTTGCTCAGGAGCAATTCAAGCTTCGCCCCGAGCTACATCGTCGTAGCGAGAATGCTAACACGAAAGAGTATCTTGAGAGAATACGAACTGATACGATTGAAAATTTGCGTGGTTTGAAAAACGCACCTTCCGTTCAACTTCAACCGGAACATCACTTCGAAGAAAGCTTTGTTGAGTACATGCGGAATCCGAGGAGACGCAGGGTTAAGAGGCAACCACCACGTGATGGATGAAATTTACTATTGTAACGATTGTACAGATTTTTTTGTTAACTGAATAAAGCTGATTTTTTTATCAAACATTTCTTCAAAACTTACACGCGAAACAGCCCCCCAAGTGAACTCCCATCACGAAAGCCATACGTACCGTAGCGAGCGCTGCGCACAATAATGAAATGATCAAAGCTCGTTTGCACGGATTTGAGTGACACTTTTGTATCCCTTGCTGACACCCGTTTTGGACCATTCTTTCCCTAGATCTTCCTTACCGTTATGGTTATTGATTACCTTTATTTTGACCCGTATTATCAATGTTTATCCCCGAAATTGTCGAAGACATTTTTCTTGCATCATCGTTCTAGAAAACAACCGATCGAACACACCTTCTAATTTTGTTTTGCAGAAATTATGGCCGACAAGGGTAAGGAAGCACTCAACAAGCTCCTCAAGAACTCGAGAGGTGCCGGTATTGGCGCGAGTTTGCTCGCTGTCGGCGCCGCTGGCGTTTATGCCATCGGTCAAAGCATGTTCACCGGTGAGTTGCATTTTATATATAATCCCCTTTTATCTTCCAATGGATTCCCTTTTAGTCGATGCCGGTCACCGTGCTATCATGTTCAACCGTATTGGCGGTGTCGGAAGCGAAATCTTCAAGGAAGGACTTCACTTCCGTGTCCCATGGTTCCAATACCCCATCGTGTATGATATCCGTGCCAGGCCGACCGTCATTCGATCGCCCACTGGTTCCAAGGATCTTCAAATGGTTAACATCGGTCTCCGTGTCCTTTCACGCCCTGACCCGAATGCCTTGCCGAAGATGTACCGCACACTCGGTCAAAACTGGGAAGAACGCGTGTTGCCGTCGATCTGCAATGAAGTTCTCAAGAGCGTTGTTGCCAAATTCAATGCGAGTCAATTGATTACCCAGCGTCAACAAGTGTCCATGCTTGTGCGCAAGGGTTTAATGGAACGTGCTCTTGATTTTGATATCATCATGGACGATGTCGCTTTGACAGAGTTGGCCTTCTCGCCACAATATTCTGCTGCCGTTGAAGCTAAGCAGGTTGCTGCACAAGAAGCTCAACGAGCAACCTTCTACGTTGAGCGTGCTATCCAGCAGCGTCAAGAGAAGATTGTTCAGGCTGAAGGAGAAGCCCAATCCGCTAAATTGGTAAGTTTTTTCAAGTTTCTATCCAAATTTGCCAAAGTGGTGGTTACTGCTGTAAATTCTAATGCTTTAACTGTAATACTTGGCATATAGTATCCCTTAGCTTTTTAAAAAGACCCTGCCAGGTTGCTTGACTATTCCGACTGGCAGTTATAATCAAGCTTTACATTACCCAAATATTGATTTGACTGTTTACTAATTCAAACCATTTCAGCTCGGTGAATCGATGAAGAACGATGCCGGTTTCCTCAAGCTTCGTAAGATCCGCGCCGCCCAAAAGATTGCCCGAACTCTGAGCGATTCGACCAACAAGGTCTACCTTCCATCCAACACGCTCATGCTTAACATTGCTGACGACAGTTACCTCAGCTCTATCGACAACAAGGCACGCCGTCGTTAAGTTTTCATTCTTTCGCCGACGCTACTTCTGTTATTATCCATAATCAGTCTTCGGATTTTCAATTTGCTATTTTTTGCTAATTGACGTATTTTTTCTTTGAGGTAGGAGTCCATAGTTACATTTAGGCGGCCGTTTGTTGTGTTATTCTTGTTTTTAGTCGTTTTAATCTTTATAAATGGCCTGGCAAAGGCGAAAAGTTTAGATGTTTTCGGTGATTGAAGTAAATTTTAAGTTTTAATCGTTTTTATTGCTTATTTAGTTTTTCAAAGGGTCAAACAGTACGCGAAATAGGCTAACGCTAAAGTAAAAACAACTTTCTATAGAAGGGGGGACAATATTTGACATCAAAACAAAACAGAGAAAGCCAATGTTGCACGTACCCGTGACCAGAAAGAACAAGTAGCCTCCTCAAAATGGCCTTTTGATTATATTTGGATTAGTTCAGTTCTTTGGTTTTCATGCTTGTCTCGCGATGACATCAATGATAGATTCCTTGAAGCAAGCTTTGATGTCGTTTAGAACAGCCCAGCAGGGGAGGTAGCTCGCATCAGCCTGGAACTGCGCATCCGGGGTCATTTTGCAGAAGTTGAGGCACTTGTCGCCGGCACCGGTACGCATGACGTTCTTTCGACGGCAGCAAGGGGTGTGATCACCGTCTTGGGCGGCACATGAGAAGAGATCGAGGCCATCGGATTGAGGACACGGGTCGGAGCCGAGGAACATGCCGGTCAGGACCTTTTTGGAGAGATTGTCGAAATTGCATCGAGATTCACAGGTTTTGGCGACCTTCTTGGTCTTGCAGCAGGAAAGGAAGTAGGCATTGGGGTCCTGGAAGGGATAGATTGGATAAGCTTTATCTTTTTGATAGATTTATGCCATCAATTGATGGTCATTACTTTTCGGGGTCCAGTTTTTGCTCCCCTTGATCCCGGCGATCACGTCATTTTGATGATGGATCTACCCTGGTAACCCAGCTTCGTCAAAGCCCGCGAGCAAGCCATATGCGCATCGCGCAAGAAACGAGAACATCTTTTTTGTGTTGCGTCGTTGTTGCAAGGCATCGACGGGGGCTGACGGCGCCCATCTCGTTTCGCGGAACGGGTTTTTGCCGCCTTGTTAGACAAATACTTTTTTTTGGGGACGCTCAATCAAAGCCAAACCGACGGAAGTGAATTATTTGTGTTTGGTGGACAAGAATCACTAATTGGGGCTAATGGACAAGACTGAATGAACAGACAGTTCCAGAAAGGCGGATTCAGAATCCGGGAGACAAAGTTTCGAGATTCTAAATCCGCCTTTCTGGAATTGTCAGAATCCCGGACTTACCTTATTTCCAGCAAGATGGCTGGAAGGCGTGACAGCCGGGCGAGTTCGGGGCTTCGGGGTCGCTGCCGGGGCTGGGGGTGCCACGGGAGCCTGGGCCGGAGGTGGCGGGGCACGTGGGACGGAGGAAACGGTTCGGCCGCGTGGCACAGGTCGACGGACAGTGTTGTGGGTGGCCGTCGGCGAAGGGGTGTGGATGGGTCGAGGATGGGCAGGGCGGTTGACGAGAGTTCGACGGCCTGGGGTTAGGATTTTGGTTTCAGAAGCGGCGATGAAGCGAGTCGAGGGGGTCGACGGCGGAGGGATGTCGAAGGCTTGCTCGGGATGAGGGATCTTCGGGGCATAGGCTTCCTGGGGTTGTTGAACACTAGGACCAGCTTCTTGGTAGGTTGGTGCCGGGGCATGGGGTTCTTCTTGGTAGGTGGGAGCGGCCGGGAGCTGTGAGGGCTGCTGTTGATACCATTGTTGTTCGACTTGAGGGGCTTGGACTTGAACTTGGGGCTGTTGGGGTTGTTGTTGTTGGGGCGCATAGTATTGTTGCTGCTGCGGCACTTGTTGATAATATTGCACTTGTTGTTGCTGCTGGGGGTAATATTGCTGTTGTTGGGGGTAGTATTGTTGTTGCTGCTGTTGATAGACGTAATATTGAGCGTTAACCAGTGGCACTGAACACAACCATCTTTAAACACAACCATAAAGTCAAGCTTAAACTCACGTAAAACTGCCATCACAAGAACAACAACCATATTGAAAACCTTGAAACTTCTTGGCCAACGTGTCGAAATCGAACCACAAAAATTGAAAAAAATTACCCACAGGTGATGCACCTCGAATCAAAGCAAAGAACTACTGACAAAAGGCGTTGCCCCTCTCACGCCAATGTCAATCAAAAGAGAACCGTGAGGACCCCTCGGAAGGCTGCGAGGGCGCCCCGCGCCACTCCGCGCTCCACCTCTTCGTGGAAAGTTTCGGAAGATCACGCCTTTAGCGGACGGACCTCCTTGAGCCACCCCCACATTGCCCGGCTTTGCTTCTCCAAAGAGTGTGATACGGGCCGACCGACACCGACAGACCGCCGCAGGCATCATCGCCGATGTCGCTGCCTTCCTGCATGTTGTTCACACGCGCGAGGGACAACTACAGGAGAGAGTCTGGTTTCAATCCGACTTGGCAACCAACCCGTTTGAAGCCATAGGGCTCGAGGGGTGCTCGCTGCTTGGCTTTTTCGTCCGTTGCTCAACACCCATCTGATCTGATACGGGTTTTTATTCATTAATCTTCTGGTTTTACCAGGGTTAAATGGATATTTGTAGTATGAGCTTCGGATTACGTTACATTTTGCATGCCTCGGTAACAATTGGGATTCTGGGGGTCAGTTAAGTCGATCTTTGGGGAAGTGGAATGGAATTCCGTGGGCTGGACTACAGGGTACAATGATCTGTAGTCGAAACTGTTTTGCTGGGAAGAAATGTTGTTTCAAAGAAGTATCAAAACTTTCAAGGTCATTTTGGCTGGCTAGCGGGCTCCCAGCTGGGTGGTTGCAGATTCCAGATGTTCTTCGACTCAATGGCAGCAATTAGCCAACTGCCGTGAACATGGTCATGGACACGGATATGGATCAGATCGCGGCGATTCCATGGTCAATCGCCTTTTGTTTTCTGTGTCCAGAGGCACTTTGTGTGTGAGTAAAACCTGTTTCAACCCAACACTCGCCGAAACCGAACTGAACCGTTGTAAGCTGGCTGTCATTCGGTTCTTCGGTTCGGACCCAAAGTCGGAAGTGAATGGGTCCTCGTGCCCGTGTCCGTCGGTCAACTGCAACTGCAGCCAACCGCCAGTCCCAGACAGCTCCGAAGCCGCCTGCGACGCAAAACATGGCTCCGAACAAGGTTTCATTACTGGAAAGTGTGAAATCGGTACATTCTAGAAGACATTGAACATTGACTGACATGGGTGATGGTTACAAACCACATTTTGTGGCTGGCTGACTATGGCTATGGCCTTTGATGTGTTGGGGTGATTTCTTGCTTCGCGGCTTCAGAATTCAGAAAAACTGCGTCAGATTCAGTGAGTCAGGAACTAGGAAAAGCAATAGGAACACATCTCATCTCACTCATCTCAGGCATGGGTCATCGACCTGTGAGACACTTACAAAAAACCGCATTCGAAGCGTGCTGGATGACAAGTTTTTCCAGAACCTCTTCAGACCCCCTCCAACGTGTTGTTAGGCTAGGCCGACTGATGCCTGTGTTCCGAAGTCTGTGAATACACAAAACACGCTTTCCCTTCCTTCCTTCTTTCCGTCTGTACCTCAACGTGTGGCCATTACATTTTTTGGAAAATTTACAACCCCTTGACGGCCTAAATGCCTCAGGGCCACATCAACAGTGACAGTGACAGTGAAAGTTAGTCAGATCAGGATTCCAATCCCAATTTCAAGGGTCTTCACATAAATAAATTGAAAGTGATCACCTGCCGTTAAACTCTGGAATTTATAATTTATTTTTACGACGAAACACAATGGCCAACAAACCAAAAGTTGTTCCCTTATGCCTTTCGTGATCACTCACATAACATAATTAAAGCCATGTATGCTCCATGTACAATTATATGAATACAACTTCACACACGTGGACACTGGAAAAATACATTTTACGTTTGAGAAAGTTCACTGAGTTGTAGCTATGGATAAAAAGGCAACGCACAATTTGACAATAATAGCAATCTTATATAAGTTATGTATAAGCGCACGCATTGGTGTCAGTCTTGTTGCACCATGACAAGCATGGACTCGGCACATTACTTCAACATAAATTATTATGTTACATTTAGTTTGAGTTTGGGTTTTAACACGTTATTGATGTGGTTAATTAAGCAGAATCCGAGTAATAAGTTAAAGAATTACAGTAGTGTGTTGGTTCAGGGCGTTGTTTTGGATGTTTTGACGAGTTTTGTCTTTGTTTCTACGCAGACTGTAAGTTTTTGTTTCGCGTTTTGTAAGATAGGCGATGTTTGCAGTATTTTGAATGCACTCAAGGCTATATTTTCTACGAGAGCATAGCACCATGGAGTTTCATTTTTGAAGCCTTCACAAGGAACATTTGGTCGATCCCTGTGATTACGTTTAGTGCATTACCGAGTTTTTCCAATCCGATACAGGCGCTTTATCGGTATTTTCATTTTTGTTTGTGAGTTTTGTCAATCGATTTATGTTGTAATGTAAGTATTTTGTACTTTTAGGCACATAACCCTAAAGCCAATTCATATTTTCGGGCTCTATTTTGCCTGTTTTGTATGCCTAACTGCCACTGGTGCCATGCATATTTTGGCATATGACCGTATTGTTAACGTTCCGAAAGCTGCTGAAGTGATAAGGGAAATGCCGTATTGGCATGAGCATGGCGATCAATTGAAGAACTTTTATGTTGCTAATTTGGTGGGTTTGGCATTATCACTGATAAGATTGTCAATTCTGGCATTTTCAGCTCAACATTTATATAATCTTCTCCGTAGTTATTATCCTCATTGAACTCAACAGTGCCGCGGCATTCTTAGTTTTCTTCAACAATCGTGTAAACTCATACCTCAAATCATTACGGACCCACATGGCATCGAAAACTATTCAACTGCAAAGACAGATTTCGCGACAATTGATGTTTCAATTCTGTCTACCCGGATTGTTGGGCGTCGTCGGGCTCACATCAGCTTGTTGTTTGATGTTTTTGCCGGAATATAGTGGTGGCTTTGTCATGCTGATGTATTGCCCCTTCCAATGGGTCCCAGTACTGAATCCACTTATTACTATCATGTGTATTGCTGATTATCGGCGACAATTGTTTAGGTTTTTTAAAAAGAAAAATATACACGGTAGTTCAGCAATCGTGGTGCCAACGGCAACCGGACATGTTGATAGCAAGATTGTACATGGCTCAGGTGCAATTCCTATTCCGTTTTAATGGCGTTTAGATGTTTATATGAATGACTCAGCTAGTGAACTATATTTGCACAACATTGAACCCTCAACTTTTTTGATTTTGGCTTTGAAGCGAATTTTTGTGTGTTGTACAATACTGTTTTTCATTCTTTGATCGATAAACGTGTTGTAGCTGACTTTGATTACTCACATTTGTCATCACAATTGAGCTAATAAGGAACACACTTTGAACTTCGTTGGCATTATGGATGATACCTTTTTTGACAACAACTGTAGGACGCATTTATGATGACGAATAATGGCGGAAAGTCAGTGATGATGAGCTTAAATCTGTTTTTTAGAAGCTTTTTGACATCATTGTTGGTGATAAGCACTCCAATGTTTGTGTTTTGCAATTTATCCGAGCACATTATAAAATGAAACGGTGATACACACAGTTTCAGCATTCCTTTCATGAACATTTTCAATCACATTGTCCTTGCTTTGGGGTGCCTTCGTCATCTACCATTTCGAATTCGTCAGTTTAAACGGTTTCAGTAATTGATATTAGGGTTTATGAAAAAGTAAGCTTAAATGACCCGAAATTACTGGTTTTTTCAAAAGTCACTGCAAGAAAATGCGTTTGCTGTAACTTTTGCAACATTTTTCGACTGCAAATACAACTTAAAACTTTTGTAAAAGTAATTTTTCCATAAACATGCCAATTATAATAAAGGTTCCTCGTTCGATCACATATCGTGAGTGAAGAACAGATGTTCCGTTGCCTCGTCCTCGATGTTTCCAAACATTGCCCAATTGTTGATAGCATCTTTCGATCCGTTTGCAAAAACACGCATTAGCCAGGACAGAACGGCCGAGCAACACCAGTTGTGCCAGGCGACCAGAACCAAAGGTCGTTCGTGCTCTGGGCTGGTTGGAATTTTCATCATTGACCACTTCAGATCGTGGCTGTTTTTGTTTATATCGCATTTTCACGCTTATTTTTTTAGAAAATGTTTCTCCAAACGGTAGTATTATGCCTTGTTTTGATAGTCGTGCCATCCTTGGCCGCTGCGCCATTCGACTGTAATGCCGTGCCCATCGGTCTGCGATGCCAAAGTGATGAGCTGGCCAAAGAATGCGGATATTCGGAGGCGTGCAACAATTATTTCAATGCCACTCAAGGAAAGCCTTTGAAGATTACATTGCTGTATGAGAGCCTCTGTCCGGACTGTCAGGAGTTTATCACTGGCGATTTCTATAAGGCCTACTTGAAATTTATGGATGATGTTGAGTTTGAGTTGGTCCCGTACGGCAATGCGCGAATTGAGGTTTGTTTATGTTTTTGGAGGTTGAAGTGATAAAAGGCTTTGCAGAACGGCAAAATCATCTGTCAACACGGCGAAAAAGAGTGTGCCGCAAACAAATACGAAGGTTGCATCCTGCATTACATGAAGGAGCCCCTGCCCTTCCTTGCCTGTCTCGAACATCAACTTCCGCTCCGGGATGATCTTGATAAGGCCATTCAAAAGTGCTACAACACATTCAAACCGTCTCCGCATGTTATTGATCAGGTTATGTAAGTTTTAGCTTTTACATTTTGCCATGGCATTTCACTGATAAGACCAAAAACCGAACCCCCTAATGCATTCATCACTGTATTTTGATCAAATATCTTATCAACATGCTCATACAAGTCGTTAAAAAACTTTAAAAACCATAAATAATAAATTTCCAGCCACTGTGCCAATGGCGAAATCGGCAACAAACTCCAGCGTGAAGCCGCAGCCCGCACCGCTCAAGTCTATCCCGATGCTCATAAACATGTTCCATGGCTTTTGTTCAACAATGTCAGTCTTGCCAACTCCCAATTTTTCACAAACAACTTCGAAGCTGCGATCTGCACATTGCACAATGGCCAAAAACCCCTGCCCCAATGCACTGGGGCTGGTGTCCGGCTCGGATGTCCGAACGAAAACGCTGATCTGTCTCCCGAGAAAAATGGCTACTTCCGCTTCTCATCGAGCTCTAAAATTTTCCCCGAGCAACCTAAACAGGAACAGTAAACTACGAATGCCTTTTAAGAACGCTTATTTAGTGAAAGTTTAATTGTGCTAATAAAAAGTGTCTGCAACATCGTGAGCAACAATTAATAGTACATTCGGAGAAGGATCTTAAGCTTCCATTCAAAAAAAGAAGGAACGTATTGGGAATCGCATAGGTTATTTTTGTGGTCCCTGCGATATCTCACGTCCGTGAACAGTGTGTAGTCTAAGGCCGTTGTACTTAGAGCATACTATGACCACGTTGCTCTAAATACATCCAGGTGCCCAAAAGTTAATGATAGACAACGCGTACAATTGGCATAGTATGAAATTAACTGTTGTATTTATTTGTTTGAACGTGAACTACGGCTGTCTTTATCTTGTCAAATTAGAGGTCACATAACTCAAGCCTCCACAAAGCTCGCTCAGATACAGGGCCGAACCCATCCATTAGCTTCCTCCTCCAAGTCAAAACCAACATAAAACTCGTAAATTTCTCACATATTTCAAATAAAAATGCATTTTATTACTTTTATGGTATACATAATTTATGGCATCTGTTTTTGGGTGGTGTATTTACTCATTTTTATTCAACTGATACGCCCTGTGTATCAAAAGTATTTTTCGTCATCATTCTTCACATTGGCAAAGATCATAGCTGCTGTGGTATGTGTTTTTTTGAGTCAAAGTTTTTATTGTTTGATTGTTTTCAGGATTTATGTGGCCATATAACGTTTACTTTTTTGTTTAAAGTGCCTATGAACACTCTTTTGGGACCGCTGTTTGCCACCGTAACGCCTAACTATGGCTGGAGTATATTGTATTTCGCTGGTTATATTGTTGAGTTTATAAGGGCCTTGTTGATTCTTTTCACCGCTTGTAATCGGTTTACATCGCTGTTATGGCCTCAAACGCATGAAATGCGATGGAAATCTATCATGCCATGGGTGGTTGTTATTAGCTTTATCGTGCCATTTTGTCTGTCTTTCCAACGGTTATTGGCTCCGGCGGGAGTTCTTTTGGCAGATCCGGTTGATAGTTTGTATGTGTTTGTTCCGGGTTTGTTAGACTGGTATCCGGTAAGCTTTTCAATCTGTTTTTGAAGGATAAAACTTTTGATTTGTTGTAGAATGAACTAAATGCGCTATATATGGCTATATTTTACATCGTTGTTGGCATAATTACGGTGATCGTAAACGTATCCAGCTTGATTTCACTGTACTTGTATAAACGTGACAAAAAACTTCACTTGCATCATCGAGCCTCCATCAGAAAAACTGAAATTGGCCTGGTTTTGGTTTCGTTTGGTGATGCCGCCGGCATGCTACTCATGATTGGAGTTCAGGTGTGTTTCGAGATTCATTTTTTACTAGAGAGAGTAATTTGAATCCGGTTTTAGCTGATTCTGTATTGGCTCGGCAGACAAGACCGCTATACCGACCCAATATACGGCATTACATTTCAACAATTGTTTTGGATAGTCGATGTTAGTAGATTCAGCCGACCATTAATGCTACTGCTTATTTGTAAACAAGTTCGCGTTGTTTTCTTCAGGCTTTTTGGAACAAAATGCAAAAACATTGCCAACATTACTGTAATATCGAATTCCAATAGAACACAAACTCGTAGACTGGCACCACAAAACGTGACGGTTAAAACAATATAATATTGTTTGTATTGAAATAAAATGTGTTAAGTGGGTTAAGTTTTTAAAACTATTAATACCACTATTGTTCATGTACTTTATATTTTAAAAGATCCTCTACATACAAACAAAGTAAACTTGAACAGATTTGCGACGTCGGTTTGTTGTGTGAAATTTTTTGATTTGAAAACAAAAATCACATTAATTTTATAATATTTTTTGAAGAAATAACGCCTGTAAGATTACATAACAAGATAAGCCCTTTTAACGGTTAGCCTGTCGGGTCAATTTTTTATGCGCAACCTCATTTTTCCGTCAATGCTTGTCTGACATTGTTTATGCCTATAATTGTCACAGTTTTTGTATTATGTTGGTTCGAAAATGTGCTGTTAAACTTAGATTGTTGTTGATTTTCATTTACTATGTTTGTTGTTCTGATTCTTCGGGTATCAGTGATCACTTTGTAAACGCTAGAGGCAAAATACTGTGTTTCATTCATACTGCAACGGCCAATCATGACACAAAAGTAAGCAAATTGTTACATTTTGCAATGTTAGTCATAATTGTGTGTTTTCAGGCCCGCGCAGCATATGACATTTGGGGAAAGCACTGCGATAAAACAATATTTCTTACGAATTCACCGATGGACTTGGAAGTTGAACACATTTACTTCCCCTTATACCATACCAGAGGACATTCATGGGAAAAGATCTACGAAACTTTAACGTTGGTGTTTGTATTAGCTTATTTTCAGAGTTGTTGATACAATGAATTAATCGTGTGAACCCAAGTCTATTTCCGTTTCCCTTTTCAGAATGCTCTACGCTACAACGTTCGGTCAGTTCGAATGGTACCTCCGAGCCGATGATGACGCTTTCGTCGTAATGAAGAATGCCCGGGCTTATTTGAACAGATTCAACGCTTCACAGAATTCCGTTCATGCTCTTCGATGGGGGTTCTTCGAAACAACTGGGTATCCAGATGGCTCAACATATATTTTGAGCTGGAGAGCATTGGAAACGTTCGTGAAACTGACTCGTGTGCCTGGACTGTGCCGAAAATTCCATAGAGCGGAAGAGGATCAAGAGGTTTGAGTTTTGAACGGTTGTGGGCAGAGTTCTGCATCATTTCGATGGGAACGGAGTGTTCATTTCTCAGAAAACTTTCTTCAAAACTATCATTATACCTTTTTGTGATGTTTTCTTGCTTTGCGCTGCCTGTTATCACAACCATCTATTAGAAAACACAGTTAATTTTGGACTCCGGTGCATACATGCACCCATTGATAGGGGTTTATAGGGGTTTCATGAAGGTCATTAACATCAACTCAGCTCTTCAAAGACTTTTACAGTCAATTAACGCATTGTCCCAGTGCAAAACACAGGCAAAAAAGCTGATGCAATTAGATTAGCTTTTCCATCATACAAAACCCATAAAAAGCATCCATTCCAGCTCGGAAGTTGTCTCGCATCAGCCGGCATCGCAACCCAAGACACTCGAGATGAAGCCGGACGGCAACGCTTCCATCAATTCCACCCTGATGAGATTCATAAAAATTTACAAGCAAAATTCAACAGTCGTCACTACTTTTATCCGTATTTCAACTATCCGGATGTCATTAGTCCGACGACGATATCGATCCATCATTTGAGCGTCTATGAGACGTATTTTGCTGACTTTTTGGTCAATAAGATCAAAATAAGTGATTGGTAGACTTCTTTAACAAAGTGAATAAAGTTGAACTTCTTAATTGAATTAACATTGATATCAGTGCCCAATGAGGTGAACACGTTATTGTACTTTGTAGCAATGCTCATTTGACAATCAGGACGTCGAAAAACTTGTTTTTTCGATGAAAAAATGTAAATACAGCTATTTGTGAGTTATGTGATGCGTGTGCACCTATCTTATGTTTGATCGCAAAAATCACAGATGTTCAAAAGACTGCAGTATAGGGGGTCAACTACAGTGGAGGCAATGACCATGTGTCTTATCAAGTGCACAATGGGTTATACCTAAGTGAAATGTGTGTTCTGTGTGTTTATAGTTGAAAAAAGGCGGTCTCTTTGTGCCTCAACTCTGTCATGAAACCATACAAAAACTGAAAGGCATCACTTTCATCAAGTCAATTGAACTCTCGATCAGTCGTTTCCCAAAGACCGAATCAACCATGACCACGACCACGCCAAAGAAGCGTGTTGCCATTATTGGGGCCGCTGCCAGTGGACTTCCGGCAATTCGGCATGCTTTGCTGTATGATTTGGAGCCGGTTTGCTTTGAGCTTACAGGTGATGTCGGTGGACTGTGGAGATTCAAGGAGGGAAAACGTGTGACTAAAGGCGTTTTGAGTGAGTTTTATCTCTTTTGTTACAAAGTTTTGACAAAATATCAAATTTTAGTGTCCTCTGTTATGCGTACGACTGTGATCAACACTTCGAAAGAAATGACAGCCTATAGCGATTTTCCACCGGCCGCTGAAAAGCCAAACTTTATGCCGCACCACGAGATGTTAGATTATCTGGAGTCCTACGCTCGAAATTACAATCTGCAAAAGTGGATTCGGTTCCATCATAAGGTTGAAACCATTGAGCGGCATCCGGATTATAAGCAGAATGGAAAATGGAATGTTATTTTTCTTGATGAGTAAGTGTGTTACACTGTTTTTGCTTCCTTGTAAAGTTTGCACGCAACATTCTGTGCAAGCTCCCAAAAGTGATCCTAGCACGAAAAGTGAGAATAGTCTGAATTAAATCAATCGATGTTTATTGCAAAAGTTAACTTTACGGCATTTCAGATCCGACAACCGCCACACGGAAACCTTTGACGCCGTCCTTCTAGCAAACGGCCATCACAGCGAACCCCGATGGCCGGCACCGTTCCCGGGACAGGAAAACTTCAAGGGCACAATCATCCACTCCCATGATTACACGACCCATCAAGGCTTGGAAGACAAAGTTGTTGTTGTCGTCGGAATTGGCAATTCTGGCGGTGATGTAGCCGTTGAACTTAGTCGTATCGCCAAACAGGTGTATCTGTCAACCCGTCGAGGCACATGGATTTGCAACCGACTCATCGATGGCGGAAAACCGTTTGATTCGGCTCTCAATTCGCGAAAACAGTTGTATCTCGGTGAATTGCTACCAGAAGGGGTGAAAAACTATCTCGGCGAGAAGATGCTCAGTGAGAAATTTGATCACGAAGCGTATGGGTTGAAACCAAAACATCGTCTTTATGGGTGAGTTGAATGGCAAACAGGTTTCAGACAGATAACATTTGTCTGATTTCAGTGCCCATCCGACTGTAAATGACGAGCTTCCAAATCGTCTCGCCAATCGGACCGTCAAAGTAAAGTCAAACATCAAGGAATACACCGAAAATGGCATTATTTTCGACGATGGCACCACAGTCCCTCACGTCGACACCGTAATCTACTGCACCGGTTTCAAATTCAACTTCCCACTCGTCGAAAACGGCAATCTTATCCCCGTCAGCGATAATGTGGTCACTCTCTACATGAACATGTTTGCCCCTGAACTCAGTGACCACAATTCCATCGCCATTTTGGGTCTTGTCCAACCATGGGGATCAATCATGCCAATTTCCGAAATGCAAGCCCGTGTATTCTACGATGCCTTTACCGGTGCCACCAAACTTCCCGATCGTGACACCATGAATATTTACGTCTCAAAACGACGAGACAGCTTGCTTCACCGTTACGTCAACACTCCACGGCACACGATTCAAGTGGACTACAGTAGTTACATGGATGAGTTGGCTGATCTTATCGGAGCGAAGCCCGAAATCCGGAAGCTTGCACTCAAGGATCCTTTGTTGGCTTGGAAAGTTTTCACTGGGCCCGCAACATCCTACACGTATCGACTCATTGGTCCGAAGACATGGAATGGCGCTCGTGATGCCATTCTAACCACTGATTACCGTATACTTGCTGGAATGGCACCAGAAGGGAAAATTCCAGAGTTGAAATCAAAATTGGAGAGCCAAAACAATAATGTCGGCATTTACAGCGTTGCGGCTTTGGGAGTTTTGTTGACGTTTGTTTATTTACTGTTTGCGTCATAAGTTACCGTAATCCGATGCTTACATTGATCGATAAATGTATATTGTCTAACTAAATATAATCAGTAAAATTAACCATGTTTTTTCACTGTTTAAGATAAATTTGGATTAAAGTTTAGCGAACTTGTCGGTTCAACAGGAAAAACCACAGCGTGTTGTTGTTTTCGTTTCACTAGTTTGAAAACAACGTCCACAGTAATACGTTTTGTAAACTTTCGAAAGGGTGTGATACAAAATATTGTCAGTAACGCATTGGTATTAGAATAAACTGCCATCCAAACAGTGGTAAAGTTTGACTGTTCCCGTTTAACGGGAATATTGAATTGGTTTTGATAGAGCATTAAGATCATTGGAGCTATGACGAAAATAAACGGCACTGACACCTGAAAAGAACCTTTCTTAGATCTGTTTTACCTTGCAAGTTTACCTGAATAATAAGTAGCCGTAAAAACTGACGTTGCAAATCATAAGTTTGTTTTGTAAAACTTGCTGAGTTTCTTTTCAACAAACGACTCGACAAAAAATATGTTCCGTAAGATGAAACTTCCATCAATAGTATCCCGAAACCGGCGAAACCTAAAGCGATGTACCATGCCGTTGACTGCATGTTAGCGATTACTAAAACTGTTTTTCCTGGTACATAGTCGCTGAATACGACTTCAGGGTGATCGAATGTTGACATGGCAGCGGGTAGATCCTGTAAAACTGAGTAATTGAAGAAAGATAGAGCCGTAAAAAGTTTACATTTTCATCAAACAATACAAAATATGCAACTACACCAGTCAAAACCGATGCTGAGAACATAAGCATATAGATTGACAAGATGCCACATCGAGAATTTACAAATTCGTAGTATTTAGTGTTCGGGTGAATAGCATAATATCGAAAGAGAATGCCGTAGTTTTGAGCTATCACAATATTAACAATTGAAATGAAAATGAAAGAAATCAGCACTTTGCAGGCATTGTATCCGAATGTATCATATATAAATGTGACAAAGGTACCTTTGATCACAGCCCCTAAACAAGGGGCTTGCATGGCAACGTTCAAACCGATTCCGATCAGTACTCCGAAAAGGCAATCAAAGAACTAAAAAAGAAAAAATAGAACAGTTGAAAAATATGGATAACCTACTCCTATTAAACACAGACAATGCCGAAAATCCAACATGAATTTTGGCATCACACGAATAATCAGAAGAAATTCATAGATACTCAACAGTAATGCGGAAACTGAGAATCCAAAGAGTACAACTTCGTAGGTTGATGTGCTCGACGACATTTGTGATCTTTACTGATATTAAAATCTAAAATTTTAGTTTGCAACATTTGGAATACTGAATTGACAATGTGTTTCTATGCTGGCATGTGCTGCAGGTGAACTTTTTGGTGTCAGTTCAACGAGTTTCAACAAAACAAATTCAAAGAAGCATGGATGTAATGTAAAGAAATGACAGTTGCAGATGTAAGGCAAACTTAGATTTCTGTTCTTTTGAACTCAATATCAAAACAAATAGTCATATGTTTTTAAACACAACTTTTTCCAACTCATTTTTAGCACAAATTTCACGTACACATGTTAAAGCTTTTTTTCGGAAAGCGCAATTCTTTTCAGGGGCCTCGGATTCTAATGGCTGCGCAAACTGTGTTGAAAGGGACGTGTAGGACGGACTATGGATTTGTAGTTTTCGTACCCTATACGAAACACCCTTTACTGTAATCATATTATTATATAAGAAAACATCCTTTTATTAGTGTAATATTCATTTGTCCACATCAAGCAGCCCAAACTCTCGCACTATCACCCTTCCCTGATGCCACCTTAACATCGACGACCTGGTCAAGTTGATGGCACCCTACTCGGGAATTGTGCACATCTAAGCTATACGAAACTACAGTAGCAAAACTAAATGCGGACATATACAATGTTTGTACAACCTTATACAATACAATCGGTCGAACAGCCCCCTCGGTAACGAGAAAACAACCCAAAACATAAGCCACAGCTTGGGTAACTTGAGGAAGTGCCGTGGCAGCAGCATATCGTAGGGCTTGAGTCGGGACAAAGGTCATCAGTTTCTGATGATGGAAGGCAAGGAGACTGTTGTATTCTGAGCCAATGACGGGTAAGCTGAACGAAAATTCATCGACCGAAAGTGTGTCAAAGAATTTTGCGACCTTTAGGACATGGGCATTCCGTTTGGCAATGTTGCGTTTGGTGTGGATTTCAGTGGCACGAACCATAAAGTATTGACAGATGGCTTGACCGATGAAACAGATTGTGGTGATAGTCGCGGAGGGAAGATTCTTTTCATACGCGAAACCGATGCCGAAGAATAGGTTGAAAAGGCCGACGACAAAGGTGGCAAGACGGAAGTCAAAGGCCTGAAATTCGATACAAATATTGTTAAAGTTTACTTTAATGGGCTCAAACATTGTCTGCACACACATCGTACCGACCGTACTACACCGTGCCGTGCCGTACCAGTCATACCAAATCGTACCGGTACGATGTTGTGCAGTCGTTACCGTAATACAATGCCCCAAAACTCACACTTTTACAAGCCACCGTAGTGTTTGTCAAATACCCATAACTTTTTTGCGGATCAACATTATTAACCATTTCGGCATCGGAACGTCGTTGAAAAACGTCGTAAATCGCATTTCGCAGAATGTTTGCAACATTTTCACCATTACGAGCGAACAAAATGTACTAAAAAGGTCCTCTGTCAGCTGAACTTCAATCAAAAAATCTGTGAAACACAAACCCCCGCAAATCCGAGCAGAGTCATTGCGCCTCCAAATCCGTAGTAAACCCATGACATTGCGTATCCCTCATCGTAGTATGACTCTGAAACCACAAATGGGTAGCAAAAAAGTTCTAACTAAGTTAATCCGAACTTAAGCTGATGTCGATGTTTGCACCTTCCGAACACTACGTACGTTCCGAATGTACCAAATTGGCAACACGGAAGGAAGTTTTTTTTATAAATTTGGGATACTCACTTTTGATCGGTGTGTAAAGATCGTACAGTTGGCCGTTGAGCTTGGTAAAGATCGGTGGCGCCGCGGCAAAGCAGATACAAAGGATAAAACCGAGGATGCAGGCTGGTGAGAAGACTGATTGTCGGATTTGGAGGAAAGTTGGGCAGTTGCGAAAATGGAGGGTCTGGAATTTTACAAATTTGGATAAGTTTAAGCAAAATGGATGTGATAGTTACCTCGTGATAACCAGTTATCATTGATTTTACAATTGTCGTCAAAAAAGTTTTCCTAACCCCGTCAACAGCAGATGTTCGGTCGCACACCCTCAAATCTGACATGGTTTCAGTCCTCTTGGATTCGCCGAGCCGTTCAACTTGGAAAACAGCATTGCCAATGGCAAAAAGTGCGTTGAGATGACTGATGAGAAGAGCCGTTTTGAAACAAGCCGGAATGATGGAGCAAGTGATGGCAAACATGTAGCCAGGTTTCTTTAGAGTGCCGTTATCAATAAAATAATTGCCATACCAACAGGATATGCCCATGCCAAAATACAAGAAGAGCCAGAAAAACCCTGACACAAGGCCAGTGATGATCCCGACACGAAATTGGCTGCCATAGGTTAAGTTTGCCCATTTTTCAAAGTTTGTCCGTTGGAAAAGATTATCCTTCAGCCAAGCACTCAGAACAGCTGTTCTTCGAACATCGGCGGCAATAAATAAGTTTGCGATGGCACAGACCATGAAACAGATGCCACCGACAATGCTGATTGGAAGCGCCAAAGCGGGGGAGGCGTAAAATGAATGCAAGAATGCTGTTATTAGTTGCGCGAAACTTGCGACAATGAAAGGAAGGGCATCTTCGACAGCTTTCACTTGATCGGCGATGTCGGCTTCAAACCGATTCAGAAAGGCATTGTTTGTCGGATCGGCGAAAAATCGATGGTCTCGAGACGCAATTCCATGAAAGAAGCCTCGCCGTAGGCGTCGAGCAAGTTTCAGTGCCACAATTCGAAAACAAATGTATTGAAAATACGCAACAATTAAAAGCACAACTGTCAAAAAGACATAGTACAGTAACACCATGGTGATCTTAGCCCGAAATTCATCACTAAACGGATCGATAGAAATAAAAATATCCAAAATTTTCCCGACAATGAAAACCAAATGCGGCAATCCAGCACCGCTAATTATAGCCAGCAAAATCCCCGAAACCAGTAAACACAAATCCTTGATGCTGAGAAAGTTGACAGCCTTCCAAACACATGAGATCGGTGCATTTGGGATTGTTAATTTTGGCGATTTGGCGCTGAAACTTGGCAGTTGATCGGAAACTTTAAATTTAATTTAATTTGGCGAACAAACCTTTGCTGTTTCACAGCGTCGATCATTGCGAACATGAATGAACCTCAATGAGAGGAATGTAGGCCCATCCCCACTTGTTACCACTGGTACATGCACAAAACACAAAAAAGGTTACAATCAGATGAGCGGAATGGCCTTGGTTGGGTAATGTTTCACTGAATAAAACTATGGTGAAAAAGTTATTAGAACGATTTTCATTGGACAGTTGCAGAAAGGTTGTATTAATACGTTTTTTATTACCGTTATGTTCGACGCCATTTTAGGGGTTATTTTTCGATAAAACAGAAAAGGGGAGTGATTTTATGAAATGCATCAAACATCATGTAGGTTAGACAATTACAGTGATTCTGAAGAGGGTGTCTGGAATCCCGCCCAGATGGACCAATTATGTAGTCTTATTGTATTGAAGAAACATGTTAGTGTTGCTCTGAATCACGTGGTGCCAAGATTGATCAATGAGCAAAACGACCAAAGTTTGGACTCATTGTCTCGGAAAACCGTCCATTTTGACTTCAAGTTGAGCAAAAATTCGATTCGTCAGAGCCTATGAATTTGATTAGAACGATTTGAAACAAAAAAAAACACCTAAAAATCGTTCTAATCACTTTTTTTTGTAGATTTGTCCGAGCGCTTTTCTACGGTTGTATAAGATTTTCCGGCAAATTGATCATGTTTGATTTTTGATCATATTTCCTCAAATGTTGATAAACTTTGGCACTTTGGCGATTCTAAGAATTTATGCTCAACCCGGTGTCCCCGGCGGTTCCGACTTTACGTTTTGCAATTGTATCCCCGCTGGCCACTGCCCACCCCTGTTCACTGGTCAGCCTTAAAATTGCCATGGCAACGATTATCCATAACATCCCCGCAGGCGCGAACCGACCCATTTTCGGCCACCTCGTTCGGATTAGCGCAACAGCACCCTCATCTCACCTCACCTCGCCGGTCACCCGTTGCGCGCCCCTGCTTAGCATGTATACCATACATACATAGCTTAGACCGCTACATCGTTCAGCTTTGTTATTGCTGTTCCAAGTCCAATTCCAAGCGCAAAGGCGGAGAGTGTGACCAGTGGTCAGTCAACCAACTGCCAGTCCGACGGCGGCGACGACAGCCAGCGACCACCTACCTGCCTCAACATCCCTAGATGGACTGGCTCGTCCCCCCTAGCCCTAGGCCAGGGGCCCTGTCTGTTTGCTCATTCACTTTGCAAGAGTACATCACATACCCTGAGGGCAGCAGGGTTGCAAAGGTCCTCCAGGCTGGCTACGGACGCGTACAAAGTGTCATGCCCCTATGATTTCCATTGAAGAGAGTTCTGAAATTGGAATAGGGATGGGATCTCAGGTCGTGGGTCCCATTCACAAAAACGAAGACGAGCCTCGTTCCTGAAGGCGACAAAAGAAAGAACCGAAGAAGCGACCGACCCTCAGCCGCGTGTCGTATAGCTTCATGTCCGTCCTTTGACGACGACGATTGCGATGATCGTTGCATCGGCGACGTGCTTATCGGGCGTGTATATGTACGTTGGAGGACGACTCGTCAAACAACGCACCCCTCCAAGACACGATATATTCGAATTGGAGAATTGGACGACGAACCATCCATGGGCATGCATCTTCAACTTTGTCGTTTTTCACTTTTGTTTGTTCTACTTTCTAGGAGGCGGTTGATTTGTGAATTGTTGGAATTTTTGGAGGTTTCTTTTGTGCGGGGAATCGATCAATCAACAATTTCAAGCAACATAGTTTTGATTTTTGAAGCCCTACCGTAATCATGCCATTTAGACGTGTTTTGTGCCGTCTTACTGCAGCAATTTTGAAAAGTGCCATTTATCTCCTTTTAAGCCCATGAGATACCAGTTTTCGCCCCCCCTGGCAATGCTACCGGGCACGTGCCACCCATACTTACGAGCCAGAGCCAGCTTCCATCCCCATCTACCTCAAATTTCGCGCAGTCGAGCACGAAACGCGTGCACACGCTTTCTGTTTGCTTTTGCTTTCCGTCGCGCACCTTCAGCGCCGCCGCCAGCGAACACCCGCAACCGCAACGAGGTCGTTTCGCTTTAGCCTCGCGGGCGTTCGAGTTCGAAAATGTTTCTGTCCACAGGGGCCTACCGCTACCATTGCTGCCAGTCAGCTCAGCTCCCGACCTCGAACCAATTTTAAATTCGTTTCGTTTCACCTTTGCGCGTCCGCTTTTTCTCGTCTCCAACCAACAACCGAAAACCGTTATTGACCGCAAAGCTGTCTAGGTTTTGCCTACCTGCCTGCCTACAGACAACCTGTACGACCCCTCTATTTTCCTATGTTGGGTTACTTCAAGAGTCTCAGCAAATCGCTACCGACAGCTTTTCGTTCAAGCGTCCCCAGACCCCCAGCTGATAAGCCCCATCTTCTCCGCGATCACAGCCCCCGAGTCCCCCACGATAAAAACAAAGTTGGTCGTCGAGCAGCTCGAAAGACTGTTTCTCCCCCCTCCTCCGCCAGCCGCTGGTGATCGATAAACATATACAAATATAAAATTGATTGTCGCTGAAGCGAATTGAAATGCCTATGGGCCATCATGGCTAAAGAAAGGTATTTGTGTGACGGAGCCCCGGCCGCCGCCGCCGCCGCCTCGAGGCGCTGCTCGGCTTGACTGTTCTGATTCATGCATGCTTTTGCTTGAGGGCGCAGCCGGGACACTTCACTGCGAAGAAAAACGCGACGTGATTCACACAATTTCATCCGTCCTTTTTTGTAAAAATAGCCCACGGGCCAGTGGGGTAGCCTTAACAGTCGGGGCGGAATGTATAATACCGCGGGATTGAATCATGATTTGCACATTTTGACCTCAAGGGTCTGGGAATCGAATCGGAAGACAAGGAAGGTCATTGTTGCTTTTTCGTGAACTTTTTTATACATTTTACATTATCGCGGCTTTGCGGAATACGATTTTGCTCCGATTTATCTCAAACTGTTCACTCAGTCCAATCAATGGTTTATTTTCAGCCCTCTTCGAAACCCCCCTCCAAAAACGCTCTTTCCAGTTTTGTCCTAATGCTTTCGACCGGCTAGGCCACCCAACGCGCCTCTCAAATCATCCAAATCCATCCGGATTCCGGCCCCATTCAGACATCCACGATGGGCTGGAATCCGTGCTGTTGTTGGAAGCTCAAAGATGCCTGCGTCACCATTGGCATCTGGTCAGCTGTAAGTTTACCTCTTTGGTTTATGCCAGAAAATCCCTCAGTGTCGGTCGGTAGTGCTTCCTGACGCTCTATCAATACACCCTAAATGTCGTAATTCGTATTTTGTACCACTTTACCACTCTTTTTTCAACACATTATTACTCGCTTATGTTTAAGTTTACCTTATCATTAACATTGTTAGGTTTACTCATTCGCACAATTGGCCATGTTCGGATGGCAATGGGGCGTGTTGGCACAGTGCGAGCATGTCACAATGGCACAATCCAATCTACAATGCGAGTATTACTGTCCATGTGTCGGGGCGTCGACGGCCCGCACGTCCAATCTCGTTCAAGGTAATGTGTCACTTTTTTGGGGCTTTCTGATTATTATTATGACTTTTTGACCGGCCGACCGACCGATACTGTGCGATGATCTGTTGTTGTTTTGCTATGTATTCTTGTCTCGAATATCGATTTTTTAACCCCTTTTTGCGGTTTTTAGTTGTTTGCCATCATCCAACTCAGCATTTTTGGATGGCAAATGGCAGCAATCAAATATGAGCGTGACCGGGCCGCAAATACACTCTTACCGAACTACAATACATATGGGAGGTATGATATACCGTCCTATTATGAGAGTTATTGGCAATCTCCGGAGGAAAGATATTACACGGGTAAGTTGAAGGGTGACAGGATCGGTCGGTCGGTTCGGGGTTTTGCTTCTGGCATTTTGAAGTTAGAAAGATTGAAAAGACTGTTGATTGTGTTAGACTATCATTCGCTATCACAATGCATTCTTTCGTGGTGAGACATTTTATGGGGTCAGGGTTTTACACTAGTGTACGCGTGCAAACTTTATCAAATTGCGATATTATGCATTTTTATCGAGTTTTATGCAGTTCTGTATTCTAAAACCGTTTCTACGGTACGTAACTAAATGAAAAAGTAAACTGTTAAAAAGTGCACGCGTACACTAGTGTAAAATCTTCTTGTTGCGCATGCCCCCAAAAATGGTCCTACCACGAACAACTTTCAATCATTGAAATTTAACGTTTTTTTCACATGTGAACATTTTACCAATCGATATCTCCTTTCAGGTCTCTTTGTCATCCAAGTCCTTTGCCTAATAGTATCTTTCTTCTTGCTGTTTGCCAGCGTTGCTCTAATCTACGGTGTACACATTTATTCCCGCTTCCTGATTTGGCCATGGTTTCCCTGCATGATCGGTTCCATTCTCACATCCACCGCGTATTGTGTGATGTGGTGGAGTGGTGATGTCCGTGATTACTGGCTCGTCCTTACCATCCTCGAAATCTTTGGCGTCTTCGTCAATGTCTACATGATGGTCGTGGTCGTAGTCTTCTACCAGCGAATGAATCGCGACATTGAGTATTATGAGGGCAAAAGGACAAAATCCACAAGGAAATACGATCGATTCAACACAGTTGATGCGTCACCACCATTGGAACCTGATAATGGTCTTCCACCACGCCCTCAGACAGAAGCCGGGTTCAGGAATCAATGGGATGAGCATGAGAGGTGGTATCCGGACAGTAAATATCCACCACCGCCCCCGGATCCGTATTTTGAGCCTAATGTGTTGCCATACCCGGGTTATTCGGCAGGGACTTTGAGTAAAAGGAGATATGGTTGGTTTTGATGAACTTTTTGGAGGGCATTTCATCGATTGGTCTTTGCAGATAACGACTTTCCACCGGATTTGGACCCTCCACTCGGCGACACGGGCCCAGATCTACATCACGCACAATCAGTGCCATCGCTGTTCGATGATTTTCGGGATGTTCCGCGCCGATCATCCCAGCGTCGACGCTCGTCACGAAGGCATCGATCCTGTCATTGTGGCCATGATCGACGCTCAAAATCACGGCATCGATCACGGAGTCGATGTCGGCACTGTGATTGCTCGGAGGCTGCGTCTTCCGAGTTTTCGGCATCCGTCGATTTGCCGAGTGAATCAACCGAATCTCGATGCCATCATTCCCGACGGCATCGACATCGACGGCATCGGGATGATGACGATTCTGATGCGTCTACATCGCATTACAGTTGCCAGCGGCGATCAAAAGGTGAATCGCGACGTGGCCCTCGGCAAGTCAAACAGAGGGACCGCGACTCAAGGGAGATGAAGCATTCCGGCACGCAGGCCGATCCGGACTTACTAGCTTCCTCCGAGCCGACGACACCATTTGCGAATCCGACTGGAGGGTTTACAATTCCTCAACATATTGTAATACCGCCCGCGGATCCGGGTCTCGATGCTGATGGGAATGCACAGCCGAGGAAGTATCATGTAAGTCATCCAGTTCAACACAGAAAATGGCTCATCCAATGCTCTTTCAGATAAACTCCGAAATTACCATCTCCTACGACCCGAAAAGCCATCAAGCCCCATCGCCGAAGCCTGAAGTCAGGAGTTCAGCGTCGAATCAAAACCAAGGCCCGACACCTCGCCGAAACCCCACCCATCAACCTGTTTCGATCACGTCTAACGTGTGAATCCTCAATCATTGCCCACGTAAACTCATCTCAGCTGACATTTCATTTGATTCATTACTGTAAATTAAATAGTAGTACAACCAGTGAGATTACTGCTGGAAAGTACTTATTTTTATATTGTTTGTAGTCTTTCATTGCGTTCTTCATCGTTGCAATATCCTGGTTGTTTATTTTTTGTACACAATGATCCGAGTTGTTTTCATCAAAACTAAAAAAGATAACTTTGTTAATAAAAGTGTTTTTGTGATGTTTGGAAACGTGCAAAACACAAAACAAAAGTAATTGCACGTTTATAGGTTTCATAACTTTTTCAAACTACTTCCGCCTACAGTAAGTACAGGTGTTCTATGCATTCAAGGAATCTTATAGTCAAGGATAGTTTACTTTAAAAACTGTTAAACACGAAACTACAAATAACATTTCACTGGTTAGAACACATGTCGGCAGCTTTAGTTGAATTACCAAACAGTCTATTTTATCATAATGGCTTCACTTTTATTCTTTTGGCATTTGACTTTTCACTTGTGATGTTTTCTAATTATGTCATCATTACACAATCGAAGCAACTTGGGAATTATAAATTCTATTTGTTGAATCAAAACATTGCTGGTGTGCTATTTTCGATGGTTTTTATTGTTGGACGCCCTTTGATGCTCGCTCCGCATTACTGTATTATCTTGGTAAGTGTTGTTTAATAAATAACAAAAAGTTTAGAAGTCAAACGTTCCAGGCTGGACCTCTTCGCAACGTAGGGGACATCACGACATCATTCATTGCGACGGCATGCACGCTTTTCACTGCTCTCAACACACTTTGCATCATTCTCTTATCCATCTTCAATCGATACGTTTACATGTTTCATGACACTTACAAATACATTTTTGACAAGTGGTACATAATTGTTTCAAATCTTATTATCAATCTTCTTGTGACTCTGACAATTTTGTTTGTAATTCAAGAATCTTTCACCACCCACTCAGACACCGTCGCCATTGCACAAAATGAGACAAACGGTGCCCTTATCAACTTTTATGATGAACCAACACTATTGTGTTTCAAAACTATTGAAACAAACGCAGAAACAACAGTACATACATCAATGGTTATTGTCGGGATTTGCACGATCCTGTTAATTGCGATGACATGTGCGTTTGTGTCTTCTGTCAAACGTTTGAAAACCTCGCGTGTCTCACAATTATCCCGATCCCTTTATATTTCTGCCATTGTTCAAACATCGTTATTGATTACTGTTGTCTTCCTTCCAATGACAGCGTTCGTAACAATATATTCATTCAAAATTCCAAATACTGATAATATCACCAGTTTCTTGGTCGTTTTTTGTGCTCTTCATGGAACCGTCGACAGCCTGAGCATGCTATATTTTATCGTACCCTATCGGAAGTACTGTTTGAGTCTATTTTGTAGAAGCAGAGAATCGAACGTGAAAAATTTGAACGGGGTTATGAATGCAAATAAAGTTACATCCTAAAACACAGCAGTTATGCCTTTCACTATGCCTCATTGTTCTACGACCAATAAAAGAATCAATTGAGGGGTGCAAAAAAAGAGCACACAGTGTGTCGTCATTATCTCCTAAGCAACTCTCACCACGAATATTTGGTTGATGGTGATAGACAATACCTTTGTCTATCTCCATCAGTGCAGTGATCCGCAAACAAAAATGGAAATTCGTGTCGTCTGGATTGTCGGAAAGTCACGGGGTGTGCATTACAAACTATTACATACTGAAATAATAATAAAAAATTGGGCTCAAGTACCCTCGGTTTTCCAAGAAAGCTTTGTCAACGCAGATGGTTCTTGAAGTTAGTAAAATTCATAACGACTACATTAAACCACGGTGATCGCAGGTGTTTTTTGTAATCAATTAGTCAGAGGTTACTGAAACCGACTTTGACATCTACCAGTTTATGAACGAAAACCGTTTATGTAGGCTGTTGACATGTTCCGCAACTTTACTATTCAAGATGGATTCATACTCTTTTTCTTTGCGGTTGATTTTGTCCTCGCAATGTTTTCAAATTATGTTATCATCACTCAATCAAAACAGCTTGGTGGTTACAAATACTATCTATTGAACCAAAATAATGCTGGCTTGTTGTTGTCCATGCTGTTCATCATTGGGCATCCTGTAATGCTTGCGCCTCATTACTGTATGTTCATGGTAAGTGTAATTGAACAAACAAAAAGTATTATATTAGTATACTAATGAAGGTACAATCTCTACAGATTGGGCCACTTCGATATTTTGCGGATATCACAACCTCCTTTGTTATGACAGCAGGCGCTTTTTTGTTTGCTGTGAACACAGTTTGTAGTATTTTATTATCTATCTTCAATCGATACATTAATGTGTTTCATACGACATATAAACACATTTTTGACAGTTGGTACCTCATTGTATTTACTTTCACGTTAAACTTATTCGTAACTTTACTCATTTTGTACACAATTCAAGATTCATTCACCACCCACGAGGTCATTGTCACCATTGCTCAAAACGAAACAAACGGTGACATTGCCAACTTTTATGATGAGCCAACACTGTTCTGCTTCAAGCTTACTGGAACAAATACGGAAAAAGCTGTAAAAATAGCAACGATGTTTGTTGGAGTTTGTACAATTATCTTAATATTGATAACCTGTGTATTTGTTTCTTCCGTGAAACAATTGAAAACGTTACGTGTTTCCCAATTGTCAAGGTCTTTGTATATTTCTGCCATTGTTCAAACATCTTTGTTGATTGCCTTTGTCTTTTTCCCGATGCTTACTTTTGGAATTCTATATTTGTTGCAAATTCCAAATAGTACTGGCATTGCCAGTTTCTTGCCGACGTTTTGTTCATTACATGGGACTGTGGACACTTTGAGTATGCTTTACTTTATTGTACCGTATCGAAAATATTGTTCGAAGTTTATTTGTCAAATGAGAGGATCAAAAGTTAAACATTTTCCTAATACGAATAAAGTTACATCCTAAAATGTTTGTTGTTTGAAGTACATTTGGGTTATGAAAATGCTTTACTGTGCGCCGCTTTTCTATCCGAGTGTTTCCTAGCGCAAAAGTTTGACTTCCGGAAAACGGGCCGAGGAACCATGAAAATTCATTAGTTGGCTACATCGCAACACTTATCAGAATACATCAACATGTGCATGTTTTCTAGTCATTAACAGTAAATACAGGTGTTTCAAGTATTTAAAGAATTTTATACAGGCGTGGTATGAAAATTTCGACATTGACGGTTTTGAACGTCAAAGTCGGGCATTTACCTTCGCTATTTCTCATAATCGAAGGCACATGTCAACAGAGCCTGTCCAACTGGCAAACATTCTGTTTTACAACAATGGCTTCACACTTTTCCTATTCGCGTTAGATTTTTCAATCGCAACGTTCTCTAATTATGTCATTATTACACAATCGAAACAACTAGGTACTTACAAGTATTATATTCTAAATCAAAATGTTGCCGGTGTGCTGTTGTCAATGGTTCTTATCATTGGACATCCATTGATACTTGCGCCACATTGTTGTTTTTTCTTGGTAAGTGTTTTACGCGTTCTGTGCGCAAGTTACTCAAATCTTTCTTATAGGGTGGCCTTCTTCGAAACTTTGCTGATCTTACAGCTTCTTTTATTATGACAGGGTGCATTGTTTTTACAATTTACAACACGCTCTGTAGTGTTATGTTATCCATCTTCAATCGATACATTCACATGTTTCATTCAGCTTACAATTACATATTCGACAAATGGTATCTAATTGCATTTAATCTTGTACTAAATTCACTTCTCACCGCTGCCACTTTTTACATGATCCAAGATTCGTTCACCACTCATGAAGCTACCGTTACTATTGCTCAGAACGAGACAAACGGTGCCATTGTCGGCTTCTACAATGAACCGACACTACTATGCTTTAAAACTATTGGAACAAACGCAGAACTAGTAGTTGACGTGGCGACAGTGTGTGCTGTGGTTTGCACAATCTTGTTGATTGTGATGACATTTTCATTTGTGTCTTCCGTGAAACGATTGAAAACCTTACGCGTTTCTCAGTTGTCAAGATCTTTATATATTTCTGCTATTGTTCAAACATCATTGTTGATTGCCATTGTCTTTTTGCCGACAGTGCTCTACGGAACGGTATTTTCATTCAGGATACCAAACAGTGCCAACATTACTAGTTTCGGGGCGGCTTTTACGTCTCTTCAAGGAATCGTGGATAGCTTGAGTATGCTTTATTTCATTGTACCGTATCGAAAATATTGTTTGAGCGTCTTTTGCAAAAAGAAAAAGTTGCATACGAATAAAGTCACGTTCTGAGTAAACGTTCAGAGAGATCACATCGCTTTTTATATTACGTTGGTGACACATGAAAAATCAGCTTTGATGTTTGAGTTCCTGGTTGGATGAAATCAGAGTTTACAAATTCAATTTTTTCAATGTAGTTCTTTGTCTTTTAAACAAATATTTAATTCAAAATAGGGGTATGCCGACAGTTGACAGGTGTTTCTCATGTTCGATGAACCTATCGATGCAACTTTTAATTTGCTTTTACAGTTGTTTTGATTGGGTAGACATTACAGTCGACTTACATGATATAAAGTTAATAAACAGAAGCTTTCAATGGAAACTGTTAAACTTTCTCCCATTTTTTATTTTCATGATGGTCTCACTTTCTCTCTGTTGGCAATCGATTTTGTGCTCACAATGTTTTCAAACTATGTCATCATTACTCAATCAAAGCAACTTGGAAGTTATAAATACTATCTATTGAACCAAAATATTGCTGGCATGATAATGTCAATGATCCTCATCATTGGCCATCCAGTAATGCTTGCGCCTTATTACTGTGTTTTTATGGTAAGTGTAGTCAATAAATGCGCACAATCGTAGTTAGATTATGATTTACAGGCTGGACCACTTCGAAACATTGGAAATATCACAACCTCTTTTGTGGTGTCAGTACTCACACTCCTGGCTTCTGTCAATACCCTTGGTATTATTATTTTATCCATGTTCAATCGATATATTCATATGTTTCACGATACTTACAAGTTCATTTTTGACAATTGGTACCTCATCTTAGGCCATTTCATACTGAATGTACTTATCACTTTTGCACTTTTTTTCATAGTCAAAGACTCTTTTACAACCCGCGAAGCCACTATCGCTACTGCTCAAAATGAAACAAACGGTGCCATTGCCAACTATTATGCTGAACCAACACTATTATGTTTTAAATCTACTGAAACAAATGCGGATAAAGCTGTTCAAATAGCAACAGTTTGTATCGTGGTTTTAACAATTATGCTACTAATGATAACATTTATGTTTGCGTCTTCTGTCAGGCATTTGAAAACACTTCGCGTTTCAAAGTTGTCGAAATCCCTATATATTTCTGCTATCATTCAAACGTTGTTGCTAATCATTGTTGTCTTTTTTCCAATGGTGGTATTCGGAATAGTTTATTCATTTAAAGTGCCCGACAGTGCTAATATTGCTAGTTTTATGCCGTCGTTCAATTCGTTACACGGAACTGTGGACAATCTGAGCATGCTTTACTTTATTGTACCGTATCGAAAGTATTGTAAGAGTCTGTTTTGTAAGAAAAAGGTATCAGCGGTATCAAACACAAATAAAGGCACATCCTAAAGTGATAAGCGTAAATAAAAAAGGGGGTTTTAATAGTTTTTGTAGACGTGTTATGATGTTTCAAATTATGTGCTCGGACAGCAATTTCAAACTTGACCAATTCTAAGAATTCTTTATTGAAAAAGAACTAACATTTATCCGCAGTAATAGCAGGTGTTTTGTTTCGTAGTCAATAAATGTACAGGCACCCCATGGAAAATTGACGCTTTAGGTACGGTTCATCGACAAACGCTGCCGTCCATGGAGGTTGTTGAAATATCTAAGGACTTTTATTATCACGATGGCTTCACTTTCTTACTATTTGCATTTGACTTTTCTCTGGCAACATTTTCAAATTACGTCATTATGACAAAGTCAAAGCAACTCGGTGGTTACAAATACTATCTTTTGAATCAAAACGTTGCTGGTATGCTGTTTTCAATGAATCTTATTATTGGCCGTCCAGTGATGCTTGCACCGCACTATTGTGTTTTTATGGTAAATTCGATTAATCAGAACAAGCAAATGGATATATAATTTTACATATTTTCAGGCCGGACCTCTTCGGAATATTTCGAAAACCGCATTTTCTGCCGTTATGGCATTGTCAACACTCTTCTTTGCTTTCAACACTCTCTTCATTATTTTCCTCTCTATTCTAAATCGTTACATTCACATGTTTCACTCTGCATACAAACACATATTCGATAGGTGGTACGTCGTCATACTATTTAACTTTATATTTAGTTTACTTTTTACTTTGACAATTTTTTATACGATTCAAGAATCTTTTTCTGATCACGAATCCACCATTGCTATTGCACAGAATGAAACGTACGGTGCTGTTGTCCATTTTTACGATGAACCGACTCTGTTATGTTTTAAAAAGAATGGAACAAATGCAGACAATGCTGTGGCACTATCAACAGTTTTTGTTCTGGTTCTGTTGATACTTCTAATCGTAATGACATCTGCATTTGTGTATTCTGTGAAGCGTTTGAAATCACTGTGCGTTTCAAAACTGTCAAGATCTTTGTACATTTCTGCCATTGTTCAAACGTTACTGTTGATCACTATCGTCTTTTTTCCAATGGCGACATTTGGAATAATATATTCATTCAAAATGTCAAACAGTGCTAACATTGCTAGTTTCATGCCGTCTATCTGTTCTCTACATGGAACAGTTGACAGCTTGAGTCTGTTGTACTTTGTTGTACCGTATCGAAAGTTTTGTGCCAACCTTTTTTGTAAAAAGAAAATATCGAACTTTCTTTCTACAAACAAAATTGTGTATACATCTTAAGATAACTTGGTGGTACGAATGAAGATACCACCAAAATTAAGTGTTTACTGTATGAATGCAAAACATGACACGAAATAAAACACTTTTTGTATATTACGTGTTATGGTGCGTCAACCTTTGACTAGATGGACACCTGCAATTAAAAACTCAAAAGTTTAGTTATTGCAGGTGTTTGGTGATATTCAATGAATCTATTATTGACATCACATGGAAAGTCAATTTTCATGTTTGACACTTTATTGGCAAAAAATGCCATGGAGATTGTTGAATTGTCTAATTTTTTCTACTATAATGATGTATTTACGTTTTCTCTGATAGCATTTGATTTTGCACTTACAACGTTTGCTAATTATGTTATCATTACAAAATCAAAGCTGCTTGGCAGTTTCAAATATTATTTGTTGAACCAAAACATAGCTGGTGTGCTGTTGGCAATGATTGTTCTTGTTGGACATCCATTGGTGCTAGCGCCTCATTATTGTCTTTTCTTGGTAAGTGCAGTTTATCAAATAGGGCATCAAGAAGCAGAAGTGGCCAGTGATTAAATCCCGTTTAACCATGCACTTGGCTTGTGCAGAAATGGTTTAAATATCGCGTTGAATGCCCTGCCTGGGCAAAATTTAGAAGTGACGCCCTCGGGTTTTCAAACCTTTGACCATCACTACCCAGCAGTAGCATCATTGATGAAGCGTTAAGAAAAAATGCAAAACTTTAGTCAATTAAGAATTTTACAGGGTGGACCACTTCGAAACTCAACCGATCTTACAGCTTCTTTCATAGTAACAGCATTTTGTGTGCTCATTGCCGCAAACACACTCTGCAGTATTGCGTTGTCCATCTTCAATCGATACATCCAAATGTTTCATTCTAAATACACGTACCTCTTCGACAAATCGTACTTCATTATGATTAACTTTATAATTAGTATGCTTGCTGCTGCCTTTTGTGCCTTGTTACTTCAAGAATTTTTTGCCACTCATGACGAGATTCTCGAAATTGCGGAAAGCGAAACAGGTGGTGCCATTGTTAACTATTATAACGAAACAACTCTGATATGCTTCAAAATCAAAGGAACAAACACAGAAAAAATAGTGGTGCTGATAACAGTGGCTATTGGGACTCTTGCACTTATTTTAGTACTGATAACATTTGCGTTTGTGTCATCCGTAAAACGTTTACAAACACACCGTGTCTCAAAGTTGTCAAGATCTCTCAATATTTCTGTTGTTGTTCAAACATTATTACTGATCACCATTGTTTTTGTTCCAATGTTTGTGTTTGCACTGATATTTTCATTCAAAGTGCCTAACAGTGCCAATATCGCTAGTTTCTTGCCGTTATTTACTTCATTACATGGAACAGTAGACAGTTTGAGTATGTTGTACTTTATTGTACCGTATCGAAAATATTGTTTGAGTCTGTTTTGTAAGAAGAAACGACTAAATTCAAATAAAGTTACATGCTAAAATAATGTAGGGAGTAAAAATAGGTTTTTCAACATAAATTAAGTTACATTTTTAAACTACAATGACTTTTACACTGATATAGCTCTTAAAGATAAGGACTGAAACAAAAAAGCACACTACATTGGATAATTCAAACCAAATATGGCCACAGCAAGCAAGTTGTTCGTGGTAAGAGACACACTGGGAGTATGAAAACTATGCCACATACACAAATCATAAGTATTCGGTGTAAATATACGTTTTTGAATGCGAAACAAAATCTTTACCCTCTGGCAATCAAATACTTGAAAAACATCTGCAGTCATTTCCAGTTTTATTTAACAGCCTCAAAACTTCTTAAAAGCCACAATGTAAAGCATTATTCATCAAAGAAAACCCCTCCGCAAACGTTCTTTTGGCAACATACTCGTTTTGCAGCTGTGTATGTAGGTTTCAATCATGTTATTGACATAGAACACTTACTTCACAACTCCGTTGTTTTACCGGTACTTAATTTAGATTCAGAAACCACTTAAATTGACACATGTTTTGTGGTAAGTGCGTAATCAAGCTAAAACACATTCATGGTTTAAGCTACATACAATTGCAGGTGTGCCCCGCCGACCTTATGTTGTTATAAACAATTCGATGAATTCCCCCGTTCGGTGCCTATTAAAGTAGCGCAAAGTTACATAAATGCCAAAGGGAAATGGAAATGGATCTATTGAAATCTCCGAGTACTTCTACGACAGCGATGTTTTCATCATATTTTTATTTGTGTTCGATATCGTGCTTGCGACATTTGCCAACTATGTTATTCTTACACAGTCAAAATCGCTTGGAAATTACAAGTATTATTTGTTGAATCAAAACATTTCGGGTGTGTTTTTGTCTCTCATTTTGATTTCGACCCGTCCGGTGGTTTTGGTGCCGCATTATTGTGTTTTTGTGGTGAGTTGATAAAAAAGTTGTGCTAGAAGTCAAGTTGAAGTCTGTTGGTGGCACTCATGATTTGCCACTTTGACGCATGTTGCTCAAAATAACGGTGGAAATTGTAGGGCGGTCCAATCCGGTCCATTGCCGACCTCACAACAACCGTCATCCTGCTGTCTTTGGCTATTTTCGGCGGCATAAACGTGTTATTTATAATCATTCTAGTTATTTTGAGTCGATACACTAATGTATTCCATCCAAAACTTTGCCACATTTTCAACAACAAGTACATAGTGCTCTTTAACTTTATTATTAGCATACTCGTGTTTACCGTAATCCTCTACATTATTCGAGACATTTTCAATGTGTCTCACGAAGATGTGATTGCCATAGCTAACGAAGAAACACATGGTGCCATCCAAAAGTTTCATAACCAGACGACACTTCTGTGTTTTAGCAAAATTCACACAGTCGTAGATTCCATCCTCATTGTGGGTACTGTAATCATGACGATGGCTTTGATCTTCTTGGCATTGATTACTGCCGCTTTTGTGCATTCTCTGAAACGTGTTCAACAAACTTTTGTGTCTAATTTGTCAAAATCACTGTATATTTCTGCTATCATTCAGGCATTGTTGCTCACTACAATTATATTCTTACCGATTACCATATTTGCCTATATTATACTGTTCAGTGGCACAAATGTAACTTTTGCCAACTTTTGGGTTAGGTTTGGTTCGTGGCACGGCACGGTAGACACGTTGAGTATGCTTTATTTTATTGTACCGTACCGGAAGTACTGTATGTCTTTTTTTCGTAAAAGAAATACGAAAATCTTGTTTATTCAAACGCCATCATAAAATTTATCCATTTATGGTTTGTGTTTTGCTCGGGAAAGTTCTGGAATGTTTTTCCCACCATTTGCATACACCCACGCACTGATGCTAATTTGAGTGCCCTATTGGCTTCAAAAGCTAGAACCATCAGTCATTCGTGTCATTCCGCCTCGGAACAGACACAACCATGTCCGTGTTCAGACCTCCGGAAGGCTTGGCCCTCCTCCTCCCCCATGAAAAGGCGTATGAACGGATCTACGAGATCAATACCCCGAAAGAGATTACCGAGAAACTGCTTCCGACCATCCTACATGAGAGCCTCTTCTTCCCCGTGTCCATGTACGGGCATCGACTGTTCCACTGTTCACAGACCCTGGAAAAGGATATGTACATGTTAGCCGAACCGAAGCTTCCCCCAAAGGCCGTATTCGCCAGTTCCGACGACAATTACACCATCAAGGAGATGCTTGGATTACGGACATATCGGGTTAGCGGGAAGGATGGCGGCAGAATTTTGAAATTGGAATGGACTGAACGACCATATAATGTGCCCAGAATACAGGCAAGTTGGATTTTTTGTTAAATACGGTACCGGTACGATGCTAAAAAGTAGTATCACATTGTGTCACGCTTCAAACTGCGATGGCATTGTTTTTTAGACTGTTTGGGTTGTACCGTAACGTACCCGTACCGTACCCTGTCGTACCGGTCCAACCAAATTACCAAAAATGTACAGGCACTGACAATAATGACTTTCAGGGCACTCTGGCAGTTCTCCAGAAAATCAAAGACACGCAAGACATATTCCCTAAATGCGAATTCTTCAAAAACGTGATTGCATTCCACGTAGCGGGCTTATTTCAGGAGAAATTCGGTTACTACGTGACGGACCTCTATGACTGCAATCTCCAGGACATGTTGTACAAGACACTAGAAGGAAGGCCAATTTCTCGGGCCACTGCGTTTCATCTTGCAGCTGAAACGCTGAAGGGCATCCATGATGTGCATTTGGTTCGATTTATGCATCGCGACATCAAGCCGAGCAATTTCTACGTTGGGCGAGCGAGTAACTTTCGGAAGATCTACATTGGCGGGTTGAATACGAGCTACTTTTGGTTCGACAAGAAGATGAATGAGTCAGTTTTTTTTACAATTTCAAATTTGTGCTTTATCGATCGATTTTTTAGGGATGACAGCGTTCTTGGCAAAGTGCGCTCAATCAATGCGCGCTTCCAGAGCCGACACTACCATACCTCGGATCCGATGAATCCGATCGACGATCTGGAGAGTTGGATCTACATGATCATCTACTTTTTCAATCCGGAAAAACTTCCATGGAGGTTCGTCAAGTCGGAGCGCGTTGGGTACGAGTACAAGTGCGTTTTGGTCAATGGTGGATGTGAGTTTTAACTTTGACTTTTTTGGATTCTGTCAATCTAATTACGGCATTTCAGTCAATCTGGGCGAAATTGAATACTTTGCGCGCCGGTACTTGCGATTTTTGAACTTCAACGCCACGAAAGCAAACCAAGAGGTCGATTTCGGATTCTTCTGCTCAAATTTGGACATGCTCGCCCTTGAGATGAATTATTCGCCTGATCTCCCCATTGATTGGCTCTACGATGTCAATAAGGGCAAGAACGTAGCCGCTGCGAGGATTAAAGATAAAAATCCGCTGTTCGCGCCTATCACAGCCATCACTGACATTCGTGAGGATCCTACAGTGAGTTCTTTGTGCCACTTTTGCCGAAGTTTAACTGAATTATCTCTTCCAGAAAGCCGCTCAAACCGGCGCCTCCAAAGTCAGCACTGCCGTCAAGGCCAGTACTGCCAGCACAGCCAGTAAGGCCAGCAAGGCCAGCTCGAAGGCATCCCGAAAGCCAAGCTCGAAAGATTCCAAAGCTGCCGTCAAGGACTCAATGGCCGTGAAGAATTCCGGTGCCGTGCTGAAGCCGGTCAAAAAGAAGCAGGCGACTGTCGAGGAAACCCAGGCGTCACCACAAGGCGCCAGCAAGGTTTCCATCAAGCCAAAAACAAAATCCGTGAAAAAGAAAAACCCCGTAAAGACAGAGGAACAAAAGGTTGGCCCCGACGCCGAAATTATTCCTGGGTCAGGGGAATCGAGCAAGCCCGTCTTCCCGAACTTATCATCCACCAAGAAGCCAGACAAACCTGCGAAGAAGGAGAAGAAGGATGCCACCAAGGAAGAAACGAAGGAAGAAACCAAGGAAGCCACCGAGGAGAAAGAGGATAAGGAGGAGGAAGGATCTGGGCAAACAACAAATGGCGCGGATATGGGCTGATTTCATTTATCTTTTGTGACTAATGTGGTGATGTATAGTGGCTGTAGAATAAAGAATGATATCATATTACTTAGCTAATCCATGAAAGTGTAAACAGATGTTAAAATTTGAATAAATATACAAAAACGGTTTAAAACTATCAAAAAAATAATGCCAAAAAAGTCAAAATGACGTCCCAACATCCAGCCAGGGCAAAAGTTACCGCCAGCTTTAGGACCTTTTTTGAAAAGATCATCCCATCACTTCGAAATGAGCGTTGGAAGCCGAAAAACTTCTATCAGCGTATCTTTTACAATGGCACCAAGTGAGATTCACACCTTTTGCCTCATCCATTACATCGAATGTTTCAGAGAAAACACCATTGCCGGCTTTTTGGGCTCATACATTGCTTGCCACGCCATCGGAATGATGTTTCTACTTCTCGTTGCCCTAAAATATGAAATCGACCTCCGACGAGCTGCCGTTTTCATTTTTATGGGCACAGAAGCTGTCGTTCTGTTTACCTACCTCTTTCGAAGTGCGCGTGTTGTGATTATGGTTGCCCTGCCGGCATTATTGACTTCAAAGTTGAGGACATTGCTGCTTTTGACCATTGTGGCATGGGCATTTCAGGTAGATTCGTGTTTTTTAGTTGCCTTAGAATGTGTTTTGTTACAGTACCCCGCCCTAAACATCACAAAAAACCTCCGCTCAACCGCCGAAAGTGTCGCTTGTGTGCAGGAACGCGTCCGCGAAGTCGCCGAAGAAATCCGTGATAACGCTAATCGAAAGCTCGGTGAAATCCCCCTCGAAGAAGCCCAAAAACTTGTATCCACAGCAATGATGCCGTTCCGAATGATCCGGAAAACACTTCGAAAGTTGGAAGATTCCGTCAACAGAATGCTTGCCTGGCAGAGAGACATTTTGAATAGAATTACCGGAATGTTTGAATCATGCTCCGACTTGGCGAGACAGCCATTTTTCGCGGTGAGTCATTTGGGGTTTCCGATTTCACTCAGTTTGAATCATTTTTGTAACCACTTGATTCCAGTGTACGGCAAAGTTCAACGAACTCTATTACAAATGTCTCGACAATACGTTTGATTTTGTTTGTCAGCCGATTCACTTGTTGAAAAAGGTAAACAAACTTTTTTTTGGTTCTGTCTGACAACATGTTTACAGCAATGTTACATTTCACGTTTCTTGATATCATTCTGTGAATGGCCCGCAGCCTTGAAAAGGCAATTGGAGGAAGGTGTCGGTGGATATGTGAAAGATTCCCTCCAAAAAGCTGTAAATGCAACGAAGAATACAACATTTTATAGGATTTATGCTTCGGGGAAGGAACATGTAACTTTTTTGGGTTTTTGTCAAGTTTTACGCCAGACTTGCAGCTAAATGACACTCGAGAAGCTTACAACACTCTGAATTTGACGATTAAACATGACTACGACGCAAAGTTGAGATCAGATATGCGACTTTCTGTGTTTAAGGAAATGCTTCAAGAAGAGATGGCTGGATTTGAGAAGTTTATCAAAATCGTCGGTACGATAGCTGATCTCGCGACGTATCCGTTGATGGTTTGGCCTTTTTTGTCTGTGAGTGTATCCATGCAACTGAAAATTGGATAAATGGTGTTTCTAGGCGTTTATTTACGTCATCAAATTCAACAAAGTCGACAAAACAGACAACTACTACGTTAACCATGACATTCTCAAGATCGATGCCAAACGCCAAAAAGCCCATGGCCGAACGATTCTTCCCCTGAATGATGCCGAGCGTAAAACGTACATTTGGGTGACGAGTATTCGAATTTCCACTCGAGAAAAGCTGAAACTCACTATCCGCATGGCTATGACTATTGTTGCCATCGTTACGCCGGTGATGTTTGTCGCGGCTGATATTTTGACGTTCACCGTACTCGACACGGGGTATGACTTCTTCCACAGCAATTTGACGTACATTCCAAAGCCGAATGTGTATCAACTGAAAGTCAGTGGCACTGGATTCATCTCAAACCTATTGTCCAACATTTTGGAAGTCTTCCAACCCCTGAATCTCGAAAACGAGAAGAAAGACGGCCTCTGGAGGGAATGTTTCCGACCCCCGATGCCACCAAACTATTTCCAGTTCCGAATGATGCTAGTTTTATTCATTATTGCCATTGTTATTGCCCTTTTTGAAGTTTATGTCCGTCGGCTGCCACATCTTATCGCAGGGCACTATCTACCTCATCGTCGGCGCCCACGGGCATTGTTTCTGTATCGTGAGATCATAAATGCCAGAAAGAACGTCCTAAGCATCACTCGTAACAAAGCCCGTCGCCGAAATGAAAAGCTCCGACTCAAAAATGCCAAAATCAACCCTCCCGTCGATGATGGCCTATCAGTGAACTTGCCGAGTAAATCAACCATGTGTACGCGTTGTTGCCGTGATGATTTGAAGTTGACAAGTTCCGGGTGGGCGATTTTATCTTTCTTTAACCAATTTTTAAACTATACAAAACTAGTTTCGTGTTTTCATTCGCCAAACTTTACACCCCCATGCAATCCTTATGGTGATCATCCATTGCATTCATTTCCTTTCATTTCATAGTATTCCCATGATTTCTGACCTCTGAAATGTTGTTTTAGTGCTTTAGTTTTTCAACATGGGGTTGTTTTTGTGTTTCTAGTTCTCAAAGGTCGCTTTCAGGACAACACGAATCTGCGTAAACTGTGAATCGCTGTATTGCATTGACTGCTTCAGTCTGCGCAAGAAATGCATCGACTGTGATTGGGACCTTCAAAAGGTTGCCGAAAACGTTGAATTCTATGTTGACAGCAGTTGCAGCGATGACGACTACGAAGTTTGAGCTTGATCTTATCGGGTTTATTGACTTAATCGTGTACGTGAAAAAGTTGTTGATTCTGAGGAGTTCAGGCGGAACAAACGGCCTTTTTAGGTAAACTGGGGGTAAAGGGGTTTCTTAATGGAAGTTTCTTGGTGTTTTTTTTGGCAAAGGGGATGTTATTTGAGGAAATGATTGAAAAATTGGACGGAAAGTGTGCAACTTGATAAAAATGTGTGCAAATAGTAACAGACACATTCGCACGCACATTGTCTACAAACGCTATGAACCCATTTGCGGGTGTGTGCGAATGTAAGAGTCGCGTTCGAAGGCAAATGATGTGCGAATTGTATCGATCGAAAAAAACAAGTTCCAACTTCTAATGATCAAAACGTGATCCAGACTCATCCCGCGCCCCATGTCAAAGGTCGACAAACAATTAGTACTACTTTCTGGTGACGAATTCTTATTTTAACTCCGCTAAGCAAACAGTACAAAGAAAGCAATATTTGTTCATGTGGCTTTTGATTTCCGGATAGTTGCACGATGTCTGATTCACCTTTTCAAAACTTTTAATAGATAAAAAACTTTGACCGATCAAAATTGCCCAGCTATGTGGATGGCCTATTGAACTTCATCACCACTTCCGTCGGTTTATGCGAGGATCACCCATGCACATAACCGACCGGGGGATGAGTCACATAATGGTATACCTGAAAAGAAGGGCGAGACCAATTTCCGGAGGGGGTCGGGGTCGTAGCTGTTGTCAACACGTGCTCACCGAGGCCGACTGTTTTCTGATGCGTGGACTTCCTTGAAATGAGTAAACACCACCCCAACCCTCCATTCCACACCTCAAAAAGTATATAAGGGAAAGGTGTTTCACCTCTAAGAGCATCAGTTTGGCAGTTTGACAGAGATTTTCAATCCTGATAAGCACGGTAAACATGGTTTCCTCGCTCAATGTTCTCGTTTTGGCAGCAGTTGTCGGTAGTGTGACGGCACTCATCGGACGGACACAATCTTCAGGGGCTGAAGGTACGCTGATGTGCAATGGCAGGCCGGCTTCTAATGTGTTGGTGAAGCTCTATGATGAGGATGACAGTAAGTTTTTTGCATTTCTACAGTATCCTAACTTACAGTATCCTTTTTTTAGCCGATATGGACGACCTCATGGGCAAGACGAAAACCGACTCCCGGGGTTATTTCAAAGTCAGTGGCCACACTGATGAATTCACACCTATCGACCCTAAAGTTAACGTAAGTTTTGTTGACACAAAGTACCATTGAAAAACACACACTTGACACCCCTATAGATCTACCATGACTGCAATGATCGCCTTCCCTGCCAGCGGAAGTTCACCATCAAGATCCCCAACAGTTACATCACGGCCGGCAGCACTGCCCGAACATTCTACAACATCGGATCCCTCGAGTTGGCTGGAAAATTCCCCGGGGAATCCAGGGATTGCATTCATTAAATTTAAACACTCATTGACTCATTGAATCACTTAACTCATAACCGGTTGCATTTATGTTACATATTATATTTTGATCATTTTTACTTAATCTAAATGCAATAAACTTAGAAACAATTATACCGTATCTCTTTTTACACATTTTCATAGACCCCCAAATTAGACATGTGTCAATCGGGCGTACTTTGAAAACGGCGAGGCTACCAAATCACATCAAAGTATAATCGTATTATGTTTTGCAAGTGTGTAAGTATGCGGAGTAGACAAAAGAAAAAGTTGGACACGCGGTAGTATTCTTACATTTGAATTAGGTCCTCAGGGTCTCGTGTACATCACATGGAGTTGATCGTTCTATGGAGCGCAAACGCCACCCAATTTGGATACAAAAACATAACAAAGCGTCTGTGATCTTAAAAAAATGAATGTGACTGAATCAATTATGTGATTAGGTCTGATTCCAGAGTTCAAAAAAATGACTCGAAAGTTGTGTATGCGTTGAAACTACAAAAAATGTTGCAACAACATACACATTTACAGTATTTTTACCTTTTTACATAAGAAAATGGCTACAAAATGGATTTGTTACATAATTGGAAAGATCGAAGGCTAAGAAGGTGCAACAGTGATAAAACTGTAACTTAAAACCGTTCCGAAAGCAATAAACAATAAGAGATACACGAGAGACACCAAGGACAAAAAAGCATGTGTGTTTATTGGTCTGCACGAGTTGCAGGCAGCGACGGGTCAATACCTCGTACATCGAAAAGTTGTTATTATATATTTTCTCCACTGCAAACATGTCTGACCTTATTGCTAATAAAAAAGATGGCAAAATATTGTTGTACGTTTGCACCACGGCCTTTAGCCATGTCCAGTATGCTTTTACAATCGGAGAATGGCTGGTCAATGATGGATTTGAAGTTGTGAGTGCACTGTTTTCACATTTTTATATATATTTTTATCTTGCAACTTGTCTTTTAGCATGTTATTGTTCAAAAAATGCTTCCTGGAGACACGTGCGATGTTCCAAAGTGTTTCACCAAAACTTATATGATTGAAGCATCCGGCAAAATCACTCCAGATTTCATGACTCAACTTGCCGCCGGCGCTAATAACTTGATTACCTGTGGGTTCCATGCGGATAGCACTCCAGTGAAATGTGATATGTGGACCAACTTTGTCGAATCTGTCGACTTTGAGGAGTTGAAACAGGAGAACTATGAGATCGTGGTGGGCGAGTATTTGGCCACGGTCAACATCGTTGCACTTCTGGAGATCGGGATCAAAAAATTTATAAACATCACAGCATTACCGTTCAACTCTTTATGGGCTTCTAGCATGGGGTTGCCATCAATGAGCTCATATGTGCCTTTTATGGACGAATGTGGGCCCTATGGCGATGATATGGGTTTCTGGCAACGGGCGTGGAACTTGTACACTCAATTGTATGCTGATTGGTATTTATTGCCTAAATGGGACAAAGCTGAAGATAAGATTCTTCGTAGCATGGGATATAATGATCCAAGTGTGGCCAGGATGAATGCGAAAAAGTGTATTGATTTGCGCGTTTATAACTCGAACATTTTGTTGGATTATCCTAGGCCCACTACTTTTAATGTGCTAAACCTTGGAGGTTCGATGACAAAGCAGCCACAGGCACTAACTGGGGTTTGACTAATGCTCATTTTATAAAACTTTATCAAACTGATTTCAGGAAGTAGCTGCAGTTTTTGAAAAGCCCTCAGATGGAGTCATTTTGATCAGCTTTGGCACGATTGCCGAGTCATCCGACTTTCCGAAAGCCTTCCGTCCTTCCGTTTTGGCCACAATGAAGGCACTTCCATCCTATGAGTTTATCTTCCGAGTCGGCAAGATTGAGGATCATCCAGAGTTTGCCGAACTTCCAAATGTGACCCTGGTTGAATGGATGGATCAAGTGTCCATTCTGGCCCATCCTAAGACCAAACTGTTCTACACGCACTGTGGATTGAATTCGTTGAATGAATCCCTCAGTTTCGGGGTGCCATTGGTGGGAACACCCATCTTTGGCGATCAACACTACAATGCCAGCATTCTTCGCAAAAAGAAAGTCGGCATCAACGTCGACCTCCAGACAATCACCCCGGCAAAGCTGATTTCGGCCTTCAAAACAGTCCTCGATGATGCCGAATACGCCAAAGAAGCCCAACAGATTGCTCAAAAAACCAAGGATTTACCGATCCAACCAAAGGAAACTTTCCTCCGATGGGCCAACTACATTCACATCCATGGGGCAGCACAAGACTTCACTTTAAAATCTGCTACTATGCCTTACATTCAATTACATAATCTTGATGTAATTTTTGCTACCGTTTGTGTTTTTGTCATGTTCGTAGTTTTCTGTAAGTTTATTCTCTGATGGTTTTGTTTACCTAATTGACTGACTGATCCGTTGTTTGTTGTCCCTTGCAACAAAGTAGTACACGGACTACAATGATTATTACACTTTTGCTGGGATACTGTTGCTATTTTAATCGCTGAAATGGGTTATTATGATGCAAACCTGTGATACACAACCGTGTTCGTTCTGTGGTTTGAAACTTTTGAAGGTGAACATAAACATGCACCGTTTTACAATTGGTTTCCGATGACAAGAGAACCCCCGTAGGCTACTTGACAGACACCTTCTCTAAATAGAAACCCGTGTACATCACATGAACAACGATTCTATTTGGAAATCAAAAATGGTTCTACTGAACTCCTATCAAACTAATCACAAAAAATGACTGTCTGTGTCGCCAGACGAACGCAATTCTGATCGTGAGGGAACGCAATACCGGTGATTTCAGTGATAAGTGGTCGTAAAATAGACAATTTAGACTACAATAAGCTAACGTGAGAGGTAAAAATGGGAGGTTAAAAGTGCATCGTCGTGTTGAACAATATCCATAAACTGCAAACGTATGTAGCCATCAATTACACTAATCAAAATAAACGTCAAAGCACTAAAAACAAAGTAATCATAACTTTTCAATTGATGACACCGCTTTTATGATCAATGAAGTTTTTTAAAGTGTAAATGTCGAGATTGATGGATTTGGTCTTTCTGATAAAGTGGACTAACGTGACGTAAAAAACCTTGTGTACGAACTTCGAACAAACCACAGACAACCCGTGTAGTGTCTGATGGGGCGGTCACAGTTTCGTGGCTTATTTATAGCCGTAACGCACTCTGTGATCGGTAGACTTGATAGTAAAGCTGTCTATCATGTCTGAAACTACTCTTGACCAGCCACGATCGGCGCCGAAAGGCAAAGTCTTGCTTTACATCGCGACTGTCGGATTTAGCCATGTCCAATACGCTTATACGATTGGAGAATGGCTGATTGCTGATGGCTTCGAAGTTGTAAGTCTATTTTTTGATACTTTCAATCCTTAAAAGTTTGATTTCAGCATGTCCTCATGCAAAAAATAGCCCCGAAACACCATTATGATGTTCCAAAGTGCTTTGCAAAGTCATTTACCATTGAAGCGTCTGGCAAAACACCTGGAAATTTCTTAACAAAATTATCAGCTGGAGCTAATAATCTTGTAACAAGTGGATTTTACGAGGAAGTCAGTGCCATTCGCGTCGATTTATCCCGAAACTTTGTCAAATCTCTGAATGTTGAAGAAATCAAGCGTGAAAACTACGATATAGTCGTAAGCGAATGTTTGGGAACAGTACCTATCACAAAACTTTTACAAATTGGAATTAAAAAGCTAATCTATATATCGGCATTGCCATTTAACTCATTGTGGACTGACAGCATTGGTCTGCCGTCGCCGAGCTCATACTTGCCAATCATGGATGAAGCTCTGCCATGCGGCGATGATTTTGGTTTCTGGGAACGTGCTCGAAATCTGTATACGAAAACTTATCATGATTGGTACATTTCGCCGAAACATACAAAAATGGAAAACGAAATACTTCTTGAAATGGGATTGAACCCTGATGTGGCCCGAAAGAATGCTAATAAGGCTATTGATTTGCGTGTTTACAACTCAAATGTTTTGCTGGATTATCCCCGGCCAACAACGCACAATGTACTCCATATTGGTGGCAGTATGGCTAAAGAGCCACAGGAACTGAAAGGGGTATGTTTTATAGTCGATTTACGAAATTTCAATTAAACTTTTACAGGAAGTAGCTGCAGTTTTCAAAAAGCCTTCAGATGGAGTCATTTTGATCAGCTTTGGCACGATTGCCGAGTCATCCGACTTTCCAAAAGCCTTCCGCCCATCCGTTTTGGCGACAATGAAAGCACTCCCGTCTTATGAGTTTATCTTCCGAGTCGGCAAGATTGAGGATCATCCAGAGTTTGCCGAACTGCCAAATGTGACCCTGGTTGAATGGATGGATCAAGTGTCCATCTTGGCCCATCCAAAGACCAAACTGTTCTACACGCATTGTGGATTGAATTCTTTGAATGAATCCCTCAGTTTCGGGGTGCCATTGGTGGGAACACCCATCTTTGGCGATCAACACTACAATGCCAGCATTCTTCGCAAAAAAAGGGTCGGCATCAACGTCGATCTCCAGACAATCACCCCGGCAAAGCTGATTTCGGCTTTCAAAACGGTCCTCGACGATGCCGAATACGCCAAAGAAGCCCAACAGATTGCTCAAAAAACCAAGGATCTGCCGATTCAACCGAAAGAAACCTTCCTCCGATGGGCCAATTACATTCACATCCATGGCGCAGCGCATGACTTTACACTGAAGTCTGCAACAATGTCTTTTATGGAAGTTCATTCTCTCGATGTGATTCTGACCGTTCTTTTTGCTTTTGTTTTAACCTTGTTCGTGAGTCACGAGATCTTTGTCAATGTATGGAGCCAGTTTGCATAATAAGCAAAAATAAATATTCAGGTAAAGGTTAGTATAATACGATTACTGGAGATGTGACCCACAGTTAACTCTGTGACATTACATAAATCTGTAGTTTAGATAAAGAAGGTTGGAGATGATATTTATTTTTTACAATATTTGTTTTTTGTAATATCGATCGGGGTGTGTAGTAGTAAATTCTTTATTGGCACAATGCACAAGTACGGTAGAATAGAGAGGCAGATAAAGAGATATCCGTACATGCCGGATGTCGCAGTGCGCGCGGACTTCGAAAAAGGGTGAATCACTTCGAAATTATTAACTTCCTTTTTCAGGTTCGCGATGAACTCGGCATCCAAATGTCGGAAGAACTGTCAGGTCTGCCCAGTGCTGATAACGCCCTCGCGTCAGGCGCCAAGAAACAACAGCCCGTCGCCGCAGAAGCCGCCGTCAGTGAGGCCGATGCTGATCTTCAGGCTCGTTTGGAAATGTTGCGTAAAAACTAATGTTTACAGACAACGGACAGGGTTCTGGGGCTAATAACAACTGTTTCTTCATATCTTACTGATAAGGAGTACTGACTGATTTATTGGGGTTTGTAACTGATAATTTGTAAAAATGTTTGTAAAATCAACACGGTTTGGTGGACACATAATTTTTAAAGCAGTTTTATTGATAATAATCGATACAAGGTAAAATTATTAGATAAATTCAATACAAAATTTAAATCCGGTTGCCGAATCTGGGGGCAGCAGGCGCTTTTAGCTTTCTTGGGCGCTTCGGCTTCAACTCATTGATGCAATGTTTGCATCTCCAAAACTTGTCGCTTGTGACGCAGTCCCAGTGGGCCCATCGGTGGCAATCGTCTGCATACGCGCATGTAACAATGCAGGTTTTATCACCCCTTTTGTTACACACTCCGCAAGCATCACGGCAGATGCAACACGCATCACGTCCTCTTTTCTTTTTGAAGAGTTTAGCCAATGGCTCCTCTTCTGACGAACGTGAGGGTTGCTAGCCAGGGCAGCTTCCATAAGAGCATCCTCGTCGTCGCTGTCACTATCCGGGGTTTCTGAAGCTTTAGCTTTCTCCGAAGGCTGTTTTGCGGCCGGCGCGTTCTCCTTCAAGGTTTCTAGGAGAAGCGCTTTATCATCGTCCTCACTGTCGGAGCCGTCAGAACTGAGTACGAGATCATTCGAAGAATACGCAGGTGAAAGGGGTTTTGGGAGATCCTTAGTTAGAATTTTTGAACGCTAAGTCTGAAAAAAATGTATGACTATTTATCCCAATGATAAAATCTTAATATAACCTACCTCCATGATGAATTCAGCGATTGATGATCGGCTATTCGGTGCACTGCAGAAAGTGTAGAATAAAGGGAATGTCTGAGACTTGGATTGAGCTAACTCAAAAGGAAGTTTAGCTAGGTAGGCGGAGCAGGAAATAAGCATCCGATATTTGGGGGATACCCCCAATATCGACCGGAGGGTATATCAGCTCGGAGTGCGCGACAAGTAGCGGCAAGTGTGTAAACAGGGGCTATTAGCATGAAACATACTTATCTCATCAATCTAGCATCTTGTTAGAAATGGATCGAACAAACATGCTCCGGGGTATGTAGTGCCAATAATGATGGAAATCACGCAAAATTAAGAATGCACAGTTGATTGCTTGATTGCCTGGCTGTTGCAAAAAAATAAAAAATTAATTTTCTAAAATGTTAAAATCTGATCTGTTAAATTTATAGATTTGATGAACCTCCTTTCATGCTTTTGTAATTTTTTTGGGAACCTTAGTTTTTGCTTCCCGACTTTCATTCTGATGTGTGCAGCTTCTTCAAATTTCCAGTGTCGATTGTTCGACCTCTATCACATCAGTCTTTAGTTCGAAATAAGTTTCCCGTGTTTACCATATTTAAAAGTAGTTCTGCACATTTTGGACGGATAAAACTAAAAGTACCCCCAAAAAATACTGAAACACACCCAAAAAATAAAGCCCCCCAAATTTTTACTGACTTTGCCTCCAATAATCCAGGCCCCCAATATATTTACTGAAAACTCCCCCAAAAAATGGTGACCCCAAAATGCATACTGAATTTACCCCCAAAACTTCGTTACCCCCAAAAATAACTTCACTAAAACAGCGCATCAAGTTGCTGACTGAAACCATACCAAAAAACTGTACGAGTGCCTTATTTGTGATGATCGCAATGTGCAGTTGTGTTTTTGGGGGTACTTTCGTAGCAATATTGGGGGGGGGGGGGGGACGCCAATTTTACCAGTCAGCAAAAAGCAACCCCCGAACTATAATAAAAACGTTCCACGTGATCCCCGTCATGCATACTATTATGACATTCATGAAACAAGCGAACGTCGACTACAATACCTTTTTTCAACGTTGACAATGCAGAAATGGGTGGTGAAAAGTGCAACACCGATTGAAACAAAATGATATAACCATCGAATCGAACACCAAAGAACTCAAAAAACAATACTATGATTAATGAATTTTTTGCTAACTAAACTGTGTGATGGCGTCGGTTTCGGTACACATTAATTATTCATATGTAATTTTGCAACTGTAGCCAATTTTGGGCGTTCCCAAGTTTGAAGTTGACATATAACGTCTCAAAGTTTGTCATTGATAAACTTGATGGTTGTTTTGCAACATGTCGGAAGTCAACATTGAAACCCCGCGATCAGTGCCCAAAGGCAAGATTTTGCTTTACACCCCTGCGATCGGATTTAGCCATGTCCAATATGCTTATAGAATTGGAGAATGGCTAGTTGCTGACGGATTTGAAGTGGTGAGACTCTCATTGTTGTTGATAAAATCAACGATTTTGACTTCAGCATGTCCTCCTGCAAAAAGTGGTGCCCAGTGACAACAACAACTATGACATTCCTAAATGTTTCGCCAAGTCGTTTATCATCGAGGCATCGGGCAAAACCACTCCGACTCTCTGGACGAAACTGTCTGCTGGGGCCAGTAATTTCATAACAAGCGGATTCTATGAAGAAATCAATGCCATCCGTGCTGATATTTCACGAAACTTTGTCCAATTGCTGAATGTCGAGGAAATTAAAAATGAAAACTACGACATTGTCATTCATGAGCTGTTGTCAGTAGTGGCCATATCGGCGCTCCAGGAAATCGGCATCAAAAAACATATTTACGCGACAGCACTACCGGTTAATTCTATAAGTACTCGTAATTTTGGGCTGTCTTCACCGTGCTCATATTTGCCTATCCTGGATGAAATGCTGCCCTGTGCCGATGATATGGGCTTCTGGAGCCGGGCTCGGAACCTGTATACTAAACTGTACCATGATTGGTACGTCCATCCAAAACACGTGAAAGCCGAGAATAAAATATTCCTTGAAATGGGATTGAATCCGGATGTGGCCCGAAAGAACGCCAGAAAAGCCATCGATTTGCGGGTTTACAATTCAAATATTTTGATGGAATATCCGAGGCCGACAACCCATCATGTGGTTCATATTGGTGGAAGCATGGCTAAACAGCCACAGGCACTGACGGGGGTTCGTTCGCTTCTCATTTTATAACATTTGTAATAAAAATATTTCAGGAAATCGCCGCAGTTTTTGAAAAGCCATCGAATGGAGTCATTTTAATCAGTTTTGGCACTGTTGCTGAATCTAATAACTTTCCAAAAGCCTTCCGCCCTTCCGTTTTGGCAACAATGAAGGCACTTCCGTCTTATGAGTTCATCTTTCGAGTCGGCAAGATTGAGGATTATCCAGAGTTTGCCGAACTTCCAAATGTGACTTTGGTGGAATGGATGGATCAAGTGTCCATCCTGGCCCATCCAAAGACCAAACTGTTCTACACGCATTGTGGATTGAATTCATTGAATGAATCCCTCAGTCTCGGGGTGCCATTGGTGGGAACACCCATCTTTGGCGATCAACACTACAATGCCAGCATTCTTCGCAAAAAGAGAGTCGGAATTAACGTCGATCTCCAGACAATCACACCGGCAAAGCTGATTTCGGCCTTCAAAACAGTCCTCGAAGATGCCGAATACGCCAAAGAAGCCCAACAGATTGCTCAGAAAACCAACGATTTACCGATTCAACCGAAAGAAACTTTCCTCCGATGGGTCAATTACATTCAAAAACATGGCGCGGCACAAGACTTTACACTGAAATCTGTCGATATGTCCACTGTGGAAGTTTATAATCTCGATGTGATTTTTACCGCTGTTTTCGTTTTTATTTTGGCTTTGTTTGTGGGTCGTCTGATCTTTGTCAATATTTTGAATCTGTTTGCATAATTATAGCTTTTTATCACCAAAGCAGAGAAGCTATTGGATCTGTTAATACACGCATCCTATTATGGTCTTCGCCCCCTCTCGAAATCCGCGCACACTGGAACATCCGGCATGTACAGATATTGATTGACCGCGCTTCCACCGCTAGGCCTCCTGCTTTGTAAAAACAGCGATCGGCTCTCTCTATCCCTCTCCAGACTACTGTACCTTAACGGGTGCATTGTGTCAATAAAGACTTTATTACTACAACACATCTCGACCAATATAACAAAAGCGAATTGACACCAAATAAAAATGAAAAATTTCATCTCCAACCTTCTTCATCTAAACTACACATTTATGTGATGTCACAGAAATGGCCGGGGGTCACACCTCCAATAATCGCACTAACCTTTACTGATAAACGGTGATCCCCCGCATGTGTCATTACTCCTACCTCATAGACATGCCAGACGGTGTGATGAAAACGATTAAAGCGTGATAAGCACACCTGTGATCAAAGTTAATGGCCCAGCATAAAACAGTATAAATACGACCGACAGCTAATCCTGAAAGATCAAGCCAACCAACCATGTTCACCAAGATCATTTTTATTGCGCTTCTTGCCGGGTATGCTGCTGCAGTTGCTGATAGTTTCACTGACGAGTGTCCAAGTCGATACGATATTGCCTATCCTGGCGTCACAGTTTCGCCCCGAAATGCTTCTATCTGTGCCAACACTACGGAATGTGCTTGTCTTTCCGGTACTTATCAAGGCTATAGCTTTGTTGTGAGTGATTGTTCGGACTATCTCCAGGAAACTATTAGTTCTTTGCTGACGGGTGTTGATGTTGATGAACTTTGTAAAACCGTAGGTTTTTGGATCAAAAGTAAAATCATGAAAGTGGGTTACTTCTTTTCAGCAAAATAAGTGTGTGTCCCCATACTTTGGACTCAACGTCAGTTGTCTGTACAGCACATCTGAGTGCCCAACAGCGTGTGATCCCATTGCTACGTCCACTTTGATACCAACTACGACAGTTCTACCTACAACGACGCATAACAGTGGTTTGACTTACGACTTCACAGTTCCATCGATTACACTATTCGTTTGCGCGACCTACTTGAAAGTTATTCTGTGAAGTTTATGATTTATTCAAAATAAAAACTCAAGCGAACTGGCTCCATACATTGACAAAGATCTCGTGACTCACAAACAAGGTTTACACAAAAACAAAAAGAACGGTTAAAATCACATCGAGAAAATTAACTTCCATTAAGGACATTGTCGCAGACTTCAGTGTAAAGTCATGCGCTGCGCCATGGTTATGAATGTAATTGGTTCATCGGAGGAATGTCATAATAGTATGCATGACGGTGATCACGTGGAACGCGTTTACTATAATTTAAAAAAACGATGCCTTATGACTGGCATGCAGGTGTCTAAAATCTGCAGAATCACTTTTGAATGTTATGGACACGGGCAAAATAATGTGGGGTAAAATGATGTGAAATCGGCAGAACAGTCGCCGCAGGCGTTTGGAAGAAGCTGCACACATCAAAATCAAAGTCGGGTAGCAAAACTGTGTTCCAAAAAAATTTTACAAAAAAATGAAAGAAGGTTCATCAAATCTCTAAATTAACCAGACCAGATTTCGACATTTTTGAAAATTTATTATTTGTCATTTGTGACAGCCTCAGGCAATCAATCAATTGTGCATTTTTAACTTTGCTTGGTTCCCATCGCTATCGGCGCTAAATATCCCGGAGAATATTTGTTTGATCCACTTATGACTAGACACTTGATTGATGAGATACGTATGTTTCATGCCAATAGCCTCTGTTTCCGATTCCGCTCAGTGAAGATCACCCTCAAGGCTCCTTATAAACACCGACTCCCAACAATCATCGCCGCACCTTGCCAGGGCATCCCTCCGAAAACCTCTGCCCCTGCATGGCCGCGGCGAACAACAATCACACTTGCCGCTACTTGTCGCGCGACTCCGAGTGATATACCCTCCGGTCGGGTCCCCACTAATATCCTCAGATGCTTATTTCCTGCTCCGCCTACCTAACTAAACTTCGTTTTGAGTTAGCTCAATCCCAGTCTCAGACATTCAATTCATTCTACACTTTCTGCAGTGCACCGAATAGCCGATCATCAATCGCTGAATTCATCATGGAGGTAGGTTATATTAATCCTTATTCGTCATTGGGACAAATAATCATACACAATTTTCAGAGCGTTCCGTCCGAATTAAAGAAAGAAAAGAATTTCCAAGCGTATAACTTTGAGGATGTTATCCTCAGCCCCGATAGTTCCGACAATGAGGACGACGGTGAAGCGCTTCTCCTAGAAGCCTTGAAGGAAAAGGAGAATGCGCCGGCCGCAAAACGGTTTTTGGTGAAAGCTGATTTAGAAGATAGTGACAGCGACGTGGATCTTTTGGAAGCTGCCTTCGCTAACAACCCGAAGCCTCAAAACCAACCACAAGTCCAGAAGCAATCGAAGCCCCAGAAGCAGCCAAAACCCCAAAACCCGCCAGAGGCCCAGAACCTGCCGAAGCCCCAGAAGACTTCCAACAAGGCCGCAGCCCCGTCAACCGTCGCCACGTCAAAATATCACGCTCGAAAAAACGAGCTAAAGTTCTATGAGTCGATGGCTGCGATGGCCGTGCCGGTGGTTCCCGTCAAGCCGCTTCCGAAACCGCACCGTTCCGAACCTGCCAGCAACTCGCGACGTGCCGAAATGGAAGCCAAAAAGGAGCGTAAGCTCGAAAAACGAAACAGTGCCATCGCCAGAAAACAGGCGAAAGAACAGGCTGCTGTCGCCGCTGCACAGAAGCGCAAGACTGTCGATGACTGTCCGATCGCTAAAAAGATAGCAAACACAGGTATGTCGTGGCATCACCTTTTCCCTTACAATTGTTCTTATAATTTTTTTCCAGAATCGTCGCCATCAACCTCTGAGATGCCAAACAAGGATGTGGCTGAGATGCTGAATGAGGATGCGGCTGAGATGCCAAATAGGGATGTGGATCCTGCTGGTTATCAACGTTGGCTTATAGCTAAGCTTATGTCGACTCAAACAACCTCTGACACCTTTAGCTTCTTTGCCGCACTTCCATACCTGGAGAATTTCGTCGCTGTCCAAGGCCCATTGCGACCTGGCGAATTCATTTGGCGTTATAGCCCAAAGTGGTTGCGTCGTGAGGAGATTACGTCTTCTCCGGCGCCATCGACAAGCGCCGAATCGCAATCTCCCGTCTCAACGGTGCTCACAAGCATCGTTGCGAAAACGAACACAGATTCGCAATCCTCATGTTTGTCCATAGCAGAAGAGAAGAAGAAAAGAGGCCGTGATGCGTGTGGCATCTGCAATAAGAAGGGCGATAAAACCTGCATTGTTCCATGTGAGTGCCACCGATGGGCCCACTGGGACTGCATCACCGCCAACGAGTTTTGGCGGTGCAAGCATTGCATCAATGCGTTGAAGCCGAAGCGCCCACGAAAGCGAAAAGCGCCGGCCGCCCCCAGTTTCGGAAACTGAATTTAAATTTTGTATTGATTTTTTTTAATAATTTTATCTTTGCATCGATTATTAGTAATAAAATTGCTTTGAAAATGAACGTTCACCGCTAGGCTCCCTGCTTCGTGAGAGTTCCCCCTCCAGACTACTGAACTTGTGCATTGTGTCAAAAGAAAAGACTTTACTACTACACACCCCGATCGATATTACAAAAAAAATCTTCAATAAATAAACATTGTAAAAAATAAATCTCATCTCCAATCTTTTTCATCTAAACTACAGCTTCACGTGATGTCACACAGTTTCTAGTGGTCACACCTTCAGTGATCATGCTAACCTTTACCTGAATATTTATTTTTGCTTTTTATGTGAATTGGCTCCATACATTGACAAAGATCTCATGACTCACAAACAACGTCAAAACAAACGCAAAAAGAACGGTAAGAATCACATCCAGAGAATGAACTTCCATAAAAGACATTGTCGCTGATTTCAGTGTAAAATCTTGTGCCGCTCCATGGATATGAATGTAATTGGCCCATCGAAGGAATGTTTCTTTCGGTTGAATCGGCAAATCCTTGGTTTTCTGAGCAATCTGTTGGGCTTCCTTGGCGTATTCGGCATCTTCGAGGACTGTTTTGAAGGCAGAAATCAGCTTTGCCGGGGTGATTGTCTGGAGATCGACGTTGATGCCGATTCTCTTTTTGCGAAGAATGCTGGCATTGTAGTGTTGATCGCCAAAGATGGGTGTTCCCACCAATGGCACCCCGAGACTGAGGGATTCATTCAATGAATTCAATCCACAGTGCGTGTAGAACACTTTGGTCTTTGGATGGGCCAGAATGGACACTTGATCCATCCATTCCACCAGGGTCACATTCGGCAGTTCGGCAAACTCTGGGTGATCTTCAATCTTGCCGACTCGGAAGATGAACTCATAAGACGGGAGTGCTTTCATTGTCGCCAAAACTGAGGGGCGGAAGGCTTTTGGAAAGTCTGATGACTCGGCAATCGTGCCAAAGCTGATCAAAATGACTCCATCAGATGGTTTTTCGAAAACCGCAGCTACTTCCTGAAACAATCACATTATTACAATTCCGTAGAGTTGCTTTGGACCAACCCCAGTCAGTGCCTGTGGCGGTTTTGTCATACTGCCACCAATATGGAGTACATTATGCGTAGTTGGTCGTGGATAGTCTAACAAAACGTTCGAATTATAAACGCGCAAATCAATAGCCATTTTGGCATTCTTGCGTGCCACGTCCGGACTTAATCCCATTTCGTGGAAGATTTCATTTTCAATCCTTTCATATTTTGGTGCAATGTACCAATCATGATAAGTCTTCGTATACAGATTCCGAGCCCGGCCCCAAAAGCCAAAATCATCACCACATGGAAGGGTTTCGTCCATTATTGGCAAATACGCGCTGGGTGAAGGCAATCCAATGTCGTCAGCCCATAGTGAGTTGAATGGCAATGCCGATATTGCAATCAACTTTTTGATTCCAATTTGCAACAACTTCGTGACAGGTACTACTGCCAAGCATTCGCTTACGACCATATCGTAGTTTTCACGCTTAATATCCTCAACGTTGATAGATTGAGCCATATTGCGAGAACAATCGACGCGAATGGCACTCATCTCTTCATAAAAACCATTGGTTACCAGGTTGTTGGCTCCAGCCGACAGTTTTGTTAAAAAATTTGCGGCACTTTTGCCGGATGCTTCGATGACGTAAGACTTTGGAAAGCATTTCGGGATGTCAAATTGATGCTGCGGGGCTATTTTTTGCATGAGAACATGCTAAAAGTTAATTTTTTTTTTATGATTGAAACCGTCAGTAATTGACTTACCACTTCAAATCCATCAGCGATAAGCCATTCTCCAATCGTATAAGCAAACTGGAGGTGGCTAAATCCAATCGTTGCAATGTAAAGCAACACCTTGCCTTTTGGCATCGCTCGATCAACATTAGCTTCAACAGCTTCAGACATGTTTTGGCGAAACCACTATGAAGTCTATCAACCACTTCGTGGCGAATAAATAGGCCACGAAACTGTGACCGCCCCGTCAGATTTTACACGGGTTGTCTGTGGTTTTTTTTTTTCGAATTGATGATGGGGTTACATACGTTCTTTGATTATGGATACCGTTCTAGTCGACAATGCACTTTTAACCGCCAATTGCTGCGTTGACAACATTAACAGACTCATCACAGTCCAAATTTCAAAAAAAATCACGCGTAATGCGTCAATGCGTTCACTTGGATCAGTCTAGCGACAAAGACCTTCATTCATTTTTTGTGATTTGTCTGATGGGAGTCCATTGTTAGTAAATAGTTTTTTTTCGTTTATGTGATGTACACGGAATTCGAATTAGTAAAAGTGCCTGTAAAGTAACTTATATGTGGGTTCAACCATTAAGGGAAACCATTTGTAAAACGTAAAAAAAATTACGATTACGTTCAAGAGTTTTAAATCACAGAACGAACACTGTTGTGTATCACTTGCATCATAATAACCCATTTCAGCGATTAAAAAAATTGTGAAATTGAATTTAAGGCATAATAGCAGATTTTTAAGTAAAGTATTTAAAAGCCCTAGGGGTGTGCATGTCATTGATTCATCGCGAGAATGTTTCTTTCGGTTGGATCGGCTGATCCTTGGTTTTCTGACATGAGCAAAACATTCGAGTTGTAAGCACGCAAGTCGGTAGCCTTTTTAGCTTTTTTGTGCCACATCAGGGTTTCGTGGAAGATTTCGTTCTTTGTTTTTTCGTGTCTAGGTGCAATGTACAAATTATGACAAGTTTTTTTTATTATTATTACTGATAAGCAATAAAAAAGTACAAGCAACACAAAATTTCGATACAAAGTTTAAACTTTCGGCTTTCGTGGGCGCTTCGGCTTCGACTCATTTACACAAGGCTTGCACCGCCAAAACTCGTCGGCGGTGATGCAGTCCCAGTGGGCCCATCGGTGGCAATCGTCTGAATACGCGCATGTAACAATGCACGTTTTATCACCTCTTTTGTTGCATACTCCGCATGCATCACGGATTCTTTTTGGCTTGGTTGGTTCAGCCAATGGTTTCTCATCTGCCGAGGATGAAGGTGAAGAGTGCGAAGCCGTGGAGTCAATTTTTGGCGCCTTTTGAGCGATTGGACAGTCATCGGATCCCTTGCGCTTCTGTGAACAGCATCAGCGGCCTGTTCTTTTGCCTGTTTTCGGGCGATGGCATCGTTCCGTTTCACAAGCTCACGTTCCTTTTTGGCTTCCATTTCGGCAAATCGCGGGTTGCTGGCAGGTTCGGAACGGCGCGGTTTCGGGAGCGGCTTGACGGGAACCACCGGCACGGCCATCGCAGCCATCTGCTCATAGAATTTTAGCTCGTTTTTTCGAGCGTGATATTTTGACATGGCGACGGTTGACGGGGCTGCGGCCTTGTTGGAAGTCTTCTGGGGCTTCGGCAGGTTCTGGGCCTCTGGCGGGTTTTGGGGTTTCAGCGGGTTCTGGGCTTTTGGCGGATCTTGGGGTTTCGGCGGGTTTTGGGGTTGCAGCGTGTTTCGAGCCTTTGGCTGCTTCTGGGGTTTTGGCTGGATTTGGGGCTTCAGGTTAGCCAGGGCTTCCATGAGGTCATTCTCAGCGTCGCTGTCACTGTCCGTGGTCTTCGAAGGCTGTTTTGCGGCCGGCACATTCTCCTTTTCCTTCAATTGTTCCAGGAGAAGCGCTTCATCTTCATCCTCACTGTCACTGAGCGCGAGATCAATCGACAAATCCGCAAGTGGAAGGGGTTTTGCGAGATCCTTAGACTTTTCCAACGCTGGCAAGTTTTTACGAACGCTCTGAAAAAAGTGTATGACTATTTGTCCCAATGGCAAATAAGGATTAATATAACCTACCTCCATGATGAATTCAGCGATTGATGATCGGCTATTCGGTGCACTGCAGAAAGTGTAAAATGAAGGGAATATCTGAGACTTGGATTGAGCTAACTCAAAAGGAAGTTTAGCTAGGTAGGCGGAGCAGGAAATAAGCATCCGATATTGGAGGGATACCCCCAATATCGACCGGAGGGTATATCACTCGGAGTGCGCGACAAGTAGCGGCAAGTGTGATTGTTGTTCGCCGCGGCCATGCGGGGGCAGAGGTTTTCGGAGGGATGCCCTGGCAAGGTGCGGCGATGATTGTTGGGAGTCGGTGTTTATAAGGAGCCTTGAGGGTGATCTTCACTGAGCGGAATCGCAGAGAGGCTATTGGCATGAAACATCCGCAACTCATTAATCTAACACCTTGTCATGAATGGATTGAATAAGTATCTTCCGGGATGCTTAGCACTAACAATGATGGGAACCAAGCAAACTTGAGAATGCACAGTTGATTGATTGATTGCTGGCTGTCACAAACTACAAATAACAAATTTTCGAAAATGTTAAAATCTGGTCTGTTAAATTTAGAGATTTGATGAACCTTCTTTCATTTTTTGTGTAAAATTTTTTTGGAACACAGTTTTGCTACCCAACTTTCATTTTGATGTGTGCAGCTTCTTCAAATAGCTAGTGTCGATTGTTCGACCTCTATCACATCAGCCCGTGCCCATCACATTAAAAAGTGATTCTGCAGAGTTTGGACGCCCGTCATGCCAGTCAGAGTCCCTGATTTGTAGTAAAACCGTACCACGTGATCTCCGTCATGCATACTATATTATGACATTCATGAAACAAGCGAATGTGGACTATATTACTTTTTTCAACGTTGACAATGCAGAAATGGGTGGTGAAAAATGCAACACCGATTGAAACAAAACGATATAACCATCGAATCGAACATCAAAGAACTCAAAAAACAATGCTTTGATTAATGAATTTTTTGCTAACCAAAATGTGTGATGGCGTCGGTTTCGGTACACATTAATTATTCATATATGATTTTGCAACTGTAGCCAATTTTGGGCGTCCACAGGTTCGAAGCGTACTTATAACGTCTCAAAGTCTGTGATCAGTAGACTTGGTCGTAATTCTGCTAAACATGTCTGAAGTCAACATTGAAACCCCGCGATCAGTGCCCAAAGGCAAGATTTTGGTTTACACCCCGGCGATCGGATTTAGCCATGTTCAGTATGCTTATAGAATTGGTGAATGGCTAGTTGCTGACGGATTTGAAGTGGTGAGCTTTCTATTCCTGTTGATAAAATTAACGATTTTGACTTCAGCATGTCCTCCTGCAAAAAGTGATCCCTAATGACAACAACAACTATGACATTCCTAAATGTTTCGCCAAGTCGTTTATCATCGAGGCATCGGGCAAAACCACTCCGACTCTCTGGACAAAACTGTCTGCTGGGGCCAGTAATTTCATAACCAGCGGATTCTATGAAGAAATCAATGCCATCCGTGCTGATATTTCACGAAACTTTGTCCAATCGCTGAATGTCGAGGAAATTAAGCGTGAAAACTATGATATTGCTATACATGAACTCTTGTCAGTTGTGGCCATATCAGCGCTCCAGGAAATCGGAATCAAAAAACATATTTACGCGACAGCGCTACCGGTTAATTCTATAAGTACTCGTAATTTTGGTCTGTCTTCACCGTGCTCATATTTGCCCATCCTGGATGAAATGCTGCCCTGTGCCGATAGCCATGTCCAATATGTTTATAGAATTGGAGAATGGCTAGTTGCTGACGGATTTGAAGTGGTGAGGTTCCCGTTGTTGTTGATAAAATCAACGATTTTGACTTCAGCATGTCCTCCTGCAAAAAGTGGTGCCCAGTGACAACAACAACTATGACATTCCTAAATGTTTCGCCAAATCGTTTATCATCGAAGCATCCGGCAAAACCACTCCGACTCTCTGGACAAAACTGTCTGCTGGGGCCAGTAATTTCATAACCAGCGGATTCTATGAAGAAATCAATGCCATCCGTGCTGATATTTCACGAAACTTTGTCCGATCTTTAAATGTCGAGGAAATTAAAAATGAAAACTACGACATTGTCATTCATGAGCTGTTGTCAGTTGTGGCCATATCGGCGCTCCAGGAAATCGGAATCAAAAAACATATTTACGCGACAGCGCTACCGGTTAATTCTATAAGTACTCGTAATTTTGGTCTGTCTTCACCGTGCTCATATTTACCCATCCTGGATGAAATGCTGCCCTGTGCCGATGATATGGGCTTCTGGGACCGGACACGGAACCTGTATACTAAACTCTACCATGATTGGTACGTCCATCCAAAACACTTGAAAGCCGAAAATGAAATATTCCTTGAAATGGGATTGAATCCGGATGTGGCCCGAAAGAATGCCAGAAAGGCCATCGATTTGAGAGTTTACAATTCGAATATATTGATGGAATATCCGAGACCGACAACCCATCATGTGGTTCATATTGGTGGAAGCATGGCTAAACAGCCACAGGCACTAACGGGGGTTTGTTCGCTTCCCAATTTATAAGTTTAAATTAAAATTGTTTCAGGAAATCGCCGCAGTTTTTGAAAAGCCATCGAATGGAGTCATTTTAATCAGTTTTGGCACTGTTGCTCAATCTAATAACTTTCCAAAAGCCTTCCGCCCATCCGTTTTGGCGACAATGAAGGCACTTACGACCTATGAGTTCATTTTCCGAGTCGGCAAGATTGAGGATCACCCAGAATTTGCCGAACTGCCAAATGTGACCCTGGTGGAATGGATAGATCAAGTGTCCATCCTGGCTCATCCAAAGACCAGGCTGTTTTATACGCATTGTGGATTGAATTCATTGAATGAATCCCTCAGTTTTGGGGTGCCATTGGTGGGAACACCCATCTTTGGCGATCAACACTACAATGCCAGCATTCTTCGCAAAAAGAGGGTCGGCATCAACGTCGATCTCCAGACAATCACCCCGGCAAAGCTGGTTTCTGCCTTCAAAACAGTCCTCGAAAATGCCGAATACGCCAAAGAAGCCCAACAGATTGCTCAGAAAACCAAGAATTTACCGATTCAACCGAAAGAAACATTCCTCCGATGGGTCAACTATATTCAAAAACATGGAGCGGCACAAGATTTTACATTGAAATCTGTCGATATGTCCACTGTGGAAGTTTATAATCTTGATGTGATTTTTACCGCCGTTTTTGTTTTTGTTTTGGCTTTGTTTGTGGGTTGTCTGATCTTTGTCAATGTTTTGAACCTGCTTGCATAATCATGTCAGTTTTTTTTATCCCCAGAACAGGAAACATATTGGATTCGTTAATGCAAAACTTTACAAAAAATGAAAGAAGGTTCATCAAATCTCTAAATTTAACAGACCAGATTTTAACATTTTCGAAAATTTGTTATTTGTAGTTTGTGACAGCCAGCAATCAATCAATCAACTGTGCATTCTCAAGTTTGCTTGGTTCCCATCATTGTTAGTGCTAAGCATCCCGGAAGATACTTATTCAATCCATTCATGACAAGGTGTTAGATTAATGAGTTGCGGATGTTTCATGCCATTCTTTCGGGCCACATCCGGATTCAATCCCATTTCAAGGAATATTTCATTTTCGGCTTTCACGTGTTTTGGATGGACGTACCAGTCATGGTAGAGTTTAGTATACAGGTTCCGAGCCCGGTCCCAGAAGCCCATATCATCGGCACAGGGCAGCATTTCATCCAGGATGGGCAAATATGAGCACGGTGAAGACAGACCAAAATTACGAGTACTTATAGAATTAACCGGTAGCGCTGTCGCGTAAATATGTTTTTTGATTCCGATTTCCTGGAGCGCTGATATGGCCACAACTGACAAGAGTTCATGTATAGCAATATCATAGTTTTCACGCTTAATTTCCTCGACATTCAGCGATTGGACAAAGTTTCGTGAAATATCAGCACGGATGGCATTGATTTCTTCATAGAATCCGCTGGTTATGAAATTACTGGCCCCAGCAGACAGTTTTGTCCAGAGAGTCGGAGTGGTTTTGCCCGATGCCTCGATGATAAACGACTTGGCGAAACATTTAGGAATGTCATAGTTGTTGTTGTCATTAGGGATCACTTTTTGCAGGAGGACATGCTGAAGTCAAAATCGTTAATTTTATCAACAGGAATAGAAAGCTCACCACTTCAAATCCGTCAGCAACTAGCCATTCACCAATTCTATAAGCATACTGAACATGGCTAAATCCGATCGCCGGGGTGTAAACCAAAATCTTGCCTTTGGGCACTGATCGCGGGGTTTCAATGTTGACTTCAGACATGTTTAGCAGAATTACGACCAAGTCTACTGATCACAGACTTTGAGACGTTATAAGTACGCTTCGAACCTGTGGACGCCCAAAATTGGCTACAGTTGCAAAATCATATATGAATAATTAATGTGTACCGAAACCGACGCCATCACACATTTTGGTTAGCAAAAAATTCATTAATCAAAGCATTGTTTTTTGAGTTCTTTGATGTTCGATTCGATGGTTATATCGTTTTGTTTCAATCGGTGTTGCATTTTTCACCACCCATTTCTGCATTGTCAACGTTGAAAAAAGTAATATAGTCCACATTCGCTTGTTTCATGAATGTCATAATATAGTATGCATGACGGAGATCACGTGGTACGGTTTTACTACAAATCAGGGACTCTGACTGGCATGACGGGCGTCCAAACTCTGCAGAATCACTTTTTAATGTGATGGGCACGGGCTGATGTGATAGAGGTCGAACAATCGACACTAGCTATTTGAAGAAGCTGCACACATCAAAATGAAAGTTGGGTAGCAAAACTGTGTTCCAAAAAAATTTTACACAAAAAATGAAAGAAGGTTCATCAAATCTCTAAATTTAACAGACCAGATTTTAACATTTTCGAAAATTTGTTATTTGTAGTTTGTGACAGCCAGCAATCAATCAATCAACTGTGCATTCTCAAGTTTGCTTGGTTCCCATCATTGTTAGTGCTAAGCATCCCGGAAGATACTTATTCAATCCATTCATGACAAGGTGTTAGATTAATGAGTTGCGGATGTTTCATGCCAATAGCCTCTCTGCGATTCCGCTCAGTGAAGATCACCCTCAAGGCTCCTTATAAACACCGACTCCCAACAATCATCGCCGCACCTTGCCAGGGCATCCCTCCGAAAACCTCTGCCCCCGCATGGCCGCGGCGAACAACAATCACACTTGCCGCTACTTGTCGCGCACTCCGAGTGATATACCCTCCGGTCGATATTGGGGGTATCCCTCCAATATCGGATGCTTATTTCCTGCTCCGCCTACCTAGCTAAACTTCCTTTTGAGTTAGCTCAATCCAAGTCTCAGATATTCCCTTCATTTTACACTTTCTGCAGTGCACCGAATAGCCGATCATCAATCGCTGAATTCATCATGGAGGTAGGTTATATTAATCCTTATTTGCCATTGGGACAAATAGTCATACACTTTTTTCAGAGCGTTCGTAAAAACTTGCCAGCGTTGGAAAAGTCTAAGGATCTCGCAAAACCCCTTCCACTTGCGGATTTGTCGATTGATCTCGCGCTCAGTGACAGTGAGGATGAAGATGAAGCGCTTCTCCTGGAACAATTGAAGGAAAAGGAGAATGTGCCGGCCGCAAAACAGCCTTCGAAGACCACGGACAGTGACAGCGACGCTGAGAATGACCTCATGGAAGCCCTGGCTAACCTGAAGCCCCAAATCCAGCCAAAACCCCAGAAGCAGCCAAAGGCTCGAAACACGCTGCAACCCCAAAACCCGCCGAAACCCCAAGATCCGCCAAAAGCCCAGAACCCGCTGAAACCCCAAAACCCGCCAGAGGCCCAGAACCTGCCGAAGCCCCAGAAGACTTCCAACAAGGCCGCAGCCCCGTCAACCGTCGCCATGTCAAAATATCACGCTCGAAAAAACGAGCTAAAATTCTATGAGCAGATGGCTGCGATGGCCGTGCCGGTGGTTCCCGTCAAGCCGCTCCCGAAACCGCGCCGTTCCGAACCTGCCAGCAACCCGCGATTTGCCGAAATGGAAGCCAAAAAGGAACGTGAGCTTGTGAAACGGAACGATGCCATCGCCCGAAAACAGGCAAAAGAACAGGCCGCTGATGCTGTTCACAGAAGCGCAAGGGATCCGATGACTGTCCAATCGCTCAAAAGGCGCCAAAAATTGACTCCACGGCTTCGCACTCTTCACCTTCATCCTCGGCAGATGAGAAACCATTGGCTGAACCAACCAAGCCAAAAAGAATCCGTGATGCATGCGGAGTATGCAACAAAAGAGGTGATAAAACGTGCATTGTTACATGCGCGTATTCAGACGATTGCCACCGATGGGCCCACTGGGACTGCATCACCGCCGACGAGTTTTGGCGGTGCAAGCCTTGTGTAAATGAGTCGAAGCCGAAGCGCCCACGAAAGCCGAAAGTTTAAACTTTGTATCGAAATTTTGTGTTGCTTGTACTTTTTTATTGCTTATCAGTAATAATAATAAAAAAAACTTGTCATAATTTGTACATTGCACCTAGACACGAAAAAACAAAGAACGAAATCTTCCACGAAACCCTGATGTGGCACAAAAAAGCTAAAAAGGCTACCGACTTGCGTGCTTACAACTCGAATGTTTTGCTCATGTCAGAAAACCAAGGATCAGCCGATCCAACCGAAAGAAACATTCTTGCGATGCGTCAATTACATTCACACCCCCAGGGCTTTTAAATACTTTACTTAAAAATCTGCTATTATGCCTTAAATTCAATTTCACAATTTTTTTAATCGCTGAAATGGGTTATTATGATGCAAGTGATACACAACAGTGTTCGTTCTGTGATTTAAAACTCTTGAACGTAATCGTAATTTTTTTTATGTTTTACAAATGGTTTCCCTTAATGGTTGAACCCACATATAAGTTACTTTACAGGCACTTTTACTAATACGAATTCCGTGTACATCACATAAACGAAAAAAAACTATTTACTAACAATGGACTCTCATCAGACAAATCACAAAAAATGAATGAAGGTCTTTGTCGCTAGACTGAGTTGATGAGATAAGTATGTTTCATGCCAATAGCCTCTGTTTACGACTCCGCTCTGCGACCACCCTTGAGGCTGATCCCCATCAACAATCGTCGCACCTTGCCAGGGCATCCCTCCGAAAACCTCAGCCCACGCATGGTCGCGGCGAGCGAACAACAAACACCATTGGCGCTGTTTTCGCGCAACTCCGAGCTGATGTACCCTCCGGTCTGAGTGAGCTTAACCTAAGTCTCAGACATTCAATTCATTCTACACTTTCTGCAGTGCACTGAATAGCCGATCATCAATCGCTGAATTCATCATGGAGGTAGGTTATATTAATCCTTATTTGCCATTGGGACAAATAGTCATACATAATTTTCAGAGCGTTCCGTATGTGTCCGACCCCGAGTGGGATAATTCCGAGTCCGAGGAAATGGAGCCCGAACCACGGCGCTATGTCCCGCAACAAAACCTGCCAGCGTTCAAGAAGCTCAAGGTATCTCCGAAATCCCCTCCAACTGCGTATTCTTTCGACAACGTTATCCTCAGCCCCGATAGTTCCGACAGTGAGGACGACGATGAAGCGCTTCTCCTTAAAGCATTGGAGGAAAAGGAGAATGCGCCGGCCGCAAAACAGCCTTCGGAGAAAGCTGAAGCTCCAAAAGATAGTGACAGCGACGTGGATGATCTTTTGAAAGCCGCCCTGGCTAACAACCTGAAGCCCCAAAACCCGCCAAAGGCCCGGAAGCGGCCAAAAGCTCAGAAGCAGCCAAAAGCCCAGAACCTGCCGAAGCCCCAGAAGACTTCCAACAAGGCCGCAGCCCCGTCAACCGTCGCCACGTCAAAATATCACGCTCGAAAAAACGAGCTAAAATTCTATGAGCAGATGGCTGCGATGGCCGTGCCGGTGGTTCCCGTCAAGCCGCTTCCGAAACCGCGCCGTTCCGAACCTGCCAGCAACCGGCGACGTGCCGAAATGGAAGCCAAAAAGGAGCGTAAGCTCGAAAAACGGAACAATGCCATCGCCAGAAAACAGGCGAAAGAACAGGCTGCCGCTGCCGCTGCACAGAAGCGCAAGGCTGCCGATGACTGTCCGATCGCTAAAAAGACAGCAAAGACAGGTATGTCGTGGCATCACCTTTTTCCCTTACAAGTGTTCTTATAAATTGTTTTTCCAGAATCGTCACCATCAACCTCTGAGATGCCAAACACGGATGTGGCTGAGATGCTGAATGAGGATGTGGCTGAGATGCCTAATAGGGATGTGGATCCTGCTGGTTATCAACGTTGGCTTATAGCTAAGCTTATGTCGACACAAACAACCTCTGACACCTTTAGCTTCTTTGCTGCACTTCCATACTTGGAAAATTTTGTTGCTGTCCAAGGCCCATTGCGACCTGGCGAATTCATTTGGCGTTACAGCCCAAAATGGTTGCGTCGTGAGGAGATTAAGTCTTCTCCGGCGCCATCGACAAGCGCCGAATAGCTCTCACCTCAATTCTACATTTTACATAATTCCATACGTGTTTGTATACTACGCCTAAAGAACCCATATTTCACCCCACATTTTTTGAAATTCTAAACTTTGTATCAAATTTTTCTAAGAGATTTACCTTTGTATTGCTCATATAAATTGCTTTGAAAATGACGTTTCCGACAAACCGTGTTGATTTTACAAACATTTATACAAATTATCAGTTACAAACCCCGGTAAATCAGTCAGTACTCCTTATCAGTAAGGTATGAAGAAACAGTTGTTATTAGCCCCAGAACCCTGTCCGTTGTAAACATTAGTTTTTACGCAACATTTCCAAACGAGCCTGAAGATCAGCATCGGCATCACTTACGGCGGCTTCTGCGGCCACGGGCTGTTGTTTTTTGGCGCCTGACGCGAGGGCGTTATCAGCACTGGGCAAACCGGACAGTTCTTCCGACATTTGGATGCCGAGTTCATCGAGAACCTGGGCAACAACCTGTTCCGTCTCTTCCTCGTCGTCGGCATCACCCATGGCATCGTCGATGGCGTCGCCCATCATCTCCTCCTTCATGTCCATGATTTCGGTCTGCTTCTCGAATTCCATCATGATCTTCTGGATTTGGGGAAGGTTCAACTGCTTATTCATCGATTGCATTGCACGAGTCACACCCTTCATCGCCTGAAATATTACAAAATTATTATTTGCAGAAACGGAATTGAAAGATAAAACATACCTGTGCCATCGCATCTTGACTCTTCAAAGTTTGAACTTTAAGGGAAACAGCTTGAATGTTCGCTCGCATGTTGATGAATTTCTTGACGTATTGCCGAGTTCGGACGAGATCCTTGGCCATGACGCGGACAGAGTTCTAAAAACTGACTATATAAACTGTCTGCAAAACAACAAGGTGCTCACCATTTGTCCCATTTTAGCCATCTTCTTAATATCGGCAATAATCTTGGATTCCTGTGCTTCAAGGCGTTGTCGTTCACGATCCAACTCACGCATCGCTTTGTTTAACGCTCGTTGATTCTGACGTAACAGCTCCTGAGGCGTTTTCCGCCGACCAAAGATGGCTTCCATAAAGCTCATTTTGGAGATGGGTGAGGGATCTGGGCTGGAATCGAACAATGGTAAACGAGAATGGAACAAACAACCGGGGAAGGTAGTAAAAACAAAACGGAATGTGAAACGATAGTTGACTGATTTTATAAAAACGGAGAAAATGACATCATTTCAAAACGAAATAACGTCTTTATACGAAGCAAAGGTGGGTTATATGCCATGGGGGAGGGTATGAGTCATAGTCGGTGAAGTGGGGGTACCGCCAGCGGCTCTGTTTTGACGAAAGAAGTTTGTGCTTTATTGGATGCATCATGCTCGGACGAGACATAACAAGCGTGTTGAGACAGACCGCGGAAAAACCAACCGCACCAAAAATGCGACATGAAATTTTACGTCGTTTTTTGTTTCCTTCATTTGAAGCCGCATCGTATACGTAAACTTTTTTCTATTCTAAAAACAACTTTAAGGTTCACAAAATGTTAAAACAGATTTTTTATTATTTATTGATTTATTAAATAATTAGCTTTCAATATGACTCAAAAAAGTCGCACAGTTTCGCGGACGAGCAATTGCGAAAGCACGTTGCACGCACTAAAACAACACGCGCGTTGAAATTTGTTCACTTTTCAACGCCGCTTCAACCGTTTCAAAACAGTATCAACCATGTCCGACGCTGAACCATGTTCATCTGTATCCTTCCGACGCCCTGCCAAGAAGACTAAGGTGGTTCGAAAAGTTGTTACCAAGTCAGAGAGCTCTTCTGCTAGCGATGATAGCCTACCGGACGTTTCTTCAATCAAAACGAATCAGAAACGGAATAAAAACAGGCTAATTCAATCGGTAAGTTGTTTTTTTTACCTTTGTTCAGAACATTATAAGCAATAAAACGTTCCAGACAAAGAAAACTGCCTCCGAAAAGCGTAACTCCTCTTCCAGCGAGTCTTCCGACGAAGAAGCAGTTCCAGCCAAGAAGAAGTTCGACATCGACGTGAAATACGCTTCTGCTGGTCTCGAAAAAGCTGGACCAAGCGATATGGGAGCCACAGCACGAACCGAACACGACACCGATTATAACCAAGATGCCCAAGCTCAGTTTGAACGTGTCCAGAAAATGTTGACCGACAAAGAGAAGGAAGCCGCTGCTGGCAGTTCGAAGCCCGGTGAAAAGCTGTACCAAGGCCAAGCAATGTATGGCGCATCCCTGCAGAAAGACAACGCTCGTGGCAATGCCAAATCTGGGCTGAATCGTCTTGGACCCATCCGTGCTACACAATATATGCGAGCCTCCGTGCGATGGGATTATGCTCCGGATATTTGCAAGGATTACAAGGAGACCGGGTTTTGTACTTTTGGAGGTGAGTTTTATATATTTTTCTTTATTCTGGGTTACTTAAAATGTGTTTTAGATTCCTGTAAGTTCATGCACGACCGTGGCGACTATAAACACGGCTGGGAACTGGAACGCGACTGGGAGCAAGGCAAGTTGAATGAAGCCAAAGACGATGAATACCTTATCAGTGACGAGGAAGACGGCGATAGTGAGGATGAATTCCCCTTCGCGTGCTACATCTGTCGGACGGATTTCGTTTCGCCGGTGGTTACACGATGTAATCACTATTTCTGTGAGAAATGTGCATTGACAAAATGTAAAGTTCGATGTGCTGTTTGTAATGAAAAGACTGGAGGGTCCTTCAATATGGCTAAAGGTAGACTTTTTTTTGACATTGGATCGTTCGTAAACATAGGATTTTCAGCCCTCATGAAAAAGCTCAAAGAACGCGCCGAACGCAAAGAAGCAAAGCCCAACTCTGACGACGAAGAAGCCGCTCCAGATGCCGACGAAGACGACGATCTCCCACCCGAGGCTGTCATGGAAGACGCCCAAGAACCTGCCGATGAGGACAACGTTCCCGATGTTAACGATTCTGTAGATGATCAAAGTGGTGAAGATGAGTCTGAATCCGCTGAAGATTAATTTAATGATTGCATTAATAAATTTGTAACATCTCTGATTTGCATATTTTTTTGTTTTTCATTGCCTTGGCCCTCAAACAGTGCCCCCATTTCTCCCCTTTCACCAGCCATGGACACGGAGGACGCAGCCATCGGTGCCATCAATGCCCTCGTCGATGCAGCGCTTGAATCCGCCGAGGCAGCACTCCTGAATCTCGATACCGATGCAGATGCCGTTCAATGTGGTGGTAAATTCTCGGTCCGCCCTCCAAAGCGTCAACTCGCCCTGGAACGAAGCATTTATGACCCGGTCCGACCGGTGACCTTCACCGAGGGCAGTAGCAGTGGCTCCTGTCCATCGATCCCTGCGGCTTCAACGCCCCGGAGATCCCCCGTGAATCGACATCGTTCTCCCCTTCACCCGCGCTCCCCAGCATCGGCACGGCCCGGGTCGCCCATCGATGTTTTCCGATTTCCGCTCCGTGGCGAAGATGCTCGCCTCAATGCACGTGATGGGGTATACACATCGATGGATGACAAGTCGCTCTTGATCGTCCGGAATTTACAGGATGGCACGAGCGTTGACACGGAGGAAGTCAAGCGTCTTCGAAGCTACTACAATCGACTGAAGTCGGCTAAACAATGCCAAAGGTGCTGCAAAATGATAAAGTAAGTTCACATCTATCTGTGGAAAGCTTATCAATGGCATTTCCCAGGGGCCAAAACCAAGCCAGCACACCCTCATCCGCTTCGACCTCCGTCCAATCACCCATCGACAGCTTCACCGTCAACACGGAGCCCGCAGCATCGACAGTTTCATCGTCCACATCCTCGGTCACGGGCACTACCTTCTCATCAACCCCATCAGTGACCCCCGTATCCGCGCCCACCGAATACACGACATCTCGCTTGACAAGCTCTGTCGTTACGAAACCGTCGCCAACTGGGCCGAGTAGCCGTTCATCCGGGATGATCAGTTCCTCCGCGTCCGGTCTATCCGTCGATTTCACGACTATGGTCAAAGATCCGAAATCAGGCCAGACCCATCCGCTCCATTTCGTCGCCAAATGCCCTCAAGGCCAACCGGCACGTGTCTTCATCAATGGAAAAGCCTTTGGACCTTGTTCTGACTAATTTTTACCAAATTTACTCCCTTTTTTGATTCGAACTTTAACAGTGATAAAATTATTTGAACCTCTTACGTCTCTTGAGAATGAAAGATAATTTATTAGACTTAAAAGTGTTATCAAAACTTAACAAAACACAAAATCAACAACGAAATAACTCAAAATCATTTGCCAGAAGCATAGCTAGCGTGCAACACATTCAACGCGTTCGTAGCGGCATCCACAGCCTTTCCGAAACGTTCCAGATCAGTGGAGCTCTTCAAATCGATGCCACGGGCATTGACCAGCAGCTCAACCTGGTCTGCATGAGTCTTCAGCGTCGTAACAACCTTCTTGAAGGCAATGCTTTGAACGGGGTTCTTGTAAGCCTTAACGAAGCTCCGAAGCTGCTGTCCGATGGGCGCATACACATCAGCGAAGCCAATACTGTGCCGAAGGGCGTGGGCAGCTTCAACGAGAAGTTCGCGAATCTCTTCGGCGAGACGATCACGATACCACGATTCTTCCAAGGCGTCAGAGTTGAACTTGATGAGCTCACGGATTTGATAATGCTTGTTTCCGCCCGTCTTTGACCGTTTGCCCTTGTTGCTGTCGATGCGTTGGAGGTCATTCAATAGCTCTGCGGCATAGGCAAGCGTCGGAATATAGACATTGCAGTTGATCTGGAGCTGGAGCAACATTCGAACGCAGTGGGCTTTCAGAGGGACATAGCGATGGGCGTTGAAGGCTTTCATCGTGCCGGCAATGATCTGGATTAACGGATGGACGAGATCCTTGAGCCAACGGGACCCTTCCTGGACCAACGTGCCCGGCTTGGAAAGCGTCGATAACACTGCCGTCCAAAGATACAAACACGCGACAAACTGCCAGTTGTAGATGGTTTTGATGAGATCCTTGCGTTTGGCAATCGTGGCATTACGCAGATGGATCGCGCATTGACGGATGTAGACGAAGGCGTATTGATAGGCCACAGCGGGATCGATGAAAGTCAGCGTTGCGAAAGAGCGTTGCATAAAAGTGATCAGTGGAATCGCGCCTTCAGACATGCCACGCGTATTGGCAACATAGGCGACGTAGCAGGACTTGTAGATCGTGGAGAAGAGACGACCATCGAAACGAATCAGCTTACAGAGAGCAATGAAAGCGAGGCATCGGCAATCTTGGGTCTTCCGAGACCAAACACGAACGAGGCTTTTGATCAAATTCCGGGAAATACGCTCGAAGTGGACGTAGAGGCCAATGTTGTCGACGATGGCACGCAGGGTGCAATGCATGATTTCCTTGGAGGCGGCTTCGACGAGGAACTGTAACATAGGGGTTAACGGCATTCAACGAAGCAAAAGTGGCTTACCAAATTCAAACAATGCAAAAACTGTTTGATAATCGTTGAAAATTCTCGCCAATTCTTGTATTTCGGCGGCGCTTTACGCTCGGGTTTGTCTTTTTTCGTCGGATCGAAGCGAGGGGTCTCTTCAGGCTCTTCTTTCTTGACTTCGGGGAGGGGATCAAGGAGGGTCAAGATGACAGGGGCAACGTAGGCATAGCACATGCGAACGACATTGTCAAAGACTGAAAATAACGATTGTCAGGGCTGTTTATCAAAATGTGGGACAAACCTTTGTTCTCATTGATGACGTATTTCGAAGCCGGTGCCGTATCGGCGACCCGCATAACGCAGGCACAGAACGCTTTCACGGCAAATTTGACTTGTTGCGTCAGTACTTTCTTCGATGTTTTCGGATCTGTGAACGCTTTCACGGCATCTTCGACCATTTCGAGAGTGACTTCGATGCGACCGTCGCCAGTGGGTTCTTCTTCGTCTTCTGATTCTGAAACATAACGTTGTAAAACGCCGGTGTCATTCAAAGTGTTATTCTAACCTCCTTTAAATTCGAGCAAATCCTTTTCCTCTGTCTCGACGTACTTCTTAAACTCGGGATCAGCATCGAGCAGACGCTTCAGCTCTTCCTTGTAGTTTTCATCTACTTCGCCGTCATCTTCTTCGTCCTCCCCGGATTCCTCATCTTCAAGATCTCCTTCGCCATCGAGTTTCTGTTCCTCACTCTCGGCATCGGAATCGTCACGGAAGAGGTCTTCCTCGTTGAATTCATCGTCCTCGGCATCGTCGTCACCGTCTTCGGCGGCATCATCATCCTCATCGCTGTCAATCTCTTCGAGAATCTTCTGAGCCTTGGCTTTGGCAGCTTCGTTTACCTTTTTCTTTGGAGTAGTTTTCTTTGACTTCTGCTCGTGCTCCTCGCTTTCCTTCAATAGCTCAACAGCTTCCACGGCCATATCGTCTTCGGCCCAGTCATCGTCCTCGGAAACTTCTTCATATTCCGGTTTAAAGTCAGCGTCATCTTCGCTGCTTTCGTCTTCCAGCTGTTCGACAGGAGCTTTTTTGGTTTTGCGTGTATTCCTGGATTCACGTGCCTGAAAGAAACCGATATATTACGAAATTACAGTTCAAAAAGCTTACTGCTCGTTGTTTCGCCAAATACTCCTTCTCGTCTTCATCAATAAAGTCGTCCTCATTGTTAAAATCGTCCTGGAACTTTGAAATCATTTCATGTTCAGCGGCTTCATCGCCTAATTCCATCAATTCCTGGTTGATTTCATCTTCGCTCAAATGATACTGATCTTCTTCATGGTCTTCGGCACTGGGATCGAAGTCAGTATCCGATTCTGACTCTGACGCGGATTCGAGAAATTTAGCAACTTTAGGATGCGGGGTTGATGGCGCCGTCGCTGACTTTTTCGGTAGTTTCGGGGTGCCTTTTGGTGACTTTACAACAACCTTCTTCTTTGGTGTTTTGGGGGTTGCAGTCCGCTTCACTTGTGCCGATTGTGGTAGCTTTTTGGATGTCAGTGGCTTGGCAGGGGTCGAATTGGCGGAACGGGACTTCTTGGCCATGGTTACCTAAAATTTTTATTTACATCACAATCATATATTAGTTAAATCAATTGTACAACGCGAAAAGCCACGAGAAAAGATTTAATAGCGACGGGAAGGTTTTTTGGGATTAGAAAAGTACGAATCGGGGGGTCGGAATTCGTCGTCACGATAATCACGCTCATTTTGGAGCCATTTCAAATCGCGTGCTTTGGCCTTGTCCCATTCGAGGTCAGCTTCACGCTTTTTCTGCTCGTTTATTCGACGTTGTTCTTCAACAGGAAGTTCATCGGGCAATGGGATGGCATTGACGTCGAGATTGGCGCCGGGATGGACCTCGGGTTCGTCTTCGTCGGAACTTGGCTCAATGGGATCCAATCCTTCCATTTCACGAAGCATATTGATGGAAGCCAGTTCCTCGCGCTTCTTGGCTTTCCTTTCAGCTTTCTTCTTCATTCGTAGGGCCACTGTTTGACGGCTCGTTTCCTCGAGTTCGCGGATCTTCTCAATACGAGCGTCGGCTTGCTTCGGGAGATGGTAGAATCCGGCACCAAGCTGTCGACCAGCATCTTCTGAAGGGTCGTAATAGACAGCATCTTCACGTTCAGCAGGAGGTTCGTAGTTGTCGTAGCCGTTGGCGCCGCTGGAAACCGGCCACTGTGACGATGGCCCAGGTCGCGGCGAAATCGATCTCCGTCGAACCGGCGAACGTGATCGGGATCGACTACGTCTCGAAAAGTCAACCAAATACTCTGCTTCCGTGCCATCATCGTAGCAAGGTCGATCACCCTTCTTCAGCTTATCATACGCCGCTGCTTTTGCGGCCATTCTTCGCTGCCGTTCACGTTCCTTTTCATCCAGCTCCATAGCGGCTTCAGCATCGCGGATCCGTTGTTTTCGAGCTTCCTCAGCGGCAGCCTGCTTTGCTTTCTCTTCTTTCGTAACACCGAAAAGGTTCTTCTTGGTTTTCCTGACGGTCGTGTCGGAGAAACTTGTAGAACCCTGTTTTTCGGCTTTGGCGGAGTCGGCAATAACACGATACTTTAAATCCATATATCCACCGATGTGTGGCGTGTTGTAGATTTTCACGGGCGGGGCACTTGCGGAAGGTGGTAATTCATCGTCGGACATGGTGAGAAGCCTGGAAAGAAGGAAAATAAGCTTGAAAACCATCGAAAATGGAATGAAACCGGGAAATCGCAACTTCGTTGAAACAAAACGCACAAAAGACGTTGGTTACACTTTGCCAAGGAAAAAGTCAATTTACAATTTTCCGGAAGTTGGATATTTGGAGGCTCGCTTGCGGCGCTCTAATCCGTCAATTTCGTCCCTAATGTCTCTTCTGCAGCGTCTTCAAGCAGCTAAAAATAAACTTACCAAGGTTGACACTGTGTGAGTACCTTTATTATCCTTTTTGAAAAGTTATATTCACTTCTTTGCAGCGTTACGAAACCTGACGGATTGGTTGTCGTCGAAACTCGGGACAAAAACGGCGAGTTCACTCGAACCGACAGCGCCGAAAGCAGTGATACACCCTCCGAGGATGGCAATATCAATCCGGAAGGCAATCCAATATCCAACAGAAGACGAAAAAAGGTTGAACGCCTCCGACGTTGCGGATTCGTCATTGACTTGAAACCTGATTTGCAGGTCGCTCCCGTAACAAATGGCGTTTTTGTAAGGTTCGTGCCGCTTTAGGGAGTGAGTTATATATAATAAGTATGTATTACAGTTCCCAAGACGTAGCCCAAGATTTCAAACTGTTAACGGAACACGGAATCACGCATATTTTAAATTGCGCAACGGGGATTCGCAACATTTTCCCAAACAAATTCACCTATTACAATGTTGAGCTGCTTGATGAGCCGTCGGCAAATATACGAATGCACTTCCGGGCGACTAACGAGTTTATATCAAATGCCGTGAAGGGTGGTGGAAAGGTTCGTTCTGTTTGAGTCTGTTTTGTAACATTTTGATAAGCTTTCAGGTGCTAATCCACTGCAATGCCGGAATATCCCGTTCATGTACTTTGGCGATCGCCTATGTGATGTGGTCCGAGCACAAAAGTTACTTTGATGCGTTTAAGCAGGTTAAGGATAATCGAAGTGGTATGTCAACTGACATAAAGACAAAATTTATCAGCCACTTTTCAGTATGCCGCCCAAATGACGGTTTCATGCGACAACTACGCGAATACGAATCGGATTTGTTTCGATCATGCAAAATAACGTAAATTCTTCGAATTGTGTGCCATAAATTGCCCCCAGCCACCAGTCCCAGAATGCTTGTCTCTCCCAGATATCTCTAATCGGTGCTTTTTGTCAGTTTGCCAAAGATGTTACAAATTTTACAGAGTTTAATAAATCAGATTAACTTTTTTCATTAAACTTGGATGTTGACTGTGTATCGGATACACAATTTACTTTAAAGTTTTTTCTAACCACCAAAGACAAGCACATTTCACAGATTTATGACGACTTTGACCGTGCGCAATGTCCACTGTGAAACGACAGCTGAGTTTGTGAACTCTTTTTCGGCGACAGTGTTCAACAGTTCCTATCACAAATACATTCGATTGCCGGTCGTTCGTATCTTTGGGATCACACAGGATGGTTCGATCTTTCCTTCGATCTAGTGAGTTTACAATTGTTTGTTTTTAGATGAAAAGTGCCTGATTCACCTGCACGGCGCCCTGCCATACCTCCTATTACGAACGCGGACCCCCTTTGATGATACTGTAAAAACACATGTGGGCCGAATCGTCGTCAAATGCGCTCGTCTTCTCAAACATCAACTTCGGCAAGGACAACCACTACTCCATGAAGTTGTGCCTATCAAAGCGACAGACTTTTATGGATTCTATCCCGAGAAGGACCACTTTGTCAAGGTTGTCTTCTATGATGCCAGACTCGCGCATCGCATCGGAATGGTCCTTCAAAAAGAGAGTCCGAAAAGCCGGCTGCTTCAACCGTATCTCACGCATGTTCCCTACTTGCTACAGGTCTTCATTGACGCCAATCTCGCGGGAATGGGGCTGATTCACTTTCAAAATGTCAAATATCGACGGCACAGTGCGGTTATCACGGCAGCAGCGGGTGGCAAAGATGTTGTTTACAGCGGGGTTGGACCTGCGTCGAACATGGCGGTGGAGGCAGATGTCTGGGTGCATGATATTGTGAGAAATAGCTCTCAGAGCACGCAAAGTAGGCTTTTCAAGATCCAATTTAACGATGCAGAGCCATCTTTCAGCCGACTATCAATGCTCTGGGCTCGAATTCATCTGGCGCGAAGAGGAGCTCCGCCGAAACCAACTTCGAACCCAGTTGGAACGTCCAACCCGACTTGAATGGGGCGTTCCAAGAGCTCCTACAACCACAGAAACCAAGCATCTCGACAGCCTGAAGCGAATCTTGAACAAAGCTCGCACCGGAAATGCCAACATGTCCCAACTACCAGTCACACCATCGAGGTTATCCGCCTTTGCGACACAGGCTATCATCAAGAATGCGGAACCCACTGAAGTCATGGCCTATGTCGACAACCAACAAAACCAAAACGAAATCGACCAAGAAGTTCGCCAAGATCCCGATGAACACGACCACGAATACGAGTCAACCCAACAACTTGAAATGACACAAATCATCCAAATCGATGACGACGAAGAGCCACCATTGATCGACCTTTGTGATTCTCCGGATATCGAAGACCTGTGCGACGATGGCCGACTAACACATGTCGAAGCGGACTATCCGCCCGTCCTTTTGGACCCTAAGGTAAGTCAAACAGCTAAAATCAGTAACTTTACGACACTCATAAGTAAGTCACAATCAAAGTTATAACAAAAAAGGGTAGTTAAAAAGGCACTGGCAATCTGCGTTGTGCTTGCAACTTGGCAAACTGTTTAGCCATAGAGGGGCCAAGATGGGGGCGCACGATCGAGCGGTAATAAGATCCTTGATAAGATTGATCAACGGGTGGGGGCGGTGGAGCAAAGAATGACTGGCACGTGTTTGTCGAGAAGAAAGACGACGTAGAAGATTGCGACGCGACCGTTATATTGGAGGAGGATTCTGTCACGGGGTTGGCGTCGGAGATACTTGATCGAGGTACCCAGGTGTTGCCTGTCTTTTTGACGTAGTTTTTCGGGATTACGCCAATTGGGGGTATACCTGAAGCCATGATTGCAAAGATGCCGAAAACCAAGAAGTTCAAACCGACCTTTGTACTCCCTATCAGCTTGAATCGGAAACCTTGTCCTTTTCGGTTCGGCAGCAGCCCTCGGCGGTCCAATCGGCGTCGGCAGCTTCAACCTACTCAACGTTGGCTGCGGGAGATCCAGCTGCTGGATTCGCTTCGGCAATTTAATCTCTTCGCCTTTCATCGCCAACGCTTCCTCAATCGGCATTTCATCCTTGAGAACCTTCTCAGCCCGACTCCGAAACTCATCATCGCCGTCTAATTCGGCTCTCCGCAATCTCTCAACGGTATCCTGCCACTCAGCAAGGGTCGCTGACAGGATCTCCCGACGCTTGGGATCAGCTTCGACGGACAAGGCGGCCGTAAAACTCTCGATTTGAACTTCGGCATTACGCATTTTTCGAAGCAATTTCCGGCGAATACGTTGGTGTACAGTCGAGAAGACGTCGAGTCCTTTCACGCGTTTCTGTGCGCCCCGAGTATTTGCAGCGGATTCAGCGTTTTCACGGATCTAGAAGTTGTAAAATCGGTCATAAAAAAGATTTGAATGAATAGGTTGATGTTTTTAAGTAGAAAACAGTCATGTAAACGGAAAACGACTGTACTTCAGAAAACTATCAATGGCATTTTTTTGTGAATTACGCAAATTTGTAGAAAAATTTGCGTTTACGTAGTTTTGTGTCAATAGAAGCCTGGGAAAAGGGCATTGTGTAAAAATAGGTGCGAAAGTACTTTGAACTTTGCTCAAAACTTACCACTTCTTCGACAAGCTTCTTTTCAAAGTCACATTCCTTGATGACACGGGCTTTCTCCTTTTCGACATCGGATAGCTTCATCATTGCATGCGTTATGTCTATCTCAAAGTCAGCCTCAATCAACTCTATGGCCTCCTCGTGCTTGCGAATCAGCTCCCGTAGCTTGTTGACCTCCTTCTCGGCATCGACTGTTTTCTTCTGAAGTGTCGCAAATCGAGCCTTTGTGCTGAGCAATGGCACGGGGCCGGCTTCTTTGAGGATAGCATAGTAGCGGTCGATTTCTTTGTCAATCTTGACGTATTCTTCGTTCAGCTTCGCTATGTCTTTCTGTTGGCCTTGCAAGATAGCAGCGGCTTGATCTTTTCGCTGGCGCTGGGCGTTGAGAAACCATTTGGCATCATTGTTCATGTTCATGGCCTCATTGGCATGGAATCGGGCTAGCTTGCGGGAAACGTCGATTTGTCGCGCAGACATGTTACTGTAATGGGAAACACAGCTAATAGGAGCGCTATGCGAATAAAAGCACTCACTTGTTATTGGCCGAAACATAGGTAAGCTCAAATTTTACTTTCGCAAACGCATCTCGAAGTCGTGTCGCAAAGCGGGACAGATTTAAGTCTTCGAAGAACTCATTTGTCGCGCTGAATTCATTCTGATCGAAAGGGACACCGAGCAGTTTCCACAGAGATACGACGTCTGCCTGGAGGGGACATAGTTTTGGCCCAAGGTCGGGACGAGGGAGATCAGCCGTCTTCGTGCTGGAGGAGACGACATCTGGGCCTGGAATCCAACAATTTTGAGGAGAAATCTATTTTAAAACATGTAAAAACACACCAGTCCGGCGCACCAATCCCGATGGAGTACTATCATTGTCCAAAGAACATTTTGGAATAGATGCATTCGCCACAGAGTACGCAATTTCGATCCCCTTGAAATACGGGTTGAATTGACGCTTGATGGAGACAGATCGCTGGTATTGCGGCAGTGTCATCAGTTTATTCAGCACTCGGACGACTTGGACCATAAGCCCGTGAGCTTCAAAAGCATTGATAACGACATTGATGGCACATGTCTTCAGGAGAGTCTGAAAACCGAAACTAAAACCACTTTTTATATATAAAATTTGAACAAACCCGCCGCTTTACGTTATACCATTCTCCAAGCTTCTCACATACGCTGTATCCTTCGGGTACATTCTTGTCCACCATGTTGTTGAGGTCTCGAATCAGTCGGTTTACTATGTATTCGATTGTCGATGGCATTGCGCCTCTGTTGACAGTTTCCCTCAGCTCGACTACTAATTTCTGATATTGTTGTTTGACAAGCGGATCCAGTGGGTGTCCTCCTTCCTTCTTGGATTCGTGAATGGTGTTCAACGTTTCCTGAGAAAGTTTTAAATTATTAGGATTTCATTGATGTCGAAAAAGTTAAAAATTACCAGCAAATTGACGAGCAAAGTTGAACACTTTGAATAGATCATATTCTCCTTGGGTCCGCATGGATACGCCGACGTAGCTGACATGTAATTTGTGCCGGTGGGAAGGTCCATATATCCGGTGATCGTTTTGCCGGGTTTCATCTTCATGATGCGGTTAGTCTTGTGCTTGTCCTTGGCCATGGTTAGGATAGGGGTTAGCTGGAAAGTGGACGATTTCGTGGGATTACACGGTTGTCATCAGGTAAAGCAGATGATCGTTAGCTCGCTAGTGATGGCAGAATTGTCAAAAAGGGAAGGACAAACGCGGAAAGTGACGAAATTGATCAAATCGACGTGAGTGAAAAATGTTCCTCGCGTGTGCGTCTCGATCGCCGTTGAAATTGATTTTTTCGTGATGGGACCTCTGTAACAGCGCACTGGTTTCAAAATGTGTCCACTGTTTTCCAGCTGAATTTTGTGATCTTCCTTTTTAGCTTCGCCGGCACACATCCGACGACATCTGTCCCCGAGCCTTCTCCGCAACCTCGACAAATGAAACCTGGTGCGATGACACAGATGCAACACTGCGACCACTCGATGAAACTGTCGTTTTTCAAATGGAATCACCGACAAAAATAACGTCGTCCCAGAAGGCGGCTTCCGACCTTTTCACGGAATCGATGCGAGCTTCAAGTGTTCGGGGATTGACGGTGCTATCGATTGAGGTGCTTTATGCGTGTTGCAGCGGTGGCGCGACGGTCGATCACTACCTTCCAGATCCGACGAAAGACCCGCTGTTGGGAATCTTCTTCGCCCTCTATGACGACGTTTGCATCCATTTCCAGAAGCCTACCCGCATCGGAGGGTTTATCAGGTCTGATATAACCTTTGAAGGAACTGAATTCCCGAATGTGAAGGCCGTTGATTCGGAAATCGATCTTCTCGATTCACTGGCAACGTTGATCCGAACCCATGATCCTGACATCATTATTGGCTATGATATCAAGCGAACTTCACTCTCCTATTGTCTGAAGCGAGCAAACAGTCTCAACTGTACGAGTCTCGGTGAAGCTGTTAGCCGACTTCGCACTGATGGAACACCCATCGTCGAGTTGGACGATATTCGCGGACGGATCATCCTAAACGTCTGGGAAATTGTTCGAAGTGATCATCCAATGCGGCATTACCGTCTCAGTGCTGTCGTGGCTTCCATATTGCGTCGTCGATTTGCGGATGTTTCTCAGAAATGGATCGAAACAGTCCTGTCACAGGAAGATGCATCATTGAATTCGATGGTTCTGCGACACTTTCTTCGGAAAGCGGATATTTCTGTTCAGATCCTCGTGGCACTGGATATTTTTATCAAAACGTCTCAAATGGCACGGGTTTACGGTATTCAGTTTATGGAAGTGTTGACACGCGGGTCACAATTCCGAGTTGAAGCAATGATGCTCCGGTTGACCGCGGCACATAACTTCATTGCGCCGAGTGTTAGCGTTGAACAGCGAAATGCGTAGGTTTTTATATATAACTTTCAACAATAATGATTTGATTTCAGTATGACCTCGCCGGAAACCATCCCCCTCAACATGGAACCCCGTTCAGGGCTCTACTACGACCCTGTTGTCGTCCTTGACTTCCAATCTCTCTACCCATCCGTCTGCATTGCCTACAATTACTGTTTCTCCACTTGTATCGGCCGTTTGAATGAGATTCGCCAGTGTCTAGACAATCAAGGCGATGAATACCTCCTCGGAGCATTGCCATTTGATGCACCCAATGTTGACCTTGTTGCCGATCTCCACAAGCGCGACCAGATCCACATTTCTCCCGTCGGCGGAGTTTTCGTCAAAAAAGAAACCCGTAGAAGCCTGTTAGCCATGATGCTGGAAGAACTTCTCGAAACTCGGGTCATGGTGAAGCAGTCGATGAAACGATACGATGATCCGGTGTTAGACAGACTTCTGAATGCTCGACAATTGGCACTGAAACTGATAGCCAACGTCACCTATGGCTACACCTCAGCTAATTGGAGTGGTCGTATGCCGTGTGCCGAAGTCGCGGATGCCATTGTGTCGAAAGGGAGGGAAGCCCTCGAAAAAGCGATCCAATTGATAGTCGACGATGCCAAGTCTGCTGTGCCGAAATATCACGGAGCTGAGGTCATCTACGGCGACACGGATTCCCTTTTCATTTTGATGCCAGGCCTCACTCGTGCTCAGGCCTTCGTTCTCGGTCGCCAGATTGCTGATGACGTCACCGCGATGAATCCCTACCCGATGAAGTTAAAGTTCGAAAAAGTCATGATGCCATGCTGCCTCATTTCAAAGAAGCGCTATGTCGGCATGTCCTACGAATCCGAAACAGACGCAGAAGGTGTCTTCGATGCGAAGGGGATTGAAACAGTCCGTCGAGATTCGTGTGAATTCGTCGCCCACACAATGGAAACAGTTTTACGGCTGCTGTTTGATTCGAATGTTGATGGCGCGATCCAGTATCTTCGGTACAAAATGCAGAACATTGAGAAGATTCGATTGGCTGATTTTGTCCTTTCTGGTGATTATCGAGTCAATTATGCCGAGTCAGCGGTTCTGCCGATGAAGAAGATTGCCAGGTTTGTGTGACTTTCAATCAATAAATGTTGCCAAAGTCGATTTCAGCGAACTCGAAGCCATTTCGCCCCTCCACAAACCAGTCTATGGCGAGCGTCTTGAATTCATCGTCGCCGAACCGCCGGTTACATCGAAGAACTGCACTGTCTATTCTTGTGTGTTTCGACTTCAGAAGTTTTTGGAGAACCCTCAGCTCACCGTCAATTACAACTATTACATTGGCCGTAAATTGATGCCAGCCTTGGCTCGAGTGTTCCAGCTGATCCCCCTCAAAGTCAACTGGCATTTGGGGAATCATAAACGGTGTTTTGGGTGAGTCGGTTTGGTTCATTTGACTTTAGAATTCTTAGCACCAAAACTTCCAGATGTGGCACTGGCGCCGATCTATGGTGCTCTTCATGTTGGTCGGATAAAACCGCTCTCCGCCGCGTGATTCGAGTCATTTCCGATCGAAACAGTGCCTTCATCTCCTCAAAATCGGCTTGTCAAACCTGTATGAAACTACGTCCCTCCATGCGCGCCGATATTCCTTGTTCGAACGTGCAATGTGCCGTCTGGCAACATCGATATCGTGTTCAATCCTCAAATGTTCACGAACTTCTTAAATTTCACAAATATGGATCATCTTTGACGGCGATCAAGCTTCCAAATATTGTTCGATAGTTGTTTTTGTTCTCTTTTTCTCGAATTTATCAAATTATGTCAGGTTCTTTGCTCTTTGCACGTTTTTCGATCTCTAATGTTTCTAACCAATTTGCATTACAAATGTTTCATTTTCGACATTTGTGCAAATGTGCAAATGATCTTTTTTCCGTTCCATCACAATGCGTGCAAATGATCATTTCACTGTTCATCGATTTTTTGAATGAACATGCCAAATATCCACTTCCACTATTCCCGTGCCTTCCGATCTCTCATAATCACATCAGTCACGTGTTAATGTTTATGTTTTGACGTTATTATAGTAATAAAATTGCATTTAAGAGTGGCACAGCCCGGATTGGGCAAGACAGGTGTACAACTTTGTCGTCGCAGCTGTGACACAAAGACTTTTTCACAACTTTCCAAAGCAACGGACCGAGGCTTCTTATAATTAAGTCGTATTTTTTCTTTTTATAAAATTTTAATACTAACGTCATTTTAAACACGCTATATTTTGCGTCATTGTATTATACGACTATATGGCTTTCAAGTTTATGATGAAGAAAGGGTTTAATTTTAACTGTTACAAAGGGTTACAAAAGTCATAAATGAAGTCGCTAACTATTCATAACCTTTTCATTTTCATTTTTATGTTTATGCTTATGTTGGAAATGCCAAGCTTGACTATGGTTTATCATAATTTGTGGGTATAGTTGTTTTTTTTTTGCCGTCCGTTCATTTCACGGTTCAAAACTTACCGGAAATATTCGTAATGTCTAATGTAAGTGTTAAGAGTAAAAGGCCAAAAAATTAGAGGCTTTTGTAAGAAAATAAGTAGGTAAAACGCCGTCGTCGATGGCGTCGATGCCGTTTATGCCCTAGGTGGGAATAACCGCCGCTGTCCGGGCACTTGTACTCCTAGTCAGGGGGTTCTTCCGCTAAATGGCCGTACTTTCTTTTAGCCATAGGGGGGCGATGTATGGTCATACGCGTGTGCCCGTTTATGATGCTTTGAAAAGGGGGAGAGAGACGTTGTTTTCGGACAACTTGTACTTATTTTTGGGCGTGATTCATAGCTACATGGAAATGCCATCCATGGTCCATGGTGAATCAATGTCTATAGCATGACATTTCAGATGTACTATCCAATTTGGGGTTGTTTATTTTTTTTTGGCATTTAAGTGTGTAATGGCACTTTTTTGATAAACTTTTGAATCGTAAACAAGCAATTTTTAATATATATTGTTGGACTTTGGCACTTTTTTGTTTAATGAACTCTACATTTACCCTTTCTGTGCTAACTTTAAACTCAAAAAGGTTATTGCATTTGCAAATGCGCGTAATTATAACTATTTTCACTTTTTACACATGCAATAGAATCCCATAACCGCCTAAGCCCGAGTTCGTGGGCACGTGTGCGTGCCACCGTTCTTACTTGCAATTTTTACATTTCGCCAAAACAATGTGCCAATTTTATCACTGTTCCCACGCTTTTTCCTGTTTGAATGCTTTTTGCCTTTCTCGTCGACCGTGTTGACTAAATTCAAGTTTTACACGTGTGAATCCATCCAACCAATTTGTAGGTGATTCGTCAACAGTCTACCCTTAATGAGTCTGGTGTACACATAAGTTTTCACCCCCTGTCATTACGCATATTAAAAGTTGTTACAACTGGCTTCGGCCTTTCGATATTACATATTACACTTATCACTGGGTAATGTGGCGACATTATCGTGCAAATGTTGTTGAAGTTCAGTTTTCACGCAGGTAAGCCAACCGAAGCTATCTTTAAAGTCCCCATTGCAGTCTGAGTGATAAAAATGCTAAAACACATTAGTCAAAGGCCGAAAAAATGTAAAAAGCACGTGGCTCGCATAGATTTGACTTCCGTTCTGACGCGACTTTTCCGGCGATTCATGGCATACCCTGCATCTATTCACAAATTTTTGCTAACTCCATTAAGACAGGGATTACCTGGCTGACTTTAGTGCCATTCTCCAAAGCCTTCAAATAGCTTGACTTTTCCTTTCATCAAAGGGTAGCCAGGTCCATGGAGCACATAAAAGGGGTCGTTAACATTTACATTTCGTATTCTTACAATCATAGACGCCGCCGTCGGCACCAGTGCCGCCGCCGTCGTCGGAGGTAGATTTGATGGGTGTCAGAAGTTCAATGCCATTCGCCGGTGTCCAATTCAAGTAAACGTGCTTAGACGCTATGTTGTGCTATAATTTGATAAAGTTCTGCTCGAACCAAGTGTTTACATTGCGGAAGTAACTTTGGCTCAACCGAAAACCACCAAAAAGTGCCAGATTTTGAGGCTAATTTATGAATGCTTATGCGTTTTTTGAGCTTTATGACTCTCCTAGCGGCTCCCATCTGGGCGGATTCAAGCATGTCTGGAAGGGGAAAAAAGTCAAGGTGGCGCGCGGGTTGGGCTTGGTCGAGAGGCTGTGCCGTGACTGTTGAGAATACTTGCCATTCTTGGGGTTTGTACAATGGCGTGGCTCACGGTTGTGGGGAGTTACGTCAAGAAAAACGAAAATGTAGGATTTTTACAATGGCGTACAATTACAATGTCTCAAATTTGTAAAGATGCGCTGTGCGCGGGGTCGTTGCTTTCGTGGTGGGAGTACTTTTGTGCGTAAAAAGTGTAAAACGCGTTTTTTGCACAATAGCGTGGTTTTTCTAGCTTTATTCGGGTGTGAGGTCGTTTCTTCTTCAAATGCCCTTCTTATGGGGCTCCGGTTAATGCCCTGAAGGCAAATACAGCTTTTGAAAGTACATTTTTTGAAGAAAACTTATTTTTCCAATACCTCTGTAATTTCCGTCTCATGCAAATGGTCACGGTCATTATCTCCCCATATGAACACAGTTTTCAATATCCCTCAACATTAGATAAGTAAAAGGCTTAAAAGGGATTAAGCCTTGAGGCGTTGTTCGGTCCGGCACGCTCGCCACGGCACATTCATTCAACTGAATACCGTTGCCAAGGGCGAAAAAAAGGAGGTAGAGCTCTCTTCTGGTTGTGGCGTCGGTCCCTTATCATATTTACCTGGGTGCTACACACGCCATTTGTGAAGTCTGTCCTGCCGGCATATATTCCTTCCCCAGCTTACCCTACCTGTCGACCCCGACTAACCAGCTACAGCTTCACCCTTGCTTGTCCCCCATACATCTCCCTCGGGAGGCGCCAATTACCCACCGGATTACCCCTCGCCCTTGTATATCACTTCACTTACATAACCCTGCCCTATCTGGCAGCTGGAGGCCCCCCTTATTAGCTCCACCAATCCTGTATCCCCCGTCGCCTCGCCTCATGTTGTGCTTTCCAAGCAGACGTTCCAGACCGCTGCCGACGGAACCCGCCGACGTCCCGAACACCTCGAAGGCTCAAACTTTCGAACCGCCATCCCCGCCAGCCGACCCGACACCCGACAGTAGTGATTCACCGATTCGCGAACAACAGACTGTGTCCCCAACCGCCGAATCCGAAACCCACACGCTAACCCCCCACACGTCACCTGAACGAACCCTTCAAGTGAACTCTGCACGTGTCGTTCACACGCCACCACCACCGAAACCCAAAGCAATCCCCGTGCCGCACGACATGCAAGCCCTCTTCGATAAGAATGCCATGGGCGCTAACCCTGCCCCTGAAATGCCATCAACCGACGGGATCGACTATCCACGCGCGGCATCATGGAGCAGCAGCACGGTCGCTGACATCATGGCCGACAAAATTGGACGCCAGGTGTTTCGTTGTTTCCTGTTCCAAGCCTTGGCCGAGGAAAACATGTTGTTCGTGGAGCAATTGGATGAGATAAAGAAGATTAATGATCCGGAGAAGCTCAAGCAGAGCGTTACGGAACTCATGGAGAAGTATGACATGTATATTAACATTTCGAGTGTGGCTAAATCGGTAAGTTTTTCAGCTTTTTTTGTTTTTTAAATTTAGTTTTTGGAAAAAAGAAGATGAAAAAGTGGGTGTGACGGTTTCGTTACACAAGTGTAACGCTTTTGTTGCAAAAGTGTAACGTTTTTGTTAGACTGATGCAAGCTTTTTTGGATAAAGTAACACTAAAAACGGGTGTAACATTATTGTAACAAGAGTGTAACACTTGTGTTACGAAGTGTAACGTTTTGGTAACACTTGTGTAACGTTTTTGTTACAACCGAGCAAATTTTGATAAAAGTTGTTACAGTTACACAGAATCAAGTGCGTTACATAATAACGTTTGCGTTACACAAAGTGTTACGTTTCAATTTGCCTCAAAAAACAACATAACTGAAACATCGCTTTTCAGAAGCTGAAGGAAATCATGGACGGCAACCCGGACAAACGCCTCCTCGAACCCGCCCACAAGGAAATCAGCAAGCTCCTCGAGAACGATCAATTCCCCCGTTTCCGCCGAAGCGAGCTGTATCTCAGCTTCCTGGAGCAACTCCTTCCCCGTACCTATGCCGAGAAATGGGCCTACAGCTTTGATGCTCTGCTCGGCAACCAAGTTGGTCGTCATCACTTCCGTGAATTCCTACACTCCATCCATGCCGAGGAGAATCTCCGCTTCTGGGAAGCCATTATCGAATTCCGGAACACACGGAACAAGAGTCAAGCCATGCAGAACATGGCCCGTTCCATCCATGACCAATTCCTCAAGGAAGGATGCTCAAATGAGGTTTTCCTGCCGTTTGGCCTCCGCCAAAACTTGATCAAACGCATCAAAGACAAGGATGTCGATTTGACCCTGTTCGACGAAGCCACAAAGCATGTCGAGAACGTGTTGAAGAATGATCCGTATGTGCGGTTCCTGCAGTCGGCCAACTACAAGAAGCTGTTAGATAAGCTTCACTAAGTGACGTGGATCACGTCATCGATTGGGATATTATCACTTTCGGTTTGCGTAAATCGATGAATATTGATCTTTTTGAACTGACTTTTAACATTTCTTACTATCATTATTCAAGGTTGCTATTAAATAAAGCGTTTTGGAATTACAAAGTTGAAAAGCTACACACCTGCGGCGAACGTCATAATTATTGAGTATGGCACGCTTAATTTTACGTTTTTTGATGTAAAAAGTTGTTAGAAGCAAAAAACGTAGAAAATTTCAAACTTTGAACCCTAAATAACGCTATTGTGCAAAAAAAGCGTTTTACACATTTTGCGCACAAACGCGCTCCCACCACGAAAACGACGACCCCGCGCACAGCGCATCTTTACAAATTTGCGACACTGTAATTGTACGCCATTGTAAAATTTGACAGTTTTCAATCAAAACTTGTAAAAAAACATATTTTTGTGTTTCCTTTCGCATTACCTTGTTTAACGTCACATTCAAATTTCGCATGCCAACATTTATTATTCCAATCTTTGCATTTCACGCGAGTAAAGCCATAAAAACACGCAAAAACTTCACCTGCAATGACATCACAATGAACAATTTCAACCTTCAGCCCCTCCATCTCGCAATAAATTTCCGTTTCCAATGGTTACGCTTATAATTTTCAAAAAATATACAACCTGAAATTAAAATACAACTTACCTACCGATACGGCACACCGCCTAAGCGCCAAGCCACAATTTACCGAAAAACACTTTCTGCCAGACGATAATTATGTTCACATTTCACATTTTTCAAACGTCGCATACACCCCCTGTTTACATTTGTAATGTTACCATGAGTGAGTTCCAGTTTGAAATAGTTTCCGCAAATGTCAATGTAAAATTACACTACTGTGAATTCATGTTCCGGCAAAGCAATACAACAACTTTAATTTTAAGAAATTTCAAAAACGAATAATAGTGATGCATGTGACCAGCAAATTGCTGTTGATAGAAAAGAAGTTAGTGAAACCAGAAGCTACAAAAATAAAATTCCATGTGGTGTTACATTATAATCGAAATAGAACATTTGTGGTGTGCAGCCTGGTTGGTGAAACTTGGAGAAAAACAACAAAGTCGTGGTAAAACGGTAATACGTACAATAGGGGCCAATCGTAGAGCCCTAAACAAATATATAATTTAATATTAATATGGGGCCCGGCTACCAATAACCGAAGCCCGTGTGTCTGTCTAATTAGTCTGTGTCGGTACGCTCGATGACAATGATCACCATGAGGTCGGGATCGTCGGCATTTTCGAGGACCTTGATGTTGGGCTCGAAGTCCCGGATGATCCGTTGGGTATAGGCGCAATTGCCGAGGAGATAGGTGTTCGTCTTGTCCTTTGTGATGACCCCGGTGGCGTTTTTGTCCTTCAGATAGGAAACCAGCGGGGAGAGGGATTTGTCCGGACGCGTTGCCACTCCGATGCCGATGGCCATTTGGTCGGGGGTTGAGTCATTGAACTTTTCAGTGAGGGCATCATCGAGGGGTAATCGTTGGGTAATGGCAAGCTTGTGGGCGACCCCGTCCTCATCTCGGAGATAGTCCTGGATTATGTGTTCCCGGCCGTATATGCGGTGTAAGCTGATGGGGTAGTCGACCTTCTTGAGCTGGACTTGGCCCTTCCAGGTAGAGGCAGCATGCTGGCGGAGCTTATCAACTGTGTCCACAACATCGGCGACGGTTCCATTCCGGCTGCCATTGGCACCGGCATTGCTGCTGGGACGGCTTTGATGACTGCTCGGGCGGGATTCAACGGAGCTATGACGGGAAGATTCAGAAGATGGAGTGCGAGGGCCGCCTCGGGCACGCTTTGGTGGATCGGGGGATGGAGTGCGGGGGCGTTTTCTGGATTTTTCGGCCTTTTGCCTAAAAACGTCAAAATAAAGATTCTTTTATCGAAAAAAGTCCAAAACAACTTACACTTTAGCATAGTCAACCTTGACAGTATGCGTCTTATCAAGCGTAGACCCCTGGAGAGCCTTATACGCATCCGTCGCGGCGGCAATCTCCACAAAAGTCACATATCCGTAATCGTCATCACCGTTGTATTCGACATCTTCGACCTCGCCATATCGATCAAACTCTTTCTCCAAGATTGACTTGCTCGCCCATCCACTGAGGTCACCAACCCAAAGACGTCGAGATACTTGTGATTTTCCGAATCCAATCTGTAGTGTCTGTCCAGTGCGACCAAATGGTCTTTCATGTTGGCGTTCACGGGCCTTTTCAGCTTCATCGATCGTCTGAAACCAATTTCAATTTCAATTTCGTCCTTCCAGAAGCACTCAAACATACCGTAAACAAAATAAACGCATAACTAGCTCCACCTCCGCTGACCAACTTCACATCAATATCCTCAATTGTGCCATACTTCGAGAATAGTGTCCGCAAATCTGGCTCCCGAACATCTTTCGGCAGATTGCCAACGAATAGCGTCCTTGTTGGACGGTTCGCATTCAACTTGAAGATGGGATCCCGGTCTGAATACCGCCCAGAATCACGAATCGGACTACGTCGACGTTCGGGGCTTCGATCACGGCGCTCTAGCAGGGTGCGATTGTAGCGATCGGGAATGTACTTGCCGTCCTGATCACGGAGGACACCGGTTGGGTCAAGACATACGTCATTGCCGAGTTTGCGCTTGAGGTTAGGGATTTTCGTTCGACGGATTTCTTTGGCACATCCGGTCTTTGAGAAGTTTACATAGGCAAAACGCTCATCGTCGTCTTTGTGGCGGATGATTTTGACCTGGAAATGGCATGATATTGCTTGAATGTTTTCAAAAAAATATATAAATGTCGATGATTCAGATGGCTCAGACTCGACCTTTCGTCCGCAGCATTAAAAGTACCATTGAAAATGGACTATTTGGTAAATCGCAAAAAGTGCATCATCGCCATTGAAAATTTCACCTAAAAAAAACCAATGCTCACCTCAAAATTGTCGAAATTCTTAAACTCAGACTCCAAGATCGTTTTAATCTGCTCATTTGTCAAGTCATGACTAAAGTTACTCATTCGGAGATTGTTGTAATGGTCAGGAGACTGGTCGCCGAAACGCTTTCGATAGAATCGTGACAGGTGAGGGGATTCGGCGCGGTGGTTGTTTCGACTGTCCCTGAAAACAGCTTTACTTACAAAAGCCCAGAAATATCATCAAAAAAACTTACTTTGGTGACCCCTTCCGCCCACTCCGCCGACGATCAGGTGAACGTGACCGGCTTCGCGAATTGCTGCTGCTATCCCGACGACGATGAGAATCACGATCGCGCGTCATTTTTTGATATACTTCCAAGCGTTGATAAACGGGCTCTCTCCGAGGTTGAGGGGCTGCGACCTGTCCAATGAATAGATTGCGATTAGTCATAGTTCAAATTACAAAATATATATGTGCACAAAATATAGTCCGAATATATACAAAGAACTATGTTAAGGAATCGCAAAATAAACAGGCAGCCACAGGCCAAAAATTGAAATCGCGCAAAATGGGATAGATGGATGGTTTTTTCGGAGCCATAATTTCAAAGAAGTATGTGAGCATGAAAGGAATGAATGGTGTGGGCAATATAACCTGGTCGCTAACATGTGAAACCAAGTGCCTAGCAGCAGGACAGGAGAGCGCCAGGTGCCCGCCAGCAGGACAACGACGACCGCGAGGTGGAGCTATGAGCATTTGGGCACACCATGTGTAGGTAGAGGTTACCTGTGGAGAGAGGCACACGTCGAAAATGGGTAAAGCTGGGTTGTTGGCGCCGACCAAGAGTCACAAAATAGGTTGGTTATCACTGGTGTGGTTTTCCTAAAGCTCTGTAGTGCCGCCATGGTTACGCCTATGGGACATTTTTACATATTTTGGCGTGTAAATATTCTAATATGGCCTTGAAAAAAGCGAATAAAGAACACCCGGTGATTCGTTATTCAAATTTTTTCGTGTAAAAATACTGTGCAAATACAAAATTACGACCACGCCTGTGGCAAGCAAGCAATAAACTTCCAAAATATCATTCCATGTTCAATTTTCAGACATTCCGAAATACCAATAATGCACCGAATTAAATTTAAATTAAAATAAGGGCAAAACTGTAGGGAGGCCCTTCTTGCATCGCTGAAAAAGATCGCATTGAAGTCGCAGGCAGCAGCATTCATTCCGCCCCGGCAAATGCAGCCTTGATTGTACGACTGATAAATAGGAAATGGTGAGGGCGGAAGGAATGGAATTACGCCGACCAGGTTGTGTCGCAACAATTTGTATTTAGGCCGCGTCTTGGTTGGTTACGACGACGCCGACCTCTTGCAGCGCGCCCCCTCACAACGAATCAATGAATGTCCCCAGCAAGCTTGTCAATGGCTCCTCCGTGGACTGACATTTCTACACTACTTTTCTGTCTGTCCATTACCCCGAGCGCACAATGCATCTATTTACACGCAAAAACAGAAAACCAAATCGCACGCATTTTGCAAAAAAAGAATTCCACTCCTCCTGATGGCTATATCTCGTCCAGTGAACATCCATAGAACGCAGGTAAAAAAGAGAGAACAGAGAAAAAGTGCCCGGTCTTAGGTGGAAAAAAGGCTCGAGCGCGTGAAGTACAGGTTTTCCGAGATTGCTCCTGGCTATTTGTTTTTCACGTTCGCGAGCACTGTTTACATTGCCCTTCTATTGTTGGTAATATTGGAAGATTAATAATACCCTATTTGCCTATGTTGGAATAGCGCCGCCAAGAAAACACGAATACTATGCGGATGGGTGTATCAAGCCGGGCTGAGCCTTCCTCGAAAACTGCCGTGCCACAAGCTGTTCGACGTCATGTTCGACCGAGCTTCGCTGATGATGGTAAGGACATAGACATAGGGATGGTAGTCATACTCATAAGGGGGAAGGGAGGGAGGAAAAACGCCACAGGGGGCGAGAAAGGCTATGCTTTTTGTAATTATACGCGACTTTGGTGAAGTTGTCTCGAGTTTCCGAATAGAATAAGCATCGAATTATCATTTTACACTTCCAGTCTATGGCGACAACACAACAACGACCACGCCATCCACAACTGAAGCCTCCGATGTGGCCATATTAGCGCCGACAAGCACATCGCAAAGCGGAGGATCCTCGACAACGACCTCAACTCTGTCCATGAATGGAGAAACCGTCGGTGAGTCTGAATAATATCGCTGCTCAAACCGCATTGAAGACGCCAGAAATAGGCGGGAACGACGCCCTCCTGCTCTTCCCCTTTTCCCCTCAGTACATCTCAGCTTCTTCCGGAACGACCCTTCCCTTCTTTTCAGGCCTGCCGCGCACTCGGCCCGACATGTGTGACTCATCACTTGCTCAGCGGCGGTCCGCCAATCTGCCCAAACTGAAAGAAATCGCGTCCGAGGTCAAGCCATCAATGGACTACTCCGTGAGTGTTTTCTGATACTAAATGTGTGTTCACTGTAATAAAAATTATATATAAAATTTTGAAGGCCCGAGGCACCGACATGTCCGATATTGACTACCGCTTCGCGGACACCGATTCCTACGAAAATGAACTCGCGGAATTGTATTCCTACGCGGAGATGGAAGACTGGGCCATTGGACTGGAAGCATTTTACAAGTATGCGGAGAATCGTGGACAACCTTCAAATTGGGAAAACACACCGCTGGTCGAAAAGAAACGGTTTATCAGTGGTTTGATGGAAATGGTGGAAAGCACAGATGCATCAGTCAGACTTGAAGCAGCGAGACTCGTGTTATATTTGCTGCAGGGCGCGTATGGCGACTTTCGGGAGACGGAAGCCGATGAGGAGGCGAACGCGAATGTACAGTTTGATGATTTGAAGTTTCAAACCTCGGATAAGGGCACTGGCGGGAACGAGGCAAAGATGTTGTTATCCGGTGGGATCAATGCGTATCTTTGCTATGAAATGGGCATGTATCAGGTTAGTGGGCATTGAAATTGGGAGTGTTGTAAAATGTTGCATTTAGGCATTGTGCACAATGCTGTTGTACGAAATCCAAGAACCCTTCGATGTCAATTTCTGTGCTGATCGCTCGAGAAGCCGACAATCATCCATGTCAAACAGCAGCCGGTCTGCGTCGAACGTTGATTTAGCCGATACTGGCAGTTTGGATCGTCGAGCGAAGCGATCAGCCACGCTTGCCGATAATGAAGCTATTCGGATGGTTTTGTCAAGCCTGTACCACATGTTGGAGGCTATTCGTCGAGAGGATTGGCAGGAGGAGATCAGCAAGGTGTCGGCATTCTCCATCGATGAATTACTTGCGCTGCGAAGCCGATTCCTAGCCGAACTCGAAGAACCGTTGGAAATCCCCCGCGTTCCGCTTATCATTGTGCTCTTCGATATGATGCCATCCTTCGCGAGGGGCGTCAATCCTCATTATCCAATGAGAAAAGTCGTTTTACTTATTTGGAAGATAATCATTACGACATTGGGCGGATTCGGGGAACTTCAAGAAGAAAAAGTCCGTCGACGAAAGGCAGCTGGATTGCCGGTTATGGAAGACACGATCGAAATTGCCAGTCAGATGAAGGCCTTCCAAGTGCGGTGCGAAGGAGACTATTTTCATAACAAATGTGAGTCTTTTGAATCAAGATAGGAACGGAATTCAAAAAGTATATTTCAGTCCCCGCCAAAGCCCGTGCTGGCGGCTTCCAAGCACGCTCCTTTTCCCGCCAACTCGCATGCACATCACGCGATAGCAAGGAAGAAGACGACACCCCTGGCGCGGGTCCCGGTGGTCTTCGCAATCGTGGTGGTGGCTCCAGCGATGACGATGATGGAAATGATGGACTCCCGGGAGTCGAGGGTGCCGATGATGACGTCATTGAGGATAAGCCATCCCCGGTGAAGTCTGCTTTCACTGATGAAGCTCCTCCAACACCAGTGCCATCGTCTGACCAGGCAAACAATGGTAGCGGTGATACACCGCCAGCAGTCCCAGGCGGTGGCGGAGGAGGTGATACGCCGACGGTCGAAGCCGAGAAGCCGCGATTCGCCGGATCTATTCCATTTGTTGAGTTGTCTAGTGGCGGTCGCGGCGATTTGACTCCAAAAGCTGGCTCTCCTCGGAAATCAACCCTTCCATGGAAGACGAAGGTCCGAACATCCCAAGTTGAACAGTTCATCCAACAAGCGAGGGAAAAGTTTCTGGGATACACGCTTCCCGGAGATACTACCACGACCTTCGGGCTTCCGCCCCCGGTGGCTATGAGTATGGAAGCGTTTCAACGGCATATTTACAAATCATTGAGCGAGATTCAAGTAAGCTATTTTATTCGTTTCATCCGCTTTAACAGGGGTTTTCAGATGGAAAATGACGACAAATACAACCGCTATCCATTCACCCAGAAAGAACCCATCAATGACACCCCAGTCGAGCGTCTTTACACTTCACTATTGCCAAACATGGGCGACTACCTCGTAGCTATGTTGAAAATGTTGCTAGCAGCTTTGCCAAGCTCGAAATCCCGCGGCGATGCGCTGTCCATTTTGTCGGATGTCCTGACCCCTGAAACCGACAACAATGAAATGCTTTCAAATTCGATTAATCTGGATGCGTCGACACGGAATGTCTTGGAGGAACATGTTCGGGTTGCCATTGATATTGCCAGGCACAAAGAGGTTGGTTTCGCCGCTTAATGTCACTTTCATGAAGTAATTTCTTTCCAGATCATCATCAAAGCCATCTCCGGAACCCTCTTACTCCTCGTCAAATGGCTCAAACTCAACCACATTTACCAGTATGAAAGCGTCGGCCAGCACCTCATCATGCTAAACTGTGTCCCATTGTTGCTGAAATTCCTCGACCAAAATATGGTTCGCTACGTTCAAGCCAAAAATGAATTGGCGCCCTTTAATTACCCTGGAGCGCCACTCTTCTTTGCTCGCAATCGTGATGAATGGCCAACGTTGAGTGCGGAGAATGTCGATGACAGCGATCATGATACATCGAGTTATTACATTTGGCGCAATGTGTATTCTTCCATTAATGTTGTGCGGTTATTGAATAAGATCACGAAAGGTCGACAGCCACGGACGATGATGCTCGTCGTATTCAAGTCGGCACCGATATTGAAGAGGTGTTTGAGGGTCAAATGCGTAAGTGCTTTGTTGTGTCGTAGTTTTGTTATTGTAAAAGGTTGTCTATAGGGCGTCTTCCAACTCTACTGCTTGAAACTACTCAAACTTCAATGCCGATTCCTCGGGCGACAATGGCGCAAATCCAACATGGATCTCATGTCAGCGATCTACACTCGCGTTCGCCATCGACTGAATGACGATTGGGCCTATGCCAACGATACTCGGAATAAGCAATGGGATTTCCAGAGCGAGGAAAAGGATTTGAAGTTGGCTGTGGAAAAGTTTCATTCCAGGCGGTATGGACGGCAATATCCGCAGTTTCGATTGGGTGTGTTACTTTTTTTCTTCGATAAAAATATGAAAAATGTTGTTTAGATCCTTCGGAAATCCATGCCACGGACGCCCAGCCAGATTATTTCGACACTACCCGAATGGAAGATTTTGAACCCAGCGATAATTGCATCCAATCAGTCCTCGCTTTTGACCCCGTCTACAAAGACCGTTTCAAGCGAAACTACGACCGATGGCTGGAAACGGAAGTTTTCGGACGCCAAATCGACTGGGATCGTCTTCTCGCTGAAACAGCCGGTCTAGCCGGCTTCCTCGAAGGCAAGAAAAACCCCTCCAAAGAGCTTCCCGATGAAGCAGCTCCCTCGAATGTCGCCATTGAAAAGAAGCTTATTGAACCCACGACAGCGTAGTAGTTGGGAGTTGTCTTTATTGTCTACTTACACAGCATTGCTACGTTTGCCTGTATTACCTTTTTTCTTCACATTTTCTCGAGTTAATGTTGTATTCACACTACAAATGTATAAAACTGGTTTCCGTTCTGCCTGTGCCACCCGGATTACGTACAAAAGGAGTTTTCCTTCTACAAATACTGATGACATTTGAGAAGCATTGGTTTCAAAGATTTGTTCTTCAGAATGCTGCTAACCCGGGGCCCGATACACGTTATCGGCGCTGTTTCACGGGGTCTGTCGTCGGCGGCGAAGACGACAGGTGCTACGACGCCGGTGAAAACAGTGGCAGCTTCGTTCCAGGAATCGACCATCGACACTTACAAGAAGCTTAATTTCGATGACAGTATCACGGCTGATGATCCGGAAGTCCGGAAACTTCGCGATGGAATTCTCGCTGGACATAGGGCATCGCTGGCACGAGCGATTACGATAGTGGAATCGAAGAATGCACGGAAACGAGCCCAAGGACACTATTTGTTGAAGGAAATTATGGCGGCCGAAAATGAGAAGATCAAAAAGAAGGGCACTGATGCTATGATTTTTCGGATTGGTGGGTTTTGAGGAGTTTGAAGTTGTGTTGAGGGGCGTTTTGCAGGTATTTCTGGCAGTCCCGGCGTCGGCAAGTCGACATTCATCGAGTCACTGGGCATGGAGCTCGCTGATAACATGAACAAGAAGGTCGCTGTCCTGACCGTTGATCCCACATCGCAAACGACGGGTGGTTCGATTCTCGGGGACTTGACGAGGATGCAGTATCTGTCCCGGCATCCGAATGCCTATATCAGGCAGTCTCCGACGAGTGGATCCCTTGGTGGCGTGACTCGGGGCATCCATGAGGCTATCATTCTGTGTGAGGGCGCTGGGTATGATGTTGTGCTGATTGAGACTGTTGGTGGGTTTTGGCTTTTGTGCTTTTTAAAATATGCCGTTTTTTATAGGCGTCGGCCAATCCGAGGTCGCTGTCAACGGCATGTGCGACCTTTTCTGCCTACTTCTATCCCCCGCCCATGGCGACGAGCTCCAAGGCGTGAAACGCGGCATTATGGAGCAATCTGATCTACTGATTGTGACAAAAGCCGACGGCGAACTCGAATCGCGTGCCAAACTTACCCAGGCTGAATACATCTCGGCCCTGAAGTTCATGCGCCCTAAATCAGATGTCTGGAAGCCGAAGGTCATGCGGGCCTCCGTCTACAAGCCCGAAACGATTGAAGCCATCGTGAAGGAAATGTACAACTTTTGGGACAATGCCGTCAAAACGGGATACCTTGTCAAGCATCGCAATGATCAACTGATCACATGGATGTGGAGCCATGTGAAGGATGAAATTATCAATCTCTTCAAGCGACATCCCGATATTTTGCGCAAGGTAGGACCCTTTTTTGTCAATTGACAACATAAAGAGCCTTTTTCAGTCAAAAACAGTCGAGGGCGAAATCCGCCGAGGTGAGACGACTCCCGGAATCGCTGCCGAATCCCTTCTTCGCACATTCTTCGGTATGCCGGAGCCAAAGGATGAACGGAAGCCATGAAACGGCGTTATACAATGACAGGAGTCCGCAGGACAGTAACCCATCAACCAACCGGTGTTCAAAATACAAAATAGTTGCCATTGATTCGATACGATACAAACTTACGGTATTAACAGATTTTATGAATAGATAAATCCCATAAGTGCCTTATCTTTTGTTTTTGGACGAGATTTTGATTGGTTTTGAACCATTGCTACTTTTTAATTGTAAAAAATGATCGTGCGAACGAATGTTTTTTAATTTTAGGCCTCTTGACACACTGGTTGTTTTGTCATTTTCATTAAAGGTAAGCTTTATGATCAACGTTTGTTGCTCTTTCTGGTTGGATGTTGGGAGGGCGCTTTTGTTGGGGTTAAACCTGCAAATCATGGTTTGAATCTACTTCGGAAAGTGTAAACCCATACCCTGTAACGACACGGGTTTCGTTTCCTCCATCAAAAAGGTCTGATCAGTGGTGAAACCTGTCAGATGCAACGTTTCACCATGATTTCCTTTGACTGGGGTCGTGGCTGTTGTCGTTGCATCGGTTGGCGTTTTTGCGTTCTCGGTATTCGCTGTTTCTTCGTCTTCCTTTGACTCGAGTCTTTGCTTCACGCCAGCTTCGATCTCTCTTTCCATCGCTGCCCGATCTACTTTTATGGCGGCATAGTTGGCATTTGCGACGCCACAGAGAGATTTGAGAACATCGTCGGGGAGGACTCTTTTCATCAAAGCAGTGTCTACCGCTGCTGTGACTTCTACGATGTCACGTAAGAATGATTTGATTCCAGAAATTCGGACGATCATTACGATGATGAGAGCTATTGTGGCTAATCCGAGTATGGTTAATAGGGTTAGATTGATCGCGAGTAATAGAATGGCTTTACTGAAATAGTGCTTTAGAGTTATTTAACGACATTGAATTACTTACCTTATTTCTTCCATTTTAAAGTTTTTTTTGTACAGAATTTCTAAAAATGTACCATCTGTTCCGATCTGGGGACCCTTTCAAACTTTTTACTGTCTGTTTATGGTAATTTTAAATAGTCCTTTTCAGTCATGGCAAAACGTCGTTCCCGATCACCCCTAAAAAAGCTACGATTACGTCGGAACAATGAGACACCGGATAGAGTCATCTATGAAATCATCAAGACACCTCCATCAGATCTAAAGACAGTAGCCGAAGAGCTTGCAACTTCCGCAACACCCAAAACCTCCAAAGAATCGGCCTCACATCAACCAACAACTTCGAAAGATGAAGAAAATGTATCCCCAAGGCGGTCTCGACCGTTAAAAGTGCCACGAACAATACCGGCGAGAAATGTCGACGATTCTTCGACACCGTCTGGCTCCCCGATAGCTCACTCAAATCGCATGGCTTCTCGTAAAACTGTTTACAAAAAGGTTTTGGTGGATCAGGAATCTGTCGTTGAGCGGTTTGCACGGTTTGGTGAGTTGAATTGACAGACTTTTGGAATGTTGATGAATGCATTGCTTTGCAGGTCTTGAAAAAGAGGCATCAGAATCAGACTCCGACGAACCAACACCGAAACCCGTGTCGAAAAAGACTGAAAGCCATTCCAAAAAATGTGTTGTAACGAAACTACCGTCACCGATGGACAATGAAGGGGGTTCAGAATCGTCTCAACCGTCGAAATCACCGAAGAAAAAGAAATCTCGCCCGAAAAAGGCAGTCATATCAACATTACCTGAAGATACAGAAATGCGTGTCGAATCGCCTGATCTCTATGCCGAAGCGCTTGAACCCGTGAAGAAGGCACCAAAGAAGCGAGCAAGTAGAGCAAAGAAGCAGAAGTCAAGAGCGCCATCACCGGTGGACGTTGAAATGCGTTCGGGATCGCTTGAACCCGCAATGAGATCAGCTTCAATCGATGCATTGTTGCCGCCGTTGTCCGTACTTCAAAGTATGACCCCGGCCGAATGGATACCAAGGGCTGTGAGTGAGCCTCGTGATAACGTTCCTGAAGTTGCCAAAGGTTAGTTTATCAATGTTTTTGGTTGCACTTTCTGGAATGTGTGAATTTCAGCCTCTTCGCCGCTCAATCTGTCCGAAGACGTCGCCCTTGATCAATCCGAAGAAGAACCTCGACGGTCCAGTTTGAGGTTGCCAGAGCTGCCGGAATTGACTGCAAAACCCATGAGCCCGAAATTGTTTTCTTTCGCAAATCTCGCGCTTACTCACGACGCTCCGCTCCAGTCTTCACAAAATACTGGCCCCGAAGTGTCACAACCATCCAACCTTGATTGCCCTACTGCGTTGATGCAATCTTTATCCCTGGAAACCTTGACGCGAGATCCCGAGATAGAAACAGTCCCGATCGCTGCCAAAGTGCCCGAATCGAATGCGAAACCAGAAGCATCAGCGAGCGATGCGACTCCAATGGCCCCCTCAAGACCAAAAGCCGCTGAACCCACCGACTCGCCAACTCCAATGGATGCTGAAAGCAATGAAAATTTGCCTCCAGCTTCTGCAGAATCTCCAAGAGATGTACAACCAGCCTCTAGTCAACCCCGCTTAACTTCAAAGGTTGCCTCTAACCGAAAGATCCATGCATATAAGCTCGAAGAATTAGCAGAAAAGTGTGATCAAGAGAATCCGGGACCGCCAAAGTTATGCCCCTCTGGGATGGGTCGAATCCGCTTGGAACCAATGTCGAAAACGAATGCTCCTGTCTTTGTTGAAATGACGACCGAAAAGTTCCAACGATTGATGCCAAAGTTGCCGGGTGTCCCTCTTGCCAGCAAACGACGGTAATCCGGGAGAAAAAGTTCAAGTACAAATGAAACCTTTCTAACCTGTACAAACTATTTACTATTTATATCAACATAACAGACAAGTGTCGTCTTCTTTTTGCATATCAATTTTGTATGTCTTTTCTATTTGTATGAACGAAATAAAGCTTTGCATCTTTAGTTTGTGGTCAAACATTACGTTTATCGGGTTTGCTATTTATAAGTGGCTTATTTCTTAGAAGAGTATGAGCGTAATATGATTAAATTATTTGGTTAGTGCCAGCTTGAATGAGATAAACTGCGCATGTTTAATGTAGTGTAAAGGCACCGCGATTGAGTTACCTAAAGTGAGCACCACATTTTGGCACAACCCTCACTTTTGTGATATAAAAAAGAGACCCACGCCTGAAAACACACATTTTGTCAACATGCCAACTTACGAAACATTTGTCACCCAGAATCCTACTACTGTAGCCATCTACAGTGTTATCTACTATGCTCTCACTGTAATCACTTTGGTTCTGATACCCGTTTACATGTATGTTGTCATCTTTAAATCGAAGAGTACAATGAAAAGTTTTCGAAATCTATTGATAGCTGGGATGCCGTTTTTGATCTATTCGACAATGTACATTTCAATCACAATCCCTATCTATGCGTACGAAACATGTGTCTACCAATTCCATGGCATCATTCAAGGTGTTTCCCGTGCAACAAATGTTGGAATGACAACAATCACTGAAATCTGTGACCAAACGAACGCCGACTTGCTACTTGTAATGCTGATTAATCGATATCAGATTATTTCGAAGGCGTTTACTACATCTTCAAAGTTACTGTATCCTGGTATTTATGCTTTCATTTTGCTAACTAACATTCTCCAGAATACTCTTATTTTCATGAAACTTGTATTGGAACCTATTTTTCCGTCTCTAGAAAATAGTGTCACTGACCTGAACTTCTTTCTCATTGTGACACTTCTGATTTTGCTTAGCCGTATTTATGCGCACATTAGAATCATTTACATAAACCACAAGTTTGCAAAACAGATAAAGCCAACTATATCGCCGGCGACGCTTCAAATGCATACGATGTTGTTTCGTGCCGTTTTGTGTAACGTCGCGGTGACTATCGTGTCAAAGCTTCTGTATGTGATCCTTCTCATGGGAATGTTTATCGAACAATCTTCTATGGATGTAATGATTAATGTTGTCACAATTTGTCACAATGTGACCTATATTTGTGAAATGATGATTACATTATATTTTGTAAGACCTTACAGAGAGTTCATAATAAGTATTTTTCAAAAGAGAGCAGAAGCTACAAGTACAGCAGTTTCTTCAAACTCGGGGCAAAATAGTCTTTAGTTTGGTGAGGTGAACATTTGACAACCACATGCCGCAACATATTGGCGCTAAACTATGCCAGCAAACAACAATAGGCCTGGTTGATTACCATCTTTTTGTTTATCACTTTCACGTGTTTTTGTATAATCAAAATAAAACTGCATGTGTCGTTGAGGTCAGAAATGTTGAACATTTTTTGGCGTTTATAAAGTTAACTGTAATGTGATTCATTTCCAAGTAAAATGACTGAATTATTTGATTAGGTTCAGCTTCAATTCAAAAACTGTATCTAATGTAGTCTTAACTGCACAGTAATTGGATTATAGTCAAGCACCACCGTTTGGTACAACCCCCAATATTTGATGATAAGAAGGAAACCGGCGTTCCAGAATGCACAATTTATCAACATGTCACAATATGAAACATTTGTCACCCAAAACCCTACAACCGTAGCCATTTACTGTATCGTATATTATGCCCTCACTGCCATAGCCTTAATGGTGACGCCTATTTACATGTATGTCGTAATCTTCAAGTCGAAGGATACAATGAAAAGTTTTCGAAACTTATTGATAGCCGGGATGCCGTTCCTTATTTACTCAACAATGTACATCTCAATCACAATACCAATCTACGCCTACGAAACTTGTGTCTACCAATTCCATGGGATCATTCAAGGTGTTTCTCGCGCAACTAATGTTGGAATGACGACGCTTACAGATATTTGCGACCAAACCAATGCGGACTTGTTGCTCGTGATGCTGATTAATCGATATCACATTCTGTCAAAGTCATTTATTACATCTTCAAAGTTGCTATATCCCATGATTTATGCATTCATAGCGATAACCAACATACTTCAGAATGTTCTTATTTTTATGAAACTTGTACTTGAACCTATTTTCCCGTCTTTGGAAGCAAGTATCACAGATTTAAATTTCTTTATCATTGTGACCCTTGTCATCCTTCTTACCCGGATTTATGCACATTTTAAAATCATTCATCTAAACAGGAAGTTTGCCCAACAAATAAAACCAACCATATCTCCCGCGACGCTTCAGTTGCACGCAATGCTGTTTCGCGCAGTTATGTGCAATGTCGTGGTTACAATGGTGGCAAAAATGCTTTACTTGATACTGATTATGGGAATGCTGATTGAACAGTCCACTATGGACGTAATGGTTAATGTTGTTACTATTTTTCATAACGTGACCTATATTTGTGAAATGATAATAACGCTGTATTTTGTAAAACCTTATAGAGATTTTCTAGTAAGAATTTTTCTACGGAGTGTAGAAGTTCCGACTGCGGCAGTCCATTCACAATCTGTGCAAGATAGCGTTTAGCATTGACAACATGAGATGTAAATTCTAGTAATAAACATTGTTCTAATATTGGAGATTGAAACTTTGACATGACGTTGTTTCTTGCAAAATCCGCGTATAACGCGTGCATGACATGATTCAGCATCTTGCAACAATGCCATTGATCATTGCAAAAACAGTTTTTTGGTCATTATTTGTACTTACGCTACGCATGTCGTAGTGTTTTTTCCCCAATTGGAACTTCCCAGAAGCTTTTAAAAGTAATGACAGTGAAAAAGGTCAAAATGAACAAAGTCAAAAAGCTCACGCAGGTTCTGAGTACGAAACTTATCCCGCAGGGAATACGCCTTGTAGTTTTAGACGATTTGAAGCACTAATGAGTCCGAACGTCCACCAGGTACACAGTACATCATTATCACGTAAGCTCAAGGTACGCAACCCCCTATTATTTGTATGCTGTTTCATACTTCCGGCTTCCGACCAGTATTTTCAAAGTCGCAGTAAAATAATTGCCCGGTATCTCGAACGCTGTCATGCATTTGTACTAACCTCCTGCCTCAAAACGTATCAACTACCTCGAAAACTTAAGTTTAGTGCTCCTGATGTTATCGCCCTCATCACAAACGTCTATAATTAACCGAAACAACTGCTGTGCCATCTGTGATGGAAAAGAAAGTAGTTACCATTATGGAGCTTTTAGTTGTAAAGCGTGTGCCGCTTTCTTTCGTCGCACTGTGACCAAAAAGAAGAGTTTTGTCTGCGCGCATGAAAACAATGGTGTTACTGGCGATGGTAAGTATACTTAATATTTATTTTAGTCATAATTACATGCAATAATAACTTTTTACTATCATCCCAAATGCAAATATAATGAATTTATTTAACAAAAAGTTGCACTTTTAGCTCGTGTCAAAACATGTCCAGCATGCCGCTATGAGAAATGCATTTCGGCGGGTATGATAGAATCGAAAGTTATTTCCCATGGAATGACACCGCGAAAACGAAAAGACCAAAAGAACGAAGCCCTGCAACGGTTACAATTATCGTTGGTTTTGTCGAAACCCCAGAAGTTTGACTACAGTTCATACTTTTCGTCGCATCAAAACAATGTGTTGCTGCAAAAAATGCTCATTGCCAATTATGGAATCGAACACCAAAGAATGTCAGTATTACCACAAGTTTTGGATCCATTTTACAAAAATTGCTTCATTCCTAACCTTGCCAAGCACATCCTGCATGAATCACGGTTGTGTCATGTATACCTCAAAGCTACAGGGATAATAGTTTTGGCAAAAGATGCCGTTGTAAGTAAAACTTTTTGGCATTCGTGGTAGGATTTTTATAGTTTTGCCGTTCCAGAATGAAAAAACGGCAGATATTGTTTGTTTCTGGAGTTATCTGACCATGGTGTTGAATACGCTACAAAATGATAGTATTCCGTTCAGAAAAGTTGCCATGATTGATCATTCGATGCTTGAAATGTCAGAATCCTCCATAAAAGAGTGTTATGCAACAGAGCCTTACTATCTTAAGCATTTGGACATGATCGTTAGGTTTGTCAACATTGGCATTAATTGACTTGATAATGCCCCCCATTTTCAGTACAGCACTACCAATTTGGTATCGAACGGAGGCATTGATCAACCAAGTCCATGCAATGGACATGACAAACGAAGAAAAAGCTTATTTCAAAATCCTTTGTCTGATTGAAGTCATTATACGCCTGTCATCAAAACCAAAGAGTACCCGTTTCCAGTTCAAACCACTGCTTGACACAATTTTCCGATCAATAAATTACTACTATAGTGCCAACTTTTCAAAGGATTGTACAGCGGTCCGTCTGGGCAACCTGATAATGGCTCTGCCCCTGATGAATGTATGTTTTTTCGGTAAATGTTTTTCGTAGTTTAGAGATACATATATCGTAGGCACACTGACAAATTATACATACAAATTGCAGGAAATAAGTACACTTTTCAACGAACATCGGACCTTGATCATTTTGTGCAATAGTTGTTCTGTAAGAAATCCCTAAGATATTTTAGCGTTTTATATATGTGATTTGTAGGAAAATTTCACGCCACTTTCTCTTCTCAGGGCATTTCGGAGCAAATATCCTGTAAAAAGTGGTACGTTTGTTGCTAAATCCGCTGATTTATCGTTTTTTTTTCATGATTTAGAGCAAGTTGCCGGCAAAGTGCAACCGGCGCGCACATGATTGAAGACATCGCAATACCATTATCAACGTTTTGAAGTTCATGTAATCGAAAATCTGTATTGTATATCAATGCTTTGTCTCTGGCACCACAGAAAGTAACAATAAAGTTGAAAAATGCTCCTGATGTTCTTACACGTTTAGTTCAAAATGCGTATCAACATTAATATTCATGCTATGATGTTACAGTTCAAGATTAAACTGTTAAGCATTATGCTTTTAGTTTTTTAAGTGCATATTTGTAAGTCACAAACATCAAGGTCACTATCTGGGATCTGTATTATGAACGTGTTTTGTTCGCACAATGTTACTGCGCAACCGTTTCCAAGCTGACCACATATCCTTGCAATGCGATGTTTGCACATCTTTTTTCAAAGCATTGGACACCCGCACTCTGGATTAAGTAAGGAACGTGTATCGAGTTATGCGCAGCGTGAAACTGTGTATTGAGACCATGTCAAAAGGAGGGAATGGATTACGAAAACCAAATCACACTCCTTGGGGGTATCGGTATGTGTTTACAAACCGCCCACGTAAACAAAAACACGTTCCCCGCGTCAAATGGGCCTTTCTTCGGATTCAGGATTGTGTCCGTGGTCCTTAACATTGCTCCCGTGAGGTCGTGAAAGGCAAGGCAAATGTGCTCAAGCGTTCTTTTACGGATGTATTTGCATTGTGTTGGCCTGGTTTGAGCACTGGAAAACAGCAATTGCAATTGACACACCTAGCGAAGGGGGCTGATCAAATGGTTATTGGAAAAATGTCTTAATTGAAGGCGGAAATCGATGCTAAATGCTAAATGATCGTAATAATGACCTTTTTCATGTAACTAAACTTTTATTTTTTTTATGATTATTCACGAAAATTCAAATCAAATTTTGCCTTTTTATGTGTCATAGGTGCTTTTTCGATGCATTGTTTTCTAAGAAGCGTGCGCTGAACGCGTAAAGTTTTTTGTTTTTTCAAATTTTGCATTATAATTCAAAACTAAACATCATCATCATCCAACACGCGTTTGCATCAACAACTGATTTTTAATGCACGCGTAAAAGTGCTATTTAATGACCCCTGTCAATGGCCTTTTTCATTGCTTCCTCTTCACATTCCCAGACTTTTAGTATTTTAGTGTCTGTAACAAAAGTTTATTATTGCTTCTGGGCTTTGAAATCACAATCACTGATCTTGTTTTTCCAAAGGATTGCCCAGCAGTAACAGTAGCCCTGACAACAGCCATAAAATGCTTTCTCGATAAAATCATAACAAAAGAAGCCAGCTTTTGTATCCCAGAAAATACAACACTTGCTGAAGTGATAGAAGCATTGTGAAGCGTGAGATTTGAGGCTTATTGTTAGCTACGCCCCTTTTTTGTGTCCGTTTTTGTTCGCGCGAGACGGCTTGGTAGTAAAAGCCAACGTAGAATCAATATTGGATTAACCTTTTATATACCTTATATCGGTATAGATAGACGTTTTTTGTGTTTTGTAGGTATCGGTAGGAGGCCTCATTCCATGTAATATTACACGTTATACGTGTTCCTACGGTGTTCCTACGGTAGTCATAATGCAATCGTTACGGTTTGGACGGCTTCTGAAGTTTATTGGTGTAAGTTTACCTTTCTTAGATCCAAAATAAGTTTTACATTATAAAAATGTTACAGATTTTCTTGATATGTTGCCTTGTAAATGTGTTATTCTATGGACTGCCACAGAGAACAAGTATTGTAACCATCAGTGCATTCTCCGGTTCAGATTCGTCCCAACAAACCCCCCAACCCGCTAACTGTGTATCTATGGACAAAGTGCCGGATCAGGAAGAAAAACCCGAAGCCAACTTGACGAAGGAAGAAAAAGAGATCAAACTTCGAATTGCCCTTGAAAATGCTGATGATGAGGCAGTTGTGTTGGAGGAAATTTCGGATGCCGAGGATCCAAATATTGAATATGCTGCTGATAGTGAAGCATGGGTTTATGAATTGAATTATAACTTGTCGCATCCCTTCGAAAATGAGTGCAAGTATCCTGTTTTGGATAAAGGTTGGTTTTTACGCGTTTAAGCACTTTTCGTGGCGAGACACTTTTTGGGGTCACAAATTTACACTAGTGTATGCGTGCAAATTGTGGAACCCCCTTTGGCTTCTCCAAAAATCTATGATCAGCATCATTTTTTCATTGTTTTCTGTGACGTTATGATTTATACAAACATGAGTCAGTTTAAAATTCGACCATGCTATATTTGAACAAGTGTAACAACTCTTTTTTGATGTGGCTATTGTCTACACTCATTCATATTCAAAGCTTTTTCAATTTTATATGTCAAACATGTTCAAACATGAACATATGACATGCAGAGGAAACACCAAAACACACATGGTTTTGTGACTTTGTAACTTTTGCACATTTCATAGGACACCCAATTCCATAGATCTGCACCCCGTTTCAAACCAAATATTGACTAACTCTCTGTGCATGCGGCGCCGCGTGCGTCGAATTTTTGCAATCCTAACTGTAGCCATTTTGCAGATGACATAGATCTCGATGGCCAAGTGGCCCACTATAGGGTTATTGATTGTTCGAATAAAACAGCACAGCCTCCACTCGTTACACAACTTCCAAATGGAGAAATTCTGATTGGCAGACCGCACCAATCGCCGATTAGATCATTCAAGTGTGCCTATGCCGAGTTGCGTGGCACTATCTATCCACATCAGCGAAGAGTGGAATTTGGAAAGTGGACAAATTTGCCGATTGGGAAACGGATTTTCATTCAGAAAGACCAGTTTGTGATAAAGTGTTTTGCAAAGAATGAACTTGGTGAGCGAGATTGATTCAAGATTGCCAAAATCAATCAATAATTTGTAAGCGGTATTTCAGTATTTCACAATTCGTTTGTTTGGATCTCAGACAAGCCAAGATTGAATCCATTCTCTGTCAAACCACCAACCAAATACAACATTGCCATTTTCACGATTGATTCAACGTCGAGAAATCAATTTCGAAGGCATTTGCCATTGACGATGAAAGTGATGGCGGAAACCGGGTTTGAGCATTTTACGGGTTACACAAAGGTACGATTTGTCGTTTTTGTCAATCAGTAACATTCAAAGAATCAATATGTTTCAGATCGGCGACAACTCAGCTATCAATCTTCTCCCAATCCTGTCCGGAAAGATATTCGGTGCCACTAGTCGAGGTCTCGTGGACCGTGTTAGTACTGATACTTACTTCGATCAAAACCACGGAGATTTTTCAACCTTAAAAGATTCTCTGATTGCTCAAGCGCGTGAAGCTGGTTGTGCCACTCTTTGGAATGATGAGATCGGTCAAACTGGGATGGGTCTCTTCCATTATTACAACTTTGGCGGATTTAGGAAACCCGTAGCTGATTATTACTATCGGTATGCCGTTCTATGCTTAACGCTTCAGCATGTTATGATTTCAGCCCCTTTTACGAGTACGGCATGCAAAAGTTCCGAGCCATGTTCGGTTGTGACCACCAAGACCAATTCCTGCCCAAATGGGTAAACTTGTTTGAACAATTTTCAACAAAATACGCCGATCGATGCCACTTTTCTTTCAACTTCATCACAACACTGACCCATGGAAGTGCCAACAATGCGGAGCTATTCGATGTGCCGCTAAGTGAAGCATTGACGCGGATGAAAGCTGCTGGCGTGTTGGATAATACGGTTATTGTACTTCAGGGGGATCATGGCCAGCGGATTAGTTGGATTCAGAGGCGCTATGTCGGTCGAATCGAAGAACGGATGTCACAGATGTCCATCCATCTTCCTGATAAGTTCAAGGCTGAGTATCCAGATGAATATCAAAACTTTGTCAAAAACTCGAATCGATTGACTTCCAACTTTGACGTCTTTGAAACCCTTCAGGACATTATGGATAGAACTCTCGAAAAAACGACTCCGCGGACTAAAATACACGGCCGAAGTTTATTCACGGAAATTCCAACGAATAGAACCTGCAAAGATGCGATGATCCCGGATAACTTTTGCGTTTGTATGGAGAAAGTTACCAATAAAGTTCAAATGGCTGGACTTATCGTAAGTTTTTTTTTGTTGGAAAACGCGTCATAAACCTCATTTTACGGCTTTCAGAAAGACATTCCAACAATTATCCAAACACGTCTATCAGAAACCTTGGATATCGATTGCATGAAAGATTTTAGCATTGATCTCAATAACGATTATCAGTATTATACTGTATCGAGAAAAGTACGGGCGGGACAGCGATACCCGTCACACAAGTACAAAACGGATATCGCTCGCGAGATTAACGAGATTGAAATTCATGGCAAACTTACGATTAATCTTAAAAGTGGTATGTTTGTTTACATCTTTATTGAAATTGTAGAAGTAACAACAAATGTGCTTCAGGCTCCTCAGTAACCGGGTCAATAATAGCTCGGGTTCAAGCTAACAGTGCTCGCTCACAACTAAGCATAAACGCGTCTCCACTTGTGAGATTTGAGAAGTGTCCTAATATATTTGCTCCAGAGTTTTTATGTTCGTGTTTAGCCTAGTTTGTATTGTATTGTATCGACGTAAAAGATCTAAAAAAATTGGGGTTTTTGTTATTTGTGGGTAAAGTTTGCCAAACTGTTGTTGTAATTAAATAATAAAAGAAGATACATTTTGGCAAGTTTACTGCATCGCATATAAGCGTAATACCTTCCATACAAAACCAACATACGATTTTCCGCTTCAATGGTAACTTTTGTTGTAATCTGAAGAGACTGAGCCCATAGTATAAAGTATAAAACAAAGCTTGCTTAATGTATGGCTACATGGGTTTCACAATCAGTATTATAGTAACCCATAGAATTGTAGACGTGTTTGATATGGAATATTTGTCATTCTGACACTTTTCAAAGCTGAAATGGACCCCTTACAACTTCCTGTTGTGTTGCTAAAATCAGGAAGTGACTATGTCGTATACTATTCAATTGAAACTTTTTTAAACATCGGTACTATAATCAACGGAATTGTGATGATATTGGCATTTATGAAGTTGCACTACTTGCACATACATTTTCGAACAGTGTGTATCAACATCTTTGCGCTTGCAATAGTGCGTGCTCTTTTACGGTTAGTTGTGCACAGATGAATTCCACTATTGATTGATGTTTTTAGCATCTTCGTATTTATCCTGACCATGTTAAAAACAGGGCAACTGGCCTTGCATTATTGCTTGCTTGGAGTATTGTTTGTCAACACTTCGATAGACTTTGCCCAAATTGTTGTGATCATTGAACGACTTTGGTCCCGCATGCACGTCAGAATCTATGAATCGTTACGGAGTAAAGCAGTCATGTTCATCTTTATAGTCACACCGGTATGATACTACGAGCCCTTTTAATTAAAATTAAGATTAACCGTTTCATTGGGCATTTTTAAGGTTGCACTTTCATTGATATTTCAAACACTGGTGACCCTGGTTTTGTCATTTGCTGTGTTCCTTTGGGGCGTCATTGCATTCAATGTAGTACTGTGGATTGTAGGTGTACCTTGATTAGTTCAATTATAACAATTTAAACTTTAGTGGTTCTATGGATTTTGGAGATTCAATGCTTGGAGAAATGCCAGACTTCAAAAAATTCGAAGTTGGAAACTTAATGTACGGTATCAGCAGAAAGAGAATCTCCAAATATCGGTAACAATGAAGTGGTTTGGTGGCTATTGCTCTATCCAAGCTTTTTTTATATTGGCAGTCATATTTTGGAATAGACTTGATGCGCGAACACAATTCAATGTGTATGTTCTTTACTCACACACAGGGATATGGCCAATGGCTCAGGCACGACCAGCCACGCACTTGGTACAAGCCATGAGTTCGTTTATGTTCGTGGCGGGACCGTGTAAATAATGTGTTGAATAGTCACTGACCATTGGGCAGTCAGGTCTACAAGCCGCGGTCGCGTCCACGGGTTTTGAAGCTATCGGCCATCCAGTTCACACATTTCCGATGGCAGCCATTAAAGTTTGCAATTTCAGAGTTGAAGGATCTTTGTTTCTAATCGCAGATATCGCTTTCAACCTGTTCTTTGCATTGTCAACAATGTTTTATCTCATCCCTTTTGTCGCCACCATTGACCCTGTTAAACATTATTATTTGTAAGTCTCTTTTTGTTACCTCAATATTGATTTTTGGATTTTTAGCAAAACGTTATGTTGCCACCCAATGCAATCCAATAAAGTGCATACGGTGCTGATAACAAAGGGTCGCAACAACGTGGATCATCATTTTCAACAATTGAAACATCTGTGGAACGAACCTGCCAACTGACAAGTTGAATAACCCGGATATAAGTTGTAGTAGTTCCTGCCAACCAGTGACGTTGTAAACTTTTGAGAGAATAAAGTGCTAATCATAGGTGGAAGTATCTACTATTCTGACGCATTTTTTATCAGTGACATTAACTTGATTCCAGTAGTCATTGATCCTTTTGAACGCAGGGTTAGTTTTACGCAATGGGATGCGATTGGCATACATGCTTGCAGTAGTTTATGGCTTTGTGCATTCAAAAAACACAAAACGTGCAACGCAAGAAGAGCAGAAGGTCAATTTTCTATTCCAAAAATAGACTTTTTACTTCATGGTCAGTCACCTTTATGATGTGAAGCATCACTTTTTTGGGTTCTACAATCCACTTGGGAGTTGGTAAAAACGTCAATATGGCAATCAGTTCTGTTCTTTCTGTAGCGCTTTCTTTTTCCATTGTTACACAAAAGGATGTGATGCTTGACCCGCCTACAAAGTTACAGTTTTTTTCCAATTTCGATACATGTTTATCTCAAAGTGTAGACAGGAGTCATTGTTCATCGTTTGAAAAAGTTCTATTCATACCTAACCCGGCTATCAATATTTTATAATGTGTGCTTCCTAATTTGTGTTTATGGAAAACTGAAAAGTCTCTTAAAATAATACTGTGTTAGCCAACTTTGCATAGTTTTACTGGATTATTGTCATGAGCGATTCCACAGCCAGCAACATTACAAACATCGTCAACGTATTGCAAATCAGCGATATTGTTGTGAACTTTATCACAATTGTTAATTCATTGGTCATGATTCGCGTTTTTATCAAAATTAAAACATTACATATTTATTTTCGTACCGTTACTTTCAGTCTTTTTGGAGGAGCTCTCATGCGATCACTAACTCGGTGCGTTATCGGTTATGTCTCTTCTTATCACATTACATGTATGTTATAGCCTTTGCATATTCATACTTCTATATTTGGATCTTAACGTTCAACTTCCATTGATTTCGTTTATTCTTGCTCTTTTTCACTGGTTTTGCTGTCTGAACATAAATTTTGGTCAGGTTTCGTTTATTGTTGAAAGGGCTATGAGCGGGTTGCACGACAGCAAGTATGAACAGATGAGAAGTAAACGTGTCATGGCGGCATATTTGGTGGTACCGGTATGATTTCTTTAACTCTAACGAACTCTAGCGCGTACTTATCAAAAGTCGACGTTTTTAGATGCTAGTTGCAACTTTGCCGATAATCTTTACGTATGGCATTAACCTTATTGAGTTGAAAACATTTGTGTGGTATTTCATTGGATTCAACTCATTGATAACAATCGTAAGTGATTATTAAAAATGGCATCAAAGCAAACATTAAAGTGTCGCAGTGTATGTACGGTTTGTTTACAGCTTATTTTCGGGTTCCTGTATTGCTATCATCCTTGGAAGAACGCTCAGCGCCGGAAAAGCTGGGCGTTATCAGCCAGATATCAACAACTGGAGAATCTTCAAGTTTCTGTGACTATGAAATGGTTCAGTGTATTCTGTACCCTACAAAATGCTGTCATAACAATATTCACTTTATGGATTCTGTCCAAGAGCGATGCATCTCCTAACGCTGCGGAGTTCACGTAACTTTTCAACTGCATAAGTGTCAGCTAAGTATTTTTTACAGGGCGCTATTGTTCGCTGTTTCCGACATCCTGTTATCCATATCGACCGCCTTGTATCCAATTTCCTTTGTTGCCACTATCGAGCGTGTTCGAAGACTTTACTTGTAAGTACATTGTTTCATAGACATGCTTTGCATCATTGTACGTTTCAGTCAAACATTCTGGTGCAGAGAAATCAAACCTAACAGAGTCAATGCTTCAGTTGCGTTGGATACAACAAAAAATTGCGATTTATACTTTGAGCAGTTACAAGCGCAATGGAATTCAACAACGAAGTGATAACACAATCACTCATATACTTGTAGGTGTTAGCAAAAAAACGATAACTTCTATAGTCACGCTTTTGTTACTTAAAGTCATCATCACTTTTGTGCTTGCATAATGCTCACATATAAGACCAATGTACAAGTTTTGGATAGAATAAAAATTTTAGTCTTTCATTTCGTAATGAATCTGAGGAAACGTGCTCATAGCAAAAGACGGCAAAGGATATAGCCTAACTGCACTCGGCTACATATAATTCTTTATCATCATTATAGGCTTACAGAGATTGTAGACATATTCGATAACATGCATTTCTTATTTTAAAGCAGGTCATAAATGGATCCGTTTCACTTACCTGTTGCGTTATTAAAATCTGGGACTAATTTTGTTGTTTTTTATTCCATCGAAACATTCTTCAACGTGATAACCATAGTTAATGGGATTATAATGATAATGGCATTTGTAAAAATGAAACACTTGCATATCTATTTTCGGACAGTTTGCATTAATATTTTTTCACTTGCCATATTACGCTCCATACTACGGTTAGTTATGCTGCAAAGATTGTATAAACCTTTAATTTATGTTTTCATTGTTTTAAGCATTCTAGCTTTTATTTTAACCCTATCAAAACCAGGTCTCATACCGTTGCACGTTTGCGTCAAAACATTAGTGTTAGTAAATATTGCGCTTGATGGGGCACAAGTCATGATTATAATTGAGCGACTATGGTGCCGTATACGCGTCAAAGTCTATGAATCATTGAGAAGTAATGCCGTCATTTTTGGTTTTATAGTTACACCGGTATGGTTCATAAATTCGCAATTAGGATAAACTTCCAGCTCATCCAGTATGACGATGTTTTCAGTTTGCACTTTCATTGGTCATTCAAGTATTGCTTTATACGGTCATGACACTGGCTGTGTTCCACTGGCTCGTCATCGTATTCAATATAGCGTTGTGGATTGTAAGTTTTTTTTAAATCTGCAAAAATAATAGTTGAAGTTATAGTGGTTTTATGGATTCTGGAGATATAATTCTTGGAAGAATGCTAAACTTCAAAAAAGTCGAAGTTGGAAACTCAATATTCGATATCAGCAAAAGGAGAATCTTCAAATCTCGGTCACATTGAAGTGGTTTTGTGGTTATTGTTCTATCCAGTGCTTCTTTTTGATATCCTGCGTACTTTGGAGCAGGTTTGATATACGCGCACAGTTCAATGAGTATGTTTTAACGAGCTATGTAATATGTTAACCAACATAAAAATTTGATATTTCAGAGTCGAAGGATCAATGTTTCTAGTCGTTGATGTTGCTTTCAACTTTTTCTTCTCATTATCAACGATGTTTTACTTGATTCCTTTCATAATCACGATTGAACCGGTTAAACATTATTATTTGTAAGCATTCAGTTGTTTATGATGTATAGAACTTTGAATTTTCAGCAAAACATTATGCTGCCAGCCAGTGGAATCGAGCAAAGTGCACCCAGTGACAGTTACTGATAGCTATAACAACTTGGACCACCATTTTCTACAATTGAAACAACAATGGAACGGACCTGCCAGCTAAACCACAACTTTGACACGTACTTCAACTATCCGCAGAAAAAAACTAAACTTTAAAATGCCTTCGAATTGAATAGTAGTAGAATCCGTGAGAACATGGTTTCAGATGAACTCATTGGACCATGTAAGATATAATAATAATAAAGTAATAACCTTACATCTAACGGACAATGACGTTCTAAACTTGAACTTTATAATTTTCATGATGTTTGAGTGTAAACGGTCATGTCATGAACATGGAACTGTTTGTGAGAAATAACCGTGTCAAATAGACAGACTTTGATGGAAATAGAACTTGCTACTCACACCCAGCATTCCACATTTATAACGTTGGAAACGCGGACACACGTGTTGTTCGCCAAATCGGTACACACGCTCCATACATTCGTGGACTGTGCATGTCCCAAATAGAGAACTCTAAAACCAAATTGTGTGAAGTACAAACTTTTCTTAGAGTACTTTTTATCATATGCGTTCTGGACCTGATAGAAAAAACACACTTCCATACGTGAAAAATTACAGAAAACCATTTTGCATTCGAAAGTACAAAAAAACCGGACGCATGCAATAAAGCCATTAGCCACTGGTTTCGTTATTCCAGAAAAAATGATAAACCCCCTTCGCGGTCCACAAAACAGTTAGCATTCATTTTTTTTTAACTAATCGTAGACTTTTTCGTTTTGAATCATAACTTTTTTTAAGAAAAATCATTGTTATGCTTTGTGATTTCAAAGCATAGCGAGTTCACAGTCGTAGGAACGGCTAAACTGAATAACAGACTCACTATCTGTGTTTGTTTTTACTCATTATTACCAGAATTTCCTTTTGCATTACAACATTGAAACTTTGTCCCCTTCACCCGCCTACGAGGTGACAGTGATCTCTAGTAACATCACGTCAAATGTTAACTGCATATGTTGTTAGTTGAATGATGTTTCATTGTTGTAATGTATGTTTTATCCTGCTAAATTTGTGATGTTTAAGCGCACATCAAAAGCAATAAAGTGTTACCCTCGCTTTCGCTGCTCCGTTATACTGTCATGAATGGTTCAGAAACCAGCTGTGCTACCACCATACTTCATGTATTATGGATCAGCGATACTTTCGTCAATTTCGTCACAATTGTAAATGCCGTAATCATGATTCGAGTTTTTATCAGAGTGACAACCCTGCATGTTTATTTTCGTACCGTTTCTTTCAGTCTTTTTGGAGCAGCTATCTTGCGATCACTGACTCGGTGCGTTTCGCTCGCTGTTTTATTCATTTTTATCTTTGGTTAATCGTGTTTAATGTTACAGGCTATGCATACTCCTATTTTTGTTGACAGATCTCAGTATAGAGTATCCACAAATTTCATATAATCTTGCCATTTTTCATTGGTTTTGTTGTCTCAACATCAACTTCGGCCAGGTTTCTTTTATCGTTGAAAGGGCTATGAGCAGTTTACATGACAGCAAATACGAAAAGATGAGAAGCAAACGTGTCATGGCGTCTTATTTGTTGGTGCCGGTAAGGTTTTCGCTATAGAAATGGTTTATAGTTTCAAACTTTCAGGGGATCGCAGCAACCATGCCGCTTATCTTGACATATTGTCTCAAGCTTATGGAGTTTGAAACATATCTGTGGTTTTCTATCGGATTCAATTCGATAATAAGTATCGTAAGTGTACACTCATACTCAGCATTATGATGATTCACTGTTAAAATTACAGCTTGTTTTCGGTTTCCTAAACTTCTACCACCCCTGGAAGAACGCTCAACGTCGAAAAAGCTGGGCCCTATCAGCCCGCTATCAACAACTTGAGAATCTCCGAGTTTCAGTGACCATGAAATGGTTCAGTGTATTCTGTACTTTACAAAATGCCGTCATTACTATCTTTTGTTTATGGATTTTGTTAAAACACGATGAACCGTATAATGCCAGTGATTTCAAGTAGGTTTTTTTTAATTTAAAAAGTTTACTGATAATCTGTTGTGACAGATGGCTACCGTATGCTGTCACCAACATTTTATTGTCTATTTCGACAGCTTTGTATCCCATTTCCTTCATTGCAACAATCGAACACGTCCGAAGGCTTTATTTGTAAGTACATTCTGAAGATAAGCATGTTTCACATAAATACACGTTTCAGTCAAACTTTCTGGTGCCGAGAAATCAAACCCCAAAAAGTCAACATTTTGCCTGTCTTTGATGCAAAAAAGAACCGCGATCTATACTTTGATCAACTGCAAACGCAATGGAATTGATAATCGTTTTGACTGATCACAGCGATTAAAGAAACACAACAGAATCGAATAAAAACACAATTCTTGCCTTGATTTACGGCTATACAACGTCCAATATCTTACAACTTGTCGATCAACCCATCACAGTGTACCCGCCAGAAATGAATCACAGAGTTTATAAACATGGCAAGATAGCATCAACGTCAATAAAAACACAAAATAGACGAATGGTCATGAAAATGCACAATGGGTGAGCAAAGTAGTACAAAAGTTAAATCAAAATATACAAAGCATACATATCTAGGCAGTGAGAAAATTCCTCAACTTTTACGATTCGAAGTTAAATCAAGTAAATATGCCTCAAAGAAAGCTATCTCTGCTGCATGCAAGTTCACCATCAGATAGTGGTGATTCTTTATATGCATTTCGGGCTCGACAAACGTGTTGAGGCCTTGAATGATGACATTACGTTGCTCTACCGTATATTGGTCGCCTAAAAATTCCACATTGCAACAGGAATCAACAATAGAAACATTAAGTATACTTACCTTCATCGAGGATAACGTCGATCCGTAGATCCTCCCGATGTTCGGCAATATCGCTCAGTTGAGGCAATGAATGGAACTCGAAGTCATTCTACAAATGCAAAGATTACTCTAAGGTTGAGAAAAAAAGAAAACAACTAACCTCGGACTGATTGACAGGAACAACAATGAGGATGCTTTTCATTGTTTTCTTGGATGAGTTATCATAGACGAAATCGTGGAAAGTGGTGTTGTCTTTCCGATTGATAAACACAAATTCAAACTCCATCTGAACTTTACGATCGCCAAACCATCTGAAAAGAAAAAAATATATGAGTGACACCAAAAAGTATATAAAATGAGTGACAAAAACTAACTTAACGGGAAGCTTTCGCTTGAAACGACACTCATCAAGATTGAAAACGGCATTGTCATCAACAATGTAATGAATACATTCGTTGATCGTAGGAGCATAATCATACGATAAAATTCGCTCCCTCTCATTTTCGTTCCACATTTCGAACAGCGATCTAACACGGGCATCTAGTTGTTCAGCGACTTCACTGAGTCCGGCTTGATAAGCATCATCATTCGACACTTCCTTAATCATCTTAAAAATGCAAAGGGGAATCGGTCCTAAAAAGTGAGATCTTCATTTAACAACGGATTAATGCATGTTGAAGACGTAACGAACCACCGTTTCTCCAATCTCTCTCTCCGATACATACTTCATACCGGCGGAAACTGGTTCCCCCAGGAACAGTTTCAGTCGGTTTCACTCTCTCGACGACGTGTTTGAAATTCTCGAAGATGAGTTGAAAAATATAGTTCCGCTGCTGTTTCAACTTTTCCGTGGTTCTATCCGATCCGTAGAGAGTGTGCAACTGCTTGATTAGAGTGGTTGCACCGGCTTCAGGCAGCCCGAATACCCCGATGTTAATACGTTCCGGTACTTCTTGGCCGGCAAGTTTGAGGATTATTCTTTGAAGCAAAGATAACATCTTCGAAACTCTGGATCAGTCCTGAAACACGGGCTCTAATCAAGAAAAAAGGGGAGCTCGCGGAGACTGGCAACAATATCACGGATTTGGGGAGGATGACTGTCGAGGAGGCACAACATAAACCTGGCGGACGTGCATTTTGGATTTTGCGCCTCGATAGACAGAGATGTGATTGTTGCTCGACTTGGCACAATCACTCCGATCACCATAGGCACAGCGCTCTAATAAAAAAGGAGAGTTCAGACTGGCAACGCAATCACGGATTTGGGGAGGATGACAAAACTGGCGAGAGGAAAAACCAAACGAAAAGGGCACTATGAGCATACCGCACTCTCGAAACTTTCCCTCGATTCGGCAACAATCACTTTGCAATGGCACTGCGGTAGATTAAAAGGACATTGAAAGCGAAAACATAGAGATAGTCTGCAAGTAATCACAACTTGTCGATCAAACCATCACAGTAGTGAGTGTACCTGCCAGAAATGGATCACAGAGTTTATAAGCATGGCAAGTTAGTATCAACGTCAATACAAACACAAAACAGACAAATGGTCATGAAAATGCACAATGGGTGAGCAGAGTAATACAAAAGTTATATCAAAATATACAAAGTAAGCCCTACAAGTCTAAACATAAGCCATGAGCAGCGAAATTTTACTTTTTCTTAACCATATTAGTTACAAATAAGTCAATGTCTTCGTGCAATGCATCGTTCGACATTATTATCTCATAACCATGATTCTTTCGCATTACGGGCTTGACATATTTGTTAAGGTGTTCCACGATACCAGCAACATCAGAATCATCATAATCGTAGCCTAAAAATGACACATTGAAACAAGAATCAACAATAGAAACACTAAGTATACTTACCGTAGTCGAGGATAACGTCGATCGGTAGATCCTTTCGTTCTTTAGCAATTCCGCTCAGTTGAGACAATGAATTGTTTTGGAACTCAGTCTACAAATGCAAACTTCAACGAAAGGATGATAAAAAAAAAAACTAACCGTGGTCTGATTAAAAGGAACAACAATGAGGATACTTTTGATTGTTCTCTTGGATGAGTTATCATAGACGAAATCGTGGAAAGTGGTCTTGTCTTTCCGATTGATAAACACAAACTCTACTTCTTTAGTTGACTTACTATCGTCAGGATGGCTGAAAAAAATATATAAAACGCCTAATTGACAACGTTTTTAAAACAAACTCACGTAACCTCAATACTTCGCTTGAAACGACACTCATCGAAATTGAACACGGCATTATCATCATCGATAAATTGAGCACATTCGCTGATCGTAGGAACGTAATCACAGGATAAAATTCGCTGCCTTTCTTCCCTGTTCCAGTTGGCTCTAAACAGCGTTTCAACACGGGCATCTAGGTGTAACTTGACTTCTCTGAGTTTATCGTAATAAAAAATATCAGTCGACACTGCATTAATGATCTCGAAAAGGCGGTGGGCATAGAGATCTAAAAGATGACGCATGTAGTTTACAACGAATAAATGCATGCTGAAGACGTAACGAACCATCGTTTCGCCAATCACTGTTAAAACAATCTGCATACGTGCCCAGCGTTCCCTCAGGATCAGTTTCAGCCGGTTTCATTCTTGCGACGACGTGTTGAAAGTTTTCGAAAATGAGTTGAAAAATATAGTTGCGCTGCTGCTTCTTCTCATCATCAGTTCTTTTATCCTCGAATTCGTAGACATCGTACAACACCTTAATCAGTGTTTTTGCGCCGGCTTCAGGCAGCCCGAATACCCCGATGAGACAACGTTCCGGTAGTGGGTTATTGTCGACAAGTTTGTGGTATATTTTTTTAAGCAAAGACATCCTTGAAACTCTGGATCAGTCCTGAAACACGGGCTCTAATCAAGAAAGGGGAGCTCACGGAGATTGGCAACGCTATCACGGATTTGGGGGAGGGGGGATGACTAAACTGGCGGGAGGAAAAAATAAGTAACATAACTTCGCCATGTCCTACGTGCACTTTGGATTTTCCGCTCAACGGAGAGAAACGTGATTATAGCTTACATTAGCTTGGCAACAATCATACCACTCGTCATTGGCACAGTGCTCTAATCAAAAAAATAAACATGGACGTGATGGTTGTACTCATATCAAAAAAAGGAGCTCACAGAGATCATGGATATAGCAAAGATGACAAAACTGGCGCGCGGTGACAACAGTTAGCGCATGAAACGATGGATGTGAGAGTCTTTCAATTCGGCGACAATCACTCCACCCAGGCGCCCGTTTGAAACGCAGCATTATGCTAGCGTGCTAAATGAGAGGTATAAACTGCAAGTCATCGGCAACAATCACTCCATTCGGGCACTGCGTTCAAACCTCACGTTGTCGGTGGTCAATCCTTGAGTTTACTTACACGTGTCGAAAATAAGCGCCACATTATGATGTAGCAACTTTTATAAACATAAACAGAGATAAACAGCAAGTAAGCACAACTTGTCGATCAAACCATTACAATACTGGGTCTACCACCCAAAAATGGATCACAGAGTTTATAAGCATGAAAAGTTAGCGGCAACGTCAATAAAAACACAAAATAGACGAATGGTCATGAAAATGCACAATGGGTGAACAGAGTAATACAAAAGTTAGATCAAAATATACAAAGTGAAGCGTACAATTCTAAACAAATAAGTAGTCCAAAGTCTTGAGCAATCTATCGAAGAAGTTGTTAATTTCATCCGGTTTTTCATTTTCTCTGGGGGTTTCATTCTCTGCGATTTCGAAATCTACAAAATGAAGGTAATCATCCTTGTTTGGGTTTTGGACATAACCTTTGACCTCGTTCTTGCGTATTGTAAAGTTATTGGGATCTGCAATACGATACGATCGATTTAAAAAAGACAAATTGAATCAAAAGTACATAGACACCAAAAACCTGTCCTCCTTACCATTCTCAATGAGGAAATCGACTCGTAGGTTCTCCTCATTGTTCGCGATAATGTTCTGCACGGATGTCATTGTTGCTGTCCATTCGTCCTATAAAAGCAAGTCGACAAATGATGAAAAAATAATGGAAATCCAACAAACAGGTTGTAGATCGATGGGAAAAACGATGAGAATGCTCTTGATGGCGTCCTGCTTAATATTGGGTACGTCAAAACGATCAGTGAGCTCTTTACGGAAAAAAGTGAATTTACAGTCAACCTTTCTGGGCCACCACCAAGAAGTTCCACTGAAAAATATTTATATAAAAATGATTGACAAAGCTCTTGTAACCAACTTACGGAATTCGTCGCTCATGCTTGATACGATACTTATCGAGGTCTAACAAATCCGGACTATCAGTGATAAGACTGGTAAGATCTTGGAACATAGGATTGTAACCAACATTCAACATTCGCTTGCATTCGTCATCGGTCCAGTTGACGATAAGCTTTTTAACACGTTCATCTATATGTTCGATCTGATATTCAACGAACTCTTCTTCGTATTCTTCTATTGTATCACGTTTCAGTGGCTTGTAGGTGTTTTGAATGGCTCTGAGAATACGCTTTAGATTCTCTTGGCTTTCTTCTGAAATTTAACAATGAATAAGCCCAATTTTCAGACAAAACATACCACTTTCGCCTTTCCAATCTTTCATGATCCATTCTGTAAACTGGGCTTCAGGTTCACCCTGCCTCACTTTGGCAACGATGGGTTCAAAATTCGTGATGATGAGATTCCAAATATATTCCTGTTGGTCGTATATTTGGTCCCAGGATCTGGGCATACCGCAAGTATGGTACAAGTCCTTTATCAGAGTAGTATCGGCGGCGGCTCTACGCGGCTCATATACCCCAATATACCAACGCTTCTTTGTTTTTAGCCTGATGTAACTGTCGAAGAACGAGCTAAATTTGCTAAACCAAGAAAACATCGAAAAGCCGGAGCAGCCCTGAAACAGCTGCAAAAAACGTCAAAATCATGGAAGGTTTCACGAAAAAATGAGTTGAAAGCAAATTTGAAGTCGCGGATTTGGTAGATGACTAAACTGGCAGGGGAAATCAATGTGAGAAAGGTCATTTTGCCCGGTGTCCAATAAACATAAACGTTATGGTTGGAGACTTGCAAGTTGCAACACAATCACGGATTTGAGGAGGATGACTAAACTGGCGGATGGGGAAAGCAGTTTGCGCACCAACCAACTAACCGATGGATGTGACAGTCTTTCCATTTGGCAGCAATCACTCCGCCTAGGCACTCCGTTTGAAACACGGCATTATGCTAGCATGCTAAACACAGAGATATAAACTGCAAGTAATCACAACTTGTCGATCAAACCATCACAGTGTACCAGCTAGAAATGGATCATAGAGTTTATAAGCATGACAAGATAGCATCAACGTCAATAAAAACACAAAATAGACGAATGGTCATGAAAATGCACAATGGGTGAACAGAGTAATACAAAAGTTAGATCAAAACATACAAAGTAAAGCGTACAATTCTAAACAAATAAGTTGTCCAAAGTCTTGAGCAATCTATCGAAAAATTCGGAAACTTGATCCGGTCTTACTTTTTTTTGGTGAATTCTCTCTCTGCAGCTTTGAAATCTACAAAATGAAGGTAATCATCCTTGTTTGGGTTTTGGACATAATCTTTGATACGGTTCTCGCGTGCTGTAAAGTCATCGGAACCTGCTTTAAGATATGATCGATCTAAAAAAGACAAATTGAAACAAAAGTAGTTACCAAAAATATCCACTACTTACCAGAGTCGATTTCCTCGAGGAGGAAATTTATAAATTTTGTGATCTTCTAGAAATGGATCACAAAATTTATAAATGAGACAAGTGAGCATCAACGTCAATAAAACCACAAAATAGACGAATGGTCATGAAAATGAACAATGGGTCATCAGAGTAATACAATAGTTATCATTAAAATATACAAAGTAAACCCTACAAGCCTAGACATTGAGAAACTTCTTATATCTAGGATCCTGAATCAAACGATCGAGGAAACCGTCAAAGTAATTTTTAAATTCCTCTTTGTTTTCGATTGAGACCATTTTTGTCACAGCGCCGGGGGTGTGAAGTTGGTATTGAAGCACTTCCTCGATCTTCTTGACACGTGCCAGAAATTGTGGGCTTTCAAGAATTTCAAAAGATTGGTCTGAAAAGAAACACATTGAATGTTGAATCAACAGTAAAAACACGACTTACCATACTTGGCGAAAACATCAATCCGTAGATTGTCATCGTTGGCGTTGGCATTAATTTTCATGATGTATTCAACTGCCTTCACAAAGTCGGCCTACAAAAATAAAATGTATGCAACGGAAAGACGAAAACAAAACCCAACAAACCTCGCCTTGGTCGACAGGAACAACGATGAGAACGCTTTTGGTCGTGCCGGGTTCATCCAAATCGTCAACATGATCAGTTCCCAATCGATTGACCAACATGAAATCAATAACATTCTTTCGTTTAGGTATACCGCTGAAAAAGTATATAATCATTACGGCACGGGTACAATTCGCTTTATCTCATACCGTGTAAGCTTCAACGGGATGAAACGAGCACACTGATTGATCGTACGATAGTTTGCAAGGGTCAACATTTTGTTCATTTCACTTTCACCATTGGACCAGTCAGCGAACAGTAGCCTAATATGGAGATCTAGTTGCTCAATGCCGTCAAGTGATCTTTTGAATTCATCGGTCCCTACTTCCGAGTAGATTCGTTTAATAAAATTGAAAATAGCGAGGCGATCCATGGGGGCATCTGAAAAGTTATGCATTTATTTAACGGATAAATGCGTGTCGTAGATGTAACCAACTGTGTTTTTTCCAATTTTTCTTGATCAATCTTTCATACTCTTTAGTTTCATCCGGCTTCAATTTTTCGACGACGTGTTTGAAATTTTCAAAGATGAGTTCCCAAATATCGTTGCGCTGATGCTCCTTCTCTTCATTGGTTTCGGTTCTACCTCTATTGGGCTTGTAGACATTGTATAACTGCTCAATCAGGTCCGTTGCGGCGGCTTCAGGAAACCCGAACACCCCGACATACCAACGCTTCGGTTCTTGTTGTGGTTGATGGCCTAGCCTGATACAACCGCAAAACAAACTCATCGGGAAGCTGGATCAGCCCTGAAACAGACGCAGATGACAACAAAGTTGTTAAGGTTTCCACGCAAAAAAAGGATCACGGATTTGGGGCAGGGGTGGACGCAGGCCGAACAAATCGGCCCGGGGCGGCCAAAAAATTTTTAAGCCCGGGCCCGGCGGGCCGATGGTAAAATTCGGCCGGCCCCGGCCGGCCGATTGTTGATTTTCCCCATGAAAATTAACGATTTTGGGCAAAATTTTTCATTTTACCTAGTGCTTGTTCAAATTTTCTTCGGCCGGGCCGGCCCGGGCTTCAGCTTGCTCGGCCTGGCCCGGGCTTAACCCTCGGCCGGCCGGGTCGGCCCGGGCCAAGCCGGGCCCGCGTCCACCCCTGATTTGGGGAAGATGACTAAACTGGCGGGAGGAAAAATCAAACGAGTGATGCACTGCGCGCATTGCGCCCGATAAACATGGACGTGAAACTCTCTCTTTCGGTTCGGCAACAATCAAACCATTCGGGCCCTGCATTCAAACCTCACGTTGCCGGCGGTTCATTCTTGAGTTTGCACGTGTCGAAAATGAGCTCCACATTATGTTGCAACTTCACAGACATAGAGATATACTACAAGTAATCACAACTTGTCGATCAAACCATCACAATACTGGGTTTACCTGCCAAAAATGGATCACAGAGTTTATAAGCATGGCAAGTTAGCATCAACGTTAATAAAAACACAAAATAGACAAATGGTCATGAAAATGCACAATGGGTCATCAGAGTAATACAAAAGTTGGGTCAAAATATACAAAGTAAACCCTACAAGTCCTAATCTGAGAGGTAAACTCCCAATTTCAATACTTCTGGATCAATTGGTTAAGGTACTTTTTAAAGAAGTCGAATGATGCCGTTTCCAACTTCGTTTCATGATAGTTACCATTCTTTTTTTCTAGCTTGATAAATGCCTGGAGATTTTGAATGCGTGTACGATATAGCTCGTTAACATTCTTCTGATAGTTTTCGCCTATAACAAACATATTAAAACAAGAATCAACGATAAAATCACAACATACGGTCATCGATGAAAACATCGATCCGCAGGTTTCCACTGTTCTGTGCTATGAGATTCGCGCATCCAAGTGTTTCACGCCAATCATCCTACAAATGCAAAGATCACCCAAACGATGATAAAAAACAATAATGCAACCAAACCGGAATTTGATCGAAAGGAGCAACGAGAAGGGCACTTTTGGAATTGCCGTCGTCACCATAGTTGAAATCTTCGGGACTCATTTGATCCCCTCGATCGATAAACACAAATGTCATGTCTTCCATATGTTCAGCGCCATTGAGATCGCTTAAAAATGTAATCATTGACTGATAACATTGTTAGTAACACACTTACGGACATCTTATTCTTTGCGTTGTCTCATACTCTTTAAGATTCAGGCCAGGGTGTGTGACATAGACACAATCCTCGATCGTAGGTGTGTATTGATCATCGAATATGCGATTCATTTTGGCATTGCTCCAGTCGGCGAACATCGGTTTGACATGGGCATCCATTCCGGCAATGATTTTGTTCATTTCTTCTTTGAAAGTAGGAATAGCTGGCAATTCTCGAATAGTCTGGAAGATCAAAGTGCGATCGCCCCTGGCACCTGAAAAGTGATGCATAACCTTTACAACGAATAAATGCATGTTAAAGGTGTAACCAACTGGGGTTTTTCCAATCTTTCTTGATCAACTTGCCATACTGGCTAGCGATATTAGGCTTCAATTTTACGACGAGGGGTTCGAAGCTCTTGACGATGAAGTCCCAAATAAAGTGACGCTGGTTCTGAATTACTCCTGTGGATCGTTGGTTAAAGCCGGCTTTGCCGGCGACAAGGTACAACCGCCTTATCAAAGCGGTTCTGGTGGCATCTGGACACCCGAACACCCCGATATGGAAACGCTTCGGTAGTCGTCTTCCGCTGCCGACACTGTTCCTGCGACGGGGAAGGCAGAAAATATTCATTGAAAACATGGATCAGCTCTGAAAGCAGGCGTGGTAGACATCAGAATCATGGATGTTTTCACGGAATAAGAGATCAGTCAATGCAACGTTCAAAGAGATGACAACCAAATCACGGATTGAGAAAGGTTGTGACATCACCTTATTACGTCCTACGTGCATTTTGGGCTGTCACGGATTTTGTGAGGATGACTAAACTGGCGGAATAAAAAACAAAGAGAAAGACAATACTCCATTGGCCTATGTGCAGTTTGCGTCTGATAAACATGGACGTGATTGTTGCTACGCTTGGCACAATCCCTTCGATCACCGTAGGCACTGCGCTTTACAATTGTTAGTCAAAAAAAGAGCTCACGAAAACTTGCAATGCAGTCACGGATTTGGTGAGGATGACTAAACTGGCGGGAGAAAACACCAAATCCGAAGGGCATTAGGTGCAGTTTGCGCTTGATAAACGTGGACGTAAAACTCTCTCTCTCTTTCAGTTCGGCAACAATCGGTGCAAAAAGGATTGAAAAGCAAAACATTGAGATAAACAGCAAGTATTTACAACTTGTCGATCAAACCATCACAATACTGGGTCTACCTGCCGGAAATGGATCACAGAGTTTATAAATATGGCATGTTAGCATCAACGTCAATCAAAACACAAAATAGACAAATGGTCATAAAAATTCACAATGGGTCATCAGAGTAATACAAAAGTTAAATCAAAATATACAAAGTAAACCCTACAAATCTATCCCTCGAAAAAACGCTTAAAGTTAGGATCCGGAGCCAAACGATTGATGAATTCGGAAATACTGTCTTTAAATCTAGCCACGCTCTTGATTGAGTTCAAATTCGTCACAGCGAGGGGGCCGTGATATTGGGTTTTGAGAGCTCCCCGGATTTCTACAACACGGTCCGTAAACTGGCCGTATTCATGCGTTTCATATGATTGGCCTAAAAAGGAACACATTGAATCATGAATCAACAACAATGTAGATACTACTTACTATAACTGCAGAAAACATCAATCCGTAGATTACCACTCTTGCTGCTAATCTCCTTGATTTCTTTAATTGCATCGTCTAAGCCTTCCTATAAACAGAAAATATATGAAACAACTCGACAAAAACAAATCTCAACAAACCTTGGGTTGGTCGACAGGAACAACGATGAGAATGCTTTTGTCATTGCCCGCTTTGTTCCATTGGTCGGACCTAGACTTAGCAGCATTCAGTTCATCGATAAAGTAAAAATCAATTTCTTTCCTTGCTTCAGTATCACTGAAAAGTACAATACAAAGTCAATGATGGATAACATTTTGAGTATAGACTTACGGTAAGGCCATCTCTTTGGTCCGAATATACTTGTGGCAGCCTAAGTTGATGAAACGAGCACAATCACCGATCGTAGGACTGTAATTTTCGTTCAACATACGATTCATATCATCTCTGGTCCAGTTGGCAAACAATGCTTTGGCATAGCCATTTATTTGAAAACCTCTTATTAAATCCTGAGCTTTGCCACCTCGAGTTTCCAACACTTGCATGTAAACTCTGTCGAGTTCGGTGAAAAGAGCTTGGCGAGTGGTAGGGTTGTCTGAAAGGTGATTCAATCATTGATTGACGGATAAATGCATGTTGCAGATGTAACTAACCGTCATATCGCCACTTTTCGAACAATTTGGGATATGTGCTGCCCAATATGCCAAAACCTGTGACAATTTTGTTAAAATCCTCGAAGATGAGTTTCCAAATTGCGTTCCGCTGTCGATTTATTTCTTTCGCGGATCTGTTTTCGGATTTGTCGGCATAGTACAACTGATCTATCAGAGTGGTTTCGCCGGCTTCAGGCAGATTATGCACTTTGAAGTACCAACGCTTCCGTCGTGGGGATTTCTTTGGTCTACAAGGTAAAAGGGACATCGGAAAACCAGATCAGCCCTGAAACAGATGCGGATGACATCATAATCATGAAAGTTTTCACGGAAAAGGGAATTACTGAAAGCAAAATTCACGGAGGTGACAATAAATTCACGGATTTGGAAAAGATCGGGGTTGTTGCAGTTTGGCATAATCATTCCGCTCACCATCGGCACTCATCAAAAAAGGAAGCTCACGGCGACTTGGAGCACGATCATCACTTATTTGGAAAGGATGACTAAACTGACGGGAGGAAAAAAGTGAAAGAGGCAAAACCTCTTGCCTGATGTGCATTTTGCGCCCGATAGACAGAGACGTGATTGTTGCTCATGTCAGCTTGGCACAACTATTCGGCTTGTCGGCATTGTGCTCTGATAAAAAAAAGAGAAGCTCACGGAGACAAGTAGCACAATCACGGATTTGAAGATGATGACTAAACTGGCGGGAACAAAAAACCAAACGAGTGGGGCACTGCGTGCAGTTTGCGCCCGATAAACATGGACGTGAAACTCTCTCTCCCTCTCGATTCGGCAACAATCATTGCGCTCAGGCACTGCGTTCAAACCTCAAGTGCTCGGCGGTCCATACGTGCCGAATAAGCGCAAGCTGGCTTGATGCAGCAACTTCTTCAAACATAGACAGAGAAAAACAGGAAGTAATCACAACTTGTTGATCAAACCATCACAACTGGATCTACCTGCCAGAAATGGATCACAGAATTTATAAATAAGGCAAGTTAGCACATCAACGTCAATAAAACACAAAATAGACGAATGGTCATGAAAATACACAATGGGTGAGCACAGTAATACAAAAGTTGGATCAAAATATACAAAATAAACCCTACAAGGCTAGGCGTTGAGAAACTTTTCGAAGTTAGGATCAGTGGTTATTTTTTTAAGGAATTCCGTAAATAGTGCTCGTAGGTCATCGCTATCGAGAGGGGTTACGGGGTGCTGTAAATCCGTCTCGGTAACGGAGTGGTGCTTTCGGGATTGGAGTTGCTCCTTAATCGCAGCGACATTTTCATTGAATTGCTCGGAATGATCCTTGTCGGATGGATAACCTAAAAAGGACGAATAGAAAAATGAATCGACAATGAAAACAATACCACACTTATTGGCGAAAACATCGATCCGTAGCTTCTGACTGTTGGCGATAATGGACTGCATGTGGTTCAACGATTCAGAGAAAGGGTCCTACAATAGGAAAATATAGAAAGTAATAAGATTTAAATTGAAACAACTACGTGCCTTTTGTTCATTGACAGCAAGAACGACGAGGATGCTTTTGCCTTTTTTCTTATTAGTTTTCAAATCATTAAAATCGGTAGCTCCCTGCTTATCAATAAACACAAAGTCAACCTTCTTCTTTTTTTTGTAAAGACCAAAAAAATTGCTGAAAAAGTATATATAAAAATAAAAGAAAACGTGCTTGTGATAAACTTACGAAACGTTAAATGTTTGTTCGACATGAAACTCATCAACATTCTGCTCATTGGGGTCTACAAAGACGTAACTAGCCAACTCAGTCATCGTAGGAGTGTAATTGTGATTTATCATGGATCTGATATCAACCCAGTTGGCGAACATCGGCCTAACCCGGGCATCTATTTGATCCATTTGGTGGACCAATGCTTGGAAGTTCGCAATGATCGACACTTCGGGGTAGGTTCTCCTAATAATTACGAAAATGTCGGTGCGAGCGACCACTGAAAAATAGGTAATTATATAATAATGATCAAATGCATGCAAGTCGTAAATGTAACATACTGTTGTCACTAGGTTTCTCGTTCATCCATCTTTGGTATTCTGCTAGATCGTTCGGTTTCCACCTTTCGATTATGTGTTCGTAATTCTCGAAGATGAGATTCCAAATATAGCTCGCATGTCGCTGTCTTTGAGGAGGAGTTCTATATCCGATGCCACAGCCATCGTACAACTTCCGCATCAAAGTAGTTTTGCCGGCTCCAGACGGCCCGAACACCCCAATATACCAATGCTTATCTATTGGGGCTTGGCAGTTAGCGCAGCCATCCGGACCATTGCAAGGGCAATGGATACTACTCATCGAAAAGCCGGATCAGCCCTGAAACAGACACAGATGAGGATGACATCACATTAATGAAGGTTTCCACGGAAAAAGGGATCAGTAAAAGCAAAGTTCACGGAGGTGACAACAAGATCACGAAACAGGCGAGATAAAAAACAAAGTGGCGCGACGTCATTTTGCGGCTGACAAACATGAGCGTGATTGTTGTTCGTCTTGGCACAATCACTCCACTCACCATAGGCACTGCGCTCTAATCAAAAAAGGGAAGCTCACGGCGACTTGGGGCACGATCACGGATTTGCGGAGGATGACTAAACTGGCGCGCGAAATCAAAGAAAGAGAGGGGGACTACGTGCAGTTTGCGCTTGATGGTCGATCCTCGTTTTCGAAAGTGCCCAAAAAGCGTCCCCTCGCAACAAACTTCAAATCAACCCGGATTCCGTCATTGCCATTATCAGCACCAACCAACGTTGGTTGCAACTTTCTCTCGTTCGAGCATTCCCGGCTTGGTCAGGCCAGCGTCCGGTCAGTCGATTGTTTCAACTCGCGCATGCTGCGGCACGCATCGACGTTCACCTCGCGGTCTTGTTTTTCACCACTGCAATGTTGAGAGTTGCCGTCTTGCTCGATTTGTCATCCCTCAAATTTCATTTTCCCTTCCTTCAACCTTCACCATTTTACGATCATATCGTTTCGTAAGATGTTTATCCCTTCCCTCGATATATCCAAACACTGCCATTGTCATCGGCATTACCCCCTGCATGCGTGGATGTCTCCCTGCCTCCTTTTCACCTTTGCACTGCGGGTCAGACTCGGCTTGTGCAGTCTCATAGGTTGGCGTTGTGTGACACGATTTTTTGAAAAAAAGTCGATTGTAATTTTATATATTTTTTTATTCACCACTTGCTTGGGCTGTCTGTTTTCACTCTTCTTAACAAGGCTGACACCCCGGACGCCTAGTTGGAACAGAAGAAAGTAGGTTTTTAAAATGTTTTTAGCCAAAATTTACGATTTTTAAAAATTCGCGCGCACATGGCTTCAGAATCGGAAGTTTTTCTCATTAATATTGTGCGCTAGGTTCTAACTGCTTTACATGTTTCTGACCAGAACAAACTGCTTAACAAAGTTACGGTCGGGTTTTTGATACATAGGTAGTACTTTTTCAAAAAAATTTAAATTATCTAGAAACACCTGTATATGTGCCATTTTTAGTATTTATTTTTTGTTTCAAATCGATTTCTGTTCTATTTAGCGAAATCAATAATAGAAAAGACCAAAAAACAGCACAGGTTAGGTCAGAATGGCACGACAGCCAAGTTTACTGGACTGAACTGCGCGCGGGTCAGTGCGGCTCACGCAGACCTAGAACTGCTTTTCATTTCGAATTTTAGTAGTTTTATTCAACATTAAAGGCTTTCGAGTTATCATTTTATGTTTTGGTATTAAACAATAAGGTTTGCTCAGTATTTGAATCTACTTTGCCACTCGGTAACAAAGAAAATCGGCTTACGCCTGACAAAATACCAAAAGTCGGTCGTAAGTGCCTTAACTTTTTTGGTTTAAATTGATAAGATTGTCGAAACATTATACAAAACTACTAAAATTCGAAATGAAAAGCAGTTCTAGGTCTGCGTGAGCCGCACTGACCCGCGCGCAGTTCAGTCCAGTAAACTTGGCTGTCGTGCCATTCTGACCTAACCTGTGCTGTTTTTTGGTCTTTTCTATTATTGATTTCGCTAAATAGAACAGAAATCGATTTGAAACAAAAAATAAATACTAAAAATGGCACATATACAGGTGTTTCTAGATAATTTAAATTTTTTTGAAAAAGTACTACCTATGTATCAAAAACCCGACCGTAACTTTGTTAAGCAGTTTGTTCTGGTCAGAAACATGTAAAGCAGTTAGAACCTAGCGCACAATATTAATGAGAAAAACTTCCGATTCTGAAGCCATGTGCGCGCGAATTTTTAAAAATCGTAAATTTTGGCTAAAAACATTTTAAAAACCTACTTTCTTCTGTTCCAACTAGGCCTCCGGGGTGTCAGCCTTGTTAAGAAGAGTGAAAACAGACAGCCCAAGCAAGTGGTGAATAAAAAAATATATAAAATTACAATCGCCTTAAATTTGAAAAATTGCGTTTTCGTAGTTCACACAACGCCAACCTATGAGACTGGCTGACCCGCAGTGCCTTTGCTCACCGGTATGCTGACATTTGCCGCCTTTTCCGTTTTGTTATCATCACCCATTTCAAAAATATCCGTGTTTCATTCTTTGTACTTCCTTTGACTTTCCGCTGATAACGCTTCATGTTTCAGGACGTCCATTCCCTCAGCCCAAACTAACCTCACCGCCGCCGGCTGCCAGCATCACCACATTCTACGGCGATTTAACCCAAATCAAGCAATCTCAACATGGACAAAAAGATCAACGACAATAATGCCGAAGAAGAAGCTCAACGCCAAGAGCCACAGCAAAACTATCACCAGTGGAATCCTATCCATTTCGACGGAGTCCGTGATATGCTATGCATTATGTGTGATAGGGAGACTGTCTGGTTGAGTCTTTATATGTCCGCTAAATTGTAAGTTTCACTCTTTCATACACCAATTGCTATTGTGGATTGAAAATTGATGACTTCTCATTTGCAGGTTCCACACTACGGATGATACAAATTCGATGTTCTACGTTTACTGGGGATTCCGTTACTCCCTGCTTCGCAGCCTCTCTTCGATGAGCAACGCCGGATTTATTATACTCTTCGCGTTTCTATCAATTTCCTACAACTGGCCGGCGGCATGCATGCTTCTAATTCTGCACCTTCTATGTAAATTCACTATTGGGAAGAAATTGATTGATGACGATGCGAGAGACATACCTGATCATTATGACTATCCTCCGGAAGTCAAAGAATTTTTTGCTCGTTACGACTGCTATTTACGCTATTTAACCGGAGAGAGCGAAGAAAGCGAAGAATAAAGTGAGTTGTGTGCTTTTGGACTTGATTAGATGGATTGGTTGGCATTTTCGTTGGATATATTCGGGCGGACAAACCACAGTTCCGTGCAGTGTTGACATGTCACTGCCCTCGACATAATTGATTAAAAAACACAAAAACAGTCGATGGAGACTTGTAATTATAGCCAAAGTGATTAGGAGGTTAGCAATTTCACATTCGAAAAAGTACATTCTTGATTAAAAAAGAAATATGTAAAACTTTTTACGCTTGTTATGAGGGCAATAAGTCCATACATATTACCCGTTTCGAACAACCATGATATTGCAATTATATTTGTCGGCATTTGTGACGTATCTCTTCGCTTGTTGTCCTATTTTCCTGTCTCTGACAATACTAATTGTCATCTTTTGGACCCAAGTATAATTCCTCAGAAAAGTAAACAAAAACTTGAGATTACTAAACTCATTTACCTAGTTTGCGTTCGTAGAAATGATAAACTATGTACGACAAATTGCGCAAACCTTGTTTAATTTGGGGGCGACCATAATTATTTCGTTGTTGTATAACCGTTTCAGTTATTAGGAGTTTGGTTTGAAGGAACAACGCAACGTGTATCTACATATCTTACTATAGCTATAGGTTTAGCAGATTGCGTAAACTTTATCCAAACACTCATTGTTGCTCTTGTTCAGTAAACGCTGCATGCCGTTTGAACATTGTTGTGCGCTTTTGTTAAAATATGGATCCATTTCAACTCCCGCGTGCCCTCAAAGAAAAAGGGCATGATTTCCTTGTCTGGTACACACAGAAAATGGTCTCTCACGCAGGAGTGCTTTTTGACTCTCAGAAGAGGAAATATATGTTCATTAGTGTGCTTGAATATTTTGTCGCTCGTAGATGAGATCCTACGCACTCCTGTGAGAGTAACAAATGCTCTCACGAAGGAGTTCTGAATTCTCTTATGAGAGGTGCGCGTTATCAAATGTGAGCTCCAAAATTAGCTGTAATTTGTGATTTTGCAGTTGCCCCGCTCCTTATTTGCGGTATTAAAAATTTACTTATAATATTTATTCATTGTGTACAGTACAAACAATCATACAAAATGAAAATGACATAGTTTACAGACAAAAATGTTTATAAATCGCTGCTCTGGACGTTGACACGGCTGCTAATCGATTGGGCAATATTGAAATCGGTTATATGTTCGGCCTAAGTAGGATGTAATGTAGTTAACGCTGACGTAGAGTAGATGAATGACTAGTGTGGGGTTCAACTGCTGCATTACTGAAACTTCAAATGACTTAGTTAAACAAAATGCAAGTTAAAAGTAACATACCCTAGAAACACGGTTGCTTCTGATAGCAAATGTCACAACCATCTGGTGATCCGTAGCGGGATTCTGTTTGGGTTAGGTTTTGGAGTATGCAGACGAGCGGCAAATTGTTGGATTATCCTGAAACCAATCCAATTAGCTGAAGAGACGTAACAGACGATAAAATGCTTACCTCACAACTCAAACTTAGATGAGGTATTCATCAGGACATGTTGAAACGACCATTCGCTTGTTAGAGAGCTCTGAAATATATAAATTAGTCAAGGAGGGGTAAAAAATATATAACAAACCGTCATTATGCACTGCGTAAACAGCTCTTCCTTGCGGTCCTCACCTATCACCTAAACAAGTGTCAAAAACCAAGTAAACGTGGGTTTAAAACCCCGTCAAAGACAACGAAAACACAACGGATTACATTTCACTTTTTTTTTATACCGAAATCATACAACAATTAGCAATATACAAAGCGTAACAGATGAATTTAGCAGCCTAAAGTAACGTGAAACCTCAATCGAAAAACACGAGGACAGCAGCCAGTTGCGCGCCCGGCGTCTCGGCGCGAAAAACAGTGGCCGATGCATGCATGCCAGGAGATACATTTGTGCACTCAAAGATGAGAGCCAAAATGAAACTCTCCTGGATGAGCGCAAATTTTGGAGTGCAAAATTTTTCATTATTGAGGGCATTCTGTCTCTCACGTATGAGTGTTTTTGTTTTACAGGAGTGACAATTTTTTTGAGGGCGTCAAAAGTGAGGGCCCATTTTCTCTGTGTATTCCATTGAAGCCGTCTTTAGCATTGTATCTATAGTCAATGGTGTGGTAATGATAATGGCATTCATAAAACTACATTCTTTGCACATTTACTTTCGAACAGTTTGTATTAATGTGTTTGTCTTTGCCATTTTTCGATCTTTCATACGGTAAGTTTTCCAATTTCAAATCGAATCACGTAAAAAGCTTTTTAGACTGATAATGTTCATCATTTCATTCATGACATCAGCTCAGACATCACTGTATTACCTCATTTTCATAATGCTATTTTTCAATGTTGTGATAAATTTTGCCCAAACGTCGGTTATCATTGAACGGTTACGGTCGAGCTTATTCGTTAACACATATGAATCACTAAAAAGTCGAAAAGTTGTATTTTCTTTTCTAATTTTACCGGTATGTGTTTGCTTACGACTAATTTAGCAAAGTTAAAACTAACAAAGTATTTTAAAGGTTGTATTATCGTTTATTCTTTTGTTTCTGGCCCTTGGTGTACAGGTCCTACCAATATTCATCTTTAAATGGGGCTCAATTGTGCTCAACAGTGCTCTTTGGATTGTAGGTCAAACATGGCCTTTGATTTCTAAAAATTTATGTTTACTTTTAGTGGTTTTATGGCTTTTGGAAGTACAATTCCTGGAAAAACTCCAAAATCCGTCGTTGGAAACTTACTGTACGGTACCAGCAAAAAGAGAATCTTCGAATCTCTGTCACAATGATCTGGTTCGGTTGTTATTGTTCTGTGCAAAGTTTATTGATATCCGGCTACACATTGTGGAACACGTATGACATTCGCAGTCAAGTTTATGAGTGCGTGGGTTACATTGGATAAGAAATTATATATGAACATTATGTTTTTAGCATGGAAGGAAGCCTGTTTTTGTTTGCAGACGTTGTATTCAATCTGGTTTTCACATTTTCGACAGCATTATACCCTCTTCCGTTCATTGCCACAATTGAACCCGTTAAACTGTATTACTTGTAGGTTTTATGGCCAAAAAGGTAATAAAAACAATAATCATATAATTTTAGTAAGACGTTGTGCTGTCTGACGGGGTTTTCCAGTAAAGTGAACCCTGTAACTGTTGTCGATGGCTACAACAATCGTGACTACCACTTTGAACAGTTGAAACATCAATGGAATGATGTAAATTGTAAGGCGTGATAATTTTTTGCTTTTTCGCTCTGTGCTCATAATTGGCGAGTTTCAAAATGACAGTTGGCTCAAGGACTCTAACAACTATACCAAGAACCCGTCGACTTTTGTTTCCGCCTTTCAAATCATTGAATTTTTTCATGACAGAGTTTTGTTTACCTCTGTTTTATTTTAGCGTGGTGAGACCGACTTTATAAACGCGTGCAACATGTAAAAATGGTTTCATTTATCTTTTCAATCCGAGAAGTTTAAACTTACTAATCGGTTAAATATAACAGAAAAACCATGTAATATGTTATTTTTAAATCTAATTGAAAGCACAGTAATGTCACCGTTCTCCATAGGGATTTTGCAAACATTGTAGCCTTGTTTGACAGTTGCATACTTTGACCGTACTCTCACCATGGGGCCATGGAGAAGCGTAGTCCATCAAAACAATGATTGTTAAATTATGTCATGCCAGGTGTTGCGTCTTGGCTCGAGGGTTAGGAGAGGGTGGTAGTGGACTGATTTATTAAACGCCTCAGGGGTTTAAATACCCCTGGGCTACGTGACAGATCAAACTACACAATCACAATAATATATACAGTACGTACAAGGAGCCTCGACATTTGCATACGCGCTCCAACACGCCCCCCAGTGATGAAGTCGCTGACGTGACGAATCTCTGATATGATCGCGGTCGAGGTCTCGGGTAGTTTGACGTTGGTCACAATTCATGATTTCGGCGGCGAATTCGGCGACGGCGTTGACTTGAGATGTGCTTTTGTCGTAACCATTTGAGTCGAAGTTGTTCCGTTCAGCTCGAATTCGTGACATAGGATTCGTGGTTCCTTGATGTCTTCCGCTCGAATCCCAATCGATTGAATCGACTTGCCTTGCTACATTGGTTTTACTTGATCTTTGTGACGACGTTGTTTTAGTTGACTTTGCCGCTTTGGTAGACTTTAGGCCTTGGGCTTCATGAGGTTTGACCTGACTGGCCAAACGTTTTGGTGGATTCATTTCATCACCGTATCGTTTTGGTGCTTTGATTTCCCTAGCAGATCGCCTGAGAAGGGAAGTAACAGCGGGCTGCGCGGATTTGATCCTAGACTGAATCGCTTTTGACCGACTTGCCCTCAACGTTGGTCGAGGTGGGTCTACTTCCATGGGTTCATCATTCAACAAGTTAGATGCACTTGCTGAGGATTCTGGGGGTTGAGCTGATGGCTCAGCTTGCGCAGGTGCTGCCGTTGGTGCAGTTGTGCTTTCAACTGTCACCGGCACCGATTCTGGAGCTCTCGGCTCAGAACTTTGCTGAGTCAGATGTGACTCTGGTGTGGATTGTTGCGTCTTTAGCAGAACTGTTAACCTGTTGGAAAACAGCCGCGATGAAGTTCTTCATCTCTTCCTGTGTCATGCCTTGAGGCGCATTCACAGTGGGAGTGGCAGCACCAGATGGGGTTACCACTGGCACTTCAGAAGCTGGTGGCGGACCACTTTGCTCGTTCGTCATGCTGATAAAAGCTCGTAAGCTTTAGAACAAAATTTGTTTTGGCAGAACTTGTCTGACCAGGCTCAGCGTCTCCAGATGGAAAACGAGAGTAAGCTCAAGTCTTCACACGGAAGAACAAGAGGAAGCTCAAGACTCCACAAGGAAGTTCAAGAGGGAACCTTTTTTGGACAGAGCGAATCTGACCCGGTTTTTCAACCGCACCTGTTTTGGACAGAACGAATCTGACCCGGTTTTTCAACCGCACCTGTTTTGGGCAGAGCTAATCTGCACCCGGTTTTGCAACCGCAAATCGTCCGATACGTCGTATCAGGTACTTTTTCGGCTAGGCGAACCTATCCAGGTGTTGCAACCTTATCCACAAAGGATCTTTTTCGGCTAGGCGAATCTATCCAGGTATTGCAACCTTCACCACACTCTCTCTGAAAGAAACCTGACCAACCTGCAGCTGCCTTGGCAACCGTGAGTGATCGACGAGTCGATGGGTTGGTTGTCGATCGGGGGATCGACGGTTTCTTCGCGACGGGTCCTACACACAAAAAAATCGAAAGATTATGCAAAACGTAAACTTTATTGCGACGCTCAAAGATTACGTCGAGCGTAGTCTAAAGTTTACGCTCGACGTAATCTTTCAATAAAGCATAATGTAAAGATTACGCCGATTGAAAAGCGCTTTCCGCGCGCTTCCCGCGCACTTCTCATTCTCGTTGATCATTATTCAAATCACAATGTTGATTATCTTTTATCGCCGTTTTTGGCACTTTTTTAGTGGATAGTTGTTCCATTTTCATTAGGCATGCTGCCAGCAATCGTTTGCGTCCTTTCCAGGAATGTTGAAGCCGGAATTTAAGTAAAAATTGGCTGATTAACGTAAGGCCGCGACTAATGTGAGTCAATTTTGAAAAAGAACGAAGTTAACGATAAGCATTTTACTTTCAGGAGCAACTAGAGCATTGTTATCAGTGCTACAGAAACCGCTTTAAAGTTTACGGTGATCCAGGTTTGTTTTTTAACGTTCTTTGATGTCTCACTGCCAGATTATATATTTTTTGTTCTTTCAGAACTCAAAAATACGCCGTCAACGCTCCTGCAACATCATTTTCCTCGTTAGGAACACAGAGAAGCTTCGTTTTCGCCGGATCATCACGACACCCGCCCAAATGACGACTACAAATCTCCACTGGCCCCATCAACACCGATTCGCAGCCACATCCGTCGAAGATGCCCATGGGCAGATGCATGATCCCACTCATTGTTTCCTAGGATTGTTATCATGTAGTAATACAATTTTATGAGTGTTTGTTGTGTTCAATTTTGCTATTTATAATACCGCTTATTTTGTAACTTTCCGTTATATTTTTTGATAAACTCGTATTACTAGTGATATCAGTGAGTGATTACTAACACATCAGAGCAAAATTAAGCATTGCCAGCGGCTGTAACGAGGAAAAAAGCGCATTCGGAGCTGGCCGAGAAAGATTATGCTTGGACGTAATCTTTCTGGCCGAGCATATTCTTTAGACGACGCAGCACCATATACTTTTTGTGCACTACGTTTTGCGTTAACTAAAGTTTACGCTCAGCATAGTCTTTAGTTAACGCTTTTTTTTGTGTGTACAGGGTTGTGGTGTCCTCGTCGTCCGGCGTGAGTTCTCGAATCGGCAGGCGCCAATTGTTGCGTCTTGGCTCGAGGGTTAGGAGAGGGTGGTAGTGGACTGATTTATTAAACGCCTCAGGGGTTTAAATACCCCTGGGCTACGTGACAGATCAAACTACACAATCACAATAATATATACAGTACGTACAAGGAGCCTCGACATTTGCATACGCGCTCCAACACCAGGTTTGTCAAACATTATAACGTACTTGTTAATCTATTCACAGAAACGCGTGCAAACCCCATATTAAAATATCACAATTTTAAAAAGGCGTTGGTGTGTTAACTTGCTTACGTTAGCGGCCATTAAGTCCAGTCTGAATGTTAACCTCGTTGCTATTTGGGTTTACTACATTTGCGGGTGTATAATTATATTGTTATTACTATGGTTTAACCCGGAAGTTAGCTACCTTAAACCTTCTTTTTGATCACCCTAACCCTTTTTTGGTTTGTTTATCTTTATTATTTTCTAAAATTTACGAACCGCCAAAAGGGCCATGGGTGTCTGTCATAAAAATGTGCATCAATATTTGCATAGTCACTTTAAAAATTAGGGGTCGGGCACGTGTACACTTGTGCATGTGCTATAGCTTTCATGCCCCCAATCTGTGTCTCACCACGAACGATTTGCAGGTCCGTGACGGACCGTCAAGGTCCGTTTGATCCTTGCTCAGGATATCCCATTGTAGTCTGTAGAGTACGTTTGATTTCAACAGTCCATAAGAACCAAAAACGCGGTTAAAAATTATAACTTTGCACGCGTCACTTTTTTCCATCCCATAAAATCTGTATTTTTTATTCCGCGTGGTCGTACTTAGTTGACATTAGTGATTTGGACCCCCCTAGAGACATCAATTAGCAAAATAGGCGTCAACAAATGGGACTCGAAAAAACGATGTATCAGTGTTCACTTTGTCATTGTTATTTTTGCGTCCAAATGTGTTGAAGATTACGGTAGTCAGCTCTAACTACGTTGAATTACAGAATCAATCAAAACATTATATTTCTTTATTCGATGTTGCCGCTATTGTATAATTGATTGACACCGCCACAAAATCAAATATGAACAATTCGTCGGCCACCTCAAAAGTTGTTTCTGAACCTATAATTTTCCCTGTATTACGGTCACTTGAATTTGTTATCACCCTAGCGGCAACCATTTTTGCCATTAACATGTCTATGGCTTTGAAAAAAGTGAAAACATTGCACATTTACTTCCGTACAGTGTCATTCAATCTATTCGGTGCCGCTATGTTGCGGTCTGCCACTCGGTGCGTTTCTTTACACTCAAATTCGTTGTAAGACCAACAATTGCAGATTTGCGTTTCTCGGATTATCACTGACCCATCTAGCAGACAGTCAATCACTTATCATGTATCTTCTAAGCATTTCAAACTGGTTTTGTGGTCTAAACATAAACTTCTGCCAAGTTGCATTCATCGTGGAACGCGCTATTAGCAGTTTATGCGACAATAAGTATGAAAAGATGAACAACAAGGTCGTTATGGTCGCTTATATTTTGATACCGGTGTGCTGTTTGAGCTTTTTACATACGTAATAATGAAAAGCGGGTGGTTTCAGGGGTTTGCGGCTTCTATTCCAATTATACTCACATATGAATTCAAAGTCATAAACTTTTACGAATATTTATGGTTTTCTGTTGCGTTTAACTCTACTTTAACAGTTGTAAGTCATTGAATTGAAAAGTTGTACTTTTAAGTTAAACAGCCGGTTTATAGGTATTTTTGGCATTCCTGAAACTACTCTCATGGAGGTGTTCACAAAACAAGCACAGCTATTCGCTGTCGACCCGGTACCAACGCAATGAAAATTCGCGCGTCTCGGTGACAATGACGTATTTTGGCATATTTTGTTCTGTTCAAAATGCATCTATAATTGGTTTCTGTTTGTGGATTCTGTTGTCTGATGACTCGAGCGCCACTGATGCGACTGAAATCAAGTAAACTCAGTTCTAAATGTGTTTTAAGTGAACTATAGTGTAACCATGAAACTTTTTCAGCTGGCTACCGTATGCACTAACGGACTTTATGGTGTCATTTTCGATTGCTTTTTATCCTCTTCCGTTTGTAGCGACAATCGAACCCCTCCGACGCGTATTTTTGTAGGTCACATTGCTTTATAAAAATGCATAATTTGTAGTGAACCGTTTAAGGCAATCTTTCTGGTGCTCGGAAATCAAACCCCGTAAAGTCATTCCGATAGTCGAGTGTAACGTATTCCTAAATCGCAAGACACACTTTGAACAACTTCACGAACAATGGAATGTTGTGTGTTGAAACATGTCAGTTATGCATGTTATTCTAAACTACTATATTTAGTGTGTTGGACATTATGATAATTTGTTAACATGTTGCACAAAACATATATGTAAATAAAACATTATCATTGTCCCCCAATGTCATTGATCTCTTTTCAAAGGCGTTTCAAACTTATTATTTGTACAAACAAATTCAGAACAACGAACTTACAAGTAAATACAATATCCATTTTTTGGATGCACTAACCATTCTGTTCATATTTCATAATTGTACAATGAACGTAAAAGAACAGTTTTCGTTGTAGGGTACATACAAACTTTAAATGAGTTGAGTGCGTAGACGACGTCTTCCTAATTGTCATTACTGAAGTCTGGAGTCCTAGACGTACGAAAAGGTCTTCTTCGTTTATAAAGTAATATTCTGATATTTTAACATTGATCTAACCGTCAACCAAGTGTATGGATCCGTGGACGTTGCCTAATGCTCTGATACAATCAGGTATTGATTATGTCACTTGGTACTCCATTGAAGCTGTCTTAAATGTTGCCACTATAATCAATGGAACTGTTATGGTTACGGCATTTATAAAGATGCAGTATCTGCATGTTTACTTCCGAACTGTGTGTATTAATATTTTTGCGCTTTCAACCTTACGAGCGATTTTACGGTCAGTTCTTTTCTATTTTATTGGGCCACATTAAGCAAAAGCAAATTGAAGGGTTCATTTTATCAGTTTCAGACTATTGGTATTTTCATTAATGTTAATCAAATCTGCTACATTGTTATTGTCTTATTTAATAATAGCTGTGCTGATAACGAATCTCGCCCTAAATTTTGCTCAAACTTTTGTCATCATTGAACGGTTGTGGTCCGGCTTGCGCGTCACAGTTTATGAGTCATACAAGAGTCGTCTTGTGGTTTCCGCATTTGCCATTTCACCGGTATGATTAATCATAATTGACCTGCCAATTTTATTGAACCCACAATTTTCAGGTTGTAGTGTCCTTGATTTTTCAATTTCTTCTGTACGTGGCCAAAGTACTGCCATTGAGTGTGTTCAGATGGGGAGTTCTTATGCTCAATGCATCTTTGTGGATTGTAAGTTTGTTTGAAATGTACATCATACAATGCAGATAACTTTTTAGTGGTTCTATGGGTTCTTGAAATACAACTCATGGAAAAACAGCAAAATCCGTCGTAGTTGGAAGCTCAATGTTCGCTATCAGCAACGAGAAAACCGAACAATTTCAGTGACAATGAAATGGTTTGGTTGCTACTGTTCGCTTCAAAGTTTTTTAATTTCGTGTTATTCTATCTGGAAAATCATCGATGTGCGAACGCAAACTTTTGGGTATGTTGCATGCTTTGTTGACATTTTATATAATACATTACGACGTTTTCTTTACAGCATAGAAGGATCACTGTATTTGACGGCTGATGTTGTAACTAACCTTGTCTTCACACTGTCAATGACATTTTATCCTATCGCTTTTCTTGTCAGTATTGAGCCAATCCGATTGTTTTATTTGTAAGTTTGCACTCTTACGGTAAATAAGAGTCTTACCTTTTCACATAAACGGCTTTGTCTTTCAGTAAAACTCTATGTCGCCAGACTGGGCAGTCTAGCAAAGTGAACTCGGTGGCAGACGATCAAAACTGTGAGGAACTTCACTTTGAACAGCTGAAGCGCCAGTGGAACGAACAAAACTTTAAAAAATTATCGTTTTGATAAACTATTTAAAAAAATAATAGTTAAATACACGATCTGAAAGACTTTTCAAATGGTAAATATTGCCATTTGCCATTCTAGTAAGCTTTGATTGTGAAAAGTTCTACTGTAATTTCATGTTTAATAACAGTGAAAATGCCTATTGTTGTTTTGACTAAGTACATTTCGAATAAATATTATGGAAGCATCAACCGCCTTCTTTCAAAACAATTCAAAAGATGTTATAAAATAGCTTAATGTTAAAATTCGACGTATTTGTTATATTTTAAAAAGTTATTTTTGCTAAAATTCAAAGGTCAGACCAACGGGGTCAACGTGTAAACGTGCTAATTTCGAATTATGTTTCTATTTCTGTAGCATAGTCGCTTGAGAGGCATAATTTATTCCAAAATTGCGTGGCTCCCAACTCCACTTTCGTCAATAAACGTTTCGTATCTACCTTATTGTGTCCCCAAACATTAGTTTTTCCCACAGGCCTGCGCAAGCCGCCTTCTCGCGATCCCACGGCAGTTCACAGTTCGCGCATGTTCGAGCCAGGCGGATAAGGCCATGCCAATGTCTTCCGTGCAGTTTGATATTCCAGAAATTGACACCTTTGCCAACATTCCTTCGCTAGCTTCCGTCGGTGCTTGAACTCGTAATCTTGTACGAACCAGCAAAAAATATATATAATAAGATAAATGTTATTTAACCAACAGTCTTTTTGAAGGCAAGATTGTACGTAGCTTGTATTTGATAATTATGCGTTCCACGTGAAAGAACAATGTTCACGGTGTAGCGTCGATACGAATTCCGTTGTACGTAGATGTCTTCCTCATTGTCTTATGATATAGATTACTAGCCAGACGTGTGACAGACGCCTTTCTTCGTTTTACATTGTTATTCACATATTTCTAGCAGCTATTCATTGACTATGGACCCCTGGACATTGCCTGATGCACTGATGAAATCAGGTAACGACTATCTTTTCTGGTATTCCTTCGAAGCTGTATTCAACATTGTCACAATAATCAATGGAATAGTAATGATTACGGGATTTGTAAAGTTACAATATCTACATGTCTACTTCCGAACTGTGTGTATCAATATTTTTATGCTTGCAAGTTTACGGTCCGTCATACGGTTAGTCTTCTTTCATTGTTTGTCATACCGAATGACGCCACTTTGCTTTTAGTCTTGTAATGTTTGTATTCACTGTAACAAAATCCGCAAAACCTTCACTGCCATACTTGATTCTAATTGTACTGACGATTAATCTTGCATTAAACCTGGGCCAAACTTTTGTCATTATTGAACGATTGTGGTCTGGCATGCGCGTCACCATCTATGAGTCATACAAAAGTCGACTTGTGATTTCCGCCTTCGCCGTTTCACCGGTACAATTAGTAATGGTTAACTTCATAATCTTAAACACCCGACAAATTTAAGGTTGTAGTGTCAGTGATTCTTCAAGTGCTCCTACATGTCGCCCAAGTACTGCCACTTATTCTTTTTCGATATGGGTTAGTTGTGCTAAATACGGCTTTATGGATTGTAAGTTCCTTTTTAACATAAGTTTACGTTGCAATGACTAGCTTGAAAACGAATTAAATTGCCAAGCTCTCCCAATTAAATATGTACAATAAGTCTTTTCGTTACGAGAGTGCTTTTGGGGTACTTTTGCACGATTTTTCAATACTGGCACTTGTGTGCGATTCAGCAACCCAAAAGCACTCTTGCAACGAATAGACATACTAGACGCAATTGAGAGTGCTTGGCAACTTGATCCGATTTGTTTTTAAGACAGTTTGTTGTGTTTTTAGTAATAAAACTAAAATAATTTTAGTGGTTTTACGGTTTTTGGAAGTATAATTCATGGAAAAACTCTAAAATTCGTCGCAGTTGGAAACTCAATGTTCGCTATCAGCAAAAAGAGAATCTTCGAATCTCAGTAACAATGATTTGGTTTGGCTGTTATTGCTCTGTGCAAAGCTTGTTATCATCAGGTTTTTCGATTTGGAAAACCACTGATAGACGAACACAAATTTTCGAGTATGTTGAATAGATTTTGCTAGAACTCTAAAGACTTAACGGCATCTTGTTTACAGAATGGAAGGCTCATTATATTTACCGGCTGATCTTGTATTTAACCTTGTCTTCACAATGTCAACGGCATTTTATCCCCTTGCTTTTCTTGTCACCATTGAGCCATTGAGATTGTTTTACTTGTAAGTTTACATTTAAAGTTTTGCGTTACCACAATCAGCCATCTTTAGCAAAACTCTATGTCGCCACAACATACAGCCCAAAAAAATGAAATCAGTGACGGTTGTTCAAAACTGTGATCATTTTGAGCAGCTGAAAAATCAGTGGAATGATCCGCATCCGAATAAAGCTGCGTTATAATAACTGCTGACCTGTATGTGACCATGAAACTGAATTCCTGCGTTACACAGCCTAGTTGCTGCTTTTCTACTTAGTAAGCTTTGATGCCTGAGGTTTTTACATGTAATTACTAATTAGATGTTTGACAACAGGGAAGCTCACAATTACTGTTTTTGTTAACATAAGTACACTTGTCATAAATGTTACATATATAAGGTTCAGAAATATGTAGTTGTGTGTTATAACACCCACAATTTGCTAAAATTGTGTATTACACGTTTTGATTGAGTGAGGTTTATAAAATTACATGAAATGTGTCTCGGATCTTGTTGGAACAGAAAAGGACATTATCAAGCATGACATTCTATTGAAACTTTGTCAAAAGAAGCAACATACTCACCACGCATAAAGTCATTTTTTGAAGCTTCTGCTAATGCGGAATATTTACCGGCAGGTCGGAAGTTCAATTTTTTTTGTTTAACTTTTATCTGTAGGTCTATTGGGACGAATCGTAATATATTAATGAGAAAAATGGAAGTGTAATATCGTTTTTAAAGCGCTCGCGTCAGTAAATTACTCATTGATGCTCTCGAATTCGTGGGTTATAGCGTTATTTTCAGTTTTGTATTTTATGCGGTTCAACCCATAGTCGTCTAAAACACGTTTATCATACTATTTTTTCTTTGCAACGTATTTTCCGCCTTCTACACGTGTTTGTTTTTACGGTCATTTGAAGTTCAATGCAAAGCATTTTAGATTACTATAGTCTCGATGAGTCTAGTAACGGCTTCATCGGCAATAGCCCAATCCGGGCACACTTACTTCATTGCATTTTCTGTTGATGCGTTATGCAACATTTTGACATTGATAAACTCTGCTGTTATGATAAGTGGATTTGTAAAACTCGGGTCATTGCATCCTTATTTCCGAACTGTTTGTTTCAACGTGTTTAGTTTGGCGATATTGAGAGCTTCAAGTCGGTAAGCAAACTTTCGGTAATCGCAAAAAAACATCATTGGTTTCAGTTTGATAATATTAGGAATAGTATTCACCGAAAATGTCACCACTTTTGGATCGCTTATTGAGTTACTCTACATGGTCACACACTTTTTCACATTCGTATTAGATTTTGCCCAATTATCAGTTATCGTTGAACGTGTTTGGTCTAGTTGGAGGGTCAAAGTTTATGAGTCAATGAAAAACCATAATGTTATTATTGGATTTGTGCTCTTACCTGTGAGTTTATCAATTGCAACGCCAAAAACAATAAATTTAAGTTGGATTTCAGTGGATTTCTGCAGCAATACCTATAGGCCTCTTATTTCTCCAAATCCTGCCTTTGAACGGTTATGCGTGGTTTAGTGTATTCTTCAATGTTTCAATTTGGATTGTAAGCTGTTAAAATAAGAAATTTGTTACAACATACAGTAAATTTTAGTGGTTCTATTGCTTCATCCAATATCATGCCTACAAAGCTGCCAAATCTCGTCAGAGAAGCTTCCAACTTTCAGTTCGTTATCAACAACAAGAAAATCTGCGCATTTCGGTCACTATGAAATGGTTTGGATGCTACTGTTCGATTCAAAGTACCTTACTTTCTAGCTATACTTTATGGTCGCTCTTGGATAGCCGAGTTACGGATGCTTCTGTTGATCAGTAGGTTTTTTCACGTTTCTACTGTAACAAAACCCATAAAACACATAAAATACGTTTTAAATAACAATACATTACGTCACTTTGATGTGTCCTTGTCTGTAGTATCCAAAAACATTGTAAAAATGTCTACACGTCTCCAAGAATCCCATAAAATGTGCCTTTTATGCCCTCTACGTCCTTCAAAACCTTCCCCAACGTAACGAAGCACTTTCCAATTCCTTTTCAGCACTAATGGCTCCATTTTCTTATTGTCAGAGGTCATCGGTAATCTCATTTTGTCCGTGTCGACAGCCTTTTATCCCGTGCCATTCATCGCCACAATTGACATCGTTCGTCGGCACTATTTGTGAGTCGTGAAAAGCCAGCCCTGGCCGGCATTGCATTCATGAGCGGCATTGAATACACTAATGCGTCGTTTTTTTTACAGCAAAACGTTTTTTTGTACCTCCATGAAAATACACACAGTACGCCCGGTCGTGATGGTTGATAAAAACAAGGACCGAGATTTCTATTTTGAGCAGCTCAAGTCGCAATGGGAAAAGTGAAGGCAGGCAAGAGTGCCACACCGCCGCTTTTATCTCGCCCTCGCTTACAAATGGCATTGTAATTGTTATTGTTGGCACTTTTTGTGATTTTGTGGCATAAGGCTTTGGGTAATTTATAATCATTCTTTCTATTCTTCATAATACTCTGTACTCTGTCCATGAAAGCATCATTCAAATACACAAGTTTGAAAACAAGATCAACATTTGGTTTTTGGCAAAAAAAAAAGGAATAAAACTAAAACTGTTACTAGTATAAATTCAACGAAAATAGGTCTGAGCGATGTTTGTGTGTTGGATTTTGGAACTTCTAAATAAGGTCGTCGTTATAAATTGGCAGGCATTTGACGCATTATTGGTCGTGCAATTTGGAGCACGACACAGTTTCCGGACGCTTTCACCAGAGTTACGGCACTGTGCTGAAAGATGTTAGGTTAAGATTGCTGAAAGTTGGAAAAACGATAAATGCCAACCTGATCAGTGACTTGTTCCCCGTTGACGCCCATTATCCGATCTCCGACTTTCAGCTTTTCCGCCGCGGTGGACCCTGGTTGTAGGGACGTGATAAGGATGCCGCGTTGACGTTTCCCGATTCCCATGCCCCATTGCTGGCCTTCGGCTTTCTTTAAAGATATGAGAACGTCGTCGCTGCCTTCTTCGTGCCAGTTTTCGTTGATTGTGATGTCGCGCAACTGAATCGGGCTTGGAGAAGGTGGTGGAGCGGTGGAGGTTGATGGTTGATCGGCTGAGGTGCCACTTTCGGCGAGGGATCTCTGAAAATATCGATTTTAAAAACTTTCGTTGCGGGACCAAAACGTTTAAAACGTACCAAATCATGCTGAGATCCAGGTTCCTCAGTCACCGGGCTCAAATCCGCATGAACCGGACCCTGATTATCGTCCTGAATAGTCACTTCCGGAACAGCCCCAGCCGGCCAAGATGGCGGTGCCGGTGGTGGCACTTCACGCAGGACTCCATTCTCCGGCGGTGATGGCAAACTCGTATCCGGGATATTCTCATTCTCAATACGATTAGCCGCCGTCGTAGCTCGAGGGGTAGTTGGCGTCGGACCACCATGCCCTTCCCCGAATCCATTATTCGTCGGAATGCCACGATGCAATTGCGGCGAAACCGACGGTGGCTGCGCGGCATGGACACGATTCGCTGTTTCTGTCAGCTTCCATCGTCCAATCTTCAATGTCACTTTGCCGGCACATGTTTTCAGCATTGTGGCCACGTCCTCTTGCATTGATGTCGCGACGTCTTGGCCATTGACGGCAAGGATCTAAAACACAAGTTATGCCGTTTAAATAACCCTCGTAAAGTGGCACTGGCAATGGCACACGCAAAGCTTACCTGGTCGCCTTGGAGAAGTCTTCCATCCTGTTCGGCAACACCACCCTTCACAATTTCACTGACATAGACACCGGGTTCGTTCTTTCGACCGACTATGGAAATCCCCAGGCCTCTGCCGGGTTTTTTCGTTAATTCCAGGTTGAAAATGTTATAAATTTGTGTTGGGTCGAGTAGGCTTAATTGCAGGTTGACATCACGATACACGAGCATCCGTACTTTGGAGGCTGTTCGACGGAGGATGGAAATGGCTTGTTCATGGGAGACTGACCGGAGCGAGAAGCCGTTTACCTTAAATGACACTTTTAGTTTCACTGTTTCAAAATGTTGAAAAACGAAAACGGCACAAACCTCCAAAACCTGATCCCCAGGCTTAAGCCGACCATCATGGGCTGCCGCTCCATCACTATAGACTTCATGGATGACGACCGTGCCGAGGACGGTATCCGATCCACCGACAATGGATAACCCGAGGCCTTTGCCGTTTTTGTCGATTTCGATGAGTGTTTCTTTACCCGTTTCGATCGGATTCCCTCGCTCCATTTGATGGGACTTTTTGCGTTGGGGGGTCGTTGTAGGCGCTGAAATGGTGGCATTTTGAGCTTTTTTAAAAAAAGTTTTAAATATTGCAAAACCAAAAATCAGATATCTACGGAACCTATAGCGCTTTCTAAGTGCCTTTGCACACGCGATTGGAGAATTCACGCAATCCTGGGACGAAAAAATGCATAAAATAACCCTTATTAATGTTGAAATAAAGAAATCGCAATGCCATCCATGATGAAAAAACAGCGTGCTAACCAAGTGAGCAATCATGGCATCTGCAATGTTGTGCCCCTTCTATGCAAAGTTCTGACGGACGACGCCGTGGCCTGGCCTGGGTGGCCATCTACGGCATAGACTCGACGTTGCCGGTGAAGGTGCAGTAGTCCGTCCATGGCTAATGTAAGTTCCTGCATATGTGTTTTTCTACGTTTTACGTCGCACGGGGGGCTCCCCTCGTCTAGCGGTTAGCTCCCCTTCCGTAAATGGGCGCCATCCCGAGCCCCGAAAGCCCCTCTCCGGGATGCCGCGCGCGTGTGCGTGTGTCCACGTTCCGTGGGATGCCGTCCTAGTCTATGTGCCCCAGGATATACGTGCCTTCGTCGTTAGCCTTGTGGCTTGCCTTTTGCTGTGCCACAGCCGGCTGGATTCCCGAAACATGGGTTCTCTATACCGTAGAACAGACCGTAGAACAGACACACACACACACACACAGACATGCGCACACATTCATTTGTTTCTTCCCCTTTCAGCAGCCAGGGGGCTCCCGTTTATGGCACTCGAAGCCTAGCCATCCAGCCTTGTCATGAGGAAACTGGCTCACAAACTACGCCACCGCGCTGCCCTCCTATTCACGTATATATCAGAGAGCCCCAGCCAGGGCTGCGCTTTCATCAAGCTTTTCGTGGTTGTGCCGACGGCGCAGGAGCAGAAAAAAAAGGCGCGGCACACGCATTGAAATCAATAAAAGCAAACCCCAAACGGGGGCTACACGCCGGCTAATGTGGCTAAAAACCCATTCAGTTTAATTTGGTGGAAGCAAAAAGCAAAAATGGTGCCCGTATTCAGGTAACTCGTTATATTCAACAAGGTTCATTTAACATGAATGGGGCTGAATAATGGCTTCCGGCTTGAATAAAACCAATTCCCATCGCGAAAAAGACGTTTTTAGACAATCGCGTTGGGACCTAAAACAGTCGCGTTGAAACCCAAAACAATCGCGTCGGGACCTCAAACAATCGCGTCGGAGCACCAAGCAATGGCGTCGGAACCCGTAACAATCGCGTCATAACCCAAAACAATGGCGTCGAGACTCGCAGCATTCGCGTCAAGACCAATTGATAAAGAACAAAACAAACCTTCACTGTTTCCGGGTGTCGGTGTGGTAGGGGTGACCGGTGTGGGCGTCGTTGTTATTGTTGGCGTGATGGCCGCAGGCGGCGCCAAGGGCGATGATGCCCCTTCGGACTTGGCGGGGGTCGTTTCGTCAGCCTGGAAAATGAGCCAATTTTCAAAACAAACGCAAACAACAATAGGGATGGGATGGGGTGGATATCCAATACATCAAAGTCCTTAAGACACAAATTGTGGCTCATTTATTCTGCAAATTTTATAGGATGCTAAGCCAGAAGGGCGTTCTAGATGCATTCGATGGCACACAGATGCGCTGCGTGCTTGCTTACCGCGGCAGTCCGACTAAATTTGACTGATAACCGTCGAATCATGATAGAAATCTTTGCTCTTTCGTCCGACAATGGCCCGTGTAACCGTAATACAAAACCAGAAGGACGCCGCCAACAAACCGAACCGTTGAAGCCCTGCCGTTGTGCGAGGCGAGTAAGAGGAAGCGCCAAGCTTTTTTGCTACTCCAGCTTCAGGCTTCACAGTGTCGAGGAGCGTGCCGTGAACACAGTGAACAAAAAAAACCGAGAAGAAAGCGTTACCCGCCAAAAGGGCGGATGTGCTGAACACACACAAAAACGAGGAGAAAAAACGACGCCTGCGGCAATGGGAAGGAAGGCTGGGGCTCTAAGCCTGGGTCCACCGACCAGAAGACGCTCTCCACGCTCCTCTCCTCCACGTCGTCTGCCTTCCAAACAATCTGTTTGGTGCAAACTAAGTGTGGCTACTATGTATGCGGCGTGAGTGAGCCCTCTCCTCCTCGACGACGGCTACGGCTACGGCATCCATGCCATTGACGTACACATCTTCGAAGACATCTCGGCCGCCATGGCCTCGGCCCTGGCCGTATGGCATGTGTCACCACGCCTTCGCCAACTTTTTTTGTCTTCGTTTTTTGTACTGAGGGCCCCACTCAGTCTGTCGTCAAGTTTAGCGCTTACATTAGGACATTTTTAGAATCTTTTTTTGCATTTAGACGACTGACGGCAACGATTTGGTTTGTTAGGGTCAGTACGCGCGACGGGCGACGGCGGCGCATCCAAAGAATGGCCATAAAAATTATATGGGACAAGCGAAAGCACGGGAAGGGTGCCAATAAAGATGGCTCTGACGCAGGATGTTCCAATTTGTTGCAGGAAGTTTGAGAGAAATCAAAAAAAGAGCAAAAAAAATTGGCAAAATGTGACCAACAATACTTGTCACACTTTGCCAAGAAGTCGCGACAAGACCACATGGCTCGAAAACGTCCAATGAACTTTCGTGGCAAGACCACAAATAGTGTTAAAAGTAATAAAAACTTACAACTGGTATCTCGATGGGGGTTGTCATCTCAGAAACTTCCGGCTTCTTCTGACCATGGGCAATATCTTCAGTGGCATCAGTCCGTCGGAGAATCAATAAAGCTAGCTCATCACCGTCACAGGATTCACGGATTTTCGAAGTCGCAGTGACATGGGACAGACCAAAGAGGACTTTTCCGTTGATTTCAAGGAGCTCATCACCGACATGGAGGGGTAACGGTGAAGTCGATTGAATATCGACGACAAAGACGGAAGTTTTGTCACGGTCCCGATTCCCGGCGAGAGACAGGCCCAATCCCCGGGGTGGGATGTTTTCCAGGCGGATTAGGATGGGTTCTCCTGGGAGGTTACCGTATTTGGCTTTTATTTTGGCTGAAAATCAATATTTAGACGCTTTTTTCAAATTTTTTAAAAATCGATAATTTTGAAATGTCGAAAAAACGAACCTTGAGTATAGCAAAACCGGTCCTCCTCCTCCGGATCATCTAATTCCCGTGGCAATGCCGCCGCAGAATCCTTATCCAGTCTCTTCCGAATAGATTCCCTCAATTTACTGAAGCTTCTACCTTTCGTCGAATCCGTCGACGACGTGGCACCCACAGATTCATGGTGACTGGTCGTAGGTGACTTTGGCGTCTCTCCCGACGGTCCTGCCGTCGTCGTTGCCGTCGTCGTCGTGGCAGACGTTGTCGGTGGCACCGCTGGTGGCGTACTGACGGCAGCTTTCTCCTCAGCCTTCTCGACGTCCGCCATGTGAACACGCTTTTCGGGGATTGGCGGTGCCGTGGCAATGATAGGAATGGCAGGTGCTGGCGGTGGCGGTAAAGGTGTTTCAGGCTCGCTCGAAGCCGCGATGGGCGACGGTGACGGTGTCGAGCGTGGTTGTTGGTGCACGGAAAAGCTTTGCAGGGATTGGACCACGAATTTGACCGGGTTCTTGGCGGCCTTTATAACTTGGACGGCATGCTCGTGGGTTGCGTCGCGTAGGTCAACGTCGTTCACGCTGATGACCCGGTCACCCATAAACATCTTTCCCGAACGACCAGCTGGGGATTCGGGCAAGACTGACTTGATGAAAATCCCGGTTACAGTATTCCCGGTGCCGGGAAGGCCGCCTTTCTGGGACACTTCCACACGGCCGCCAACAATGCTGATGCCAAAGGTTTCAGGGGGCTTGCGATCGAGTAAAACTGTTCTCGCCTCGCCCCAGAAGTTGTTTTTACGCCTTCTGGGTGCTGGGGATTCCGATCCGGACGTTTTAGTAGAAGTTGGGACGTCTGAGTCGTGTTTGGCCGCGGATTCCACCGTCTGCGATACAACAATTGGCGGCGTTTCGACATGCCTGAATTCATGCGTCGGCTCTGGGGTCTTCGAACCACCTGGCAGGTTGAGATTGACTTCGTCGGTGGACATGCTTTCATTGGTGTCTGATGGCGTCTGCAAGATTTTCTATGAATTTTTAAAAGTGAAATGCCATTGCACAGAAATAGGAAAAGCGCTATAAAATGAATAGCAGGACTCCGCTAAAAAGCTAATGAAATAAGAAATAAACAAACCTCGACTTCGACCGACGGCACAGCCACGCTCGACGTCGATGCTTCACCCCCAATATCGTCGTGGACGGTGCCGGTGGTGGTGGTGCTCCGAAGCTCGGGCGGCGGCGACGGCAACCCTTCAGCTTCGTCGTCCATGATGGCAGCGGTCGTGGACGTGGTTGTAGCCACGGAAGCGGAAACGCCGGGACCGTCGTGATGCTGACGCCAGTCTGGCGTGTGATGTGCTACGACGAGTTCAAGAAGGCCGTCAGCGAGGGCTGCCTGGAAGAAAACGAGCATGAAAAACAGTTATAAAGAATCTCGACAAGGTCGGGAGGGACAGTTCGGGTCCCAAACAGACAGGCAATGGAATGCGGAACAGCCACCGTGCCAGTGCCTTCGATTCAGTTAGCTCCAGTGGAACAGCGCAAGCAAGGCTAACCGCTTCCGACAAGCTCTCCGCATATACCTTCGCATCCCCCCTGAGGGCAAATTTGCCCATGCTAATGACTTCAAAGTGCTATTAACATGTCTTCTTTTCCGTGCCGGCAATGAAAACCAAAAGTGTGTGTGCCCTGTGGCTGTGCCACTGCCAGCCGTGCACCAATATTAGTGCCTTATAAGCCGCATTGACAAGTAATTTGCCTGCACGATTATGTAAACTTTTGACTGACTGTGCAATGCCATGGCATTTCAATCTTCAATTTCGTCACTAAGCTGTTGATTTGTTGAAATTAGAAAAAAAAAATCTAATCAAACACAACTTTTTTAAACTTTTACACCGAAAAAAGCCAAAACCAATATCAAAAAACCACGTCATTCCTGGGAATTTTTAATAAAAACTACCAATCCTATTTCCAATTTTGAATAAGAAGCGGTCAATACCATGAAGTGAAGTGAAACACGCAAACTCCATTAAAATAACCACTCGCACTTTTCTTGAAACAACTCAATGTTGCAGAAAATGAAGCCTTTTTCGCCAAAAAGAGCGAAAGAAAGCAAAAAAGAAAGAAAAGAAACAAAATAAGAAAAGTCGCGCGTAGCCCGCAGGGGTAAAATACATAAAATTGGCAGGGCCCCGGACGGGACCGAGACTCTGGAGCTCATTCCTTTCAAGTATGTCTCCCGTATAATTAACTTAAAATACAAAGAAAAGCAACGAGAATTTCCTGCCTTCTAGGCTCGCCTTGGTCTTTTTTGGTTTGGTTTGCCCTGAAGGCATGTTTGTAGGAATGGTTTAGGCCGGTGGCGGCACACCTTTCCTTTTTATGATAGTAGTGAAACAGTGAAATAAGGCACTCCTTGAAATATTTTAATGGGTGCGAAGCGTTGTCATTCGGTCAAATTGGGGGTTCATTGAAACATACCTTGACCAGATCGTGGGCGTATTCTTCAACCAAAACGCCGTCAATGATGTTGGCGGCATTCTGGCGACCGATGCGTTCCGCTGCTGATAGGACGGCATTGTCGATGGCATTGGAATTTGTTTCTGATGATCTTGATGTTGATGCCGTTGGCGGTGGTGGAATATCGGGAGCTGGCACCGGTTCCGAGGGACCCGCCTCGGATGGCGTCGCCGTCGCTTCACTGTGAAGCAGATGCCGCTGGGCCATAGAATCGTCTTCGTCGAAGCTGGAATCACTGAATAGTTGCGTGGACGATGGGTCACCGTTGCTGCGACGACCGAGGTAGGGGCTTTTGTAGAATTTGGGGAAGACCCTGCAAGGAAAATCGGTCAAAACCCACCAAAAAGGCCACAAAAAGTAACAAAATTCAATAAATCACACAATAACAGTCACCATTTATTGATAAAACTGATAAAAGGGCAACCCCCATTGCAAAGAACTAAAACAGCCCTACAATTTTCCAACTGAAAGTTAAACCGGTATAGGTATACCCGACTGTGTATTTCCATTTTCATATTGATTGTGATCGAAATAACCGACCATCAATTCCAGCCTTGGGTCGGCCTTCGGGCTCCCCGTGCAAACAAAAACAACAAAAACTGATTGCGATTGCGATCAGTGACTGATTTTGCCGCCATTACGGGGCTCTACTCTCGTTATTAATTATCACACGTTTGCGCAAGACAGAGCACAGTGAGCAGAAAACTGTCAAACATTCGCCTTTTAGAGTTTTGAAGTTTCAGTCTTCTGTGATCGTGTGAAAATAAAATTTAATCGATGGCAAAAACAGATAAACAGATTGCCTCCGAGGGCGGGAGGACTCGAAAAATTAATGAAATATGATCAAATGCAAACACACGCCCAAAGTAAGTAGCATTGAAACAAAGAGTCTTTAATTACGATTAGTACTACCAAACGGCGGAAGGAAAGAAAACTCACTTTGGTGACAGTCGATTGACGACAGGCCCAAGGTCTTGCTCGGCTTCGCGATGGAAGCGCTGCTTCCACAGACGCGCGTCGGCGGCGGTAATGTATGTGACGCTGAAAATGGAGAGAGAGGGGAAAATGACTGATATGGGATGGGGTTTAGGAGCTATTTAGCTACATGTAGAGTGTATGAACGTCTTGGACGACGCTGGCGCCGACGCCATTCCAATTTTAGCCCTGAGGGGATGAACACGAAACCAAAGGAACCGAAAATGAAAGTGAAACGGAATGAATTGACAAGGTCCCCCCTGTGAAGGCTGACGCGCAACCCCCATCCCATCCATCCCCTCATCCGAATGAGGATGTCCTCGACGGCAACTACAACCACCGGGAACACGCCCTGAGGGCCGTCGTAGACACGGACGGCACCACAGAGCCAGCCGAAAGTGGAGCCGTGAGGCGGCCCCTCTCTCGAGGAGGGCCTCGAATGAACATTGGGGATGAGTGGGGTGCCTTTGTTGGTGCCCGACACGAAAGCAAGGAAGGATGGAGGCTATTGCTATTGCTATTGCTCCAATGGCACCCCCCGGTTGCTTATGGGCGCCGCTGTCTTCAAGTCAGAGGACAACGCCGTCTCGAGGCTCAAGCGTCTTCTGTGGCATGTGCCCCTCACAGCTCCTCTCCTCACAAGGATCAGGAGGGTGATATGGCAGCAAGAGATGACTAAACGAGGTCATAAGAGGACGTGTAGTCGCGTGGGAAGGGCAGATTTGGTGTCCGTTGGGGGTCATAAGGGGCGTTGTTCCGATGTAACGGGGATTTGTCTCCTTTTCGAGGAATGGTTTGTCATAAAAAACGAAATTGGTTTGTTCAAAGCTTGAAAGGCATCCGTTTTGGCTCAGACTATCCTAATCTGTCTATTTTGTCGCCGTTCGTGGTAAGACAGTTTTTGGGGGCGTGATTTTACACTAGTGTATGCGTGCAACTTTAGAAAACGTTCTACACTGACGTAGACATGGTTTTTACGCAATTCTGATTTGCAGAAACGTAATATTTCTTTTATTTTACGGCATTTTGCAAAACCTTGCACTTTTGTAAAAATGCACTCATACACTAGTGTAAAAAGCACTGCCCCAAAAATGGTCCCACCACGAATTACACGCAAAAGGTGTTTTTCCGATTCCAGAGGCTATTTCAAGTCGAAATGAAACACTTTAAACTTACTTGCACTGGGTGCCAATAAGATTAGTCCGCTTCAATATCGCCTTTGCTTGGGAGTTCGTGACATTCCGCAATGATTCCGTGTTAATTTTGACCAAGTAATCACCAACTTGAACCCGCCCATCGCGACCGACTGCCTTCTTCGAGCATATCGATTTCACAATACACCCATTAATGCCCTTATCAAATTCGGCATCCACAACGAGGCCCAGCGGCAGGGCGCCTTTGATCAGCTTAATGGAGCGTTCCAGATTCCGCGGCAAAAAGACGACGTCATAGCCCCAGGACCCGGCCAACAATGGCGACCCACATGGGCTCAAGCTCCTTGAGGAACACGGGGACCAAGATAGCATGGATGAATGGCTCTGGAAAAGGGGTTTTATGTTATTATTTTTCGATTTTTGGGCAAAATTGCATATTTGTCATTGTCTTAGGTTTTGTAGTGCCTTCGTCTGGACTGGACAGCCTCTACGTAAAAGATGCCAGACTGGTCTTTTATTGAATCTCTCACGACGGCCAATGCCAAAGGCAAGGTGAAAGTGCCATGGCGTGCGGGGTGTGCATGCATATACGCCGGCACAGTGAAAAATCGTGTCAAAAGGGCATTCAAGATAAAACAAATGCTTCACACTGCCGTTTAATATAAATTTGTAATCACTGGATACCACGAATTCTAATTCGAATTTCATTGACCCTCCCAAAGTGACGAAATCAAAAGCATAAAAAGTGTAGCATTGTTAATTATAACCCGATTCATGGCCAAACATGAAGTGACTGAAACATGCCAAAAACGGAAGCTGTGAATATATATCTTGCGTACACCATCTATATTTAAGACCCAAAAAAAACAAAAATCCAAAAGCAAATAACTCACTCTCGGCGTCGACGGTGAAGCGGATCCAGACGATGGAAAGTACAGCTGCAATTGTGAAAAAACAACAATAAACACGGCATCAAACGTGTCTGGGATTAAAAATTGTGTTCAAAAAGTACAAATTTTCCCTCTGACTTAAACACAGATTGACGAAATTGAATTTACTGTGGTTGACAACATTGAAAAACGCGCAAATTGCATTTTTGGTGCATGCCATGGCACATAGTTACGAGAAATTTGCTTCTTTCTTCTGATTAACACAAAAAGGCTTATAATTTGTAAACGGTAAAGATTTTTGGTCTTATTTGGTGTCCATTGATAAAAAGTCAAAACGGTAAACACTAATCATTCAAAAAGGGATAACAGTGTGCCATAATTAGAACCCCTGACGGTAAAAGTAAGAATAGAAATTTCATAATTTTGAAATACTTCCGTGAAATGAGTGAAAAACCGTGGTGCAAAAGAAGCAGACTGAATGGCATGGCATAGCTTTGCAGCTCATATGTAACGTGGCTCACACGAAATGACAACATAATAACACGGTTGTGGGCGCCAAATTGCAAAATGACCAAATTGGGAAGGGGAAAAGGAACCAACCTGTGGATTCAAATGACGATAGACGTCAGCACCGATCCAAACTTCTTCTTGGCTAGATGCCCCAGAGATGCCGGCATTCAGTTTGCCATGGCGTCGTCGTCGAAGGGTACGTGGGGATGTGCCTTTGGCGAGAAGGCGCTCGGATCGGGAAATTATAGGGGAATGACAGTTGAATTTGAGCTGAAATAACGGATGGGTAATGGTCATCGTGGGTGGTCTCACAACGAAAACATAAAACTTTTATAGACAGTTGAAAATTCATAAAAAGACATGAAAAACAACATGAGAAGTCTAAACAAAACAAAGTATTGAAGAAAAACTACAAAACTAATCGATAATCAGGGTCATCAGAAACAAATTTGTCTCACAACGAAAGTTTAAAAAGTGCATAAACGTCTGGAAAACGTTAATAAAACATTCCAAAAAGTCTTATTACGAATCAAATTACAAAAACGAAGGCGTTCCATAATGAAAATCAGCAAAAAATTTAAAAGTCGGTCTCGCAACGAAAATTGAAAAACTCTCCAAATCGAGTTTAAAACATGAAACAAGCTTAACTAAGTTAGTTTTCAGTTCCAAAGAAACTTAAAGTACATCTAACAAACGTCGATACGGCCACTTCTGGATAAAGTTCAACCCAGAGACCCAAGACGGCATTACCCGTCCTCGGTCTCCCCCAAAATAGCTAATTGCAGAGGGCAAATGTGGCGGGTCCTGTCACCACTGACATATTTTTTACATTTCGGACATGGGCCGTGCACATACATACATAAAAGCCTTGACTTAGCTATAGTTTGAGACCGACTTGGACCCCTTCAGTCAACACGCAAATGCAGAATGCAGGAAGGCAAATTTGTTAATCTCAGTCAGAGCCGAAGCCAAAAGTGTGAAGGAAGAGTTAAAGGAGCCATGCCAGGGGTGGACGACGACGATGGCAGTTTGCACTGCACCGGAAGGAGGGAAAATGGGTGTTATGAATGATCGACGGGCGGTTGGTTGGTGGTCGTGGTTGGCAATAATAAAGATTTGTTGAATGTGTATGTCGAGAGTGCAAGTGCAACAATTGAAGGAAGTACGACATTTTAATGAAAGAAATTTTGACGGAGCTCACGTGGGGGGACAATTTGTGGCGTAATGGGTGAAAACATACAATCGTCAAAACTTTTGAGTAACAAAAAACGCACAATACTCGGTTGTTGCAAAAATCGATGGGATACTTAACAATAGAATGAAGAGAGGGCTGAAAAAAACAAAAGAAAGAACGAAAGAAAACACTATTTTGTTAGCCCTGGGGTGGATTAATCATCCATAGGATCCATAGGCACAGGAAAACACCCCTGAGGCTATCGGGATAGCTATTGCATAAATTGGATGAAAAAAGTGTGGATGCAGTCATCTGAGGGGTTTAAAAAACTCCTCAGGGGCGCGGCGCAGGTAAGCAAGGGTCCGTCGACAGGTCTAGGTAGGCTTGATTAATGTCCAGTGCGAGGAGGAGGCTCTTGTGGTGTTGAGCAAGGGGGCTAGCTTGTTGAAAGCTAGCTACTTGTTAGCTCGTGGCCCAGGACCAGGCCCCAGGACACTACTCTCACATGTTTGAGTGAATGTGAACAGTATAAACATACATGAGTTTGTGGGCCGACAGAATAGTTTTTTGGAGAAGAAGAGACATAATAAAAGCGATAAAAACGCGGAAACATTGGATGGAAGTGTTCGAATGTGCAAATAACGGAAATGCAATTTGAAAAGGTAATGACCCGGATATAATGGATATATGAAATCCGACGTTGGATATGTGAAATCTAATGGTGGATATATGAAATCCAATGATGGATATATGAAATCCAATTTTGGATATATAAAATCCAATGTTAGATATATGTAATCCAATGTAATGCATAAAGTCAAAGTAAGTCAAACCTGATCAACGGGAACGGGTTTCGCGATGCCGAGTCGAACGAGACCGGCTGGAGCGGCCTTGAGAACTGCCACGGCATGGTCGAGGGTGCTGTTTGAGAGGTCGACGGAATTCACGAATAAAAGACGATCACCAGGGACAATTCGACCATCAGCTTGAGCAACACCGCCGGGCACAAGTGATCGGATGACAATGACAGATTCGGAGGGGCGGACGGGGTCACGGTAGTCAATGATGGAGAACCCGAGGCCGCGGGAATCCTTTTCGAGGGATACGACGATCGGGACACAATTCCAGATGGCTAGGCCGGAGAGGTGTTCCAGGGAACGGGAGCGGAGACGTTTTGTGACCTAAACATGATTTTTTGATAATAAAAAACTTGAAAGGTTGAAACCAAATTTCAAAACAAAAATAAAGCATTGATTTAGCTAAAGACAACATTTCAAACAAAACCAAAGTCAAAAATTTCTATCTGCACCAAAACTGATCAATAATTTTAAAGTTCAAACAGAAAAATAGTAAAAAAAAAAGCAAAACTGACTTCTTTCAAGAAAAATCCCATATCAGTTTTACAGAGATTCAAGGCAGATTCAGATTTGGCTTTGACTATTCTATCCTGTCCATCGGAGGCGAGCAAAGTGTAGGCTAATGGCAGCGATTGTTCAGGTGAAGGCATATAGAGGTTTACTTGTTGAGCTTTGCGACACAGAATCAGTCGGACGTCTTTCAAGTCGGCGACGGCAGCGGCTTTCGCCAGGGCTTGGCGCACTGTTACGTGGCTTTCGCCGTAGAGGATTTGATCGTTTACCTGAAACGACCCGATTTAACATTCAAAAAGATAAAAAAGAGAGTGGTAGATTTACCTGTAAAAGTTCATCCCCCGCTTTCAACAGCCCACATTTCGCGGCGGGACCATCCTTCCTCAGCGATTCCACATAGTGATGCGGGCATAGTTGAGTGCCATCGACAATATCGACAGTGCCCTCGAAGGCTATCCCGAGGCCGCCGTCTTCTTTGTGTCTGTCAGGTCGGATGATAACGCTTATCACTTCGAAATCTGATCCAAGTCGTGTCTGCCAGTGATGCTTGTAGTCCAGAAGGGTTGATTGGACATCGACAATCTGGGTATCAGTCTCCTGTTCATGTAGCATCTTGAGACAGACCGCCTGAGGCGAATCCAACGCGAATCGGATCATCCTCAATCGGACGCGATTTCCGGATTTTACGAGCGTCCGGACCGACTGGGAATGCGTCAAATTTTCCAACGTATTGCCATTCACATCAATAATGAGATCATGGACACGGATTTTGCCGGATAAATGGGCCGCGGAGTTTGGCACGAGTGATTTGACGAAGACGCCGCTGATTTCTTCTGAAAAAAGTTGGCATTATTTGTGCCATAACGAAATAAGCTTGACAAAATGAGCTAATATTCGCCGTAACATGCTCAAAGTCAGTGACCGATAACATCCCCCCGTGAAAAAAGGCCACGGGCGGCACTGGCATCCATGTACATCCCACAAAATTCGGCATGCATGCCCGCGTGAACATGCCAGTCGCAATTCGCCTCCGCCTTGCTCCGGCTCTTTTTTGTCCTCCTTCATCTTCGTTCGGCTCTCCCCCTTTTTTGCGAGCTCCTTTTCATGACGCCGATGGCACACATACACACAAGACGGATGCCGGATTGGTTATTAAATTATAGGTTAAAGGCTGCCCTAACACCATTCACTCCCCTCAGCCTCTCCTATGCCCAACGGCACTATGTTCTTACTGTTCGGCCCCCTCTTTCTTCAGGATGCGCTTCAGCAATTAGGAAGTCCTTCGCAAATATTTAGAATCGGCACATCGATTGAAAAAATATTTCCAAGAAAAAAGCAACCGCAAAAAGAAGGGAAAAAAAGTTTTGCCCCCGGTGAGGCTCGAACTCACGGCCTTCAGATTATGAGACTGACGCGCTGCCACTGCGCTACGGAGGCTTATGGTTTAACACCAGCAAGCACATAAGCATGCAGTGAAAATGTAAGGTCAAAGGGCAAAATAAAATTACAAAAAATAAAAAAAAAACCTTTTTTATGCACATATCCCGCAACAGTAATGCCAAGACCGGTCTGGGAATCCCGTCGAAGTTCAACATTGACTTCTTCGTACTGGCCTTCGACCCAATTTTCGCGACAAAATGTGGTTAGTGCCTGAAAAAATGATAAAACGGTCAAAACCGACATTGGCAAAAGTGTGAATAGAAAGTCACCATTTCCTGCAGATTCTTGAGTGACATGGGCCGTTCGGTCGAAGTGCAACTTTTAGTCTTTGAGTCTCGACTGTGATTCGAATCGGACCGCTTGCCATCACTGCTTTTTGTCACTGATGGCGCTCGTTCGCTTGTTTCCGGAGCCGTCGCTGGGGTTGGTGCCGTTGATGGTCCAGCATTTTGATCGTCGTCATCTTTGCTTTCAGGTTTTTCTGAAGATTTGCTCGTTCCCGGCTGGACATGTCCATTCGAAGCCTGGGCCTGGGTCGTGTTACACATATCCGCATCGATTGTGGTTGCCGTCGATGGTGGCACACCGCCTGTCTGTGAAGCCGGCGGAAGTTTGCCGTTTTGCATGGCTGCGATTCGGTGTTGAATCTGTTCCTCGAGCGTCGTTGGATTCAAGGCCGCCCGAGTGGCCATGGTCCAGCAAGCTGAAAATTTATCAATTTTTTCAACTTCAAAGCGATTTTTTTTCATGTAAGCCAGCGCCAAACCGGAAGTGCTACAAAACTTCCATAAATCTCAAGCTCAAATTCCATTCTAAACTACTGTTAAGCCGTATTTAGAAAAAAAAGGCGCGATGAATGACCCCCTCGACAATCCATGGATAAAGCGGCTAAAAGCGCGGCGCTACGCTTCAAAAGACTCTCAAACGTGATAAAATAAAGGGACCAGAACAGAACAGGGGCGACGACGACCGACAAAAAAAGAAACAGCAAAAAAATAAAGTGGATAAGATCTTCGCTCGGAAGCTCGGAAGGAACACGTCCCCTCGCCGCAGGGGTACCAAAAACACCGCGCTGCCGAGGCTGAACGAAGCCCCAACGACGCCAACGGCACTGGCACTGGGGGGCAGAAACGCGCCAGTGCCGAAGAAGACCAATTTGCACTCGCTAAGTGTTGAAGAAGGCGAAGACGACGTGGACGAGGAGGCTCCGATGTTCGCTGGAGCATCGAGTCGTGTCTCTACCCTCTCCTTTTTTTTTGTGTTTTTGCGACAACATCTCGCACCTCCTGGAAAGGAGAGGGTTCTGTGTTGCTTCTGAAGACACCACTCTTGCGAGAAGGGCACTGGCACGGCACTGAGAAAGCCAATGGGGTGGAAGAGGTTGAAACAAACGTGGAAATGGCAGGGTTGGACAAAGTTGTAAACCTTTTTTTGAAAAAATCAACAAAATTTCGACAAAAGGGTTGAACCGTTTTGTTAAAACAAAAATTTTACCCTAAATGTTAAATTTTCAATTTGACGTCCCCAAAAAGCCAAATTCCACCTGCTCGTTTACAAAAACCCACAAATCCCAAAAAAATTCGTCACCCCCAACTATTGAACACAAATTTTTCAAACCAGAATCCCCCCAAACGTCAAAATTTTTCTCAATTTACATAATCTGCAGACGCAAAATTCATAAACTACGTGACTAATGCCCGCCTGCCATGACTTTTGAGACCGCTACATGGCTGACAAGCCCCCAGCCTTCCAGGCCTCCAGGTGTGTTGACATGGCTCAAATTTGGCCCGAAAACAACGCGAAACCAGTCGAAAAACACGCTATTCTGTCATCATAGGCTTCAGATTAACAATTCCGTAAGTTTGGCATTCTTTTTGGGGCCGGCAGTCTCACAACGGCAGTCTATAGGCTATAGTGGTAAAAAGTATAATAGTGAATCTGTTCCATAAGCTGTGAGCCGAAACCAAAAAATTAGACTTTCCGGAGTGTCGCGGACTTCTGTGTGACGAGGAGTGAGAGACATGCCGCTCTCATCCGATTATGACAGGCCGAAAATGGCACTCTTTCCAACAAAAAACTTTTTTTTTTCAAATGTGAAGGAAAAAAAGTGAGGGAGTGAAGGCGGATGCACTTGAAAAAAGAAAGAAAAAAGGTTCGAGATTCGACAAAATCGGATGCGGATGCCAATGCAGGGTGGATAAAGTTGACTGTGGGTTGAAACATGTCTTGAAAGAAGGCTGTTTGTAAGATGGCAGATGTTTGTAACCCAATGAAAAGCGTATTGCCGTCTTCGAGGTCTTTCGAGAGGGACGGATAATATGGCTTCAAATGGACGCGGAACATTTGAATTGAGGTAATTGCTTGCTTCCAGTTTATCCTGGGCTTCTTCTTGGCTTCACAGGGGAGTGACTTGGATGGCATTGGAACATCCTTTCAAAAGGGCCAGGGAACAGCACAAAGATGGTTTACGTCTAGTTCCGGTAAAAAATGCCATTCAAGGAAGACAAAATAAATGTAAATTGCGGGGGTGCTCATTGAAGGTTCATCTCAAATTTTGCCATTTTTGGCAAATGGACTTCAAAAACAGAAAAAAAGGCGGCAAAAAGGAGATAAAAAAGATATGTGTGAAAAAACTGGAAACAAATCCCATTCCCATATCCGATGGAACAAACACATCAAAAAAGAAGGCGGAACGGGCAATGGAACGGACATTCGGCATTCGTGCCAATGTTCATCATTGACATGACGGACAAGGCATGGGCCGCCAAGTCTTTAAACATAAACAATCTTGACGGGCATGGAGATGGCTATTTTGTGGATGGTTTTGATAAACATGCTAACATGGCAAAATTAAATGGATGCAAACAGTGGAAAAGACAACAGAAATGGCACAGCGCCAACATTTACGAAACGTATAATAGTTGAAAACCGTCTTGATTGACATTTAAGTCACAATTCGCGCTGAGACACTTTTTGGGGCAAGTGGTTTTACACTAGTGTACGCGTGCACGCTATCAATATCCACAATTTTAAACTTTAGTCGCAAAAAACATACACATTGAATCAGCCGGTGTATCAGTAACATTGATAGGTCGCCCGACAATAAGCTCGACAATCGGTTCCGGCTGTCGGAGAAGTCCAGCTACCTGCTGTGATGACATGCCTTGCACATTGATCCGACCAATTTGTAATATTCTGTCACCGGTTCGGAGTCTTTGATCCTGCAATTTGTCATTCCAGCTTTTAGAACTACCTCATGGAAGGCGGAAACCAACTTTATCAGCTGCACTGCCGGGTAAAATCGTTTTCACGACTACCCCTGTCGAAGCTCCGCCCACAATGCCAAAACCGAGCCCAGCCGAAGGGTCATTCGGCAGATGGACGACTTGAATTTGGGTCCAATCACCGGTGAGCTAAAAAATTATATTGACAATCATTTCAATAAACGCTGTTAGCAAAAAATGTATCATAAATTTTTGTACAAAACTGCAAAAAAGTCAGTTTCAAATATTTTTTGCTCCAAAAAATAGATAGCGTGAGACCGTCTTTGGCTAAGTGCCATTCTTGAGTGCATGCGTGCAGTGAGTGGCGCTTCCGGGAGTCTCGACTCTCCCCTTTTTGAAATTGAAAGCGTAAATAAAGAAAGAAAAGTCCAAAAAGACAAAAAGTGTATCTAACGGGATAGTTTTAATCAATGGCAAAAGTCAAAAACGGCAAAATGAACCTTGACAATGTATTTGACATAGGCATCATAGTCAAATTTATCGATACAATTGGCATTTGGCATGGGCGGACAGCTGACAGTTGATTTTGCCGTGGCACCGCGATCGGAGGAAGAGGATTTGGAATCACCGCCCTCGCTGGTTGTAGATTTGAATCCGACACGATGCCGTCGGCGGGGAGGTGCTAGGACATCGATTTGATCAGCGAATCGCACACTCAGCTCAGAATCACCAGAATCACGTTTGGTGGCGCCCGGCGGGGCTGTGCCACTGGCAAATTGGCGGATCCTCGCACTCAAGGCACTTTGAGGATATTGAGCTCGGATCGGCGCTGCCACAATCACCGGAATATGGTCTTTACACTTGGAGAGATGGGTCTTCGTGGCCGAAGTCGATGGCGCATACGGTCCAGAGGATTCATCCTCCGTCGAAACATAGATAGCGTCATAGTGCTTCGACAGGAAGCTCGAAACCGATGCCTTCGATGGCGCACTCGATGATGCCGCTTTGCTCGCGGACGAAGTTGAAGTCGAATTTGTGGACGTTTTGAAGAGCCGCATCGGGCTACTGCGCGACTGGGTAGATGTAGATGTAGTAGTGGTAGTTGTGGTCGCCGTGGATGGCGAAAGTTCGGTAGGCGTCGGCTTACGGCTGTTGCTGGTGGAAGACGGCGGACAGCCGTCCATTCAGACGTTCAACCTTTTTTTATGAAAAAAGAACGAAAACGCAGAATTTTGCAAACACAGGGCAACCCGCGGTCGTGGCCCCGCGTGAAACACGCGCGCGCCCATAAGGGGGAGGAATAAAAAAGAGCAACGTGAAGACGAAAATTGAGACGACGTAGTACTACAGAAGCTTCCTACCCTCTGACGCCTAACGCCTTCGGAAGGTCGTGGGAATCCAGGAGGGCAAGCGTGTGTGTGTATGTTGTCACGCGCAAGCCCGCAAGCGTCAAAAAAAAAGTTTTTTATGCGTTCAAAGCAAACTTAAACGGCAGTAGTGGCCCCAATGTGGATATATGTATGTGCTAATTTGTAAAGGGGGCTTCAAAATAGGGGTTTCAGCAAGCTGGTGGGCAAAAAAGTTGGTTTGGTTTCAATCTAATGTAACCTCAGTCCTCTGTGCCATTGGAGGCCCTCGACACGCAACACAGCCCCCAAAGCTGTATCTACCCAATCCAGCTATCTACTACCAATCCAAAATAGAAGCCTAATTAACCGGTGAATGCCAGAATGGAGACCCAGAGCCCGGGGGTATGTGTATCCAAAGTATCGAATCCATCCACTTCCTACCCCTGGCCGTGGCATTCCTGTGGGTTTGTGACCATACATAGGTTAGGTTAGAAGCCCAGTGCCATCGTGGGGCTCGTCCCTAGATTAATGCAGCCTTATTCCCTCCGGACTACTTCCCCATCCATGAGGAGGAGGGAGACAAAATGCCTAATGTAACTCACAAAGTACTATATAACTAACCCCGGGACCACTAAAATGTGTGCCGTACCACGCCCTCCCCTCACTTGTGACCGCAATCACGCAAAGGTGCCCGAAACTAGGGGACTTCTGACTTCACTGACTTCATTTGTCACCCAAAACTGGTGCTTTCATCATTGGAGCACCACGTGGACCTGTACCATCGGCTTCTACGTCATGGAATTTGTTTCCCGCGCCGAAATTCTTCTAATAGTTGCATATTTCAAAAAAGCTACCAACATTTGGCATTCAAATGCCCAAAGGCAAAACAAAAGTGCCCTTAATGTCCTCCATTGCACTCATATCAACAGCCACTTTCCCTAACACTATGCCATCGGCTAATTTTTCCGTTTAACTATTCGCCAATGCCAAAAATTCGTTCAATAATGCCATAATCATCTTCATTGTTTCATGCCGCTTCCCATGATTTCTATCCAAAATGCTATTTTTACCCCAAAAAGTGTCTATTTTTACTGCCATCAATCCCCGCATCTTTGGCACTCCCCCTTTCCCATTGTCAAGACACAAAACCGCATAATGCTGTCCCCTTTTCCCATGCGTACATTTGTCAAGAGATCTATGTGCATTTTGGATGAACTGTCAACGTCTTGGACGGGGTTCAACGGCGGCCCTGATTTCGAAAAGAAAAACGGCAAACGTGAAAAGTTGAAAATTGCAACAATAAAGAAACTTTTTTGCGTGTTTTCCGTGTTCATTTTCTCGACAATGATAGGATAGGAACTAGGGAAACCTATGGGCTCATGCATCATGAGCAGCTAATCGAAACTTATGTTAGCGGGGAGCAAAATATCAAGGAAAAACGACGACATAGAAATACAATCCGTAGAAGCCGGCGCGTCATTTCGTTTTGCTTTGCTCCGTGCAAAATAGCCAAAAGCCATGGCACTGGCTGGAAATCCGATCCGATAGACCAGTTGGTGCGGAAGGTTTTGACTTTGTTTCGGGGTTAAAAATGACTTTGGTGTGATTGACCTTGGAAGTTTTTGGAAAAATTTAGATTCTTTCGATGGTGTGCCCAAACGTTTCAAAGAAAACAAGAAAATTATTGATTGATTGGAGCGTGCAAAGTATGTTCGAAACAAATGTTGTGTCAAGAATCCGAACTCACCGCCATTTTTACACAACTTCTCCGTCGTGGATTCGCCGATTCCCGCACAATCCCAAGAACAGTGATGCCCGATGCCGTGTGCTTATCAACAGCAGCTGCCAATAACCCAAAATCGTCCTGTTGATCGTGATTGTTGTTTGCGAGAAGGCCGCTATGGAGGCTTGAGCCAGATGCCGTGGCACGCGCATCGGATGGGAGGTCGAGGTCGTCGACGAGCGTCGAATCTATCGACACTATCCGATCAGCGACGCGCAAGCATCCACCGGATCTGCAATGGCAACGTTTTTCAATTTCATAGTTTATCAAAACGCCAATGTAATCAACAACAAATCGGATAAAAGCAGCATGAAAAACAACCAATCAATAACGCCCAAAACGTGAAAACGTGTGAAACACGCTTCCAAGCTGCAACTCCAAACGCTTATGAAAAAGAAACAACACTACTTTTTCAATGGTTTATCGGTGCATTGCCAAAAAAGAAGGGTCCGTCTTTTCCAGACGTGCCATTCAAAAAAGGGGGACTAGAAAGGAAGCATAACCGGGGCTGCTGCACTTCCGTCCAAATAAAGATGGATATTTCAATAAATTTTTAATTATATGCAATGTTTTTGAGGTTGTTTCAACGTTTGAATGAAGGAAAGCGACAACGGAGACGTGAAATTTTTGGCAAGGGTGACAACTGGGGCAATGGCGGATATAACAAGTGTGAAAAGGGATATAAAAATGATTCAAACGATGGAAATGTTGATCGAATGGAGTAATAACAGCAAAATCGCACGAAATTTCGACAGCTGAAACAATAAAAAAACTACTTTTTGAGCAAGATCATCACAAGGTGAAGGAAGTTAGCACGGCGGAGGGAGCAAGTCAATAAGCGATCATTGCCGACGGCCACAAGTGACACCCTGAGGGCACGGAAGTGATTGCGGGCGTGGCTCGGGTGGGACGAGGCGACTGATGGGAAGTAAGCTCAGATCAGTGGAAAGGACAAAGTGCGAGACAGTTGTGGTTATGGGGCACGGAAGCGCCGACAAATGGGACTAAATAACACGTTTTTACGAATGTATGTTTAGCCAAGGCAGACAATGCAAGTTTTTTTCAGTTTTTGAAAAGCAGTCAAAATCATCAAAAGATAAACAAAAGCTTATGTTATGTCGCCTGTCAAAATGGCACACCAGATGCATCTGCAAGTTTCAGCGATCACGGGAATGCCAGATGGGTTCACCCGGTCAAAAACTACAAAAAGGGAAGCAAAAATACACAAAACGGAACTTATTTTGCAAGGCTTTACGAGATTATGATTACAGATAACAAAATTCGCTCAAGCAAAGAAGTCGAAAGCTAAAAGTCAGCCTGAGCCCAGAACTGAAGGAACGCCGCCGGCGCTTTTCGTCCTTCGTCGCCTCATTTTTACACCTGTTTTTTGCGGCTCGAATAACCTGTCCTGTCCGCCAGTGGCATGTCACCCATATCTTGTTATCTGTCAAAAAATTGATGAATGCCACACCACAGCGATGGGGGACATTGACAATTTGTTTTGTTGTCACTATTTTTTGGCACTGCCGTGAATCGTGTCGTGTAAATCATAGATAGGGATGAGCCTTGATAAAAATAAACATAGCCTATGCCGAGGCAAATAATATATATTTCCAATTTTCATTCAGTCAGTTCCAAGTTCCAAAAAAACAACAAAAATAATAAAAACGTCGACGTGAAAAGAGTGAATTTGTCAACGGGAGATATAAGCGTACTCTCTGGGCACCCCCCATGTCTCGACGGCACATTTGACAGAAGAGCTGTAGGGGCGAGAAGAAAAAAAAAGAGAACGAAGAGTTCCTCCGTCCTTAGCGACGGGAACTACTAAAATGAAGCAAAAGTTTAAAAAGAAACTAAAAACAGTGAAGATGACACGTTTAAAAATGAAATGTCTTGAAAGGGCCCTTTTGCCCTGGAGGGCGACATGATGTGCCGGGACGGAGGTTCTGGGGATGGCCGTCGAGAAGAATACAGACAATAGAAATTGGTGAGAATATATTTGTGGCATTTGTAAAGGAGGGTTTTGGGGATTGTTTTGAACTTTGTGGCATTGGTTTTGGCTTTTTGTAAAAATTTCGGTTTTTGGAAAAGTTCAAATTGAATTTTGAATTTTCTTCAAAAATTTTCATCTCAAGTTGTCAAGAACCTTTTGACCCTCAAGTCATGCCAATGTCCACTCCCCTCAAAAGTGCCAGCCCCCTCTGACCACCTAGCCGTCCACTTTCGACCACTCTGCCAACCCTCTCCCTTCCACCACTATTTCCACCCCATATCCCTCTCATTTAGTCCTATTTTTGCTCTGCTCCAAGTAAGTCACTATGCCCTGAACGGCTCAGCAGTTTGTGTGAGACGCTCAATTGGCACTGACACACAAAACCGCCAGAAGGCAAAAACGACTCATGGACTCATGCATCCCGGTAGCAACATTTCACATTTTCAAAGCCCTGCAAAGCGGATCCCAGACAAAAAAGGCCCTTTTTTATCTGATGCTATGCTATCTGTGCCGTAGTGACGGGATTTGAAGCAAACCCAATATCCCAATGTAGAACCATTTCCGCGTGTATGTGTGTAAACATACATACAATAGCGTCACTTAATCCATAAATCAGTGGCCGAAAAGAAAGGAGGGGAATTCCTTTCGTTAAGACACATAACTAATGACAACGGAAGTAAATGGTCTTGCCTTTTTGTAGGAACAAAAGCGTGCCATTATGGAGGGAAACGTGGAGACAAAAATAGGCTCAAAGAGGAACATAAAAGTAAACAAGAGTAATAAATTGTTCAAAAATACAAAATTATTAGATTTGATATATCAATTTTTGACAAAAACTTATCATGAAAATGAAATTTCCAAAACACTGCACAAAAACTGTAACCCAAAAAGTGAAAACCAACCAATGTCCAAATTTGACCATTTTATCGACACCCAAAAAGCAGTAATACATGTAAATTGAAGGGATTGCCTTCTGGCTGAACACCGAAGCCAAGCCTACAGAACATGCATACATGTTTTAGCATGGAAGACAAGAAAAACCACGGAAGTAGGGCAAAAAACGACTGTTGGCCCGAAACTATATAAAAGTGCGTCAAGTAAAGTGAAAAATGTGCGTCAAAACGACAGAATTTGCAATCCCGAAATCCAAAATTCATCAAAGGAACATAAAAATGATCAAAAGGCAAAATCCCAAAAGACATTGTTAACATTTTTATCGCATTTTTAGCGTTAACAAAGTTTCATCTTTCAAAGAAGAAGCGAAAAAGCACAACCCCGAATAGAATAGAAATGCCATGTCATCATGTATGTCCTCCGCCCGGTTCGGACAGTGACACATTTTGCGGGCAATTGAAAATTGGGTGGAAAATGGATGGCATTATTCGAGGAGGGTTGGTGAATGAATGGAAAAAGTAAGTCGGTTGGGTTGAAAGAGGTTTTGGATAGGTCGAAAATCTGTTTAGGAGTGGCCATAGGGTACATGACAGTGAGTGTTTTACGATTTTTACAACAATTGATGGCTTCATGTTATGGGGGGAAGAGTGCCAACAACTCCCAGTGGTCATAGGAGGCTGGGACGAGGACGGCATTGGCGATGGGAATAGGACTGGGGATGCGCATGGGCATGAAGCAGTGTGCGCATTTAGAAGGGGACTTCCTCCCTTTTTACATCCAATTACTGCCGGCGCTTTTCACTCCTTTTTTGCTGGGGGGGCTGTTGTTGTTCAAAACGACCGAAAAAAGAAGCAAGGAGAAGAAGGGCGAAAAACGAAGAAGCGCAACAAAACAAGAAACTGAAACAGAAACAGAACCTCTCCGGGAGCGACGCGACGACGCCTGTTGCAGGGGCTGGCTTCGGCTTCAGCTTCGGCATTGGCGCCGTCGTGGTCGTCGTCTTCCAGTGTGTCTTTTCCCTAAATGAATGAAATTGATGGTCCTGTGCAAAAAAGCAGAACTGGGGGGGGGGGGACTACGGAGACACTAAACGAAGTAAGTGAGTAAAGTGAGGTCAGAGCGTGCTTCTAGACGGAGAAGTGAGTGATCTTGGGCCATCCTAGACCCTGAGGGGGGGGATGCCATGGCTGCAGACTGGACATAACACAGCAGACAGGGAACAGGGCATGAGTGGGATAATCAAGATGTCGTAAACGAGGTACTTGCGGACGTGATTCGATTGGGACCAGCCACGACGACGGCAACGACCGGCCGGGGCGTTAAGTGCAGCTTAGCAGCTTGAGTTTTAGTAAATTTAAATCGCCTTAGGGTCCAGGCCCAATTATGAGTAAAATGGCCCCCGGATTAGAAGCGGAAGACAAAGGCTTTTCGCCAATGACCCATCCTGTGAACTAATGGCATTGCTGACAGGACATCGTTTCCATGCCATACATAGGATCAAAATTTGTGCGCGAAAAGGGGATTAGCTGTTTGTGGAACGCCTACGCTCTCATGTGTAACAATCTGGAGAAACTAAAATGGATGCAAAATGCCATTTAAACCAAATTAAAATATAACAATAACAGCAAAGTGCCATTTTAATCAAATTAAAATACAAAAACCACAAAAAAAACTTATTTCACACAAATTTAGACATATTTTCAAAGTCCTAAAAGTGTGATCAGCTGTGCCAAACTACATTTAATGCGAATTTGCCACTACTCGCCTTTCGTCACTCCATTTTTGGGTTTTACGTTAACCCGGGCGATAAAACTTCTCCTAACTTCGTTTTTCTTTTTTTGGCGACTCAAACTTTCAACATTTAAAAAAGACCTCTAAATTTGGCCACCCGAAACTAAACCGAACTGAAATCTTGACCGGATATTCCGAACAATACGGACGGCATCGCCATCGGCCCCGCGTGGCAAGAGGTCTTGTTTGCCTTTTTGAAATATGTAATTCGATGCCTCCTAATCTTTGGGAACCGCAGACAGAGCTCCGAATCTGCCGAAAAGGAGGGATGAATAAAGCCAATACCAATGGCAATGCCAATGCCAAGATTTAAAACATAAGGACCATTTGGAAATTGAGATTGAACTGGTATAGCCTCAAGGAACAAACCTTTTGCGCAAGTTGTGCGGTCCAATTACGAGAAAGCTTGCTGCTGCCGTGGTAGGCCCAGTGGTGGTGCCGCCGTTCGAGTAGCCGGTGCCGCTCCCTTCAGACGTCGGGGAGACTACATGGACATGGTTGCCGTTGGCATCGAGGACATTATTGTTGTTGTTGGTGGTGGTGTTGGGGCTTAACAGATGGGCTGCTTGCAGGGTCAATCGGGGTCGAAGTTTAATCACATTTGTGGCGACAAAAAATAGTTTCTAAAACTTGTAATGTGCCGTTTTCGCTATTTTAGACAATATTGAACAAATTTAGTGCCACAAGCTTACAGAATTCGACGGTAAAAACGGCTCAATTCGCGGGACAACTTCACTTCGACAGGTTTCCATCCGAGTCAGCAATTCTGGCGGGATTTCTTTTTTGATTTCACTCACTTTACTGTTATTGTTGTTATCGAATGACTTATTTTCATCAGGATTACCATTCTGAAAAAAATGACACAAAATAAGGGTCAAAAAGTACGAAAACTACCGTAACAGTCGGATTTTCGGCCATTTTTTGTAGCGTTTTTTCAAGTTCGAAGATATTTTCGGCAAGATCGACGTTTTTCTGCCGCAAAGTTCGTAGCGCTTCGCTGACGGCTTCAGAATCTGGAAAACAGCAAAAAATAACACTGACCGGCGCAAAAAAGTTGAAGTTAAAATGCCATGGCATAAAGCACTGGATAAACAAACCTACTTTTGTTATTATCATGCTTAACAGTTGGCTTTAAAATGTTGGATTCCGAGTGGCGGGATGCCATTTAGGCACGGATTCTATGAAATAAGCAGTCTGTTTACTGGAAAAGTTATGCCATTATGAAATGTGGGTGGTCTGGTGGCTTGTTTACTTTGAAGAGGAAGTTTTGGGGGCGGAAACTGTATGAATTAGGGTGGAGGTTTATGGTAATGGGTAAAGTACTCGAATTTCAGCAAATTTAAAATGTCCGATTTCACAAAGAAAAAGAAAAAACCAGCTTTTTGGGTCAAAATCCATATATAAATCACCAAAAACACGGAATCACTCGCCCTTCAACATTGCCCTTGAAAGGCGTGCTGAAACTGTTGAGCGCATTTAGTAAAGAAGATAAAGTCCATCTCTCCACAAAGCGCAAAGCAGAAAAAAGAGAAGAGACAAAGCACTCCTAAAGGGGCTACTATTTTTTGCCTGTGGCGATCCATCGAAGCCTGCATCAAAGCACCGAAGCACGCTTCTTCACTTTCCTTTGATGGCGGCAGTGGGTAGTCGGGAGGCGCGGAGGGCGTTGTTGTCAAGTCCCGAGAGATCAAGCATGTCTTCGTAGTCGGCGGCGTGGCGCGTGTATGTCTTTGTCTGTTGTAAAAATGTAAAATGTCCTTGTTTCGATAGACAGATTACGTGATATCAGCTGACAGGCGCCAATGAAGCACCCTCCACCCCAGCATTGACTTCACCCCACCCATCCCCCAAGCCTGGGCGCTTCCCGACTATAGTGCCGTGGGAAAAGACCAATGGGGACGGCATCGTTAGTGGAAGACCGACATGCGTTTAAACATGAGCGATGTTAGGCCTCAGGGCACGTCGCAATCGTAATTGACTTTCGAAAAAGTGTTTTCAAGCATGACAACTGATGTCTTCATCCATCCCAGGCTCTGTGTGTGTTTTTGGTGTCTTTATTTACATGCCGTGCTCAGAATGGCTCTTTATTATCGTGATGAGACAACAGGGCGCTTAAACAGTACCAACAACAACGGATTCAACACCGAAATCATCATCAGAGTTGAATTGGACATCGATCTTCTTCTTGTTTTTCTCGGCTTGACCCACGGCAAAGCCCTTGTGCTTGCGACCGCCACCGATGCCACGGAATAGTTTGGGAAGCTCGGATTTGGCGATTGCGGGGGCGGATTTACGGAGTTCTTGGAGCTTCTTCCAGGCGGTTTTAGTGGAGAGGGATTTGTCGTTAGAGATGTTTTCCATTTCAGCGACAAACTTTTGGGTTTCGATGGATAGGGTAGGGAGGACGGCAGCGACTCGGGCCTTGATTTGGGCACGGTGATCTTCGCGGGTTTTGACGAGAAGGGCGTATTTTGACTTAAAATGACACGAAAATATATATAATTACGTACTTTTGGTCATTTTCGTGGCGAGACAGAAAAGTGCGCACGCGACCGACGTTTCGTTATGAGAGCACGAAATGCGCACGCGCTCTGCGTTTTCGTGGCGAGATCAAAAAATGCGCACGGATCCGAATCAAAATTACGTCAAATTTGTCAAAAACCAACCTGCAAATCTTCGCTCAAACCAGCAACAAATCCGTTCAACTGTTCTTCAACTTCGGCCCGCGACAAGTTGCCATTTTTGACGATCTTAAAATAAGCAACCTTGTCTTCTTTGCTCAAGTTCTTGGCAAAGCTCCTATCACCGGCACCATGTTTGATAAGGTGCTTCAGTTTTAGTTTTCCATCATCACCAGCGTGCACGACGACCACCAATGCCACAATGGATACAAGAAGCAGTGATGAATACATTATTACAAATTATTCGTCAATAAAAACCAACAAAAATAGTTATATAGTCACCGCTACAAGTTATAAGGACCGACTTTATATATCCGTGAAGCGTCGAAGCTCAGCTCAGCGGTGGTCGGTGGCTGATCGAGAAAACTGACGCAAAAGTGTTGAGGAAGCAAAAGGAGGGGTAGCCGTTGGGGAAATTGTGCGAGAGCCTCGGTGGTGGAAAGGCGATCAGACCCGCTAAGTAGCTTGTTTATGTCCTGTGGGGCTATGGCCAACCTCCGTGAAGGGTCGCTTTTTTGCCCACCCCGAGGATGCTAGGCCCACGTTTGAGCATTGGGGACTGCACGAGATCGAAGGACAGAGCTAATATTGCGGACGGACTGCGACGTACTGGATGGAATGGAATGGACGGGACTGCTTGACCATCGAAGTATAGTTTGAAATTAGGGTAATTTGGGGTTGAACTTTTGAGGGGGACGGAATGGTGCAGTTTTTATCGATTTTAGCCTCATGCATTCAAGCAAATTTGCGTGAGCACTGCTTCGTTGTTTATAAAATTCTCAAAATTCTCAATCACCAACAACTTTGTATATCATTTTTGCAAAATTTCATAAACACACCACTTCAAACCTTCACACCTTTCAAGTCCATCAGCTGTCTGAAACCCATTTCCAGTAAAAATGAACAACACCCCACTCAAGGCGCCCACACTCACTGAAAGACACCATTTCGATCACCCGGGTACCCGTGATCATGGTCGTCACTTCTCACGTCTCGTAGAATCTTGTTCAATTCAATTGTTCACCGCGATCAGTGCTGTACAAAAAGTTCAAGGCTGTCAGAAGTGCCGCCTCGATTGATACTTCCTTAGGGTTGCGTGCATTTGTTATAAAAGGAAATTGAGCATAGAACAAACTGGAACATATTTCCTTCTTTCGACAATCCACTGAAGTTTATTTTGAAGATGTTCTTTTCAAAAGTTGTCGTAACTTTTTTGGCAGCTATTTTGGTATTATTATCACTAGAAGCTGAAGCTCAATTCTTTGGCGGCTACCCATATGGCGGATTTGGCGGTTACGGCGGTTATCCGTACGGAGGCGGTTTTGGCATGAATCCAGTTGGTGCTGTCCTCGGTGCGGAGATCGGAGCGATTGATGGGGCCGCCATGGGCCTGATGATGGGTGGATTTGGAAAGAAGTAAAACTTATTTTGTTGTTGTATGATTTTATTACATCAGTGTGTAGATAATAAATACGTATTTATCTAAATCAAACGTATCCATGCAGAAACACAAAAACATACTTTTGTTTTATTTTGGGTTATGATGACATTTACTGTACATTGTACATTGTACAGTAAATGTTGCCTTTGCTACAAAACAGAGGTTGTCCAAACATCTGGATCAAAATTGTAACAGAATGGGCGGGGCTTGTGGTATTGACGACAATGACGGCTCCAGTCGATGAATCATTTACACTCGATCGTTGGAACTGCAACTGGATTCGATTTATTACCAGATGCACCACCGCATTAGTTCGCCAAATAGATCTCAGTAAGATTGAACAACAAAAAAGTGGAAAAAAGTTAGACGTTTCAAAAAAAGCACAGTGTAAAACTTCCAGACTGATGGTTTCAGTTTTACGTGCAGGGCTAACATGACATCTTTTTGTAGATATTATAATGCCATACATTGTTTGTCAGTGTTTTTCAAGGATGTCTTTCAAAGATCTATGCGTCCACTACTATGGCAACAATCAAAATTACAAAAAAATATAGAAAACGTTCTTTGCTGTTCATTATTTGTACATGTTTGAAATGACATTCGTAGAGCTCCAGACAAATATTGAGATGCGTCCATTGGCTTCTACCGATGTGACGACATTCAAAATCATGAAACATTGTTGCCAAAGAAGGAACTCCTTAGCAACAATATGGTTCATCCAGAGCAATTTTAAGGATATATAAATACACACAATATGGCATTACTACTTCATTTTCTAGAATAGAAACCGCGGATCATGTATGTCAAAATATTATTCATTATTTCGCTTCACTTTTTCGCAGGAAGCAGCTATGAATTTATTCATTTATTCGGATATTCTTTAGTCGCTACTGTAAACAGTACCATCTATGTATCAAGTCCTGAAGAGTGCATGGAAGCTTGTTTTGATAATGGCTTTAAAGCTATACAGATGCTCTGGGGCACTGGACGGTGCAACCTTTTGTATCTTGTACGAAACTATAAATATGCTGCTGACGACTGTTCATACTATCTTTTAAAATCGGATAATACGGCAAATGTAGAAGGAAGAACGCTGTCGAACAACATTGAACAAGCGCTTCAGAACAGTGTGTACGCATCAGGGGATTTTTGCCCAGATGAGTTTTATCAGGATTCGAAGAAATGGACGTGCACGCTCAATACGACAAAAGAAATTTGTGGCGAGTACGCACCTTTTTTGGGAATGTACTGGAACAACTCCGTTTGTAACGTGCAAATTTATAATACAGCGTATGGGTGTCTTAACGCTTCATATTCATTCTATCTTTGGTCAAATTATATGGGTGGGTGTTACTTTTTCTTGAATTGGACTCCGCCCACCACTGGAGATATACCCACCCAAGCTGATAATTACTGTTATGCACAAGTTGGAGGACATCTCATGGATATTTACAGTGACGACGAAAATGCCTTTGTCGCATGTAAGTTTGCCACGATAGAAAGTACAATTGCTGCTTACCGTACCATATCACTGATTTGTTACAGCGTATTTGAGCGGTACTGAAACCATGATTATTGGACTCATATCTAGCAGCGGTTCTACAGTATCCGATGTTTCGGATTTGTTATGGACAACTGGATACTACCCAGATTATACAAACTTCATTAACGGGAATACGCCAACACCGACAGACTCTTTCAAGTTTACTGCAATGACGTCGTCGGGAGATTGGGAAACTGCTGACACGACTTTGACTTTCAAAGGTCTTCTATGTAAACTAGGTGTGGTTTCTACTATGAAGCCTTTCCCTCCTGGAAACCATACGGTCGAAGGGTATACATGAAAAATAGCGCGTGTTTTGTAGACAAAAAAATGTAAAGGAAAAATCATGGTTTTTTTTATCGTAATGTATCGAATTGTACTTATTCTAAATTACTTTTATAAATGCTTATCAGCAAAACTTTTTATGTGTTTAGATTGCAACACATTATGTTTTATATCTTTCGTTTTACGTATCGATAGAATTGTTGTTTGTGATTTGCACAACTAATTTGACTGACAAGTGGCTCCAGGCAGATATTGTAGTGAAATTCATTGTTTTGTCAGTGTCTTTCAGATGTATGCGTCTACTACTATGACGACAATCAAAAATATGAAAAATATAGAAAAAGGTTCATTCATTATTTGCACGTATACACGTTTGAAATGACATCCCGTGAGCTCCAGGCAAATATTGTAGTGCCGTCCGTTGTATTCCAGTATTGAAAAACGCTTTAACCGATATGACGACATTCAAAATCGTGAAATATTGTTGCCGAAATCGAATTTCCTTAGCAACAGTTTGGTTTATCCGGAGAATATAAAAGAAACATACATACCCGCTACAACAGTATCTAACAGAGAATTCGCGAACCATGTGTACCAGAATCATTTTCCTTTTGTCACTTCATTTCTTCGTAGGAAGCTGTCATGAATTTATCCATTTATTCGGATATTCTCTAACCGCTAATAACACATATTACGTCAAAACATCAAATCCCGCAAGATGCATGCAAGTTTGCCTTAATAATGATTGTAATGCTATACAGATGCTCTGGGGTACTGGACGGTGCAAACTTTTGAATCTAGTTCGAAACTATAAATACGCTGCTGACGACTGTTCATATTATCTTTTAAAATCGGATAATACGGCAAATGTACAAGGAAGAACGCTGTCAAACAACATTGAACAAGCGCTTCAAAACACCGTGTACGCTTCAGCAAATTATTGCCCGGATGCCTTCACTTTTAACAGGACCACTTGGTCGTGTACGCTCGAAACGACAAAAGCAGTTTGTAGCGAGTATGCACCATTTTTTGGAATGTATTGGAACAACTCTCTTTGTAATGTACAAATTTATAATACAACGCGTACGTGTCTAAACTCCACCTATTCATTCCATATTTGGTCAAACTATATGGGAGGGTGTTACTATTATTTAAACTGGACTCCGCCCACAAGTGGAGATATGCTCACCCAGGCTAATGACTACTGTAATGCACAAGTTGGAGGACATCTCATGGATATTTACAGTGACGACGAGAATGCCTTTGTCGCATGTAAGTGTGCTACAAACAGTTGTACAATTAGCATATTACTCATTCGTTACAGCACACTTGAGCGGCACCGAAACAATGATTATTGGGATCATATCTATCGGCGGTTCTACAGTATCCGATGTTTCGGATTTGCTATGGAAAACTGGAATCTCCCTTTATTTATATACAAATTTCAACAATACACCAACACCGACGGATTTATACAAGTTTACTGTAATGACGTCTTCGGGACAGTGGAGGACTACCGACACGACTTTGACTTTTAAAGGTCTTATGTGTAAACTAGGTGTGGTTTCTAATATGAAGCCTTTCCCTCCTGGAGTTTTTAAGGCCACGGCAGGGTAAGCATGAAAAAGGGGTGTGTGTTTTGTAGTGTTTCTCATGTATTGGATTAATTAAAAAAAATTTAACGTGTGTAGTTTATGCACGTTTGCGTGATGATTTAAACTTGTCTGGAACCTATGATCTTGACGTACATTATTAAAGTCAAGTTTCTAACGAAAGCAAGTAACTGTACTATACCAAAGTTCGCATTTTTAAGAGACATGCAGCAAAAAAACTCCTTCTAACATTTGTTTTATTATGAACAACACATAAGTATTAACAACAAAATAACCGGTATCAACACGGTATTTCGTAACAAATTGCAAAAGTTTAAAGTTCACCAAGAGCAAAGCTACGAAGAATCTCAGGCGTCGAAGAATCTATACCAACGACGTCCAACATGTTGGGATCAGTCGGATCGGCAATGGTGAACTCGGTCGCGGTCATGCCCATGACGATTAACTTGGCATCAGGAATGTTCATGGCGTTGCGGTAATCCTGCAGAGCCTGGAATGGATGGACGTCACCAAAATAGGTTTCGTTGTCGGTGTAAATGATGAACACGTCGATGGCCTTCTTGTGCTCTTGAGCCCATTGCATCGGCAAAGCGCAATTTGTCGAGCCGAAGTCAAGCTTTTGGAACTCATCAATAGTTTCCATCATAGTCCAGTCCTTATTGAATTCGAGTTTCCTCAATTCATGATCGAAATAAACTGTTTCCACATTGGACTCTTTGCGCAACGTAACGAGGCCCATGGCAACAGATGCATCACGCGCAGAGATTGCTGTATATGGAATTGTGAAGTAGTCCATGGAGCCACTAACGTCGTAAGCGAGCAAATAGCGCTTGTTGGTCGGTTCAACGTTGTAAAGTGCCTTCAAGAACATAGAATCAAGAGCGGCCGCGATGTCAGTGTTGACCTTCCATTCCAAAGAGCCTTCCAATCCTTCGCCTTTATTGTAGACGCTCGAGGCGAGCAATACGGACAACGGATGGATGCGTTCCTTCTTGATGGCGGCTTCATCGGTAAACTTCTGGATGACAATATCGACAAATTCCTTATTCTCGGGCTTGGTTCCATCAATGATCTCGAGGGCAGACAGCTTAGACAGATTGCGCAGGAGGGCAGTCATCGGCATTTCCGGGAGCATGGCCTTCCAGACAGCGGCGTAGTTGAGGAAATTCGTCGGAATGTGTTCACGGACAAAGTTGTTCTCCTTGACGAGCTGGATGACCTGGTCCACGTTGGCTTCTTCTGCAGGAATATCCTTTAACTTGAGGTAGTTTTGGAGAAAGGTGAAGACGGGATGATCCTCCGGGGCATGCGATTTGACCTCTTCCGAAAGTTGATATTTGCGTGGACGCTTGTTAGTGGGGGCATAATCCTCTTCAGCCTTTTTGAAGTCAAGCTTATTCTCAGTCGCAAAGTTGAATAACTGATCATACAGCAAGGCATTAGCCCCCTTCTTGGCGGCATTGGCTTCAGAATCCGGAATCCGAAGTTCCGAAATCCCAATATTTTTGACCGTGACGATGCTCAGTGTGATCCTTGGACACCATTTATCGCAAATCCGGCATTGGAATCGCGAGATTCAGGAAGTTTGTGAGCTGAAAAACGGTGATTAGAGCGAAAAAGTGGTGTTTTCCCGCAGTTTTTCCTTCTAATCGCTGTTTTTCAGCTCACTGACCGTCAGAATCTGGCGATTCAGCAGGCAGATTCTACTTAATTTAGATATTTTCGACTAAACACGGTGCGGCCAGTCATTCTAGACCTTAACCTAAGGAATCTGACGACATCAGAATTCCGGCTTCAGAATCCGGAATCCGAAGTTCCGAAATCCCAATATTTTTGACCGTGACGATGCTCAGTGTGATCCTTGGACACCATTTATCGCAAATCCGGCATTGGAATCGCGAGATTCATGAAGTTTGTGAGCTGAAAAACGGTGATTAGAGCGAAAAAGTGGTGTTTTCCCGCAGTTTTTCCTTCTAATCGCTGTTTTTCAGCTCACTGACCGTCTGAATCTGGCGATTCAGCAGGCAGATTCTACTAAATTTAGATATTTTCGACTAAACACGATGCAGCCAGTCATTCTAGAGCTTAACCTATGGAATCTGACGACATCAGAATTCCGGCTTCAGAATCCGGAATCCGAAGTCCCGAAATCCCAATATTTTTGACCGTGACGATGCTCAGTGTGATCCTTGGACACCATTTATTGCAAATCCGGCATTGGAATCGCGAGATTCAGGAAGTTTGTGAGCTGAAAAACGGTGATTAGAGCGAAAAAGTGGTGTTTTCCCGCAGTTTTTCCTTCTAATCGCTGTTTTTCAGCTCACTGACCGTCTGAATCTGGCGATTCAGCAGGCAGATTCTACTAAATTTAGATATTTTTGACTAAACACGATGCGGCCAGTCATTCTAGAGCTTAACCTATGGAATCTGACGACATCAGAATTCCGGCTTCAGAATCCGGAATCCGAAGTCCCGAAATCCCAATATTTTTGACCGTGACGATGCTCAGTGTGATCCTTGGACACCATTTATTGCAAATCCGGCATTGGAATCGCGAGATTCAGGAAGTTTGTGAGCTGAAAAACGGTGATTAGAGCGAAAAAGTGGTGTTTTCCCGCAGTTTTTCCTTCTAATCGCTGTTTTTCAGCTCACTGACCGTCTGAATCTGGCGATTCAGCAGGCAGATTCTACTAAATTTAGATATTTTCGACTAAACACGATGCGGCCAGTCATTCTAGACCTTAACCTATGGAATCTGACGACATCAGAATTCCGGCTTCAGAATCCGGAATCCGAAGTCCCGAAATCCCAATATTTTTGACCGTGACGATGCTCAGTGTGATCCTTGGACACCATTTATTGCAAATCCGGCATTGGAATCGCGAGATTCAGGAAGTTTGTGAGCTGAAAAACGGTGATTAGAGCGAAAAAGTGGTGTTTTCCCGCAGTTTTTCCTTCTAATCGCTGTTTTTCAGCTCACTGACCGTCTGAATCTGGCGATTCAGCAGGCAGATTCTACTAAATTTAGATATTTTTGACTAAACACGATGCGGCCAGTCATTCTAGAGCTTAACCTATGGAATCTGACGACATCAGAATTCCGGCTTCAGAATCCGGAATCCGAAGTCCCGAAATCCCAATATTTTTGACCGTGACGATGCTCAGTGTGATCCTTGGACACCATTTATTGCAAATCCGGCATTGGAATCGCGAGATTCAGGAAGTTTGTGAGCTGAAAAACGGTGATTAGAGCGAAAAAGTGGTGTTTTCCCGCAGTTTTTCCTTCTAATCGCTGTTTTTCAGCTCACTGACCGTCTGAATCTGGCGATTCAGCAGGCAGATTCTACTAAATTTAGATATTTTCGACTAAACACGATGCGGCCAGTCATTCTAGACCTTAACCTAAGGAATCTGACGACATCAGAATTCCGGCTTCAGAATCCGGAATCCGAAGTTCCGAAATCCCATCATTTTTGACCGTGACAATGCTCAGTGTGATCCTTGGGCACCATTTATCGCAAATCCGGCATTGAAATCGCGAGATTCAGGAAGTTTGTGAGCTGAAAAACGGTGATTAGAGCGAAAAAGTGGTGTTTTCCCGCAGTTTTTCCTTCTAATCGCTGTTTTTCAGCTCACTGACCGTCTGAATTTGGCGATTCAGCAGGCAGATTCTACTAAATTTAGATATTTTCGACTAAACACGGTGCGGCCAGTCATTCTAGACCTTAACCTAAGGAATCTGACGACATCAGAATTCCGGCTTCAGAATCCGGAATCCGAAGTTCCGAAATCCCAATATTTTTGACCGTGACGATGCTCAGTGTGATCCTTGGACACCATTTATCGCAAATCCGGCATTGGAATCGCGAGATTCATGAAGTTTGTGAGCTGAAAAACGGTGATTAGAGCGAAAAAGTGGTGTTTTCCCGCAGTTTTTCCTTCTAATCGCTGTTTTTCAGCTCACTGACCGTCTGAATCTGGCGATTCAGCAGGCAGATTCTACTAAATTTAGATATTTTCGACTAAACACGATGCGGCCAGTTATTCTAGACCTTAACCTATGGAATCTGACGACATCAGAATTCCGGCTTCAGAATCCGGAATCCGAAGTTCCGAAATCCCATCATTTTTGACCGTGACAATGCTCAGTGTGATCCTTGGGCACCATTTATCGCAAATCCGGCATTGAAATCGCGAGATTCAGGAAGTTTGTGAGCTGAAAAACGGTGATTAGAGCGAAAAAGTGGTGTTTTCCCGCAGTTTTTCCTTCTAATCGCTGTTTTTCAGCTCACTGACCGTCTGAATCTGGCGATTCAGCAGGCAGATTCTACTAAATTTAGATATTTTCGACTAAACACGGTGCGGCCAGTCATTCTAGACCTTAACCTAAGGAATCTGACGACATCAGAATTCCGGCTTCAGAATCCGGAATTCGAAGTTCCGAAATCCCAATATTTTTGACCGTGACGATGCTCAGTGTGATCCTTGGACACCATTTATCGCAAATCCGGCATTGGAATCGCGAGATTCAGGAAGTTTGTGAGCTGAAAAACGGTGATTAGAGCGAAAAAGTGGTGTTTTCCCGCAGTTTTTCCTTCTAATCGCTGTTTTTCAGCTCACTGACCGTCTGAATCTGGCGATTCAGCAGGCCGACACTAACAAATTCAGTTATTCTGGACTAAACACGATGCAGCCAGTCATTCTAGAGCTTAACCTATGGAATCTGACGACATCAGAATTCCGGCTTCAGAATCCGGAATCCGAAGTCCCGAAATCCCAATATTTTTGACCGTGACGATGCTCAGTGTGATCCTTGGACACCATTTATTGCAAATCCGGCATTGGAATCGCGAGATTCAGGAAGTTTGTGAGCTGAAAAACGGTGATTAGAGCGAAAAAGTGGTGTTTTCCCGCAGTTTTTCCTTCTAATCGCTGTTTTTCAGCTCACTGACCGTCTGAATCTGGCGATTCAGCAGGCAGATTCTACTAAATTTAGATATTTTCAACTAAACACGATGCGGCCAGTCATTCTAGACCTTAACCTAAGGAATCTGACGACATCAGAATTCCGGCTTCAGAATCCGGAATCCGAAGTTCCGAAATCCCATCATTTTTGACCGTGACAATGCTCAGTGTGATCCTTGGACACCATTTATCGCAAATCCGGCATTGGAATCGCGAGATTCATGAAGTTTGTGAGCTGAAAAACGGTGATTAGAGCGAAAAAGTGGTGTTTTCCCGCAGTTTTTCCTTCTAATCGCTGTTTTTCAGCTCACTGACCGTCTGAATCTGGCGATTCAGCAGGCAGATTCTACTAAATTTAGATATTTTCGACTAAACACGATGCGGCCAGTCATTCTAGACCTTAACCTAAGGAATCTGACGACATCAGAATTCCGGCTTCAGAATCCGGAATCCGAAGTTCCGAAATCCCATCATTTTTTTCCCGCAGTTTTTCCTTCTAATCGCTGTTTTTCAGCTCACTGACCGTCTGAATCTGGCGATTCAGCAGGCAGATTCTACTAAATTTAGATATTTTTGACTAAACACGATGCGGCCAGTCATTCTAGACCTTAACCAAAGGAATCTGACGACATCAGAATTCCGGCTTCAGAATCCGGAATCCGAAGTCCCGAAATCCCAATATTTTTGACCGTGACGATGCTCAGTGTGATCCTTGGGCACCATTTACCGCAAATCCGGCATTGGAATCGCGAGATTCAGGAAGTTTGTGAGCTGAAAAACGGTGATTAGAGCGAAAAAGTGGTGTTTTCCCGCAGTTTTTCCTTCTAATCGCTGTTTTTCAGCTCATTGACCGTCTGAATCTGGCGATTCAGCAGGCAGATTCTACTAAATTTAGATATTTTTGACTAAACACGATGCGGCCAGTCATTCTAGACCTTAACCAAAGGAATCTGACGACATCAGAATTCCGGCTTCAGAATCCGGAATTCGAAGTTCCGAAATCCCAATATTTTTGACCGTGACGATGCTCAGTGTGATCCTTGGGCACCATTTACCGCAAATCCGGCATTGGAATCGCGAGATTCAGGAAGTTTGTGAGCTGAAAAACGGTGATTAGAGCGAAAAAGTGGTGTTTTCCCGCAGTTTTTCCTTCTAATCGCTGTTTTTCAGCTCATTGACCGTCTGAATCTGGCGATTCAGCAGGCAGATTCTACTAAATTTAGATATTTTTGACTAAACACGATGCGGCCAGTCATTCTAGACCTTAACCAAAGGAATCTGACGACATCAGAATTCCGGCTTCAGAATCCGGAATTCGAAGTTCCGAAATCCCAATATTTTTGACCGTGACGATGCTCAGTGTGATCCTTGGGCACCATTTACCGCAAATCCGGCATTGGAATCGCGAGATTCAGGAAGTTTGTGAGCTGAAAAACGGTGATTAGAGCGAAAAAGTGGTGTTTTCCCGCAGTTTTTCCTTCTAATCGCTGTTTTTCAGCTCACTGACCGTCTGAATCTGGCGATTCAGCAGGCGGATTCTACTAAATTTAGATATTTTCGACTAAACACGATGCGGCCAGTCATTCTAGACCTTAACCAAAGGAATCTGACGACATCAGAATTCCGGCTTCAGAATCCGGAATTCGAAGTTCCGAAATCCCAATATTTTTGACCGTGACGATGCTCAGTGTGATCCTTGGGCACCATTTACCGCAAATCCGGCATTGGAATCGCGAGATTCAGGAAGTTTGTGAGCTGAAAAACGGTGATTAGAGCGAAAAAGTGGTGTTTTCCCGCAGTTTTTCCTTCTAATCGCTGTTTTTCAGCTCACTGACCGTCTGAATCTGGCGATTCAGCAGGCGGATTCTACTAAATTTAGATATTTTCGACTAAACACGATGCGGCCAGTCATTCTAGACCTTAAGCTAAGGAATCTGACGACATCAGTATTCCGGCTTCAGAATCCGGAATTCGAAGTTCCGAAATCCCAATATTTTTGACCGTGACGATGCTCAGTGTGATCCTTGGGCACCATTTATCGCAAATCCGGCATTGGAATCGCGAGATTCAGGAAGTTTGTGAGCTGAAAAACGGTGATTAGAGCGAAAAAGTGGTGTTTTCCCGCAGTTTTTCCTTCTAATCGCTGTTTTGTTTCCGTTCCTCCGGCAGCAGGGCTACGCCCTGCTAGCCTACATCCCTCCAACAAAACTCCCGTTTCAACTGCCTCAACAAATATTCATCTCGGTACACCACCGGATAATAGCAACCACAAAAAACACAGATAATAGATGAGAATAGGTTTATGAGGTACACGTGCGAATACGTAACGAAAACGCGGTAGGCATTATGTGTGCTACAAAATACAGTTACAAATGACAATACAAAATCACTGAGAACCGGGGACGACGTGACGAGCTCAGATGCCGTCCTCGAAAGCCTGCCCGCTTTCTGCCAAGCCCTGACCGGTCGATCGATGTAGACCGTCGCAGATTGAATGAAGGTTGGCGGCCCGCGCTGGCAACCATGTCAAACATAAAACAGCTATACCCGCGTCGAGGTCCGCGCCTGGAGGCATTGCGAGCTGGAAAAACTTTGAACCTGGCACCCACAGCCTTGCAACGGTCGATGGTACTCCGAGCCCAGGATCCGAAGATGATGCGGCTATGCTCCCGACCTTCGGTCCGCCTGTCGTAAGCCGCTTGCCCCGAAGGGCCATCCTGAAAACGATCCGCCAGCAGAAATCCAAACGATACTCACGCGAAGGGGGGGGGGGGGGGGGGGGGTGGGCATGAAATCTGGATATATAATTGGGACATTATATAAAATCTGCCAAAAAACACGTTCCGAATACGTAAACGCAGAATGAGGAACGTCCTGCTCGGACCAACACATAGCCGGTGGATTACCGTACCCCAGGGACTCCGGCCAGGAGCCCTTCCGAGTGCGCACGCACCGCACTACACCGCCGGTGGCGCCCTCCGCTGAATATTAGTTTTCGTCCGTTGACAACGGAAAGTTTTTCAGCTCACTGACCGTCTGAATCTGGCGATTCAGCAGGCCGACACTAACAAATTCAGTTATTCTGGACTAAACACGATGCAGCCAGTCATTCTAGAGCTTAACCTATGGAATCTGACGACATCAGAATTCCGGCTTCAGAATCCGGAATCCGAAGTCCCGAAATCCCAATATTTTTGACCGTGACGATGCTCAGTGTGATCCTTGGACACCATTTATTGCAAATCCGGCATTGGAATCGCGAGATTCAGGAAGTTTGTGAGCTGAAAAACGGTGATTAGAGCGAAAAAGTGGTGTTTTCCCGCAGTTTTTCCTTCTAATCGCTGTTTTTCAGCTCACTGACCGTCTGAATCTGGCGATTCAGCAGGCAGATTCTACTAAATTTAGATATTTTCGACTAAACACGGTGCGGCCAGTCATTCTAGACCTTAACCTAAGGAATCTGACGACATCAGAATTCCGGCTTCAGAATCCGGAATTCGAAGTTCCGAAATCCCAATATTTTTGACCGTGACGATGCTCAGTGTGATCCTTGGGCACCATTTACCGCAAATCCGGCATTGGAATCGCGAGATTCAGGAAGTTTGTGAGCTGAAAAACGGTGATTAGAGCGAAAAAGTGGTGTTTTCCCGCAGTTTTTCCTTCTAATCGCTGTTTTTCAGCTCACTGACCGTCTGAATCTGGCGATTCAGCAGGCGGATTCTACTAAATTTAGATATTTTCGACTAAACACGATGCGGCCAGTCATTCTAGACCTTAAGCTAAGGAATCTGACGACATCAGTATTCCGGCTTCAGAATCCGGAATTCGAAGTTCCGAAATCCCAATATTTTTGACCGTGACGATGCTCAGTGTGATCCTTGGGCACCATTTATCGCAAATCCGGCATTGGAATCGCGAGATTCAGGAAGTTTGTGAGCTGAAAAACGGTGATTAGAGCGAAAAAGTGGTGTTTTCCCGCAGTTTTTCCTTCTAATCGCTGTTTTTCAGCTCACTGACCGTCTGAATCTGGCGATTCAGCAGGCGGATTCTACTAAATTTAGATATTTTCGACTAAACACGATGCGGCCAGTCATTCTAGACCTTAAGCTAAGGAATCTGACGACATCAGTATTCCGGCTTCAGAATCCGGAATTCGAAGTTCCGAAATCCCAATATTTTTGACCGTGACGATGCTCAGTGTGATCCTTGGGCACCATTTATCGCAAATCCGGCATTGGAATCGCGAGATTCAGGAAGTTTGTGAGCTGAAAAACGGTGATTAGAGCGAAAAAGTGGTGTTTTCCCGCAGTTTTTCCTTCTAATCGCTGTTTTGTTTCCGTTCCTCCGGCAGCAGGGCTACGCCCTGCTAGCCTACATCCCTCCAACAAAACTCCCGTTTCAACTGCCTCAACAAATATTCATCTCGGTACACCACCGGATAATAGCAACCACAAAAAACACAGATAATAGATGAGAATAGGTTTATGAGGTACACGTGCGAATACGTAACGAAAACGCGGTAGGCATTATGTGTGCTACAAAATACAGTTACAAATGACAATACAAAATCACTGAGAACCGGGGACGACGTGACGAGCTCAGATGCCGTCCTCGAAAGCCTGCCCGCTTTCTGCCAAGCCCTGACCGGTCGATCGATGTAGACCGTCGCAGATTGAATGAAGGTTGGCGGCCCGCGCTGGCAACCATGTCAAACATAAAACAGCTATACCCGCGTCGAGGTCCGCGCCTGGAGGCATTGCGAGCTGGAAAAACTTTGAACCTGGCACCCACAGCCTTGCAACGGTCGATGGTACTCCGAGCCCAGGATCCGAAGATGATGCGGCTATGCTCCCGACCTTCGGTCCGCCTGTCGTAAGCCGCTTGCCCCGAAGGGCCATCCTGAAAACGATCCGCCAGCAGAAATCCAAACGATACTCACGCGAAGGGGGGGGGGGGGGGTGGGCATGAAATCTGGATATATAATTGGGACATTATATAAAATCTGCCAAAAAACACGTTCCGAATACGTAAACGCAGAATGAGGAACGTCCTGCTCGGACCAACACATAGCCGGTGGATTACCGTACCCCAGGGACTCCGGCCAGGAGCCCTTCCGAGTGCGCACGCACCGCACTACACCGCCGGTGGCGCCCTCCGCTGAATATTAGTTTTCGTCCGTTGACAACGGAAAGTTTTGTTTCCGTTCCTCCGGCAGCAGGGCTACGCCCTGCTAGCCTACATCCCTCCAACAAAACTCCCGTTTCAACTGCCTCAACAAATATTCATCTCGGTACACCACCGGATAATAGCAACCACAAAAAACACAGATAATAGATGAGAATAGGTTTATGAGGTACACGTGCGAATACGTAACGAAAACGCGGTACCTCAGAAAAGAGAGAAGGTGTCGAATATAATATAATACATACCCGCTTGAATCCTACTCCCGGATCCCGGAATTTCATATCAAAAAACGCCCCCAAAAACCCTTTTCGGGATGATTTTCAACACGCTCGCCCAACTCTTACATTCAACTCGCGAACATACGCATAAGAGTTTAACCCAAAAAAACTGAGGCACAAACGCGGCCTTGCCGCCTAGACATACGCCACCAGGAGGGACTAATGCAAAACAGGGAGGCCCGTTGCTGCCCTCCATACTCCAGCACAGTGTGTGCTTTTGACAATTCGTCGATCCGTGAATCCACGAAAATCCTTCGCTTGCGAAGCGGATACATGGTTTTTTCCAAAGTACAAACCGGCCCATACTGGCTTTTCCCCGGGATTCTAAAACCATCCTTAATCCCAGACAACACGCAATCGCAAAACACCAATTCAATGAACCAGCAACAAAATAGCTTTAAAGCGGAGGGCTGGGCGCCCTGGAAAGGCAAGATAAGCTCGAGCCCGGGGCGGTAAAAAATACCCGGCCCCCTAGACCGAAAGGCAGGCGTTGGCGAAATGCCCCGATCCCGAACACGCATAACAGAATGACACCGGACATGAAAGGCTGCCGGAACTGGGACTGGACTGGGTTTGGATCGGGGTAGCGCCGCTCGACGCTCTTGGACTCGGAAAGCTCGATGAGCGCCTTTACTAACTCCGGGTCATTGGTGACACCCCGGACGGCCGCGACCTTGTCCAGGAGCCCCAGGCTACTGAAAATCTTGCTGCTGCAGCTGGGCCTGCTGCTGAGCCGGAGGAGGCACCGGCACGGGGACTTCCCGGAGCAAGAACGGCACTTGCTGAACCTGCGGCTGCTGCTCAACCGGCGGCTGCTGCTCAACCGGGTCTAGCTCCTGATTGCGGCGAACACGGACCATTTGCCTGAAAACACGAAAACTGGGACCGCGCTAACTGTAATCCGCCCGCAAAGTCCGAATAGAAACATGAAATCTGGATATATAATTGGGACATTATATAAAATCTGCCAAAAAACACGTTCCGAATACGTAAACGCAGAATGAGGAACGTCCTGCTCGGACCAACACATAGCCGGTGGATTACCGTACCCCAGGGACTCCGGCCAGGAGCCCTTCCGAGTGCGCACGCACCGCACTACACCGCCGGTGGCGCCCTCCGCTGAATATTAGTTTTCGTCCGTTGACAACGGAAAGTTTTTCAGCTCACTGACCGTCTGAATCTGGCGATTCAGCAGGCCGACACTAACAAATTCAGTTATTCTGGACTAAACACGATGCAGCCAGTCATTCTAGAGCTTAACCTATGGAATCTGACGACATCAGAATTCCGGCTTCAGAATCCGGAATCCGAAGTCCCGAAATCCCAATATTTTTGACCGTGACGATGCTCAGTGTGATCCTTGGACACCATTTATTGCAAATCCGGCATTGGAATCGCGAGATTCAGGAAGTTTGTGAGCTGAAAAACGGTGATTAGAGCGAAAAAGTGGTGTTTTCCCGCAGTTTTTCCTTCTAATCGCTGTTTTTCAGCTCACTGACCGTCTGAATCTGGCGATTCAGCAGGCAGATTCTACTAAATTTAGATATTTTCGACTAAACACGGTGCGGCCAGTCATTCTAGACCTTAACCTAAGGAATCTGACGACATCAGAATTCCGGCTTCAGAATCCGGAATTCGAAGTTCCGAAATCCCAATATTTTTGACCGTGACGATGCTCAGTGTGATCCTTGGGCACCATTTATCGCAAATCCGGCATTGGAATCGCGAGATTCAGGAAGTTTGTGAGCTGAAAAACGGTGATTAGAGCGAAAAAGTGGTGTTTTCCCGCAGTTTTTCCTTCTAATCGCTGTTTTTCAGCTCACTGACCGTCTGAATCTGGCGATTCAGCAGGCAGATTCTACTAAATTTAGATATTTTCGACTAAACACGATGCGGCCAGTTATTCTAGACCTTAACCTAAGGAATCTGACGACATCAGAATTCCGGCTTCAGAATCCGGAATCCGAAGTTCCGAAATCCCAATATTTTTGACCGTGACGATGCTCAGTGTGATCCTTGGACACCATTTATCGCAAATCCGGCATTGGAATCGCGAGATTCATGAAGTTTGTGAGCTGAAAAACGGTGATTAGAGCGAAAAAGTGGTGTTTTCCCGCAGTTTTTCCTTCTAATCGCTGTTTTTCAGCTCACTGACCGTCTGAATCTGGCGATTCAGCAGGCCGACACTAACAAATTCAGTTATTCTAGACTAAACACGATGCAGCCAGTCATTCTAGAGCTTAACCTATGGAATCTGACGACATCAGAATTCCGGCTTCAGAATCCGGAATCCGAAGTCCCGAAATCCCAATATTTTTGACCGTGACGATGCTCAGTGTGATCCTTGGACACCATTTATCGCAAATCCGGCATTGGAATCGCGAGATTCAGGAAGTTTGTGAGCTGAAAAACGGTGATTAGAGCGAAAAAGTGGTGTTTTCCCGCAGTTTTTCCTTCTAATCGCTATTTTTCAGCTCACTGACCGTCTGAATCTGGCGATTCAGCAGGCGGATTCTACTAAATTTAGATATTTTCGACTAAACACATGCGGCCAGTCATTCTAGACCTTAACCTAAGGAATCTGACGACATCAGAATTCCGGCTTCAGAATCCGGAATCCGAAGTTCCGAAATCCCATCATTTTTGACCGTGACAATGCTCAGTGTGATCCTTGGGCACCATTTATCGCAAATCCGGCATTGAAATCGCGAGATTCAGGAAGTTTGTGAGCTGAAAAACGGTGATTAGAGCGAAAAAGTGGTGTTTTCCCGCAGTTTTTCCTTCTAATCGCTGTTTTTCAGCTCACTGACCGTCTGAATCTGGCGATTCAGCAGGCCGACACTAACAAATTCAGTTATTCTAGACTAAACACGATGCAGCCAGTCATTCTAGAGCTTAACCTATGGAATCTGACGACATCAGAATTCCGGCTTCAGAATCCGGAATCCGAAGTCCCGAAATCCCAATATTTTTGACCGTGACGATGCTCAGTGTGATCCTTGGACACCATTTATCGCAAATCCGGCATTGGAATCGCGAGATTCATGAAGTTTGTGAGCTGAAAAACGGTGATTAGAGCGAAAAAGGGGTGTTTTCCCGCAGTTTTTCCTTCTAATCGCTGTTTTTCAGCTCACTGACCGTCAGAATCTGGCGATTCAGCAGGCCCATTGTAACAAATTCAGTTATTCTAGACTAAACACGATGCAGCCAGTCATTCTAGAGCTTAACCTATGGAATCTGACGACATCAGAATTCCGGCTTCAGAATCCGGAATCCGAAGTCCCGAAATCCCAATATTTTTGACCGTGACGATGCTCAGTGTGATCCTTGGACACCATTTATCGCAAATCCGGCATTGGAATCGCGAGATTCAGGAAGTTTGTGAGCTGAAAAACGGTGATTAGAGCGAAAAAGTGGTGTTTTCCCGCAGTTTTTCCTTCTAATCGCTGTTTTTCAGCTCACTGACCGTCTGAATTTGGCGATTCAGCAGGCAGATTCTACTAAATTTAGATATTTTCGACTAAACACGGTGCGGCCAGTCATTCTAGACCTTAACCTAAGGAATCTGACGACATCAGAATTCCGGCTTCAGAATCCGGAATCCGAAGTTCCGAAATCCCAATATTTTTGACCGTGACGATGCTCAGTGTGATCCTTGGACACCATTTATCGCAAATCCGGCATTGGAATCGCGAGATTCATGAAGTTTGTGAGCTGAAAAACGGTGATTAGAGCGAAAAAGGGGTGTTTTCCCGCAGTTTTTCCTTCTAATCGCTGTTTTTCAGCTCACTGACCGTCAGAATCTGGCGATTCAGCAGGCCCATTGTAACAAATTCAGTTATTCTAGACTAAACACGATGCAGCCAGTCATTCTAGAGCTTAACCTATGGAATCTGACGACATCAGAATTCCGGCTTCAGAATCCGGAATCCGAAGTCCCGAAATCCCAATATTTTTGACCGTGACGATGCTCAGTGTGATCCTTGGACACCATTTATTGCAAATCCGGCATTGGAATCGCGAGATTCAGGAAGTTTGTGAGCTGAAAAACGGTGATTAGAGCGAAAAAGTGGTGTTTTCCCGCAGTTTTTCCTTCTAATCGCTGTTTTTCAGCTCACTGACCGTCTGAATCTGGCGATTCAGCAGGCAGATTCTACTAAATTTAGATATTTTCGACTAAACACGGTGCGGCCAGTCATTCTAGACCTTAACCTAAGGAATCTGACGACATCAGAATTCCGGCTTCAGAATATGGAATTCGAAGTTCCGAAATCCCAATATTTTTGACCGTGACGATGCTCAGTGTGATCCTTGGACACCATTTATCGCAAATCCGGCATTGGAATCGCGAGATTCAGGAAGTTTGTGAGCTGAAAAACGGTGATTAGAGCGAAAAAGTGGTGTTTTCCCGCAGTTTTTCCTTCTAATCGCTGTTTTTCAGCTCACTGACCGTCTGAATCTGGCGATTCAGCAGGCAGATTCTACTAAATTTAGATATTTTCGACTAAACACGGTGCGGCCAGTCATTCTAGACCTTAACCTAAGGAATCTGACGACATCAGAATTCCGGCTTCAGAATATGGAATTCGAAGTCCCGAAATCCCAATATTTTTGACCGTGACGATGCTCAGTGTGATCCTTGGGCACCATTTACCGCAAATCCGGCATTGGAATCGCGAGATTCAGGAAGTTTGTGAGCTGAAAAACGGTGATTAGAGCGAAAAAGTGGTGTTTTCCCGCAGTTTTTCCTTCTAATCGCTGTTTTTCAGCTCATTGACCGTCTGAATCTGGCGATTCAGCAGGCAGATTCTACTAAATTTAGATATTTTCGACTAAACACGATGCGGCCAGTTATTCTAGACCTTAACCTAAGGAATCTGACGACATCAGAATTCCGGCTTCAGAATCCGGAATCCGAAGTTCCGAAATCCCATCATTTTTTTCCCGCAGTTTTTCCTTCTAATCGCTGTTTTTCAGCTCACTGACCGTCTGAATCTGGCGATTCAGCAGGCAGATTCTACTAAATTTAGATATTTTCGACTAAACACGATGCGGCCAGTTATTCTAGACCTTAACCTAAGGAATCTGACGACATCAGAATTCCGGCTTCAGAATCCGGAATCCGAAGTCCCGAAATCCCAATATTTTTGACCGTGACGATGCTCAGTGTGATCCTTGGACACCATTTATTGCAAATCCGGCATTGGAATCGCGAGATTCAGGAAGTTTGTGAGCTGAAAAACGGTGATTAGAGCGAAAAAGTGGTGTTTTCCCGCAGTTTTTCCTTCTAATCGCTGTTTTTCAGCTCACTGACTGTCAGAATCTGGCGATTCAGCAAGCCGATTCAGAACTGACAAACAGTTCCAGACAAAAACTGTGGTGCCATTCATTGTTTCGTCATTGCTTTTCAAAGATATATGCGTCTACTACTATGACGACACTCGCAATGACAGATATCATTGTCGACGTCTGATTTCCTTAGCAACAGTTTTCTACATCCGGAACATGGAAGAGTATGTGTGCGTAAGTAAATGTACGTATCTTACAAAAGTAGCTGCAACTTATACATAAGTACACAAAGACTGTGAAATTACATTACTACCACAGTCTTGTGTTCCACAGAACGAAAATTGCGGAACATGTGTATAGTATTATAGTGCTGTCCCTTGTATTGCAGCTGTAATTGTAATATATTGCAGTGACGACATAAAATCATAAAATTTATTGTCGATGGCGGATTTCCTTAGCAACAATTTAACATCTGGAACATTTAAAGAGGATATATAAGTACACAAAGACCACGGAATGACATACTACAGTCTTTCTAAAATCAGATATCGCGGAACATGTGTGTTGGCTTTTTCTTTATCTTGTCCCTTCACGCCTTACCAAGTGCCGGCCTTGTATTCAATCATTTTTTTGGATATGCTTTAAATGCTGATGTAAGTGAAGTCTACAATAGTAATAATCCCCAAGAATGCCTAGAAGCATGTTTTGGTGTGCAGGATTGTGTTGCTATACAGATGCTCTGGGGCACTGGACAATGTAACTTTTTGTATTTTGTTCGTGGCTATACATATTCGGCTGAAGAATGCGGATACTATCTTTTAAACATCGACAATCCAACTGTTGTTGAAGGAAGAAACCTGACATCTGCTATGGATCAGCTAATTCAAAATACTGTATACAGCATGCTGTGGTACTGTCCAGATTATTTCGATACGGACTTTGATAATTATTTATGCACTCTCAATACTACGAAAGAAGTGTGTGATGAGTATCCACCATTCATACAAGCCACTTGGGAGGACCCACTTTGTTCGGTACCTTTCTTCAAGTCAACACTGTATTGCAAGAACACCAGTTACACTTGGGAACAGTGGTCAACAGGTAATATTTACTGTTATTATTACATAGATAACTGGACTCCGCCCACGACTGGTGATATTGCCACTATAGCTGATGATTACTGTTATGCACAAACGGGCGGATATCTCGTGGATGTTCACAGTGATGATGAGAATGCGTATGTTGCATGTATGTTTTCTAGCTTTTTTTGGCATTTTTGTTTACAAAGTTATTTGTTGCAGCGTTTTTAAGCGACACTGATACAATGATAATCGGACTGTTCGCTAACAATGGTTCTACAGTGTCAACGCTTTCTGATCTGAGATGGAACACAGGATGGCCGATAGATTTTACAAATTTTACTAACGGAAATACGCTTACACCGACAGAATCATATAAATTTACTGTAATTACGTCCTCGGGGGAGTGGGAAACCGGCGACACAACTTTGACATCTACCAGTCTTATCTGTAAACAAGGTGTGATGAATTATTTGACACCTTTTCCATAGTCTTGCTTATGTCTATTGGTTATTTCTAACATTAAACGCTCTTTTTTTTGTTTAAACTTCATTCTGCTTCGTTTTATATAAAGTTTAATCCAAGAGAAGCTGATACATATCAGAATTAGTTCGAGACATAATAATCTTCAGATACCGCCGGTGGCTGTCATCCGTCGTGCTCTTGTCCTCGCGCGTTCGGGCATATTGTCTTCGATCAATAATTTTGCGTCTTGCTAATAAGTATTCAATGTCCTGCTGGTCATATTCCAAAATTTCTGGTAAAGTTCAATTTCTCCTTGTCCAACATTCACAATTCACATGACAAATTACTCTAGTAGTCATCTCATTCATTGTTTGGCTTTTTAATACTGTAAATATTCCTTCTCCAAAAAGTCTTTGTTGTTCCGTTACAACTTATCAACAACGGAAACCGTAAAGTTAGTAAAAAATGCAAAACAATTACCCTTTTATTTTCCCTTGCCAAAATAAATTACAATTCAATAAGTTAAAGTAAATATTAATGTACAAAAATCTGAGCCACCTCATCGTGCTCATACGTGCGCCGAAAGAAAGTATCTGTAATCCGCAAACCTGAAATGGATTGTAGACCAGCGGCCGTGGCAAAGGCGTTCAGCGAGAACTGAACAGTTTTACCAGGGGCTACTTGCCCGAGATGTTGACCACTCGTCGAGCAAAAGACAATGTCAGGTTGAAGAGAGCCATCGAGTGACAGAACAAGGTCGAGAGGACGTTCTCTGCAAATGGAAACATCAATGAATATATACAACTGGTACGAATTTATTGGTTATAAATGTTAAACTTACGAGCAGTTGTACAATTTACAGGAAATCACAAATGGCTGCAATACCGGAACCATGCCAGGAATTTGCTCAATGGTTAGCCGAAGCTCGCCATGTCCGGGGGTAACGCGCTGTAACTGAGACGGTAATGATTTGACGTTTACGAGTTATACAAAAAGTACTAACGCTAAGTGCACTTGTCTGAAGTCTGCCCTTCTCGCCCATCGATGATCGCCAACACATGTCCAGTTTGCCGATGGCAGTCAGACCGCGATAATGGACCAGCGCCGGATCACTAGTATTCGGTGTGAGGCAAAAGAGGTATTGCCGGACGCTTTTCGGGGGTAGATAGACATTTCCGACTTCATCACTGAAAGCCATCTTTGTGGAAAATATATAAAACATAAAAGAAGGTCTTACGTTGAAGCTGGGGGTCGAATCTCCCGACAAACATAGGCTTCCATTGCATCGAGAGTCACTTTTTCGAGGACAATTGCAGACGGGCACAGATTACGTATCTGTGCTTCGAGGTATACATCGTTGTTAAGATTGTCTTCGGCATTGTAGAACTTTGTGCGGACATCAATGGGTGGATTGACGGGGAATTTAAAGAACTTCCGAAAGAACATCTTCTCATTGTCGGGAGTTTTGTAGGAGACGGAACAGATCAAACTATAACATGATCTGATCAATTTCATAAATGTGTAAATATAACATACATGTGTTGTCCAGTTTCCTTAATTTCATGCGTCGCAACTTGGCTCAGAAACTTTCCTGGAGCCAACTCTGCTGTCACATCATTCAATCTCGATTGAAGTGTAATCGTTCGCTTTACTGTTTGTAAGTCAGCTTTGACCGAGACTTCGGTACAGCTTTGCGAACTATCATTCATAACGACGATTTGGAATGTAAATGTTTCACCGAGATAGATGTTACTAAAGCGTACCTATTACAACGATCCCCATCTCTCAAAGAATACTTACTCCAAAGCCTGTGGCGCCATCAAGCATTCCCCAACTGGAAACTCCATCGAATCCGATCCACTAATCGCATTCACAGCCTTTTCAATGCCACTCGCAAACGGATCAGCCGGATCCACTGCCATTGTTACAGGTTCATGGAAAGCAGGCCGCGACATACGCATCACTAAAGAGTGCAAAGTAAACACAACACTATCTTATCAATCCGGTTCTCCCACCTTTCAAAGTCAATAGCTGCTCCCGGGCCGCCGCCGCGGTTTCTACCAAGTTCGAGGACATTGTTCAACTTGCAACTAACTTTAAAACAATTTTTATCGTTTCATTTCTAAAACAATTATTACTAGACAAAAGATCGATTGTTTGAAAATCAAGGTAAGCATGATGGCGTAACATCTTTGCGGTCCCCAAAACACACCAAGTAAAATAACAATCTTGATTCCAAAAAAACAACAAAGAGAACAAAAAAAAGATGGTGAGATTTTTTACAGACTTCAGTCTAGACGGAAGCCTTGGTCTCTTCCGCAACGGTTTCATCAAAATCACCGACGAGATCTGAAAAGTTTCGATTGTTACACTGATGAATCATTAAAATTACAAATGAAACTAACCGGGAATATCGGCGTCTTCTCCGGCCTTGTATTGGCTTGTCACGTTGTTGGCCAATTTCTTAAGATGGGTCAAGGACTCGGCACCAAGTTGGTTAAGGATACCCGGGAGCATATCGGTAATGTCTGGAACAGATTGTTGTAATGTTGGAATGTAAAAATATATAAGAACATACTCTTGTTTTCAGCGGAGCCGGTGATGGAGAAAGTGTTAGCGGGGACCGAAGCTTGAACCTTGGGTGCCGCGAAGTGGATAACGGTACCGTCGTCCTTGATCATGTTAACCTCCTCGATGCCGGGGATGTTAGTCACGGACATCTTCTTGAGGTTGCTTTGGAGCTTCTTGTCGTCAGTAGCGGCAGTCTTGTGGACGACCTTCTTCTTTCTGCGGGCAGTGCCCTAAAATTGATATATTCAAAATTTATCTATTGTTAAATTATGAATTGGACTTACCTTACCGCCCGTGCGGACTTGCTCAGCAGCCTGCTGGAGCTTCTTGATTTTCTCGGCGTTCATAGTTTGATATTTCCAAAGTTCGAGAAGTCTGAAAGAATGAACTGGTAAAAATGGATGGATACGGGTAAATGTGGGCGCAAAACACGCTGGATCACGTGTGGAATCGATAGGGACACGGAAAACAGTATTAAATTGATGTGAATGTGTCGAAAATTGACGAAAACGGGACGCACACAATCGAATGTTCGCTGCTATTCGAGCGGTCGCAAAAATACGGTCGCTTCCTAGGCTGCACGGGGTTGCCTGGTTTTTCGTGTGAAGACAACAAACTGGCTTCAAAGCCCGCACGCCGAGGTCCGTGACGCAATGGAAAGGATAGGCTGGTGCGTTCGCTTCGGCGTTTTTCTTCCCTCCGAGTCGTCCCGTGTTTTCCGCTTGTGTCTCCTTTCCTTCCCCTTCAGCTTTGCCTGCTTCTAATCAATGCCTTCAAGTCAACCGTCCCAACAATCAGGTTTCTCGTGCGGTAAACTGTTGTCGGAGGAAGCAAACAAGGAACATGAGACAGGTGCGCAAAGTCAGTGCAAAAACTGATCCAAGTGTTCCGAAAAAACACCTAACCGCGCCACCCATGTCCCCCAGGCACTCTGAACTTTATGTCCGTCTTTTGAAAGATATTAGGTCACTTACTAATACTCTCGATGGTCTTTCCCACTCCCCAGGCAACTTTCGCAATCGATGACGCCGCTGGCGAAGGCGGTTTCATGTCATACGTCACTCGAACGCGGCGTGTGTTGTCCACACATTTCGCAGCATCTGCACGGATGAGTCATGCTCGTCAATGAAAGGCACCTTTTTCCGAGCCAGTCTGATAACGTCTTCCCTCCGTGCGGGTTCGTGACGGATCGCGGGTTAATGACATTTTTTATTTATTCATTTTGAGTTCCTTTCAGTGGCCCTAAACCGGTAGCAATATGTTTGGTCGACTTTTTGGTGGTAAGAAAGCAGCCGCTGGTCCTAACCCTCAGGAAACCATCGAGGAGCTGCGAAATGTGGAAGAGCGATTGCTCAAGAAACAGGAGTTTCTGGAGAAGAAGATTGTAGAGGTTTGTGTTTTGTTGTTTTTGTCGTTGCCGATATTTTGTAACCCAACTTTATATATTTTAGGAACAGTCCAAAGCCCGTGCCAATGCCACCACAAACAAGCGTGTTGCGATGCAAGCGCTAAAGCGCAAGAAGCTCCATGAAGCCGAACAACAGAAGAACGATGGCATCCTTGCAAAGATTGAATCACAGCGCCTGGCTCTCGAAAACGCCGCCGCCAATGTCGATATTCTCAAGTCGATGGGTGAGGCTGCCAAGGCCATGAAGCAAGTCCACGAAGCCCACAACATCGACGATGTCCACGAGCTCATGGAGGATATTGCCGAACAGCAAGATTTGGCGAATGAAGTCGCTGAGGCCATCTCCAGCCCGACTGGATTTTCCAATGCTGTCGATCAGGACGATTTGGAAAGCGAATTTGCTGCTTTAGAAGAGGTTTGTTGACTTTTGTGATTTCAACTTAGTTCACGAATAACAAAATTCCCAATTTTCAGGAAGTGCTGAACGAACAACTCGTCAACGTTGGTCCTTCTCCTGCCGAAAACATTGGCGCACGTCTTCCCGCTGCCCCTACAGACAAATTGCCTTCAAGGCCAGCCGCAAAGAAGGAAGACGACGACATGGCCGATCTCGAACAATGGGCTGCTTCATAAACCAAGGATCACGGCTCAAGGTTTCAATCCCATCTTCTTTGTCGGCGCCAACGTATGTTGCTACTGGTTTTGCTCTTCCCCTTGTTTTCGCGTCTATGTCCCCCTCAGATGACCATTTTTACAAATACCCTTTCAATTTAAATCATGTTTCGGCGGCATCAGAATGTTTTTTTGCTCTGAATGATCGTCACCAATTGTGTATTATACTCGACTTAATTTGTAATTTTACAGTTTTGAAACTAATTGACAGTGTTTGATTTAGATATAAATTTGATAATGGTACAATTTTCTGTTTTGAGGTTGTTAGGGTTGTTGAAAGGGGTTATTTTATCAAAAAGCGCAGGCCGTCTAATTTTGTAATTTGAGGTATCCTTTGTCAGTCGACCATGTAGAAAAAATGCTCGCGTGGCTGTCAGATTTGGGGCGTTATTATATGGGGTATCAGTGTAGGTTAGCGGACCAAGGTCCGGACCGGACCAACCGGAGAGTCCGGACCGGACCGGTCCGCGGTCCGGTCCCGGTCCGGCAAAAAATTAGCCGGACCAACGGACCGAGGCGGACCAGCGGACCACGTCAATTTTTTATGTGAAAAGGGAAATTTGGTATGAAAATCACGAGATAAAATGTTCCCAGTAACAAAAACCATGAATATCGCTCTTTTTTGTGACAAGAACCGACGAAAAAGCCAAATCTGATGATGAACCTAGTATCTCAGCTTTGTTCCCATTATCAAACTGTTTTGAAAAATTTTCGTTAAATTGATGGAATACAGTTTTGTTTGAACAAACAATTCTCTATAAACTCAATGATATGCCAAAAATGTATTGTAAGCTTTCAAAGTGCCAAAAAAAGCGATTTTTATGGCTGGTCCGGTCCGGACCGATGTTGGTCCGCAAGGGGACCGGACCGGTCCGGTCCGGACCAAGTCCGCGGATTTGCGGACCGGACCGGGAGATGATCTAACGGAAAGTCGCGATGTTCTTAACCAAGCTCGCTCCGACATTGAAATCCTTGAAAAAGAAGCCGCTCTACTTAATGCTGACATCAATTCGGCATTAAGAAATGATTCTACTGATGAGATTTCTGACGCGCTTGCAACTCCTAGTAAACAAGACTTTTGTATGGATACTGAGCTGAAAAGAGAGCTAGCTAAACTTCAGGAGGTTAGTCTTGATGAAAGACTCAACTTTGGGTAATAAATAACATTTCAGGCGGTCGACATTTCTAAACCATAACCAATAAATTTGCCGACAGACGTCAGCCGTTCAAAATAGACCAAGTACTTGTGCCAACATGCGTGTGTGCTTACTATAGACTATGTAGCGCAATATCAACCCAAATAGAAGTTTAGCAATAAGGATTTTGGCACTTTGATGGCACATATCTCCGCCTTTTTCATCCACTATCTCTTTAAATTTGATGAAAAAATCGTACTTTTTTGACCGTGTGCTTTTATAAACACCATAAATTACTCAAATGCTGTTTTGTAATTAAAAAAAAAACTTTCAATCGAAAAAAAAATTACATGTTTTTCGGTAAGAGTCACCACGAGTAGCCGTCGTGTGATTTCAATCAATCCAATTTTGTAATGCAGTCAGCCAGCAAAATGGTCTCTCTTAGTCAGCAGACAGCAAGACCCATCCGACAATCAGTCAGTCACCACTGCTCTAATAATTGTGGTGCGACAAGATGCTTCAATGGATTTCCGACCTTTATTCTTACCTTTTCGGTTCTTCTGATCCTCGAGCTCCGCAAAACTCGATCGAAAGTTTGCGAAATGTTGAAGCGGGCCTTCTCAAGAAGCAGGAATTCTTGGAAAAAAGCATCGAAACGGTACGATTTCGTAATGTGTTTACTATTTCTTGACCTTGTTATTCAATATTCTTTTTTAGGAGGCCGCAACCGCTCGAAGCCTCGCCACAACGAATAAGCGTGCCGCCATCCAGGCTTTACGTAAAAAGAAACAATTTGAGAAGGACCTAATCCAAAATGATGGTGTTCTTACCAATATTCAATCCCAAATTGACTCTCTGCAAACAGCTATGACCAATGCAGACTTGATTGACACTATGGGTAAAGTGAAGAATGCATTGACGGAAGTTCACAAAGTACAGGATGCCGAAAACGTTCACGACCTCATTGATGACATTGATGAGCAGCAAGCTTTGGCTGGAGAGATTTCTGACGCTATTTCGGGGCCAAGTTACAACAATGTTGTTGATCAGTCGGAATTGGACGCGGAATTGGCCGGGCTTCAAGAGGTGGGTTGTCTTATCAATCGAGTTGATCAATATTTATATTATTGTGTTTCAGGAAGTCCAGAGCGCAGAAATGGCGGCAATTAAGCCTTTGCCTGTACATGATAACCTCGTCCAACCGCAAGTTGACTACAGAACTCCAGAAAAGATTGCCACAAATAACCAAAAACAATTAACGACGGCGTAGTTTAAGCATCAACCTGTCTTTCATTTTTGGATTATGCACTTTCAAATATATGTGTTACAACCTTCATTATCACCTGTCAGTAATTGTAAACAAAACCCTGTCACGTGTGGACATGTTTAATGTCAGACTTTTGAACGCATAAAAGAGGCGTCTGTGAGCCGGATTAGGATGTCCGACACAACATTTTTAGATCATCTGTGGTCTACAGGTGGATGGCACGGCCATATAGGCGTGTATTGGGTTTTGGAGGTCCGGGCGGGAGTCTGAAATGGAATCTCAGAGACAGACCGTTTCCTAAAAGTCTCATAAATAAATTTAGGTGCACATAGCACTTGCCAACCTATCAACCAACACGGCCTTTACCCCAATGTCCTCACATTGCTAACACGTTACTTCTGTGTTGTGTAGTGTAGCCACGTTATCACCACGATGGCAATAAATTTTTCGAAAATACCTCTGGCAATGCCTGAAGCGGGTAACACCTATTTCGTATGGTATTCCGTCGAAATTGGCACTCACGCCGCCACCATTGTCAATGGAATTATCATGAACATCGCGTTTTTAAAACTGAAAGCCATTCATCCATACTTTCGGACAGTATGTTTCAGTGTTTTTACTTTTGGCATTCTTAGATCTGTTGTGCGGTAAGCTTCTAACTACCGTATAACTGACTTAAATACGTCTTTTAGATTACTGATTTTAAGTCTGGTAATGTCCGGAAAAAGTTCAAACATCCAACCGTTCATGAAATATCTATTCTTATCAATACACTTTCTAAATATTACATTAGATTTTACGCAAATTACTGTCGTCATAGAACGTGTATGGTCATGTATATGCTACAAAGTTTACGAATCGAAAAGGAGTTCAAAAGTAATGGTTGCTTTTGTATTGCTTCCGGTATGTTTTTATCAGTTCATAGATAACAGTAATTTTTTTTTATTTTAGCTCATTAGTAACCTAATCGTTCATGTGCTTTTGTTTGCCCTGAAATGGGTGCCACTTGTCGTATTTGCTTGGATAATTTTAGTGGCTAATGTGCTTATTTGGATTGTGAGTTTGTTTTCCCCATCAAACATTGTTAAATTTCGGTTTTAAACTGGGTTTTGCAGTGTTTTTACTGGTTTCTCCAAAGTCAAACCAAAAAGTATGCCCTAGGACCGAAATGTTGGGCCTTGTCAGTACGGTATCAACAGACCGAAAACCTTCGTGTTTGCGTTACGATGAAATGGTTCGGTTGGTACTGTTCCATTCAAAGCTGGTTTGTTTCGAGTTACATGTTGTGGCAACTTTTTGATCCGAGAACACGGTATTCGCCCCCTTCACAGTGAGTCTATTGATTAGCTAAAACTGTCTTTAGCTGTTCGGTAAATTTTAGTGAAAATGGATCAATTTTTCTAACTGCAGACGTCATTGGCAACTTTATCTTTTCCATTTCGACGGCGCTTTATCCTATTCCATTCATTGCCACCATGGAGAGTGTTCGGCGACAGTACTTGTAAGTTTATTTCAAGCATAGGTTATCAAAATACAATCGATTGTAACGGTTTCCAGCAAGACTTTCTGTTACAAAATGCCAGTACAGCCAAACAGTGCGGACAATCGGTTGTTTATCAGCAAAAACAATGGAACAGACCACTACTTCGAACAGTTGAAACTTTAATGGGATGCCCACCCTTCGACAAGGCAATCATAATATCACAATGTTCGTGTAACAACGAAAATATAAAACTGCTAGTTGTTACTGCAAATATCAGATAATTGTTGCTACATCGATATTCAAAACCGATTAACGGTTGTGTAATTACTTAGATTCTCTTTCATTGACTAAAAACTTATTAAAGTTAACCGTTTTCGTATCAGTCGTTATCAGCTGCTAGTAACAGCAAATAAAGACAGACATAAGAACAAGCAAGATGTCAGAATTTTAAAACCTACCAAGTTGTCTGACCCGTTCAAGTTGAACATTACAAAAAGAAAATTCTGTCTCGAGCAAGCACTTTGACACTTATTTGATTGTCTTGACAGCTTCTGTTTGCGTGACGATAACTTTTTTCATAAAAACGCTATAACGGTATTCTTTGTCCCATGGTTATTTAAATATGCACTTACCAACCAATACGACCATTACTTCTATTCTCCCACATAACACCTAACTTTTGTGTCGTGCATTTTGTGTCGTAGACAAGTTTTTGTCGCAATGGCAATAAATTTTGCAAAGATGCCTCAGGCAATGTCTGAAGCGGGTGAAACATACTTTGTTTGGTATTCCATCGAAATTGTCATCAATGCCGCTACCATTGTCAATGGAATTATCATGAATTTTGCGTTCATAAAGTTGAAAATGTTACACCCCTACTTCCGAACTGTCTGTTTCAACGTTTTTGCTGTTGGCATCTTGAGATCTGTCGTCCGGTATGTTAGCTATGTATTACCGTACAATTTAGTTTGCATAACGCTGTTTCAGAATACTGATTTTGAGTCTCGTTATTTCCGGCAAATCGAAAAAATTTCAACCATTAATGGAATATTTGTTTGTAGCAGTTCACTTTATCAACATCACATTGGATTTTGCCCAGATCAATGTCGTTATTGAACGGGTATGGTCCAGTATACGGTACAAAGTCTACGAATCAAAGAAAAATCCAACGGTTATGGCAGCTTTTGTTCTGCTTCCTGTATGTTGTTATCATTTTAGAAATACCTGTGTTAAAACTGCGTATTTTCAGCTCATTGGTAATGTAATCGTTCATGTACTTTTGTTTTCGCTAAAATGGCTTCCCCTTATAGTATTCAGCTGGGCAAACTTGATGCTTAATGTGTTTATTTGGGCTGTAAGTTCTTTTTTTCAACCAAATAAAGTTGTAAGATCTTATTTTTAAACTTGCTTTCCAGTGGTTCTACTGGTTCCTTCAATATCTAACCAAAAAGTCCGCTGTAGGACCCCAAAGCTGGACCTTATCAGTACGGTATCAACAAACAGAGAATCTCCGTGTTTGTGTAACAATGAAATGGTTCGGGTGGTACTGTTCCATTCAAAGTTGGTTTGTTTCAAGCTTCACTTTATGGGTATTCTTCGATCCGAGGACACGGTATTCCAACATTTCACAGTAAGTCGATTGATTTTTGTAAAAACTGTGACTCTGTAAGACTTCTTCAGTGAGAACGGATCAATTTTCCTAACCTCAGACGTCATTTGCGACTTTATTTTCTCCATTTCGACGGCACTGTATCCCATTCCATTCATTGCGACCATGGAAAGCGTCCGACGACAGTATTTGTAAGCCATTTCAAGCAAAAGTTTTATAAACTGATTTCATTTCGGAAATTACGGTTTTGCAGTAGAACCTTCTGTTTCAAAACTCCAACCCGCTCCAACAGCGTGATCAACCGATCCTTCATCAACAAAAACAGCAACACCGATCACTATTTCGAACAATTGAAACTCCAATGGGATGCTCATCCTCCAACAAAACAGAAATAGGCAATAGCATCATCTTTATGTAATAAAATATATATAAATTATATTTGCACTATTTGTAATATCACAGTTTTAGCACTCTACATTTTGAGACGACACATATTTCAGAACTTTGTTAATTGACGGATAACATTAACCGTGCATCACTATTTGAACTTGTCATTGCCGTGAGGGGGCCGGAATCCCGTTTACGAAGTAACTTCGTGCCGTGACCCTTATCTTTGGCACGGTTGTAAGCGAACATACCTACCATGGCCAATGCCATTCCTAGACAATTTACCAGGGATACGGGATTTTGGAAGATGAAAAGTGACAGCACGATGACGGCGATCCGCTTTGTGGCACTTGCGACGGCATAGGAGAGGGCCGTCAGTTGATGGATCAATAAAAAGGCACATAGATTTTGGCCGAATGAAGTCAGACCAGCCAGGCCGAGAAGTCCGATGAATCGGAGATCTGGGAGTGGGAGAGCGTCATCAGTGCTGCCATAGATGAACTGGTTGAGGATGACTCGGCCGTCTTGGACTAGCCACAGGGGGAAGAGTACAATGGCAGCGATTTTGGAGGAAAGACAGAGGAGCGCGATTGGATGCATTCCAGTGTCGTCGAAGACCTTTTTGATCAACACATTGATAAAGGCATGCAGAAACACGGAAAATAACGATGCCAGCAATCCAGTCAGATCAAAACTGACTTCCGTCAAGGATGCCGTGACAACCCCGACGACAATAGGCACAAGTGAAGCGTAGACGACGGCCGGCTGGGGTTCATGGTTCATAAACCGGGTCGCTATCACGGTAAACACGGGCAATGTAGCTTTAACCGTTTGAGCATAGGATACCGGCACTTTCCAAAGGCCGAAAAAGGCACTTGCCAAGGCTATCGATCGACAGGATGCGATGGGGACAATCGTTCGAAGGAGATAGCTCGACGAAACCGGCTTTGTGCGAACATGGGTTATCCGGGCCAGTGGTATTGCGAAAATGGCATTATTCACGAGACTGGAGAGCGTTACGGTTAGTGGGTAGGGGTAGTGCTGAAATTTCATATAAAACTGTAAGGTTTGAAGCAGCTTTAAACCAACTTGAAGTGTCCATTTGTTGATAATACTCTGCCCTGAACTGACAGCATACCAACCCAGACAGATCAGGATAACCCGACAGGCGAACCAGTATTCCGAATGTTGGTGAGTGTTCATGAAACCCATCTTTGGCTATTAGGATTGTGAAAACATGGCTGAAACATTTTTTTATAAAACTGACACCCCAAAAATGTGTAAAAGATAGACATTTGTTCGAAAACGCGTTTCTCAATCTCCAAAAAACTACATCATTGAGATCTTTATACACTGACTAATCTTCAAAACCCGCATAACTCAATAATGAACATTCTCCTTTCTCAAAAACCCGACATAATCCGACACGGCAAGCTTTTCCCAGAATCCAGCAACGACAGATTGGAGCCAATCGCGTTCGTTGACATCCGTCGAAGAAGTAAATGTTGTGAATGGCGTCCTTGGAAGACCCAAAATTTCGAGACGGAAGTTGTCGAGCATGTCGGAGAACGGGATCAAAAGGCTGCCAAATGGTTCATCGAGCACGTCTGCAAAGCAGTCTAAGAACAAAATTTTTAACTTGGGGCAAACAGCAACTTACAACTGGCTTCCAACTTTGGTCGAGGTTTAATCTCCGCCAAAACGACATAGTTCACATTGGCATCGACGTTGGTGAAGCATCCAGGTCGTAGTCTTCCCATTCCAAGGCCGCCTTGAACGTCTAACTTCGAATCGGCAAAGATGCCACTGAGCAGGGTGGCCCTTTCGGCGATGGTCATGGGATCGAAATCGGCTGACTTTGCTCTCAACTGTGCCACGACAAGATTGACCTTCCTCGCGGTGGATTCCATGCTGGCTTTCATCTTCCAAAGAGCCAATTCGGCACACATCATCTCTTTAACGACGCCCATATCGATGAACCAGTCAATGCCGAGGATAACTGTGTGGCAAATTTCGAACAACAGCATCAATTGACGCCGCGTTTCGTCTTCCACGCCTCGAAAGGCTGATTTGATGCCGTCACGACGGCTTTGACGAAGCGCGACATCGAGGAAATGACCGGAATTGATGGCTTGGCAGTCGATCACGATCATTCGGGATTTGGTGATGTAAACGTGAAGGGATTGGGTCAAAGCGCCGCCCCTTTCGACGTAATCACGGGGACTTGGACGGAATATGTAATCACTAAAAGGAAATATTTGATAAAAAAAAAACTGCAATTAATTGAAGACGTACCCATATAAATCAGCTGGATCATTCCCAGCAAGCATACTCGCCAATGTCGACTTCCCGGCACATTGAGGCCCGATGATTCCGACGACGGTGAAGTTGTTGTTGTTTGCGGTCAGAAAGTCCAAGAAAGATTTGTTGACACAGTTGCTATCGTCGAAAAGCTTCACGGAGGATGTTGGTATCGGGGGTGGCAAAAGTGAAAGCAACTTTTCATCTGAATCATCTGATTAAACCATTTTTAAACAAAAACTGACGCTTTACAACTTACCGTTTTCTTGTTTCACCTTTTCTGGTCTCGCTGCAATCTTTGGAACTCCGGATGGCCCAGCAAACGGGGCTGTATTGCCAAAGCTCAGTGCTGCTGTCGGCGAAGGAAGTGCATCGGGAGTGGGTTGATGTTTGGATTTGAGGATTTTGACTGAAACTTTTATACAAATATTATATCCTTTTCTTAAACATGGAAACATTGAACAACAAAAACCGCATTGTAAGGGGGTTTTTTGTTTGTCAGTCAGGCAGTTCTTTTGTTATAAAAACTAGGGGGTCTTTAGGGCTCGACGAAAAGAAAAAAAAAACCTACCATTGGCCGGATTCGGCGACGGTGAAGATGTATCAATGTTCAAACGTGATAGTTGAAGCACGCTGTCCCTGACAGTCTGCAAAAAAGTGATGTATGTCTCAAATTATTCAATCCACGTCACATGCATAGATCAATTCGATGCATCAGAGATTATGGAGATGTGAAAAGGAGGTCGCGGAAAGTGAAAACTGGAATAAGTCGGAATAACGTACCGTACGAATAATACATCCACCTCTACGCGACGATGATGATGGTCCACCATATCCGCCTTGTCGCCCACGGCCACCACGATCGAGCCGCTGGGACATTGGAGTCTGAAATGAAGGGTTTCAATCATATAAGGTGGAATTAAAGTCGGCACGAAGAGAAAGGTGAAACACAATGGAAAGAACAAAACAGACAAAAGAACAAAAACTTGGTTTCTATTTATTGTGTCTAAAAACGATGGACTGATTCATATATTTTTTCATCTATTCAAAACATACAATAGGGTTTCTCGGAATATGGAAAGCAATGAACCGCACGAATCGGACAGTCATAACAGCTGGAAATTACCACGTCAGAAACGCATCTATTTTTGCGCAAAACCTGTGATGAGTGTTGGGCGCGTTTTGCCAGATGGAACAAAACAATGGAAAAGACTGAGAAAACTGTTTGTATTTGTTTTTGAATTACTCCTCCGAAAGTTCGAATACTTTTAATGAAATTTTATAAACTGCAGGCTATTTATTATGGTTATGATAAACAAAAGAAAGAAAAGAACACACGTACACTTTAAGTTGTGCTTTTTAAAAATAAACAAAGAAAACTCCATAAATTAGACCCGAACAACATCTTCAAATGGAAACGCCGAATGCCACTGGCAAAAGGGCATCGTGAAAAGCCGCTTTCCCGTATCCAGCTGTTCCAACTGTTTCTGCTCGTCTGGGGTGAGTTCGAAGTCGAATATGTCAATGTTGGCCTGAATTCGAGCAGGGTTCACGCTTTTCGGAATGACTGCAATCCCATTTTGAACCAACAGCCTCAGGCAGACTTGTCCAGGCGATTTTCCGTGTTTCTTGGCAATCTCCACAACCACAGGATGTTCAAGAATGTTGGCTTCACGTTTTCCTGGAGACCCGAGCGGCGAATAAGCCGTCAGTTTGATGTTCTTGTCCGCAGCAAAGGCGATCAGATCACGCTGCTGGAATGCTGCATGAATCTCAATTTGGAGATTGTGGATCGGCACGATGCAGTTGTCAAGGATCCATTGAACCTGGCCTTTGTTGAAGTTGGATACGCCGATGGCTCGAACAATTTTAGAGTTGTACAAATCCTCCAAAGCCCGCCATGTATCGAGAATATTCACATCGGCTTCGATAGATTTGCCACTGGCATCGGTAGCCACTGAACATGGGTTATGGATGAGGTACAGATCGATGTAGTCAGCCTGCAGCGACTTCAACTGATGCTTGATCGCTTCATGGACTGCCGCCGGGGCGTGATGGGTCGACGGGAGCTTTGTCACGAGGAAAAGCTCTTCACGCGTAACTTTGCCGGCGGCAATGTACTCCGCAACGACGTCGCCAATGGCATCCTCTGTTCCGTAGACTTGAGCAGTGTCAATGTGACGATAACCAGCGTCGAGCGCAGTTCGAATAGCGGCTTTTAGACTCTGAAATAGAAAGTTTAAAAGTGAAAAAACTGGAGAAAATCCAACCTCAATGGAGTCCGACTTCGACAAATCTGTCCCCAAACCGACGAGAGGCATTTTGACACCGTTAACAAATGTAATGCAGTTTTTGGACATCTTAGTCGTTGTTGGACCTTTTATGAGGCTATTTTTGAATCCAACAGATGAAGAAAGTGGCAGTGCTGCTTACCAAAACTGTGAAGCAAGTAACCACTAATCGTTGCACGCGTTTCGCCAATCAATCATGGTGCTTCACATTTTGTAATTTAAACGGACCGGTCTAACCACATGTAATGTAAAAAAAACTTTTTAAACTGCTAATCCTTTGACACACTGAGATAACTCAAATGATTTATTTTAATTCCATTGAGACTTGAGCTGTCGAAAATGAAAATCCCGATCATTACAAACATCAACTGTTGGGGTCACAGTATTGTTAACATTCACATTAATGTGAAATGTCTTGCTGAAAAAATAAATTAAAAACTGAAGACAATTTAACTTACAACAATAACTCACAAATACAAAATTCGAACAGGTCTAATGGTAGTTATGAACGGAATGGGATAACAGGCTGTTGCGAGCGTAAATATGCAATTCCACATAACATCGGCAACCAAAAACAGTGAATCCGGAGTCCTACAACACGTTTTTCACCGTATTCCCACCACACAAAGTAAGACATACCCAAATGTTCGAGCTCGTACATCCAATGTTTTCCAGACCGTGTAACCCAATATCAATAAACTGAGAATCGAGCAATAGAACCCGAACCACTTCATTGTCACTGAGATTCGCAAATTTTCTTTTTGTTGATACCGAATGTTTAGCTTCCAACTTCGCCGGATTTTGGAATTTTTCCACGAGTTGTACTTCCAAAACGCGTAGAACCACTAAAATTGATTCTTTACACCGTCATGTAGTGAAAGTACAAAACCACCAACGTACAATCCATAGTATAGTATTATATGTATTCATGCACCAACCGAAGACCAAACGAGAGAATTGGGTTCCGCCAAACATCACAGTGAACACTACTAACGTGAGAGCATACTGAAACTGGTAATTAGCGCGCTATCAAAACACAATGACTTTCAATGCTGTCAAAACTGAACATTTTCTTGAAATCTGAAGCCAAATCCAGACAAAATTTGGATCTGAATCATCAAAAATCCAATAATTCCAAATCCAACAGCTCCAAATAATTTACCTACCGGAAAAACAGCCAACATCATTACGACATACCAACTTTTCATCGATTCATAGACATTGACCTTAATGCTAGACCATAGCCGTTCAAAGATAATCGTAGTTTGGATAAAGTTAAGTGTGCTGTTTGAAAACATTAACACTACGACCAAAAAATACAGTGGCAATTGTGCCGCGCTTGTGAAAGCAATGATAAATATAACTATTCTTAAAAAACTGATTGTATTATAGAAACCTGGCAAAACTATGATAACACTTACCGTAAAAGTGATCTAAAAATCGCCAATGCGAACACGTTAATGCACACAGTTCGAAAATATACATGTAAACAATGCAGCTTTACAAATACTCTAATCATAACTATGCCATTGATTAGACTGATAATATTGAAGAAGGCTTCGATGGAATACCAAATAAGATAGTCGTATCCAGATTTTGATAAGGCGTAAGGCAGTACGTCTGGGTCCATTCTTGGCAATTGAAAATAAGATAATGGTCTACGCTGTTATAATTTTGACAGACACTAACTATTGCGTAAACTTTAATGTTAGTTTGTATTGCCAGACGCACGTACGCTGTTCACTCATTTTCAATGAACAATTCCTAGGCATGAGAACCTTGATTGATGCAACAAAATATGTATGTATTATAAAATATTCGTCGTTTGTATTGTACTGTGGGTACTATGCATGTGTCCAAACATCGCCTACTCGGTTTGGGTAACTTTTAAGATATGTACGTTAGTAATGGGAATGTAGTTCATGAGCACTCGAACAAAATGGTCTCAATGGACACCAATGAGTAGTATTCCAAGTGGAAAAAGAACAAATTCTTGCATTTCTAGCGGCAATTGTACTGTAAAAACTGTGCTTCATGGCGCGGATCAATAAAGTTGCAAAACGCTTTGTCTTGTTTTCATGTGATAAGATGCAGTTGACTAGCTTTATTTAAAGAATGTTAGAAAAACTGAATAGAACATGATAAGTACAATACGATCGATACAAAATAACAAAACTTTACGATAGAGAGAAGCTGAAAGTCGATCAAAACGGAGCCAATCCTTTTCTCGGAGCTACCGATGCCGTTGTTCTTCCAGTGGTGGGATTACTCACTGTTGCGGGCAAAGTCGTGCTCGTTTCAGTGGGCCTTACATTTCCGTGCCGACCCCGGAATATTATGCTCAGCACAGCTTTCCGATAGTGCTGGATGCACAAAATCGTCAACAATGGATTCGCAACACCAATCCAAGGATACGGTGAAAATAGAATCAAGTAGAAGCCACCATTGTAATACGGCATTATGAAGGTCAGTCCACATATTATGGATACCAAAATGCTGATGAAACCGGGTAAACACGCCTGCAAGATGATAATTTCAATACATTCCAAAGCAATTTTGGATAATCTAATAATGAAAACTGTACTAGTGAAGACAATGTAACAATTTAAAGTTCATTTGAATATATAACTACACTACAAACCTGTGCGTACAACTTTTTCGTCATTTGCTTATGAATAGAAAGCGTTTTTTCGCTAAGATGTGATTTTGCAGCACTAATGGTTTGATTCAACCGTGATGTGAGCCATATCAGCAAACCAAACGCAAGTAATTGCTGTCCCGCCATGTTGACAAAGAACAATAGTGTTGTCCAGTCTTTCTAAACAAAGTGAATTTTCATATACATAGCTATAGCTTTAACCTGATGATTTCTCGTTACTTACAGCGGTATAAACACAATACTTCGAAGTATCACGTTCCTTCCAAAACGGAAGAAGTTTCATTTTGGCTTCTTCAGGTGTTCCACCAATAAATCGCGTTTTTAAGGTCAATGGCATTCCGCAAATTATGCTGTCAACAGTGATTATACTGTATAAAATGGTTGCATACCAAACTGGAATTTGCTTTTTCCTGTAAACTGATGTCTACATTTTGATAAAATGGTTATAGAATGCACTGACTTGACAATGACAACGTATCGATAAATCGCTTGGATGGGTATGCTCCAGAAGTTTATGTTCGTAATGCCGCCGTAGATCATTGAATGCGCGCAAAACACATAATTATTCAATGAACATCCTGGGGCTTCGAAAATTTTAAAATTTTTTTGCTGATTCGAATCTCTAAACTGACAATAATCAAACTATTTTATAAAACTGAAATCATTACAAGTTGCGAAAATGTGACTACAGCTGACGTTATCATGTCAACGATGACGGTTTGGATGATGACAGCAGAAAAAGCTCCCATTGTCTTATCCGTGTAATTGCGTACAAGATACAGTAACAGTGAGTTTAGAGAAATGGTCAGTACAAAAGTAAGGTAATACATGCCTTCATACCAATCAAGAATGTCCATCGTTTTTGAATACAGTGTAGTTTTACGGTAGCTTTGAAAGTGGAGGCTCAGACACCCGTTTGGGTTCTTTATATAGAACCTAGGGAGCATTAATTGAGTATAGTTGACTAATCTTTGGGTAATCGCTGGTAATCTTTCAAGAAAATTGATGAATACATGTTCTGTAAGGTAATGAAAGCAATGTCAAAGGAATTAAGTAATAAACAAAAGAAGCGTATCTAATCGGATAATGAGAGCATTAACCCCTCACAAATGCAAATGTTTGGATAATTCAGACAAACAGTGTCGAATTGAAAGAAACTGGAAAGTATTCTATTGCTAACAAGGATAAAAGTATACTTTATTAGTCACGTAAGTACTGTACTCAAAGTGTAATTATGGAAAAAGAATTTGTAAACTATCCATTGGTTCTTGTATGTTCTAATGTGGAGCAACTTTAGGTTTGACAGCAATAGGGGTGTATTATTTTGTTTATATTACATGTTACAGTATGAAACGGAGGTTCTTTATTTGAAAAATGTTGAAAAACTGATTTCACGAATAATATGAATAGTTTTTGCACGTTGTAGTATGAGAATACATTACAAAATTATATAATTAAAAACGTGGAAAAAAAAAGTATCAAAAACCAGTAAAGAGTGCGTTAAAACGGAGCTAACATGTTTCTCGGAGCTACTGATGCCGTTGTTCTTCCAGTAGTTGTCATCGTTGGAGGCAAATTTGAACTAGTTTCCACGGGCCTTACGTTTCCGCGCCGACCACGGAAAATCATGCTCAGCACAGCCCGTCGGTAATGTTGAATGCATAGAATCGTCAGCAATGGATTCGCTACCCCGATCCATGGATACGGTGAAAATAGGATCAGGTAAAAACCGCCATTGTAATACGGCATTACGAAGGTTAACCCACAGATTATTGATACCAAAATGCTGATGAAGCCGGGTAAACATGCCTAAAACGTCAATTTTGCACTATTTTAAACTGGTTGTCGAAATTATTTTCATTATGCTACAATGTAAAGTTCAATTCAATACAAAACTACACTACAAACCTGTGCATACAACTTTTTCGTCATTTGAGCATGGATCGAAATGGTTCTTTCACTGAGGTGTGATTTTGCATCTCTTATGGTCTGATTCAATCGTGACGTGAGATAAATGAGCAACGCAAACGCAAGTAATTGTTGCCCCGACATGTTGACAAAGAACAATAGTGTTGTCCAATCTCTCTAAAAATAGTGTTCTTTTTGGTGCATCAACTCAGTCTAACTATTTTTTGAAACCTACAGCAACAAGGAGGCAATATTTTGAAGTATCACGTTCTTTCCAAAACGGCAAAAGCTTTATCTTTGCTTCCTCGGGTGTTCCACCAATAAAGCGAGTTCTAAGCGTCATTGGCATGCCGCAAACAATGCTGTCAACAGTGATTATACCATATAAGATGGTAGCGTACCAGACAGGAATGTTCTTTTTCCTAAAAGTTTGAAACGTTTTTACGTTTCATTCAATGCAAAATCACCGACTTGACAATGACAACATATCGATAGATGGCTTGAATCGGTATACTCCAGAAGTTTATGTTGGTAATGCCGCCATAGATCATTGAATGAGCGCAAAACACATAATTGTTCAATGAACATCCTGGGGCTTCAAAAATCTCTCCATTAGCTGATTCGTATCTCTAAACTGTTGGTATAAGCAATATGTATTGTAAAACGTGAAACCTTACAAGTTGCGAAAATGTGACCACAGCGGATGTGATCATGTCAACGATGACAGTTTGTATGATCACCGAGGAAAAAGCTCCCATCGTCTTATCAGTGTAGTTGCGAACAAGGTACAGTAACAATGAGTTTAGGGAAATACATAATACAAAAGTAAAGTAATACATGCCTTCATACCAATCCAGAATATCCATCATTTTTAGAATGTAGTTTTACGGTGCCAAAAAGTGGTGGTTCGAGCTGCCATTCGTTTTCCTTATATAGAATTTGAGGGGTACATAATTACGTACAATTGAGTAATCGTAGGGAAATCACTGTTTTTCTTTCAAGAAATGTAAAAAACAAAAGTTCAGTCGGCTGGCTTTCAAAGTGATGAAAGAGATTTATGTAATAAAGAAGCGCGTCAAATCCGATGATAAGCATGTGCCTTTCACAAAGACAAATGTTTATATATTACAACAGATAGTGAATTGAACAGAAACAAGAAGTATACTTCTCTTTAAGGATAAAATTTAATCTTATTAGTCTAATGGATACTGTACATTCATGGAAATATTCTAAAGACTGTAGTCAAAAGATTAAATGTAGTTGATTGTAGCTATAATTTGCCACATCTTTCACAATTACACTTATCGCGTGTATCAATACTAGAGTTTAATAATGTGTTACATGGTTTCTGAACAAGTTACACTTTTAAACAATTCAATGAAGATGTGGTTTTGTTCAAAGTTTTTTTACTAACCCTTTGTTAGTGCTTTCTGTGTGTATGTAGCACAAAAACGCCCCAAAAAATCATTGATGTTAGTTACGTTATGAAACGCTATTGTTATCCTTGCCGCGTAATAATTAGTCGGCTAGCTACAGTAATCGTGAGTTTAGATAGAATGACACTCCCTTTCTGCTAAACCAAATATAGTTTTGTAATGTGTATGTAGTGCAATGAATAGACAAAACTGAGATTATATAAACGACTCATGTCGTCAATAGAACAAAAGAAAGATGTTACAACACTACATGACGACAAACATGCTTCCGGGTAGATGAATACAAGTATTCCTTGCGTTTATTCACGTATTCATTTCTGTTTCAAAACACAAAGATTGTTCAACATCAATAACACAATACAGCAGATCCGAAACTACAAATAATATTTATAGTCAAAATACGAGTTTTGCAACACAGACTAGTTATGCAACAAATACATGATGTACAGCCAAAAAATAAAAGCCTAAAGTTTCGAAAAGACAGCGCTCATAAGCCAGCCAGGAACCTTGACAAACGCAGGGACAAAGTACGAGAAAAACTTGGCACCAGGGATCGGGATTAGCCCAGTTTGTAGGAGATATTTGAAACTGCGCGGCGAGAGAATACGTTTCCCATCAACATCTACGAATCCATAACGATCAGCAACGTCGCCCGTCATGAAAATTCTGCCGTTGAGTTTGTGGACTTTCGGGTCGGCAGCAAGGGCGACGACGGCTTTTCCGGCAAACTCTGTCGATTCGCCAGCGGCGAGGATGGCCTTCAATTGTGCCGGGGTGACTTCATCGTGTTGTGACATCTTCATTTCGCCTGCGGCCATACGCTTCGTGCTGAGCTCAGTTCTGACGGCACCGGGCCACAAGGCGAGCGAAGTGACACCGAGTTTCTGAAGCTCGACAGCCTCATCGACCGTCATTCGATCGAGAGCGGCTTTACCGACACCATAGGCAACATTGAGGAAGAACTTGAGGCCGCCGGCGGAACTAATGTTGACGATGATGCCAGAAGGCGGATTTCGAGCGACCATCAAACGAGCAGCGTGGACGGAGCAGAAGTAGTGATTGCGAAGACCGACGTTGTTGCAAATATCCCACGCTTCTGGTTCAAGTTCAAAGAAGCGCTTGTCACTGTTCTTCATCAAAAAATCGGCACCGGCATAGGCATTGTTAACCAAGATGTCGAGTTTGCCGGCGTTTTCATCCGCAATTTGATTGAAAAGGGCTTTGATTTCGGCACTGTTCGAATGGTCCGTGTAGACGATGACAGCTTTGCCGCCGCGAGATTCAATGTCTGAAAACTGGCATACGAAAGAACACAAGCAACCTTCAAGTAACCAACCTTTCGCCGTTTTGTCAAGACTCGGCAAATCAGACTCCTTTGCGCCATCAGAGGCATCAGGTTTGCGACCCGTAATGTAAACTTTGGCACCGGCAGAACCGAGCTGAAGCGCAATACCGCGGCCGATGCCGCGAGACGCCCCTGTGACGAGAGCAACTTTACCGGCGAGAACTGACATCTGGAAACAGCAAAAATTAGAAAATAAACTGAAGCGAATTCTATAATCGTGCACGAAATGTTCAAAACAGAAATGGCCACCAGAGAGAAAGGGTTGTTGTTTTTCGAGCAACCGACTTTCAATCGATGTTGACACTAAACAACAACATCAACCCTACTTCTCAAAAGCTACGACTGGGTTTCCGCAAAAACAACCATTGTAAACACTTCGCCAAGCCTTTACTACCAAATTTCCACGAATGTAACGTTTATTCTGGCCATGAAAACTGCAAGCACAATAAATAAGTTACCATAGAACCCTAAAGCCCAAAAAAATATAAAACAGACACAGGATGAGGTGAAAGAAAGAAAGCAGTGAGTTAAAAATGATAAAGTAAACAGGTATGAAAACAATGAAAGCTCAAATCTTGAAATCAGTGATTAGTTGGTTAAGTTCGGTGGGCAGTGACGAACGATCCCAGCTATTTGTAAAGCGGCAAACCCGTTGAGTAATGGCAGCTCCAAGGGATTCGAGATCGGGGATAGACCAGTCGGCCGTTTTTGGCAGTAGCTGAAAAGGAACTTGTCTATTGCGAGACAAAGGAACGAAAGTATAAGCTTACTTGATTGATAATTTCACGCATAGCAGCCTCATCAATGGACAGAACCTGATCGGCTGGCTTTTCAGGAGTGTTATCTTCAGGAGCAACATCCATTGGTTCCTGTGTGCTCTGGGCAGTCTCCGAATCGCCCACAGACGGGAGGGATTCTTGCGGACCAACACTTGGGGCATCAGTGCTTGGAGCATCATTGGAGGCTTCATCCGGAGTCGATGGCTCATGCTCCACGTCATCAATGGAAAAGACAACAGTGTTGACCTTACGCTTGCCAGCTTTCTTTGACTTTTTCGACGACTTCTTTGGTTTCGACGGAGAAGCGGGTGCACTTTCGGCAACTTTCGACACTTCTTCCGCCTCGGGCTCTTCACCCTTGGCGCGTGCCAGCAAGTCCTGGGTCATCTTGTATTTTGCTTCAAAGTTCTCATCGAAATCGTCACAGAAGATGTGGTCAACCGTGTCGACCAGATGGAAAGCCGCAGACCGAATCAATTTACCACTGGAATCAGTGTCCGGATTGTACTCTATCGCGTTGTCACGGATCAAATAAATATCAGCCATAAAGGCTTCCCGTGTCTTATACTCGTTGCTGTCGACCCGTCGTAGCATTTGAGCCAAGCACATTGGATTCTTGATAATGTCGTAGTAGTCTTCAGCGTCCTCGACCTTTACCGGATCCTGGAAGACTGATACCTTGCGATCACGGATGAGTCGTACAAGGACATCGCGCAGAAAGCATCGGAATTCGCGTTGCTGTTTCTTGAACAGTTGCTCGAGTCCCTTGACTTCGGCTTCGGACATCCGGCAGACGGGCTTCTGGGTCTTTGCGAGGGGTGGCTCGGGATAATCGATAGCTGGAAAGGGTTACGGTATTGTAGTCGTTTAAAACTGGAATCGACTCACGATCAAATCGCTTCGGTGGTATCAAAGCAGGTTCCAAAATATGCTCAAAGTACTGACGCCGGCGTTGCTCATCTGGCGCGGACAACTCCACGGAATTCGCGCGTCCAAACAACTTGACAATGTCGTCGGAAACATCGGTTAACGGATGCCGAACCGTGGCAATCGTCAACAAAGTGGTGAAACCGACAAAAGATTCCAACTTCGACACGAGCATGTTCCAACTCGGCAGTTGTAAGGACGCTTGTAACACATCCAAGTCCGGCAGCAACAAAACCGTCGGCGTGTTGTTCGACGTCGCCCGAATGACGGAATGAAGCATCTGATTCAGCGACTCTTCAGGGTTAGCAGCTGAGAACAGTGAAGCACACGATATCGACACCATCGTCAAGTGATCCAGGCGGTTAGCAATGGCAGGCAAGAAGTAATGCGTTTGGCCTTGGTTGCCCCAACGACCACCGTGAAGAAGGAGACGGGCAGCTGGGACGACTGGAGGCACTTCAAGGGCTCGGACAACACGCTCCAGCTCCGATGAATAAAGGTTGTCGACGGTGGGAGCCTTGACATAGCCAGAGGGGATGCGTTCGGCAAAAAGATCCTCAACGACGGACCCGATCAAACAGGAAAGTCGAGGATGAAGCTGTTTCGAGGCAATTGTGGCATCGCGTCGACAGGCAGGGACAATCGTACGCATGGCCGTCGAAAAGTGATCGAAATTGACTTTGATTTTGGATGTATCAACTTCGAGCTTGTCGGACGTCAGATAAATGTGTGGATAGGTTGTTCGAATTGCGACTAGGACAGCTTCTGCGCACAGGGATCGCAAATCAGCTCCACAGTATCCAGACGTCGCTTCAGCAAGGCCATTCAACTGTTCCGGCGTCGGCTGACATTCGGGATTCCACTTCTTCGTGTGGATCTCGAGGATGGATTGTCGTGCCGTTTTATCAGGCAACGAAAACCGGAGTTCTCGATCGAAACGACCAGGACGACGCAAAGCAGGATCAATCGAATCCAATCGATTCGTAGCACCGATCACGATGACTTCGCCACGTGAATCCAAACCGTCCATCAAGGCCAACATTGTCGAAACGATTGAACTGTGAATTTGATCCTGGCGTGAAGATCGAACAGGTGCAATGCCATCAATTTCATCGAAGAAAATGATCGATGGACGCATCGAATAGGCCTGATCGAAGAGAAGACGAAGTTGACGTTCAGATTCACCAATCCATTTGCTGAGACAATCCGCACCCTTTCGCATGAAGAAAGCAACCTTCCGCTCGCCCCGCGAACATTCATTTGCCAAAGCTCGAGCAATCAGTGTTTTGCCGGTGCCGGGCGGGCCATAAAAGAGAATGCCCTTGGGCGGGGTTATCTTGAAGTTTTCGAACATCTCCGGATACACCAACGGAAACAGCACAGTCTCCTTCAGTGATTGCAGATGAGCAGTAAGACCACCAACTTGATCGAAAGTAACACTTTGATCCACGCTCATTGGGTCAATATCGGCACACGTGTTGATGCCGAGTTTGCGTAGCTTCTCTTTGTGGATTGTTTGGGTCGCATCGATCTCGGTTGAAGTTAGATTGACCGGCATGAGGCGAGCACGGTTATCAAGCATCGACCTTGCTTGTCTTCGCTGGAACTTTGCTTCATCCTTGGCTTCACGTTCAGCGGAGATGGAATCATCGGAGGTATCAGTGCTCGAAGACGAGTAGCGTCGGCGAGTGCGTGTTTCGCGGGAGACGCGTCGCGGGGGTCGGCGAAGCAACAAGACACGGCGCTTGTGGGGTTCGTCATAGACGCGCGACGAGAAGCGATCAACGGGTACTCTTCTCTGGCGGAGGGCATAGTGTCGAGGACCATCGGATTCTTCTTCCTTGGCGACGGCACGCGCTCGTTCTTGGTCACGATGGCGAAGTTTGACACGTTCGGCCATGGAGCATTCGACGTCGCTTACTGTAAAACATATGTTAAACTGCGCTCACTTGGTTACGGTCTTACCATTTTCTTTCTCGCTCGATTTCCGATCCGCATGTGCCAGTGATGTCGCCGATTTTGATGAAACAACACCAGGTGATTTCGTCGGTGACGACTCAATGACTATACTGTCCGAAGCCCGACGCCGTCGACGCGTTGTCCGGCGCGGTGCATCATCTTCCATGTCGTCGACATCTTCGGGATTCTCCTCGACAGGCGGATCTTCTTTCTCTGCGGGTTCTTCGGCTGGTGTTTTCGCTTCGATCACTTCCTCCTCTTCGCTGATAATCCGACGTCGTTTGGCCGAGCGTTGACGCAAAGGTGTGTGCGGCTCTTCAGAATCGTAATAATCCTCGTATTCGACATAAGAAGCACGGACAGCTCGAGCCGGATATCGACGACGACGGGGTGAGATTGACTAAAAACTGATAATGCAGCAGCCTCCTGATGACTTTCTATTAACTTACTCGTACTACAGGCTCCCGATGTATTGGCTCAATGAGTCGGTTTTCGTCCAGTGATTTGTACACGGTGTGGCAGGACCGCCCTGAACGGCTTATGTAAGCCCGGTCACCGTCACCGCGTCGCGACATTGGTCTTAAAATACGATTCTTAAAACTGATATGCTTTCTTCAATATCCAAAGATATTATTCACTGTTAGCAACAGTCAAAATCCATTCGACAAGTCACAAAATTTAAACTTTCTTATCATTTCTCAAAAAAAAAAAACCTGTACAATAAGGACAACCAGCACTATTATCTAGTCGGAAGACAATACTAAGTGGTACTATCGAAGGAACATTAGGTAAAACCGCAGAATTAATCTTGGAAACAAAGATACAAACATCTGTTTAAAGCAATACAATAAAAATCAACCGAACGGGTTAAAACTATTCTGTGGTGGTTGTTGAGGGCGCGGACCAGGCTGATATTGTTGAGGACCAGCAAACGGATGGGCATAGCCTTGGAATCCATCGCTGTTGCTGAAGAAACCGTTGGCAGGACGCGGCGGTGTCGTGAACGCATTCGGTGGGTACATGGATCCCTGATTCGACGGGAACGATGAGCCGAATCGCGGGTATGGTGGAGCCGACATCGGGGGCCAACCGAGGGGAGCAGGTGGTTGCTGGTACGGATTGTATGGGCCAGCCGATTGCGGATACGACGGCATAGCTGGCGGTTGTCGTCCCCAGGTACAGGGAGCGTTCGTCACCTTTAAGTTAACAATATTTGGCTGATGACAGAAAAGGAGACGGGCAGGGGGTTACGGGTGAGAAGGAAAACTTGAAATTGAAAGATCACAGGGAGAAACCCGAAAGACTATACAAAAAACACAGGTATAGAAGGCACAGATTTCGTGGCAGTATATACTTATTTACAAGAAAAAGTGATTAGTTAGTTAGTTAATCTAATATTATCAAATCGTCATCACTGGTGGGACTTGAGGATGGTTTGGGTTTGGAACGCACCGAAGCAAATGCATTGGTAGAGGTTGTTGGATTACTGCGGAAGATACTGGAGGTCGATGTTGAGGCTGCAATGCTACTGTTGACGCTGATATCGACGGTCTGAGGACGCTGGCGATGTAAGAGCTCGAAAATGTTGCTGTTGTTGTCCGACGGTTTTGGCACCAGTGGCGGGAGGTCAGGGAGGTGCTTAGCCTTCTTCTGCAGATTCTGACTATGGAGCATGTGGTAGGCGCTCTCGGCGGTGTGGGCCTTGATCGTGGAGGTGGAACTGTAAAAAACATACACATTCAAGCGCGACCGCCTTATTAAAGTCAAACTTACATAAATTTCGCACTCTCTAGTAGCCAGTCCTCGGCGGAAACAAACTCAACTGAAAAAGAAACTATAAAAGTATATATCTACAAAATCCACAACATACCATCCTTATCAGCGACAAGCTGCTTTGCTTTGCGCAGAATAAAGTTTGCCATCTCAGGTGTCTTGAAAACGACAAAAAGAGCAATGAGACTCGGATCGGCAGTAAGTTCGACCTTAATGCTTGAAATGTTGTCTGACAAGACACCGAGTTTCTTTGCGACAGACTGCTTGTCGGACTTTTTGACTTCTTCGTCGCCATCGTAATACAGAATCACGATACAACGCGGGATCATGCGCCCGATGGTCGGCTTCGTTCCCGCTCCAGCTGCAGCTGCCGGAGAAAGAGGCGTATCCGGAGAAGGAGGTGATGGAAGAGACATTGTACTACTAGTCGTTGTAAGCATATCGAAACCGGAAATGACTTGCTTTAATTGATTGGACTGCAAGGACCTGGAAAAACAACGAATTACAAAATAAAAGCTTTCACTTAACAAAGCAACGGCTCACATTGCAAGCCGCTCGTTCTAGGTTCAGACAAGAAACGCAGACTTTTGGTAATGAGGACAGGTCAGACATGCACAATGGGAAAGTTATGTGAAATTGCCGCCGGCAACGCTAAGCACAGAGATGCGTCACGATGGCAACGGCTGAGGACACGAGTTAGGTTAGGGCTGAAATACAGGTGTCTGGTGAATGGACGTGCGAATTAGAAGTGCCAAAGAACAGAAGCGACGACGAGAAGGAGGAAACGAGGGACAGAGAGGCAAGAGAGTGCGGGGACCGACACATGAACAATGTGAAGCCAATAAGTTTCAAAGTGAACTTACATGCCCTGCGGCTCACCAAGTTCGTTAACACACGGGTCGCAAGCGTCGCCGGAGGGTATGTGAGTTGATAAAATTCACCGCGGTTGACTTTTTGAAAAAGCTACGCGGGAAAACCAGCTTGACTTGATACTTGCGCGAAAAAATGGACCGAAGCGACGTTCTCTGCCTTATTTCTCTCCGAGACCGGATTTCACATTGATTGGTGTTGTTCAATGGACGCTCTCGAGCTGGTTGTGTTTCTTTTTGCGCGCTTTTCATACGCACTTTACATAATTTTTTACTCATATTTTTCAAGCGTGCGGTCGTCATTTGAAAGGCGGCTAATCCATGTTAGCCGTCTAACTTTAAGCTTGTGAAGGCTTGAATTAAGCGCCTTCTGGAAATCATTTTTTGACAGGCTTTTCTGGCGGATTTCCACGTCAATTACGGTCCAACCGAACAGACTTACATCATGTCAAGACGTAGCGATGGGTCCGAACGCCGACGACGGCGGGAATCTCCAGATATTCCGACGCCCACAACAGTGTGTTACTGGTAAGTTTTTTGGTACTAACTTTATTACGTTTATAAAAAATTCTATTCCAGCCTGGGCGAACGCGACCTTGGAGCATTGGAACTTCATTGTGCTGGATGTCGGAAGTGGTTTCATCAACGTTGTTTGAGAGATTTAACAGAATTGTAAGGCAGTTTTTCTTAAATTTCTATTTGTAAATTTTTATATATAATTTTTTAGCTATGGACTTCCATTTATGGTCTGCTATGTTTTCAAGTGTCAGGACTGTACTCCAGATAAGAAAGAGTCATGGAGTATGAAACAGACGAGTAGGTTTTTTTTTTATTTTAAACTGTTGAGAAATTGCTGTTTGCAGACTTCTCTCACATGTGTGTCATGGCCCTGGCTAACATGACATTCGATCACTACAATAAAATGGTTCAGAATAAGAAAGACATACCGGCGGTTTCATCCCAAGCAATAAAGTACTTCCACATTGAAAAAGAGATAGTGCCGTTCTTCGCAGAAAATTGGGAGAATTTGACCAACAATCCTCGACGTGTGAAGAACTCCTGGCATGTCACCCTGTCAAAGACTTTGGCGAAGGAGACTGAACTGTTCACAGTGAATCCGGAGAATGAGCTAGAGGTTGGGTTGAGCGAGTTGAACTTGCTCGAGATTGGGCCCTTCCATGAGAGCATCAAAAAGGTATGTTTTTTCATTATATAAACTGTACGTTAGCATCTTGTTGTTTAGCTCGGCCGTCGCCCTCCAGCCAATCAACCCCTCCCCACTGCAGACAGTGATACCAATGATTCCGACAGTGGTCCGAAGACTCGTGGTGCTGCGAAACGTCGGCGTGAAGAATCCTCGAGCCGAACGTCCTCCATGACACCAACAAAGATCTCAGCTCCGTCACCGGCACTTTCCGATTTTAAAATGCCGGTTGTTACGATTGAAAAGCCGATGGGATTGTTGAAAAAGGGTACGCTTGATGCTGGTACGGTCGTCGAAGGCTCCGATGGATCCACATTCTTCCCTTTCAACAGAGAAGGCATGCAATACTTTTACGCGGAGAAGGATGTACATGTCCCTGAACGAGACAAGTTCGACAATGTTGATGCCGAGTTGGCGAATCAGATTCCTGCTCATATTTATCGGTGGCAAGTTCCGAATCAGGTTGTCATTTCGACCAATGATCGGGCTCATCAGGTTGGTTTTTGAAAACTGTGAGAGCGATAATATTCTGCTTGTTTCAGTTGAAAGTCTCTGAAGACCGACTCACCGTTACCGGAGAAGCAGGGTATGCTGTAGCTCGAGCGACGCATTTCGTGCTCTATGGAAAGTGGTACTATGAAGTGGAGTTGCTTGATCAGCCAGAGGGGTCCCATACGCGGATCGGATGGTGCCAGCAGTTAGGTGAGTCTTTTTACATGAAATTTGATGAAAACTGAAATGACTGTTGAAATGAATCTCTTTCTAGCCTCCCTGCAAGCCTGTCTCGGCTACAACCAGTTCTCCTACTCCTGGCGCTCCAAAAAGGGCACCAAGTTCCACAACGCCATAGGCCGTACCTATTCCAAGGAGGACTATCGCGTCGGTGATGTTCTTGGTTGCCTCATCGAACTTCCAGAGCGTGAACAGTTTCGTGGTAGTGTCAAGGGCTCTAAGTTGCCACCAACTCGGAAAGACAAGACCCTCCTCAACTTCAAGGGTCGGATTTTCTTTGAAGAAAAGGAAGAAAGAAAGGAGGAAGTCAAAATAACGCCCCAGCCTGGTGCCAAGGTATGTTTCTACTTTCTTATCACCTTATCTATTCAGATCAATCTTCCCATTTCAGATCACCTTCTTCAAAAACGGCAAATCCTGCGGCACAGCCTTCGAGGACATCAACTCCGGCGCCTACTACCCAGCCGTTTCACTCTTCCATGCAGCCACGGCAAAGTTCAACTTCGGCCCTGATTTCAAGTATCCCGCACCGGCCGGAGCCAGGCCAATCTGTGAACGCGCAGAGGAGATGGCTATCGAGCTGGCCTTGTCAGACATGCTTTTCCTCACGGAAAAAGCCGACGAATTGAACCAAAATGTCCAAACCAAACTTCAGACGTTGGCGAATACCAACTAAAACCATGAATTGTACTTATTTCAACATGATAACTTTAAATTTGCGTTTTTCTAAATTATTAATAACTTATTGGTTTCAACAGACGTTGTAAGCGATCTTTCAGTATTTGAACATTTTTGAAGGAATAAAGGTTACTTAAAATTGTTTATGTCAGTTCATTTAAAGGTTGTTTTGCCTTCTATTACTTGATTTCATGTTTTTAGTCTTATGTAACTATCGGTGTTGATTACAGATGGATTTGAGCAGCGCGGCTGAGGCAGTTTTCGTTCGATCGGAGAAAATAGCCGAGGATACGCCGCAAGTTCGTGGGTACGATTTCAATGCGGGTATTGACTACGAGAAGCTGTTGGATACCTATTTGACGAGCGGATTTCAAGCGACTAACTTGGGTTTGGCTATTGATGTGGGTTTTTTTTACATTAAACTGCATGAACTTCGTATGGGAGTCGCTTCAGGAAGTGAATAAGATGATCGCGGCACGCGCTGAAGCTCCCCCGAAAGAAGACGACGTCGATCCGAACTTTCCGTATCCTGAAGGTCGCCCACGCCCGGCTTGCACCATTTTCCTCGGTTACACGTCCAATTTGGTGAGTAGCGGCATCCGGGAGAACATCCGATTCATCCTGCAACATAACCTTGTCGATGCCGTCGTCGCAACGGCTGGGGGTGTTGAGGAGGACTTTATCAAGTGTTTGGCGCCGACTTTCTTGGGTTTGTTGGCATTTTCTTTCATCGGTGTTTTATTTCTATCCATTTCAGGCGACTTCAGCCTCCCCGGCGCCGCTCTCCGCGCAAAAGGCCTCAATCGCATCGGCAATCTTCTCGTTCCCAACGACAATTACTGTGCCTTTGAAGAATGGCTCATGCCAATCCTGGATGCCTGTCTTGCCGAGCAGGAAGCCGGCCAAGTCCAATGGACCCCATCGAAGCTTATCCATCGCCTCGGCCGGGAAATCAACAACGAAGAAAGCATCTGTTACTGGGCCTACAAGAACAACATTCCCATCTTCTGCCCTGCATTGACGGATGGTTCCCTCGGTGACATGCTGTACTTCCATTCCGTCAAGAATTCGCCTGGAATCAAACTTGACATTGTCGAGGTGGGTGTTCCATGTTTTAGGGCCCCGCAAATGATGGAGTTTACAAGCGTTGATTTCTAGGATCTGCGCCATGTCAACACGATGGCCGTAAAGTCCTACAAGACGGGGGTGATCATTCTAGGCGGAGGCCTCGTAAAACATCACATTAACAATGCCAACTTGATGAGGAATGGATCGGATTATACGGTCTTTATCAACACTGGTCAGGTGGGTACTGTTTTTTGGTTGAGTAAATAAAAGTTGACCAAGTTCTGTTACGAAATTCAAAGATTAATTTTAGGAATTTGATGGAAGCGATTCGGGAGCTCGTCCGGATGAGGCCGTCAGCTGGGGCAAGGTTCGCAGTGAATCCAAGGCTGTGAAAGTTTATGCCGATGCCACACTCGTTTTTCCTTTGCTTGTCGCAAAAACTTTTGCCAAGTTTCATCATTCTCGATGATTGTTAAGTTTTTTGAATTTGTTGATTTTTGTTTGGATAAAATTTTACAAAGTTTGGAATTTTTTACTTGAAAATGAATCACGCATGCTAACGTGAACACATCATCGACACATTTTGCTTGCACGATTTAGTCTTTCGTTTGATTTTAAAATTCTAATCGTAAAACACTATTGACAATGGTGAGAAAGAATCTTTCACTTTTGTCCCGCCTCTTGTATTTGTCAGTTTATATTAGGAAATTGATAGTTCGAAATGTACCACTGCGTGCTGTAACAACTTTGCCAATGCAGGCTATCAGCTTAGTTTTTCTTTTATTTTCCCTAACCTCTTCTCAAGCTGTTGAGGAATGCTACGATTGTATGAGTCCGGCACTACAAGACTATTGGTATGCCGCAGGACTCAGTAAACAGCCTGATGCAAGCTTGTTTAGTTCAACATGTGAATCCCCGGAGAAAGAAACTACCAACGCAAGTACATGCACAGGGAACTGCTTTGCCTATACTGTATATCTAAGTCGTAAGTCTTTCTGTAACGTATGTGCATGTTATATTTCTTTTTCTTTCAGCAACTACTTATGGAGTTGTGCGGGGTTGTACCACAGATTATCCGAAACTTAGATTTCCTGCGGCCCCTGTATACAATTATGCGTCCGTGCCCAATACTAATTTTTACGTGCTTCTGATAGTTTGTGCTCCCGAGCATTGTAACGAAAATCCATCAAAAGAATCCATCACGTCGCACGCAATTCCAACGGGTACTACGAACCAATACACAGAGTATCCGTCCAAAGACGTCAAATGTGAATCGTCGTATGGCATAAATGGTCATCATATATCTGCAGGTACATGTACTGGTGATGCGTGCTCATTGACAACAGGATACAGGACAAGTAAGTTTTTTTCTTGTAATATTTAGTCATAATTGACCATTTTAGGCAATGGAAGTTATGAGTTTTACTATGCCCAAGGTTGTGTACAGTTCAATTTATTTGGATCAACAAACTTCCAATATGATTATATCGCATATGATGTTTCAACTGGGGTCACCATACCATATTACGTTCAAGCGAACACCTCAGTGTGCACGACGGAAAACTGTAACTATTACAACACAGCGACAAGTGCCAGCGTGTTCATGGCAATGGCACTTACCTGGGTCATGTTTTTGTTTCTTTAAATTTAAACCATATTATTCTCATCGTAATTGTAAACTGTATGTATAAATAAACATATCACTAATCGCGTTTCAACAGAATTATATTAATTCAAATAAAAAATAAGGACATAGGATCACAGGAATCAAATTCAACAGGTTAAGATACGAGTAATAAGACAGGCTGATAACAAAGATTGAGGATCGACATAAGATACCGTAATACTGTTTAAAACATGAATAAAACTTTAAAGAAAGATAACCGCTTGTAATGTGGAGGGTGAAAAACAGTGATACAAAAAGTGAATTGCTACAAATGTAAGAAACTACAAAAAAAGGTGAGACCATCATCGAGTTTGCAACGTTAGAAACTGGAAACTGACCAAATGAGAAGAAGAGGACAAATGCAAACTGTCAAGCATCAACTTCGCTTCCAAGGATGGCACGGAAGTCTTCGCGCAAAAGTTTTTCGAGTTCGTCGGCGGACTGAAAAGAGAAAATGAACGATGCGAAAACAAACATGAAAACGAAAAATTTTACCGCCCGAATTTCAGAACCATCATCATTGAAAATACGACAATTGGTAAAGATCAGCTGGATATCCTGCCAAACATCAGCCGGGCTGTTGTAGTCGAGGTTTTTGAACTTGTTGATCATGGTACGGAGATCCATTGGGTTATGGATGACTTCATGGTATTCGGCCTGAAATTTGAAAGATAAAACTGTCCCAGACGTCCGTTAAGTCAAAACTTACATATTTACGAGAAACTGGAGTGGCAAACGGGTAAGCCAGAGTCGTGCCAATGTGCTTCTCAATGATCTTCAAGCACTTGTTCAGCTGCTTTCGGACATCTTCCTCATGAGCTCCACCCGTCCTCAATCCCATGGCTACGGCCCGTAGATGATTGGCTTCATCCTCGCTATCACTCTTGTGCTTCGGAGCCGGACGACGGGAACTCTTTCGCCTCGATGCCGCATCCGGATTCGATGATTTGAACTCATAGAGCTCTTCAGCTTCGACAGGACAGTTCGCTTGTCGCTTTCGCTGACTTTTCGGCTGTCCAGGTTTCGGTGGCGGCTTCACAGGTGCCGGAACATGATGATTCTCAATGCTGCTGTTGTTATCAGCTTCGTCGGCAGAGTGCTCCGATTGCTGCTCCTCATCGCTTTCATCCAAGCCAACATAGGCGCCTTCATTGTTGGGTGTCTGCATCGCAGCTTGGCACTTTCCAGCTCCAACAGCTCCTTTTGCTACGCAGGACTTGCAAAGCCAACTCGCTCGACTTGACAATGTTGCTGGGGCACATGCATTGTGATAACGCGATCCACACGCGTCACAGGTCGCAGATTCATGGAGCAGGGCGGGCTTCTTGCAGGAAGTGCACTTCAGAATGTGCTTGCTGAACACGATTGATCGCTCAAAACTGCTCGCGAATAGAGCCACGGCCGATGGCGAAGCGCATTTGAGAAGTTCCTTCTGCCAATCGACAAAGATCTTCGTAGGGACGAGGAGGCCTTTGCCCTTCGTGTGATACTCCCAGAGAGTGAATGGATCAAAGATGTACTTCAGCTTGACGGAATGAATAATCTTCACCAAGGCGAGTTTCAATTGGCCCAAGTAAGATTCATCTTCGGCAAGGGCGTCCACTTCAGCCTGGGTAATCCATTCCGCTTCATCATAGCAATGGTGCCGAAGATCACTGGCATCCAAAAACTGTCGAAGATCCTGTTTGGCAGCAACAGCATCACGGAAATCTTCGCGACTTTGGCCTTCTGGGAAACGGAGTTTGTTAACTCGAGCATTCGTAATACGGTTCTCCAATTTGAGCAGCTGTTCAATCACACCGGCCATGATGGGTTCCTTCGGCGAATTCATGGCCACCGTGAAGGGTTCCAGTTGAAGATGCTCTAACAGTGACGGCGCGTGAACTTCCGGAGCTTCAGTCATGGCGAGACCATTTTCGAGTGGGATGGCAGCCGGTAGCAACGCTGCGACATCATCTACAACAGGAGCCAAAAACGGTCGGAATATAGTTAACGTCTCGGCAAGCTCAGTTTCACGGAATCCACGAAGATTCAGCGCATCAATCAGGGAATCAATGCCACCGGTAGCCGCAAGGACACTCCATTTGGAATGTTGTGATTCTCCATGGATGGGGCACGACTCCTCATCACCAGTGCATGCCATCAAATGAACACGTTCGGCGGTCAAGTCGGCTTCACTGAGATCATCGGCGTCACGAATCGGAGTCGGGTCACCACACTCGCCAGGATCATCCATTCTTTCAACGAGAATCACCGGGAACTGCTCAAAGTAGAAGTAATGTCGGAAAGCGCGATCACGACCGAGAAGACCAGTGCCAAGCTTGCCTGAAATTGGTATAATGGTTACTAAGCTGATGGAATTCTAACAATTGGACTTACAGAAAAGCTCAAATTGTCGCTTGTTCAATTCCTCCATCTTTTCATTGAAGAAGTTTTTCTGTTGCTCGCGAATATCTTTTGCTTCAATCGATGTTAGCAGTTCATACGGGACCGATGTCATCAGAATTTCCTTGACTTCATCAAAGTCGCGTACTCGCAAGCCTTCATTGATAGCCTTCAAGTAGGTACGCAGCTTCTGAACGGTCTTATTATCGGTTTTCTTGTTCGACGGAGTCGCTTCATTTTCGGCCGGTCCAACTCGAGATGCACGTTCTTGATCGGTGTCCCATTGACGGAGTTGTTTGAATTCGCGCCGAAGTTCGGGAAGTTGAGCGAGCTTGGCTTCATGGCTGTCACGGAAAGCGATGAAACTGTTGACCTGGTCGCGCAGGGTAGTCAGAAGAAGCAGTCGCTCGCTTTGGATGAGTTCAAAAATGGAGGCCTGAAAGAATGTCTTATTAAACTGGTCAGTTCAGCGCCTATAGTTTACCGTTTCCAATTTCTTAGCCAAGGAATCATCCTGCCCGAGCAGCTCATACATCGGATCCTCATAGCACTGCATGTTGCCCCTCAAAAGGGTTCGATTCGTGTAGACTTGACCCATCGGGCAATATCCGCTCGTAATCATGGCGATTCTCAGCGTTTCGGAGAGGCACCGCCAATCACGGCTCAAACTGCCAGGGGCACAGCCAAGGATACTGCGAAAGTGTTCGTGGAGGCGGTTGATCTGGCCCACACGCTCGCCATGGACTTTGTTATTCGCGACGGACGTCGTTTCATTGGTCATTTCCAACGGATTGGCAAAGTTGGCTTCATCGCCGTCCTCTTGTTCGATGCACTGGGCCCGGGCTAACAGTAAAGCATCCAAAATTGCGACCAGAGGCGAATTGGCACCCGTTGGAGGGCTACAAACGGCAACCAGACAGTCTCGGAAAGTGATGCGCTTATCAGTAAACTGGTCGGAGGTCGCGAAGAACTGGGATAGGGAAAGAATCTCGGCGAAGGTTTCATTGTCGAGGTAATCGGGCAAATTGAGTGGAACGAGCGGCGGCAGTGGCTTCAGGTCGTCACACAAGAGATCGTCACGGGGCTTCTTGGCCAATAGCTGTTCTTCTTTTTCGCGCTTCTTTCGCTCCTTTTCTTTTTCCTTGAAGCTTTCACGGCTGGATTTGATGGCATCTTTGAGATCGGAGATTTCTTTGGAGGTTAGAACGCGTTCGGTTTGTTGCCAGTCGGAAAGGTTTTCGACTTCTAGGGATTTCGCTGTTTCGAAGAGGTCTTTGAGGTCTTCTTGTTGTTCTTCGATCTGAAATGGATTTATATAAACTGTTCGTTGGGTTTAAAGAGCGCTAGTCTTACCTGTTTCTTCAACTTCTCACTTTTCGTCAACCTGCGCTTCTTTTTCGGAGATTCATCAGGAAGAAATTCCAGTTTCCGCCTATCTGTAGCCAGGTGCATCGGTTGCCTTACTCTCGGAATCTGCTGGAAGATCGGCTTCGGCCCGGCAAAAAACTCTTCAAATCGCAAATCTTCGATGCCATTCTCCTCCAAAATGTGCTTCAAAACGATGACCTTATCACCCTCCAGTCGCGTCATCTCCTTCAAACACAGCTTGATCTTCTGACGACTCCCGACGGATTTCGGCCGACCAATTCGGTGATGCGTCAAATCGTGGACCACATTCTCATCGTCGTCTTCATCGGAATCGCCTTCTTGACGGAAGCTGTACAGATAGCTCTCCGCTGGCGGGGCATCTGGATCAAGTGGCTTCTGGATGGTCTTCTTCTTGCTGGTCGAAGCTGTCGACACATCATTGTCACTGGTGGCCTCCTCGGCACTCCGTTGACGCCATGGAGCTCTGGATGGCACGTGTTTCACCGCTGTGATGACACCCTTGACGCGGGTATGCTCGGTTCGCAGGAACCAGACGACTTCACCGACGAAATAGCGGTCACGTGATATCATGTAGACGTCATTGACGAGATCATCGAGTCGGCCACGGTACACCATGTGATGCGCGAACCAGAGCAAGGGGCGAAGGAGGGGTTTGGGGAAAGTTTTGACGATATCTTTCTGAAATAGATGGATGAAAACTGGAAACAATACTTCTAAAAGAATACTCACTATAGCATCATTCTCAGATTTCAAGGCATCCTGGAAGGTGAGTCCAGTCTTCCCTGTCACGGCACACGTCCAGCAAAGTGTGTTTATCTTGATGTAACGATTGAAGTAATCACTGAAAAGTAACTTTTATATATAAACTGCAGACCAGGGTGTCAATAGCAAAAACTCACTCATAATTGGTAAAAACCTCTCTCGTTTCGGCCATGAACCACACCATATCGGTATCCTTGATGTTTGGATCGGGCTTCTTCCGTCGAAACGGGACTTTATTGTATACCGGCATGTTTGATGAGGTTGTTTTGAGGTTCTGGAAGTTGACCAACCTGTAAGGAAGCTATACTTGAGGAAAGGGAAAGCAACTGGAAGCAAAAACACGAAAAGCTGGAAGTAATGATCACGGATCACGACAGAGAACCCTTCGAGAACAACGGAATTTCTTCGAGGAAGAACTGAAAACAACGAATATCCATCGATTGTACATTAGGTACGGAGACACGCGGAAAAAGTGAGAGCGAGAGAAGCGAACCAACGCGGAAAGCGACCTGGACCAAGACTAACAGCAATTGTGTGCAGCCGGACCAGAAATATATGTGGAAACTACCTAGGGTTGGGGAAAACTGACTTTCTTGGATTGAAATATATAAAAAAAGGGTTGAATACGGATATCGATGGCTTTCCGATGAAGCTAAAGGGATTCAAGATGGGTTGAAGACGCGCAGCGCAGTGGCGGGAAGGTTTTACGGGTGGTGAAAGCCGACAACCGGCGGGAAGAAACGTGACTGGCAATGCGCAACTAAACCCGAAACATGATGGGTCAACTTGACGATGACGCCGAGGTTCACTAAAAGTCCGCTTTGTAGTTGTCTGGTCTTCGGGGTTGGGGACTGACGATGCTGCCAGCTCGATGTCGACAACGACAACCAAGACGATGACTGACGACGACAAGGAGAGCTGGGGTGTGTTGAGGGAAGTACGACGACAACAGCAACACTCGCCGCTGCCGCCGGCTGCCGACTCTGGAAAACATGGAAAACGGAGCTTTGATGAATCTACATCGACGCTAGATGTGTTTCAATCGGCACAGATGCTGGATTTTACCGCTTATTACAACAATGTTACATAAAGTGCATGAACTTTTCTGCTATTTCTCTCAATTTCAACACTGTTTTCCCTCATCTTTAGGTTCAGCAAACCAGCCCCAGTGCGCACTTTTCAAACACTGCGCTTTCTATAAAGTCCGACAGCTGGTCCTATCACGAAAACCATCCAGCATGAAGCCAGCCTTCTCCCCTAAAAACCTTCCATTCACCCCCAAATATATAAAAACCCTCCAAACAACTGAATTTTATATATTTCAAACCAAAACTCAACAATCATAAAAACTCAACAATAACGTTACTGTCTCCAAAGCTTCAAAACACAATCCTTTCCACCGCTGACGACTCGTTCTCCATCAGGACTCCAATCAACAGCGAAAACGTCAGCGCCATGTCCCGGTAAATCGATGAGCAAGCCTTTCGCTCGCATATCCCAAACTTTCAGGGTTGAATCAGCAGATCCGGAAACGAGCAATCGGCTGTCGGCGGACCAAGCGATCTGATAAACGGCTTGAACATGTCCCCGCAATGATGTGAGGTATTTGCCAGTGCGACCATCCCATAGCTTGATGGATTTGTCAAAGGCAGCTGAGGCGATGGTTCGTGTATCCGGTGAGAACACGACTTGATTCACGAGTTGTTGATGGCCAGTCAAGCGGCCGATGGCTTTGTTTTTGGTGGCAGGTTCCCAGAGGAACATTGTGAAGTCGTCGGAGCCAGAGACGAGAAACTCGACGCCACCGGCATTGGTTTTGGCGGCGTTGTAGCGGGTAAGGGCGACTTCAGCGGCCTGAAATCGATTTTAGGGTTGAAAAACTGCATTGTACAACTCAAGCGTACTTCTTGATCTCCTGGATATCGACAACCATTCGCCGGATCAAAGCAACCAGTCCGAAGCGCATAGTCCACATTCAAGGCAAGCGTGTTGATCCAATGTGCGTGCCCAGAGAGCGATCGACACATGACACCATCAGAAACTCGCCAAACCTTGATAGTACGATCTTGGGAGCCGGAATAGATGAGTCCTTCACCGCCCCAACGGAGACATGTAATCGAAGCTGTATGCCCGGATAGAATGCGTTCGGTGACACCACGGACAGTATCCCAAATACGGATGTTCGCATCTTTGCCAGCACTAGCGAGAAGGCGACTCGTAGGGTCATTGTGAAGCGGGCACCAGGCAAGACTTGTGATCCATTGCTTGTGGCCAGAGAGCTTGCGACCGATTTGAGCGCCGGTTTTGGGGTCCCAGAGGCAAATCTATAATGAAAAGGTTCATAAACTGACTCGATTACGCCGTATCTTACCTCTCCATTCTTACAAGCCGAAGCAAGCTTCTTCGCATTCGGAGACCATGCAATGACCAAAACCCAATGCGTATGAGCTTTGCCAGTGGCACTCGGCAACTCCGTGTTCAAATCCCAGAGTCGAACGGTCTTATCGCCCGATCCACTGGCCAAATGCTTTCCATCCGGACTGAATTGGACACTGATAACTGGCTCACTGTGCCCGGGTAAACTTGAAGTACATCGAGTAACTGGGCGAACTCGGAAAACTGCTTGGGGGAGGTAGACTAGGCTGACTCCCTAAAATATATATAAACTGAAGCACCGCCGACTGTAAAGACAAAAACCAACCTTCTCAGTATTCAACTGTTCCTTCAAAGATGCCGCGATCGAATCAACGATGTCAACGCCGTCGGCGGTCCGGAAACTGACCGGAATAGGATCGTCTTGTTTCTCCAGGAACTCATTACACAACGCCTGTAACTGTTCAGACGTTGTGGATGCCGGTAAAACGACAGGGACGCCGAGTTCTTCGCCGCTCTCGGCATAGAAGCGGACGGAAACATGAATCTCGTCGTTGGTTGACATTTTCGATGGAAAATGTGAAGAAAAAAATCAAAGCATTGAATAAAAATGAAAACTGGTAAGATGTCATTCGGGACACAACGCCAACCCTAAAATTGCAACTTTTTTCAGCTAAAAAATCTGCCATTGTAATCACAATTATCTTCTTCCATCATGCATAATATTACTTTATCTTGTCTCATTTGAATGATAAGATTGATTTGATGAATAAGGGAAAACGGTTTTCTCGATAAACGAAATTCATCAAAAAATGTCAAAAATGGAAAATTTAATTAAAAAGTGTCATTCGCAGGGGTTTCATCTGTTTTGGACAGCCATGCCGTCGTGACAACTCTGGGGAACGGCACGGCAAAGCAATCAAGTTGTCCAATTTTATCGACTGAGATACTTCCGGGAGCTCTTCAAACGTCGCTTGCCCGTCAGAAATAGAGTTTGGCACGCGGGGTGCCATGGAAAAAAGTGGGGTTGCAGTTGTTGAGTTGAGTTGTCTCAAATTGTGATTTAATTTTGGAGGCTTTCTTTGTTTGGGTGTTTTTCATGTTTTTATAAACTGCTATCTTGTGGGGAAGGCAAATGCGTTTTAGTTTTATTTAGTTTTTAAAGGTTTATAAATCAGCCAACGTACATAAGCTTCGCCGTGCCCTGAGGCGTTCGGGACACACACGGGGGGTCGGATAAGAACAAGATAAACACAAGCTGCTTGTAGTTAGTTGATTGCGGCCCAGGGCTCCGTCGTTGAAGGACAGGGAAGACAGGGAGGGCAACACGGAAAGGCTAAGCCGGGTGGATCCGACTTTAACACAGAGGACAACTGATGGGGCGTGACCATGGGTGACTTATAATGAACCCGGAAGGGCCCCGGCGAGAGTTAAACATAAGACCAAGCACCAGCTGTAGGGGAAAAAACGTGCCATCGCATGGGTTTTGATAGCTTTTTGCTGTTTCATTGGAATGTGGTGGTTTCATTTGGGTAATTTGAATTTAGGTTTTCATTAGTTCATTTTATATATATTTTTAAACTGTTGCCGTTTCTCTACCCTTCCTACACTTCCTCAAAGCCACAACTTCGCCCCCCTATCTTAACTAAACCAAAACAAAAACAAATAACCTAATTCCATTCGTAGGTGTCGTTCGTTTTCCGCCTAATTTAGGCTACTTGCATTGCCATCGCCATCGGTGCCATCGGCGACAGACATGCTCAAACAGCTTCCGTCGCCAACGGCCAACGACAGGCGACCGACACTCTCTGTACGCGACAGAGGTTGTTTTTCGTGTCATCCTAATGTAAGCCAAGTCCAGCTCCATTGCGATGGCTCAAGCTAATGGACGAGACTCGCCTCCCTTCTCGAGACCCAATATATTTCGTCTTTCATTCATTTACCAGCTGTTTATCCGGTTTATCAGCAAAAGCTCAGCTCATTGGTTGCAACCATGGCCCATGGGTTTAATGATGCATTCTGGTTTATAAGTCTGGGGAAAATTTGCACTTTGATGTTTACATTTGCAAAATTTTTCATTCTTTCAAAAAATTTGAGTGCTTCTTATGGTTTTCTTTCCTGTCTGTATGCCGATGGGTTCCATTCAGCATTTGGCATTCCCGCGGTGCTAGTTAAATATTTAAATTGTTGAAACGTGATCCCTTTGCTTCTTTGACAAGTAAAAAATTAATTGGCTCCGGAGAAAAAAAGTACCCTTTCCTCCGTTCTTTGAAGTTTTTTGCACTTTTTATTGATGACAATCGTCGTCACATCCTGTCATCTTGAGCTTCTGCAATTACGTGGGGCTACCCCGCGCTTCCTTGTACTTCATCAACTTGATTAGGGACGGACTTTGTTTTGTGCCCTTGTTGGTGGAATTTGCCGCCCATAATGATGATGTTGGTGATAGTGGGGCCGTGATAATGATGAACTCGAGGCGAGCAACACTGAACACTGGTACTCTGGTGGCAAAAAAAACCCCACAAATGTCAAAACTGCCAACGAAAAGCAAAACAGAAGGCCGAAGCAAACAGCTCATCAGTCCCTCGGGGTAAAACTCATTTGGGAGAGGAGGAGGGGGGTTTCGCTTCTTCGCCATCGCCCCTATGGACTCCTTTTGGACCCCTTCGGTCCTTCGGAAACCGTCGGAAACGCCCGGGAAGTGGGGGTGTCCAAAGGAGTTGCCGCCAGTCGCGCCTTGGCCGTGGGGCCGTGCCGTTTTGCCGTCACCGCTTATGTTGCTTGGCAATTTTTATTTTTTTTTTGTTTGCGGATGGGAAGGGCGTTTTTCCTTTCTGTCTTTTATTATCTTTTTATAATTCATTCAAAAATTGATAGCCACACGTGAGGGCATAGGTCGACGGCAGCCAATATCTTGATCTAATTCGACAGCTGGCGGATAGATAGAAATAACATTGGAGGCAATTATCGTAAAACTTGGGGTTCTTCATTGATTTTATCATAAATTAGCTTTCTTTACTTTTTGCTTTACAAAACTGTGAAATGTTGCGAACGTCGCGGCTTCATTTGCACACAACCTCTAACGTTTAATACCCGTTCGTCAAAATTGTGTGCGAATGGAAATTTTGCTACAAATTTCAAAAACTGTCAAAATTTTTTCCTCGTACAAAAAACTTTCCAAAATCAAACCCCCGAAACCCTTCCCCCGAAACAAATGTCTCACCCTGCCCACACTATTACGTTTAAAGCCACAATTCGACGTTCACGACTGATTGCGCGTCGCATTTCCGCCGGAGGCTGCTCTTACGTCCGCATCCCCCAGCTTCTTTTTCGACAGCGACGACCGCCTTGTCCTTTTAGTCGTCTCGGGGAATGCTCGTATGGACTCAACGGCACGGCTACTACATACTATGCTGCTACTTTGCTACAACACGCCTTCGCTGCTTCGGTCCGCCAGCATCGGAGATCTGTTCAGCGTTGCGGAATCTGTGGAGCTTGCTTGTTGGAATCGACGTGGACATCATCATCAGTGTCATCGACAGGGAGATGGACATGAAAACGACTGACTCAGACTAAGTTTCATCAGCTTCATGCGCTTCTTGTTTTTTTTTCGCCTGCTTCGCCAGCTTCACTTCTATTCTTGACTGATGGCACGTCACGGGGGAGATGACACTTTACGCGATGCTCAATGTGTCTGACGGGGGTTGTTAGATGGGGTTTCAGAGATAGGGGAAGGGTTCCGAATTGCGTAGGGTTGGTCATTTTTGAACTTTGGATGGGATTTAAACTGTATTGATGTAGAAATATATATAAAAACTGCGTGACGTCGGTAGTTTTTTACGTTTACTTTTTTCCAACTTCCAACCACCCCCGCGTTATGCCCCGATTGAATGTATTTAACCAAAAGCCCTCTTGCCCTCCATCTTTTCCTCCCGATGCCAAGGATGACACGCACAACATAACAGCCGAGAAACACGAGCCCCCGTCCTAATACCAAAGAACCCCGGCTTTAATCCATGTGTTTTAGGAACTTTGAAACAACCTTTTCCCCCACTCTATCGACCTTTCCGAGTATCATTATCACGGATGACCGCGTCTTTGTGAACTCAAAAACTTATCGGCTTCAAAGTATGGCCGAAGATAGCCCCCTCCAACTGGTCAAACTCAACATTGGTGGCACCACCTACACAACAACCCTCCAAACACTGTCCCGTGAGCCTGATGGCTTCTTCCCACAACTCCTAGGCCCCGACGGGTTCTCCCGGTTTTCCAATTGTGCCAGTCAGCTCCATGATGGCACTGTCTTCGTGGATCGGGACGGAGAGCTGTTCGTTTACGTGTTGGACTATCTCCGGACCGGGAAACTCATCCTGCCCGACAATTTCAAAGACACGGCACGGCTCCGGGAAGAGGTCGTCTTCTACCAACTCGACAGTCTTAATGAGCTTCTCACTCCTTATTACAATCTGAAGTACCCGACGAAAGCCCTGTCCGTCAATAATGGCAATGCTAATAGCAGTTTTGGCGAGAGTGGTAAGCTTTTCTTACATGAAAACTGCGCCTATTTTCGCCTCAAAATGAGTAGAATCCAAAAAATTACACTTCCACCCCCAAATCATCCATCTAAATAGCATAAAAAAGTTACGCAAACCCCGAAAAATTCATTATTCAGCAAGATTAATGCCCCCAATTGTGTGACGGCACCACACCCCACCCAGGGGCCGCCAAATAGTCATCAACAAAAACAAGAAAAAAAGCGGCCATCAACCAAATTCATGCATCTTTTGTCACTTTTTCGATCAATTTTCTCATGCCATTTTATAAGAAAATTGACTTTGACTTTTCTGACTGAACATGGAAGTTGGAATCCATTAAAAGAACCAACACACTTTCTCGAAACAAAATAACAATACAGAATTCCGAGAGAGAATCAAAATGTGCCATTGGGTTAGTCGGCTTTGATTTCCGGTGTTGAATTCTGGCGTGGTGGAAATTCAAGCAAGACGGAAGGCATTCATTTCCGAAAAGGAGGGAAAGGGCTACCACCAACGCCAAGTCAATGGTGATGGTGGTTATGAGGGGGTTTGAAAGGGGGAGAAACTGGCGTCTTTACGTTTTGTTAGTTGATGATTATAGTTTAAACTTTGCCATGAATTGCTGTTTTGAACCTTTGTTGATCTTTTGAAAGGTTTCAATTAACGCATGAATAGAAAATGGTCAGCATGGCAGACGGCATTGAATGCTTTTTGCATTTTTGAGGAGGGAAATGTTGCCAATGGAGTTGTATTCATAGTTAATGATATTTGAAAAAAGGTGGGGGAGAGTGGGACGCTTTTGGCTGGTGGGAACTTTCATGTTGAAAAGTGCAAATTTTTTGTAAACTGGTTACGAAAAAACGTGTTCCTACAGTCTAGAACTTTTGTGGCACAAAGAAAAGAACTATAAATGCCATTATGGCACTTGCACGCATACACTAGTGTAAAATCCATGTTATGTGTCGACCCCCAAAAAATGTCTCAGCACGAAAACTGTAGAACGAAGCTAATATACAATCAGAACTCTTCCCAATCTTTCTACCTCTCCCCAATCTCAAAAACAATCATAACCACCCCCGTAAAGAACGCTTTTTAGGCGGCTTCGTCACCCTCGGCTATCGCGGCACTTTCGCCTTCGGTCGCGACGGTCAAGCCGACGTTAAATTCCGTAAACTGCACCGGATCCTCGTCTGTGGCAAGGCTACCCTATGTCGAGAAGTTTTCGGTGACACCCTCAACGAATCTCGTGATCCCGGTGGTGAAGGGATCGAACGCTACACAGCCCGACTCTATTTGAAGCATCAATGCCTTGAGCGTGCCTGTGATAACCTCGCTGAACGTGGTTTCAAACTGATTGCAGCGTGTTCGAGTGGCGCTAATGGCCTGGCTACCCCGAGTCACCCCATGCTGACATCACAGTCGAGTTCGAGTCAACAGGATTTCATGAATCAACGAAACAGTGGCGATTTCGAGGAACATCGATGGGCACACTACACGGAGTACGTGTTCTATCGTGAGCCACAATTCACGCTGAGTGTTAGTCCGTGAACTTATTGAAGCTTTAAAAGTATTTTAATTGGCTAGATTACTGTAATTTTTTTGGATTTTTTAAACTGAGAGTATGTTTTTGCGCATTTTATCAATGCTTATGTAAAGTTATTACAAATTTCATTGAAATTGACATCTAACCTGGATATAGGTGATCTAAGTCAATCTTATCTGCCGTTTTAATCGTGTTTTATGATTTATCCATGAATTTATGATCGTAAATGGTGCTAAAAGCTGACTTGTAGCAAAGAGCACCGATTTTAAAGGTGTGATAATTATGTATAGCATGTTCATCAATCAATTGAGCTAAGGTTGGATTTAATAAACTGAATTAAATAGTTGAGGGTCGTATTGATTACTTTTGGCTCGCCGACATATCACTACCCGTTTGGCCTTGTCTCGCGCTACTTCCAGGCTCTGGGGCAGCTTGGACTCGGCGGATTTGCTCGGCGAGGACGTCTGAAAGGATTTTTTGTAAAAACTGAAAACCAAAACCCAAAATATACCGTATTCATTGATGCTTTGATACGCATTGGGGTCATCCTGCAACGAAACCCCCGTCGGAACTTGGCCATCAATAACTTCAACACTCGGAAATCCGCATTTTGTCAACAGGGCCGAGCGCTTCAACTGGTGCTCGCCACTCGTACAGGAAGACGCGATTAGGGCTTCGACGGCCACATCGAGTTTGACGTTGGCTTTGGCCGTTCGATTTAGGCCGATTCCGGTGAGAATCACCAAGATGATGGCAATTACCGACAAAGCGACGGCAATAATCCAGAGATACTTGATGCGGGCAAGGTACCAATCCACAGCCTTGGTGGGGTTCGGTTTGCCGAGGTACTGGGAGATGGATTTCGAGCGCCAATCCTCGCTTGACAGAAGATTGATCAGCGCTGGAGGGTATTTCAGTGACTCCGGAATCGCGGCAAGACACTCATGTTCGATGACATCCTCATCATTTCGGATGCCGACCGAAATGTAGAACCCAGTGCCGTGGAGCGTTGTGAGACCAAATGTGTTGGCATTGATGGCACCGGCATAGGCATACGTTAAATAAGCTTCGTAAGATCCGCGTTTTTCGAATTCGTTTAATTGGAGCAGGTAGTCGAAATCGACTTGGACCTTGAATGGCAGGGTTGTTGTGATTCGTTCGCGGAAGAAAACAACAAAGTGCTTGTCCATGACGAAGATGACGGGGGCGTCGGTTGTGGCATCGATCTGGAAGGAAAAACTGAAGACACGGCATACGAAAAACGCAAACGAACTTGGATGTCAACAGTAAAATCATTCGCGTAACACCGACTTTTAGCCAGATTCGCACTACTGGCATCCTTTATCATTTCTTCCCACGTTGCTGTATCGTTGACATCGAAAAGGAAAATGACGCAATTCGATGTGATTCCGTAAATGTAAACGATGCCACGATCGCTTAGTTTGGACGGTTTGAACGCGCAATCGTCGGCTGGAAAGGTATTTTATAAAACTGTGTGATAAGAATTTTATATTGTCCTACTTTTCGTTCCATCGAATATGATATCCGGCTCGGCATGGACTTGTTGGATTAGAACTAAAACTGATTTCTATTGTTCTAATCATTTTCAAAATGAACCCACGTGAAAAGACCACAACACTAATCACAGATCCTAAAGTCATCATCCGGCTGGAACGTCGAACTTCTCTGTAACTATTGTGGCAGGCATTTTTAGTGCCGAGTTGGATGTCTAAATTTGCATCCAATCAGTTTTTGCAATTTTTGTATTCGTTCAGAACTGTATATGACAGCGGTTTCTGCAATTATTAGGAATGCCCTTCTTTCAAACACCGTTCCTCCGCATTAATGTCAGCCGGAAACCACTTTTCGGATTCCGCTGAGTGAGTTTTACACGCCATCCAGATAGTCAGGCGCTCGAGCGCTCACCTCTTCCGACAATTTCGCGCAAATTGCCACTTGCCAAAGGCGATTTTTGACCGTGACCTTGGGCGGCGCCGCTGGAAGGCATAACTGATGTTGGTATGGAAACAAACTGCTCTACACCTCTGTACGTTCCGACATATTCGTTTCCTTAGCCTCTCTCTTAATTTTTGACGGTTGTCTTCGAATTTTTGATTTTTATGATTTTCTAATTTAACTGATCGTGGAAGTGTTGTTTCGTCATATGTAGACGTAAATGTTTGACATTTTAGCTGATTTGCGTTGGTTTTACTTTTTTTTAAACTGAAACACCAGTCTCGACGGTTTTTTCAATTGAAACCTCTCTTCTTGCCATTTTTCATTAGCTCATATCCCGCATGTTTGCTTGCACTCTGCTGAACTCACATCACATTCCTTTGTGTTATGCGTCTGTCCGTATTTTTTCGTTTCGCTTCATTTCATCGCTCGAAAACATTCATATTGCCATCCCGGTAAAACTGTGTCCTCTTTTTCATCCTTCCGGGCAATCTTTGAAAACTGCCTCCGGCCAAATGATTTTTTCATCTCACACTTCCCTTTTTCAAAAATGAGCAGGTGTCTATCCTTATTGATTACACCTCTGCCGCGGGTTTTGCTTGCGGCTTTTCACTGCTTTGATACACTCACTGTCCTCGGTCCCCGTGCTCCGCGTCAGCCAACAACAAAACTTTTTCTGTGTTATGATGACGCCGCTACAGCCGCTGGCGTTCTCCATTCACTTCCCTACTTCCATTTCAGTAGTGTTGTCCAGGATCGTAAAAGTATTTTCCTACGTTTGACGCAAAACGTCGTAGGTGATTTATCCAGTTTGCGTGACCACGAGCGCCGAAATCCCATTCATATCCGATTCTCTCTGTGACGCCAAGGGTTGTGTGTTCTGATTATCTGTGAATTGAAATTTAATATATATATTTTTGTCTCATAATGGTTTAAAACTGAACATCAGGCACCATGTACATCGATTACTGGCGCCGTCGTGTCCTTTTTGGCTCACCCTTTCCCACCAACAATCGCAACTCTGCCCATCAATGATCGAAATTCGATCAAGTCCCAATTACAAAAATTGCAATTGCATAGTGACACACCTAACCCAGGTTCTTCGTTCCATTTCGTGAACCGGTTTCGCGCATCGTCTCGTGTTGAAGTCAAAACTACACCCACCTGCTGAAGGCCAATTGTTATTTACGTGTTGTTCCATCGGTTGTGTTTTGTTTAACCCATCTCTTTCCAGTGAAAATGGTCGATATCGACAAGGAATTCCCGAAGAGCTATCCTTTCGGTGTCCTTAAAACGCTGCATTGGGTAAATAAACTGTCTTTGATTTTTTCGAACTGTAAATATGTATTCCAGGCATTGCCGCTGGCTCTCCTCATAACCCTCTACGTCGGCACATTCCAATTTGGTGGCGTCGGATTTGTGTTGTTCTCGGCATGGAACGCTTTCTTCTACTCACTTTTGACGTGGTTTTGCTACCTTATCGGGTTGAATAAGAAAGTTCTCAATGTCGGAAACGCGTATGTCTTCATTCCGTTTGCGCTCATGGTAAGTTTTGCGCTTTTTCAATGGCTACTTTTCGGCTGCCGGGTTACGTTATGATGGACAAACTGCTGTGTGATAATGCGCTTTGTGCGTCGTTTTCAAATGTTGCGCGGCCTCAATTTCGACCATTGATAACCCCTGAGATTTTCGCGTCCTTTGACTAATTCCAAAACTTCCAGGATTTCCTTGTCGCCATCTTCTTCCTGCTCTTCTTCGGCATATCAACCTTGATCTGCGTCATCTGCATTTTCGAAAGTTTCAAATACAGATTCACCGTCCTCCTCACATATCTCTTCGCGACTGCCTTTTCGCTCGGAGCCGCCGCGGCCTTCGGATATTTCGCGATCCTAGTGTACCGTGCCTGTCCCAACGGCCAGATTAGGAATCTCGCTTCACTCGTTATTGAAGGCACCAACACGGCCACCCGACCTTCTGGCGACGCTCCCGAGCCAGGCCGACCTGTGGGTGTGGTTTGATTTTAATCAACGTTTCCACGTGCCTTTCAACTTTTTCATATCTTTGTAACTTTTCAATCTTTACAATTTGTCAGAAACTTGCCTTTTGTTTGTAAATGTCGTCCATTTATCAACCCCATTTGAATCCCAAAACGTTGTGTATTCATTGATTTAAAATTTATATTTGACAAAGTTAAACAAAATGAGCAATGATACCAGTTTTAAGCGAAATTTGATCGAGACTGTACAATTCGATGGGTTAGTGAAACGGTACAAACGGGGTAAGCATGTATTTACAAAACGACTAGAGGTACTATGGTTCATTTGAGATGGCTGTAAAGAGATTCACCTGATTGCCGACAGTTTTACAACCACTCGAACTGAATATGGGATTGCCATCGGGGAAGTAGTTCAGACCCTCGGCAATGGCATGGATTTCGTCGCGTGGGAGGACGGCTTTCTGTCGATTTAGCTCATGGTTTATACATTGGAGAACATGTTCATGGGTCAGCGGCAGGAAGGGCACAAAATAGTCGATGAGATGCCTTGAAATGAGTTTGCTGTCTTTGAATCCGCCATTTTCGTTGAAGGCTGCGACTTGGACGAGTTTACTGAGAGCTTGGTAGGTTAAAGCTTCACGAGGCTTGCCAGCGATGTGTTGTTCGATGGCAGCTTTGGCGATGAGCGTGCCACCGGTATTGCTGAGGAACATGAAGATGGATTTCCTTGCGACAAAGGCGGAATTGTATTCGAAGAACTCGCTGATAACGTCGATGGTGCCGGCGGGGAGTTTGTCAAATTCGTCGAACACGAAGAGGGATCGGGAACAGCGTTTTGAGGAGAGGGCTATCAGTTTTCGGATGGTGGCCTGCAAGATGATATTTTTATATAAAAACTGCACTTCTTTGCACACCTTGAATTCAGCCAACTCATGCTGGACCAAATTACAATTGATAAAATGAACATTCAGATGGTTCCTCGGCTCGGTGAACATGGCTTCCGCGATGATCATAGCGACATAGTTCTTCCCAGTGCCGGTTAACCCGTGCAATGACAGGGTTAACGCTTTTGAGGGATCTCTGAAAATAAACTGTCACGCAAAATTTGGGCAAAATTGCCTCACTTGTCGCTCAAATGTTTCAATATAGCCTTCGAAATAACGGGCGACGCCACATGTTGTCCAAATAGCCTTGGAAGCCCTTTATTCAACTTCTTTTCTGGAATTCAAAACATCAAACTTGTGGAAAAGCAAATTGAAAAGGCTTACCAATGACATCAAAAGTATTTAATTGCATACAGCAATCCGTCCAACATGTCACATCATCGGGCGAATCGGGTGGGTAAAAGAACTTTTTGACTCCAACGCCAGCGGCGACGACCATTCCAGTGCCGACTGTAAGGGAGATAATTTCGCTGTAGACTGGTACAATGAGGATGAGACTCAAGATGGTGATAGTAATTACCCGCATCTAAAACATTCGCAAGTTTTATTTAAAAAACTAAAATGTCAACCGCGGTAAATATTGCCTGGTGATGCAACCATTGAAAAAAAGATTAATCGACACAGTTTGAGATTACAAATTTATCCAAAAAAATACACGTACAAAAAACATAATTCACGCAACAGGCTGTAAGCTAGCATCGGTTTCGTTGTTCTCCTTCTCCGCAATCACCTCATCCGCCTTAACTATATCCTTCAAAAATTTAGGCATATCCTCGACGGAGGTTTCCTTGCACATGAAATCGATGAAAGAATCAATTTGATCATCGGTGAGATCATCAACGGCTGACGGTTTTGCTTGATAAGCAACTTGGTTAATGTAGTGATTATATCGCTGGAATCGACAGAACTGACTGGGCTGTTGATCATTTTCATATGACAGGGTGCCGTTGATGCGGCCTTTGATGTTGATCCAACTCTGGCCTGCAAAAATATATATAATTTGTTAATAAATAAACTGTAATGTCAAAGATTCAGGAAAAAAGCAAAAACTCACCCGTAGGCCGCTCAACCTTCTCAACAACCATCATCTGACATCCTTCTGGCGGTGGCACGACTTCTCCATACAAAACTCGGCCTCGGAAGGTACAAGCTGTGACGCCGGATTCGGATGTTTCGGTCGGGAGGTAGTCATCGGCGAGGGCTTCATTCGTGGGGTCCATCTTGAAGGGGAAAATGGTCGGTGTTGGGAGTTCTTTGGAAGCCGAAGCTGTGTCGTGGAAGACTGGAGGCAGTTCGGAGTCGTTGATGGATGCCATGATGAAGGGTGGGGGAGTGATTCAACGAAGACAGAGACTGGAAAGAAACCGACGTTGAGGTTTTTCGAAACGCTGGCTGCAGCCTCGTGCGTTTTTTGTTTTGCGCGCGGTTGCGGTCTCGGTGCGAATGGAGAGCCGAGGAAAATGGAAAACAATTTTTCGAAAAATCAACTGATCCGAACCTAATCCAAAAAATGCCCGTGTCTTCGACGATTAAAGTTATCACGTCGGATAATTGCCGCTTCGATGTTGAGACAAAGTTGCTCGTTCGCTCGGGACAGTTGGAACGGCTGCTTGCAAGTAGGTTTTTGCTTTTTTTTTGTTGATAAAAACTATCATTTTTATGGTGGCAAGTCTCTAAAAATCCCCTTTTCTAGATCACCCTGATGTCGACGATCTCGGCAACGTCAATGAGGATGCCCAGCCCCTCCGTCTCCGTCGTACCGATGGAAAAGTCTTCAAGGCCATCGTCGACTGGTTGGACCATCATCGCGATGAGGACTTCGCCAAATTTCCGAAGGATCTCGCCATTTTCGAACGTACTCAAATGATGCCACCCGTTGAATCCGAGAAGGAGCAAAACTTGACCAAGTCCCTCGTGAACTATGATGACAGCGAAGACGGCATTGACGCGACAGCCGATGTTCATGTTGTCCCAAGTTCGACGGATGAGGATGATATGCCGGAGGCGGTCATTGGAGCCAATGCGAAGAAGAGCCTTGATATCATGTCAATGCCGCTTATTTTCGAGAAAGACGGCATCCTCGAAGTAAATCCGCAGTTGTTTGAGGTCGTCGAAAACCTGTACGACCATGTGGCATCCGAGATTGAGCCTGTGGTACCCGTTACTCCGTCTGCTGGTCGCATGTCCCAGGGCAAGGATCAGAATCAGTCGGATTTGGTTCATGAAGTTGTTCACTGCATGAAGGTATGTTTTATTTCTTTAAACTGAAGCCACTCACTTGTTTTGTTTTGTTTTTAGGCCCTCCAAAAAACCAACTCCGACAACATTCCCGACATACTTCCTATTTCCGCCGCCCAGGAAATGGTCGAATCCATGCGAAAGTGGTGCGAGAAACTCGGCGTTCCACAGGACCAGAACTTCAATATCGGCAGCGAAAACGTCTCCATTGGTGCTCTTTTCAACCGTCTTCATGAAACCGAACGTAATCTCGAAGAATCAACAAAAGTGCTCGAAGCAACGAGAAACAATTTGCCGATGGATGTTCCTTTCAACATTGTAACCCGTCCGGTGTCTGTCTCGGAATGGGATATGGACTTTTTTGGTGGTCTTGAAAAGGCTGTGCTTCTCAGCTTAATCGTGGTTAGTTTTATGACTTCAAAAACATGTTTCATTTCATGCATTTCAGACTTCCAAGACTCTCGACATATTCGAATTGCACAAACGCGCATGCCAATACGCTGCCAGCAAGATGGGTGACACCGAATCCGACATGCTTGCCTCTTTGACGCTTTAGTATCTCTAGTGTTAAGTTTATTGTTATCTTTTTGTTGTTTATTTGTTCAAATTTCGTTACATTTTTTCAAATCTAGTTAGTTAAAGTTGATTTTGTGGGATCGATATCACATCCAAGATCCGTTTGAGTGCAGTTATTGTCATTCTCGTAAGACATACGTCACATGACAGCTGCTCCAACGAACTTCAATGTCGGAACAACTGTATTTCCAACAGTCAGGTGGCAATAGTCTCACAAATTTTTCGTTTAAAAAATCAAGTACCTCTAATAGCTCTTTGCCACGTTTGGCATAAATGATTACTTTAGAAAGTTGTGTCTGTAAAACCGTGTTTAAGATGAGTGCACAAATTTATACGGAAACAAACCTTGAAAAAGGCCACAAACTTGTCTTGATTCGATTGTAACAATTGTCGAAGGCAAGAGCCCTCTAGTTGTAACGTTGAGAGTTTTTTCTTACGATATTTCGCAATATCCATCATCCAGGAATCCGGAAGATTAATATCGATTATTTTTAAACAAGTAATGTGGGGTGTAGCAGCATAAATTGCTGCGATATCCAAAACCTGGCAACCATAGCCAATTAACTGGACGCACCGTACATTACCAGTGTATACTTTCAATGGTAGTTGCTTGAAAAAGGTTGTTGAAAAATCGTAGTAGGCTAATACTAACACTAGAGGGCGCATGACAAGATTATGTGTCAATTCAGGGGTGATTTTATCCAAATTCACACCGTAAAAGGCAACACGTTCATTAAAAAATAAGGGGTAATCGCGCAAATAGTCTTCAACGACAAGTGAAGCGACAGCTTGTCCATTTTTATAGTAAATTTCATCAGTCCAGCATACGCTTTTTGAAATCGGTTTTGGTGCACAAATCGGCAAATTATCGCCAGCGGCCAATTGAAGGACATACTGTTCAGCAGGGGTTGAAAGTTCTCTTAAACGGCATTGTAGGCCGTAGGGAAGTTTAGCAAGAGGATACGGCATGACGGGAAGAATCGGTAAACACAATGGTTATAATGGAAAAGTGCAAGCAAACACAACTGACACAGTATTAGGCGCCAAAAAACAAACACTGGTTGAGTCTCATGAATGCGCGACAGAACGCTAACTTTCAATCAATATTATTGGGCGTTTCTTCCGAACAGCTTTTTTGAAACATGCGTACGGGTCTTTTTTCTTTTATCCCAATCTCGGTGAATCAATGTTTGAAGCAATATATATGGATTTTGATGAATCGAATTGTCAAGCATCCCTCATTGCGTTCAGTGGGTGTTTTCGTTGCGAGCGTGCTTTTGGGGCGCTGATTTACACCTTTAAAGTTGGTTTAATTTATTGTTCTGATATTGAAATTGCATTTATTTTTCGTTTTTTAAAAACAGCTTTTCAATTACGATGATAGTTATCGGCTTTCACGCAATTTAAAGATTAGCCAATCTTGGGAGTTAAGATAAGCTTCAATTAGGGGGCAAGGGTTTCTGCACAAGCTTAATTTCCAGTCTACGGTCGTGAATCTTTTGTTGAAAAAGGCAAGTACTAACGTGCGTAGCTCACTGTCATGACGACACTTAACGAGCATTCTGAAACTAGAACTTTGTCCCTGTAAAATTTTTGTTTAATTGAAGTACATAAAGTTCAATAATACAAAAACAGACCATAAAGAATTGTACAAATTCGTCTTGATTTGATTGTATCAACTGTCGAAGACAAGAGCCATGCAGGTGTAAAGATTCAAGTTTCATTTTTTGATTTTCCAAAATATCCTTCATCCAAGAATCCGAAAGGTTAATATCGTTTATAATTATGTGTTTCATGTGCGGTGCAGCAGCATACACTGCTGCGATGTCTAGAACATGGCAACCATAGCCGGTAAAGGTGATGCACGATAGCTCACTGATACATATTTTCGATGATAGGTTCTTAAAGAAGCTTGGTGAAAAGTCGTAATAGGCCAATTCCAATACCATAGGCCGCATGACAAGGTTGGGTGTCAACACGGGTGTGATCTTATCCAAATTGACTCCATAAAATGCAACGCGTTCCATGCGGAGTAATGGAAAATGACCATATATTTCTTCATCGTCAAAAGAAGTAACAGCTTGGCCATTTTTATAGTAAATGTGATATGTCCAAGAACGGCTCAACTCAAAAGCAGTTTGAATTGGTGGACAAATCGATAAATCATAGCCTGCGGCTAATTGGAGTAAGTACCGTTCAGCCGGAGTGGAAAGTTCCGTTACTCGGCATTGGAGGCCGTAGGGAAGTTCGGCAAGGGGATACGGCATGACGGGAAGAATCAGTAAGCACAATGTTTATATGGTGAGATGCAAGCCACCACAACTAATGGTGGACACAATATTCGGCGCCAAGGCACAATAGATTACTAAACTTGGTTTGACGACTATGGTTGAGTCTAAGGAATGTCGCGCGACAGAACGCCCACCACAGTCAATATTATAGGGCACGTTGTCCGAACTGTTTTCATCAATTATGCGTACACTCGGGCTTGCATATTCTGCTATAAACATGCGTATACAAGAGCACTTTTTAAAAATGTTGACCCATTATACCCATTTAAAAAAATGCAGACGCTTTTAATTTTTGTAATATTCTTTAACAGCCCGGATATCAATTTCAACTGCGCTTTTTGGATCCGTTTCTCCTGATTGAGCTTCAACACAACTTTTCGACGGCAAGTTCCAATTTTGAAAGTTAGCTGTTCAGTGTTAACATTATATTGCAAATTTCACTCTTTATTTGAATCAGTAATAATACAAGGGGTAATACGCGTTCAGGTAGTGAATTGCCGTATTGACATCCTGATGAACGGATAGTGACGCAACCCCACCCGCTTCGAGAACTTTACGAAGGCGATCATAAGCGAAATACACCGTCGGGGTGCCGACGGGTTCAACCCAAGTCATCGGAGTTTGAAATGGAATACAGACGTAGAGCAATAACGCAGCTTTCATATACGCTGTAGTCGCGTTGGAGACGCCGTCGCCGAGATACAAGTCGCGGAGAGTTTGTCGAAGGCGGAGCCCTTCAGCCACGAAAACCATGACGAAGGATCCCTAAAACCCGGTGTGGCTCTTTGAAGGTGCCACTCCGCCACACGCACAGACATGGTAATTACGGTTTATTTAACATTGTGGCTTATCAAATGTCTGTTTCGAAACACAACTAATGAACAGACAAAAGTCATACTTAATCTTCGCATATCACAGCACTTTCTTTTAAACGTTTACCCGTTTTATTAGTTCAAACTTTGTTGCATTTGTTCAAAAAATCAGTGAAAGTTGAGTCTTTGGGATCATACTTGTCTTTCATGAAAAAGTTATTCAGATTCGCGTTAAGGGTCTCTTCACGGTCCCATTTGTCGACATCATAGAATTCTTCCGGTGCTTCCAGCTTTTGGGGATACTCTTCAGGCTCTCGGGTATCAATCCAAATACATATGTAGACGGGATCGCGGTCTTCGCAGATTGGCACTATACACAGTGGAACGATGAGGCAGGATGGCAGGGCACAGTCAAACTTGATACAGTGTAGCTCACCACAGCGAAGCGTCGTCCGCGTTTCTGCATGCACGAGGCGTAGAAAGGCATTAGGTTCCGTGAATTCTACCAGTTCGGCATAGATGGCGGTTAGTTCTGTTGAGAGTTCGATAAAGTTGGCCGCGATGGTTGAGAGGGTTCTGAAAAACTGATGTCATTGGATATGGATATCTTGTGATGAAATTAACTCACGTAGTTTTAGTCCATTGAAGTGCTAACACCTCCTCATAAGCTCCCTCAAATGTTGGCGCAACATTCGGGAACCCTTCCCTTCTTGTTAGTCTTAACGTAGGATTCGCGTACTCATTTTCAACTTCGACTTCAATCTGGCCAGACTCTGTTACAAAGACTTCATTCGGAAATTCGTCCGCGACATCCATCATTTGTGTCAACCAGGCCTGCTCCGATGATGTCATTCCGTCGGGATTCAACGCACTTTCGATCGAAATTATCTTCTTCTCTTCAGGAATGCGTTGATCGCCGTCTGCATCTTTGGGCAAGGACATGGATTCGCCGTAGTAGAAGACGCCTTCGGTCGTTTCAGCGACCAAAAACAGACCGAAACCAAGCGAATTGCCACCGGATGCGGCTTTCCGTTGATCAACTGTGATTATATGTCTTTGAAACTACACAGTTGATCAACGCAAAGTCTGAACATGGCAACCATAGCCGGTAAAAGTGATGCACGATAGATCACTGATACATGTTTTCGATGATAGGTTCTTAAAGAAGCTTGGTGAAAAATCGTAATAGGCCAATTCTAATACCATAGGCCGCATGACAAGGTTGGGTGTCAACACGGGTGTGATCTTATCCAAGTTGACTCCATAAAATGCAACGCGTTGCATGCGGAGTAATGGAAAATGACCATACATTTCTTCATCGTCAAAAGAAGTAACAGCTTGGCCATTTTTATAGTAAATGTGATATCTCCAAGAACGGCTCAACTCAAAAGCAGTTTGAATTGGTGGACAAATCGATAAATCATAGCCTGCGGCTAATTGGAGTAAGTACCGTTCAGCCGGAGTGGAAAGTTCCGTTACTCGGCATTGGAGGCCGTAGGGAAGTTCGGCAAGGGGATACCGCATGGCGGGAAGAATCAGTAAGCACAATGTTTTTAAAAAAATATAAGAAAACACCAGCTAACGGTAGACACACTACTTTGCGCCAAGGCACAATAGATTACTAAACTTGGTTTGACGACTATGGTTGAGTCTAATGAATGTCGCGCGATAGAACGCTAACTTTCAATCAATATTGTTGGACACGTTGCCCGAACTGTTTTTCTTTTATGCATCTGTGAATCGCTTATATTCGGTTCCAATGTGTCATTTTATATCCATTTTATTCGTTCAAACTTTGTTACAAGAGTTTAATTTCTGTTGAAATCATTGTTTGAAGTGACATTTCATAAAAAAGATTCAATCAAAAATTAGGATTTGGAAAAAAAATTCCGGAAAAATGCCATCGGTGTCTTTCCTGGATGCATACGTGGTTGTTCTCGGCATAGTTCACTATGAGTAGGATCACCATGAGGCCGGCATTCTCGTAAGAAATAGAAGTAACTATTGTAGTCACCCGCATTGACTACAATATGGCGGCTTGGGATTTTATAAAAGGATAATGACGATAGTTGAATTTGAATTTGAATTTATTACGCATACGCGTGCTTATAGGAATAATACGAATTATGAAAGCAGTAGTATAAGAAAAGAAAATTTTAAAAAACAGAATTAACACAAAGTTAGAGTACACAAGAAAAAAAAAGGCCTATTGCAGAGAATAATGAGTTTAGTCGATTCGGAGAACGTTGGGTATGTGTCGAAACGGGGGAAGAGTATTGAGCAGCTGGATGAAGTGTGGAGTTGGTGGGAAGGTGCCGAGAGTGGAGTTGTCTGAAGAAGAAAGCTGAAAAACCACATTAGTAATGACCAAGAAGATCAGCTAATTAAAAATCTCATTGATCTTTTCCAAGAATGTCGATGGGTTGGAAAGTTGTTGAACCTGAAAAGGTAGTTGCTGAAAAGCCGGCATTATTCTGGGCAAAAAGGACTGCCTACGAATTGCAGAGCGAGCCCGAGGCAGTGAAAGTTTGATTGGAAGACCTCTGGTGTTGGATTTTTTGAAACAAGCAGATGGGAGATTGAATTTGGCGTATTTGTGAAGGATAGAGTGAAGGTACATCAAATCGGTAATAGTTCTGCGAGAGGAAAGTTTCCTAATGCCTAGAGTGGAAAGACGTTTAGAGTAGTTTTGGTACCCTAACATTCGGAGTTTAGGGGATCTTTTAAATATCATTCTAGTGGCTAGTTTTTGTACGCTTTCAATCGAATCAGAGAGACCTTTTTGGGATGGATTGTAGATTGCGGAACCAAACTCTAGTATAGGGACTACATAGATAAGATAAAGTTTTGTCAGCATTTGGGAGTTTGTGGATTTGATGGCTTTAAACAACTGGAATAGTCTTGCCCTGGCCTTTGAAACTGTTCGGTTAATATGTAAGTCCCATTTAAGATCATCCTCAACCGTCATACCGAGATCCCGAACTTGAGAAACTGATTTCAATTCGGTATTCGCGAAGTAGTATTTAGTTTTAATATTGTTTTTGCCGAGATGTAATACTCCACACTTTTCGGGAGCAACCGATAATCGGTTATCATGACACCATTGCTCCAACTTATGGAGAAAGGACTGAAGTCCTGGTGTTTCTGAATTGACGTCGGTGGAGATGGCTTTCAAGTCATCAGCAAAAAAGAAAAGTTGGACTTCATCAGTATGACATTTGGACGAAATGTCACTTATATAACTGTTGAAAAGTAAAGGTCCAGTAACGGAGCCCTGAGGTGTCCCACTTGGGGAGGGGAAGCTGGATGAGAGCTTGCCATTTATGGAAACTCGGAAGCTTCGACCCAGTAAAAAGTTTGAAAGCCATAAAAGTATGTCACCAGGGACATCAAAACCCGCAAGTTTATTAAGCAAAATTTGAATGTCGATCTGATCAAACGCCTTGCGAATGTCAAAAAGAATAACATCGGTAGGGCGTGACAAGTCGTGATTGAGGGATAGGATGTCAAAGACTTCCATAAGCTGAGTGACGACTGATTTACCAGGGGTGAAGCCATGTTGGCAAGGGGGAATGATGTTGTTTTTGAAAAGAAAGGCACGGAGGAGTTTACCAACTCGCTTCTCGCAAATTTTACTCAAAGAACAAGTGAGACTAACAGGCCTGTAGTTGTTTGGGTCAGCTTTGTCACCCTTTTTGTGAATGGGAACAACAAGGGCTTGGCGCCAGATTGACGGGATCGTACCATAAATGAAGGAATGATTAAAGATTAATGAAACTGGGAGTGCCAGAGACAGTGCACATTTTCGGAGGAATATATAAGGTAGTCCGTCAGGGCTTGTGTTTTGGGAAGACTTGGTCCACTTTAACAACTCATAAACAGCGTAACTACTCAGCGGTTCTAAGACAGTAGACCCGTTTGGCGGTGGGAGACACGAATGAGATGGTTTTAAAAAGACGGATGAGAGATACTGGCCGAAAAGTTCACTTTTATTTTGATCATCGAAAACTTGGGACCCAGAGGACTTAAGCGGAGGGTAAGTTCGCGTGGGCCGAATGGATTTACTGATATAAGAGAAGAGCCCTTTGGAATGGATAGTGTTGAGCAGCTTTTTCTCTTTGGTTCGCATAAACTTGGCCGAGGATTTGACAATGTCATGGGAAACTTCTTTAATTTTTAAAGTGCGCTCGGGGGTTGCGGTTTTGGAACAGAGTAAAGAGCGATAGGCAATCATGGAAGCGATGTGGGGGGGCATTTTGGAACCGCGTCTGTTGGAAGTAAGAGGAACAAAAGCCTGGATGGCTGTTTGGCATCTATTTATCAGAGTGTTGTACATTTCGTCAATGTTTTGGCATTGAGCGAACTCGTTAAACCAGTCCAAGGACGCTAAGTATTGATTAATCCGCTCGTAATCAGCTTTAAAAAAGTTTCTGGAAAGAGAGGTAGGTGGTAAAGTAAATGACTGCGAGATTTCGATCGAAATGATGGAGTGGTCGGATTTACCAAGTGGAGGGGAGATTTCGAGGCTGGTAATAGAAGCTGGTTTATTTGATAGAACTAGGTCCAAAATATTACCTCCCAGATGGGTGGGATGATTAACCAACTGAGACAGAAGGTTCGCCTTAAGGAATGATAAAAGGGATTTGGAATTTGAGGTAAACGCGGACAGGGAATCCCAATTGATATCAGGGCAGTTGAAGTCGCCTACACATAATAGCTCGACCGACGTTTCACAATAATCAACAAGGTCAGAAAGAACTGAAGAGAAGTCCTCGGAGGGAATATTAGGGGTAAGATAGATACACATGATTCGAAGAGTATTACATGGACCGAATATATCAATGATGACGGAATTATGGAATTTAGAAGCGCTTTTAAAAATGGTGTTAAAATTGAGATAATCAGGGATAAGGATGCAGGTGCCACCGCCACGCGTTTTTCGATCAGATCTGACGATATTAAAAGGGAGAGTTCCCGTAATAAGTGAATCTGGATGTTTGGTTTTTTGCAGCCACGTTTCGGATAAGCAATATACCGAATTGGGCGTAGACAAAGCTAAAAGTTTGAAAACGGAGAAGTTGGGACCAATTAAACTTCTAATGTTACAGTATATTACAGAGAGAGATGGCTTGGAGTGGGGAGCGGGGGTGGCGGCGTAGTCCTACGCCTGATTTGGGTTACTGCGAGCGGAGCGGACGGAATTTCTACGCCCATGGGTCTTTTTGTTGAGGTCGGGTAGCGGATACTTTTTAACCAGCTGTTCGAGTTCATCCTTAGTGAGCTCAATGGGAGGAGATTTAGCGCTGGACGTGTCGGGTTTGGAAAGCTTATCACGGTAAATGACAAGCACGCGGTTCTCGATTTCGCGCACTTTCTTTTTAATATGCCTGCACTGTGCGAAGTGCTTGCGCTCGTCAGGGGTGCGAGAGGGGTCGAGATACACGTTCGCGTATTTAGCAGAGGCACGTAACTTGTGACGGTTTCGAAGAACAAGCCCATGAGCATGGGTGTTAGGCAGGACAATCTTTAGGAGACGCGGTTTGGAGGGATCGACAGCAGGAAGGCCGGCGGGTAGACGGAAGACAGAGACGGGCGTCGATTCGATGCTCAGGTCATCAAAGAGATCATTGACCTTAGCTCGATCGGCAGCCATGCGGGAAGAGAGAGTTTTTCCGTCACCGGTCGATTCTGGTAACCCACGGACGACAATAGAACGGCGACGTTCCAATTCGGAAGCGTCAATCGATTTTGACTTGAGGAAAGTATGCAACTCGCAAAGTAGAGAACGAACTCCGTCAGACAGGGAAATGTCATTCTGAAGAGCGTTGTCAATCTTTTCGAGAAGTTCGGACGATTGGGAAGGTGGTAATGGGGAATCGGAAGTCATTACAAATGGCTTTTTCTTAACCGGAGGGCTAGAGCCCGAAGGGCAAGCACGTTTGTAAGAAATGATGACTAAAGTGAGCGCGCGAAAAAAAGACCGACCGCTCCGTGGAGGCAAAAGGACGCAGACTGGCAAAAGGACGCAGACAGACTGGCAAAAGGACGCAGACTGACTGGCAAAAGGACGCAGACTGTTTTTGATTTGATAAACCATTTGTCGAGAAAGGCACGGACCAACGGAAGTAGCTCATTGTCATCACATTCAATACAAAGTTTAAAATAACAATGTTGTGTCTGCAAAATTTGGGTTAAAACAGGTGTATCAAAAATATACAAAAAAAAAACAACCATAAACAATGCCACAAACTCGTCTGGATTCGATTGTATCAATTGCCGAACACATGGTCCCCGCAGTTTCAACTTTCGTAACTCCTGCTTCTGGTTGTTTCTAATATCCGCTAACCATGAATCCGGAAGGTCAATATCGCTTAGATTTAAGGAATCAATGTGGGGTACAGCAGCAAACAGTGCTGCGATGTCTAGAACATGGCGACCATGTCCAAGCAATTTGACCTTCCGTACATGTCCAGTGTAAACTTTTGTAGATAATTTTTCGAAAAAACTTTTTGAAAAGTCGTTATAGGTCAGTTCTAATACTTCAGGCCGCATGACAAGATTGTGTGTCAACACGGGTATCTTATCCAAATCCACGCCATCTAGTGCAATATGGTTAATAAGGAGTAATGGAAAATGACCATAAGTTTCTTCATCGTCAAAAGAAACGACAACTTGACCATTTTCATTGTAAATGTTACATTTACATGTGGAACTCAATGCAAGTGCAGTTTGGATTGACGGACAAGTCGATACTTCACTTCCAGCGGCCAATTGAAGCATGTAGCGTTCAGCCGGAGTAAAAAGTTCCGTTTGTCGGCATTGCAGGCCGTAGGGGAGCTTGGCAAGAGGATACGGCATGTTGGCGAAATTTGGTGAACAAGATGGTTATAAAGGAAGAATATTAGCAACTACAGCTAACGGCAGACACTGCTTTTAGAGCTTACGCACACCAGGTTAGCAAAACTGGCACGCGGACTATGGTTGAGTCAAATGAGTGCCCTCGTGACAGAACGCCAACTCACACTAATATTGTTCCGAGCTGCTTTTCTCGACTACAAGAGTTTTATTTCTGTCAAACTTGTTGTTCGGAATTGCATTTCATAAAGATGTTTCAATCAAAAATTAGGATTTTGAAAAAAAATTTCGGAAAAATGCCTTCGGTCCCCCCTTACTCTGCCCTCGTTGAACATTCTTTTCTGGATGCATACGTGATGGTTGTTCTCGGCATAGTTCACTATGCATAGGATCACCATGAGGCCGGCATCCTCGTAGTGCATAGTAATAATTATTCGAGTCACTCGCATGGACTGCAATATAACGGATTGGGACTTTATAAAAGCACATTCCCGGTTTTTGGATGAACCATTCGTTGAGAAAGGCAAATAGCAATGGAAGTAGCTGACTATCACAATGGTCAACAAAAAGTATAAAACAACTATGTTGTGTCTGTAAATTTTTGGTTAACCCAGGTGCTTCAAAAACACGCAAAAAACCAACCATAAAGAATGCCACAAACTCGTCTGGATTCGATTGTATTAACCGTCGAACACATGGTCCCCGCAGCTTCAACTTTCCTAAATCCATCTTTTGATTGTTTCTAATATCCATTATCCAAGAATCCGGAAGGTCAACATCGCTTAGATTTAAAGAAACAATGTGTGGTACAGCAGCATACAGTGCTGCGATGTCTAGAACATGACAACCATATCCGAGACATTTAACCTTCAGTACGTGTCCAGTGTATACTTTTGTTGATACTTTTTCAAAAAAACTTTTCGAAAAGTCGTAGTAAGCCAAGTCTAAAATTCCAGGCCGCATGACAAGATTGTGGGTCAATTCGGGAGTGATCTTATCCAAATTCACACCGTAAAGTACAACCCGTCGCACGAGGAGTAATGAAAAACGACTATATTTTTCTTCATCGTCAAGAGAAACAACCACTTGGCCATTTTCATAGTAAATGTTACATTTACATGTGGAACTTAATGCAAATGCAGTTTGAATTGGTGGACAAATCGATACTTCACTTCCAGCGGCCAATTGAAGCACGTAGCGTTCAGCCGGAGTAGAAAGTTCTGTTATTCGGCATTGCAGGCCGTAGGGAAGCTTGGCAAGAGGATACGGCATGTTGAAAATGATTGGTGAACACAATAGATTTAATGTTAAAGTGCAACCAAACGCAACCAACAATAGACACTGTATTAGGCGCCAAGGCACATTAGGTGACCGCAACTGGCTTAAGGATTATGGTTGAGGCCAATGAATGCCCTCGCCACAGAACGCCAACTCGTACTAATATGGTCCCGAGCCGCTTTACTCGATTATGCGTACACGACGGTTGGCAAATTCCAGTCTAAATCCTATATATCCATTTTATTTGTTCAAACTTTGTTACAAGAGTTAATTTTTTGTTGAACTTGTTGTTCAAAACTGCATTTTACAAAAAAAACTTCAATCAAAACTTAAGATTTCGGAAAGAATTTCCGAAAAAATGCCTTTGGCCCTCCTTTTTTTCCTGGTGGAGGCCGGCATCCTCGTAGTACATAGTTATAATAATTCTTGTTACTGTCACTGACTCCAATAGCGCGGATTGGAACCTCATAAGGAACGTTTTTAAAGTACTCTAACGGTTTTCTGATAAACCATTCGTTGAGAAAGGCAAATACCAACGGAAGTAGCTCATTGTCATCACAGTAAATATGAAATGAAACATAACCACGTTGTGTCTACAAAATTTTAGTTAACCCAGGTGCATCAAAAATACCTACGCGAAAAACCAACCATAAACAATGTCGCAAACTCTTCTTGATTTGATTGTATCAATTGTCGAACGCATGATCCTCGCAGTGTTAACCATTGTGAATCATTTTTTTGATTGTTTCTAATATCCATTATCCAGGAATCCGGAAGATCAACGTCGCTTAGATTTAAAGAAAAAATGTGTGGTACAGCAGCATACAGTGCTGCGACGTCTAGAACATGGCAACCATATCCACGCAATTGAACCCTCCGTACACGTTCAGTGTATACTTTTGTTGATAATTTCTCAAAAAAACTTTTTGAAAAGTCGTTATAGGTCAATTCTAATACTTCAGGCCGCATAACAAATTTGGGTGTTAGCTCAGGTGTAATCTTATCCAAATTCACGCCATCTAGTGCGATACGGTCTATAAGGATTAATGGAGCATGACCATAAGTTTCTTCATCGTCAAGAACAGCGACAACTTTGCCGTTTTCATTGTAAATGTTACATTTACATGTAAAAGTTGGACTTAATATAAATTCTGTTCGGATTGGTGAACGAATCGATGAATCACTTCTAGCTGCCGATTGTAGTACGTAGAGTTCAGCCGGAGTGGGAAGTTCCGTTATTCGGCATTGCAGGCCGTAGGAGAGCTTGGCAAGAGGATACGGCATGACGGGAAGAGTTGGTAAACACAATGGTTGCAAAGAGAAAATAAAAACAACTGCAGCTAACGGTAGACACACTACTTTGCGCCAAGGAACCACAGGTTAGCAAAGCTGGCTTGTGAGCTTTGGTTGAGTCTAATGAATGCCGCGCGACAGAACGCCAACAAACGAACACTTTTTGGATTTGCGTAAGCTTGCACATTCAGCTAACATGAGTTCATATCCTACTGCGCAACCTAGAGCACTTTCCTTAAAATGTTTACCCGTTTTATTAGTTCAAATTGTGTTACATTTGGTTAAAACCCAGTGAAAGTTGTATCCGTAATATTGGGATCATACTTGTCTTTCATGAAAAAGTTATTCAGATTCGCATTAAGGGTCTCTTCACGGTCCCATTTGTCGACATCATAGAATTCTTCCGGTGCTTCCAGCTTTTGGGGATACTCTTCAGGCTCTCGGGTATCAATCCAAATACGTATGTAGACGGGATCGCGGTCTTCGCAGATTGGCACTATACACAGTGGAACGATGAGACAGGATGGTAGGGCAGAGTCAAACTTGATACAGTGTAGCTCACCGCAACGAAGTGTCTTCCGTGTTTCTGGATGCACGAGGCGTAGAAAGGCATTAGGTTCCGTGAATTCTACCAATTCGGCATAGATAGCTGTTAGCTCTGTTGAGAGTTCGATAAAGTTGGTCACGATGGTTGAGAGGGTTCTAAAAAACTGGAAATATGGATGGATGTTGGGCGCTATGAAATCAACTCACGTAGTTTTAGTCCATTGAAGTGATAACACCTCCTCATACGCTCCCTCAAATGTTGGCGCAACATTGGGGAACCCTTCTCTTGTTGTTAGTCTCAACATAGGATTCGCGTACTCATTTTCAACTTCAATTTCAATCTGGCCAGACTTTGTTACAATGACTTCATTCGGAAATTCGTCCGCGGCATCCATCATCTGTGTCAGCCAGGCCTGTTCCCATGTTGTCATTCCGTCGGGATTCAATGCATTTTCGATCGAAATTATCTTCTTCAAATCGATTTCGAGAAGTTTTTTCGGATCCAATGACTCCAAGTACGGCAACAGTTCCGGAAACAGCTTCAACTGCTCAGTCTCTTCGTTTGAAACAGCTTCAATACAATGTGAAATGAGTCTCCGTGTGACTGGCAAATGGAGCATAAAGACTTCGCAAAAGTTTAGTCGTGACGGCCAAACGGGGCCGACATTTTGGACAATTTCGGCATGGAGCAGCGTAGACGGGACTCCGTAGCGTTCGAAGAGGATGATGTTCATCTGTAAAGAACAAAATAAACTGAATCGATTATAATTTGCCGGCAATAAAAGGGTCTAAACCATGGAAAATCACAAAAAAGTTATCAAAATCAACTTTATAAAAACAAAAACAACAAACTCAACAAAAATAACAAAAATCAAAGCAAATTCTTATTAAGATTAGCGTAACCAACACCGACGCCAGTGATGAGAGCCTTGTCGCGACTGCCTTCGTTGTCTTCGGATTCGGCGGTCTCGGGATGCAGCTTCCAGTATTCGTCGATTTTGAATGTTTGGGCGAAGAAGGCTCGGAGGTTGCGCAGGGTGTTCACACTGAAATATGAAATTTTAAAAGAAAACTGTAGGAAATAATCCGCACTTACGTATACACTGACAAAGGGCCAAACAAAAACTTTGACACATCCTTTTCGCAAAGCGTGATAAAAGTTGCGGCTAAAGCCTGTGCAGAAATGTCGCAACATCCACCCTAAAAATTGAAAACTGTACACGCTAACCAATGGTAGTAAAACTTACGCGGTACAACTCATCCAATAATGCCATAGCAGCTTGTTGGCCGACCTCTTCAGGAATACGTTGATCGCCTTCAGCATCCTTGGGCAGAGACATGGATTCGCCGTGATAGAAAACGCCTTCGGTCGTTTCTGCGACCAAAAACAGACCGAAACCAGGCGAATTGCCACCGGATGCGGCTTTGCGTTGATCAACTGTGATGTAGATGTCTTTGACAAACTCACGGAGCAGGGTTCGTGCCGATTCGATCATTCGATGCGCGATGGATGGTGAAACTTTGCAAACGTAACTGAGACCACGAATTTTGAAGACTTTGCCGGGATTTTCGCGCTGAAAACTGAATGTAATTATCAAGGAAGCAACAAATACAACACTTACCATCACAGGACGAAGGGTTTTCACAATTGGAGCGGTGAAAGTCACAAGGCCGCCGCCGTCAGGGAAGAAACCACGATTTTTGATCTGAAACAAACAAATTTCAATTTTATCATTATGAAGTCTTTAAAACTGCAGCATAGGTTGTTTTTATGTACCTTGATTCCCAATTTTTCATCATTAAGCACAAATTTGTTAAAAACAGGAAGCCAAGTTGCACGGATCGCATCAACGGAAAGTTCTTCCGGTCCATTCGTTACTCCTCTCAAAGTCACATCCATCGGGGCTTTGCAAAACGGAGCCAGCATAACTAACGCCTCCAGGTAGTAGCTGATGCATCTCGATGTACCGCAATCAAAATCGACCGTTCCACCATAGATAGCACCGGGATAGAATTGGACTACCGTTCCTAAAAATATAAACTGTATAATCTTTGGCCAAAATATATATATATATATTTAGTTTCAACTGACCTGTTCGGTTAATATCGACCTGGGTACCATTAGTGACCTTTTCAATTAATGCGATCAGCTTGACTTCGTGATCTGAAAGGATAAAATATAAAAACTGGGAATCCGACGACAAACACACCATGAATGCCCGGAGCGTCGTCGAACGGCCGAATATCGCTAATAGCAACCCGCCGACCACTGAGGAGCGAGTAGACTAAGCGTTGCCGGAAGAGATTACAGCCATCGAACTTGATTTGATCGATGACGGACATTTTGGATTCGGAAAAGCAAGGGAAACCGATCGACATGAAAATGAAAATTGAACAAAATATGAGGTATCCGTTAGGGACGTTTTGCCATGTTGGAGTATTCATTAGAGACACAACGCCAAACTGTGTAAACTGTTTTGTAACATTTTTCAACTTTTTAAATTTGATAAAACTGGTTGCAAAATTGATCGATGTAAGCATAACCAACAAATTTATTTCAAAGCATACAACTCCGACCCCTTTTTAATATGTACATCATACGACAGCGATCCCTGAAGCTCCCCAATGTTAAAGAGTGTCATTATTGAAAAGTTGGCATCACCAAGTGCTCGTGTTTGTTCAATCTTCGGCAGGAGATCCATAATTGCTGCTATTTGGTCGAGAATCTTGTCGGTCGAGTAATCAGGGAATTGGTCTTGGATCGCTTTGCACAGGACATTGCGGTAGAACCGTCGGGCACGATGGACTATTTCTTTGCCTTTCGGGGATAGGTGATCCGCTGAAAACGACATTGGATAAACTTTTCTAAACTGTCGATACAGATATATAACGTACAAGCAGAGAAAAACACAACATTCTTCAACAAAACGTATTCAACTTCCGAAAGACCGAGCTTTGTCGCCGGGATTACGAATTCGGAGTAGAGCCAATTGAAGAGTTGAGCGAGGTATGATCGAATTCTGAAAACTGGCTGTATAATTCGGTTTCAAGAAAAAGGTCGTACGATGGATCGATCAATTTCTGTTCTTCCGGATCAAATGGAAAGTAAGAACCCCCAGATAGTGGGATTCCCTTCGTTTTGTACTGTACAGCCTTGTGGGCAGTCATGAAATTGACGCAGGCGACAGTACGGTCTGCGATTAGGATTATCTGAAAGTTTTTACAATGTAAAGACGGATTCCATGGCCGTATTTACATGAAAAAACTTACTCTGTCCTGTTCATCCAATTCATCGAGTTCCGGAATGTGGCTCGACCAGTCCACGTACAGACTCACGGTACGGCACCACATTCGCTTCATCATGGGTGCCGTGATGTGGAATTTGCCTTGCCAGTCGACCTGAAAGTTGTGAAAACTGCTTTTACTTCTGCATCAGTCCATACTATCACTTCAGTATTTGAAAAAGTACACCTGGCACCGGTATTGTACCGGCCGTACCATACCGTACTCTGTTGTGATTGGTCAGTACAATTATGGCATAGTACGATTAGATCGTATCAGCGCCATATGGTACGAGTGGTACGAAACGGTACAGTAAGAGTACGACTCGGTACAATACGGTACGTACCGGTACGGAATGATTTAATAAAAACTGAGTGGAGATCGTTTTTACACTCACCCTGGTCCTCGCCGAAATAGCCCTGGGCTCATTGAAGGCACACATCACCGGTACATCCAAGGAATGCTTATATTCCTTATTTGAGCTCAAAAATGTATGGACGTCACAGTCAAAGTACGCATCACATAGTCTGTCTACCAGGACATAGTATTTCGCTACACTGCCGACCGAATTTTTATCAAATTCCGGAATAATTCGAAGTTTCCCGAGTGACAAGGAATTACATTCCCCCTGAAGATGACATGACTAACATCTCGATTATTACTCACATCAATGGCACAAGACTGCCCCACAAAAGTAACAAACAACGCACAAGTCGTTTGCCGGCATTCGTAGCCAGCTGGAACCAATGATCATACTCCGAGTCGAGATTGAACTGTCTATAGTAATTACGTGACACAAGGTTGTTGCATTTAGTTGGCGCAATTTCCGGCAGCGTGGTATATTTCGTATTTTCGTGGTCTATCTCAGCGACGACGGCAGCTTCTGTTTTTGGCTTATTTTTGCGTTGCAATGCGCCACGATCACTGTGCACCACTGTAATTAGGGGTAATTAAAAAGTGTTTTAAGAATGTTATGGGTAGAAATAAGGAGCTTGAGCGAGCTTACAAAGCGGGTCTAAGCCGACGGAAAGGCATCGAGCATAGCGGCACGCACGGCAGCCGTTACGGTACTCTAAATTGTAGGTGGTGTTGTTATTGGAAGTGTGTTTTGTTTAGTTGGAGGTATTTATGCACGGAACACACATTGCATACTCGCTGTAGGTTTGTCGGTGTGTCCGCTGCCAGACGCACAGTGGCAAGCATGTGATGTGTGTCCCGGGCGTAAATATCTTTTACATACCGGCATTTACAGGGCATACATTGTTGTGGAAACATAAGTATTTTCGATTGTAGCGAATGGTGCGTCGAAAAAAGGCTTTGCAGCCGCTGGAAAGGATTATAATTAGAAAATTTCACCAAATTGGAGCGTGCGAAAACCCACCTGCAACAAATACTCCCATAATGATTAGCCGCATTGACATCATTGCACACTCGGCACCGGGAAGGACTTTCACTAGACATCATTCATCCCCTCCCAAGATGCCACTCAACTAAATTTTAACACCAGTGCCGTCGCGTCGAAGGAAAGAAGATAATCACAGCCCAGGTACACCTAGTTTACTTTTTTTTGTAGGGGCGTGTTAGCCGCGCCGCTTCCACCCATGTGCCCGCCCCTCTGGGACCAATTTAAAAACAACGCTTTTACTGTTTTTCGTAAATCCGCTTTTTTGTACTTTAAAGTGCATTTATACGTGTGTAAACCGCTTAAAAGTATTTATATTTTTTATAACTATCTCTGCTCATCATACAACCCAATACCCTTTTTAATGTGTACATCATGTGACAGTGTGCCTTTCAGCTCGCCAATGTTGAAGATGGTCATGACGGAAAAGTCTTCATCCTCGATAACACGGGCTTGCTCAATCTTTGGGATGAGATCCATGATGACGGCTAGTCGTTGGGCGATTTCGTCGAAAGTGTAATGTGGGAATTCGGTTTGGATGGTCTTGCAGAGAACGTTTCGGTAGAAATGACGGGCTCGGGTTATGATTTCTTTGCCGGAGGGGGAGATTGTGGAATCTTTAAGTTTAAACTGAATGCGCTGTGTTCGAATTGATATTGTCACTTACGAGTGGAGAAAAAGATAATATTTTTCATAATGACATACTCAACTTCCGTGAGCCTGATTTCCCTGGCTGGGAGGACAAATTCATTGTGCAAATAGTTTACCAGGCGGTAGAGATAAGGGCGAACACTAAAAACTGAAGTTACAAGCCATTTAGCACCACATTAAGATCAAACCTCGCATCAACAAGCTTCTGTTCATCCATGTCAAACGGAAAATACGACCCTCCACTGAGTGGAAGTCCGTCAACATTGTATTGAACCGCCTTATATGCCAGGATCAAGTCAATCAGGGGGACTGTCCGGTCTGTGATTAACGTTATCTGAAAGTTAAAACTGTACTCTTTACACGATTGAAATTCGCACTCGATCAAATTCATCCAATTCACCCAATTCCGGCAAATGACTACACCAATCCGCGTAATAGGCGACATTTCGGCACCACATGCGTTTCATGAAGTCTTCCTTTGTGTAAAATTGCTTTTTCCAATCAATCTAAACTTAATTCTGCACGACGCGTATCAAAAACTACAAAGTTCAAACTTTTGTTCGTGCCGATATTGCCCTCGGCGAGTCAAACGCATTTTGAGCAGGCAAATCCAACGAAAAATCATGCAGTTTTGAAGTAAGATGGGGGACATCGCTGTCAAAATAGTTGTCACAGAGTCTAAAACTGCGTATGATTCAAACATTATGTTGTTAAAATTACTACCTTTCAACGAGAACATAGTATTTAGCTACACTTTGAACGGAATTGCTGTCAAATTGGGGGATGATTCGCATGGTGCCCAGAGCGAGGTTGTTGGGGCCCATCTGGAAACATACATTTAGTAAAATTGTAAACAAAATAAACTGTATTTCCGCACTTACAAGCTTTTTGCTCGCATTAGTAGCCAATTCCAGCCAATGCTCATATTCCGAATCCATATCATATGCCTTGTGACTGATAACGGCACCAGTGTCGGCAGTCTGTTTGCAATCATCAGGAAGATCGGGGCTGCAGGAATCCCGGATCTCCTGCTTGACTAGCTGAGTTGAGTTTGCGGATTTGATGGCATTGGCACCGCGATCGCTGTGAAACACTGAAAAAAGTAAAACTGTCATTTTTGACGATTATTATCATCTCTTACATAATGGATTCAATCCAGCTTCGAGACAACGTACATACCGGCATGCTCGGCAGCTGTTTCTGTACTCTAAAAAGGAAAAATACACGTGTTTTAGGGCATTTTTGGTTGAAATAAACTGCTTCTCTTGTCCAATATGCATTACTCACCTCCAACAACTTGACATGTAAGACTTTTTCGACAAACGTATTTGCGATTGTAGCGGACAGTCCGTCGAAAGAAGCCTTTACAGCCACTGAAATCAAAATAAATGAAAATTAAAACTGAAGAACCAAAATTTTAAAATCTTATTACCTGCAACAAATACTCCCATAATGTTTCCCAGCATTGAGATCATTGCAAACAAGGCAACGAAGACCACTTTCTCGCGGCATTGAGTACATTCATAAAAACTACCAACTGCCCTGCGCAGCGTAAAATACCTAAAAGCTTTTGCCGGCCTTTAAAAATTGCAATTGCCGTGTGGCTTTGGCCCAGATGTGTGGCCCCGAACCTTTTCTTATATGCCCGGGGCGCTATGTACTTCAGTAAAGTACAAAAAGATGTAAAAACTTGTCTAAACAGGGGGCTTGGCCTCGTTAAGTGTGAGCATAATTACGTTTATAATCATCACAAAAATGATTCTTCGTCAACTATAATTCAAATCAGCAACTGTATCACCTCTGGCAAACAACGTTTGTACTCACAATAAAATTAAGTGACAAAAAATGATAATCCATCTAAACTATGCACATTTATGGTACTACAGAGCATATCTTCGAGGCATGAGGCATTAGTTATCGATGCCCTTCCTGATGTGGACGTCATATGACAGAGATCCCTTCATTTCGCCAATGTTAAACAGGGTCATAACCGTGAAATCTTCATCTTCAATGGCACGAGCTTGCTCGACTTTCGGCAGTAGGTCCATGATGGCAGCGACGCGTTCGAGGGTTTCATCCGGGGTGTGATGGGGGTTAGCGTCCTGGATGGTCTTGCAGAGGATGTTTCGATAGAATCGACGGGATCGATTGATGGTTTCGACGCCGCGCGGGGTGAGATTTGAGGCTGGAATGGATAGGTGGTTTAAACTGAATGTAGATAAAGGGGGTACTTACTAGCAGAGAAAAACAAAATATTCTTCAACAAAACATATTCAGTTTCGGTGATGCCGATTTCCTTGAGGGGGCCAACTAATTCGACGTGGACCCAGTTGGCTAGACGGTGGAAGTAGGGTTGGATGCTGGAATTTGGGTATAAACTGTCATTATATGTCACCTGCTTCATGAAAAACCAACCTTGGATCAACCAATTTCTGCTCCTCTTTGTCGAAAGGAAAATACGAACCCCCGCTTAATGGCAATCCATTGATTCCGAATTGGACTGCCTTATAGGCCAGAATCAAGTCGATCACTGGGACTGTCCTTTCGGTTATCAATATCATCTGAAAGACACATTTTTTCAATCACTTGGATCTAATGATACTTGTTTTCATAAAATTTTTAAATAAAACTGCAATCAAAATTGTAATGGTAAGAATCAAAGTCTCAAAAACTCACTTTATCCCGTTCATCCAACTCTCCCAACTCCGGCAAGTGATTACACCAGTCCGCGTAGTATGCCACAATCCGACACCACATCCGTTTGACGAATTCACTCCTGGTATGAAAGCGACCGGGCCAATCAAGCTTAATATTAAGTTTGGTGTTGTCATGGAAAATAATGAAGATTGTTTCGCAATTACCTTCGTTCGTGCCGAAATCGATCGCGGCTTGGTGAAAGCCAATCGGGCCGGGAGATCTAGGGAATGCAAATACTCGGCTTTCGACGACATTAGGTGATGGACTTCGCTGTCGGAAAAGGTTTCACACAATCTGCAATGGCAAGGGGGCTTTTATAAACTGTGATTCAATTGGTCCTTACCGTTCAACAAGAACATAATAATTAGCAACACTAGCAACAGAATTTCGGTCAAATTCGGGAATGATCTTCATCGCGCCAAGGGGCAGGCTGTTGGGTTCGTTCTGGAAAGTTAAACTGATTGGATGTCATGGTTCGAAATATAACATACCAGTCTCATGGCACCATTAGTGACAAGAGCAAACCAATGTTCATACTCGGAATCCATGTCAAAAGCCCTCCTTTTCACAATGTCCATCACTTTTTCCTCGGGTTTGCATGGTTTGATGTCTGGCGGCGTGGCACTGGGAGGCGAATCTTTGATTTCAACTTTGGGGACGACTTTTTTGGCATCTTTGACGCGATCACTTGCTCCGCGGTCACTGTGAACGACTAAAAACTATAAAAGTAGAAGTAAAAAGTTAATAATAGCTTACGCAATGGATTCAAACCCGCTTTTATACACCTGGCATAGCGACAAGCTCGGCAGCAATTACGATATTCTGAAAAACTGGGCTTAAACACGTCCTTTTTAACTTTGTAGGGGGCTGTTACCTGTTTTAATCGGACAGGTGTTGTTATTGACACAAACATACTTTCGGTTGAAACGCACGGTTCGTCGAAAGAAGCCTTTGCAGCCACTGCAAAGTTGGGTAAATTACATGTTTTTGGTGATAAGAACCAAAAACCGTTTAAAAAGTTCAACGTGGTAAGTCAGACATACCTGCAACAAACACTGCCATAGTGTTTCGCCGCATTGACATCATGACAGACGAGACATGATGGCGGGCCGCCCTGATCACTACTATTCATATCGTTCGAATGAATGTTCGTCTGTCTGTAATCGACAGAGCACGTTGGTTGGAAAGGTGGGGGTGAAAGGCAAAGGCGAAAGGGAACAAGAACCAGAACGGGGAGAGACCTTTCGGGTCTGTTAAAAACTGATACGCAAGCCAACCGGCTGTGGACCGTGTAAACGTAGGCAAATGAATCACCGGTCGTCACCCTGGGCGACGTCGACGTCGACCATGCTGGCGGCGCGGCGCTTGACTTGCAACCGAGAACCCCAACCCCGAGCCGAGTTTGGAAGCGCCCGCCTGCGCTCCTGCGTCCGTACGGTGCATTGGCATTAATTAACGGAAAGACGGTTGGCTGGCTGGTGATAAAAGAAACCACACGGACCCCCGAAGGCAGACGTGTATTTTGTTCAGTGATACGGGAAGTCGAAAAGGTCAGAGATGCCTGCGTGTGCACCGCGCGCGCGGCGCTCAACAATGTCAACGCGCTCGAAAAAGTGTAAACGAACACGCCCTCGTCACGTGACTAGGTGGGATAAAAAATCAATTACAAGTACTTTTGTACCCTTCAAACTGAGACTATTCGACTCAACTTTTTGTTTACAGAAACTGTCCAGAGGCCATGGTCCAGCTTTTATTGCACATGTCAAATATAATACAACAAATTTAACATTACTTCCATCAATTAAACAAATCTACACCTTTTTTAATATGTACATCATAAGTCAAGGACCCTTTCATCTCGCCAATGTTGAAGATAGTCATGACCGAAAAATCTTCATCCTCAATGGTCCGGGCTTGCTCGATCCGCGGCAGAAAGTCCATAATGGCAGCCACTCGCTGAAGGGTATCGTCAAGGGTGTAATCGGGGAATTGCTCCTGGATCGTTTTGCAGAGAATGTTACGGTAGAAACGTCGAGATCGGTTGATTATTTCCTTGCCCTTGGGGGATACGCACGATGCTGGAATGGGTTTTTTACAGAAAACTTAGCACGATATGGCAAGGCGTTTAACTTACGCGCAGAAAAGAATAAAATAAGTTTCAAAATAACAAATTCCTGCTCGGTTAAGCCCATATCCCTTACAGGGATCACAAATTCGTTGTACAGAAAGTTTACAAGGCGGTTGAGGTAGGGCTTGATACTGAAATACAAAAACTGGGCTTATATCTTTGGTTTGAAAAACTTACTTTGGATCGACGATATTCTGCTCTTCAGGCTCGAAAGGAAAGTATGCTCCTCCACTCATTGGAATTCCAGGGGCTTCGAATTGGACGGCTTTATAGGCGACATGGAGGTCGACGCTGGGTACGAGGCGTTCGACGAGGAGGATCGTCTGGAAATTTAGAAATTACGGTAACACATTGCACAAATCATCAAACTTAAAACTGTGATTTTTTTATTGTCGTTTCAAAAAGCTTACCCTATCCCTATCATCAAGATCCTGCAATTCCGGAATATGACTAGCCCAATCAGTGTAAATGCCAACAATCCGGCACCACACACGTCTCATGAACTTTGCATCGGCATGGAATCGCGCGGGCCAATCAATCTAAAACTGCGTTTTACACCATATTCCATTACAGTACCCAACAAACCTTAGTCCTCGCCGAAATAGCCCTCGGCTTTTTGAACGCGTTTTCGGCTGGAATTTCCAGCGAATGCGTATATTCGGCTTCTGTGGATAGTAAATGATTCGCTTCACTATCGTAGTAAGCGTCACAGAGTCTAAAAAACTGATATTTACGCCGATTGGAAAAAGTATTTTTGATGTGAGCCATTCTCACCTGTCAACCAAAACATAATAATTAGCAACCCCACTTACAGAACTCCGATCAAACTCCGGAATTATCCTCATCGTGCCCAATGGTAATGTGTTTGCTTCACTCTGAAATTTTATCTTTTTTTTTCATAAAACTGTTGCTTTGTCTTTGCTTGATATTACTCACAAGTCGCTTACTAGCATTGGTAACAAGGGCAAACCAGTGCTCATACTCTGTGTCCATGTCAAACGACGAATAATTACGGTGGGCGACCGTCTGTGGTTTGCTCTCCACTTCCTCATAGTCGTCGTCGTCATTGTACCCCTTGGAATGGTGTATTTTGTGGTCAGCGGGGCCGTCTTCCACGTCTTGAATTTCGGTTTTGACACTTTTTGCGGATTTCGATGCTTCTCCTTTGCGGTTTATTGCACCCCGATCACTGTGGACTACTGTAATTTTTTGATTCTTCATAAACTGCACTAAACTTTTGTAAACCTACATAGTGGATTCAATCCCGCCTGAAGGCATCTGTTATAGCGACATGCCCTGCAGCAGTTACGGTATTCTTAAAACTGATAACTTTGAATTACGGTGTTAAATTTTCTCAACATACCAGTTTTGATCGGGCACGCATTATTGTTATGACAAACATAAGTCCGCCCAAACCGCACTGTCCTTCGAAAAAAGCCTTTACATCCACTAAAAATTGTTATTACCATTTAGGCACATCTATTTATGTATGTTTTAATCGCTGCGCTAAAAGTGTGGGAAAAAAACAAACCTGCAACAAACGCTTCCATAATGTTTTGCCGCATTGGCATCAAAACACACTAAACATGAGGAACTGGACGGGTCTTGCGTAATCATCAATCTGTGGAATCTGGAACATTAACATGTGTATTGAATATTAAATATTAATGGGGATCAAAACCCGAAAATAGTGAAATCAAGCCCGATGTCGTCGCGAAACAGTTCAACCCAGGACTGTCACGTGGATTCACTGTGTGTATTGCAACACACGAAGGGAAGGCTTGCACGGGACCACGTATGTACATACACGTATAGGTAGAGGAGACCATTCCATTGCCAAAGAACGTAATCTTTGGTTACGTAAATACAACATACACGTTGCTCACCGGGAGCGCAGGGGTAGAGTGCGGGGCTGTCCGTGTCCTCCGTGGTGCGCCGTGGTGCTCGCAACCTGTTTTTCCCGAACGGTTTTTAAAGTTGTAAAACGCATTTTCTGAATAAACCGACCAAATGCGGGTCCTTTGTGACACGCCAAAAATTAATCCCATTTTAAATCACTGAAAACTTCGAATCTGACCAATTAAGGGGCGTAGATGACGAATCGATACCTTATTTTGTGTATGGATGCCTTCTGAATCCGTTAGGCTTCAGAATCCGCCTGGCAGAATCCACATCTCGAAGTTTTATGTGTGATATACCAATCGACTGCCCACATCAAGGTGATCATGTTAAACTTTGACTGGCATCGATTGATCAACTTTGACGAAAGTTATAACCCGTCAAAGTTGAAAAAAACGACGAGATAGCCTTTGGCAATTTATAGCACCTCGGGGAGGGGGTGGTCGGGAATTTTTTATGATTGAATTTGGTAGAGCTATTAAAAAGTAACATTTTACCAATATTGAGTTTTTGTCTTAGGAGTAGGGAAAGTAGTGATAATCAGCATGAAACATTAGTGATAAAAATCAATTAATAATTTTTTGGACAAACCGTAGTGTTAACCGGTTCCGTGTTGTAATAATACAGACAATATCACTGTTTTCTAATTTAGAAAGTTTAAAACTGTGTATGCAACTAATTATAGATTAAGTTTAAAATAAAACATAAAATCTCAAAAATTGAAAATACTTAATGTTTTGAGTTTTTAAACAGCAGTCAATGCCAACAAACTACTATCAATGTGACATTTTATCAGTATTTCGGAAAAAAGGAATACGCGTAAAGGATTCGAACCATCGTGTCCTCGGATGTCAGCGCGAATCGGACCTACTCGACAACACGCGCACGCGCATGGTCAAGGGGGTCCGGCTTTTCGGTATGACTTCAAGGTACGAGGGTTCGATCCCTTTAAGCGTATTTCTTTTTTCCAAAATAATGGATGAATGTTACACCGATAAAAAAATGTTGGCGTTGACAACTGTCTATTAAAAGTTAAAAAAAATTAATTTGTCCAATTTTGAAAATTTTTAGTTTTAATTTTAAACCAATCGATAATTATGATAGAACAAACTTTTTAACTTTCTAAATTAGTTAACAATGATAGTAGCCATATTATTACAACACAGAATCATCTAACACTACAGTATGCAAAAATAATTATTAATTGATCTTTATCACTGATGTTCCATGCCAATTTTCACTATTTTCCCTACTCCTAAGACAAAAACTCAATATTAGTAAAATGTTACTTTTTGATAGCTCTACCAAATTCAATCATAAAAAGTTCCCGACCACCCCCTCCCCGAGGTGCTATAAATTGCCAAAGGCTATCTCGTCGTTTTTTTCAACTTTGACGGGTTATAACTTCCGTCAAAGTTGATCAATCGATGCCAGTCAAAGTTTAACATGATCACCTTGATGTGGGCAGTCGATTGGTATATCACACATAAGACTTCGAGATGTGGATTCTGCCAGGCGGATTCTGAAGCCTAACGGATTCAGAAGGCATCCATACACAAAATAAGGTATCGATTCGTCATCTACGCCCCTTAATTGGTCAGATTCGAAGTTTTCAGTGATTTAAAATGGGATTAATTTTTGGCGTGTCAGTGAGGCTTTCGGTTTTTTCAGAAAACGCGTTGTAATGAGGTGGGCAAAGTTTAGCCCAATAGGTGCTGGAAGCGGCTGATTTTGATTTTTAAGGGCGTTTGGGGGAGTGCGGGGGTGAGCGGGTACCGTATGCCTTTGCGGCTGCTGCCGTATGCCTGGAGATAGCTCCGACGACGACGGAAATGCACTACCGTTTGCACGTCAAGGTCATTGTGACGTGAATTGGATTGGAAAGGGTATCAGAAAAGTGTAAATTACAATCAGTGGAATCAAACGAATACGTTGTTTGTCGTCGTTTCTAAAGACAAAGATTACTTACCCCCACGGGTAAATAAATGTGACTAATTAGGCTGCAATTAACTGGAAAAACGGTAATTAAAAGAGCTGAAAGGTCATAAATCTGCAGTCTGTACACGTCAGGTAATCCGCCAAAACAAAAAAATCATTCATAGAAGCCCCAAACGGATGTATGACTAATCACGGCAATGATCATAGAAGCGCGTCAGTCCATCACATCACGCTGTGGGTGATAAATGGCGACTTGCAAATGGCGGGTTCACGTGGTACAATATACCTTTTTTTTACCGTTTTTAACGACAAACAACGATCGTTAGGGCTGTGGAATCGGAATTCCAACAACAGCGGGGTTCTATTTGTTTCGGGGGGATTGTAGGCGGAAAATACTTTGATAGTGCCTTTTGAGCTTTGATATTGGGTGATTTTTTAATATTGGGTATTTTTTGGTCGGAAAAACTGCAACAAATAGAAATATGGCATGTTCCAAAGATAAAATGGACTTTGTTCTCCGAAGCAAAATCAAATCAAGAACAAATTTCAGACAACATTTCCTGTATTTACATACGTTATTTCACATCCATCAAACGCCTTCAAACTACAGCCTTGCGCGAGCCAAGCCAGAGCGAAGCCAACCAAAGGACAAAGATCTCACAAGTCAGCCGGTCCCGCCTCAAGGGCTGCCGGGGGGATACCCCGATCAAACAAGTGTGTTCTGTGTTATGGCACATAAGTTCCAACGGCCTTAAAGATACTTTCAGTCGGAAAGTCGGACTGAACCAAAGTCAAAGTCACCTTTGTCGATGTGACAGTGACTACATGGAACAAGGTAAGTAGTGTATTATGTATGTTTGCAATGTGTGCTGCAATGGGGCGCGCAGATGCAAGATGCAAAGAAGGGATAAACGAGCGAGACACACTCACAAAAAGGTCGTTGTCGTAGTTGGCGTATGTCGCCCTTGGCTGTTTGCAACGTTTAACGTTGGCGACAACTTTGGAAACACGGGGTGGGGGGCTCCCCCGTCGCCAAGGGCGCTCGGCTCGCCGGGCTAAGGCTGCTGTTCTGCGCCTACCTACCGGGCGCTCACCCCGCCAAACAAACTACGAAGGCAAACTCTCCATTCTGCCTACGTGTATTTTCGAAGATCAATCTGCATTCACGCAATGTGACAAGTCGGGGGGTTCGGGAAAAACGACGCGACACACAACACACCCGAACAACCCAAGCCCTTATATGGCCATTGCCCCGGACCCCAGGGGCCAACGAACAGAAAATACGGTTTTATTGTGCTTCGAAAAGGATGGAAGATGGACCTCATCGATACTATGATGTGTTTTTACCCTAGGCAGGTAGCAACACCCCTTTGGGAGGGAAATATACATACTACGTGTAATCCGTGAGGGTAGAGTTACTATAATCTTCAAAAGTGGCATTAATCCGAAGGAAAAAGTGGAACTAAAGCAGACAATTTTATTTAACAAACAACACTTTTGGCTTCACCTTTACTTTTACTTTCAAAAATATAAACACAATTGACACAATTAAAAAGAACGACGACGACTAAAATTGGAACCAGTCAGTGTTTTGCAGCATCGTAATCCGCTGTGAGAACCTAAAATGTATCAATTAGTAACAGTGTATTTGCAGAAAGTTCCCAAAAGTGTAATATGATTTTGTACTTTAACGGATTATTCTATTTTCATTAACTTTTCCAATAAACATTATTAGTCAGACAAGCTTTTTCTCACCTCAAGGAAGTGCCATCCATTAGTCTGGGTTTTCAGAATGTAACTCAGGTCCTCGTTACGGTAATTGATTCGGACGGTCCGAAGGGCATAGATGAGGGAGCTAACGATCCGCCCACGCATGCTTACGATCAAGTGGTCTACGTTTGATGGCACTTTTTTGAATGAATATCCTTTTAAAATGGATTCCGCTATTGGGCACCAGTCGGCTTGGTTGACATCGAGAATTGTATATAGAATTAGTGCGGCGATGTCGAAAATAAGCAGAGATCGATGGGTATCCCCGAAATCGATGAGCCCAGTGATCTCAGCCGTGCCATCGGGGCGTCTTTGAAGGAGGAGATTCGTCTCATTGATATCGGAATGGGTCAATCCAGCTTCGAATTTGTGTCGTTTCGACAAAATATCGGCATTCATATCAGCAAACGTCCGTCGGCACAGCTCAATTTGCTTGGGATCAGCCAAGAGGCCTCGATCGATTTGGAGCTGGAACTCCTCCTCCAATGCGGGCCAATTTTCCATGCACATGAAATGGCAAAAACCGCCGTCGTAGGCTGGGTGATGGAAGTTGGCTGTGATAAGGTGGAATTTTGCGAGAAGTTCGCCAATTAACTCAAAAATAGCGGTTGTGTAGCCGATTTTTTCGAGCATCACTCCGGGGAGGAAGGAATATAGACGAATCGGGCATTTTACTGAAAGTTTAAAAGATAAAAACTGCAATGACGTCTAAAACTGCTAATGAATTACCTTCATCAGTCATGGAAACGACCTCCCACAACTTCCCGTCAACAGTCGGAAGCGTCAATGCCGTTGGGATCCCATTTTCTCGAAGCAATTCAGCAAGTTTATGCTGGCCATCGAGGAGGTACGGATTGGCGGATTCCAAAGGGTTTGTAAATTTGACAATGAAAACTGTGGCGCCTTTGGTTTTAGAGTTGGCATTTTCATTGAAAACAACATCCTCAATCCGAAAGTTTAGATCGTCATATCCCGTTAGTTGGAAAACTTTACAATCAGAAATCCCGTAAACATCTTTCAGAATCGGTTTCAAACGATCAGCGGAGATAACCGGCGTCTGGGTAACCGTTTCGGAGTTGTATTCCGGTTTGGGCCAAGACGAAGGTCCTGTCGACGACATGGTTGTGTTCGATGTGTATAAACTGAGGTCTCTGCATTCGCGTGTTTTCTGTGCGGTCCTATTCAATCAATAATGTGTCTAATGGGGGCGGGGTCAAATGATGGATAGACAAAAACTGTAAAAAATATTCCATCAGCTTAAAGTACACATTAATCGCACTTTTTATTAACCATTTTCCTGAGTAACTTATCTACAACGCAAAACTAGCTAAGACAGCCATAACCAAAGCACCAACAATACTGATAGCGTTGCAGCCCTTCGTGGCGGGAGGGTCGACCCAATCAGCCAAAAATAGATTGATATCATAGTTGGACGCGTTGCGACTACTGCCCCACACCAACTTATTGCCCTTATGACTGAACATGGCGAATGCGTTGAACGTATTCTTAGCCGTGGTGACTTGCTCGAGGCCAGTGCCATCATCATTGATGACGAAAAGTTGGAAGGCATCGAAACCGGCACCTGGGCCAGCATGGGCATTCGTCGAAAAGATGACTCGCTTGTTGTCATTCAAGTAGTACGGGGCCCAACTGGCTCCACCGAGCTTCGTGATTTGCTTCATGTTTTTGCCGTCGATGTCGACGACGAAGAGTTCCATCTGGAGTGGCACGACAATGTTGAAGGAAAGGAACAGCTTGTAGGCCTCGATTTCTTTGTCCGTCTTGGGGCGCGAGGCACGGAAGATAAGACGCTTGCTGTCGGGGGAGAAGAAGGCGCCGCCGTCATAGCCGAGGACATTGGTGACTTGGACGAGGTTTGTGCCATCGATGTTCATGACGTATAGGTCGAGATCGCCATTTCGGGTTGACGTGAAGGCGATGAGTTTGCCATCGGGGGAGATGACACCTTCCGCATCGTAGCCGGGGGAGTCGGTCAATTGTTTGGTGATGATACCGTACTCGTTGACGAGGTAGATATCGTATTCTGGATAAATGTCCCAAGTGTAGGCAGCATGGTCACAGACTTCTTTAATCGTCTTATTTGTGTTGTACAGGGTGCCACTGCGATCGCAAAGCTTGACTGGGCAGCTGGCGTCGTGGATCGCGGATTGGTTGATCTTGGTCTGAAATTTTGATTTGTAAAACTGAGTTTCCGGTAGTGGGATGAATGTGCCCCATCGGAAATTGCGCCCCATGACGACACACGGTTGGGGGTAGTTACGCCCCGGCGGTATTTACATCCCCCTGGCGGGAAAACGACACACGGCTGGACCAGATACGATGTGCGGCCGCGTGTGCTACGCACATTGCATCTGGTCCAGCCGTGTGTCGTTTTCCCGCCAGGGGATGTAAATACCGCCGGGGCGTAACTACCCCCAACCCGACACACGACGCACTCAACAAGCAAGTGTGCAATGTGCGTCCACAAATGCTACGCACATTGCATTGTGTTAGGCTGTGTGATGTAACAAAACTGGGACGTGAGTCGCCGTGTCTAATTTTATCCAACCGGCGCCACATTTTTCTCCAACCCTTTTCATGATAAACCTACCGTCCTAAAAGTACCCGCATACAAAGACTGCCGATTATCAGGATAGATAAAACTGCAGGTAGTCGCCCCCACACCAGTGCTCATCTTTTTCGGATCGGTGGTGTGAGGATCCTTGCACAAATCCAACTGATAAATTTGATCGCACCCAGTACCGTAGTAGTCCGAACCAGTCGACTGCATAGTCAACAAATTATCATCAAAACTGAAGTAGCCTTCCGCATTTTCGCCACCAAACGTGATTTGACGCACATTTTTCAAGTGTGTTTCGCCCTCAAAGTGGACGATGCCATCATACTGTGACTCGACCGGAATATCCTGCCAACATGTGGATGAGGTCTGCGTCGTAGCAACGGGAACCGGCGAAGGTCCAGCTGGAGGCCCATCGCCATCAAAATCGGGTGTGCTGGTGCCAGTAATATTAAAATCAGCGATGAAAAGCTGAAATTCGCTGGGGTTCGTCGAATTACGGTTGCTTGCGAAAACGATTTTCGTGAAATCGGAGCTGACGGCGGCATGGGTCGTTGAAATGTCCTTCGTTTGGGTTGATAGGGGGATGACGGTTTCGTCGAAGATGTTGAATAAGTAAAGCGATGTCCCACTATCAGTTCGGTTGACATTTGTCGTAAAAACTATCTTATTACCCTGGTAATTGGCATAAGTCGGGTACAAATTCGTGTATCCAGACACGCCGGGGACGACTTGAAGTTCCAAACCCTCAAAAGTGGTGTAATAAATTTCTGTGTTTTCAGTCGGGACAACTCCAGCAGCAATGCCATCGAGTAATTCTTTCGCGGCGGGACCAGTGCTTGGAATGTAGCCGTGGAAAGCGATACGGCGTTCATCGCGATCGATGGATAAGCCTCCGAAGAATGTAATGTTGTTATGCGTGACGAGGACGGTTTCATTCAGATTGTTCCAGGGGCGAACGTAGAGATTGACGCCCATGTCATCCTGTTTGAAATAGTAAAACATGTTTCCCTGGAAGTCACGCATGACCCAGGCACTGTCGACGTAGGGGGATTCGTAGAATGTGAGCTGACGGTCAATGTTGGCATACTTGTTGAAGGCGAAGATGTCGGCATTTTGGAGGAGTTCGAGATGCTTTTTCTGGCAGATGGCACGGATGGCCGGGCTGAGCTTCATTTGACGGCACACGCGTTGAGGGCAGGTCGCGGTGGCAGTCAAGTTGTCTGGCATCGGGGCATTGTGGAAGTTGCTCTGGAAAGTGACGTCATCGCGGCCGGGCCAGTAACGGGCTTCTGTAGCGACGCCGAGGCCGGTGGATAAGCGACGGGGTTTTTCAGTCAAATCGTTTAGGTTCAGTTGGTAGACTTGATCACATTCCATACCGTAATCACCGCCACGGGCTGAGAATAGGAGCTTGGAGCCATCGTGGCTGAAATCAAATATTGTAAAAACTGTTCGATTCTGCCGAAAACTCACTTAAAATCCGCCAAACTATGATGTCCATTAAAGGTCAACTGCCTCACATTTTTGAAATAAGGCTCATCGGGATACAGTAAGTCGCCCAAGGCAATCCCAACCAGAAAGGCAAAGACGCCAGCGACCAGTGTCCTGTTAGTCGACATGTTGCGACAATTGAATGAAGCATCTCAATCTCGGTAGACTTCTTTTTATTTCCATCCCCAATGCCCGATTCATATCGGTATCCCCCGAGCCCCACAAGTCTGGTACCCCCGACCGGGTAAAACCCCTTATCAGTGCGGTAGCAGCAAATTAACAGCAGCTTCACCACCTCTGTCCAGGGTGCTACCGAATTGAGTTATGGCGCGCCTCCTATCTGGGACTCTGGGAGCGCTCGTTAATGGATCATTTCATCACATTACGCTGCCATGACAATGGTGCTGATTTATAGTTTTACAGGGGCGATTTATCACGTTTCAACAACTTGGAGGAGGGTGGAAAGTTGACACAAAAGATGGGGGCAAAAACAGGAGCCCAATTAGGGGGGAGACGAGATGTTTGTTCTCTGGTTGATTCCTTTGTGGTGAGTAATTGGGGAATTTTTTTTGAAAACTGATCGCCGCTTCTGTTTTTCGTCCGAAATGTTACAATTAAGTTTGATTGGAAAAACTGTCATCATGTTCAGGCTTTCAAAAAGTTATCCCAAAAGACAAATTTACATAAAATTCACAAAAATCAAAAAATAATACCAGCAAAGTTGTTTTTTTACACGCAATAGGGGCCAGCAACGATGGATTCTGTATGGAGATGGGTAAGATATTCAATGTTTCAAAACTGTTATCCAAAGTCCGTAAGCGATTTTCCAGGCAGGATACGATGTCCCAGCAAACCCACCCCCACCCCCTACCCCTGCGTACACTTTGGCCGACTTGAATCCCATTGAATTGTTTGTCCTCCTCGTGTTATCCTTTATCCATCTGTTTATTCTTACAATTGTTGCCATTATTGTTGGAATTTACCATGCAATCATTTCAATCTACGTGGGTTGTGTGTGGGTTTACAACAATCCCGACAGAACCAAACAAATCATTCATTATGCGAAGGTTACCTATGATAATGGATGGTGGACTTTTTGGGTCAGTCTGGCTTTCATTATTTGCTTGTTCGTATTTAAAACTGTTTTGTTTTCTAGGGTGTTTATCGCTTCTTGACTGAACCCCCTCCACCACCGGTATTCCACCAGAAAACGCTCGGCGGTAATGTCAAAATTTCCGAAAAAGATGCGCAACATCCGGAATGGAAGAAGCGTGGGGCTGCAATTGAAGCAAGAAAAATCAATTAAAGCTTCAATGATGTCCCAAACTTTTTGTTTTTGCCAACTAATATATGTACAATGAACCACTAAATTGTTAGTTTTGTCGCTAAAGGCGACGTTAAACTACGACTAAACTGGAGGAATACCATGCTGCTCTAACCTTTATTTCATTATGTTAAGCTATAGGTTCAACGTATGTAGTCGGGTTAACCTGTGACGCTTTATAGTTTTTTTGCTTTATCGTTTTTACGTTTTATGCTTTTTACGCTTTGTGTTGATAAATATGATTAACAAATAACACATTCGCGGCACTTTGTGTGAACTGAAGGGACATTTCCTCGTCGGCTTGGCACTTATGGTTTTCGTCGTTTTCTGGCAACTTTTTCTGTACTCTGTGGGCATACCAACATTTTTTATTGCGCCCCTTTTTGTAACTGCAATAATCAAAAAGTCGGGGCCACGGATGTCAAGCTTCAAAAAGCTTATGCTAGCCGTAACCATGTGCTCGATGCTTACAACTGTTGCGATAACAACCACAGTGCCACTTTATTCTCGACCACAATTGGCATCAAAACTGTTGGGTGGATTTAATTTGGATCCTTTAACTTTCTTCCCGATTGTCGCGGCTATCATCATGATTTGTGGAGCTATCAACACCGATCTTTTACTGATCATTCTAATCAATCGATACGACATTGTTTCCCATACTGTTACAACAAGACACCGACACTTTATAAAAAGTGTGTATGCTTGTTTAGTTCTAACTAGTGTGATTCAATATTTCAATCTGATAAATTTGTTACATGGTGTAACAGCTCCAAGTGCATTCCACGAAATACTCGGCAAAACCGTCATTTTTTATTTACCTCTAACTGTATTTTATAACTGTTCGAGAAGCATCAGTCTGGTTTTCATTATCTGGCTAAACATTAGGTTCGGACAACGATACATGGCGCAGGCTTCACCTAATGCCGTTCGTCTTCACTACATGTTGACTCGAGCTACGATTGCCAATGTTATTTGTGAAACAATCGTTTCAAGACTTCCAATGTTGATCATTGTGGTGTCCATAATAGTTCACAACCAGGATTTGCAAGACATCAGTATCAATTTGACAATAGCGTTGCAAAATTGCGCCTTTTTGGTCAACATGATAACAACAATGTTTTTTGTAAAACCTTATCGATTGTTTTTGAAAGAGTTGATTAGTATACTTCAACCCAACTTGACTTTAAGTTCATAGATTATTGGTTGTTATAAATTTTCTTTTAAAACTGTAACCTATGGTCTGAATGACATGGATTTACGACAGACACCCGATTAAGAAGAATCATGCATGTTTGTAAATGTGCGTCCCGCATTCCAGAGAACATACGGTCAAATTTCGTACGCACATGACTATGAAAACACACTGGGGGGACAAACTAAAACCAATCAGTCACATTCGTACTGTGAGATTCGTTTTGTTTTGAAGGTAGTCCAATGTACGCTCAAGCTTACAATTATACAGTGCTATGACACAACTCATCCCCAGAGATTTCAGTTCCTCCGTTCTTACACGTAGTTTAAAACAGATTTGACTACACTTTATGGTTTTTACGCAAGGTATTGATGTTTGATGGGTAACAAATATCATTCATGCACTCACGTATAAACTGGAATTAGTTTTATTCACAATTTGGCACTTATGGAGTTCATCGTTTTCTGGCAACTTTTTCTATACTCAGTCGGCATTCCCACTTTTTTCCTAGCCCCTATTTTTGTATTTGCAATAGTCAAAAAGTCGGGGCCACGAATGTCAAGTTTCAAAAAACTGATGTTAGCCGTAACCGTGTCCTCAATGATAACAACGTTTGCAATTACCGCAACTGTGCCGCTTTATAGTCGACTTTACTTGGGTTCAAAACTGTATGGAATTTTCAATCTAAACAGGTTCATATTCTTCCCTATTGTTGCGGCCATCATAATGATCTGTGGAGCCATCAACACTGACTTGCTGTTAATCATTCTAATCAATCGATACGACATTGTTTCTGACACGGTTGAAACAAAGCCGCGATACATTATTAACTGCGTCTACGCATGCCTAATCGTAAGCAGTTTGACTCAGTACTTAAACTTAATCAATATGTTGTACGGTTTGACAACTCCAAGTGTGTTTCACGACATTTTAAGCGTAACAAAAAATGCTTATTTTCCAATCACTATATTTTATCACTGTTCGAGAAGCATCAGTTTGATTGTCATTATCTGGCTCAACATTCGATTTGGACGGCATTACATGCATCATTCATCGCCCACTGCCATCCATCTTCATCACATGCTGACCCGAGCTACCATAGCAAATGTTGTTTGCGAATCGATTGTTTCGCGAGTTCCAACGTTTATCATTGTGGTGGCTATTGTTACACAAAATGAAGATTGGCAAGTGTTAAGTATAAATTCAACAATAGCATTACAAAATTGCGCTTTCCTGGCAAATATGATAACTACGATGATTTTTGTGAAACCTTATCGATTGTTTTTGAAAGAGTTGATTAATATTCTTCAGCCGAATTTGACTTTTGTTTCGTAAACTGTTGGTTGTTAGAATAAAGATAATTTTTGTTTAAACTGTCAAAAAAAAGGGTAAAATTTGAAAGTTCAGTGCGTGCAACATTTTCAATTCGTGTTTAAAACTGCCAATGAAGTTAGTCGTAATTTGTTTTACCGGAAAGCATAAAAGTCAAAATCAAAAACTGCAACGTGCCGCTCAATCACAAATATACATTGCCATGACCATCCCCATCCCCAGAGACCCCATTTCCCCCTCTTTTTACACCTCTTTTTAAACATTGTTGACGTTCATTGTGCCATTATGTGCTATGACCCCGATTAATGTTCACCCAGGTTGCCCATCCATTTTGTTAGTCGCTTCTTCTGTCCATTAGTTTATCATGGAATTTGTCTATTTTTATCGCTATTATTACTATCTAATCGGACTATTAACCCTTGTTGTGGCACCAATCTTTGGATTTGCCGTTGTTACAAAATCAGGGCCAAGAATGTCGAGCTATAAAAAGTTCGTTGTTATGGTCATGGTGTCATCGATAATCTCAACGTTTACAATAACAACCACAGTGCCGTTTTTTACGTATAAGAAGATGGCCTATGAGTTTTATGGGCTGTTTAAAATGCGAGGTGACTGTTATGGACCTACTGTGGCATCGATTGTGACTGTTTGTGGGACTGTTAACACGGATCTATTTTTGGTTATATTGATCAATCGCTTTGATAATGTTTCAAAAACGATAGCACCGAAGCCGAGATATGTTTTTTACAGTATTTATGCGGTTATTGGCATTACAAATGCATTGGCATGTGGGCAGTTGGTTGTTCTGATATTTCAAACTGTACTTCCTATGGAATTGCGGCCATTTCGACGAATTGTGCAAAAAATTTTCTATCCATACACTATTATCTATCACCTTTCGAGAATAGCCGGCTTCGTGGTCACCGTCTGTCTAAATATCAGATTCGGCAAACTCTACATGGCCAATGCCTCCCCCAAAGTCGTTCGTCTCCACAGAATGCTAACCCGTGCCACCATTGCAAACGTCATCTGCGCAGGGCTGTTTACACAAGGTCCCATGCTAATTGGGGTCGTTGCAATAATGAAAAATGAGGGCAATTTCATTGATATTAGCGTTAATGTCATGACAGGGCTGCGTAGTTTTGCTTTTTTTGCTGACATGGTGACAACACTCTATTTTGTTAAGCCGTTCAGGGAATATGTTTTGAGATTGTTGAATAATTTGAAAGATGGGTTTTGTTTGCTTCGATAGAATAAACTGTAGTCTCTTCTTGGCGAAAATGATGATAGTCTAATCAAGCAAATAAGCACATGGTCAAGACAGAACCACTACACTACGAAAATCATGTCAACCCTATAGGTCTGTGGCGATAGAAACTACAAATGTTGTTGTGGGGCACTGCAGCTGGAAAATATATAAAACTGCAGTCGGTTGACAAGAAAGTTTAGTCATCAGTTCGCACGGCGCTATGGGTGTTCAAAACAACGGGTAAGTGCTTGCGATTATATATATTTTTTAAACTGGGCCCTAATAGATTGTTTCTCTTTCAGTTTCTTCAAAGGCAAAACAGCCCTCATTACCGGAGCCTCTCGCGGCATCGGCAAGGCCATTGCCCTGAAGCTCGCCAAAGATGGCGCCAACATTGTCATCGCAGCCAAGACAGCCCAGCCCCACCCAAAGCTTCCCGGAACCATCTACACCGCGGCCGACGATATCCGTGCCGCCGGCGGCAAAGCCCTGGCCTGCATTGTCGATGTCCGCGATGAAGCCAGCGTTGAAGCTTGTGTCAGTGCTGCCGTCAAGGAATTCGGCGGGATCGACATTCTTGTCAACAATGCCTCGGCCATCTCCCTCACTGGAACCCTTGACACCCCTATGAAGAAGTATGATTTGATGCATTCCGTCAATACTCGTGGCACTTATCTTCTCTCCCAAAAAGTGTTGCCACATCTCCTCAAGGGCAAGACTCCCCACATTCTCAACCTGAGCCCGCCACTTTTGATGGAACCCAAATGGTTTAGCCACCACGTTGCTTACACTATGGCCAAATACGGCATGTCCATGTGTGTTCTCGGCATGGCTGAGGAATTCAAATCCGATGGCATTGCCGTGAATGCCTTGTGGCCAAGGACCATGGTCTGGACGGCCGCGGCAGCCATGTTGAGCGGAGGCAACACGAATCTCCAAGGAGAGCTGACCGAAGCCCAGAAGGCAAGTCGCAAACCCGAAGTCCTCGCGGATGCCGCTTACTGGATGCTCCAACAACCAGCGACTAATCTCAGCGGCAAGTTCTTGATCGACGAGGAAGTGCTCCTCGAACATGCAGGCTTGTCGGACCTCGAGGAATACTCCTATGTGAAAAGTGAGTTTGATTTCGAACCTGATAGGGCTAGAGTTAGTCGAAATATTTTGATAATATCATCTCAAATCGGGAAACTCAAAAACTGGATATTGACATTGTTCAAATTTAGACGCAGTTCTCGGTAACGACTTTTTCCTCCCCGAAAAATACCTCAACGACAAACCGTACACTGCCAAATTGTAATGTACGTCGATTGTTTTGTTGATTTTGGGACAGTTCTGATTCACTTTTGACTTTTCAGATGCAAAGCTCGCACTTGATGGTTATGTTCCCGAGAAATATGCTCACGGCGACAATGTTTTTACTCCTAAACTGTAACGACTGGCGGAAAGGCAATCTGCGAATTCTTGGCATTTTTTGATTCTGTTATTTTGGAAACACTGGTCTTAGTTAGTTTTTATTGTCAAAGCTTGTAATAAAATTTAATCTTGTAATCACCTATTTTTACAACATAAACTGCATAAATATTTTTCATGTTACACGTATACAATCACAATCAGCACTTTCAAAACCAACACAGAAATCAACTCAAAACACAGCCATGCCTTTCCATCCTAACACTGTAGTCCTGGATAGGATTATTGAACTTCCAATTCGGTGCTAATGTGACTTTCTTGTATGTCCTGTGGGCCACAACACACGGCACGTTTGGAATTCGATCAATGATGCATCTTGCCGGGGTAGGGCAGAGTACACCCTGAACTTCGGGCTTCTTATTGTGGAGATCGACTGTGCTCAACATGCTGTTGTAACAACTGTCAATGGCATCATAGTAATAGTCCGTGGTTTTGAGGGTATTCATCAGTCTTCGGTTGTCCCACCGTTCGAAGGTTTCATTGAATCCTTCACTCATTCGTTTGATGAATCCTGGCGGGATTATTGATTGGACTGTCGGGAAGATTCGGTTTCGGGGCTGAAAATTTTCATTGATAAAAAACTGAGCGCCATTAGGTTTTGTTGGTGATTAGAGTAACGTAACACAAAACGTTACACAATGTTACGTTTTTTAGTTTCGTAACACAAAACGTTATACAATGTGTTATTTTATCAAATGTAAAAACTGGTGTACGCAAAAAAAAAACGTACCTTTAACCACGACTTTTGCATAAACTCATCCGGCTCAATGCCAAAAGTCCAATTCCTCACATGCACGAACATGTTATCCTCCGGGTCAAGCTTGTAGTACTGTGTGTTGTTCCGTTTGGCATCGGCCCAGTGGATCCACACCACTTCGACCTCTCTCGTGTTGTGAACTGACTTCCCTGTCGTGCGCTTATTCGAAATCCTCACATGTTTCAAAGTCGTCGCCGGATTGAAATTTCGAAACTCTGTTTCCGACAAAACTTCCGCATCGAATCTCGGATAAAAGAAGCTCGCAACCCCGGGCAGATTATGCGCCAATTGACTGAATTCACTATAGAGCGTTGGTCCATAGCGTGGAAATAGTAAATCGTCAATATCGCTGACAATAATGAAATCCGCGGCATCTCGATATTTGAGATAGCAATCAGCGTGGGCACTGGCTTGATCGCGCCAGTCAAGCTGTAGTTTTGCTTCCGGATGCTTCGGCAACGTCCAGTAATGGACATCGACCAGGCGTCGACGACTAGTTTCATAGATCTTGAGTAAGTCGTGCACGCCCTTAAGCGCGCTCATCACATAGTAAGCTTGACGTGAGACCCCGGCTGCCGCGTAGCTCTCAATGCTGAGTCCGACCAGTTGCCAGCGTTCATTGAAGAAGAGCGGCGAGAAGCACGCTACGACCGGGAGATGCTCATCTATAGCCGGTTGAAACGGGAGAACGACGGATTTCTCGGCGGTGGGGGCGCCTTGGAGACGGATGGAAGAAGGGTTCGCGACAGTGTGGCAGGTAGCGATGAAGGTGGTCCAGAGGCATTCCTTGATGGGACGATAGGCATTTCGGGGGGATGTTTCGGTAACGAGGAAGTCACCGGAGGAATTTTTCGATATGCAATTCCATTTTTGATTGGGGGAGATGGATTTTTCGGCGGTGAATAGGACGGCAACGGTGTTGGGGTCGTAACTGAAAACTGTGAATCTGCATTTGTCCTCTTTTGAAACGTAACGTAAAACGTTATACTGCGCATTACGGTGCCATTACGTTTTAAAAACGTAACTCAATGCGTTTTTGAAAGTGTTATGTTTTTTGCGTCCAATGTTACGTTTTCCAAAAAACGTAACACAAAACGTAACACCTTTCGTTACACTCATTAAAAACTGGTCAAACGTAACGAAACTTACAATTTGGAATCCCTGTAATGTGTAGCCGAAATAACAATCATGTCACCCTTTGGTTCACTGAATTCAACGCCTCCCTGAAATAGATGGCTTTAGGAATTGAATGAAAAACAACATTTTCTGAATGTAAGTGATAATTTGTTTTTGAAAACAGCAAAAAACTGCAGTAATGCTTTTTGACTTTTGAAATGTCAATGTTCAAAGTTTCAGCTAACATAAAAACTGGGTGAAGAACGTATAGGAAAAAACTTACAAATCCCCCCGAAAAGCAGTAAATCACAAAAAGCAAAAGTGTCACCACCAATAGCTTGAGCCTGGCCCTGTACAGCCTCTGTGGCGACGTCATCGACAGCATCCGCTGCCAAAAAGCGTACGAATAAACATCTTTCATGTAGGCTTTGTAGGATCTGTACCATAACTGTAGACTGGATTTGACGTGACCTCGTTCCATTATTGTAGCTACAAAACTGACAGCTTAAGGTTAAACAGCTTTCAGTTTTATTTTGTCGAAAAAAGTGAAAGCGCTTATATAAAAACGTCGGACAAAAGAACAGCAAAGCCGACGAAACAAAAAAGGTCGAATCAGAGTGTTATTAGGAGTTTTATACGAGAATAGTGACGAGAAGTGATGAGATCTTATCAAATCGTTTCGGCGTTTATCTGGTTTTTCCAGAGGGTCAGCAATGCCGGGAGGAAGTAGCCCTGAGGGCGGGAAGGACTGGTTCTTGAGGTTATTGTTGGGTATTTAGAATCCGGTTAAACTTTTAACTCACTGTTTTTCGATAAATTTATAGATCATGTAAAAAAGGAGGAGAATAACTGGAATGACAAGTGCAGGCGGGTTCATTTGGGTGCTGCTATCATGAAAGTGAGTGACACTGACGTCAACTTTTGGGTGCAATTGGTCAAATGTTGCAGGATGCCAAGAATGATCAAAGTGTTATTTATAATGTGTTTTTTTAGTTTTTAAACTGTATGCATAGTGTGTCGAGACTGTCTGAAGATGATTGATCATTGCCCATCAATCCCTAAAAGTCTACTTCCCATGCTATCACGTTTTTCCCACCCTCAAAAATAAATAATACAAGTAGTCTCTCATCGCCACCTTTTTTGGCACTAACATCATAGAGATTTCCGCCTACAATTATGAATGATCAGCAAAAGGGTTTATACGCGAGAGTGAGAAGTACAACCTTTTCAATGGGCACTGGGACGGACAACTTTTACAAAGAACGACCTGACAAACAAATTAATGCACATGCGTAAATGCATGTCACTGGGAAAAATTACATATATAAACTGCACCTAGTTTAAGCAAGGGTTACATTCAGCATCTTTTCAAGCGGCAAAAACATGGTTGAACTCCACTGGCCAGATGTTATTGCGGGTGGCGCTTTAATTTTGACCGCAGCCTTCTCTGTTGTGGTAAATTTATCGGTTTTGGTAGTTTTGATGAGGCATTTTCGACGGTATAATAGTATTTACATCTTTGCGATTGTGAATATTATTGGTAATACCGCGCAAAGCATGTTGACATTGTGCTATTTGGGGCCGTCGAGTTTGCTGCAGATGGAGATTGCTTCGCCGGAGATCAAAAAATTGTTGAGTTATTTCTTTTTGACGCTGTGGTACTGTGATATGATATTGCAGATTGTCATGGCTTTTAATAGGTTGGGTTTTAAGGCATGAAAACTGTCAATATGTAGACTTTTTTTAGGTTCATGACAGTCGTCTTCCATCAGTATCCAATTTTCACTCGACAGCGATGCTGGGTGATCGGCTTCATTGTCTATGGATCCTGTTTTGCATTGGCATACTTTTCTGATTATGTCATTCCTTGTTGCACGTGAGTTTTTATAAAACTGATCGATAGCTGTATCTAAAAGCCATTTTACAGTGCCTATCTCCACTACGCAGTCTTCTCATATGCCTACATCGAAACAGGAACTAACTATACCAACATGTATGTCGACCTGCCACTCAATGCCACGAGTTCTCTGATCTGCTCAATTTTGTATACTTGGGTGAGTAAGATATAAACTGCTAATCATCACGTTTTCCATTTTCTTCAGATTTTTGTCTACGTGCACAAAAATAGCCAAGCTAGCCGGGTCCAAGTCTTAAATAACGCAAAGGCTCGCCGACGAAAGGAAGTGCGTTATGCCGTCCAATTTGCTGGTTGCTCACTATTATCTTTTCGTAAGCATCTTTTTCAGACAGCACGTCATAGGTGACTTACATTTTTACTTACAATTTTCAGTCACTTGGGTCACTTTCCGCATCTTCCCGCTTATCATCAGCCCCTCCGTGCCGCAACTCTACAGTTTCACCGTGCAGTGTGAAACGTGGCACTGTACGGCGAATTCACTTATTTTTATTATTTTTAATCATGAGGTTGGTCAAAACTGTATTCACTACAGACTATAATTGTTACCATTACAGTTCAAAGACAGATACTTCCGACGAAAGCTAACATCCCTTACTTCAAAAGGAAGCGTAGTGCCATCCCAGAGCGTTGTAATAGTCAAACCAAACTCTTAAATTATTTATTGCTATGCAACGGTGTGCGGAGTCTACAATGTGCAACAATATTTACATCATAAAAACTGCAAAGAATAGCTCAGGGGTATGACAGTGTGACAATCTGCGGATGCGCTTTGAAGGATGTCTTCGGCTGCTTTCTAAGTTTTTGTTCGTAGTGATGGCGTTGGACAAAGAGGGTTATGCCGAAGCCGATTAGGGAAACTGCAAAATCGATTTTTGTGAAGATGCGAAACACAAAACACGAGAAAAGTTACGTTTTGAGTAACGTAACGCAAGCCGTTACACAATGTTACGTTTTTTTGAAATAACGTAACACAAAACGTTATACAATGTGTTACGTTTTAAGTTTTTTTAAATTTAAACTGAAGAAAGCTTCTGCAGCCAAAACTCACCAAAAAACGCCGCAATCCAGAAAAACTCAGACATGCTCCTGCCACAGGTCGCTGAAACTTCGCCCACACTGACATCCGATGCTTCACCGCCCTGTTCCGACGCCGTTTCATTCTGTTCCGCAGCCTTTCGGGCCTCATCCAACATGATCTCCTGCGGCACGTCTTTGTCCTCTCGCGTGAACACGATTAACTGATCCGCCGTAACGCCGACGGTAATCGTATCGGGATGGTTTTGTGGCAAATCTCGAGCATGTCGGGCACTTGCAAACTCATTTCGGAACATATTTGGCATCAATGGTTGGGGAATCGGTTCAACGGGCACTTGCGGTGATGGCGGGACAGTACCACCAGTTTGGCCCCATCCACGATTGAAAATGTTGGCCCCGGCTGTTGTGGCACCAGTTTCATAGGGAGTTGAAGGTCCTGGAACTGGGAATGGGTATCGTGGAGGATAAACTTCCACAAGATCAATGTATGCAGGCGGTGGTGGTGGAGGTCGGGGGAGTGGTGCAGGCCCGTGATGAACATAGGCACCGACTTCGACGCCCGTGTAAGCGGAAGGAGAAGAGGCAGAAGAAGTGGAATAAGGAGAACAAGGGAAACAACGCCACCCACCTTCATTGCCATTATAGCCTCCAGAATTGCCGGCATTGACATATCCATTGGGTTGTTGGCCATAGCCAGGGGCTTCAGCGCCACCATAACCATAAGCATTGCCCGGAGGCTGGGTGGTCGTCGGACGAGGGACGACATTGGGTGGGATCGATGGTGGATAGCCTGGGGTTGGGGTGATCAGCTGGTAGGGGTTGGTAGTCGTTGGAGGTGGAATCAAATAGGGGGTTGTCGTGGTCTGTGGGGCACGGGTCGTCGTCGTTGTGGTTGTCGAAGTCGAAGTCGAAGTAGAAGTTGTCGGCCTCGGCGTAGTCGTCGTCGTTGTTGTTGTTGTAGCCGCCTGTTCAGTAGTCGAATAAATCGGCGGCAACGGGGTCGCCGTATAATTCCTCGTGGGTGGTCTCACTGGCAAGGCTCCAATATTTTCAGTTTCTGGGAAAGTGTCTTCGAAGTTTCCATAGGATCCATTTCCATTCTCATTTGTCGAGGTCACTGGAACTGATGTGCCACCAGGTTGTCCGGGAAGCGGTGTGGGAGTGCATTGTGGGGGCTAAAACTGTTGGTTACATTTTCTGGTGCATTTTCCATGGCAACATCAACAAAACTCAAAAAAAAAAAAAACAGCATACCGTGATCCCCTCACATCCATTATTATCCGCCGAACACAGCGTAATCTGACACGTAAAATAGATAATCATCTGATCAGCAAATTTAAACGCCGAAATGGGCGCAAATGCCGTTGTCAAATCATCAGTGTAGGTAATTGGAACAACCAGTGAGGTATCCGTCGAGCAGCCACGTTCATCCAAAAGGGCGAATTCATTTCCGACACCGTCACGGACGTAGCAGGAATGGACCAGAATGCCCATGTTTGCTGCAATTTGACGTTTTTTGTTTTTATTGATTGATAAACTGATTGGTTTTTGGTTGTTGTAGCAGTAAAAGTTGAAAATAAACTGATTGAATAAGTTTGGACATCAACAAATATCTCAAAAGATTCCAAAAACTAACGCGAATCACACGAAAATCGATGGACAAGTGTATCGCCAATGTTTGCATACTTCGCAATCGGACCGTCGATCGTTCCCTGAAGAACGTCATAGGCGCACGCGGGGGTACCATCCGATTGCGTGATTACTTGGGTTGTGAGATCACTAAAACTGGAGTATTTTTGTCGAATTCGATCACCTTTTAGCATACCCAATTTGAACGGCATTTTCCAACCTTGTCTGCGTGTCGCGATAGAAACACGAAACACTGTATGCCTTATCGATTGACGTCACAAACAAGCGATGATGTTGGACAACCACAGTCACCGTGTATGACACCCCTCGAGGATCATTGAGCCGTTCTCGACGGATCTGACAATCAGACCGATACGGAATATGGAAAAAGAACGGCTCAGCCATGCTGTATTGGGTGTAATCGAGATGGCATCTGGATGAGTAGAAGAAGCCCTTGACATAGACATGGCCCAGGAAGGGTCGGACCTCGGGGACGAAGTGGAGGCGAAGGGCGTCGTCGAGGCATTCCTTAACAGAGATTACGGTTAAAAAACTGAAGCAACGTGGGTGGTCTCTTAAAAAAAAAGTCGTGGGTGGTCCAATTTTACTCTGCCCTGTTATCGAGCCCAAACTCACCAAACTCGGTGCCGTTGTCAGCAAGGCCGACCCAAGTGGCACCAGTGCCCCGCATATCAGCGAAACCAAAAGCGTCACTGTCACCATCTCCATCGGCGGCCAACACTGCGCGACTTGAAGTGCAGTTGTGGCTGGAACTCCCTTACCCCTGAGGCTATGAGCTCCCCCGCATGGATGCGGTTTTCGCCTCCTTTTTTACGTTTCGTGCCGCCCGCGCAACCAAAAAAACCGTCCACAGACAAAGATAGTTTGTCTGTATCATCAGTATCTGCCGAGCACCCCCGTCATGCATCTAGTTTTTGCCCGTGCTGTGGACACAATTGGATTTCGTTACAAAAAAAGCCCCCCAACGGCTCATCCAAATCACATTTAAGCTTAAGTTATTCAATGCCAACTCCAGTCCAGTCCAGTCATACATACGTCTAGTCCACCCGTTTTTCCTTTATAAGAACAACAATACGCGACTTAAAAGTATACGATTATTACAAAAAAAGAGTCATACAACTACAGAACAGGTTATTAAAAAAAGGGAGGAATGAAATTCGCCTTCCAAAAACATGGCGAACACAATAATACGCTTAAAAATGCGTCACAACACGGAGATATTCAATCAGATCGTCGATGATTTGATACTTGGTCGTTCCCATGCGTCGGGCAAACTCCTCCTTGTCGCAGGAATCCAATCCGAGATATTGGACCAAAACATCGCCATCGATAAGCTGTTTCGCGTTGGAGAAAGTCGCATCGGTGCCAGTTCTTTGGGGTCGGACGGCTCGGGCGCCGTGAGGGTTGAGACCGCCATTTTGTTGCATTTGGCCTTCGAGGAAGTTTTGAAGCATTAGGTATCGGCGGTAATACTTTTCATGAACAGGGCGCACGAACCCCCAAGAGCCTTCCTTCGTGGCAAACATGGTCGTTTGGGCGGAGTAGATTTCTTGCAGCTTGGCTACCATGGAATCGGTGATGTGGGCTAAAAGATTGTGATTAAAAAACTGAAAGCAATGATAGATTGTAAAAACACTCACCATGAACCCTGACAAAACTCGTCGCAACAGCCCCAATCCGAATGGCACCCGTCACAATCAGCCTTTGCCCGTACTGTGATTCCCGTGTATGCGGCAAATGCTCAAAGATAAGAATATTCTGATTGCCATCGGCAGAGACAAATGCCACATTCTCATTGTTAACGATGTAGGACACTCTGCTCACGCGTGGCACAATCTTCCTGTCATCGGATGCCACTTCGGACAGAACTTTGAAATCCTTTTGATACCGCAACAGGTGCACCGACGCAAAGAGATCAGTAGCCAGGGCTACACTGCGGAATGGAACGATGGACGAAACGTAGTACTTGAGATCCATGAATGAAATGGCGACGAGGCCTTCGTCCTTGATCGTGAAAACGAAGACCCTCTGTCCAACACCGACTAACAGTACGCCTTCTGTCGATGAAATCGCGCAAACTCGGCCCTTTTGCTCCATCTCCGCCAAGGGTTTCAACTTAAATCGCGTCGTCGGAAGTCCGACTTCTGGGACGACTTCAATGATTTCATAGATGATCAGCCGGCCTCGAGCGGGAACCTCCTCTCCCATGTTGAACGACGTTCCGATGGCAAGGTAATTCATCAAACCAGTCTTTGATCCAAGCGTTGATAAAATGACCTCCTCGACACAGGTGATCTCCTCAAACTCCTTGAATTCAACGTCATTGAATGGGATGAAAGCATAATTCTCGCGCGTGAATAGCTTCAGGGTACACTTATCGCGAGTCGGCAGGATAAATCGATCCGGATACTCGCACTTGACTTCGTGATGCTCGTCGTTGTTGACCGTCACGATGGATGAATATTGCTCGGGTTCGGACACGGCAACGGCGAACAGATTGAACGGGTAAATGTAAGTCATATGATTGATTGTCGTGCCCATCGGCAATACTCGGCACGGATAAGGCGTATCATAGTTAACCGCCGGGGCGCGGATTGAAACTTCGCCGATTCGAATTTGATCGTCTTTGATGTAAACGAAGCCATGTTTGATCGCGGGGGTCCGGAGGTAGCAGAAACCGTTTATCGGGCCATCAATTGAGAGGGGGTGTTGGAAGGCGCCATTTGAGCCCATGTAGAGGATTGTGGGATAGCCACCGGTGGCGATGATAACATTTTCCTGGAAAACACCGAATAGATCTTAAAAACTGCCCATAATATTGCATAGACTTACCATTAATCCCATCTTAGCCGCAAAATTGATATACCGCGGCCTCACTTTCACGCCAATACTGATCGTTTCAACCGTGTGCCGTTGATCCTCGCGCAAATACGACTGCCGTCGAACGCAGATAGATCTCTCCATCTTTTTGAATCGAATCAAAAGATGGTTGTCAAGGAAGTTGTCGAAGGGAAAAGCCTCATAAAAGGTGACCATGTCGTCGACGAGGAGTCCCAGCACTGGACGTTGTCCATTTGGACCGGTGCCGTAGAGCTTGAGTTCGCAGATTCGCTGAAACTTTAGGGTTTTAAAACTGCAAGCCCTCGGATATTTTTGGCAGACTTACATTAGTATGATATGATCGCAAACCACCCGCAATCGGCCGAGTCCGTTTCACCATGGGTTCATCCTCCTCAGGTGGCTCAAAGCCCAAACTTTTGTTGTAGGTCCCGAAGTGCGGATCATCGACCAAAACAGTCCAGAGTGAATTGGCACCCGGGGCAACAAAGACCAAATCAAAGGATGGTATCTCAAAAAAGTAGATTCCGCCGTCTTCTTTTGCGAGAAGCAAGAAATACCCAGGTTCGACGGCCTTTGGATCAGGTAAACTGGAATCAGTTTGAGCCGACCAATTGTCGAATTCACTGTCGATAACCGTAGTTCGGAGGCGGCGATTCCGCTCGACATTGGATTCCTTCCTGATATCACGCATTCTCGTCGAATAAAACTCCTTGCTGAGCTCATCCGGATCATCCGGGAGGGTATCATCGTTTTCGACGTCGGCATCATCCGAAACTACGACGATCTTCGGCAGAGCATTCGAGTTATCAGGCGCGCGACGGCGGAAAAGGCCAGAATTGTCTTTGTACAACGTCAAACATGTCGTCTTCAATTCGCTACCGGGCATATCATCAGGAGGGTCCAGTTGGTCGATTCGAACATCGTCGTCGTTGGCAGTTATCTTGAACAACAGCAGGGCACCCGTATTCAATGAAACGGCAATGTACGGATCGGAGATAGCTGCATCGAGCACGAAAACTTCGCCCTCACTGTCGACGACAATTTCACGGATTTGTCGATCATCTTTGGCGAGAATGATTCGATGGACGCTAACTTGGCAAACGACAGTGCCACCACAGAGATCACTGGCAGCAATAGTGCCTTCGGTCGTGCAAAATGGGGTCTGATGATGGCCGGAGAGGTTCTTTGTGGAGTCGAGGACCATTGTATCCATTTCACGGGACAGGAAAACGTAGTGATGGGACGCGTTGGCATCGGTGAGGAGTCCGGCGGTGAAGCAGCAGGATATGTTTTTTAAACTGAAAATGAGAACATATTTTAATTACTGCAGACAAAACAGATAACCCTTACGGTAAAGAAGATCCAATATGGGGTCGAACAGTCCTCTCAAAGAACAACAACTTGCTGTCCTTCGCATGCCCTGAGGCCGCAGCAATGTCAAAAACGTGATCACTGACGTCTTCTTTGAAGGCTTCATCAATTTCCTCAGCTACACAGAGTTGACTTTTCTTGAAAGGTGCCGTATTGAGGAAGGTTTGGGCGGTTTGGAAGACGTATTCTTGGGGTTTGATGGGGGCTTCGATCTAAAAACTGCATTAATTCGGGTTCCCAGAAGAGGTAAACATACAATAGCAATCTCCTCGTCGGTCTCACTGTAAAAGAAGTTCGAAACAGTCTTATCATAGTCCGGATCATTGGGATCCATGGCAAAAATTATATCTTCCGTAATGAGCCCAGCTTTTGAGACTTGTTCCAATGATGGGAGCGTTTTTTCAGTGCATTTCTTCGTGTAGGATAACAAAGCACAGTCGTTAATCTTTGAAGCGACGTATAGGTAGCCTCGGGATAGGCTTACCATGGAGGATGGGATTGGGATGTCTGGAATTATAAAAAGTTGCTTTTTTAAACTGTACAAAGCGATATTACATACCGCTGACTTTCTGCAGGAAGATACTCCTCACACTGTTCATTGCATCAGTATCAATCGTCGCGACATAAAGTTCCCCCGCTCGGGAACCCAGCAAAACTTCATAGGGGCTCAGCAACTCCGGAACGATTCCATCCAGCGCGGCGACCAAATTTGCTTCTTCCAGAGCGAATTTAGAGAAACCACAGCCATTACCATTCAGACTGACTCCATAGCCAGGGGCATTTTGATGGACATAGATGATCTCATTGACACCGCACAAAAGTAGACCATTCACGGGTTCCGGGATATGAAGCATTCGTTGAAGGGACATTGGAAGCCCAGAAACTTGCCAGGTTATCACGGTTTGCCGCTCCTTCAAGTTGAATGTGATGGCGGAAATGCAAACTGTGTCGTATTCAATGTGGGCTCTGGAACTTGATTTTGGTGTCAATTTATATATTCTTTTTAAACTGTAACTGTGTTTACCTCCCAGCTGTCGTTTTCTTCGGTTCATACATAATGATAACCGTCGGAACATACTGTCCAGATGGAATCACAAAATCACTGATGCTGTGAAATGTTTTATCCAAATCGTGAAGCTTGATGTCGTAGTTCGTGAGCTTCTGTCTCGGACGACGGATAACTGAACCCGGGACGCCGTTATTCTGATCATCATCATATTCATCCCAGAATTCTGGTGGCAACTTCTCCGGGATAGGGATAACGAGGAAGAAGGAATCGCGGATAAGCGCGACAACGCAACGATTGTCCGGATCGCCGGCGACAAAGTTTCGGGCCCATGTCTTTTCAAAGTTTGAAGCGATGGTATCCGGATGTATTTCATGCAGGGACACAATCTCGAGATCACGTTTCGCCGGGCAAATATATTGGATGCAAACTTTGCCGTCGTCGAAGCAGGTTATAATGCAATCGAATTGGAATCCTAAAATAAACTGACTTGTGTTCACAACTGGTTTCAGAAAAATCTTACCTGGAAGTCTCACTTTCGATATTGCCTCAATCGGAGCAATAAACCTATACTGAGCAATACATTCAAGTTGGGGCCCTTTGGCAGTGTAGGGATTCATTCGGAAAAGTCGAAGGACCTTTCCGCCGACGGCGATAAGCTGCCGTGAGCCATCAGCTATGAACTGGCCGTACTCCGTTAAATGAACTGATGTTTCAACATCCGTTTCACCAATAACTGTATGCATGGTTAACGGGATATCTGTAGGGGAGAGGAACTGTGGAGGGCGACGCGGAGAGGACACAAAGAAGCGGCGGTCAAGCTTCAAAAAAGCTTTGACTTGGTATTAGTTGTGTTTGTGGTTGTGCGCACTTTGCCAAGGTTGTGTTATATTATTATATAATTTTTTTTGAAAACTGTCTTGATTTCTGACTTTCAGTTCACCATTTACTCCACTAAAGATATATTTACTTTCAATTTGAAAAAACAAGCACAATAGCAATTATCAACAACAGGAATGAAAGCAATAATAGCGGCATAGTGTGAAGTTTCATCGTTGTGAAGTTTCTAAAATTTTCTAAAACTGCTACGAAGTTTGTTTCAAGTATTGTTAACGAACCCCCTTTTTCAATATTTTAAAGTTTATCAGTTAATGACAATATGTCAAATACTAAAGTACATACACTTCTTAGTTTCAACATAGCGTCATTGCCATCGTTACGACCTTATTCAAACTTCATTTCTTCATCAAACTTTTTCACGTATTACTAAGTGCCCGACTTTCAAAAACATAAAACCCTAAAATCACATAAGCAGACAGCCATTAATCATGTTATAGTCACGGCAGGAAGTTGGGCACCTGGTCGAACTTCATTGGTCGAGTGAAAGTACCTTCTTTTTATACTTTTGTAGTACAAACAAGCACAGCAAAAGTTGTCTGCAGCTGACACGATGGCGCTGTAGGGACCGTCGAATGAAACGTCTATGTTAAAGATCTGAAAATAATTTATATAAAAAAACTGGCCACAGGGTAAATTTTTGCTAAAGGCACAAATATTTACTCACTTTCGACAGCCCAACATAACAAATGTGAGGCAGAAAGTCAAACAGCATTACGATGAACAGTGTTTTTAGCACGATGGTGTTTATCTAAAACTACAATGTTATTGTTGAAATCGGATTCACATGTCTCACTTTTCCGCCCAATGTTGACAAGGGTAACGTCTTCCGAATAAAAAACGTCAAAGTTAAACTCAAAACAATATTAATCACGGCAATAAATAATCGAAACACAATGTAGGCTACTTTCCCGACAACAGGTGCCAAACAAGCAAATGAACTGCATTTTGTTGACACACTTTTTGGGAAATCCATAACGCTGGCAATGACAAATATCATTATGAATCCACAACACACCAGTGTGCCAATATCAATGTAAAATATTGTTGCATTCTTTTTGAAATTCATCAATGTCATTGATTTGATGCTGATACAGCGCTCCAGACCAAGGAAAATCACCGAAATCGGCAAGAGTTCCAAGAAAATAGTCAGCGGTGCACCTACATAGAACAGAGTATACGCGTTATACAATTCCCCGTTGTTTGTTATCGTTTCCGTCAACAAAAATGCAAAATAAAATGTACCAATAAGTGAATACAAAACTTCCACAACAACATAAACAGCCATGCAGGATGAAATTGCGGATATTGGATGAGAAGAGGATTTTGTTATCAATGTTGCAATGGATGAAAACATGTAAAGTGTGATAACGCTGACAATGAATCCACTGAAGCTTGTAATAAAGGGGGCAATGGTGGAAGCACCAAATGGCATTGTTAGCTATCGATGTGTTTAAACATGTGCCATGAATGTGAGGTCGAAAAGGAAGTGTTCAGAAGTTTACTTCAATTTCGTTTGACACTCATAACCACGTAAAATATGCGCTAGACAGCTGTGACTAAAAACCTTTTTTAAAACAGCTGGGTCTGGATGGCATTCTATTAAAGTGTACTCTATTACGACTTTTTTGTGGAAAAATTTACGAACACATAGGCTGACATGCATTATGTGTAGCAGACATGGTTTTTAACCTTACATGGGGGATGAATGAATAAGCTTAGATTGCACAGAACGGATTTTGACAATTTCTGAACTATAAGCTGGCAAAATTTGCTTTAACATAACATTTTAAGGTTGACGAATGGCAAAACTGTAAAAAATTCGTTTGATTTGCGCGTACATTTATTATATCTTTTTGGCAAACATGCTTTTTGTTTTTACGTACAACATTGACCATAAAACAGCCTATTAGGTCCCCATAAAATCCTGTCTATCATCATTAACTATGCGGAAAAAAGCTTATCAGTGTCTATGTGCTGACAAGTACATATACAGAATACTCATGTTCTGACACCTCAATGGACGCATAGTTAACGTTGGGCATTATCACCCCATATAAGACATCAATAAACTGCAGCTTAGCAATTTGCGCTTATTTTCAATTAAAAATGTTCAAATCGGAATCGAAAAAGTCCTGCTGTAACGTATTGTATGTCCTTGGCGTACTTGTCTGCCTATTTGGTATTGCAGCGTGTTTTTTCTGGATTCCATTCCCATCAATCTACCGAGCATTGATTGAATCTCGACTAAAATTAAGCATCGGCAGCGACGGTATGCCGAGTTTTGCTACATTTATGTGGGCTAAGCCTCCACTTCGCGTTTTGATGAAGTTTTACATGTGGAATTTAACGAACCCCGAAGAAGTTTATTTCTACGGTGCTAAGCCGTCACTTGTAGAAGTTGGGCCGTTTAGTGTTTGGTAAGCCCGTTTTAATTGGCATATTTTGAAACTGCAGTTTCTCCATTGAACTCTTATGTCGTGCATTATCACTTTTGCGCTAACTATGCTATGCATAACTGGTGATAACAATGATTTTTGATAAGCATAAACTGCAGGATGCTCAATATAATAACAGTAGGCATACATCACTTTCAGGGAGACAGAAGAAAAGCGCCAATATGAATTCAATGAAGATCAAAGTCGTGTTTGGTACAAAAATTACAAGAAGTACGTGTTCGACGAAACAGAATCCTGTGACATTTGTCGATACGATGCACCGATTTCGATGATCAATTCGGTCGGGTATGGCGCGTTGGCGGAATTGGCTGATCCCAGGTTCAATATTAGCAGCAGTTTTCAGCAGGTTTTTGCTTTTGGCGCAATGTTGCTCGGCGAAATGCCATTCATGTAGGTTTTTGTAAAACTGGGTACTGATCGTTCTTGTTTGTATAGGTTTTTGTTCATACAAACATTGATTTTCATGGCAAAAACTGGCAGTATTTCGTTTCCATTTTTCAGCGTAAAACCCTTCGGTGAAATCGTTTTCGACGGTTACAATGATCCAATGCTAACAGTAGCTCATTCGGAAGCCGTTTACATTATCTCAAAAATGTTGAATCAGACGCACTTCAACAAAACAACATTTATTCCCATCCCCGTGCCCGATATGAAGAAAATGGCATTCTTCTATGGATACAACAATACCAACGATGAAAATTATGTCATTGACACGGGCAAAAAGAACATCAAAAATTTGGGGAAAATTTACTCATGGGCAAATAGAACTGATTTGCCGGCGGACTGGTATAGCACAGAGCAGTGTCGAACGATCAAGGGTTCCGATTCTGGCTCATTTCAACCAAATGGAATCAAGAAAACTGACAGGCTTGATGTTTTTTTGAGTTTCTTTTGCAGGTAAAACTGATGCGTATATGTACTTATTTACTAAGAAAAGCAGTTTCAGGTCACTCTATCTCGAATTCAATCGCGAAACAGATGTCAAAGGTGTCCCCGTTTACGAATTTACTTCTCCAAGAAGCGTTTTCGACACAACATTAGACGAAAATCGAGGAATGCGATATGTGAACTCGGAAAAAGTGAACTATGCCCCGAATTGGCCGAGTTGTGGCACACAGAACGATTCAAACATGACCTGTGACGGCACTATTGATTGTAGTTCGTCTGAAAACTTGTGTCATCCATGTTGTAATGGAAGTTTTGTCGATGGAACTTATTTGTTGCCTCCGGGGATGTATCCGTTGGTTTGTTATCCAGGTGGGTTTTGTTGAACATTTTTATGTCAAGAAAACTGTACGTACATGTTCCTCAAATTTGCAGGAAAACTCGAATCCCCACCCTTCACAGACATCATGTCAGCGCCCCATTTTGCGTATTCCCCGCCCCAACTCTTAGAAAACGTCCATGGCATGGACCCCCATCTGCCAGAACACACCCCAATTGTCATTAAATATGAGCCAACTGCCGGAGTACCACTCGAAGTCACATTACAATTCCAAATTTCAACTCCAATGTATCGAAATCGTGACTATGTTTCTAGTACACATTTGCCAAATGTGCTTTTGCCATTCATGTGGGTATCGGCGACGGGTACTGTTGGAGGCGCACTTTTCGATAACGTCAAATTAGGTTTCAAGACAATACCGAAAATAATATTTTGGGTCAAAATTGCCAGCACTGTAGTAACAATAATCTTTGGAAGCCTTGTTGTCAACATTATTTGGAAACGAGTCTATAGAAAACCAAAAACTGGGGCAATTACTTCGACTAGTTTTCAATGTTAACGAATTTCTTATATTTTGGATAAAAATAAAGCAATAAACTGAATACGATACACAAAAAGTAAATAATTACTTCAACTTTGATGAGACACCGCTCCTTTCGGAGGAATTCTGTATAGATAGGCGGTAAGACAGCAATCAATAGCACAGAAAACGAAATAAGGAGAAAATGTTTTCATCAAATTGACTTGGAATACCTGTAACAATACTTTAAACTATAAACTGAGAATAGGCAGGAATTCAAAACATACATAGTTTGATATTAGAGATATCAAATACGGCAAAAAGTCCAACAAAAGTACAATTGTTAACGATTTTAGTACAATCACATTGAGCTGCAAAAACTGTAGTCGTATACAAATATGTTTTTGAAATGTCTCACATGAAATGCTGATTTCGTTAAGTTCAACTTCTTTCTTATCAATGTAGCCAAAATAACAGACAGAAAGACAACTGTTATGCCGTAACACATTCGGTATATAATGTAATCCAATTTGCCGGCATTAGTGGCTAAACAAGAAAATCCATTACATGTTGTTGTGGCACTTTTTGGAGCCGCACTGATGATGTTGACGTATAACATAAATCCAACGGTAAACAAAAGAGCTACAATGCTACAGTATCCAATTATGGGATGAGCCTTTCTACCTTTGAAATACAAAGTGAAGCATCGTTCTATGCTTAAGAACGTTAATGCTACAGGGGTTAACGTCATAAATAGAACGGGTGGAACGGCAAAACCGTATAAAAAGTATGCATGGTACAATTCGCCAGTGCCAATGATGCAATCAGTACAAAAATATGTAAAGTAGCCAGAGCTGTTAGCTCCGGAGCTTTTTGGACCCGGATCCGGAGCCAGGATCCGAGACCTAGGACCCGGATCCGGAGGCTCCGGGTTCGGGTGCTCCGAAAAATTGGATCCGGAGCGAGGCTCTGGAGCGGAGCCTCCGAAATTTTCAAAACGGCTCCGGATCCGGAGCCGGAGGCTCCGATTTTTGGGCTCCGAGTCCCAATTTGCCGCAAATTTACCAAAAAGGGGCAAAAAACCGTTCATATTATGGTTGCAAAAAATGGTTCAGATGCGCAAAAGAGTCTCATTTTGCCGAAAAGTTCTAAACAGTTAAGCGTAAGCGCAAAGGAGAGTTTTGACGTGTTTTGTGTGCACACAAATTGTGGTAAAACGGTTTGCAATCTTATTTGGACGCAGTCCAAAAATTTTCGGGTTCCGGGAACCGGATCCGAGTCCCAAAACTCGGATCCGGGTGCTCCGAAAAATAGGATCCGGAGCAAGGCTCCGGATCGGAGCCTCCGAAGTTTTCAAAATGGCTCCGGATCCGGAGCCGGAGGCTCCGCTAATTCTCCGGAGCTAACAGCTACTTTAAGTAGCAGGCACTGCTGATGGCGTAACACAGCATAACAATGATATAGAATGTCATGCAAAGTGTTACATTACTGGGTGAATTTGTTGAGAAATAATGCTTAGCCAACTTGATAAAGATGTAAATGGTATAAATGTTGGCGAGTAATCCAATTGCACTCGCCGTAAATGGGACAATGAAAATTACAGAAATGAATGGCATTGGATCGACGTTGTTTGCCGGAATTTTGTAGTTTAGAATCAATAAAACTGTGACAAACGTACTATCAAATCAAAATATAGAAACAGAATACCGCATCGACTCTTTAAACTTACAGATTACAATAGTTGGCATAGACACCGTTTAGTTACCACTAAATAGGTCAATTAAACGGTGGTGAATGACAGAATGTAGTGATATCTTTATTTTGGCTCACGTTCTGGAAAAATCAAGTACATGTAATAGATCATTGGCGCTTCAAAAGTGAAGTTTAAGTTTGTGGCAAAACTGTCAGAATGGACAATCCCACGGTTTTTATAGGCTACTTATGAGACAAGCCTGCAGTCATCATCAGGGCACACAGTATTTTTTACAGAAAAGAGGAGTGAGGTTTTTTATGAACCAAATGGTGATTAGTTTCAGGTACAAAATGTTAGACATTGTCCCTTATCACGTTTTTAGGTATGCAAACGTTGAGAAAGTTGGATGCGTCAGTTTTTACTTGTTATTATCACTTGGAAGATTTATTAAGTAAACTACTTCCTAATATTTTTTAAAGTAAATTGAAGAATACAATGGACTACCTGAAAATCGGATCGAATCGCCAAGCATTGCGAATTGTGACAGATTGGCCCCAATTTGTCCCCCTAATGCGTTTTCATAGTGATGTGCGTACAAAATGTGACGGTATGTTCTTTTTGCCCGTGTCAATGACATAATTTTCATCGTTGGTATTGTTGTATCCATAGAAGAATGCCATTTTCTTCATATCGGGCACGGGGATGGGAATAAATGTTGTTTTGTTGAAGTGCGTCTGATTCAACATTTTTGAGATAATGTAAACGGCTTCCGAATGAGCTACTGTTAGCATTGGATCATTGTAACCGTCGAAAACGATTTCACCGAAGGGTTTTACGCTGAAAAATGGAAACGAAATACTGCCAGTTTTTGCCATGAAAATCAATGTTTGTATGAACAAAAACCTATACAAACAAGAACGATCAGTACCCAGTTTTACAAAAACCTACATGAATGGCATTTCGCCGAGCAACATTGCGCCAAAAGCAAAAACCTGCTGAAAACTGCTGCTAATATTGAACCTGGGATCAGCCAATTCCGCCAACGCGCCATACCCGACCGAATTGATCATCGAAATCGGTGCATCGTATCGACAAATGTCACAGGATTCTGTTTCGTCGAACACGTACTTCTTGTAATTTTTGTACCAAACACGACTTTGATCTTCATTGAATTCATATTGGCGCTTTTCTTCTGTCTCCCTGAAAGTGATGTATGCCTACTGTTATTATATTGAGCATCCTGCAGTTTATGCTTATCAAAAATCATTGTTATCACCAGTTATGCATAGCATAGTTAGCGCAAAAGTGATAATGCACGACATAAGAGTTCAATGGAGAAACTGCAGTTTCAAAATATGCCAATTAAAACGGGCTTACCAAACACTAAACGGCCCAACTTCTACAAGTGACGGCTTAGCACCGTAGAAATAAACTTCTTCGGGGTTCGTTAAATTCCACATGTAAAACTTCATCAAAACGCGAAGTGGAGGCTTAGCCCACATAAATGTAGCAAAACTCGGCATACCGTCGCTGCCGATGCTTAATTTTAGTCGAGATTCAATCAATGCTCGGTAGATTGATGGGAATGGAATCCAGAAAAAACACGCTGCAATACCAAATAGGCAGACAAGTACGCCAAGGACATACAATACGTTACAGCAGGACTTTTTCGATTCCGATTTGAACATTTTTAATTGAAAATAAGCGCAAATTGCTAAGCTGCAGTTTATTGATGTCTTATATGGGGTGATAATGCCCAACGTTAACTATGCGTCCATTGAGGTGTCAGAACATGAGTATTCTGTATATGTACTTGTCAGCACATAGACACTGATAAGCTTTTTTCCGCATAGTTAATGATGATAGACAGGATTTTATGGGGACCTAATAGGCTGTTTTATGGTCAATGTTGTACGTAAAAACAAAAAGCATGTTTGCCAAAAAGATATAATAAATGTACGCGCAAATCAAACGAATTTTTTACAGTTTTGCCATTCGTCAACCTTAAAATGTTATGTTAAAGCAAATTTTGCCAGCTTATAGTTCAGAAATTGTCAAAATCCGTTCTGTGCAATCTAAGCTTATTCATTCATCCCCCATGTAAGGTTAAAAACCATGTCTGCTACACATAATGCATGTCAGCCTATGTGTTCGTAAATTTTTCCACAAAAAAGTCGTAATAGAGTACACTTTAATAGAATGCCATCCAGACCCAGCTGTTTTAAAAAAGGTTTTTAGTCACAGCTGTCTAGCGCATATTTTACGTGGTTATGAGTGTCAAACGAAATTGAAGTAAACTTCTGAACACTTCCTTTTCGACCTCACATTCATGGCACATGTTTAAACACATCGATAGCTAACAATGCCATTTGGTGCTTCCACCATTGCCCCCTTTATTACAAGCTTCAGTGGATTCATTGTCAGCGTTATCACACTTTACATGTTTTCATCCATTGCAACATTGATAACAAAATCCTCTTCTCATCCAATATCCGCAATTTCATCCTGCATGGCTGTTTATGTTGTTGTGGAAGTTTTGTATTCACTTATTGGTACATTTTATTTTGCATTTTTGTTGACGGAAACGATAACAAACAACGGGGAATTGTATAACGCGTATACTCTGTTCTATGTAGGTGCACCGCTGACTATTTTCTTAGAACTCTTGCCGATTTCGGTGATTTTCCTTGGTCTGGAGCGCTGTATCAGCATCAAATCAATGACATTGATGAATTTCAAAAAGAATGCAACAATATTTTACATTGATATTGGCACACTGGTGTGTTGTGGATTCATAATGATATTTGTCATTGCCAGCGTTATGGATTTCCCAAAAAGTGTGTCAACAAAATGCAGTTCATTTGCTTGTTTGGCACCTGTTGTCGGGAAAGTAGCCTACATTGTGTTTCGATTATTTATTGCCGTGATTAATATTGTTTTGAGTTTAACTTTGACGTTTTTTATTCGGAAGACGTTACCCTTGTCAACATTGGGCGGAAAAGTGAGACATGTGAATCCGATTTCAACAATAACATTGTAGTTTTAGATAAACACCATGGAGAGAAGGGGGGAAGCAACTGTCTTATCGCCTTCGCGGCCACGGGTATGCATCACATCGCCGAATTAGTGTACTTTGAACAGGGTCATCCCACGAGGGGGTCCAAAAGGTACCAACCAACCGACCGCGTGTTGTGTTGTGTCTATGGATTTGTGGGGAAGCAAGATGCGGGCCAACAGGGGTACAGGAAGGTGATCAGAGATCGGAGAGAACTGCAAAGAACGGTGATTCAGGTTCTGGAGGAATGAAGAGTTGCGGGGAGAGGTTCGGGATGGCAAGGTTGTGTTTTGTTTTAAGGTTACAGTAAACGGCGATTTGCTCCAACAGCCCAAAGATTCCAAAAACGTGTGCCAATGTATGTTTCGGCAGACCCAAGCCTGTAGTCCCACCCCGCCCCTGATCACAACACAACACACTCATAATAATAATTCAAATTTATTTACACATTTTAATTTTGTTTCAAATACCCAAAACGTTGTCGCAATTGTTCACAAAATACCAGCAAAAGAACCGTGTGTGGTGCCATTCGGATGAAAGCCGGCACGAAGCCCTTGAAGAAGCCACTAGGACCGAGTTTCGCTACAATCATGGCACAGTCAGCGATGCCCTTGTAGGTGCCTGGGGGCGCGTTCATCATGCGGGTCTTCAAGACATCGAGGGGTTGTGTCAGGAGGGTCGCGATGGATGCCGCGGCGAAACTGCAGCCGAAATGGGTTACTGGGTGATCGCCGGCGAGTCCAGATTCCAAAACACTCTGTTTAATTTGATCATAGAAGGAGAGCTGACCAATCGTCATCATGATGGCACGAGATGTGGCCATGGTCGCGCCACCGAAGAGCTTTGACACGCCTTCTTCTTTGGCGATCCTGAGGAATGCGTCGACGGCATTCTTGTAGTTGCGGCGTTGTTCTTTGGGAAGTTTGATGTCATTCTGCATGCGGACATTGACGAGATCACAGGGCGAGCCGACGAAGCCACCAGCGGCACCGGAGGCACCCGCGAGGGCACACTTTTGCCAGAAGGGCAGGGGCTTGTCGGAGGGGATTTGTTTCTTCAGGGTTTCATAGATGCCGATTCGGGTGGTCGTGTAGGTCAATTGACGGAGAATACTGGCGGAAAGACCGGAATAGAAGCCAACAATACCATCAGTTTTGACGATCTTGGCAGCCATCTTCGGCATGGAAACCTTGCCTTCCTGCTGGGTCTGCAGATGGACCTTGATCAAATCCAGTGGGTGAGTAAAGCATGCTGCTCCGCATCCGGCAAGGCCACCGAAGTACCATCGGCTGAGGCGTTGTTGCTGGGTGGTGGTAGTCGTCATGATTGAGAAGATGGAGGTAGTGATAGCTTGAGAATTCGCTTCAAGTAGAAGTAAGTCAGTGAGTAAGTTGGGTTATTCCTCGCCGTCAACCCAATGCCATTTATACCCAGCTCCGGATTTCCTCGTGAAAATCACCAGACTCCGATCGCTCCACCCCCCTCCCCCGAATACCCCTTTTCGTTCGATGATCTCTCCCCACCACGGCCCTCTTGTTTTGGCTGGCGGGCCCGCCCGGGGTGTGATCAATGCTCCGATCTGAGCAGAAAACGCGTATCGCGATAGTCAAGTGACGTCGCCGTGGGTACATGAGCGACTTCGGAGGCGCATAGATCTCCGTTGACCATAACATCATCCAGGGTTCAGAGTCCGTAATATTTGGAGCTCTTGACTAAAAATAGAAACAGTACAGACGCATTACATCAATCGAAAAAAGGGGGAACAGCTTCCATGCTGTTAGTGCACCATCCATTTTATGTGTTCTACTCTACAACAGATTCGAAAGGTCGAAGGAAATTGCATTCTGCAATTTTATCGCCCCAATCTTCGGCCTAATGTCGCCTACATGAAGGATTTCGTTGAAAGTTGAAGTTTGAGGTGGCGAGATTCGTATTCTCGTGAACTTTCGGCCTTGGTAATAGCTCCTTTGTTCTTTTTCTGTCTGCCTTTTATTTGTGTGTCTTTGGACTTCGGCGAAACATCGGAGTTTCTAAAAATATGACTGCAAAACTGCCTTTTTTTATCCATACTGTATGCAAGTGCTTGTTTCAATTTTGTTCATTGGTTTTGAACCCCAATGACACCATTTGCGACCCAATGGCTCCCTAAAGTTATGAATTTTTTTGTAAACTGACGTGTTGTATGTATTTTTTGTTGTGAATCCCATCAAAGTCCCATGCTAACAGTCCTCTTTAACTTTTGAGAAAACAAACTTCTACCGCGTTCTTCTTTTCCAAACAAAAGAGCGACAAAGATTCAACCATTCGTTATCACGCGGAAACGTACTTTGATTCATTCACTGTTGCAACTGTTCAGTGGACGCGGCGAAAAAAGTTGAACGAGACCGATAGAGATCAACTCGGTGAACACATAACTTTTAAAGAGGACACCGATCAATGGGGAAGTTTTTTTTTTTGACTGAAAACTGTTGGTTTAAAGTGTTTCTATTGGCACATAAAGGCATATTAAAACAAAAAAACTGATGATTCGTTTGCAAAGAGACAACGTTCAGTCAAAACTTGTCATTATTGTGTTTTTAACAATGTTTTAACATTACGTTTTGCTCCCCGTGAACCCAAATTACCCGTTCAATGATCATAGGTTTGTTTTTACAATAAAGTCTATAAAAACATATGCTATTTGACTGATTTGATGTGGGTGCATAGACGTTTGGGTGAACAGCTATCAGGGGGCTGACGTTTATTATTGTTGGTGATCTCAGACGCACCCATGATGGCGCAAACACCTTCTGGAGTCATGATAGTTGTGATAACTAATGTAAGAACGAAAACATGTATTGGTTTGTAATAGTGTTCTCGAAGTACTCGATGAACTGTAACATCAGTTTTGGACAAAATCTAAACTGTTATTGTTCAGTATTCTCAAATTCAAATACGGTCCATAAAACTGTCGGTAGGGTCAAGATTTTAAACTTATATATCTTTCATTGTGTGTAAAACTGGAATGACAACATCCGGGAGTATTTCAATTTTAAAATTTAAAGTAAAAAAAAATTTTTGCACCGAAATTGTGTCCCAAAAGTGGTTCCATAACGAAAGCCCCAACTGCGCACCAATTTTTACCGCTTTGAAAACAAAGAAGTCGTGTTGGACCTATCGCCGACGGCTGTAGCTTGGGATTCACCGACTTTACATCATGTCCGACATTCCCTGTTCGTCGACGGATGCCGTAGCCGGAAAACGAGACCCCGCGGAGAAGGCTATTGAGGAATTTGCGGCTATTACGGGCGTCGATGAAGCACTGGCGCACTTCTTCCTCCAGGACTACGACTTTGAATTGGAGGTTTGTTTTTTTGGATTAAAAACTGAATTGTATTTTTTTTTTTAAGAAAGGCCTGAACGCATACTACCGCCAACAAGAACGTGAAAAGAACAAAGCCACGAAACGTGCTCGCGAATCAACGGACAAAGACGAGACCGACGACGATGTAGTCATGGTTGACGCTGATGTGTCCCCGAAGCGCGTGAAGGTCGATACATTCCCTGAGGATATCACTGTGTTGTCGTGGAACATTGATGGATTGGATTCAGGGAACTTGGAAACGCGTTTGAAAGGTGTTACGCTTATCATTGCAAAGTGGGTTTACTTTTCGTGTTTTTATATATATTTTTTTATCGTTATTGCTTGTAGAGAAAATCCAGAGGTTATTCTTCTCCAAGAAGTCGTTCACGCTCACATGGATACCATCAACAAGCGATTCGGCAACATGTATTGCATCGTGGTGCCATTTGACAAGGGAATGCCTTACTTTACGGTCACTATGGTCAGCAAGAACATTGTTTGTCGTACCCAGGAAGTGACACCTTTTGGAAACACTAAAATGGGTCGAACAATGACAGTTTTTGATGTGGGTTTTGTTGTTTTTAAACTGAGTAAGGTTTAACGAATTCTTCAGGGCTACTGGCGAAAGCTGCACCTCGTCGTTATCCATTCCCACTTGGAATCAATGCGCGAACATGCTGCAACTCGTAAGGCTCAATTCAATGAATGTATGAAGACCCTTGAGAAGAACATTGGCTCCAATACCCTCGTCATTTTTGCCGGTGATCTCAACATTCGTGATTCCGAAGTTGGAACCCTCAGTCCCGCTGTGAAAGATGCATGGATCGCCGCCGGCAGTGACATCAAAACGAAATACACCTGGGATTGCAAGTTGAACCACAACAAGGGTCTTTCTCCCAATATTCGCTGCCGTTTCGACCGTCTCTACTTTTCTGGGGTCTATAAGAAGGTCGACTTCCGTCTCGTCGGTACTAGCCAGATTAACAGGGTTTTTTGCCATCCTAGCGATCATTTTGGTGTTGTCTGTAAGTTTACTGAACCCCTTGAGATGAGTAAGAACAAATAAGTTTCATTTTACTGTCTGCCTTATGTTTTTAAACTGTTGAAAATTTAGTGTAAGCTTTACTTGAGGTGTTTCGGGTGCTTAATTGTCCGATGTTAATTGTTTAACCCTGTGTTATCATGTCATAAACTGGTTTTTAGCGATCCATAAAAACAAATGTTTATTGCAACAAATTAAACTGACTTATATTCCGATACGGCATCACAGCTTCGTTTTCTGGTAATACGTAAAAACTTTGTACGCTGACGTACAGGTCAGTCAACTGTACAACGACGTCAATCATGCGACGATTCTTCGGCATTTCGCTAACTTTCCAAAATGTAGGTTCAAAAAAGTTGTCTGTCGAGAACGTGCAATCACCATCATCTTCCATTACAATTTTGAATCGAAAATCAGAACTTTGGGCCTGTAAAATTTAAATGAAAAACCCGAACAAATTCAAACAAACAAAGACAAACCGTAAAAAGCTTGATTATTTCTTCCATCTTTCATTGGAAAAGTTGTTGAAAACTGAGACCTATAATCCCTAAATATCTGAGTTTACTTTTTTGATTCTTTAAAACATCCTTCATCCAGGAGCTTGAAAGATTCACATTTTTTAAACGCAGAAAGGTAATATTGGGAATAGCGTCATACAAGTCGGCAATGTTGGGTGCCATCCCCATTCAACTCAACAAACATTACTTCGCTGGTGCATATTTTTGACGATAGCTTTTTGAAAAAACTTGATGAATAATTGTAGCGTTTCAACTGCAGAAACCGTGGCTGTATGACAGAATCGTATGTCAATTCGGGAGTGATGTCATCAAGATCGGCACCGTCAAGTTCAATTTTTTTTTGAAATGAATATTGAATCATTGTCTATTTTGTAAAAATCAGGATCCGTGATATGAACTATAATTCTTAAAGTTGTTTGTCCATGTTCATCTTCATAAATTGTGGTTAACTTATTTCGAAGTACTGGTTGGATGCTTGGTGGACAGATAGGGTGGAAGCCAGTGGCAATTTGTAGCACGTATCGTTCGGGATCAGAGGCAAGCTCACTGAGGCGGCGTCGGAAGCCGTAGGGCAGTTGGGGGAGAGGGTATGGCATGATGGAAGAAATATATATAAATAAGATAAGGAAAAACTGATTATGGCTTCGTATGGCTTAAGAAAATGGCGTAAGAACACTGCTCAAACAGCAAACACAAAAACTGAACTGTAATCGGTAGGCGAATGGTTGAGTCCAATGAATGCCGCGCACTAGACCGCCAAGCCCACCGCTAACATCGAAAACCTATCCTCTTTTCGTTGTCGTGCTAATTTTGTGCATAATGGAGGTCGCGAACGCCTTGTAATGTGTACGTCAATCGATTACTGTTAACATGTCATAAACTGCACTTTTGTGTAAATAAAACAGAAATGCCGTTCGCCTGAAGCCGAAAAAAGTTCTTTGAAAGGAACGCCGCTAACATTAAAAACTGAAAATGTACCACCTTAGCGTCGAAAAAATGCGGAATGAAGTTGCAAATGTCATAAAGTCGAGCGACTTCATTAAAATAGCAAGCATAACATACCACAAAGAAAACAATGTTCCACTTCCGCATGATTCTAAATAACGGCCGGGTTGAAACCGCAATTGTTTCTGTATAAAAAGCAAAATTTTTGATTTCATTTTTATGCTATGTTACAAAACCCAACATGATCACGGTTTTTGTCTTTCTTGGCATACTTTGTGGCGCTTTGGCTGATGGCGAGAGCTATGGAAGTGGTTCATCTGGCATCCTGAACCAACCACGTTCCCCTTATGATAACGGTGGAAATGCCTGGAACAATTTCCCACAACAATCGAATGACAATGGCGGTGTCATGGTGCCGATCTCGCCGAATTATGTTACTTTCGATCAATGGGATCTATTTGCGGTCAGTTACGGTAATCCGAGTGATTTCAAACCGGGAGCGACAGGTTGGAATGGACAGCCTCAAGGAACCTTCAATGGTGGTAGCTGGATTGGTCCATCGCCGTATAGTATCGGCGGTCCTCCATTTACTGGCGGTGTTGGAACTTCGGCATTATCTCCACCTGGACAATCACAGGGATCGCAGTTTGATCAAGGAAGTTGGAGGCCGATTCAACCTCAAACAGGCTCGGTCCCGGTTGGTCAGTCTTGGCCAACTGGTGGAAATGTGCCTCAACAGGGTGTTGCTCCTTTTCGTAAGTCACTGATTCTAAATGAAATGATTAAACTGACAAATTACAAACATTGGTTTTAGCATATTGGAATCCAAATGGCGGTTCTCAGGGCCCCATAAAAGTTGTCACACCACCATTATTACCAAATCCTAAATCTGGGCCAAAAGTATCGATAACTTCGACGCCAGTTAAAGGGCATGCAACTGTTGCTGAGTTGAACAAAGTGAACAACAATGTCCAAAGCAACCCCGAAACTGGACTGAATAATGATCATTCTGATGGATCTGCCAGTGAAGGATTCAGTAACTCGCATGTATCTACCAGTGACACTAAGGATAAGATTCAATCTTCGACTTCTGGCACAAATCAAGGACAGGGTAACAAGGGCCGTGGAAATGATGATAGTTTGTCTAAAACTGAGGGAGGTCTAGATGTGTCAACAAACAGTCATGACAGTTTGAAGGCATCTACTAATGCTACAACTCCATCCAGGAACGCTGATCAAAGAAAGGTTGATGGGAATGCTGGCAGTAATCAAGGAAATGAACAGATAAATGGGTCAACTGATAACTCAAATAATGGTCGTGGTAGCAGTGGACGCGAAATCAACGGTAATTTAAAAAACTGAAACCTTTGTATATCCGTAATAATCATGACAATACAGGCGGATCGTCTGGCGATTCATCTGGCATCAATGAAAACACTCAAGGGCAAGTCAATACGGGCAAGGACATTAATCGTAAGCCGGGTAATGGTGAGCTTGTTGATGGCGATGGCAACACGAATGGAGCTTCAAACACTTCCAACTCGCTTGATGCAGGGGACGATCATGATCATGAGGGCCATGGAAATGCAAATGGATCATCTGGTGGTTGCGACAAAAAACACGGAAACAATGCATCTGGTCGCGGCACTCTTGGAGGATCATCCGGCACAAACAACCAGGGAAGTGTCAACCATGTGAAAACAGAGTCACCAAATTTGTCCAATGATTCCAACCAAGATGCACAAGGAAGTGAGCTTGGAAAAATTACAATCCATCAAGCGGGAAACGGTGACCACGGTTTTGAAGTCTATCTATAAATTTTGGTGACAACTAATAAAGATTTCATTAAACTGGACTGTCCAACATTTAATGTTGTGTAAAAAGAAAAAAATCCGCTCAGCAGCCAAATAGGAATCTTCTGCGCCGTTCCGTAGAACATTGCTCATACTCGTCATCGTTTGTCTTCAGGGCGGTGTCGAACCAAGGGTGTGCGCGTGAAACGCGAGCGCGCTGAACCCCTCGACTATGTACGCAAGGGGGAAAACGGTGGGTAAAAGGGTAGGCTTCTTTGCCAATAAACCAAGTAAACTGCAAAACAAGCCGCATCCCCTTTTGTACACGTTTATTTTCACAACCAAAATTAAAATAACTGGCAACCATCAACTGTATTTTAAGTGATAACCACATTTAAATGCCATAAAACATACAAAAATCCCCTAGTTTTGCTTCTTTGCAGATTTGGCTTTCTTCGGTGTAGCCGGCTTGACGCCACCGCCAAAAACTAACTGAATCGGCAACTTAACCAGGAAAATGAGAGCTCGGATAGTGAATTTGATAAAGTAGAACACCGCGTATGAGAAAACAATGACCACACTGAGCAGGAAGGCGATAACATCGATGAGGAAGTATTGGATAATGTTAAGATCATCGGCACCACTACGAGCATGCGGCACTTCCCCATGGCGGACGATGAATTCAACCCAGAAGGCGGAATGGTTCAACTCAGTATACGGGACATCGATAACCATGTCCTGGAAGAGGAGCATTTCATCCTTGAAGTGCCGAATGTAGATTCGATGGATCGCGGAAATCCATTCTTGTTTCGTGGGGGACTTCTTCTCCAACATGAAACCCGAATGCCGGGCAGTCACACGGAGAAGGTTATCATAGCCCCATGATGTGAGGGGCCAGCCGATGACAGGGACGCCGTGATAGACGGACTCGATGACACTGTTAAGGCCACCAGTGGAGATGTGGCCCTTGCATTTGGGATGGCCGAGCAAGTCCTGTTGCGGCAGCCATGAAGCAATGTGGATATTCTTCGGGAGATTAGCAATAGGTTCACCATCGTATTGCCAGATGAATTTAATCTCGGGAAGGGCGTAGAAGGCTTCCAGGATGGCGAGTTTCGTGGCACGAGGGGCGTATTTCCATTGGAATGTGAAGCCGGTCGAAAGAAGGATGAAACCCTTTTCGTCGGAAGCGGAATCGACAAACTTTTTGAGGACCTAGAAGTGATTGATTGAAAACTGCTTTGACGGGCACAAATGACTTACCGCTGGCAATGCTTTAGCCTTCTGACAATGCAAGCCCCCAACAAAATTGACCCTCGGCATGTATGGCCTCGCAAAATCATAAATCGGTGGATGATTCACGAAATTGATGGACGCATTTCGCTCCATGTCGAAGGCAGATGTCTTCAAAGTGGGGTAATGCTTGGCCGCCAGCTTATCAATCCGGTTGAGGATCAAATGTTGATGAATGTACAACTCTTTGAGGTAGGCAAGGAAGTTGTGGCCTCGCTGGAGGAAGGATAATTCATCGGTGTAACTAAAATATATATAAAATATATAAATGTGCGTAAAAATATATATAATTTTGCTCAAATATAAACTGCGCGTCTAAGATGACTTCAAACGCAACTAACCCCGTGCCAGCAACCGGAATATAACTCGGCGGACTGGGGGACTGATTAGCCCAGGCGGATTCCGTCCGCAATCCCGTCATCGACCAATAGATGAATACACTTTTTTGGAGACCAGTATGAAGGAGCCCGCATGGATTGTACAAATCATCGACAACTACGGCATCAAACTTTTTGGCTACAATGTTATCGAACGACTTTTTCGATGTAGCTAAAAGCTGATCGCAAAGCTCGATAGAAGCCAGCCAAGCATCACTTTTATGGGCTTTGTCGTTTTCGGCATCCGTCCAAACATCACTGTGGATGGAATGGTTCCGATGCAGATAGACATCGCGGATTTGTTGGTTTGGCGTAGATACTTTGACATAGACCTCTTTGACGCCGGTTGGGAGGGGGATATCGGGCTGGAAGGGGGATTGGATATATAAAAACTGCGGTAATCGATGGGGCAAAGGTTACCTTCTTCAAGCCATATTCAAACCATGTAACAGTATGCCCGCGTTTGATAAGTTCCTCAGCCAAATGTCTCATCGTGAATCGATGAACTGGAAATAGACCCGATGGCGAAATGAGCACTTCTGCCCCATGGCAGATGGCTATGATGGCGGATAGGAGGGCGAAGAGCCGCATCCTCGGGTTTGGGGGGGCTAAAACTGAAGGTCGTAAGTATTTTGGCGACAAAAAATATATAAAAACACGAAAAACTGGAAGATACAATTACGCAGCTATCAAAACAACCCTCTTCAAAGAATCTGACCCCAAAGAAAACCCCAGATGAACCAATTTCGATCGCCACATGAACACTCGACCACAAAAGGGTAGGTAGAGTAAGTAGATAAGTGCGGTCTGCTCCGTGACCTCGACAACCTGTATCGACTGCCGAAGGGGCATAAACGTAAGACACATGCGACCTTCCGAACTGGCTCCTTCCCGACACACGACATGCGCATGCATCGATTCGAAACCCTTTTCTTTGCAATTGCCAATGGCCGAGAACTTTGTGATTCTTGCAATTTGACATCATTTCAACAAGTTTGTGTAAACCTGTGAAGTTGGGGTACAAAATCAAATGTCGAATGATAACACAGTTGTATTTTGTAGCTACCGCCCTCCTGTGTTATCTTTGTTAGACAGAGTTGTGCTTGGCCTCTTTGACGGCCCGCTTCCATGTTCTTTCCGACTTCAGTCACTGCCCCTCTGTCCAGACAGGCCATGCAATGCCTACGGAAGTGAGTGCTCGGCAGCTGCGAGCCTGCGGCCTGGGGTTGTCTAATGGTTAGACAAGGGGGTTATAGTTTGGAGGCTACAATTATCTTGTTGTGGGTTATTTTCATCGGGTAAAACATCATCGGCCATGTAGTTTTTTCAAAATTTTTTAAAACTGGTGACATTTCGACTCAAATTTTTTATTATCACTCTCATCAAAACACCAACCAATTGTACTTTTAAAAGTGCAAAACAAAAGTTTACTGATTATGTTAGCAAATGAGCTGAAAGCATGTTAAGTTTCAAAAAACCTCGTTCAACACTTCAGAACGGTGTCACAGTATGCAAAAAGTCATCACGGGGTACTGTAGGTCGTTGTCCGTTACTCATTACTCACATGCCAGTTTGCCATGGAAACTCGACATGGCAATCCCAAATGCCTGGAGGGGTGATAAGGGATATTTGAAATCAAGTGTGAAAGAGGATTCGGTAGTGCGGCCAAATTGGAGGACGATATAGTCTTCTGAAAACGATTGAAAACTGATGTCAATGAAAAGAATGAGTGTTCAATGGTTGATCCTATTAATAAAAAGACCCACCATTGCCAGGGTGAATGATTTGAAAGTTTTTCACGGAGGCCTGTGTGACACGGCCACGAAAGTTCAACACGTATGATTGGGTGTCTTCGCTCCAAACTGGGGTTTTATTCACGAGTGTGATGAGTTCGTCGGTTTTGCCGGCTTTGAAGCGTTCGATCAGGGAATCTTTGTCCTGAAAAAGGGGTTGTTTGGGATTATAAACTGTCAACTCGGTGCTCAGAAGAACTTACACATACAGGTCGAATATCACGACGAGCATTGTTATGCATGCCAGGAATGACGATGGTCATCTTCCGAGGGCCCTTGAATCCGAAAACATTGGCTTCCTGGAAGATTTGATTGTTTTAAAACTGTAAATATCATTGAATGACATACATAAATGCACGCGCACATTTCCCTCCTCAAATCCTGAGACATCAGCTTCGACTTTTTCGGATTCACGCCATTATCATACACCGTGAATTCCGTCCCCAGCGCATTGGCCCTAACTTTTCCAATGAAACTGCCACTTTCTCGAGTCATCTCCGTGGCATCGCATGAAATGAGGTAACTTCCGGTGACACACTTTTTTCGTCGTCGAGCTGCGAGTAAGAAGATTTTGGAATTGCTTTTATGTTCCCAGTGCAGGTAATAAGCCGGGTACCAGCCCTTTTCGACACCCTTTTTGTCTCGGGTTACGATGCACCGGAGCATTTGGTTTTTGGAGACGGGTTCTGGAAGTTTTGGTGGATTTAAAACTGATGAACCGATAAGCTCGGTGAAATCTCACCATTGACAAAACTTTTAATATTCTCAACAGCCTTAGCTACGTCAAAAGCCTCACAATCTTCCATGACAGCTTCCTCCAGGCGTTGTTCCGCGTGCCATGGCTGCACGGAGACATTGGATTCATCGTTGTTTTGGTCAGAAGGATCAGCCTTCGGGGTTACGGGGGCGATGTCTTCCTCGGACGAGGAGCCGGAGATGATGTGTTTTACTGGGATGGGCCTGGAAAGGGTTTTTTGTGTGATAAAACTGAACTGAAATGTTGACTGCAAAGAGCTACAAATGAATGCCAAAAACTAACTCCACAGGCGCCGCCGTCCTCTCAACAATCCCATACGACGAGGAATGACTCGCCGGTGAAAAGGGATCCCCAAATGGCCTCGAAACATAATCATGAGCGCCCTGAGTGAACGAATAACTCGATGACGGCACCATGCCGGTCATGGCACCCTGAATCGGTGGCGGGGCACTGTGATTTGTCGTCCGTGTGAGGCCGGCTGATTGCATTCGACGGGCTCGTTGTTTTTCCTCCAACATGAGACGCTAAAAACTGACAATCCTGATCCGAGCATCAAAAAAGCAACAACAAACTTGTCGCTTGAGGTTCTCCTCAACCCAGGCCCGATTCGACTCCATGGAGACTCAATATGCCGGCTGCAACAACCACGTAGTTGCACTTTAGGAAAACAGATAGGATCCACCCACAGAGCCAATTTACAATTGTAATAACATTCAACTCAACGTACTAATGTAAATCCAGTCAGTTGATGTCGAACACGACCAAATTTAGAAACACAACCCTCAAAGCGTCGACCAGACTTGAGAAATGGAGGGGGGGGATATGGGGGGAAGCCTATAGCCCGCGTGCCGTGGCACTAGGTTGCCAGGGGCAACTTCTCCAAAAACCGACGCATAGACGAAGAAAGCTGTAATAATGGCATTGCTGGGCTGTCAATGGGTGTGCCTACGAATGTCGGTGTAAGCATAGGCAAAGGGATAAATTACCTCTGCTGACGTTTTAGATTGCATTACAAATATCAACATTTATGATGAAAGGTTTTTTGTAAGTCAAATTGATGTAGGCCTAATCAAATCGTCATGTAAAGGTTGCACCTGTGATGACTTTTCTATAAACTGAGTTGCCATTTAAAATCGTAAATTTGAATTTGATAAACAATGGATGAACTTCGTTGTAAAACCTGAGTGTTTCATGAGGAGGCGAACAAAATTTTGTAAACTGTTGGTTTGTCATAATGGCTATCACCATTTTAGAAGTAAAAACAAACGTCTTTTATACTTGTTCAAGCGGTTTTTGTAATGGTTTGAAAAATTGAGTAAAAAACAAAAAGGTAATTTGCACAAAAACTGGTTGACCTATTGTTCCTTTGACGATTTGGCTCCATTTGTTACCGCACATTCCAGAAACAACCCAGACAAACAAAAACTGAAGGTGTTGTGTGCGCGCGCATTGTCTGTCGTCGCAAAGCCACCTCCATCCATTGGGCGCAAAAAATAGGCACACACATGCCGCTCAAAAGAGCTTTCACAACGAAATGCAATACCCGCAACTTCGAGTTTCTTTCTTCATTACGCTTTTGCACTTCGCCCGCGCTAGCCGTCGCATTTTACCATTCCTTCATTAGCTTACCGTTGTTTTATGTTACCTACATTGTTGTTATTTGTTGGTAAAAGCAGCGCGAAAAGCTATCGTGTTGTACTATTTTTTACATTACATATAAAGTATCCCTTTTTAGATTCAATAAAAAAACCATGGCCGACGACGAGAATGAGTGCTACCGCCTTTGGCGCATTCGTAAGACCGTTATGCAGGTTTGTTTTTGATAAAACTGTTATTTTCCATCAAGTATATTTGTTTTTAGATGTGCCACGACCGAAAGTATCTCGTCACACAAGAAGAACTCGATCTCGACTTGGAGGGCTTCAAAATGCAATTCGGCGACAAGCCCAGTGAACGTCGACCAGCCCGAAGTGATCTCATCTTACTTGCCGCCCATACTGAGGATCCCAGCGATCAGCTACTTGTTTTCTTCCCCGATGAACCCAAGATTGGCATCAAAACGATCAAAACCATCTGTACACAAATGCAAGACCAGAAAATAACGCGGGCCATTGTCGTGGTTCAAGTAGGAATGACGCCCTCCGCGAAACAAGCCATCCAGGACATGGCACCGAAGTACACGATAGAACAGTTTCTCGAAGCAGAACTCATGGTCAATATTACCGAGCACGAACTTGTGCCGCAGCATATCGTCATGACCGACAGTGAGAAGAAGGAATTGCTTCTGAGATAGTAAGTTTATATATTTTTTAAACTGTTGGGTTTATGTTTGTTCGCTTTCAGTAAGCTCAAAGACAGTCAACTCCCTCGAATCCAAGTCAACGACCCCGTCGCCCGTTACTATGGCCTTCGTCGCGGCCAAGTCGTCAAGATTGTCCGGCCATCCGAAACTGCTGGCCGCTACATCACTTACCGACATGTTGTCTAAATGTCGTTTTATTTACCGATTTCATTGCCGATGGCTACATTTTTTGATTCGTTGCTGCGATTGTTTGTTGATTTTTTTCTTTTTTAGAAGTGTTTTCTTTTGTAATTTGAATAAACTGGGATGTTTATAACATATTCATTGTTGGGATCCTTAACAGACAGAAAATGTCTTCCAAACCGCGTAGCCCGTCTTCCCCGGCTAATCGTGATTCGAATTCAAAGTCGTCGCCAGCCTCGAAGAAGCCCAAAGTCGCTGTTAACGTTGCCTACTATAAGCGGCGATTGGATAATGTATGTTAAATTGCTAAAAGGGTAACATGCATAAAGTTTCAGGAGCTTCGCTACATCAAATCCCACCACAAGGACAAAATCCTCTACAAAGTGATCTCCGTCGAAGCGGAAAACCGTCGATGGACCGTCCTCTTCCTCCCCGACAAACAACCCTTCAATGCCGGGGCTTATCGACTCCTCGTCGACTTCCCGGCGGAATACCCCTTCCGAGCGCCATCGGTTATGTTTGTAACGCGGTTACATCATCCCAATGTTGGGGAAAAGGGCAACGTGGGTTGACTTTTTGTTTTTTTGGCCTAAACTGAAAAATCTCGGATTTCTTTGTAGGTTGAGCTTCCAATTCTGCACCCTGAAGCCTGGAAGCCGACCATCCGCGTCGTCCATGTTTTCGATGCCATCGCAAACCTCCTCAACTATCCCCAAGCCTCATCGGCCGTTCGAAAGGACATTGCCGAACAGATGGTCAAAAACAAGGCGGACTTTATCAAAGAGGCTATCACAGTGGCGAAGAATCACTCGGAAATGCGTGCATAGGAATCTTAAACTGAGCCAATTTCCTTCTTAGTTTAATATAATTTATTAAATAAGTAAATAACATTCAAGTTCTATCATGCTACTGTGTCGTCAATTCGTAGGTCTTGATGTCTTGCGGGTTCAGCGTCACTGTTGTGGAAGCTGAAATGGAATTTTGTAAAACTGAAGAAATTTCCCGTGTTGCTGTAACTTACAAAGTGTGCTCAAATACAGGTTTCCACCAAACGACAGCTCCTTTACCGATGCCACAGTGATCCCGGTCAACAAGTTCTTCAAATCAACGGTAGCCGGCTTCGAAAGGGTGACATCCTCATCCTTGGCGAAGAAATGCTCCAAACGAAGGAGAATCCGACCCGGAGCTAGTTGTTTCAGTGTCAGAATCTGGACATTGACCGGGAGAGCCGTCGCGGAACCGGTGAAGTTGGTGGCATATTTGGAATTGTATGAAGTCAATGAATCATATGTGCTGAAGCTGATGATCGGCTGGTAGAAGAAATCGATGGCACCAGGGCGGTGGGAAGCCGCGATGGTAGCCGCATCGCCGAAATAAATGCGATGAACGCCACGAACGACGAGTCCACGTCCATCACGACCGGGTTCATCCAAGTTTTCATCGACACCCTTGCCATCGTCATAGAAGTCACGGCGATGGAGCAGAAAGTCGAGGGCGCCGTCGACGATGCTGCCACCGGCTTGGCTTCGGTCGGTCAAAACGGCAAAAGCTGTCTTTTCGTCCTTAATGATGGCACGGCTATTCACTGGGAGCATGTTCATCGCGACGACCTGAGCTGTGTCAACTTGGAAGTCTGGGTTGTAGTTCCGCTTCCGTTGGATGAGCTGTCGCCCGTTGGAATCAGTGTAGAAAACATCCTTCGATCCGATGCCGGTTTCATACCGCGAAATAAGTTCTTTGCCGTACTTCTTGCCGTCGTGATCATTCTCGGGGAGTGGCCCAACAGTCCATTCAAACTCGACATACTTCTTCCCTGGGGTCAATCGAATAGTTTGCGAGACCCAATCAGAGAATTGTTGACGCCCTTCAAGATAAGCAGTGCTCAAATACGGATGACTGTTGACCTCTGTGGCTTGCTGGGCTTGCGGCCGGAAAATATAGGCCCCCGAGGCTCGACCATTGTTATCATGGCCCTCGTAGTACATGAAATGCTGGCGGAGGGGGTAGACCGTGTTTGTCGTCAAATCGGTCACACTGACGATCAAATTGGTCGAATCGAAAGTGATTCGAAGTGTGTCGCTTTCAACGGTGACCTCGGCCTTGGTATCGAGTTGGGGGGCCTGTTGATGAACCTTTAGTTGCTTGTATTTCTTCAAGGAGGACACGAAAACGGTGACGAAGCCATTGGCAGGCACTTCGTACATGAATTGAAGCTCGTAGGGGGCGACATCAGCCGTTGGGAGTTGGGCGGCATTGGTGAAACTTGGCAGGAGCTGGAAGTTATTGTTTCAAAACTGATTGAATATCGGCGCAAACTTACCCAAGCCTGTTCAATCTCCTTATCATTAGCATCGACAAGGGCCAACATACTGTGCCAAACAGGGAATCTTATCAGCTGCTTTGTCTTCTGACTGTTGCCATTGACAATAGTGACGGCAAAGTCGGCTTGGTTGGTCTTCGTAAAGTCACAGACAGATTCATTAAACAATCGGCAAACAACCTGCGTCGGGAATGTTTCACTGTTCTTCTTGACGGCCTGGCTGATGCCTTGCAACGCATTTTGAAGGGCAATGAACCCAGATGTCCATCCATTAAGCAATCGCTTTTCATAATCCTGCGTGACGTGTTCCTTTGATGTTCCAGTGATAGCATCGTGATGTTGAGCAAGGCCACATGCTTTTTCCAGCTTCAACTCAGGCGAATTGTATTCATCGAGTGTTTTGGACTGTGCAAAAACTGTTTGCTGCCGAATAGTGTTCAACCAAGCACTGGATTGTCGCACAAGACCCTTCAAAGCCGGCTTTGATGTGAAGTACCCTGTCCAATACTCATCTGTGCCTGACGCATACGGCATGAAATCATAGGTCTTGTTGGGCCAGCTCTTGTTGGCCTCATTGATAGCCTTGAAATAACAGGCTGGAGTACTGTAGAAAATGTTGTATTTCGTCTTTTGGCGGGTGACTTTGATGAGATTATCAAGGTTACGAAGCCATTGCTCTGCACCCTGGTAGACGAAATCGCTGCCCATCATGACTAAGTAGTGATTGTGGCGCTGATAGGGTTGGAGATCCTTTTCAACGTGGTCGACGACTTTCTGCGCCATTTCTTCGGCGTTGTAGTTTTCAAACTTGGGGTTGGCAACAACAGGTTGATCATCGCAAAGGACGTCCCAGCACATGCCTTCTGGCGAGAAGTAGAGGTTGTGCAAGGATTTGGTTAGGATTTTACGATCGGCTAGAAACATTGGAAATAAGAAAAACTGGAAACTTTAATAATGTTTACGATTTTCGTTCGAAATGTACCAATTCATTTCCAATGCCTTGTAACCGTCACTGGCATTTTGTTCAAGATAATGTTCACGAGCAAAAACGAGGCCTTCATAGCCGAGCTATAATCATTAAAACTGTCTAGTCAAAAGTATGTAGAAAACTGTATACTCACTTCAGCCAAGATGTTACCATGCTCCCGACTATGTCCGAATGGATCCAACTGCCATCCAATTTTTGGATGTCCGCATTGTGACCCAAAAGTTGAATTCAACTTCCTCAAACCAAGCGTGTATTGATCGATAATGTCAACATAATGCGTGGCCCCCTCATCGGGTTGAACCCATCCACCACCGACGAGTTCCAATTGGCCATTCTTGACGAGATCTACGATGTCCTGGACCTCTTCATCGGAGCGAGTATCGAGCCATCGCGTCAGGAAGGCCACCTCGGCATAGACGAATTTACGGTTTTTGTCGCGTTTTAAGCCTTCGACCACGGTGTCGATGATGTATTGGACACCCATGGTTAGCTATAACAATTTTTTTATATTTAAAAACTGGCAACTTCACATTAGAACAGTTATGACTCACTGTATGGTTCTTAGGAAACCCAGTAAAGTAGTCATCGACCGTCTTCAACCACCCCGCATCATCATGTGAGTGCGGAATCAGATGCACATTGACACTACCATCGTTTGTGTATGCCGGGCAATTGTCCCAGGTACACGTATCCGCTGAACAGACGACCAAAACAGTTGCAAACACGACTAACAGCCGTTGCATCTTGAAATCACGAGGCAAAATGAGGCTTCATCAATCAATCCATTTTTATACAAAAAAAAAACCATTATTATTATTTGGTCCCCATGTTGAAAAAAAAAACCACCAAAAAGTCCATCCCGGCCAAGACGTGTCATTGCATTTTTAGTTTTCTTTGCTCCTGACCACTGATAAGCTTGTAGTGGCGAGAATGAAGTTCGCTTGATACTTTGAAACACGTTGCACCGTGGGTCCAGCGTTATTAACACGTGGTCGTGATCCACGCTATTGATAACAACGCCCTAGTCAAACCAAGCTAAGGCCCAGGTTGATCTGTGATGAGGACAAGTTGAACTGATAATGATACAGATTGATAAATAAGCATGATATTAGGTTGTCGAAGCGCAGTCGTCGGTTTCCTTGCCTCGTGATTTCAGGATGCAACGGCTGCTCGTGGTGTTTGCCGCGATTTTGGCCGTCTGTTTAGCGGATACGTGTACCTGGGACAATTGCCCGGCATACACAAACGATGGCAGTGTCAATGTGCATCTGATTCCGCATACACATGATGATGCTGGATGGTTGAAGACTGTCGATGACTACTTTACTGGGTATAATGCGCATCAAGTGAGTTGTCAAACTACTATGAATCCCACCAGTTTGAATAATGTAAATTACAGCTAAACACCGGCGTCCAATACATCATTGACACCGTGGTCGAAGGCTTGAAACGCGACAAAAACCGTAAATTCGTCTATGCCGAGGTGGCATTCTTGACTCGATGGCTCGATACTCGCTCCGATGAAGAGGTCCAGGATATCGTTGATCTCGTCAAGAACGGCCAATTGGAACTCGTCGGTGGTGGATGGGTTCAACCCGATGAGGGGGCCACGCACTATGTTGACATTATCGATCAATACACGCTTGGTTTGAGGAAGTTGAATTCAACTTTTGGGTCACAATGCGGACATCCGAAGATTGGATGGCAGTTGGATCCGTTTGGACATAGTCGGGAGCATGGCAACATTTTGGCTGAGGTAAGTGTTCCGTACTTTAGAAGCGTCATTTTAACTAATAATTATAGCTTGGCTACGAAGGCCTTGTTTTCGGTCGCGAACATCACCTCGAACAAGATGCCCGTATCGGTTACAAGGGACTGGAAATGAATTGGTACACTTCGAATGAAAATCGTAAGTAAAGACGCTAACACCACTTCAACAGTTTTTCTTATTTCTAATCTTTCCAGCCGACCGTAAAATTCTAACCAAATCCCTAAACGTCCTCTATTTCATGCCCGGGGGCATGTGCTGGGACGTCAATTGCAATGATCAACCTGTTGTTGCCAACCCCAAGTTCGAAAACTACAACGCCGAACAAATGGCCCAAAAAGTCGTTGATCATGTTGAGAAGGATCTCCAGCCCTATCAGCGTCACAATCACTATGTCTTTATGATGGGTAGCGATTTTCTGTATCAGGGTGCCGAACAATATCTTCGTAACATTGATAATCTCATCAAAGTGACTCAACAAAAGACAAAATACAACATTTTCTACAGTACTCCAGCCTGTTATTTCAAGGCTATCAACGAGGCTAACAAGAGTTGGCCCAATAAGACCTATGACTTCATGCCGTATGCGTCCGGCACTGATGAGTACTGGACTGGATATTTCACATCAAAGCCAGCATTGAAGGGACTTGTACGCCAATCTAGTGCGTGGTTGAACACAATTAGGCAACAGACAGCCTTCGCGCAGTCCAAAACACTCGATGAATACAATACGCCGGAACTAAAGCTCGAAAAAGCGTGTGGTCTCGCTCAACATCATGATGGCATCACTGGAACATCGAAGGAACATGTAACCCAAGATTATGAAAAGCGTTTGCTCAATGGATGGACATCTGGGTTCATTGCGCTTCAGAATGCTTTGCAGGGCATCAGCCAGGCTGTCAAGAAGAACAGTGAAACTTTCCCGACACAGGTTGTCTGCCGATTGTTGAATGAATCTGTCTGTGACTTTACAAAAACCAACCAAGCCGATTTTGCCGTCACCATTGTCAATGGCAATAGTCAGAAGACAAAGCAGCTGATTAGGTTCCCGGTCTGGCACAGTATGTTGGCCCTTGTTGATGCTAATGATAAGGAAATTGAACAGGCTTGGGTAAGTGAGCATCGACACAAATCAGGGCAGTTTAAAAACCAATCCCTTCCAGTTGCTCCCAAGTTTCACCAATGCCGCCCAACTCCCGACGGCCGATGTCGCCCCCTACGAGCTCCAATTCATGTATGAAGTGCCCGCCAATGGCTTCGTCACCGTTTTCGTGTCCTCCTTGAAGAAATACAAGCAACTGAAGGTCCATCAACAGGCTCCTCAACTCGATACCAAGGCCGAGGTCACCGTTGAAAGCGACACACTTCGAATCACTTTCGATTCGACCAATTTGATCGTGAGTGTGACCGATTTGACGACAAACACGGTCTACCCCCTCCGCCAACATTTCATGTACTACGAGGGCCATGATAACAATGGACCAGCCTCGGGCGCCTATATTTTCCGGCCGCAAGCCCAGCAAGCAACAGAGGTCAACAGTCATCCGTATTTGAGCACTGTTTATCTCGAAGGGCGTCAACAATTCTCTGATTGGGTCTCCCAAACTATTCGATTGACCCCAGGGAAGAAGTATGTCGAATTTGAATGGACTGTTGGGCCACTCCCCGAGAATGATCACGACGGCAAGAAGTACGGCAAGGAACTCATTTCGCGCTACGAAACCGGCATTGGATCGAAGGATGTTTTCTACACGGATTCCAACGGCCGACAACTCATCCAACGGAAGCGGAACTACAACCCTGACTTCAAAGTCGACACAGCTCAGGTCGTCTCGATGAACATGCTTCCAGTCAATAGCCGTGCCATCATCAAGGACGAGAAAACCGCATTTGCCGTTTTGACTGACCGAAGCCAAGCCGGTGGCAGCATCGTGGACGGCGCCCTCGACTTTCTGCTCCATCGCCGCGACTTCTATGACGATGGCAAGGGTGTCGATGAAAACTTGGATGAACCCGGTCGTGATGGACGTGGACTCGTCGTTCGTGGTGTTCATCGCATCTATTTTGGCGATGCGGCTACAATCGCGGCATCCCACCGCCCTGGTGCCATCGATTTCTTCTACCAGCCCATCATCAGCTTCAGCACCTATGATTCCTTGACTTCCTACAATTCCAAGTATGCCACAAACTTCACCGGTTCCGCAACGGCACTACCGGCCAATGTCCAGATTCTGACCCTGAAACAACTGGCTCCGGGCCGGATTCTCCTTCGCTTGGAGCATTTCTTTGCCAAGGACGAGGATACCACCCTTTCGAAGCCGGCTACCGTTGATTTGAAGAACTTGTTGACCGGGATCACTGTGGCATCGGTAAAGGAGCTGTCGTTTGGTGGAAACCTGTATTTGAGCACACTTTGTAAGTTAATTATAATATCGATTTCTCACAAGCAGTTTTTATATATAAAACTATTTTCAGCATCGACAACAGTGACGCTGAACCCGCAAGACATCAAAACCTACGAATTGACGACACAGTAGCATGATAGAGCATGATTATTCTGTACTTATTTAATAAATATATAACATTGAAACAAAACATTCGATAGTTGGCTCCGTTTTGGGACCTTTTAAAACTGCTTTCCTCGTGATTTCATCGTTTTTCAAAAAAAGTTATCCGAAGATTACTCACCGCATTGGCGAGAACCACCAGCACGAGTACAAATCCACGTCTTGATCTGGCACTTCTTTACCGCCGTGGCTCAATCGATCTGATACACGGAGTCTATGAAGTGCACGCACCAGGCTTCGAACCAACATCCTCCACAGTGATAGTCTTGTGTTTACCCGACTGCGCTATGGTTGCACAAAACGTGGAGATCGGAAAAGGGGGTTGGCTTTTTACGTAAAGTACTTGATGCTACAATCTAAATAAACTGGCACACTTTCTTTCTCTTGAATAAAAAACATTTGTTTTATAGAGATAAACTGCATGATCGGTAGTATTATATTTAAAAAATCTAATTTTCATTGTAAAATATAATATACAATCGGTCTTTACACGTAGAATACAGGCTTGCCACCTCGTCGAAATCGTCCAACAACATGGCCACAGATTGGACAGACATGCTCATAATCAGCAAACATTGTCAAGAAACAAGGCAGAGGCGCACATGGCCATAGTAATGTGACAATGAAGAAAGCCACCGAGGCGTACACAAAGTTGCCGATAACAGCTCGGGGTTGCGTGTCGATGGCATTCTGAAAATGATTGGTTTAAACTGCGCCTACTGATATGGATATCGATTACTCTGCATCGACTACAGTAGCATCGTGCCGATGATGGCGTAAAGTCGAGATTCGGCCGAAAACGACGCTGATCTCGCCAATTGACTCGAGCACGGGCACCCTGCAATGTGATTGTAAAAAAACTGATGTTATGGCCGATTACTAAACTTACCAGCATTCGAACATGGGAATCGCCATATGGCCGCTTATCCGGTAGCATTGGACTCAATAGGGTTGCTGTTTTTCTGCTTTGGATCAAGCGTCGCCAAATGGACGCATATCGTTTGGCTAACTGTCGGCGTTTTCTGTAAGGTTTCATTTTTAAATAAACTGGTCCGTTTTGTCTAGGGATCTTACATTTCCCTCCCCCTCGCTTGGCCAAGTTTAACTTCCAAAAAGCTAAACACCGATCCCAACAAAATGCCGCCCGACACCAATATAAAGACATCCTTCATGTTTATCAGTCCAAGTCGAGCTGGACTTTTATGAGTTTCAAATACGCAGGGCTTTCTCGCGGCTCCACTGATCCATTTCACATCTAAAAGTTCGGTAATGCCACTCTCCGACAATCGTAGAATGGCATTTGTAATATGCGGCGTCCACGGCGAGTGTTTTTGGAGCCCGATGCCATAGGCTGAGCGTCCAAAAAGTGCGCCACGTGCCCGTAATTTACAATTTTTCATAGCTTCATAGTTTAGCCGAGTGGAATCCCAAATAAATGCGCCTAGAGTATCATTGAGAAGTGCATTAATGGCATCATTGGGGGACCGGACATTGTGGCCTTCCATCTTTCGGAACATGGTTGATAATTCGACGTGGCGCTTGAAGTATTGATATGTGTTTGTTTCGAGGACGGTTGCGTAGGAAAAGTTGGCGGATGGGTTTCGGAGCTGGAAAACTTTGTATATATTTAAACTGACGACCGTATGGACGATGTACCCTAGGATCATTAATGCCACTGAGACTCTTTTCAGGTTGCTCTAACACTAAGAATGCGGCCAAATTAGCTGTGTATGATGCCACCATGATCATACAGAAGCCGCACCAGACTAGGCCGAGAACGCGGGCACTGAAGCTTCTAGGGGTTTCTGAAAATTTAAAACTGCCGAATCTGCCTAAAGCGTCTAACAAACATACTCTCTGAGACTCCAGAATTCAGCAAAACACCCCAGACAAACCACATTGCCTCGCCGAAAGTTACACGGTCGTCTTCTGTGGGCTCCCAGAAGGGATCGTCTTCGGAGATTACTAGTTCGCGGGTTTGGTAGAAACGATCAAAGGGGGAACTGAAAGGTGATGTACGTGTTAATAAACTGTAATTTTTGAGAATGTGTCTTACTTAAAATCAAGACAATAAATAACAAATCCAACAAGAAACACGGTGCCGAGCAATGCGTACCACAATGATGGTTGTAGCGGTTGCATGAAAGATTGCATGGGTGAATCTCGGGGTTTCTGTAACTTTTGTGATTAAAACTGTCCATTCAGTTATACGAAGCAAAGCAAAGAAGCAAATAACGAAAAAAATAAGCAAAGCGCACGCACACGGACCCATTTTTCCAACACTCGAATGCCATGATACAACCAAGGTTCACTGAAATCAATATAATGTTCCCTTTCTGGGTTTATCGTCAGGGCACCGATGCCGAGATCGGCCGTATCGGCATCTAGCTCGCCAATGAGCCCTGTTAGGTAATAGCCGTCTTCGCCGAGGAGAACGGCACCGTAGGATTGGTTTAGATGGATATCGAATGTGAAGCCGGTGTCGATGGTGCTTTCAGGGCCGGATAGGGATAGATTTGATAAGAGATCAATGGCATAGCCTGCGCAACAGTATTGATCGGATGGGAGCATGGAACACGGGAACCATGGTCCTGGCTGGAAAATATAAACTGAATTATGGCACAGATGATGCATAAACCTACCACATTGACATCATCAATCAAAACAGTCTTAAAAGTGGCACATGCCGACATGTCCTCAACGGCAATCGTGTAAACAAACGGTGGATCCGGTACAGTCACAACCCTCAAATGTTTCGGCAATGTGATTTCGAGCGGTTTTACTACTTCTGCCCCCGGCCATAGAATGGCACTTTCTTCAAGCGTCAGATCCACGTATGAATCCCCCGCGAATCCGACGACCAAAAAGCCATCCTCGCGCTTGTTGACAATCTCATAGGCCACATTAATCCGGTCGCCCTTTGAATTGAATTGGATTTGATGGCTATCCGCATAGAAGCGCGACTCAATTAAGTGCTTGTAAAACTTTTCGCCGACATCGTTGGTCCATTCATTTGAGTGGCCAATATTGGCACACTGCGATGGCGGAAGCACTTTGCCGTGGTATTTCTCGAGCACTGACACCCCGCGCCTAATCACAGTCAAAGCGTCGCGCAATGCACTTATCGCTGATTGCTTCAAGCGAATGGACAGAAACCCCGTGGGCAAGTTGGTGGCATCCGAGGCGCCTTGGTTTACGATCCATACTTTGCCGCTGCCCGTGTAGTTTCGGGCTGCGGTGAAGATGGCTTCGGCGTCTGTTTTTCTGGAATTAGAGGTTTTAAACTGGCTTTTATAAGAAAGAAGTTTTACTTTGCGCAAAGAATGACGGCATTGGAGGTGACTTCCTCAAATTGCTGGACTAACATTGTTGGGAGGGATTCATTGATGTAGAGTTCGACGTATTTTTGGACCTAAACTGCAAGGAGTTTGAAAATTCGTGAAATATATGTCATACATGAACATCATGAGCGATTCTCTGCTCCTCAAAGGCTGTGGTAAACTCATTTCCATTGACATCACCCTCCACAGTGACCACGACAACCTGTCTGTACGACAGCTTTTTCAGTAATTTTAGCATGATGGGCGCTTCGTTGCTGAAGGGTGGCGAGGTTCGGAGGAAGGTTGGGTAAAGGTTCTGCAAATTTGTTATGAAAGTTTGAAAACTGGTGTAATGATAATACAATCATAGCTCTCCTCTGAAAAGCCAACCTTTCTCGAAAACTCGGCATCCTGCATCATAACCCCAATTGCCGGCACTCGATAGAACCCCAGAGCATAAGCTGCTGCCGAGTATGCTGCCCTCACAGATCCCCGTGTTACACTTGAATGTTGCAGCAACACAACGGCAATGCTGTCGTTTAGGAGCTCTTGGCACACGGTTTCCTGGGTTATTTGGAGGCGATTCACTTCTCTGAATGTTATTTTTTAAACTGAATTTCTTTTCCATTGTCTCACCGTGTCTCATCAGTCGAACTATTCAAATGAACAACATGTGCCACCAACTGAATGTTGCTATCACTTGGATCGTCGAGAACTTCGAAAATTGTTTTCTATAATGTTAAATTTATAAACTGATTGCCTGTCTTTAAAGAATTACCGTGACTTTCTCCGAAATCGCCTCAAACTGTCCGGTCTTCGGAAAATTCAACAAAACAGCCAGCTTATGCCGAAGAACAGTCCCATTGCCATTGCCGCTCTCACTGCCATAGATCACATCGAATCGAAGCAACAACAACAGAAGTAACAGTTCGAAGACCACCCGTTGCCGCCTCCACATGGCGGTACGCCCTTGAGCACTGCCAAAAATGATGAAAAGGGTCATGTCCATGGCCGTCTTCATGACCATGGCCTTCAGCATAGGGAAGAGGTCGGGCTGGTCGCTTCTTGGGGGCGCTTTAGATTGCGTAAATTGAAAAAAGACCCGTAAGACACGCCTGTGGCATCCTTAAAACAAGTTCAATGGCATGGATGGTTGCGGGGCACGGGCGGCAAAGAAGGGGAGTAAACGGGTAAGAAGTCCCTCGAGGCAGTGCCGTACATGGACGGTTGTAAATTGTTCGGGGTCCCGGTGGTGTACTCGAAAATTGTGAAAGGTGTGAAAAAGAGTAATCATATTTATATTGATAAGTGTTCTCATAATCACAAAGAAGGGTACATGTGGCAAAAAAGTGGTTAGAAATGGCATATATGTGTTTAAATTGTTACAATATTTATAACATTTTTTTAAAAACTTTAATAAAATACAATTTGTTAATACATGTAAACTGGATGCATGTGGATGGTTCAAGGTTTAACAGCCTTAATAACAGTCCAGGATGAATTCAAACTGCCTGCGGCAACTTTCGCGTCGAGAGTTCCTTGGCTAATTTGTTCATTGATGGCAGCATGTGCGGAGGTGGTGACATCTTCGACCGATTCGACATTGAATCCGGCAGATTTCAGCACTTCTGTGTTGACTGATGAAGCGGATGATGGCTCCAAGAGCAGCAGACCGGCTTTGGCATTCAAAACTGATTTCAAATTATTGATCTCTTCCGATTTCACCGTAGCCAACAGCTCAGTCGCGACAAAACCGTCAAAACCGGCATTGTGAACGCTCAGATATGTGATGGCACTCTGAAGGGTTGAATGCCAAGCGAAACGTTGACGTTGGTCGCGGGTTTCGGTGGCTTTGGTGTTTGAAGCACGGAAGGCCAAGGGGTTGAGCTCGATGGTCCAGAAGTTTGTCTTTGAGGACTGAAAAAGGATAAACTGCGACACAAAAAATTTTGAGCAACGGCATACCTGATCGACCAGGGCAAACGTATCAACAGCAGCCGTCGTATCGATGGCACGGGGCGAGTAGGCGAGAACCGTGGCGCCCAGGGAGGCGCTCACTTGGGGGGCCATGATCTGAGTAACTATATAGATTGAGAAATCATCCATTTCAAATTGTTTGAATCTTCAGATAGGACAAACTTGCCTTGTGGGTCCATGAAACATGATCGCCACCGACAAGGGCATCAAAGGCGACCTGCTCGGCAGGCCAGGTGGTCGAAAAAGCGTTGAGAAGGGATTCTTGAGTTGCGAGATCGCCCTTTTGCGGGGCTTCAGTTTGGACCTTCTTAGCCAACCAGTGAACTTGGCGCCAGTTATTAGCCAAAGTGATATACGTCGGGATAGAGGTGCCCCATTCGACTTCGAACTTAAACCAAGTGCCATCGGCATCCTGGAAACGAGCGTGGGTCAACAGAAGCAAATAAAGGCTCTTGTAGCGATAGTGGGTCGGATTGGCCGCATCGGTGGCATGGACTGCGTTGCCCTTTCGGCGACCTTAAATTTTGACTATTGAAAACTGAAAAACCAGTCGAAATTATCTTACCAGTGCTGGGTTCACTGCAGCTCTCCCTCAACTTGAAGTATCCTCCAGGTCGAAGCCATCGCAACGCTTTCAACGTGAAATCAACGCATTCCGAATCAGACAAATACATGAACAACCAGTTCGTAAAAACCAAATCCATCGACGCATCCTCCAAGTCAAGCCCAGCCGCATCAGACACAACGAATTCAATGTTGGTCGCGTTCGCATTGCGTTCCTTGTTTTTATTGACGAAACTCTCGATAAAGTCAGTCGAGATAACCTTGCGTGCTTTCTGGGAGAAAAGCGTCGTAAATCGACCGATACCAGAGCCAATGTCCGCGACATCCTTGCCCGTGTAATCCGGGAGGGCCGCGACGACATCGGCGCGATCGGATTCTTCCAGCTCGTGGGCATTGTTGTTCAACAACATGGATTCATGGGTCGGTTTGTCGGAATACTTGTTCCAGAAGTTCAGATACTCTGTGCGCTTGGGAGCGGTTTGGACGGCAGCCATTTTGATGAGGGAACAGTTTGGATTTACGTGGGTCCTGGAAATAGTGAATATAAACTGACACACCCAACTTCGGCTTTTATGAAAGAAAGAAAAGTCCACGAAAAGCCCTAACAACCCAAAACCCATAAATGTAAGCCAAGACAACCGCCCTGTAGACCCAAGACCCAGTAGCAATGATACATCTCCTCGCATGTGATAATTACCCGCCCGACACGTCTCGACAGACCCCTCCGTTCACAGCAGGGAAACTTCCATGCCCCTTTTCCCCGTTCAGGGTCTAACTCATACCCCTTTGCTCGTAGTTCTCGTATTCATTTGGGGCGGCGATGACATGTAAAAACAATGATGGAGTGATCTTATAAGATTAGAAGACAAGACAGCGAATGGGTGGGGGATCAGATACGAGTCGAAAAAGACAATGGGTGAAGTGCACTCTTCAAAGGCGATTGAAACTTACATAATCGTGTCATTTGTGGACATTTTGGATCGTTCAAGCGTGCAAGAAAAACAAACAGAACAAATAAACTGAAGAATAAAGGAATCCACTATGGAAATTTCTTATTTCTCATTTTGTAACTCCAAAAAGACGGCTATTAGAGGGCAGAGGTAAAAGTAGCGCAACAACAACTCAACTCGTGGTCATTGAGGTTGTGTGTTCACAAACAACGCACTTACACATACATAAACAAGGAAAAACTGCAGTCCCAAACCCTATGTTTCTTTGTTTCCTAGCTAGTTTACTTTTGTTTTGACCAGTATGGATGGCTGTTCCGCGAAAACAGACATTTTACCCGAAGGGCAAATTCGCATGTCGGCGAAAAGCGGCGCGCCGTAGGAGAATAATCATACAATCTACATACAAGATAAGTGTCACCGACTATTTTGCGACGTTATCGGAACCAGTATGCAGTTTGATACCCGTGAAAGATTTCGACCGACCCGGATTCGGAGGTAGGAGAATTTTGACGCCAAAGTGCGAACTGAATGATCTTGATGCTAGAGTTTGCAAGGAGGGGGATTTAGGTGTTGAGAGACACGTGGGATCCCGGCGATTCTCACGGAATGTTTAAAGATGAATCAGGGATTGAAAACAACTTTTACAGAAGAAAATAGGTTCATACGATGATTCATATATGTTTAAAAACTTTCAAGAGAACTTAGTGGGTTTATCACGACTTTATGAAAAAGAATTGACTTTGAGTCACGAGTAAATGTGACCCTCTGTTAGCTGAATGTCATAAGAAAAGGAAACTCATGACGTTTAATTATCACTACGACTCTGTAGATCACCACTATTCAAGTAACTTTAAACTGTTAAAATTTTGACGATTCTATAGTTTACCCATTATAACAACCATAATGGTAAATTCCCAAAGAAAACTGCACTGGGTTCGGCCAACTACAACGCAACTATACATGCAGCCAGCAGCGAAACGCCCTCCACATCGCCATTGAAACCGGTCTCGTAGCATACACAGAGCCTTAGGGCCTTGGCCTCGTCACCTTAATGAAAGCATTCGTGTAGTCCGTTTAAACGCAATTCCAACCGACTAATCAAAAGACAAGACATTCGGGGATCGAAAAGGCGTTTTTATACTAAATTGATGTCATGTAACACACGGTTGCAATAATTGAAAGTGACAACGGCTCGCCAATGTTTGAAAAACTTACATTGAACAATATCATCAGTGTTCGACAAATGTTTTGTGACATCATTGTTGATAAATATTTCTAAAAATTGTTCCTTTTTGATGACAAAATTCACTTTTATTTTGCACATTTTGAAAGTATTAAAATATTATCAAACAGCTGGTAATTAAATGGATTAACCATATTTCTACAAAACTGCCATTCGGTGGTTCCTGTAAAAACAGTTCTTTGTGCTGGAGGTCGCCCAGTAGGAAACAACTGATAGGATGATAGACTTATCAATCACAACGCGTATGGTCTTCGGTCAATCGACAATCGCGAAAAGTGATTATGACACTTGAGACGTCGCCGGAAACGTCATAACGACCACGTTTCCACGGAAATGATGGTCTGATGTTTTTTATGGGCGAAATAATGTTAGCTTTTTGTATGATGGTGTCCGGTTCAAGTGACGCCGTTTTCTTTGAGGTTTGCATCATTGGACTTTTGATACATGCGTGTTTGTTTTTATCAGCTGTGTTTTTAAACTGCGCTGAACGGTAGCTCGATATCATCACTCTTTATTCAAAACTTTTTGCTCGATCTTAGCAAAACTCATACTTCAAACAAAACATAGGAATATTAAAGTTCAAATTTACCAATATGGTGATAAGAGATTTAATTTAAATGCGAAATGCAAGATAAGATAGAAAAGACAATGGTGAAAAAAGTCATCTTAAAGTTCGTGAGCAGCCTGGAGGGCTTGGTTGAGATCAGCGATAAGGTCGGTCTTGTCCTCACACCCGACGGACACCCGGATCAAGTTATCAGTGATGCCGAGAGCGATGCGGTGCTCTTCCGGCACGGACGCATGGGTCATGATGGACGGCAATTCCGCGAGGGATTCATAGCCGCCGAGCGATTCGGCAAGGGTGAAAATCTTCAAATTGTCGAGGAATGCCCTTGACTGATCGATGCCACCCTTGATGTAGAATGAAACCATGCCACTCATGCCGGTCGTCTGCTTCTTGTGGATATCGTGTTGAGGGTGGGATTCCAGGGCCGGGTAGATGACCTTCTCGACGCGGGAGTCCTTTTCCAAGTATTGTGCCACGGCAAGGGCATTCGTGTAGTGACGTTCCATGCGAAGATGGAGTGTCTTGATGCCACGATTTACGAGATAGCAGTCAAAGGGCGACGGCACGGCACCAACAGCCAATTGCATGAAGAAGAGGTGCTCGTCCAAATCGGCACGGTTCGTCACGGCAGCGCCCATGACAACATCACTGTGGCCGTTAATGTACTTTGTGATCGAGTGAACGACAACATCGGCACCGAGGTTCAAAGGTTTCTGGAAGTAGGGCGACATGAAGGTGTTATCCACGACGATGATGATGTTCTTGTTGTAGGCCTTGACGATCTTGGCAACTTCAGCGATGTCAACAATCTTGAGCAACGGGTTCGACGGCGATTCAACCCAAACAAGACGAGTCTCCGGCTGAAGGGCCTTCTTCAAGTTTTCGAGATCGGTGAGATCGGCAAAGTCGAGCTTGAGGCCATGCTGGGGGACCGAGACCCGACGGAAGTAGCGAACGGTACCTGAAAGAGATTGGAATTTAGGCTATTTTTGTCAACTTGTGATGATCCACGTGGGTTTTTGATCACTGGGATGGTGAATCTTGGTCTTTTTAATTGTACAGCTGTTTCATTGACACATTTTTGGGTCATGAATGAACAACATTAAACGAAAAAACGTTCGTGCTTTTGTACCCCATAAACTGTGAAGAATTATTTTTGTTGTAAAAACTAACCTCCATAAAGATCGTCAGAGCAGACAATGTGATCACCAGTCTTGAGAATGTTGGCCATGGACATACTGGCGGCAAGGCCACTGGCAAAGACGCGGGCTGAAAGTAGATTTTATAGTAAATTATCACAAAAACTGTCAAAAATAGAAACAAGCAAACTAAATTCAAAATAGTTTTGCCAAATAATGAAAAAACTAACCATATTTGCCATCCTCAAGCGCTGCCAAGTTTTCCTGAAGCACATCACGGGTCGGATTACCGGCACGCGAGTAATCATGCCCCTTCGGCTCTCCCGGGCGCAATTGCTTGAAGGTAGTCGACAAGGAGATTGGCGGCACAACCTGGTGCATGTCCCAGCGTTCGGGCTCTTGACCGACATGGATGGCTTTGGTGCCGAAGCCGAAGCTATCTGCATCGAGTTCGGAGTGTTGTGGGGCCATTTTGAACTGACTGAACTGTGACAGTTAGTGAGGAAGTTGAGTCCGTTAAACTGAAAGTAGTTAAAATTAAATTATACTTCAAGTTTTATTTGAATAGCTGCCCGCGATCACGAAATCAGCTAAGCTAGCCAAGCTCAATTCCCGAAATGTGCTCATCGATAGCATCCGACTGGCGCGTCTATATATGCCAGGAGAGCGGGCGGGGGGATGTCCGGCTGGTATCTAGTACATTCAACCAATGTTTAGGGGAAACGAAAAAATCTATTCCATTCCCAACGGCGGAACGATCGGCACCCATAGGGGAATGGGGATGGGCTAGTTAGCTCCGCCCCCTTTCCCGCAACCCTTTCCAATAGACACATTTTGACGAAAGATCATCATCGTCGTTCATCATAAACGATAGAGATGCTTGCTTGCGGAGTTGCTTTTAACATTATAGACACAAAGCAGACAGATTGCGCAGTGAAAAAGAGCGGGAAATAAATTAGACAATGTGCTGTAGGCCTGATGGTGGAACAGTTGGGGAGAAAGAGTACACTTTGAGGTCATTGATAAGAAAAACTGGTGGCTATATGGGTCAAGCTATGTCAAAATTAGTGATAGAAAGGTTTAGTCAGCATGCACCTAAAAGACAGAGGTTTGCTTTTATACCCACATAGCCAGAGGGGGGTCCTTGGCAACCACGAATGACGAAGTCGGACCCGCCTCGTGTTTGGTTGACATAGTCTGTGCACAGAGACTAGAAACTAGAGTGTATGAGTGTTCATTTCATCCGTTTTCAACATACTACGGAGTAAACTGTTACAAATTATTGTTGAAATCTTGGATGATAATTTTAACGCACAAAATAGAAAACTGGATCTCCTTGCTATGTTCGTTATCAATTTCAAATATGAAACAACGAATTCAATGTAATCCGTTATTACTAGCTAAACCACAAAAAGAAGACATTGTTCTTTATCAATGACTATGTCACTAATCACTCAGCAAGAAATGAAGAATCCCATTAGGCCGGTTTTTGTCGTCGAGAAAAGCACCGCCATTCCAAAACGGAAGATTTATCGCTGCGTAATGATCGTAAAAGCACGACCAAAATGTTCACGAAAAAAAGAAGCGATGAAGACGATCGAAGCTGATGCAATACTGCGGGGCTGCGAGGTCATTCTGCGCAGACCCAAAGGGAACCCTTTTCGTCATTCATTTGTTGCCCGTGGCTACGCGATAATCAAGATTATGTCGCGGCTGTCGCGACCGCCCGACAGGGTTGCGATGGGGATATCCCCATCATTTCCCCCGGGGGATATCCCCGGGGATTTCGGGGGATATCCCCCGCTTTTTTAATTTCCCCCGGGGGATTTCGCCATCAACTTTTTCAAATGTCCAAAACGTTCGATCGATGATGCTCTAAACGTCGTCAAAAACCGTAATTTTCATGAAACTTCAAATTTAGTGCAACAGTGCTAGAAAACAGTAGTAATCGGTTAGCTGCATGTAATGCATTGTTATTTATGAAAAAAATCGATTTTTGATGGCAAGGGGATATCCCCGGGGACATCGGAGGAAATCCCCGGGGATATCCCCCGGAATTCATTTCCCCCGGGGGATTTCGCAACCCTGCCGCCCGATAACCGCAACGTTTTCGAGGGGGGTCGACACGTTGTGGCGTGAGAAGGGGTTTCAAATCAGTTTAGAGATAACTTTTTTAACAATGGTTTAAAAAACTGTTCGTAACTTCGTTTGCAAACACTGATAAAAAACGGTTTTCCAGGTCTATATTGTGATATTTTTCAAAAAGACAAAAAAACTGAGATGAAATGTTAATGGTCAACCAAAAATGGCAGTTTACACCAGCCAGCCAGCGGCTACTTCCCAACATGCAACTGCTGACCGAATGTGGTCGATGCCCATTGCCCTTTTTTTCCTTTTTTCTTGTTCCTTTCTCTCTTTCTTGCTTGCTTTCCCATTTCGAACGGTGTAATTCCTCTCGGCTTTAAAAATGTTCCGCTTCTCTGGTCCATCGGCATGTCTGCCCGCAATGACGACACTCGCAAGACCCCTTGCATGCTTGCAGGCAGCAGTGAACACCCTAGGCGCCCCCCGACAGACAGCTTGGCAAACGTGGGGACTGGGGACCACCGAACAGCTTCCGTGGCCGTGGGGCTAGTATTTGGACATTACTCTGATGGGGTGCAAAATTGCATCATCAGTTTGATGTTTTGTCTGTTGCCAAGGAATTTTGAGGTGCTGACGACATTGAATTATTATAAGCTACAGGGGGGCTCTGTTTAAGCGTCAGATGTATGCATAAATGGTTTAATGATTGTAAAAAACTGCTGCACTCTATTATTGAAAGCTAAAATTAGGCATAAAATCAAACTTTATTAAACAAAATGTACACTACTCGATGTAGAACTTCCACCGATGGAATCATTATCACTAAGATAGGCACCAATTGGGGTCGACATGAAAATATGGCTCGTCAACGATGGCACTGCCAAATAACCATTACTCGTCGACATACTTGTCCTTTTTGGGATTAGCTCCGGCCGTACTTCACTGTTTTCAGTAACAAACGAAGAAGTGCCATTACTGCCGACAGAATCTCTGCCATCAACTGATATGGATGAGCTTCGACGATTATGGGGCTGAAAAAATGAAAAATTTATAAACTGCGCACAAGTAGAACGTGAAAATAGATTGGTCTACAAAGCTCACCCCCACAAAAGCCCTCGCAAATGTTGTCATTTTACGGATCTTTGCTCCAGGCGTCTTCAGCATACGCAATTGACGTTGTGACAGTCGGCGCCAAATGGCAAATTTATCCTCTGATGGCATATTTATAGTCAAGGTTGTCAGGGGTGAAAGGTTGCAGCCATAGATGACTACGAGCTCTTTTCTGAAATCGGAAATTAAAAACTGCGATGCGAATTTAAGGAATGGAACGAACCGAAAATCTTTCCCGAAAATAATATAAATCACAAAATTGATTGAGCTGTTGACAATGGCCAAGAAATTTGTCGCTTCCCGTGAAAACGTGTAAAAAGCGTGATAATTGGTGATAAGAAATTCGCTTCCAACAATTTGCTCGAACAAAGTTAAGAAAAATCCCCAAAAATTGCACAGAAGAAATATCAATACGATGATTACTAGGACGATTGAGGCTTCTCGGGACTGTTCGCGGAGTTGGTTTATTCTGAAATTTGAAAATTTTACTAAAACTGAAAATGTCGGTGACAATGCTTACTGCGACTTCCGATTATCAGTCAGCGTCTCCAACGACCTCCTTATCGTATACGCAATAATAAAATTCAGTGTAAGTAAAGTCAAAAACGGCAAAAACACCATAATCGTGTTAGTCAACCATAAACTATAAATTTGCCCGTACAACGCATTTTTCGATAGATCACTCGGCAACAAAATATACGCTTGCCAAGTGAGTGCCTTTTCAGCGCATTCCGGCTTACGGTACACTTCTAATTCGAAGAATTTAGTCGCATTGAAAAGAATGGCAAAGCATGTGACACCTAATATGGTGAATGCTGAGGCTCGTGAAGTGCAGAAGCGTTTAGAAATGCGTGGGTAACACACGGCTAGGAATCGCTCCACGGTGACGCTCAATGTCGTGTAGACACTGCCCGTTTGGGAAATATGGGACAACGCGAAGGCGAATCGGAGGTAAGTCAGCCAGGCAATGTAGAGATTGATGGCTTCAAAGTACTCAATGATGTATTCCATGCCGTAGATTGAAAAGGCGGTGATTATGAGGCAGCAGTCGAAGATGGCAAGTGCCGTTAGAAACATGTTGTTGGGGGAACGCATGGATGGTCGGGTTAGGATGAGAACTGTGGAGCAGTTGCCGAAAATGCCGAAGAAGGAGATTATTGAGCCGACTATGCTGACGAGGAAGAATTTTATCTGGAATAAACTGACCAATTGTTTGAACGGCATTTTTAATGTAGATTTACCTCTAGATAGTCATGTGGATCCAAATCACAATCAACATCAGCCCCATCTGCCGTCGTCAAGCTCAAATTCAACAACTGAGCCCCCATACCCGTACTTTCATCAACCATACTGCTGATATTTAAATCCATTTGCTATAGAACCACGGCATTTCTGTACCCGATACCATGTCGCTGAAAAACATAACCATATCCTTCAGTACAACCCAACGGCACCAAAAACCACATCCCAAAACCACTTCCCAGAACCGCGCACGCGCGCACGCGCACCCGCACACAACACAACCCAAACAATGCCCGCTGACACGCCAAAAATTAAACGACCCTAAGGGCCCGTTTATCTCGTTTAAATTAAAGAAGGGTACGACTTGAGTGCTTCCGCCACCCATGACAATTGGAATTTTTTCAGCCTCGCTCTCCTTATCCAGTGCCATGGGCGGTCAAGCCTAAAAATGACAGGGTTAGAGTTCATGCAAACGCGTGTGCACTGCTGTTCTTCCAAGAGAAAGAAACGCAATTTAGTTATCACTTCGTGGTATACCATATAGAAGGATGCCAATGCCAACGGCCATGGTGACGCGTGTACTTAAAGAGCATGGAGTATTAGCGATTTGAAGGTTTAGAGATGGATAAAAAGGAGATTTACAAGTGAGTAAACGTCATATGTGTACAAAGTATATACTTTTGGAGGCATATTGGTTTCATAACAAGTAGCTATGGACATATATATGGGTATTGGAGATAAAAACTGACACAATTTTTGAGGTTTAACGAAATTTTCAGGAAATAGCATAAGTACAACATTGAAACGTTGCAGCAGAGTAACATTAAACATATCTAAATAGCTAAAATGCCAAAATTGATAGCCCGAAACCATGAATAACACGTTTAACAACATGGCTATGAAGAGGTATTGAAAAGTAAAACTGTTTCTTCTAGTCGCGCAACTTTTGGTAAACGGCATGCGTAAAACATGGAAACATTGCAGACAGCTATCATTAAACATTTTCAAACAGCTAAAAATGCCAAAACTGAATCCCCGAATCCATAAATAAAGCGCATATTTACGATAACGCACGTACCTAATGCCCTCCTTTTGAAGTTCCCGCAACTATAATTACCACTTTGTCTGGGAAACATATGCCATACTTCCATGTTACCCTTCATCTTACTCATACGTCATGAGGAAGTGTATCCTTGTCTCATGAAATATCGAGGAACACGGATACACTTTCCTGAATAACAAATTCCCGCCATAATCCACAACACCAATTCATCTCTTATCTAATTCGTTTTCAAAAAAAAAGATAAAATTGCCAAATTTAGCATTACAAATAACAAAAAAACAACAGACGCATTTAAAAATGGAGCAGAAGCCAGACATAATGACTAGTGACACCTCTAAATTAGCCTATTCTAGCGTGGTTGTTCGGCGCTCGGGTAAGCCAAAACACACATGGAATTCGTGAATGCGGAACAAGTCCACAGAAGAAAGTGAGCCAAGAGGAAGAGGGTCTTTTTATCTGGGATTTTATTGGTAAAAAACAACAAAAACTGATACCAGAGTTGGCTCTGGTGGCGCTTGAGTGATTTTTGGGGATCCTAAGGGAGATGGGGTCGGTTGAAACTGGCATCCGATGGTTGCAGCATCTCCGTTGACAGGCGTATGTAGACAAAACAACGTTTTTAGACGTTTTTTGTTTTACAACGAATTGTTTTTGACTTCCAACAGGATGCAAATAATAAATTACTTTAAGAACGGCGAAAAAAGAGTAGTAATAGCATTCAATTTTTCAATCCTTTTGACGAATTGAAGACATCTGGTAAAATTTGTCAAAACCAAATCATTGACAAATGTATTTTTGCGTCATGCTAGGCCCTGATTCGTCGGCATTGACGAGTCAACGCGTCGGAAATGCTGGCACTTACAATTAAGTCTGACAAGAATGCAGTTTCGGTTTGAATAAGAACGAACCGAACGCGGACGGGTCTAAACTGTTGTTTATTCCAGCGGGTTTTATCAAAAAGGAGAAAACAAGGCTGACTTGGTTAGGGAGTCTGGTGGCAAAAGTTTGGTGGTTATACTTTTTGGCACAATTGGGTACTTTTAAACTGAACAAGCCGTTATGGGTTCATTTATGCTACATGGCAGTTGTTGTTTCACATTTGGGATAAACAATGTTAAAAATAAAACTGCAATTGTTGAGGAGATGTGCTTCTATGCCATAACGGGCGTGTGAAAACCTAAAAGTGACCGACTTAAACTCTCCACAAAGGTGTTTATAAGCTTTCCCCGAATTCAAAATGTAGGAAATGGGGGCCAAAGATGGAGAGGGCCCATGGTCGACGGAATGCAAAGTAGTTTTCGACAATTTTGCCACACTGCGGCGATTAAAATTGCAGTTTTAAAAGTTCATGTGTTCGGCTTTTATCGATTGCATTGTTGGTGTTTTTAAACACTATATTTAAATTTTTAAACTGTACAAATACTGATGGGACCTACGTTCAAAGCAAATCCAAAATGTCTTCTCAATTTATCGATTTCATTGTTTTGGTGTTTATAAGCACTCTTATTGAAAATATACATAAAACTGCGTAAAACTTTCATAAAAATTATAGAACGTTTTTGTACACACAGTAAAAACGGATATCCGCAAACCCCTCATACTTGAAATTTCTGCAAGCGATCGGGATATATCCTTTCTTTTCATCCGAGAACACCAGACGATGATCGTTGCCTCGAGGCAATGATCGTGTTTGCTTTTCCATTTAGACGTCGTGAGATTGTCCAAATGCAATTGATGGGGGATCTCAATGAGCCTCTTCGCACCTTCCGGATATTGGAGATCTTTGCGGAAGTGCATCGTGAGGGTTTTGATGGGCTGTAAAACTGACGCCACCTCGACTTGTTCTTATCAACTGCTGCTTTTATGTTTCAAGTTATACTATTTGTATGCCATTTTGTAAGGTAAAACTGAAAATGTTGCTATTTCTTTCTTGCAAAACATACAAAAACCCATCTGCAAAACAATAGTGACTAACATCTCTTTCAACAATCCAAGTGCAACAGATTCGAAACCCGGATTATCCCCGCAACCCTATAAGTCTCACACTTTTTGTTTCCCCCCTTCCATGCAAAGCAAGAAGTTTCAACATCAAAACTCAACTCACATCCAAGTGAGTCCCCCTTCCCCTGAAGTCAAATGGGAACAGGGACGCACCATCATGCGAATATGAACCTTCGAGAAATAGTTAAGAAAAAAAACAGCTCCATGTTTGATGTAAGGTGTGACATGGCCTCAGGGGGCTCCGGGCTGACCATCAGTGGTGGTGGTTTGCTTCAAGCCAGGGGGCCAGGCGGCCCGAGTCAGCCGGGGCTTGGACAAACATAGCTTGATGCAACGGAGGCATCTGACTAAGTGGTCAGTCAGTCAGGGGTCCGGATGACTGCGCGAACCGCAAATATCGTCGAAATCGTCGTCGAGGCCTTCGATGATGGTGGTGGAGGTGGGCGGTGGACTACTACATACTGCCGGTCACCCCGCTCTCTCTCCCCTCCTTTTTCCGATGATGGACTCAAGGTTCGCTGGCTGGTGTGCTTCGGGGGACCCGGCTTTTCAGATGCAAAAGCTAGCTAACAGTGTCTTGAACTAAAGGCTATTCAAAAGGAAAACATTGCAATTGCAAAATTCTTTCCGATCTTGGTCGGAGAATGACCTTTTTGGGGGTTTTCGTGATTTAAACGGTTCTTGTTACGGCGCGCATTACTGTTTTATAAACTGTTTGTCTTTCTGGTGATCAGGTAAAATGTTGTAAAATTCAATCTTACAGCCACCAAAACCCCCCTCAACCCCTCCTGGCCCCCATCCAGGCCCCTCTGACACCATGTCTGTGCCAGCGTCGCGGGCCCATTCCGAGGTCTTCTCCGCGAGCCAGTATGGCGGTGGTCTCGCGCCTACGGTAGTGCCGAATCGGTATTCGATCAACTTTTTCGTCCTGCCAACATTCATTCTGCACATTGTTGGGTTGGCTTGTCTATGGGCATTGTGGTATTATATGAGGTAAAAAAACTGTCCACAACGATTCCTGCTGCGACTTATATCCATTTCCAGATTCACAACCCTGTTCCCCTACCATCAAAGAGTATTCTACTGCCGAGATATCGAGCTCTACAAGCCCAACTTCCGACCTGAAGATTTCAATGTCCACGTCCCGGATGCACTTATGTATGTCCTGTGCTTTGTTTTGCCGCCATTTGTGGTATGTTTTTTTAAACTGATTCCATTTGCATACAGAGTTTCACCATTTTTTAAAACAACCCCAATTTCACCCCTAAAATTAACCCCCCCTCAGTTAGTTCATTTTTCAATTTTTCGCGACAACTCACATCAGAAAAGCCGACCGACACCGAAGGCTTGTCGCAACCGACGGTCAACCTCGGTTAGGAAGGTAGCTTTAACCCCGCGGGGGTCCCCAGGCTAGCAGCTAGCAAGCATCTATCTCGGTGGTTCCCCTTTTGCGTATCCGTCCATCGTTTCGACTCGTATCTGGGGAGGGGGGTGTCTAACCTATATTTGCGAATTGCTCGAGCTAAGCCGTCGCCGGCGGCGATGGTCTCGCGGACTTTTCAACGTCGTCGAGAGCACAATTACGAGAGGATCGGGACTAACTTTAAGCCTTGTGGCTACAAGGCTTGTTAAAGTTGGGGGTTAACATTATGGGGGCAGAGAGGGAAAGAAATACAAAACCTGGGCATTGGAATAACGGCAAATAGCAAATCAAGATTGGATATTGTAGATCTTCGTCGGCGAAGTCATGTTTTGGCTGTTCTCATCGAAACCACGAAAAGCCATCTATGCTACATGTGGTGAATGCAAGGTGCATCTGTTCACTCGACGATTGTTCCGATTCGTTAGTAAGTTTTTAGAGATTTTAAACTGATTTATCGTATGGACGCTGTGAAGAACGGCAAAATAGTCAATGCAATGTATGAACTGGCAACCCTTGTTTTCAGGCGTGTTCATCTTCGGCGCTTTGATCACCCAAATCTTCGTTGACACCATCAAATTCCTCACCGGCTATCACCGACCATACTTCCTATCCCTCTGTGATGTGTCCTACCCGAACTGTACCGCTCCCCTAGAATTCTCACCATCTCCGTCACCGTATCTTGCGTGCAAATACCGTGAAGCTGACCATCTTCGGTATGCTTCGCTGTCATTCCCGTCACTGCATGCTGCTTTTAGCAGTTATGCGGCTATCTTTGCTTGCGTAAGTTTCATGAAGCATTTAAACTGATGCACATCTCCTAAATGGCTTCCAACTTTTAGTGCTACATCTACTACATGGTAAATCTCCGCGGTGCACCCCTTCTCCGACCCTTCCTCATTTTCGGTTTCCTGGGCCTCACTCTCGTCGACAGTTTCTCCCGAATCAACGGTTACAAGAACCATTGGCGTGATATCTGGGTCGGCTGGCTCATTGGCTTCTTCATTGCCGTTTTCCTGTGCCAATGTGTGTACTGCTTCCAAGAAGTGTACCACTTGTCGATGGGCGGTGGTGATAAGGCCGCTATGATGGCCGCCGCGGCAGCTGAAGCCGCTGAGGAACGGATTTCACCATTCTTCAGTTGGTTCAGGTTGCCACGGGTTCAGGCTCCGTCGGTTAAGGAGGACTATGCGTAAGTTTTTTTGAGAACTTTAAACTGCAGTATATTCCTTTGGCTCATTTTAGAATCTACGAAGAAGACGTCCCGCAAGCGACTCCCCCCGCCGATGCCCGAACGGCAGCCCGGCACCGACGGAACCAAGATCGCACCTACGAGGTTACCACCACCACGGAACACCTTCACAGGACGATCGTGCCACCAGGGCAACAGCAAGGAAACAATTCTGGCGTCAATGGTGGCGGCAGCTATTCTGGCTATTAGTCGATTCGAATTTTAAATACAAAATTATTCTTTAATCTATCCTATCTCAATGATATCAGTTTTTTTGTTTTCTACTGTCAATTAGTGTCACTGGTGGCTCAACTGCCTTCGGCACTTTTGCCTTCAGTGAACCTGCCAATCAGATTTGTTTTTTTAACTGTTTTTTATCGGATCAGTCAGCTTAATTTAAATCTTAAACTCGTTGATTCACCGATTCCTGCTCAAATTCGCGTTTCTTTACTGTTTTTAGATACGTTTAATTTGTGATTTTTACCTAACTTTGGTTACCTGTCTATACATGCAAATAAATTATTCAAAACTCATACACTTTATGTCGAAAAATAATCAAAACTGGCTGGCTTGATGTTCGATCAATGTTGGCATCATTATTTGGTGACCTTCTTGCCGGATTTCGATGAAGACTTGGACTTGCTGCTCTTCTTCGATGAGTCTTTCTTCGAGGAATCCTTCGTCGATTTGCTCGCCGCTTTGGAGCTTTTGCCCTTCTTGCCGAAAAGCTTCTCCGACACATCATTCTTCAACGATTTTGAACTTTGGGCCAATTTGCCGCCGTATTTCGAGGATTTTCCTGACTTGCTATGACCACCTTTCTTTGACTTGGAAGATTTCGACTTTGACTTTGATTTTGACTTGGATTTGCTGCTTTTGAGCGATTTTGGCAGGCTGAATTTACGGGACTTGGGCTTGGAGCGCTTCTTGCTTAGTTGCTGGAAATGGAAGGGGTTTGGGTAAACTGGATCAAGTTCGAAATGGGTACCTTTTCTTTGCGCCAACGCAGGATATAAAAGACGAGATCGACGAGTCGGATACACAGATACGCTGCGACGAGGACCAGCATGAAGATGACCGACTTGTTGAGGACACCGACGATGCCATTGAGCTGTTCGATCTCGGATGCTAGCGTCGCGGCAACAAGGTTCGGAATGGTCGCAGCCGCGGCCACGACCTGGAGGCTGCTGCGTCGCAGGCCCATCAGATGCGTCTACTGCCGAGGGCTATGGGGGATTCGAGCGATTGGGGATACAGAGGATTTTGGGGGTGTATGTAAATTATGATGTTTCAGATTTTTAATTATAAAAGATAACAAAATTAAAGTTAGATTTTACAATTTCTCTCTTTATAAACTGTCCTGCGTAAGTGTAGCTTTCATTATCGAAAATTAAAGGATTGTTTAACAAGAACAGATGCCAAAATTTAAGAAAACTGCGCGGAACATGTTGTCTTTTTACACCCGCAATGACACACCCAAGTGCTCTCACCACGAAAGCGTCCTCAAAGCACAGCTTTTTCCATCGCGCGCCTTCTTCCCCGTATTTCTTCACTGCGTTGCTTCCTTTCCACCGTTCTTATATAATTTCCGCCACTTTTCCAGCCCCCAAACCTCTCCACGATGCCGCCCAAGGTCCAGAAGGTGATGGTTCAACCCATCAATTTGATCTTCCGTTGCCTACAGAGTCGAACGCGCGTCCAGATCTGGTTGTACGAGAACATCTCCACCCGCATCGAGGGATATATCATCGGCTTCGACGAGTACATGAATCTGGTCATCGATGAGGCCGAAGAGGTCAAGAAGCTTGTCGATCGCAAGAAGATCGGACGTGTCCTGCTCAAGGGCGACAACATTACACTCATCCAAATGGTCGGCCAAAACTGATGACTGCCGCGGTTATTTGAAGTGATCTCTCTCGTCTTCATTCTTCTCTTTTCATCTGCGTACTGCTCCGTTTTTGTGTGATTGTTGTGAGTTGTTTGGCGATTGTTTTCAAGTTTTGGTGGCTTTGATAAGTTTGTAATTTTTTATATTTATTTTATTTAATAAAAACTGCGAAAAATGAACTAAATGTAAATTTATCTTCGACCATGTTTGGGTAAATTATTCCCATCAGGCACTGCCTGTTTCCTTCATTCGGATTGGCCATGGTCGCGCATGATGTGGCCCTCAGTGCCACCGAACATGTTACGGTTGCCGTTGGGCGTTTGTCGATTACAATCGTGGCTTTTGTGGCTGTGATTGTGACGTCGTTGTTTGTTGATATTCTGCATGTTATTACGACAATTTTTGAACGGGAAAAGGTTGGTTTTTAAACTGTTTTTTTTTTCGTATTGTTTTTAAACATTAAAATTGTTTTCTTTCAGCTCGGCATTGAATCCAAAGTATGTCTCCTTCCGATCAAACCAAAACATCGAAAACACAAGAAAAAGAAGCGCAGCAAAAGCTCCTCCAAATCGAAATCCAGCAAATTCTCATCAGCTCGGAAGAAGCCCGAACGCAGTACACAGTCTACAGTTTCCGGGAATCCTGAAAAGAGTGACCGCTTTTTGAAATCAGTTCCGTCTGACAGCAAAAAGGATTCAAAACCCGTTGACTTTACGGTTGCGCCACCAACTTTGAAAGTGCCGGATGTTGTAAAAGAAAGGGATAAGGTTTGTGTTCTTTTAAACTGGGCATATTTCCACACACCGTTATTTCAGAAGCAAGCAGACTTCGACAACCCCCACGAACCTTTCGTCCCGAACGCCTTCCCCGGGCGATCGCCTACTCGTAACCAAGATTCAACGTCACTTCGAATCCAACAACATGCAAACCAGTACCAAGCAAAGCGACGCACCGCAGAATCAGTCCTTTCAAAGCCGGAATTATACAAAACGAACAAGATCTCACAGGGCAAACCGACACCAACATCATCGACACAATCAACATTTGATCCATCAAAGATTCCTGAAGCTACGACGCCTCCTCAACGAAGTCCCCTGAAAGTTGGCGAAAAGCCAGGGGAAAAAGAAAAAGGTAAAGCAAAGTCGCCGGCGAAGGCAGAGTTGTCTGCCAACATGAATTCTGAAGGTCTATGAGGGTAATTTGATGGTTTAATTGGATGTACTTATTGCTTTTTGGGAAATAAAGTTGTTTTAAAACTGTGTGATGTATTGGTGTTTAAAAATCAAAATTTTGAACTGATTCGCCAAACTGTCGAGGCAAATTAGGTGGCCTTCTGATTAGGTGGTGGGTTTCAGTGAAAGTTCCCCATCTTTAATCGCCACCACTTCCCTTGTCCTCTGTGCACAATCATTCATGCATTCTTCAGTTCAATGATAACAAGCTCCACTCCAAACATTGTAGGGATCTTCGTTTCCGACGGCTGTAGTCTGATGTGTGGTGGTGGTGGTGGCGCTCTTTCCGATTATGCACAGTTCGACCGTTTTGGTCCGTCGGCGACTTGACTGAAACCACACGAAAGAACCCCCTCCTTTCCATTCAAGGCGCTCTTGTCCGTAGTCTTGTCAGTGTTTTTATTGATCTACACGTCTTCAGGGTGTTATTTTCTTTAAAAACTGTTCAACATTTTCTTTTTTGGTTTTAGGTAATCCCAGATGGCAGTCCTCAGCCGACCGCTGCTACGTGAAACAACGCCGGCCCTTGCCGGCATCGCCGCAGTGCTGATTATTATTCAGACATATAAGCGACGGCACCAACTTGGGTTTGTTAAAGACTCATTTAAACGGTTTTAAACTGGCACTTCATTTTGCAGCCGCAGCAAAAAGGCCCTAACAACATCAATCAAAACCAAAAATGGCTCAAAATCCAACAAAGCTCATGTCGATTTGGAGTTTTTGAAGAAACTTCGACGTATCTTGAAAATCCTGGTGCCAAGATTGTTCAGTGCCGAAGTTTTCTACATGATTGTGATTGCTGTTTGTTTGTTGTGCCGGACGTATGCCGATGTTTGGATGATCATGACATCCACTGGCATTGAAGCGTTGGTTTTTTTGTGTTTTTAAACTGCAATAACGGGGTTGGTAACCTTTCAGTGCCATCATCGACCGAAACCTAAACCTCTTCAAAAAGTCCGTCCTCCACTACCTGTGCTGCATGCCCCTGGTCAGTGTGGTCAATGCCCTTCTCAAATTCAGTCTGAGTGAGTTGAAGCTTCGATTCAGGGAGAAGTTGACCAATCATCTGTACAAACAGTATTTGGAGTATGTTTTTTTAATCATTTAAACTGGGTCATATACACTCCTTAGCGCTTCAGCGGTTTCACGTTCTACAAAATGTCGAACCTCGACAACCGTGTCGCTAATGCCGACCAACTCCTCACCCAGGACGTCGACCGCTTCTGTGAGGGCATCGTTGAGCTCTACTCAAACCTATCCAAACCCATCGTCGATGTTGCCCTGTATGTGTGGCGTCTCGGGGGCACTCTGGGCTATCAAGCTCCATCAAAACTGTTCTCCTACTTGCTGATTAGCGGCGTCTTTTTGACGTATCTTCGCCGACCCATCGGCAAGCTCACTGTTGTCGAGCAACAATTGGAGGGTGAATTCAGATATGTCAACAGTCGGTTGATCATGAACAGTGAGGAGATTGCTTTCTATCAGGTATTGTTGTATTTAAACTGTTAAAGAAGTTTCAAAATTGTATTCCAGGGCAATGAACGCGAAAAGACATCCATTATGTCCTCCTTCAATCGCATGATCGGCCACCTCCGAAGCGTCATTCTATTCCGTTTCGGCATCGGCTTTGTCGATAACATCATCGCGAAATACATGGCTACAGTAGTCGGATGGTATACTGTATCCTCGCCGTTCTTCAACAAACGCAATGCCGAAATGATGAGCAAATCGAAGAATGAGCTCATGCAGGATTATTACAACTCTGGTCGAATGATGTTCAAATTGGCGGAAGCCTTGGGTCGATTGGCTCTAGCCGGCCGTGAAATGACCCGTCTCAGTGGATTCACGACCCGTGTCGATCAACTGATGTCCGTTTTGAAGGACTTGCAAGAAGGCCGCTATGAAAGAACGATGGTATCCGATTCGTCGGCGACTTCATCTCTAACTTCATCGGTCAAACTCGTCCCCGGCAGTGGCACAATGGAAATCCGTGATAACATCATCAAGTTTGAGAATGTCCCCCTAGTGACACCCAATGGCGATGTTTTGATTGAATCATTGAACATTGAAGTCCCCAGTGGCCGAAATGTGTTGATTTGTGGCCCGAATGGCTGCGGAAAGTCGTCATTGTTCCGAATTTTGGGCGAACTTTGGCCACTTTTCGGTGGCAAACTGACCAAACCAGCCAAGGGCAAACTTTTCTACGTTCCCCAACGACCCTATATGACCATTGGCACCCTTCGGGATCAAGTCATCTACCCCGACAAGCCGGCCGATATGCGTCGGCGCGGAATCAGTGATCGTGATTTGATTGAATATTTGGAACAAGTCCAACTGGCTTACATTTTGCAACGCGAAGGTGGTTGGGACAGCGTTCAGGACTGGATGGATGTCTTGTCGGGCGGCGAAAAACAACGTATTGCGGTGGGTTTTTGGTGATAAACTGCCACGTAATTTCGAATTTTTTTCAATTTTCTAACAAAAAACTGTCCTTATTGGTCGTGTTTCTTTCCAGATGGCCCGCCTATTCTACCACTCACCCCAATTCGCCATCCTTGATGAATGCACCTCCGCCGTATCGGTTGACGTCGAAGGTGCCATGTACAACAAATGCCGTGAGCTTGGCATCACCCTGTTCACTGTGTCCCATCGAAAGTCACTTTGGACACATCATGATTACTTCCTGCAGATGGATGGCCGTGGAGCATATGTGTATGACAAGATTGATGAAAATGTGGAACAATTTGGATCGTAAATGTTGAAATATCGTAAACTGATGAGTTATTACGCTCGCGTATCCATATCAGTTTATTATAACCCTGCTAAATTGAAAAGTATCCATTTTACATTACCATTAACAAAAAATAAAGATCATTATTGCGTCTTGAAGACTTCATTAGCAGTACAAACGGCAGTGTAGTTTTGTTCAACAAAATGAGTGCCATGGGCGTTGGTCGCGACGACTTTGTAGATGCCTTGATCGGCTTGGGTCGGGTTCTGAAGGTTGTTACGGGTGATAATAAGAGTAATTTTAAAACTGTATACTCATAATGCATAGATTTTGACATATTCAAAGAAAGTCGTTAAAAAAAGTAAGCCAACCTTCATGATAAGCGTACAAATGTACTTTCCAACTTGTTTCTTAACTTTCGTGACATAGCGATCGCCGACGAGCTCCTTGTCTTTCAGGAACCACTGAACTTTTGGTTCGGGATTCGCGTTACACAAACATTCGAACAGAACTGAACCATCGGGACGGTTGATGATGGACGGGGCTTTATCGAAGAACGGGCCGAGGACCATGGTTTTTGGACGGTTTTTGAAAACTGGAACTTGATTTGACTAATTTTAAAGGATGCAACTCAAAAAATAAGGCAACATTTTGATAAAGTTAAGCGAGCACGAGCAGGACTAGCTAGTCAACACACAAAACAACAAGAATAACCTATTGTTTAGTTATATTCGGCAGCGCTGGGGCTAGGAACAGCTGCATTTGATCCGCCCTTTTAACTTTTTAGTTGGATCCGTCAGTTGAGCTTACATCCCACCGGCCCCCGCATCCGACAAAGCCACCCCCGTCGCTTCGAAAAGTTTGGCAAACATGTTCGATCGGGGGGCAGGGCCTGGATGACGGGAGATTTGTCAATAATGAAACTGTTTCCCTGTACGCCGTTTGACATTTGAAAAAATCAACAATATTTATAAAACCATTCTAATATCAACTAAATTTAGTTCTCAATATATCAAAAACTCTTTAACGCTTCATGTAGTAGTCAATGGCACCAGAGAATGCAGCGAAACCGGCGGCACCGAAGAGAGCAGGCTTAATACCGGCACGAAGACCAATGACGCCACCGACGATGGCTCCGGAGAAGACTCCTGAAAGTATGGGTATTGTAAAACTGGAGTCGGAATGAAATTTAGTACCATTTTTCCAATCATTTTTCGCTCGAACCGACTCCATCACGCATTCCGTTCCGGAAAACATGAAGCCGATGGTGGCAAAGTTCTTCGAGTAGGATTTCATTCGGCCAGACATTTCTTTGAGAGTTTCTTTGAAGGTCAACTGCAAATTGAGATTAATAATAAACTGTATAGTCAAGGCACATGATCAACATACCGGTTTTGTCGGATCCGCTGAGTGAATGGATAACCTCGGATCAACGGCCGCCGTAAACAGACCGAAACCGATACCAAGGGCACCACCGAGCACAAATGCCATCACGGCCTTACATCCACAATTCTCCATAGCAGCATGAATATACTTTTCTTGGTCTGACATCGGGGGAAGTGATAACATTTGCTAAAAATGGATTTGAAGGTAAAACTGGAGGGCGGTGGTGAAAACCGTACATGTTTTAATTCAAATGGCTTCCCTGGTTCACTCCACGGTCTTTTCTTTGTCCCGATCATATCGTCGATCATTTGGACGTAATGCGACGGCGTGTAGACAATTTCTTTTTTCTAAGAATATATAATTTATAAAAACTGACTTGTGTGTTCTCCGCAACAATGAAAACAAACCTCAACCGGCTGCACTTCCTTCTTCGGTATAAACGGATTCGAGAAAAGGTTTACAGTGCGGGTAAATTCTGGGGATGAAGCCATTTTGGAGCGGAGAAACTGATGGAGGGGAATCGAATCAGGCGAAAACGAAACGACAAAAAACTGGAGACAGAACTGATTGTTCGTCGCACAATGCCAAGGAAAGTTTAATTTTGACGGAAATGAAATAATCAAACTTTGCTTCTGCTCTTGTTTATCAATTTCTTCTTTCCGGCATTTATGTGATAATTTGATTTATAAGTCAGTTAAGTATCTTTTTGACAGACACAATACAATTACTTCTTTTGGTACACCTTATAAAACTGTGTTCATGAAGATAAAAAATTTAAGTTTTTTTATAAAAATTACTCGTAGTAACATTAAATATTTAAATATAACTCTCAAGTAAACAAATAATATATACCATCATTCATCAATAGATACTTCTTGGTACATTCGGAGCAGCCTCCTAAAACACAAAACTGGTTACATCCTTTCTAAATCTGAAGTAAGACCAACTTACTGATCCTCTAATCGTCGACTTAGCCGTTCCATTTTTCGTATTTTGTTCTGTTTTCTTCTATAGCTCAGCACGTTGTACAGAATCCAAACAAAACTTAAAATTACGAAAGACACGCCGGATAAGATGAAAAATGGCATGTAGCGTTCATAGATTTCTTGTCGAATGGTTTCATTCTCGTGTAATTTCGTTTCCTGGATGAGATGTGCCGTTTCGGGGTCATTTGCAGGTCGAAATGATGAGGAGGGATCGAGGGGTAAACTGCAAGAACAACTAGTTAAAACTACAGATAGCTGTGATATCCTTACTTGATTTTCATGATTGGGTGGTGCGTGATATGGATGTTTGTGTTAACATTTAATCTTAAACTGTAAAATAATGTGAAAAGAAAGGTTATCCGCAGCAAAAAGGAGGCAAAAAACATCACGCGCACGTTTAAAAAAAACCTTCAAACACCGAAAACCTTGCCGGAGGAGGCCGTCGGACTGACTGCAAAGTAAACATCCATCCATCGGGCCAGCCTGGCTGGCATAAGGCAAGCGAAATTTAACCGAAACGCGTTTTACATTTCGTTTTTTTCACGTCGAACTGGAAGGCGATGGACCGGCCCCACGGAGACGTGCGACATTTTGGAATCAACCAGATGGCGGTTGGCCGACAAGGAAGGCAGGGCTGTCAATTACGTAATTATGGGGGCATTGGGAGATTTAAACTGCATCAAAACAGATATAAACACTAAAAATATTGTCAACAGACCTTCAAATACGGGAGTAAACTTAATTTTAGATCAAATTCAGCAAGAAAACAACCACGTGCACCCGATCTCCCCAACTTTGCAAAGCTCAAATTTGTCAAAAGACTCGTAAAAGGCGACTTCGAGCTCCCACACCAATTTCGGGGGGAATGTTTGCGGTCGTCCTTTTCGACTATTCATTGAGCCTTAGGGCACGCGCTTCGCCTCAATGCGTGGTGGGCCTTATATAAGAAAGAAAAGCAAGCAAGCGTCGTCAGTAAGTGACTTTTTCGGGAACTACCAATTTGTAGAACAAATTTTGTTTACGCATGTAAAGCTATGTATGGTCAGCTATGGGAGATGGCTATTCTTAGACTTTATGTAACTTTTTAACAATATTTATGAAGATAAACAAAACTGAACTGTGTTTGGTGAAAGTTTGCAACAACGAAAGCAAAAAAACAAAAACCTCACAAACCAAAAAAACGGAAGCAACAGGTTCAAATCGATACTGATCGGTGGTGTCTGCAGGACGGCGATCGCCAGGCGGGAAGGAACACCAATTTGTCAGTCTTGGAAGGCAGATTGAATGTGTTTTTACTCGACTTTTTTTGGGTGAACTGAAACACTGGGAATTAGACCGTTAAAATTGACATTAATGGTTGATTAAATGTTTTAATGGCGCTTTTGACATGTTGATTTACTGGATTTGTTTAAACTGTACTGACTTCTTGGTTTGATGACTACCAATTAAAACAACATTTTATGTGCCTCCACGTAATTAACTTTATGTTCCAATTAAAGGTGATGAATGGTAACAGTAATGTTGCGATTTGTGGTAAGTTAAAACTGTGTCCAAGTGTTTTTTGGTAATTTCGAAAACTATCGGCACTGATTTCAACTGTCTCCAGATAAACCCCATTGTTTCTGACCATTAAGTTCCCCAAAACTGTCTCGTTTGATCCCGTCTCGGATCCAATGCTTGAAACAGGATTATATGACACATTGACAACGTCCTTAACCCCCTCCAGCCTCCAGGACTGTAAGAATCCCCCCGTCATGTCAAACAATGCTATCCGTTTTTTACTGTTGTATTCCGCACTTGGACGACAGAACAAAGTGTCACTTGCTTTCGAGGGACGGGTCAAAGCCTTTTTCCCCCTTTTCAATCTCGAGACACCTTGAATAGCTCCTGGCTATATAACGAAACAAAAGCGGCTATTGTACCCTAGAAGTTGTTGTTGATCCCCCACAAACATTTTGATGATGACACAAAGTTGTGTTTTGATAGTATTGCTGGCCCTTTTTGTGATAGCTGATGGATATTTGTGGCGGGGTGATCTCGGCGCCGGTGGCGGCGGTGGTGGCACGGGTGGTTATGGATGCCGAATGGGACAAATGTGAGTTTATTTTTGTATTTTTTAAACTGATGTATCCACCGCAGGGAAAAACTACATTAATCATTCCGACTGTCAATAAGCTTATCACAGATAGACAATTCTTTATTGACATAAGCCCCTTTCTCTCCAGCTTACTGTACATGATTTGCGTTCACTTTCACTGCGTTCTAATTCAATTAAGACTGTTGACATAGCATCGTGAACACACGTCAGGGGAGAAAAAAGAACATCCATTTCAACATGCGCTAATGCGTTGCAAATTGCAACGTCTAAAAACACCTGTTCACTTCCGCAAGGACGCTCGTACTTGACAAGGATGACATTGCGACAAAAAACACAAAGCAAAACGTTAAGCAAACACTAATTCGTGCAATTGCACTGATCATGGGTGATTGACGTGATCGATTTGTGTGATTGTTGCAAGTTTCATGGCGTTTTGAGATGGGATGGCTCTGTTTGAAGGCTATTTTCATGCATGAACGCATCTGTTGTCTATAAAACTGGCTCTCGGGTGCAAAAGAGACTATTTTTGAACTTTTAAAGTTATTTTTTTAACTTTTTTTGAACTTTGAAAGCTGTTAGACATGTTAACGAACATTTTGACCAATGTTTAGGAGAATGCCACTCCGAGCAAATCGCCCTCGCTACTCATTCTACAATTACGGCTCCAATCGATACTACAACCCAAATAGCCCATCAAGACAGGTCGAATTTCCGATCCCATCATCAACACCGTTTTCCCGAAGTGGATTCTTGTATCGACGCCCAATGCGCCCCCGGAATTTCTTCATGGGCAGCAATCGGGGCTCTTATGGGCGTAATTGTGGTTGCTCGTGCCGGAATCGATGGGGCTAACTTGCAACTGCTTCCCTGTTATCTGTAAATATCAGAATAGTACAATGCCTTGCCGCCCTGCTTGTTTCAACTGTTTTCAAGAGGTAGTATGACTTCCTGCAAATAATAATCTCGGTAAACAAAGAACCCGATGACGACGTCGTTATCAGTCAGTGTCTTCTTCTTTGTGCGTAGTAGTTCGCCTTGGAGCCGAGATTAGAGATTATTTTCGACCTTCTGTACTGTATTTTGTTGTTTTTGTGCACGCGCGTGTGGTGCGTCTTTTGGTGAAGTCAACATTGAAAGGAATAAAAGTTCATATAAACTGCCTTGGCGTCGAAAAAAGCTGATAACAACTTGATTTAACCCCTCTATCAATAATCTAGAACCCCCTCAGCTGGGCTGGACATAAATCTTATTGGTTCATCATTATCATTACGAGTAACCAGCACTGATAAATCATACGTGGTGGCGCTTCTGGGCGGTTTTTGGGCACAGCAACCCCATCTTCACACGAAGAATAACAAACCCAGCCCAACCTGCCTTGACAGTGAGATGAGGAGCGTGATCGCCGATACGCATCAATCAACATACAACACCCCTTCGTGCAAAAAGATATACGACACATGAAGGCGAAGGCGAATGAAAAAAAAGGCTAAAAGAAACGGGACGACGGCGAAGAAGATTCGCTGATCTGCTCGACCGACAACAACGGTGCTATCTTCGCCTTTTTTCCCGCGGTTGTACATGCGTATTCTTTAGTCGTCGGAGTCAGAGCTCAGAAAGACGGTCGACGCCTTGGTGGCGGTGGTTATAAAAAGTTACGTGTCACTTAACGGAAGCTAACTCGAGTTAATTTCCTCGTCCGGTTGAACAACGACGACACTCAGATCAGAGCCGTTGTTCTTGAACAACGACAAGGGCGACACCGAGCTCTGAATTGAATTGAACCCGCCCATTGGGAGGGTTGAAAGTATACCTCTACCCCTCTGGGTGAACGCTCTCTTTTGTTAAAGCGCATTTTCGTTGTCGTCGTTGAGTGAGCTGAGAGCGGCGGTGTTCACAGACACCCCGAACCCCATCCATTCAGTCGGTGTTCGACGAAGCCATGGGGCTCGCCAACTTTACCCTATGCCTCGCCCTCGGGTTATCACTGCTCTTCGTGGCTGATAGCATCGTGGAATCGGAGGATTTACCCGCAGCCATGGTGATTGTGAAGAAGGTCATCGTGAAGAAGCGTGGAGCTGGTACCCGGAAGAAGAAGTCCGGCAAGACGACGTCGGCAGGTGCCAAGAAGAGTGGAAGGTTGGTTTAAACTGACCATCTGGCATTAAGGTTTACCATTTTTCGATTTCAGCCAAAACTCCCACCTTTCCCATGTGATCGACCGCCCATGCCCGATGTGCCATCGCAAGATTCTGCCCCAAAACAAGAACGAAGTCCAACTCGTCAGCGGATACTTCTCCCCTCGGGCCATGCACCTTTAATGTCCATCTATCTGTGCATTATCGAACGATTTTACGTTTCTTATATCCATTTTTACCGTAATTACATTCAGTCTAGCATAGATTTAGCCATACGTGTATTTCATACTGTATTCAATCTTTATCAACGGTGGTATTTGTTCTTCCTTTTGCTCCTTTTTGCATATATCGTATCCCCATATTTGTTATTTTGAAAATGGACTCAAAGTTCCATCAAAAAAAGATACTCAAAAAGATATAAATTTTCGCTCTACTCTATTCAATGGTTTCGTTCGCGCTATCTACATCGACTACACCGAAACATAAACTCTAAAAAGGCACTGGAAAAAACCTTTACGTTTACGTTTACACAAGAGCGACAAAAAACCCATCAAGATGACAGTTATTTATGATCGACATGAGCCATTTTGAAGTTGCTGTTTGGATGAAACTTAATCGGGGTCGGCGCTGGTCCTGCGAAAACATCATCAAAAACGTCGTAATCGCAGCAGCAAAAAATGCACGAAAATGAAATTAAAGCACGTTTTGGTTTTGGAAGCGAGAGGACAGATGGATTATTTTTTGGTTGTTGTAAATATTGATAACATTGTATGGTTGATGCTGGTCGCGAACATGTGTTTTTTGCAGGGATGGGGTGCATTCATTGTATTATAAGGCTGCTTTGATGTTGTCAGGTGGAACTGGGGTAGTTTGCAGGCTGCACGAAACAGAAATAAATGAATGATCATAAAATGGTGCTGCAGACACCAATTGTTTGACAAACAGCTTCGTTCGACTTCCCTAATCTCGATTGATCAAGAATAACATTAATGTCGTCCAGGGCTAACGTGTCGCAGGTGTCGATGAAATCCGGGAAATCGGTGTTGAGCTCGATGCAGGTTTCGTTGGCGATCTAGAACAGGGGGAAAAGATATAAAACTGTTCATCGGATAATAGGTGACAAACCTCATCAACAGTAAGAGTGCCGAATTTATCCAATTGACGGACGGTAGCAACAAATTTTTGACAAAATTCACATCGCAATGTCTCAGGGGTCGCTGTGGGGGCAGATTTGATGGTTGGGATGGTGATGGTTAGGGATAAGAGTACAAGGGAAGTGGCGATGGGGTTGAACATTTTAGAGTAAACTGCCGGACTGGTCGTATTTTGGGAATGTCTACATTTATACCCCTCATAATCCACGTCTTTTGCTGACGTTGGTGCCAAAACATCGGGGGCGATTATTACTTTCTAGGTGGATTACATCGTTAACCTGCGTGACGACAGCTGATAAGACTGTCCGGAAACAATGTGAGCGGCTGTAGGCGGTGGTGACCGGAAGTTTGGGGCTTAAAACATTAAAAACTGCACCAAATTTTGCTATCTGACAAAAATTGCAACGTGTGGCACATGCTTAAGAAAGTAAACTTAATTTAAAACGCCAGCGAAAGGCAGAAACTGATAACAGATATTTTTTAAGTTCGAGTCTTCGAGAAAAAAACAACAACCTCGATTGAAACCAACGTGTCTAGAAATTCATTTATTGTTCTGTAAACTGCGTCAACATTGATCACCGTTTAGGCAGTTATCACCCTTTAAGCCTACATCACCCCCAAAATAAATAAAACTGTCAACATTACGAGCATTCCCAAAACTTCTCGCACTTTCGCGAAACCCCCGGCTGACCCTCAACCCCTCTGGCGAAGTGTCCCCGCTGCCGAGTGTTCCCCGTTTATTTGTCTTTCGGCTGCAACTTGTTCAGTTGTTTACGTCGTTTTGCGTCGTGTTTTCCGCCTCAATACCTCTATTCAATTGCTTTCTTCGTTTTCAGAATCACAGAATCATACTCCCAATCAATCAACGACCATCATGAGCAGTGAACAACAACCTTCGGATGATTTTTCCTATGAGGAATTTGTTGGCTTTCATGAGGGCCAGCTCATTGCCTCTGGCGTTCCCGAGCATTTTTGGCCGAAATTGTTCGAAAAGTTGAACCAACAGGTAAGTGTGGTATTTATTTTGAGCCAATGTAAACTGGAGAATTGTAGATCTTCGATGCTGGTGAGACTTTTCAAGTCATTGTGGAGCAGGACGAAGACGGACTTCCGAGTTCTTGGAGCGCTCTGGCTTTGACGGATATCGCCGTGGCCGATCCTAAAAAGTAGGTTTTGGGGTTATTTTAAACTGTATATCATAGCTCCGGTTCATTTTAGCATCTACTTGGTCGATCACGCCTGGACATTCCAACCAAACACTGCCCGTCGGGTACTCGACGAACATCCTGCATTGAAGGCACGTTTGAAGGAATTTTTCGCTGCCGAAGACACTCAGGATGATAATAATAGCTGCTCGGACTATGTTGGCAGCGAGTCGGGGGAAGTTCGACATACTGGTGAGCTTTATTGGGAATTTTTATATAAAAAAAAACTGAAGAAAAATGAAATTATTATCTTTCAGACTCCGTCGCTCGTTTCTCCGAGATCCCTGGCGCCCAAGGCGACGTTCCAACGGAGGAAACCGATGATGCCATCTGTGCTGATAGCAAGGATAAGGATATCCGCGAGACTAACATGATTTTGCGCAACATTTGGAAGGTGGCTCAAACGTACACCGTCAAGCAGCGTCATGAAGTTCTCAATGAAACTGATGTCGCTGTTTGGTACGTCCCCGACGAATTCGGAGCCCGGATTGGCCACAGTGACACGCCAAACTTCCGGATGGTTCCGTTCTTCTACGCTTTTCACCGCTGTGCCTACAGCTTGTTGTTCCCGTTGAAGGATGTCGAAGCTGGGGACACGATTACGCGAGATTTCATTGATAGCAAACTGTCTCGGGAACATCCCGATTGGCGTGCTCATTTGCTTCTTCCCTATTCTGGTGGGGACTATTCCGATGGCGACGTTCAGCCGATTGAGAAGTCTTTGGAATATTTCACCAGTGGCAGGATTCCGGATGACTTGGCTGACGGCACTAACAATGCTGTTTCTGGCGTCGTTTTCGGGGATAAGCCCGTGAAGATTTACGCTGATGACACTCAACTCATCGAACATCTGAAGTACATCAAGTATGAGCTTGTCGAAACCTTCGAAGAAGCGGACATCATCTGGTGCCGAAAGCATTTCCACACGTACAAGCAACTCGCGGAGGCAAACCCGAAAGCTTTGGTCAATCAGTTCCCCTTGGAGGCGACTCTCACTGTCAAGGATCTCCTTGCCGCGACGATCTATGCCTCGACGGATGGGAAAATCGTCGATGATAACAGTCTCGAGGCTCAACCGAAGTGGTATCCGTTGACTTACAATTTGAACCTTGAACTGCCTCAGTTTGTGGCGTATTTCCAGCGACGAGCGGCTAGGTAAATTGATTTTGAAGTTGTTTAAAACTGGAGTAATATTCGGTCGATTGCAGGAACCTTGACAACACTTGGATCGTGAAGCCCTGGAACCTCGCTCGCAGCCTCGATATCCACGTCACCGACAATCTCAACGCTGTCATTCGACTCGCTGAATCTGGCCCCAAGATTGTTTCCAAGTACATCACGAAGCCGGTCCTCTTCCGTCGTCCTGACAATGGCAATCTCGTCAAATACGATTTGCGTTTCATTGTTTTTGTCAAATCGTTGAAACCGTTGAAGCTTGCTGTGTATAACAACTTTTGGGTTCGATTTGCCATCAAGTAGGTTTAAAACTGAGACCCCTCATAGCTTCCTAACAAAACTTTTCAGTGAATTCAATCTCGACCAGCTCGACGACACCGATACCCACTTCTCCGTGCACAACTATGCCGAAGATGGTTCTAAAGTCCTCCAAATGAAGTGCGAAGACTTTGTCTCCCAGTTTGAGAAGCTCCACGGCCTCAAATGGACTGCCGACATCCAAGACAAGATTTATTCCACCATCAAGACCGTCTTCGAAACGACGTCCCGATTGAAGCCGCCTCGTTGCATCGCTGCAAACGCTCAATCGCGTGCCATGTTTGGCTTGGATATCATGTTGGAATGGGCTGATCTCGATCAAACTGCCGTTAATGCTGTATTCATCGAGGGCAACTTCATGCCGGATTGCACTCGCGCTTGTGAGTACTATCCCGATTTTGCGGATGTTGCTTTCAAGACGCTTTTCTCTGATACCGACGCTTCCAATGACCACGTCACGTTTTTGTGAAATAATCACAGTAAGCGATTCCATTCCTATATATATGCTGTCGTCACTCTGATGTCGTTATGAGTCTCATTTGCATCATTTACTCCTCCCCGTTATTTGTTTTATTTGCTGGTATAAGTTTATCGATCTTTGAAGTTTTTTTATTGTTTTATTATGTAATGCTTTGTGTACATTAATAAATGTTAAGTTATCTAGTTTTTGGCTACAAACTAATCTAAGATGGACGAAAACTGATGTGGGTGTGTAGTATATTGCACATTTACTAAACTGGTTATGATCGCTGTGAAACTAAACAGAGTATACAAAAGTTGGCGACTATTGCAAGTTCATCGAGACGGCTACTAAGGGTGAAGTTGAATGTCGTCATTTGAAAAGTTAGTTTCACTCAGTTTATCAAATACCAAAATTCAAAAACTATTGTTCATTGACCCTTGTCCTTTTCTTCCTGAGACCGTCGGGAATAAATACATGCTGAACCAAATCTTTGTTAAGCAAAGATGTACAACGTCGAAAATATCTATTTCCATATTTGTGTTCTACTTCGTTGAAACCGCGGGCGTTTAACACATTTGGTAAGTTCTTATCACGTCGATACTAAAAACTTTTCTAAACAATCAAACTGGAAAGAATGAAACTTACAAAATGTTGATAAACGTTTAAATTCAAATTCACTGTGAAATTTGTCGACTCAAACAATTGCTTTACTCCGTCGATGTCTTCAACGACGTTTTGAGAAACTATATCATAAGTTATATCAACTTTTTCCAGAGAAGGAAATGCATGCAGTATCGACGAAGTAGAAGTAAGAAAAGTTTGTACAGCCATTATGTTAGGTGGTGGAGATTGCCATTCGTTTTTCATAAACTTAATACACACATTTTTGATCTGTAAGTAAAGATTAATTGGAAAAGCTGAGTTGGTTTTTAACAAAGTCTTTCATACATTTGGAAATAGACCTACAAGAACGTAGTCATCCTAAAACTTTGTAAAAGTCATAAAAATACGATAAAAAGTTATGTAAACAACCTACAAGTTTATCTTCTACGCACGCTTCAAACTTTAATTCTGTTAAATTCGGTAATAATGTGCACACCTCCAAATTTGTTAATTCTGTGGAAAATTTTGTGCAATCTAAATTGAGTTATGACTGTAAATATTCCAAGCAAATCATACTTTTGAACAGACTAATGATCTGTCTGAAGTCAGCATCCAAATAAGTAATACGACTAGTTGTTATCGAATCGACAAATCGGCTCAAAAAACACAGTTCATGTTTGCGCAAGGCAAGGGATGAAAAAATACTAAATACGGCCTTTTGATAATAGTTATTTGACAGCGCCTAAAAAACTTAACCTAAATGTTTATGGCAATGTTAATTTAAAAGCTTACAAAAGTAGTTATGAAATAAATGCCGTCCAGTGCAAACTTAACACACAGACGCTTTTTCAATGCGCTTGAAAGGGCATCAAATGCAGGTTTTCCGGAAAAGGCAAAACACAGAAGCGTTTTAACACTTGTACCGTCTTTAAAAATGCGATCGATAAGATCACGCATAACCTCAGGATTGAGGCAAACCGTTGAAGCCATAGTTGACTGGAATAAATTGAAAGATTGGTTGCAAAAAAATTACATATTGAAAGAAAAGGAAGCGTATGCGCGCCAACGTCGTGATCATGCTAAGTGACCTTACGTGACTGATAAAGCACCTCATATTATAGTGGAGAAGTTGACTGGTTTAATATTCGCATAAAAGTCGTGTGTCATGTACCCGATAACACGTCATACTTGTGTTTTCTGTGCTGCACCTTATAACTCATCGATGTTATCACCATTTTTGTGGACACCGATGTTCTTATTGAGGAGCATCTGGGTTTTCGACGGTGGTCCGATTTCTTTGAGTTATTCAACTGTTCCAAAAAAACTTCAATGTTTGTTCCAAGAACCATAAGTTTAATATTTCTTGTTCTGTCAACGCTTGTGGCATCTGAACAGCCGGGTTCAGAACTTATAGTTCTCATCAAGGCCAACATCAACTCCGTAAACATTTCTTATTTCAAAAACGATGTGATTCCTTTTATCAAAAACATTTCAACGGTTTTAACATTTCCGGAAGAAGTTTCAAATCAAAATGAAAACTTTGCCCGGATTTCCATAAACATTGGTGGCACTAAAAAATGGCCGCGTGTTTCATTGTACAGCCAAAGTCGAACCTTTTTCGAAAATGAATTGGATGTTTTGAGCATGCCGACCGATGTTTACGATGCCGGTAGTGGAAGTATTGCGTTAGTTGGTTGAAATTTTTATTTTGGAGGCGATTATTTTGTGATTTCAGTGCCCTGGAGTCTGCTCTCAAAACAACTTATGCTTCAAGTGTTACTAATAATCGCATTTTGCTTCTGTTGACTGATCACGTGTAGGTTGAAGAAAAACTGTGCATCTCGTAATCTATCGCTTTTAGACTCCCTTCCGATGCCGAATCTGATATCGTGAAAAAACTTCACTGCATCTGTTCCATGATGATTGTTGTCGGAATTCCATCCTTTCAACATCTATCGTTTAATGATTCACTTCATGCGGCCCGTAGTCTTGTCGGATCAAATGTCGGAGCTCAAAATGTTTTTGCGTCGATCGATGATGCCTTGAATAGGGCTATACCGGTGAAAGAACTTATTCGATTTGATATAACTTTTGCTGGACCAGTGATAACGTGTAAAAGAGTTGTATTTCTCTACGAAAACTCAGAATATGTGAGCTTGGAAGCCCAGAGTGACTTTGCATATGCGATAAACAGAACAAGGACGTATATGTTTGTCGATGAAGTTGCTGCCCTGTCAAGTTATGAAGATTTTCTCAACGATGGATTGGTATTTTTGGATCCAAACAGGCTTGCAAAATGGGATGTTGAGTTTTCAAGTTCCTATGACCCGATGGGACATCATACGTATGTTTTAAAACTGCGCGCCGATTCTTTCTGTTTGTTTTAGGATTGATGTGTTTGAAAAACTTGCCAAAATGAGCCAGACGCCAGGATTTCAACATTTTGACATTGTTTTGTTAACGCAATCAGAGTGAGTAACTTTTTTTTCAAAAAACTGGAGGTGTAGCCTCTCATCTTTTATAGTGTCTACGCACCCAACATCACTGAACCTGCTTCTGATCTCGCGAATCAAGCAACCGTCAATGTTTTTATCTTAGACACGAGCCAAAATCAAACAGACAGCAATCTTTTTGACATCTTAACAAAAAATCAATCCGACTACTACTTTGATGTGGCCGATGCCAACGCAACTGTGATGACCGAAATCCTCGCAGATAATGTAACAGTTATGACTTTCTTTCAATCGTGTCAAGACTTCGTTCCTGAAACAAGTTCGACTCTTCCTACGGTTCTGACTACACAAACTACACAAACGACGCCATTAACAGTTAAGACAACACCAAGTTCAACAAATAGTATGAGATTATCTATAATGGTATTATTGATTGTTGTTTGGTTCGCTTAATGGAAAAATCTTACGGGTACAAATAAATATTTTGGTAAAACTGCAGTAGAGTGTCCAGTACTAACATAAACTTACAACTTTTCAGGTCAAAATCAGTTACTCATAACAAATATGTACCAAAAATTAGATCTTCATTGCAAAGACATCTTTCAAGGCTCAAATAAACAGATTTCGAATGCCAGCTGTTCAGTTCAGGACGTTCCATTTTTTTAGAACGGTTCATGTTTGCACAGCATGACGAACGCCGGAACTTTGTCCGATTCATCGTTGACCAGTGACATCAATGAAAAGGGACGTGAGCATCTTGACCCTTTTGGGAATCATCGGATTATGCGAAGTTTATTGAAATATTGGACGCTATTATTTATTTTCGGTTTAAAAAACTGCTAGTGAAACATGACAGTAAAATTTCATTAACAATAAATAAAAAAACTGAGCGAATAAAGTTAAGGCGTTTTTCGACAAAACAGAACATTTTGATGAAGCACTGAACCTTCCATAAAGCAAAAATCAAAACCCTTCATTACCGACAAAACGTGACTTGGCTGGCGCCGGACGCAGGTAGTTCAACTTCAACTTTGCCAAGACCATCTGTTATACAAAAGAACTCGTTCTCACAAAAACTGTCCCAATTCTTCCCTTTCTTTTCGATTCATGTTTCCGGGGCAACTTAAAAAGTTACGACCGTAAATCCTGTCTTGATTCGGTCCATGTGAAGTCGGTTGAAATCGACACCCACAGGAAATGACAGATGCGTGGACCGACTTCGCGAAGGTCATTTGTCGGTCAGACATGTGGCGGGGAGCGCACCTGGGCACGCTTTGATCAGTGTTAACGTCTTCCAGGGTAGCCATAAAGTTGGAAACGACGTGCAACTGTGCATGTCTATCTTCCACTTTTTGTCGATTTCGGTTTCGGTTTCGATCGCCTCTTTTGTCAATGAACAAAAGAAACAATGGTTATTGCCGGTTGCCAAGGTCAAATGGTGGTTGGGGTCATTTTTACGGGTTAATGTTCGGGGTTTATGGAAGGGGGGAGTGATAGGTTGATAAACTGGACTGGCCTGCTTTGGTTCTTGCAAAGTTTTTTGCACAAAGGGCTGTTTATTTTGATTCATTTTCAAAATGATAAGTACGAAGTCTCACTTCCTTTTTTCACGCACGATTGACTGGCAAACACTCGTTCATTTTTTTCCACAGTGAAAACAGTAAAAGCGTCCGCCGCGCTAGCCATGTCACGTCCACGGACGTCTGAGGCGTGTCGATGCGGCATCTTGACCCGCATCGTCGACCGAGCCCCCAGGATACCCCCGGCCGTTTCCGGTCCCCACTAACCCTATAAATTGTGATGTTCCGCTGTCAGTAGCATCAATCGCATCAGCATCAGCTGGTAGTAGACAGCCAGCCAGCAATCGTCGAGAAGCAGCAGCCAGCAGAAGCCGGTTTCTTCCTTCTTCTGATTCTCGCTCAACCTAACTTCTAAACCGTTTTTGTGCGTACCGCCCCCGCCAACCCATCTAAAGAGGGGTAACCGAGTGGAACAAAGGTCCTTCCCGACGGCGCTGCCTGCTCCTGCTCTCCCACCGATATATAGAGTCGCTGCCAAGAGTCCCAGTCTTACCATTCGTCAAGACACCACCCTATCGTCGAGACCAACCATGCTCCTTCGTGGTGCTGTAGTTTTGTGTCTGTGTATTGCCGCCGTTACGGCACACATCAATGATGCCCAACAGAGCCGACGGCAATGCTGGAGCTCCGGGAACGGTAAGCCGGCCCAGTTTTGGGATGAGGGTGCACGAGTTGATCGAGGTGAGTCAATTTATCTATTAAAACTGGAGCGCTAATGTTCTGATTTAGGCAAATTCTGGTACGAATGCCGTAACGGAGCCCTGCAACCCCGTGGATGCTTCTCCGAAACGAGTGAACGCCTCTTCCTGCACCAATCTTACGTGACCAACGGCTACGAAGTTGAATGCAGTCTCGATGAGCGCAATGCCCTGGTCTTCAAATTCGTCGGATGCTCGCCTGATGGCATCAGGAAGTTCCGCGTCGGTGAAACCTGGGAAGATGATCGCAAGATGTACTGGTTCGAGTGCCGTGCCGATGGTCCTTATCTTCGAATCGAAGTCGGTGGCTGTTTGACCCATGATAAGACTCGTCACATTAAGCTTGGAGAACGCTACGATTTCGGTGATTACACTTATGAATGCATGAAGAAGTACAATGGATCTATCCAGATGTGCTCTGTTGGCTGTATTCATAATAATGAGCACTTTGCTGTTGGGCAACAATGGCCGGTGAGTTGAGGGATTTGAAAAACTGTCGACAGTGGCATACGGGATTGGATCTATTTAACAAACAATTGATTGTGATGTTTCAGGACGGCGACTTCCTCTACTACTGCAAGCTCAACGGCGGCCGTTGCCAAAAGGTCTGCATCGGATGCCAATTCCGTCAAAAACGCCTCTACAACGGCGACCGTTACGAAAAGGACTCTACCGTCTACCAATGCGAGGTTCGCCCCGACAAGTATGGCCACAAACCCGTTGGCTGCGTCGTCCGTGATGACAAGGGCCAAACCGTGGAACGTGTCGTCGGATGCCGCTGGTATCAGACAACCCCCAACAGCAAAGTCGAACAGACTTGTGAGCTCGTCGACGAGAAGACTGTCATCAAAACCCTGGGCTGTGTCTTCGTGAACAAGGGCTTCGACACCCTCTTCCTGTACCCTGGCACTTACACCATCTGGACCCAGCAAATGGACAAGAAATCCCTCGGTGTCGCTTGCATCGCTGGCGATTCTCCGCGACTTGAAACTTTCGAAGTATCAGAAATCGGTGCCAAGACCCAGGGGCTCAAATATGATCAACCTCGTGGTTAAGGATTTCATGGTTATTTCGTAGCTATATTGGATCAAACTTTACAACGGGGACTGCCAAATGCCACTTTTTCACTTTTTTTGGGCATCGCTCATCAGTACAGTACAGTAGTGAGGTCAACAGCAAGCAACGGTTATACATTTTGTGTCTTTTTTGCGGTGATTGTTTTTTTGGATGGTTTTAATAAGTAATAAACTGAATTGAAATATAGAGGCATGACTCATTTCACACCTCGTGACGAAACCCAGATCCTCAGCTACCTCGGTAGTATCCAACGCAAACCAGGGGCTCAAATGTAAAGCAAAACAAAGTAAACTTCAGTTTATTTCTTCCGAAAAGTTGTGCTAGGTTGATCTCCTCGCATCAATTTGTCACAAAACAAACAAAATTCAACCCTGAAGTTCCTTCATCACATACTCCAATTTGTTTTTTTCACGGGTTTTTGCAGGTTGAAGAAGGCGGGTACCCCCCTCCGGATGACAGCTATATTCTCGGCGGAAGTGCAAACAAACCGATACATATTAATGGTATCCTGGAGGGGATGAGGTATCCTCAGTAGTCGGTTTAGAGACGTTGAAAACTGTACCCTACAGCTGCACGATGAACTTCAAAAACTTGCTCCAAAACACGGGCCAAGTCTTCGAAAAGGTCATGACCCTTCGCGAACATGATGGACAAGTCGAGGTAAGTCAAGCTTTGCTTTCCTTCTTTGACCTTTAGTTGTTTTATACCTTCTTTGATGGGGTTGATTTATGGCCGGTGTTACAGGTCTTGAATGAAGTCGACAAAGTCCTACAAGGCAATCTGAGCCAATTTGTTCCGGGCGGTGGTCAAACTGCGACGACTGACGCCACCGCCAGCGGCAACGGCCAACAGCAGCAGCAAAGTGGCGTTGGTGGACCGACATTGAGCAATGATCAACTGTGTGCGCCACCGGCTGGCTATCCGAATGGAAATGGACAGGTGAACCAGTCCCAGGGACAGCAAGGACAAGGACAAGTGACACCATCATCAACGACGACGCCATCTAATCAAAGTAATCAAAGTGGACAAGGTGCTGGAACTTTGTGTCCGTCACCACAAAGTGGCCAGACCCTGGGGCAGCAGCAAGGACAGCAGCCACAATTGCAACAAAATGTGCCACAAGGGTATCAGCAGCAGCCACAGGGCCAGCAACAGGGTCAACAAAATCTGCAGAATTGTCCGATTCAGGGCCAGGGACAGGGACAAGGCGTCCAACGTGATCAGACGCAAGGGCAGTGGACGCCGAATCAGCAGCAGGGCCAGGGCGTGCCGTATCAGCAGGGCCAAAATGTGCCAAACCAACAAGGCCAGAACGTTCAACCTAATCAGCAAGGCCAGAATGTGCCTTATCAACAGGGCCAAAACGTCCAACCCAACCAGCAAGGCCAAACAGTTCAGCCTAATCAGCAAAGCTTGAACAATCAACAGAACCCTCAAAACTGCCCACCAGGCCAGTACACTCAAAATGTTCAAGGAATCCCGGTTCAACAAGGCCAGCAACACCAAGGCCAACAGCCTATCCAACAAGGCCAAAATGCCCCCAACCAACAGGGCCAAAACATCCAACCTAACCAGCAAGGCCAAAATGTCCCGCAACAATGCCCTACCGGCGCTTACAACCCTCAAGGCGCCCAGCAAAACCAGCCCCAAGGTCAATGGAACAACCCTCAATCTGGCCAACCTCAAGGCCAAGGCCAGGGCCAACAGTTCCGACCCAACCAACAAAACCCCCAGGGACAACAGTTCAACCCCAACAACCAGCAGCAAGGACCTGGACCTAACCAAAATCAACCCTTCCAGCCGAACCAACAACGCCCTCAGAGTCAACAGGGTCAAAACCCTCAATTTGGTCAATGTCCGCCCGGTCAGGGCTACCCCCAACCCAACCAGGGTCAATGTCCGCCGTATCAACCTAATCAGCAGAACCCGCAGGGGCAACAGCAGCGTCCCAACTATCAGCCTAATCAAAACCAAAACCAGCAGGGTCAACCCATTCCATCGAATGTTCAAAACCCTCAAGGTCAATTCAATCCTGGAAATCAGACCTGCCCCTTGAACCAGCAAGGCCAAGGTGGTCTTCCCAACCAACAATGCCAACAAAACTGCCCGCCATTTAACCAGAACCAAGCCTGCCCTCAGGGCATTTCAAACATCCAGGGCGGTGGCCAAAACCAGCCCCAAAACTACACCCAACAATCGGCTGACGGCAATGTTTGGCGTCAAGTGAACATGGTGCCCCAAGCTAACGGCGACGAAATTATCCGTGTGACTGAACTCGTCCAAGTTCCCTTTGGTCAGGGCCAGGGCCAGGGACAACAGCAATGAAGTGAAAATGAAATTTCAAATTTTGAAACTTTTGTGAATTAATTTTTTATATGCGAAAACTGATAAAAAATTACGATTGAAGATAATAAAGCTTAGTAATGATATCAGAGCAATGGCATGTGTTGAAGTGATAAAACTGATCAGACTTATTTCTTCGGAATCTTGATTCTCGGCACAACAGGTCGCGGCGGACAACTCTTCGAACGATTGACACTAGTAATCCTTGAAGACTTTTGCGTCCGTACAGAATGCCGTAAGTGAGTCAAATTTTCGGGACCAAGTTGACGGACGTTTGGTTTGCGATAATTACTGTTGCTGAGATTTGGGTCGATGAAGGTTGGATCGAAGGCGGGATTTACGAAAGATTCAGGATCCCTGGGTGTTTTCGATTTGCGACCGAGTTCGTGGAGGACTTGGAGGAAACGGTCGAAGAAGTTCCAGAAGGACTGTAAATGGGGATTGGATTTTGGATTTTTTAAACTGCGACAGCGATCACTTACTGGACATGGACAAGCAGATCGACAGTACGCATGAATCAGCAACGGCAATAGACACAAAAAGGCAGCAATGACAAACATCACAATAAGTGTGATCACAATCCATAGCTCTGAATAATCATTTCGAATTTCGCCGGTCCAGGTGTTCCGCCATGCCCAGGGATCTCGGGGATCTTTGGGGTCTTTCCATGCCATTTTTTAAACTGATATCTGGATTTTAGGCAGAAAAGAATAACGAAGTCGCGCAACCTGCACTATGAGCCAATATTGCGGTTTGTAGCTAGTCCAGTCTCCGTTTCGGTAAAGCAAAGCTTTTGCAAAGCCGTCGGCAGTCCGTATCGATCAACAATAGCCAGTAGCCAGTCGCGCAAATGGACACCCGCACGTTGGCCCAGCAACAACAACAACATCCGCCACTGCGAGAGTCTCGCGCAGCTTCTATGAATTCCAATTTATGGTAGGGCGGGTGGCGCGGAGGCCGAACCATTCACCTGGTATACGTCGTTGTCGTTGAGGTCTTTTGACGGGCATTACCGACAGCCATAGCCATCGGCTGCCGCCGACGGCAGTTTTGTCGTTGATGCGCGAATTGTCGACTCGACAGTCGGCGACTCGAGGTACATAGAGCCATACCAGTCTTGCGAGGGTTGGAGGGTAGTAATCGACACAATAGGGAATGACCTTCCGTGCTTGAGGGGGTTTCTTTTCATTGTGGATGGAAATTAGGTAAACTGAGTAGTTGCTGAACAAGTATCAATGCTACAATAATATGCCTGCGAAACACTGAAAGGTTGTTCTCGGAAATGTAAAACTGCAAAAAATAGTTGCCGTTATCAACTTCACCACCATAAGCTACAAAACTTTGAGTTCCGGAGATCAAAAACGTGCACAGACGAGTCAATGGGGCCACAGAACACCTGGTGATAATGATGCAAGTACGGGGATGTCATCATTTAGAGACCACCTTGCACCAACCCTTTTCAACCATTGCAGGTTCTCTAAATTAGGACTCCCAATGTTGTTTTGCATTGATAAGAACCATGACTTGGTGGATTTCAACGGCCCTAATTTGTGCGTATGGAGCGTTGAAAGAATTTCGACCAACCGAGCCCTATTACTACAACTATGAACATGACTATTTAGGTTTTACTGATAGTCAATTGAATAATCAAGTAATGTGGCATACTTTTTAATGTTTTTATTAAACTGAGATCCATTGTATCTGCTTTTTAGATTTACCCAGTGTGGACGTATGTCTACCTCGTCGCACTTATACCGGTACTTTTATTTAGTGATATTTTGTTGTATAAAGCAGTCATTATCATCGGAACGCTAGCCTATATCGGTGTCTGGTTGTTACTGATATTTGGAAAGTCCGTTTTGGCACTGCAATTTGTTGAAGCACACTATGCGATTGGAACGGCATCTGAAGTGGCTTATTTTTCGTACACCTATGTGAAGGTTGATTCGTCGAAGTTTTCGAGGTTTCTTGAGTTGTTTTTAAACTGTTGAAACCTCCTAGTTTTGAAGGGTAACAGCATGGACACGTGCGGCACTTCTTTTCGGGCGTTGCGCAGCCTACGTTCTCGCAGAAATCCTAATTTTAACAAAAACAGCCGACTACCCGGACTTGAATTACATTTCTATCGCTGCCCTTGGAGTATCCCTAATCGTTGCCATTATTTTGCCCAATGTTTCCTGGAGAACTGTCGTCGAACGAAACATTGAATACAATGATGCCATTTTTCAACAGGACCCGCCAGAATCCTTTTTCGAGTTCTGCAAAACAACTTTACGCAACCAAAAAACGAATTTTATCAATTACTACTCGAAAATGTCTATTTTGAAATGGTCATTATGGTGGGCCATGGCGACCTGTGGCGAACTTCAGATTGAAAGCTACGCGCAAACATTGTTTGGACAGTTGCAAAATGCTAATGGTGATAACAATTTTAATGGATTTATCGAGGCTGCTTGGCCGTTTTTTGGTTGGTTTCATATTTTTATTTATAAACTGATGGGACCTTCGGTATTGTTTTTAGGCATGATTTCAATCCTCGCCGTCGAAAAAGCCAACATCGATTGGAACCGATGGGGAGAAGCATGCTTGTCAGCAGCGGCCATCGCTGACAGCGTCCTGCTGATTATTATGAGCCAAGCCGGTCAGTTGTGGCTGATGTATGCTTGTTTTATATGCTTTCGGGTCTTTTATCAGATTATGATAACGATTGCGCAAGCAAATATTGTGACTGAAATTGCGAGCCATTCTTATGGATTCGTTTTTGGCGTGAATACGCTCGTGGCACTGATTTTGCAAACAGTGCTCACGGCGGTTATTGTTCAGTGGTTGAAATTTAATATTCGACATCAGGTAGAAATTTTTTAAACTGGCTTTTCCCATAACGTTAGTTTCAGTTCATCGCCTATGGCATTTACCACGCCGGTGTCAGCGTCGTCTTCGTCAGTGTAACTGCCCATCGACTAATCAAAAGATTCATAAAATCGTCCCGCATCGGGAAATAAATAAACAAAAACTTGACAAAATGAAAAATTATATATACAATCATGCTTTGAAAAAATCCTCGCCTTCCGGAGCCACAGAAAACGTCACACCCGGGTTGAAAGGATTATCCGAGCACTGATACGCAGTGAAACGTCGCCGATCAAGTTCATCCGATTTCCGTTCATCACCGCCGTCATGAAAGCTGTAGGGGGCCACGACGATGCCGGAGCTAACTTCGGAGAAGATGCTTCCCTTGGTATAGTTGAAAAGTCGCACCCGATGGCAACGTCGAATCCGAACTTGTTGCGCCGAACACGCGACCGTGCAATCAGTCAAGTCCGACAAAAACACCTCATGCGTGACGGGAGCGACGAAGATGTGCTTCCCTTGGGCGCCTTCAACGATGGAGTAATCTGGGGAAAGTAAAAGGATAACTTTGGACGGCGTGGAAGGGTCTTTGAGAGCTCGGGGATCCTGGAAGAGTTTATATATAAAAAAAGGGAAAACTGAAATAACGACGCAGTTCATACCGTTAAAATCGTATATCCATTGGATTGTAACTGATCCACTACAGATTTTGCGACGTGTGGCAGGGATGGGATGGGTGAGGACATCGGATTCGTGGCGGTTGGAGGGATTCTGGAGTTGGTGGAAAACTGACTTGTGAGGTATGCTTTGGCAGTGCGGACAATACGCCAAGAAAAAAGACATTGTAAAATGCTTTTTTTCCAAATTCAAACATTAAAAATTTACGAAGCCTGGAAACCGGAAATTATATTTCACGGTTGAAAGAAAGGTTGTTGGTGCTCAAGCATGCATGGCATTGTGTACATTTGGACGCCGACTCGGGCAAAAGTTAGCTTTGCTGAATGTTTTTTCTTATGTTTCATGTTTTTCATCGATTTTAAATTTTTATTTAAGAAAACTGCATGTTGATATTACTTCGTGGAATACTTCTCGTGACAATTTATCTCAAATTTGACAACTTAAGAGGCAGTCTGTGAGGAATCGAAGGACGGCCGACCCCGGTTTTTGGGGATTCCAAATCTTTTATGCCTATGTTGTAGAGGTACCTAAGGGTGACTCAAAAACGTATTTCGTTTGACCCGAATCCCCGGCATTCTGGAGATATGGCATCTGAAGGCCATTTTGGGCGATTTTCAGTACGGCGCTCCTAGCAGTCGTAGAAGGTTGATTTTTGGACTCCAGGGGTATTTTGGGACAAGAAAACGAATGACGTACTCGAAATTTTGATAGCGTGCCAAACAAAAATTTTATCAGCAATTTTTAAGTGTTTTAAAGTTTGATTACAAAATACTCTTTCCACAGTCATAAGTGACAGGGTCTACTTTGCCAGATTGTAGCCCATCTTTTTCTGAATCGGTTAGTATATGACAGATCGGTGGGGCCTTCTGCCAATTTACTTTTTATTACGTTTGAATGTGAAAACCCACAATTTGCGCCGGTGAAAAAGCAGTGCGTGCGGTCCAAAAAATGCGTGCACGCGGCGGAAAAAAGTTCTGGCAAAATGCGACCGGCGTCCAACGCATTTTTTGGACTGCACGCATCATTTTTACGCTGGCGAACTCGCCGTTTTTTACTTTCAAACGTAATAAAAAGTAAATTGGCAGAAGGCCCCACCGATCTTTCATATACTTTTCAATACAGAAAAAGATGGGCTACAGTCTGGGAAAAAAGACCCCGTCACTTATGACTGTGGAAAGACTAATTTGTAATCAAACTTTAAAACACTCAAAAATCGCTAATAAAAAATATTTTTTGGCACACAATCAAAATTTTGAGTATGTCATTCGTTTTCTTGTCCCAAAATACCCCTGGAGTCCAAAAATCAACCTTCTACGACTGCTAGGAGCGCCGTACTGAAAATCGCCCAAAATGGCCTTCAGATGCCATATCTCCAGAATGCCGGGGATTCGGGTCAAACGAAATACGTTTTTGAGTCACCCTTAGGTACCTCTACAACATAGGCATAAAAGATTTGGAATCCCCAAAAACCGGGGTCGGCCTTCTCTCCTTGTTCTTAAAAAACCTCGCAGACAGCCTCTTAATCCGAAATTTTAATTTTAACCCGCCAGCTGTCGTGTCCCTCAAAATAGGCACCTCAAATTCGAAACTTTCCACAAACCCAAACCCATAACTCATTCTTTCAGCGTTTCCTTCCGGCCTAATAGGTTTACGACACTTGAACCCACAAATCTGGCCAAAACTTTGAATGGCGCGACATTCGTTCAGGATGGGTTCTTTCATTTCAAAGTGCATCGAATTGCATAACTCGCCGAAACGATGGATGGATGGGATGCATAAACCGGCTTATGCATCATTTCGTTTAGTTTTGCAACCACCCGCGACTCGGGACATCGGCCCAGGCCTTTCGATCTTTGTTCGAAAGAGGGCGCTCTTGCAATTGCCACAATGCATCTTGCTTACTTTAACTGACATTGTGAGTTTATGATACCCCGAGAGTTGGCCAAATGAACTTTAAAAAGCATTCGCATTCGTGCATCCAGAAAGTGTTGGGAGTTCGTGACACGGATGCGGTGTCACATCGGAGTTGCATTTTTGCAATAAACTGGGGAAGCGAAGTCATTTGGTGTTTGAACTTTTTTATATCCCATTGATGGGTGATTAGCTAACTATGGGATGGAGAGAAACAACAACTGACCGCAATCGAATTATGCAAGGGGAAAAGTTGGTGATCATGTTCTTTGGGTTGGAATGCAGCATGCTTGGCTTGGCATCGGACGAACATTTGTTGTCTTTGTGATTGAAACAATTGGTGGATAAGTGAGATTAAAGATTGGCTTTGTGACATCCGCATTCCTGAGGGGTACTTTTTTGCAACTTTTTGAAACATTGGTTTTTTAAACTGAAAAGTTAACCCATCATAGAATCACCAAAACCAAAAACACCAACCCCCGCATGCCCTTTTCAACATCTTTTTTCTTGTATATTTTTCAACAAAGTCCATCACCAAACTTGTTTCCCCCTTCCAAAAATCCCAACAACAATCGACCGTTTCATGTTTTTGTCCACCCATGCAATCTTCTCCGCCCTTTTGATAAGTGTATTTTCAATTTTTGCATCATCACATCACCATCGTCTACAACAGAGTCTCCATGTACAGAATTATGTCTCAAATTGCCAAACTGCCCAAATTGGCCGAACCACCTCCATACACGGAAATCGAAAGACGGAAGTCACTGAAAAACACGCATATCCTATTCCAGTTTGTCAGTGGCGCACCTATAGGTACCTCTAATTGTTATGTGATTCATTTATAGGTTTTTGATCACATTAGTCAGATCGTCAGATCAGACGGACTGATTGTGCATCACCTCACCATTGAACCTTCGTCCTTCCTTTTATGAATTCGAACAAAAAAGTTTTATCTGTTTGCAACTTTCGCAGACAAATATCACTTTTTCGACGTCTAGAATCTCTGAAAACTGTTTTTTGCTTGAATGGGGATCGTAAAATCAAAAATAGGTTTGATTCTTTGATTCGGGAACTGGCTTTGTAATTGAATCTTTTGGGGGGTTTTTTAAAAGTTTAAACTGCAGTCAGTTAAAGTTATAAACAATTTTAGCTTCAAATAAAGTTAACTGCACTTTTTTGCATAGTCCATCAAAAATGCCGACAAATTGGAGCATTTTTTTCAATGCTGCAATAAAAATAAACAAAGAGTAAACCGATATCCCTTTTATGATCCCGCGTTCTGGCGATCACGTCTATCAGATTGATAAACAAGCGAAGTGAAGTTTTTTTTGTTCGTTTGACAAAAAATAGAATAGATTTTTGATGCATTCTCGAGAGAAATGGAAATGAACGTCTGTTTTTCTAGTGATTGTTCGTTTTTGTTCTTTTTTGTTTGCGCGAAGGATGGAATGGCAGGCGGCTGTCATCAACGTTTAGATACCGGCTGACAGGTCACCCATATCTGTATATCCTCTAGCTATAGGTAAGATGCCGCCCGCGGATATACAGAAGCGTAAACTAATAAACTGCAAGCAGGTCAGTCATTGGATTTCGGAGGTGATCAGGTCGGATAGAGCTTTACGAGATGGTTTTCTGCGCCGTTTGACGATTGACGGAGGTGGTCATTGAAAAAAATGACTGCTGATTTGACTAGTATTGCGTTTCAAACGAAAATCCGACAACGAACGTTCCGGAGGGCAAATTAAAGTCAAAAAAGCATATAAACGTCAAAGCGGGAGAGGTAGTGAGGAACAAATTAATGTGGAAATCTAGTTTTTTTATTGGCGGATCAGTGGGGCTTGTTCACGTTGAAAAAAAGATAAGGATCAGCTAAGGATTTTCTGGAATTTCTATGATGACTCGGTGGTGACTTTTTTGTTTAAAGATCTTATCTTTGTGGAAAAATTAAACTGACGTCACTTCATTTTAGCTTTAACAAAGTCCAATGGCACCCAATCACATCACCTTTCAAAGTCAAAATCCAAATCCCCTCATTGAGCTTCATTTGATTAGCCATCGTTGCATTACCCCCACCATCTGCCCTATCAACCCGATCTCTCGGAGCCGCTGCCTGCGCCAGCGGGCAAGAGAGAAGGGCGGTGCCTTTCAAAAAGCGCGCGACGACCACTACGTCTTTCTCTCCTCCTCCACGAATTGTATAAAAGCCCTTCCGCAGGCAATGGCCGATCATCAGTCGAACTTTGCCGTCACCCGATGTGTCATTCTAGAAAATGTCCCCTTAGATCTGTCAATGTTTTAATGATTTGATTTTATGGCCTAACAGTTGGCTTGACTTTGTAATCGATTTCGTTTTCGACGCGTTTTGGATCGAGTTTAATGATAATTATAAACTGTAATTTTATCTTGAAGGTCTAAATTTATCACTTTTCAGAACCATGAAGTTGTCTATCCTCGTTCTCCTCGGTCTGACCGCCTTTGCCCTCGCCGCACCCTTGCCTGAGGGCAGCTCTGACGTGACTTCCGATATCCCCGTCGAGGAGAAGAAGGCGCCCGAAGAGTCGGCAGCGGAAGCTGTTGCTGCTACTGAAAATGCTGACGCATTGGAGACCAAGGCCGATGAAGTCGTTGAAGCCACCGAAGAGAAGAAGGAAGACGCTGCTCCCGCCGCTGAAGCCGAAGCCACCACTGCCGCCGCTGAAGCTGCTGCCGCCGAGGGTGAAGCCACCACTGCCGCCGCCGCCGAGGGAGCTGAAGTTGCTGCCACCGAAGCCGCTGAAACCAAGGCTGAGGGTGAAACCGCTGAAGCCTCTGCTGATGCTACTGAAGCCCCCAAGGCCGAAGCTGAAGCCACTTCTGACGCCGAAGCCACTGAAGCCCCCAAGACTGAGGCTGAAGCCGCTTCCGAGGGTGAAGCCACCGAAGCCCCCAAGGCTGAAGCTGACGCCGCTGCCTCTGAAGGTGAAGCCACTGAAGCCCCCAAGGAAGAGACCGCTGAGGAGAAGAAGGAAGGCGAAGAGGAGGCCAAGCCTGAGGAGAAGAAGGAATCCGAAGAGGAGAACAAGACCGAGGAAAAGAAGTCCTCCGAATCCAGCGAAGAGAAGAAATCCACCGAGGAAGCCAAGGAAGACAAGCCCGAACCCGAGAAGCGTGAAGCCGGCGAAGAAGAATCCGCTGACGCCACGACCGCTGCCCCCGAAGAAGCCAAGGCCGAAGAAACAGCCACCGAAGCTGCCGCTGAAGGTGAGAAGAAGGAGGAATCCAAGTCCTCTGAATCTTCATCCTCCTCCGAGGAAAAGAAGACCGAGGAAGCCACTGAGGCTCCTGCTGATGCCGAGGAGAAGAAGGAAGAACCCGCTGCCGATGCCGCCGCTGAATCCGATGCCACCACGGCTGCCCCCGCCGAATCCGATGCCGCGACTGAAGAAGCCAAGTCCGAAGATGCCGCGACTGAGGCAGCCAAGACCGAAGCCGAGGTAACGGAAGAAGCCAAAACTGAAGCTGAAGCCACCGAAGAGCCCAAGGCTGAGGAACCCGCCGCTGAAGAGTAACTTCACGGACTAAAATTAAAATGATTCCATCCCCATTGTACACACTCCCAACCAAACACAACCCTCTCTCCCTTGTGATTCATGCTCATGCTTAGTTCCCTAACATTTAGGCATTATGTATTTACATTATCAAATGTTTGATTTTGTGCAATTTTGCGAGATAAAATAAAACAATTATAAACTGTACGTGACGTTATAATGGGTGCTGTTTATGAAAGTCCGAAGGTCGGACCTCGGACCCCGGAAAAAGGTCCGACCTCTCTTTTTCAGTGATAAACTTATGAATTGAAGTGAAAACACTTATAAGAGATGTATTAAATGACCATTGGATGAAATCTGCACTAATTGGAACGAAGGTCAACCCTTGCTTTTTTATTTTTGTTAAAAGGACCACCCGCGAACAACAGATTGTCCTATACAATCAAACCGGGTTCAGAAAACCAAAAACTTCATTTGATGGGTATTTACATCTCTTATAAGCGTTTTCACTTCAATTCATAAGTTTATCACTGAAAAAGAGAGGTCGGGCCTTTTTCCAAGGTCCGAGGTCCGACCTTCGGACTTTCATAAACAGCACCCAATTTACCATGATTGATTATTCAGTAAAAGGTAGGTAAAAAATATGGTTGCAGGCCATAGATTCCATAATACAAACGCCTAGAGCATTAGATGAAGCATCAGGTCCGAATAAAAAACCATAATCACAGGGTTTCAGCAATTGTAGTAAACTATTTCTGTGATGCGACGTAAAATAACTAGTATTTATCCCAAGACGGAACCCTGGTTGTTGTCCCTACAAACATTAAATACATATTTGTTTGATTAGAAGAAAAATACTTACCTTCAAAAACGGCACAAGGTTGTTTATGTTTTGAAAACAATCTAAGTTTTTAGATTTATCGTATACGGTTAAGAGCTTCAATTTTCGTTGCTGCGACTTTAGAATATCGGACATCCACGTCACAGGAGGCGTTTTTATATTTAGTTCTACCACTTCAACACTTGGAAAGTTTGTAAATAAAGCCACGAGTTCATCAACTTGAAGTATTTTCGATCCTGATTCAACTTCTATTGCATCAACATTCTCAACAGGGAATGTTGATGCAAATGCTTCCATCGTTGCCGAAAGGTCGCCGCTACCAGTAAATAAGACTTTTTCAAGTTGAAATATAATATGATCAGTTGCATTGGTTTTAGACACTATCTCTATTTGGCTAATATCATCAAATTCAAGGTCTCTAACGCAGACCAAATCGTCGGTATCGTTAAGGACTATGGGTTCAAGTTCACCGGTGTCATAGTCGTACATTGTGACTTTACCCCTATCTGAATCCAGCAAACAACCATCCATATCTAACTCTCGAATAAGTTGAATTCGTGGTGGACAAATGGAAATATCGCCGGCAGCGATTTGAAGTTGGTACCGTTCCGATGGAGCGGCAAGCTCACTGAGGCGATGGCGAAGACCATAGGGAAGTTTTGCTAGAGGGTACGGCATGGCTATGATGAATTACAGCCAAAATTGGGAAACTGGAATATGTCAACAAAATATAGAGCTTGTTGCTTTATATTACCGAAAAAGCACTGACACAACGGATAGTGTGGACGAACAAGCGCTAGACATCGATTGTCGAATTGGTAATGGTCGTTGGCCACATAGTGTTCGCGCACCCCCAATGACAGCAAAGACAAAAGCGCCTTAACATTCTATAAGCGGTAGTACATTTCCATCAAAAAACCAAGTAACCTATTACCTTTTTTTCCAATACGCGTGCCAGCAAATCACTTGCTTCCACGGACATGTTGCATTTGAAGAAGGTTGGTTCTAATAATCGTTATTTGAGGTTGTTTGTAAACTGCAGCTGTGACATTATTTTGAATAATGTGATTGTCAAACCCATGAATCGTGCCGATGAGGAACTCTGAAAGAAACAACATCGAGAAAGATAAAAACTGCTTTTAAGTAAGTTTCGATACTTCTTCGCTAACATAACGGGTCATCAACCTCCGTCGTACAACTTTTTCTGGAATGCTGTTGAATGGTCAAAAGCCATCCGCTCAAAACACACTTAATCAAGTTTTTGAATATTATTGATTGATTTTTTCTCTGCTACTTGTGATTGAAGATTTAAACTAAAACTGTGCTTAAAAGTAAATGATGTTCAACAATCGTTTGTCTCTTTTACATAAATGTTCATAAAAAACATTCATTCAAATGACGTCACTCAGTTCCGGCTTTCACCAAACAAGGAAACACTTCCACAAAAAGTGAAATCAAATCTGACACACATAACACAGAGTTTAGACAGGTTATCCCGGTTAAGTTGTGCTTATCCAAAGTCTACTTTTATGGTAAAAGACAGATAAAGCAGTCTCAAGTTTTCAACCTTTAATATCTTAGAGAATGTAAAAAAGAGCATAGAGTAATTGCAACCATGGTGTGTGTACTCCCTCCCGTATAAGGTCGTCGCCCTATTTCAGGCTATTGCCACGAGGAGATCATGCCTCCTGATATCCCTTGCCTGTGATACTCCTCGCCTGCACTCTAATCGGAACAACGAGGAGATACTAACCTATCGGCGTAATCTATTCCCAAATCAATTCATAGCCTGCCCTCCTCGTTTTTCCTGCTTCTCCAAATCCTTGACATACGCAGGGTTTTACGTGAGCAACGGTGCTGTTACTTTTTATATTTTACTTGCTCGGTCAAAAAGTGACGTTTTTGCTGTTTCATTTTGTTTTTGTTTAACACTTTTTTTAAACTGTTATGTAAATATATTCTAATAATACGACAGTTTGGCCATGTTCATCATTAAGAAAAGATTTTCTTCCATTGTGTATTTCATTCAAACCTTCAAGCTACCAGAACTCCAAAGTGCTGCCAATGCCGTGGCAAGCTCAGAATACCGATGCAGTATATTTTCCTTCATGTTATTAGTGTCTTTTGGGATTACACCATTGTTGAAATTATGGGTCGTACCGGCGTTGGCGGAACATTATTTACCGTATAAAGTGCCATTGCATCTTGTCCATTTGAAGTCGTATTATGAATTTCCTGATATTTTGTAAGTTTTTTATAAGCTGTTATTGCTTCTCTCGATTCAAATTCGTTGATTTCAGACCAGCATCCCATCCAGACGTCATCACCGAGCACTTGGTTCACATATTTTTCTCCAACAAAAATATTGATTTGGCACGATTTCCGATTGAATGCTACAGTACAACCACCGATTTTACTATCAGAGGGCGGTATAATTTCATGAAGATATCAAGCAACATTACTGGAAAGTCAAAGTATGAATGCGGAGTAACTTTTTACAAGTTGGAATGCCCCTTTGTTCAGAGCGTTATCGATGATACTTATATTCGGATCAATAAGGGGCCGCATCTTTTGGTAGGCTTTTTCAAAACTGTAGTATTCTTGTGCCGCAATTTCATCAATGGAAACATCATTGTATTGTGTTCAATATTCAGGTAAACGCAAGCTATGCCGACCGAAAAGACAGGGATCTCGTCTATTGCATGCGTCCCCTCCACAATGGTCACCATTCCTGGGACCAGATTAGGACTTTCATCGAAGTTGCCCGAGCTCTCGATGTTAATTTGATCCATGCCTATGTCAATTCTATCTCTGCTGACGTGTTGGAACTTTTGCGGAATTATGAGCTTGAAAAGTGGATCCGCATCGATCCGGGATACAATTTTAAACAGTTGGAGGACATCCCAGGGAAACCGTTTGACAGCACCTCCGAATACCTGTATCAAACAGCTGCCGCGATGGATTGTCATCAAGAACATCGACAATACACAGAATTTATCACTTTTCTGGATTGGAATGACTTACTTTTGCCGAGATCGAGGCACACTTTGCCCATGGAAGTCGCGGCAATCTTCGGTTATAACCAAATTGCGGTGGCGCTTCAATTGGGAAAGAATCCAGCAATTCTGAGGAATACGACAAAGCTTGATTCACTGGAAGTTGGTTTACGCATCTCTCCATACGGTCGACGTTTCATTTACATCACACAACCAAGAAAAATCTTTGGTTTCACCGCGAGGGGGGCCGTTTTCCACACTTTGTACGGGAATCGCGCTGAAATGCGGGGTGATGGTGTGAAAACATTGACGAAAATTACCCAGCTTAACAGTGATTATCTTATTGGATTGAGTATTCAGGGAACTGATTGGGATAATTTGGTCACGCGACAGGTTTGTTTCATATTTTTTGACTATAAACTAGTCGGTAAGTCTCATTGAATTTCAGAAAAAGCCATCCCTAATCGCAAACTTCACCGAAATCTTCCCCAACGATCGATCAATCCTGAAAAACTTTGACCTCAACGATTTCCCCACCTCAAAAGTCCGGGAAACAGTGAACCCCGAATTCCACGGCTGCCAAATTCGAGCCAATGCACGTCTCCAATCGATTGATAGCCGAATTTGTCCCTCAACATGTCCCACTATCGACGATGAAAACACAGTGTCCACACACATGGAGTACAAACTTGGAATTCAGCTGGATCGGGCGGTCTTCTATCATTTAGATGTTGTAAGGAACATGACAGTTGTCGCTTCTTGAGCTGCTTTTTGTTGGTCCATTTGTTTGTATATGGGTGATATTATAATAAATAGAGTAAACTGATGAGAGATTTTGGTTTAGATGATACATATTTTAATCAATAATCCCGTGGTATATCGCATAATCGTATCGTAATGGACATAAAAAACAATAAGTAACAAAGGCCAAATTGATAAGGGTAATATCTGTGTGATTATATTAAGGAAGTTTATCGTTATTAGTAACGCAGTGGACTGCCGACACCATTTTTGCTAAAGTTGTCTTTGACACGTGATTCCAACATGGCTAGATTTCGTCGCAGGTCGTCACGATCGATTTTCACCGATTCGAACCTGAAATACTAAATCAGATGCTTATTCAGTGCAATTAGTAAGTGCATAATGAAGTAATCAATAAAATTTATTTGAGTTATGCATTGAAGATTTGATTATACATGTATTTGGGGGGTTGGGTTACTGTATTTTTCTGATACCGTAACCCAAATGGCGGTACTGTAGAAAACTGGTCGTGTTTTTTTCGGAAAAATGATCCAAGCGATGTGGCATGATTCACGTCAAGCTATACCCATCAAGTGCATCCTTATAAGTGCCAATTTTTTCTAACCTTCGAACAAGTTCACTGTTTTCCCGTGCCATATTGTCCACCATGGCCGTCAGTTCCGCTATCTGTTTCAATTGTTCCTTGGATTCTTCCGTTAGGGCCCGATTCCGTGTAACTTCATCCCTGATGGCTTCCTGAATCTTGGCATTCCACAGCTTTTCCATTTCATCACATTTGGCCGCGAGAGCATGGCATTTTGATTGGAGTTGTTCGTTCCTGAAAGTTTTTGGTAATTAAACTGAAAAAAAGCATTCGGACAAGGAAAACAACAATCAAGGGAACCAAGCACAGTATCCAAATCCTAACGAGTGACAGTAAGCAGAGAGGGAAGTGCCCCATCCATGGTTAGATCCATTTTTGCAAAAGTTAAAGTGTGCAACCAAACCCATCAAAAAAGTATTTCTCAAACGTCGTAACCTTGGACAACGGCACTCACTAACATTTCTAAAAAGGGCAGTCCTAACTTTTCCAGCAGTAATGTGTTGTCCCCGGCGAGTTGGTCCTGAACGATGGACCGTTCCTCGCTGGCATTCGTAAATTGTAGTTGTTGTTCGATCAGTTTCGCGTCAGAGGCACTCAAATCCCGTCGTAAATCCTTGTTTTCCGATGATACTCGATCCAATGCGGCTTCAACTTCGGCAATTCGGAGGTCCTTTTCGGCATTGTCTTTGAGAAGGTTTTGGGCATTGTTGATTTCGGCATCGAGTTTGGCATTGAAGTCATTGATGAGTTTTTCGTTTTCCTCCTTGGCTTCGACAAGTTTGCGGGTGAGTTCGGTGACACGTTCACACATGTAGGCTTGTTCTTTGCCAAGGTTTCGGAGCATGGTGAGCTCTTCATCGGCGGCACGGAAACGAGCTTCGGCACGCTCTAGTTCCTCTTTGAGGTCACGAGATTTACGCTTTAGGTCCTGGATTTCGTCCGTGAATTGACGGATTTGGGAGCGTTGGTTTTCGATAATGCTGTCTTTGCCGTTGGAAATGCGTGCCAGATCGACGAATTGTTGCTCGAGGGGGGTCAGATTTGAGTAGTTAGCTTCCAGGCTAGTTGCGGTTGCTTGGAGGGCTTCGGTTGTGGCACAGGTTTGGCGGGGTTCTTGTTTTTTCTAAAACTGCCTTCTTCAATTGACGTCATTTTTGCAAACTAACATACCGCCGCCCCAAGCCCTGCCACCATACTTTTCAGCAGATCAATCTTTTCCACCGGACTACCTGCCTGAATGCCATTGCCATTGATCGCAGCCAATGGCGATGGCGCCCTCTTCCCTCCCATCAAATTCGAAACCAAATTCACGCTCCGTTCAAACTGTTTTGATGCATTTTCATACGATCCGAACGGGAATCCACATCGCCCGGCGCCCAATGACACGTAGTATTCACGCTCCTGCCAGTCGTTCCCAGGTGCGTGGAATTTCTTCCCATCAAACTTTACATGTGTCCTTGTGTGGGTCTTGTCATTGTTGTAGTAATACAGCCCTGAACACCCGGGGAAAGCTGATTGCAAGGCCGCGAATTGCAGGCTCGCATCGGCATCATCGTCCAATTCAATGTCGACAGGTTCGACACACACCCGGAGATGGCTGCGAAACACTGAAAAACAACAAGTGTCATGGTTACTGTAACTGTTAAACTGCTTCGAGTATTAATGCCTTCTAGAAGATCAAATGTTGCTATTTGTCATTGCGGTAAAGATCAAAAAGTTGCAACAACTGTAAATCAACCCAAAATATCTCTTTTGAATCACGTGAAAAACACCCGCCTTATCACTAAATGCGGTGACAACCCTTTTGGAGCACCACATAACATAGTTTTTGCTCGACTCTCCATCAAAATTTTCATTGGAGAGGTTCTCTTTTTATGACCGTTATCGTGTATTCAGAAAAGGGTGTAAACTTTGGGAATGCTATAACCGAAGAAAGTATACTCTACTCCGTTCTGCTGATACAAAAAATGTGCTTCCCATTAAGAGATTAACTTTTTGGCGAAGTGGTAAAAAGACAAAGAACCCACCTGTCTGTATTTGAGCCGCCATGACACACGGTTAATAATTACGGTCGATGGAAGAAGTTTGAGAAAGTTCGAATAAATAGATCGGTCGATGTTCAGATGTCTTAAAAGAAGTTCAAAATTTGAATCAGGCAGTCAGTCAGATGTTTGTTGAGTTGAGTTGGGTTGTTTTACAAACATAAACAGTAAAAATCAAATGCAAACAGAACAGATGTCAGTGCTCACGAGAGCCACGAGGAAGAAAGGATGAAATGGAACAGCACTTTGACTGAAATCGAATCAAAAGCGAGTGCGAGAGCAAGAGCGAATACACTTTTACGTGGTTGCTAGTTTTGAGGGGGGAAATTCGAATGCGAAAAAGCAATGCGTTACACGGCGGGGGCTGCGATGCGATCGGATCAGTGTCCGTCGGAGCAATCGTTGCTGCGCAGATTGATTTTGCATTTAATTTGAGAATTTGGGAATTGATTGAGGAGAAGTTTTTCAAAACTGAAGTCGCGTCCAAATAATGAAAACTCAAAAGTTAATCAAATTTCGATGAAAGCCACTTTAGATAACAAAGTTAAGACAGCAAGGAAGCCTCCAAAAAGTGAAATCGCATCACTTTTTATCTATCACCATTCCCTTCTCCATTGAACCGAACACCCCAGATTAACCGTCAACAATTTGCTTTTCCCTTGAATAACAGCCGCTCAAAAAAGTGAGGTGAACACCCCCTGGCTAGTGGCTTATCGACTACCCAAATAATCGAAACACATGCTAACACGCTAAAGGAGCCGTTTACCTTTCCACTTTTAACTTGCTGGCAGGAGGGGGTTTGGAATTTAAGCAAACAATGAGCACAAGATGTACTTGAACTTTAACTTCAACTTGAAACGTGGAAATGGCAAGTGTCGAGTCGACTGACAATTATAAATATTGTTTTTAAACTGTCCTTGTTTGAAAAGATGGGCCCACCACACTTCACTTAAATCAAATCTGACAGACATAAATTAACCAGATAAACAATTACTTAGTCTTGGGGGTGAGAAGAAGAGTGGTTGCATCACTGCCAACAGGAAAAAAGGAAAAACACTACAGAGAGCAACGTCCAAATCAACGCGTTAACGACAAAAACGGTGTGCGGATGAATGCAGGGAGGGGGGAAGCGACGGAACAACGTTGGCGTCGGCGACATGACAGAGCCCCTTTGCAGCTGGCTGCGGGCTGGCTGCAGCCTTGAGCTGTGGAAAAAAGTGAAGGAAGTGAAGTCGGAGTTGGTCGGATGAAAAAAAAAAACTCAGAAAAAATGGTGGAATGAATGGGATGAAGGTCGTTCCGGGGTAGGGACACACGCTGACGAGCAAATGGGCAGCATGTGGACCGTCTTGGGAGACATGTGGCTGTCAGGGGAGGGGTGTTGGATGGCATTTTTGGATGCTCAGATGTCTGAGATGTCTGGGGGTTGATTTATTTTTATCTGTGGGAGATATTGATTGTTATGAAAATTTTAAACTGCAGTATAAACATCTCTGTACATGACAAAAGTTAAAAGTCAGTCTTTATTCTCCTCGTCGCAATCTTACATCCATGCCCAACTGGGAAATCCTTTCAATAATCTCAAAATGAACAAATCTCAAACCACTGCCATCGTCATCATTGTCATCATCACAGTCAATGGGGGTAAGAAAACGTCAAATAAGAAAAGTACAGTATGGCACTGATAAAAAGTTGCAATTTTCAGCCTAAGCATCGCGGCTTAGTGTTTGTTGTAGCCACCGGCACCGCCAATACCACCATGAACAGCAGCACTGTGGCTGGCACTTCCTTGAGGGCAGGGACAATAGTTGGCATCACGACCGGCACGGCCTTCGAAGCCTTCGTCGCCGGGGGCGCCGACATCACCTTGTTCACCGGCAGGGCCAGGGCCACCGGCCGGACCAGCTGGGCCAGCAGGACCGGGGCCGCCATTCTTGCCAGGATTGCCGGCTTCACCTTTAGGTCCGGATGGGCCACGTTGACCTTTGGGACCCTTACGGCCGATGGGCTTGTAACCAGCGGCACCACGTTCTCCGGGCAGACCATCAGGGCCTTCACGACCGGGCGGACCGGGTTCACCCATCTCGCCAGGACTGCCGGGGTTGCCATCACGGCCATCGAGGCCACGTTGACCATCGGCACCCTTCATGCCACGAGGACCAGGGCGGCCGATCGGGCCAGGTGGGCCTTGAGGGCCACGTGGGCAGTTGAAGCAACCGGAAGATTCTTCCGTCTGGGGAGTGATATCATCGGCATCCTTGCCGGCAGCACCATCAATACCATCTTTGCCGTCGGGACCGGCATGGCCAGGAACACCCTTCGGACCGGGAGGACCAGCAGGGCACTTGTTATCATCACCGTGACGGCAGGAGCAATGATCCGGCGGGGCAGAGCCCCCTGGGGGAGCTGCGTGACTCGGAGCGGGTGGAGCAGCACCACTGGAGCTTGATGGTGGCGCGACGGGGGTAGATTTCGGCGAGGATGCCGTCTGGGGCACATCCTGTTCATACTGACGGCGATGACGGACAATAGCCTTCTTCGTACCCATGGTGACGAGTTCGCGCCACATATCATCGGTCAAGCCCTTGAATTCATCCATATCACCGTCGAGTTCGGCCCAGATGCTGGTCACATCCGAATGGATCGACCACATCGCCAACATACACGCGAGCAGCACAATGCCGCTGAGGCCGGAGGCCACAAACGTGACCGTGTGCACCTTCATACTAAGGGCGCGTCGGAGTCAGGAGAAGAAGCGACGAGGAGACGCAAATGTCCGACTGTGAGGAAACTGTACGACTTCCAGGCGCTTTTATACTAATCTCGAGAGAGATCCGCTTCCGCCTTGGTGCCTTGGTGTAAACCGTTTTTTTCGGGCGGTCACAAAGGGACATAAACCACCCCCATCCCATTCTAAACCCTATCCTTCACGTGATACAGAAGTCTGTGGATAGTGGATAGTCGTTCCAATTATCCCGTTTGACGAGCTCCACGACGAATCGGGAAGACCATTCAGTCGGGTTTCGAAGAAAACACCCAAAACAGTGTGCGTAAATGGAACCATGACCAGTTTTTTTCCGGGAAAAACCACGTTGAGGATGAAAAAATTGGGTCAGATGAAAAACAAAATGCTGCAAAATTTGGAAAACTGTGCTTTCGTTACACTTTTTGTTGATAAATAAGATGTTTACAGACGATTTGTAGATTTTCCAAATGATCATAACCGTAAACTGAATAGAGTTACATGGCAATATATTTTATCTAAAATATTCAATGAAGCCTTCAAATTCAAAGCCTACAGCAATATGACAATGTTTTGTGTGGGTTTGAGGTATCGTCAAGGGGAACGCAAAAAGAGATCCTTCCACATTACATACCAAGTTTGATTGAACTGATAACACAGAGACATGATCTGAAGTTAGCCCATTGAGTCCGCACCTTCCGTTACAGCATTCAAGTTCAAAAAATGTCATGCTGATTGGTTTGTTAAATATTGTTTCGAGGTTTCAAATCAAGTAAAATTTGACAAAAAACTGATTTGGTCTCTACTGCCACTGTCCCTAAACACATAAACAAGATGCTTCGTCACCAACGGAAACCCCTACCTGCACCCCTCGCTTTTTATCGTCATCAATCAATTCCATTGCTTCTGCAGCCTTTCACTAGAACTGGGCTGGCCATGAAAAGGGGGCTGAACTTTATTTTGTAATACACGTCAATGCACCGGTGGAAATTTTGAAAGTGCTGCTAGTCTATGTCGACAAACTGCTTACAATGAGTTTAAAACACTATAACATTGATGCTATTTGTGACGAAAAAGATGATTATACAATTTTGTAAGTTAATTTTATTTACCTACTTATTGACTGTTTACAAACTGTAACTTTTTAAGCATGGGCACTGATACAAATACGAATAATAAAGTTTTTCTTTATGCACACAAGCATTGCTTTGAAAATGCATTTGCCGCCATTCGATTAATACGTGAAATTATAATTTTGAAACATTGTGACCATCCTAATGTAAGTTAATCGGGTAATCAAAATGTTTTAACATTTTGGTGTTTTTAAGATAATCAAAATATTAAATGTGTTTGAAACAAGTGAACCTGCGCGCACATTGTATAGTGTGACGCCAAGAGTTGACTATAGTCTAAGATATTTTAATAGAAACGATAACCGAGTTAGATGGAATGATATAGATGGATTACTTCGTATTCAAAACATTATCTATGGCATTTTGGAAGGTGTTAAGTATCTTCATGAGAATGGCATTGTCCACAGGGTAATAATTGTTCTGTTCCAGTGTAATCGGTTAACCGAATTGATCATTTCAATTTCGGTTTTCAATTAATTGAAAAACCGAAATCAATTTTCGGTTTCGGTTTCAATTAATTGAAAAACCGAACATAAGTTTTCGGTTTCGGTTTCAATTAACCGAAAAACCGAAGTCAATTTTCGGTTTCGGTTTCAATTAATTGAAACCGAAATTTCAATTTCAATTTTCAATTAATTGATCAATTAATTGAAAAAAATTTCAATTAGTAGGCTCAAATCAATCAATAATTTTAGTAAATGAAAATTGAAAACTGAAGTTTCGATTTTCAATTAATTGAAACCGAAACCGAAAATTGACTTCGGTTTTTCGGTTAATTGAAACCGAAACCGAAAATTGATTTCGGTTTTTCAATTAATTGATAACCGAAAAAATATCAATTAATTGGTTCAATTCGGTTTCATTTTCAATTAACCGATTACACTGTTCTGTTCACATTTATGAATTAAAACTTTTGTAATTTTAGAATCTCAACATGGAAAACATTTTGGTAAACGATGTTTGTGAAGCAACGATTACCAACTTGAGGCACGCGCAAACTACTGAAGGTGATGATATGTCATTCTTAACTTCAGTTAACTACGCAGCACCTGAGCTCTTTAGATCTAATTACAGTAAAAATGTAGATATTTGGTCAATTGGTTGTATTTTTATGGAGTTATTGACCGGAGAAATGCTAGTTCAACCTGTTCTTAAAGATCCTGACCTAATGATAACTCTAATCTGTGCATTAACACCGTTATACAAGAATGACAAAGCATTTCAAAAGGAGTTTGAAAAACTTCCTGTTGCTACGAGATTGCTTTGTAGTAATATTCCGCCTAAAAGTTTACGTGAAAAACATCCTTTAGAGGTTTTGCCTGCATCATCACTGAATGTCATTGGCACCACACGTAAGTTTTATTTGTTTATTAGTTTAAAAGATTATAAACTGACAATTATAAACTCTTGTAATAGGTGAGAACGCAATATCACTAGCAGAATCATTACTAAAGTTTGATCCCCAACAACGCCCCAGGGCATCGGTGGCACTGAACTGTGCCTTTTTCGCGAGTATGGTTCCAAAGGAGGTTGTGACGACGACTCGGATCGTTGACATACCGGAATGCAGTGCTATATTTCAGCATTTATCAAAAGAGCCTCACGGTAAATTGCGGTGCTGTTGAAATGTGTGTTTACGATGTATTTCAGACGAGACTGTGCTTCAGCAAATACTCGATGCGGCTATTCAGAAATATGGAGAGCCAAATTGATAGTAAAATGGTCCAACGCTCACATTTAGTTTGACTGACAACGGTTTTTATTGTTATCATTTTAGTCACCATAAAGCTATAATCATAAACAACAACACGTTCTTGATAAATTCTAATGCGTAAATAGGAAGACGTCAAAGTGGCACCTGTATAACCAAATAGGGCAGGTGTACTGGCCTTTGACCGTTAAAACATATTGTACCAGCGCGCGGCTTTGGTTGGTAGTGAAATAAGACTTTCCAGAGGCACTTTTTCGGTATCCGCCACAACTTCTTTGAGCAATTTGATATAAGCTGTAATAAACAAATAGTTATGAGAACTGATCTGTAAAAACGTACCATCAGTTAGTTCTTTGTTCCCTAACTCCCTATTTCCAATGGCATCCAGTTCTTTTAAAACGTCTCTGCACTCTGCAAGTTCTGATATTTTCTGACTCGGTGAAGGCGCCGTGTGCTTAAAATGTTTGAAAAAGGCAAAGTCCAATGCCTCAGATGCCGTAGGACGTTTATCCGGACGGAATTGAAGCAGTTGTTCGAACAGCACCATCGCGTCTTCGTCTGAAAATTGAAAGTTCACAAACGTAAAATGAATAAAAACCAGACATTTTGCGCTGATTGGATTCACTTTAGTATTGTATTCATAATCGGGAAGCCAAATATCAGAGGGATACTTTTCGCGCAAAGTCGTTGGCCCTGTTGCTTTTATTTGTTCAATGTTATATTTTTTTGTGGCAGAATGACATATAAATGTTTCCATGAAGGCATCGTCTTGACTGTAGAAAGGTAACAAATTTAGTAGATGATCAATGAATGGATTGCCAGTATTAAAAGGTGGGTCATAAAATGGTCGTCCGGTGGCAAGTTCGATGAAAATGGTCCCAATCGACCACAGATCAACTTTTTTGTCGTAGTTTTTCGTGTAAAGTTCTGGAGCACGATATGCCTCCGTTGCTTGTCCCTCGGTCAAGTCGGTATTTGGCGAAGGTGCTTGACTCAAGCCGAAGTCGATGATTGTCGCATTGGAATAGATGTCAAACATGATGTTTCCCATTGATAGATCCTAAATGCAGTATAAACTGATATATTTTTTCCACAAAAAGTTCGAAAAATGACCAACCCGATGAATGATGCCTCTCGAATGCAAGTATTCAATACCAGAAAGGGTGTCGTGCATAATATTTTGAAGACTTCCAAAACGATGGTCTTTTACATCTTTCTCTTCGGGGGGTGGTATATCTCTGAATCGATCTAAAGCGTACTTCATCTTCGGCATCACTATTGCCACCATGTCTCTATTTAAATCGGTAACTACGAACTGATTCAATAACTTGATGACCTACAATTGCAATAATTGCCTTAAAATTTCAAAAAATTCAATAAGACAACCAACATTTTGATGATTGCAATGCTTGATAAACAAGAGTTCACGAATAACTCGTTTTGCGGCGAATCCATCCTCAAAGCTTTCTTTCAGCACTCTGATGGCAATTTCTTGGCCGTTGTTGTCTGTTGCAAAACTAAAACACAAACCTATTATATTATCAAATTATTGTTAAAACTTACTATAGAATCGCTTCACCACCGCGTGAATAACCGACGTATTTGTAGAGAGGAGCCATCGTCGATGTGCAGAGGGGTTTTCTTTCGAGACCGCTTTATATACGCTGGCTCCTTCTATCCTATTACAAAATAGCATAACATAACAGAGGCCTGCCTAGTGCAACAAAAAACAATCAGTCAATAGTCGGCGCTGCGAGTACACTATTGCAACTTGATGTTGTTTTTTTCAAAGTGCATTGCAATTACAAATGCAACTCATAAAGAACTTTTTTGTTATGTCTTTATCATCATAAAGCCATCAAAATCATAGGGGAGTTTGAAACTATCACTCAACAAAACGCGTAAAAATACACAAAATTCTATCAGACACATGTCTGTAATGCAAAGTTGTGTAATTCGGAAAATAGAATCTTTAATCGGCAGTTTATGATTGGCGACGTTAGCGCGGGGCGTGAAACGGTAATGAAATAAGGCCGTCTAAAGGCATTCTTTCGGTCTGCGCAACAACTTTGTTGAGCAATGCGATGTATTCTGTAACAGGAAATTTATTAGAAAAGATTTTTGGAACACAACCCTGTAAAAAATACCAGCATTTCGAGCTTCCTTGCTCGAGTTTTGATTTCCAATGGCATCTAGTTCTTCAAAAACTTTTTTGCACTCCAGAATTTCGGATATTTTCTCACTTGGCGGTGGTGCCGAGTGTTCAAAAAGCTTAAAAAAATCAAACTTCAACGCCTCTGATGCCGTAGGACGTTTATCCGGGCAGAATTGAAGTAGTTGTTCGAACAGAATCATCGCGTCTTCGCCTGCAATTAAAAGTTCATAAACGTTAAATGAATCAAGACCGAACGTTTTGCACTGATTGGATCCTTTTCACGATTCAATTCATAGTCGGGAAGCCAAATATCGAACGGATACTTTGAGCGCAACGTCGTCGGTTGTGGTAATCGTGGAATGTTACGGTTTTTCGAAGCACAACAACTTTTAAACGTATCCATAAAGGCGTCATCAGTGCTGTAGTAAGGTAACAAGTTGAGAAGATGAACGTACAATGGTTCAAAAAGAAATAGCCGCGTTTAGTCTATCATAGTCTATGATAGTCTATGACGATTCGTGCTCAGACATTTTTTGGGGGCGCATTTTCAGGTGAGTGTTCTCAAAGTGTACGCGTGCACACTTTTTGAACATCGCAACATTTAAAGCAATATAAGTATAATTTTAACTTAATTTTTTAAAATTCCGTCTTTAAAATACTTTTTACCTAACGTGCTCGACCGAATGTGAAATTTATGTGATGCGCTTGGTGAGAGCGACCTCGTTCTTATCAATAAAAGCTTTGCTTGCTAAAGCAAGTGAGTCTCGGCTTAATACGAAGCTCCAAAAACCATTCTTTGAAGTTTATGATCTTCTAGAAGCACGAACAAATGACATTAACCACAAGAAATGTTGTGGAAAAGGCGATATACTTGAGAATCCAGTTGACTTGCTGCGAAAAAAACAGTTTATATATTTTTTTTCATTGACTCGCTGTTTCCACGCTTAATTGTACTATTGTTAACCTTGCTTATCTTCTAGTCAAGTGCTTGATGCGGTAGATTGGTTTTTAAAGCGAAACTAATAGTTTAGTGTCGCATTCTCCAAAAAATGTGCACGCGTACACTTTGAGAAAATCCACCTTAATGTGCGCGCCCCTAAAAATGTCTAAGCACGATTTGTCATAGACTATCATAGACTATGATAGACTAAACGGGGCTATTTCTTTTTGAACCATTGTAGTATTTGTCGTTAGACATAAAAGGTGGTTCATAAAATGGTCGCCCTGTGGCAAGTTCGATAAAAATGGTTCCAATCGACCACAAATCAACTTTTTCGTCGTAGTTTTTTGTGTAAAGCTCTGGAGCACGGTAAGGCATTGTAGCTATGCCCTCAGTCAAGTCAGTATTTGGAGTAGGTGCATGGCTAAGACCAAAGTCAATGATTGTGGCATTGGAATAGTCGTCGAACATTATGTTTCTCATTGATAGGTCCTAAACACGTCATAAACTGATACGCCTTTCAAGGAAAGGTGACCAACCCGATGGATGATGCCCTTCAAATGCAAGTACTCAATACCAGAAAGGGTGTCGTGCATAATTATTTGAAGAATTCCAAAACGATGGTCTTGCACGTTACATTCTTTGGGTGGTGGTATATCTCTGAATCGATCTAAAGCGTACTTCATCTTCGGCATCACTATTGCCACCATTTGGTTTCCGCCATCAGTGACTACAAATTGCTTCAGTGATTTGATAATCTAAAACTGTGTCGTTTATACGAAGTTCCAGCAAATCTAAAAAAACAAACATTTTCATGATTGCAATGTTTGAGAAACAAGAGTTCACGAATAGCTCGCTTTGTTGCGTCACGCTCGTTGGTAAAAGTGTGTTTTAACACTCTGATGGCAACCTTTTGGTTGTTGGTGTCGGTTGCAAAGCTAAAACACACCTCTTTACTTTAATGTATTTATAATACTGTGGAAACTTACTAAACTATTGCTTCACCGCCGCGTGCATGATTATAATAGGTGTAGAGGGGCACAGCCGCCATGGTTGATCTGTAAAAACTGAGCGAGACAAAAGTTTTGAGGCCTTTTTTGCAGTTCCTTTAAGGCGTTACACAAGTCGGCGTGGAACTACAAAATGCTGTAAGCAGTACAATAGCCATGTTCATAGTGCAAAGAACAAAAAATCAATCAAACCAAGATGGGACGTTTTCATTTCCCTATTATCTGTTATCTTGTGTTGACATATTTTGTCTGCCTTCGTCTTTGCCAATACAAAAAAGGCAGTTTTCAAAACATCTGTATCACAACACCGGCTTCTACAAACCTAATAATCCAAAAAACTGAAATGACGTTAACCGCCTAAATTGACCATACAACCTTTAAGTAACAGTCTTATTTACATACATAACTTGGCATTATCCCACTTACCACCTTACATATTTACACATTAAGCATTCACGGAAAGAATATCTAAACCGACTGTGTTGATCTCATTAAACTACCGACTTTCTTGGTCTTTAATTTAAGGCGCCCCATATAATTTGTAAAAAAACCGTGACAGGTGTCATTAAATGGGTGTTAATAAATAACTAGGTTATCACCACACTGTAATATTGCTGGTTTGAAAAGTGCCATTATTACACCACTAACTTATTTAGAGAAAAACCTGAAGTGTAAGGGTTTCTGTCCAGTTATTTGAAACACGTTCCATGTGTCATGTTCGATGTTTTGCTTGCTATTGATAATCGATCCAGCCTTTTAAACTTTACAATTACGCCTCAAGATGATTTCATTTTGTTTGTTCAGCGATATAAAGTGTGTTTCGACATAATAATACTATTAGGAAGTCTGGCATTTGAACTTTTGGGAACGTTTGTAGTGATTTTTATGCGTCGCGGGTTGCTGCTTCATTTTCATTTGAGGAGTTTGGTGAGTTTATCATAAACTGAGTGTTTGTCGATGGTAGTTTTCAGATATACATAGCCTTTTTCGATTTCATTGCATTACGTGTATCGACCGATTTCGGCATTATTTTGGGCTATTGCTACCCGGAAGGTCCAATGGTTAAAATATTCGCTGTGCCACAGCAAGTTATTATTTTTAAATTTCTTCAAATATTCACATGCGTTGTATTTGTCATTTCGCTATCGTCATTTATAATTGAACGGTTTCTGGCAACTCTGATGATGCCAGTCTACGAGCGCCTGCACAGTTACTTGTTCGTGGTCGGTTCTACCGTGTGTATTTTGATCCTTAGCTTTGTGGCTACTTTGTTTTTCTTTTTTGGTATGGTTTGTTTAAACTAAAACTGACTTGGACGGTTGATATTTCAGTTGATAACGTTATTCTAATCTTCGGGCCACCAGTATGTTTACTTTTTATCACTCAAGTCATCGTAAGTCAAATTCTTTTTAAAACTGCCTCTAAATTGATGTCATGGTTTAGCTATATTTCTACATCAACCACAAAAACAACAAATTATACGCAAATCGCATGTCCAGCAGCACCATGACTTTATCGACACGTTTTCAACTATCCGAAAACCTGCGCACTCTCTATGTTATGCGAAACATGCTTGCAGTTTACTTTTCCTGCAACTGTTTGGTCATTTGTGTAAGTTTTTTTGTTTCATAAACTGCAGCTAACTTCATAGTTTCAGTCATTTGTGGCCTATTTTGTCAACATCAATCAATCAAAAGAATACAAAATTTTCCTCCATTTCATTTGGCAGATAACAATATTTATCTATGCTACACTTATGGTGGTCGTAATTACGGTTTCTGGAGATTTGTGGACTACTGTCGGGAAGAAGTCGGTTACTCGTTTCTTAGAATTGCGGAACTGGCATTTTAACTATAAAGTTTATACTTTTAGGATGTGGGCAGCAGCAAAGCTTAACTACTTCAAAACAGACAAGGTTGCCGACAAGTCAAAGGTCCTTTCCATCAAAACATCTAGAGGTGAACAGATGATATTTAACAGTGAGCAGGAGGGGAATGTGTATTTTACTCAGTTGAGCTTGAGTTGGGGGACATGACTGTATGTAATGGCAATGGTTATAATAAAACTGGGCCTCTTATTACTTGCATTTTGATGTTTCAAATAAATGATAGAAACGCATTTGTTGATTTGAATACTATTGAAAAACTGTATAGTTTTGCCATATTTGCATATTTCGTGCTTCACTGTAGCCAATTTTACGATTCAACACTTACTGGATCTCAAAAATTCCGCGGCCCATCCAATTAGCAACAATGTAAGCCATAACTTTGAAACGATCATGATTAGATTCACTTTTTGCTTTTTTGCAGGACATTTCTTCGCTTCGATCTGTTCTGGCCCATCAAACTCATCAGCACCATTCTTTTGGCCATTTTCATTTATCGCTACACGCAGCCGACTGAAATGTGTTTCCGAGCGGATTCGAGTGCTGATCGTAGCCAAGTCACGCTCAACAGGACTACATACTATCCGAAGTGAGTTTCTGTGGCTTGTCTTGGCCGTTTTTATGATTAAAAAAACTGAGTGTTAATCATCGTTTTGGTTTCAGAGGCCCCGAATCTTACATCAAGCCACGCCGCTACTGCATGACCGTTGACACGATCAAGCACAAGTTTTGCTCGAAAGAAAACCTCAGCGCGGATCAAAAAACGTTGTGCCTTGGGTGGAGCCGTCAATTGACGGCTATTTTCACGCAATTAACATTGTACACGATTGTTGAACTGATCAACATTGTGTTGTTGCCAAAATGCCGAAACCCCATGCGTGTCATGATGATCCTTGTTGTGCTGCCGGTCTTGCAGATTACACGTGAGGTTTTTTACAAAATAATTTAAACTGAGTTTCCCGTGTTACTAAGTAACTAATACATTCTAGTGATGGGTACAATCTTCTCGATCAACTTCGGCCTACTCGTCAATTGGTCCAATCAGTGGGGTCTGGCAAAGTTCGATCCGGTTCCATCGATCCCGTTGCCGTCATTCACTTTGATCAACTGTGCTGTTCTCATCGTGACGAAGATTATCGAGGCAGCGGTGCTTGGCGTCGAGTATCATAGAAGTGGCATGAATGTGCCGGTTGTTCAAAGTCAGGATCACAAGCTGAAGTAATTTGGTTTTTTGTTCGTTTCAAGTTGTTTTAAACTGTAGGTAGGATGTAATAAAAGGTTATACATTTGATTATCAATCTTAAATTCTGATAAACTGAACACACAGGGATATCAAGAATTGCCAAATTCACTAAAGGACAGTCATATGCAGTATCTTGTGATATCATTTTGTCACAAAAAACTGCTGTGAGTCGGTTGTGGGAACAGTAAAAAGATCGCTATTTTCATGCTTGCTCACGCCCATCCACCTCCCCTTAGTTCGATCCCTTTGCGCTGTAACTACCTTCTCGTCAGCGGTCAGTTCAGATGGAGATTGATGGCGCCATCAAATCCTGTCTAATGTAAATGCGGATCAAATCGAAGTTTGATTAGATGAATAAAAACTGGGTATAGTCTGTGCAATCACTATACTGTTCCAACGTTTTTGGCACTCTGAACGTTCTCAGATATTTGTGTCCATGATGTTACCGCATCATTGGCAGTTTCCAGGCAACTGTCTTCAAATATTGTTTTCCATAATGAAAAATAATGCCGGTGTTAGGTGACTTGTTGTAACACAAATGTTCTACAACAAATATCTGAGCACAGTGCACATACATACTTTTTGTTGCCTATGCTTTTTGTGTTGAAATATAGCGTCACAAAAAAGGCTGCACCAGCAAGCGAGGTCGTAGTCCGCTAATGGGGGTTAGGGTCATGGCGTAAAGATTGATAAAAATGTAAACCGCTTTGCTTGTATCACATGCCCATGGGAGTGATAAGTGATTTTATGACGTAGGGGCATCGGGGGTTGGCTTTGTTGTTTCTTTAAACTGCATAGACCTCTGTATCTTTTCGGCACTGATGTTCTCTGCAATGCAATTTGGGACCCATCTATGCCTGCCCCCCACCCTCCAATGGCTTCCATACATTGTACTCCGACCACTAAACATAAGCATGCTTCATTTGTTGGCCAAAGTGGAAGCACAGTGTCCACGGTTCTCAATGTTATCCTCGGTGACTCACCCCACCCCAATAGACTGAAAAAAAGCGACCGAGAATTTCGTTTCCTTTTTTGTGCCCAAAAAGGTCGAAGTCGAAAAAAAGAACGCTGGTGTGGTGAGCCTGAGCCTTGTTCTGGATGTCTATGTATTTATTTTTTTGTTGTCGGTGGATGCATGGAAAGGAGAAGGCAGTCATGATGGAGGACCACGGCCCCGAGGAGATGTATGCAAAACGATGAATGTGTGCATACTCTGCCCTTCACCGTCGACCGTGGTTGGTGGGGCTATACGCATGTGGCCCTCATGGTGACTTCCACTAGCCAGCCATCACCGACGGCCATCAAAGCGATCCATCCAATCCAATTCCAAGGAAGCCAGCCAGGCAAACCCAAGGGGCAGACGACTCGGCTTTTCATCCATCGCATTGGGGCGTCGCGCGATCCACCCACAATTATATAATGCAACTACTTCTGACTGACTGATGTGTTGCGCGACGAAGCTCTTTTTTCATACGTCTCAGGTTCCACGTATCTACGTAGATAGCTATTCGTATTTCGCATTCCAACTTTCTTTACGAGTGATTTTATGCCATGCAAGTGTTGATTTACGTCATAAATGCTGGGAAAAGTTATGTTTGAAATTTTATCCGTCCTTTTTCATGTTGACCGACAGCTTGAACGATACGATTTGTCGCTTTAATTTATTCCGCGAAGTTATAAACTGCAACTTTATGCCTTAATGCCACCATCCATCACGCCTTTTTTTATCCCCTGACCCGCTCGGATCAGATCAACTGGACAAGATTTATCACCCCAAATGTTACAACGCTGTCCTGTCCTTTGCTTGTTCGTGGTCGCTTTGCTTGGCGATCTTCATTTCCGTCTCCGTTTACACTTGACCTGGTGTGACTGAGGTTTCTTCCGGCTTTGACGTAGCTAATGTGGCTCTGTGATCTGTATTTGTGGTTTTTTATCCTTAAAACTGCAGTCGGTTTTAATTCTTGAAAACTATGATCAACGAATGTAAGTTTTGATACTCAAAAACCCAACCACCATCTTCCGCGTTCTGCAAACATTCCTTCACACCTTTGCACCTCACATCACACCCCAATCAATCTCTTCCCCACTTTCAAAATCGACAAAAAACTCACATTCATTGAAACCTTTTGAGGGGTTACAAAAAAGTACTCCTTTACAAATCAGGTTTTGCGCACTTGTACTTATTTACTTCACTAATAAGTCATCTTTAAGTGTAGTTTTTGTAATATTTGATGCAATTGTGGTTTCGTTTTTTCATTTTATTTATCTAAAATGTGTTTTTCTTTTGGATTGCTGTTTAGAAATATGATTAATACAATTAAAAACTGTCCGAACCGCCTTTTTTGTCATTTTTTTATCATTGTTCAACATTTATTCAACCTGTGACCATGATTCAATCCCCTCTATTTGTCTCATTTTCATTTTCATTTTTATTCTTACTATTTCGACCCCGGTGTCCCCTAATGTAATGTCAAGCAAGCTTTGCGATAGTTTCGTCTATGTATTCAATGAATGTTCCATTTCCACTCGATCCTCCTTCAAATATAGAACAATAGATGGCGGCTTCGCCACTGCCTAGATGAAAGAACAATGAACCACGCCCGGGAGCGAACGGAAACGCAGACCCGAGACAGAGAGAGGTGCGGTTTGACATCTCGCGAAACTGTAAAACTTCTATAATATGTGAAGAAAAAATGGTATTGGTTTCATGTGATTTTGATGGGTTCTTGTTAAAACTGGTAAGACAATACATCATTGGTTGTTTTTACTGTAACTTTTGTATTATCATTGTTGAAATGCACAAAACTGTCAGCATTTACGTGGACATTTGTTGTGTAAATCCTATCTTCCGGACGAACCATGTATACAAAACTGGTCAATGTATCGTAAATTGGTTGATATAACAGTTTGTACTGTAAATTTTGTTTTATCATTGCTAAACTGCGAAAAACTGTAAGAGGCGTTAAATCTGCTCGTGTAGGTGTGAATCCAATGTCCCGGATAGTATACAAGATCGCCCCCTCCCTATTGTGAAACCTTCCCATTGTTCAAAGGCTGCGTCAATGCACTTCCCTTTGCTTTTTTGCCAGGTCTAAGTATGCTTTTTGTTCATTGTCATCTCAAAATACTGCGTATCCGCTTTCACCGGACATTTGGGAGTTTTTTGTTTGGTTCAAATGGTTGTTTGTGGCTTCTCATTTTCGCACTTTCCCACAATTCTGCGATATTTTGTTGTGAAACTGCATGGACTTGTGTTTGTGGTTGGCAATGTTTCAGTTCAGATGGGGTGGGGACTGTATCAAAACCCACAAGGTGTCGATCGTATCGCCACCGCAATCGCCGAAAACCTTTCCTCATACAAACAATTTTGAAAAGCATCCAAATTGTTTACGCTCTTCCGTGGTCGACTGCCAAGTAACCAAGTAAGCTAGGCAGCCGCGCGAAGAAAGCCCAATGATTTGATCCCTGGTGAGATGACTGACTGCGCCTGACTTGAATTCTTTTTCGCACTTCGCCGGGGGTCCACGTCGATCGAGAGGGCGGCGGCAACCAAGCAAGCAAGCTTCAATCAACCGCCACCATTCATCCCACCGCGCTGCCCCTGCCCCTGCATCGCCCCCGCTTCACGGTTGCAACGCAGCTTTGTATCCAACTATTGAAAACATAAAAATGTCATCCCCCCTCTCGGGATCAACAACCTTTGCCTTGTCTTGCCTCCACCTACCCCATAACATCCCCCCAGCCGGATCGGACCGGCTACAAATGCAATCAAGGAAAACTCTAAAAATACTATCACCGCACTTACCTGACTGATGTGAGCCTCGCCTTGCATCCGCATCCGGATTCAAGTGGTTACAGCACCCGTCGCCCCATGCTTCTTGACGTGACACCTTTTCCCAACAGCCCTTCCAAACCCGTTGAAAGCTCTTGAAAGACCGTCGAGAGGGCTTTGTTTTTGCGCCTCCTCAGCATCGGCTGTCTTTTTTGTAATCTTACAATCTTACTAATGTTAAATTAGAAGAACTATTTCCGGGTGTTTACCCAAAATCCTGTCCCCTGTCCCCCTGAATGCTCTGTTCAAAGTTTGATCTTCGTCATCGCTGGGGCTAGGATGTTGAATCATTTTTGTGACGGTTTTATGAATGCCATTACATTGGGGTTTGCTTTTGCGTGTGACTGAGAATCCCCTCCGATCTTCCGTGGTCGGTCTTCGTGGAAGTTTTTATTCGATTTTTATGGGTTTTCATACATGTTCAGTTTCATTTTATAGGCTATGAGCTGAAATACTACGTTGCGTGTATTCTGGAGTCCTTGACATTTATAATTGAATTGAACTTTGGAGGCTAGACAGCCATGTTGGAATCCGATTTTGATCATTTGAAGGTAAGGGTCTTTCAAAACTGTGATACTGATATATTTTCGTTGTTTAGACCCAAATCACAACCTCCGCGACATCCCTCGTCGCCGCATCCCCCTACGATGACGCCATCGACTTACTCAGCGTCGAACGTGAAGTGTATCAGCAACGAATCGCGGACCGGGACACCGAGATCAAACGTCTCACCGAAAAGTGTACATTTCTGTCGAACTCTCTGCAGCAGAGCCGGGAAAATGTGCAAGAAGTCGGTGAATGTGCGACTGAATCGGCACAAAAAGTTGAAACACTAGTGGCTGAGCTGCGTCAGAGTGAAGCGATACGTTTGAGGGTCGAACGGGACTTGGAAAAAGCACAGACAGAGTTGCTCCAGCTTCATGCAGATCGCGAAGTCGCGGAAGCGAGGTTGACGGCTTTGAGTCAGGCAATGTCTCGACGGGAAAAGGATGAAGTGAAACTTCGAACTGAGTTAGCTGATAAATCGACAAAAGTAGCTGTAAAAAGTGCCACAGTTGATCGATTGGGTGAATTTTTGTCCACGATCGGGGCCGTTTTGGTCCAATTGAAGGCAGAAATAAGGGAAATGAAGACCGGTCAGATGGAAATCATGAATGAATGCCTCACTACCAAGCAAGAAGTCTACAATATGTACCGCGAAACGGCAGAAAGTATTGGGAAGCTTAAGAGTGAGCATGTTCAACTTGTGGAGGAACTTCATGCCGAGCATTCGATGAATATCGCGCTGAAGACGCAGCTCGAGGCTGAGAGGGGGTTTAATTTAGGTAAAACTGCCATTTTAGCCAAAGTTTTTCTTAATCAAAATCCATTTCAGCAACCCGAGCCTCCTCCTCCCTCGCCGATGAAATCGCTCTAGCCAAAGAGCGTCAGCACCTTCTGGATACCCTGACATCATGCGATTACGATGATGAAACATCTTCCACCACAGATTCCGGCATCGCGCCATCAGTGATAACTGTCATTTCATCTGTGAAACCAAAAGTAACGCGTAGTAATAGCAATAATTTACCTGTCGCAACGATAGTCAACTCGCCCAGTTCGCCCAAACAACATGAGGTTGTTGAGTTTTCGACAACTTCAACTATTGCTATCATTTTTATGATTTTTGTGTATTCCTTTTTCCTTGATCAAAACTGCGTCGGTGGCGTAGTTCTTCAAACTATTACTGGCTTGCTCAATATGTAGTTTTTAATCGTTTATGAGTACCATGTATTCTGTAGTTTTTGTTAAAAGTTTATATTAGACATTTTTGCAATATTCTTGTGACGGGTTTACCTTTTTGAATGCCTTTTGTATACGCATTTATAATTTTATTATGTTATGTTAACCATGTAATAAAGCAGGGATAGCTGATTTTGAGGTGATAAAACTGACATAAGTGTCGATTAAGTTGGGTAAATCAAGAGAAAATGCCAAAATCAGTGGATTTCATCCAGGTCAAAGAAGCCATCCTCAAATGTCGGCACACGCTTCTCCTCTTCCCCTCCATCCAACAACAACTCGAATCTTCTCCATTGTTTCGGCCATAAATAAGGAAGTAACTACCAGCAAATGAAACAAAAAAAACAGCCACATTCATTTTCCTTACATGATTCCTGACGCCCCAAAGACGTGTCCGGCATTTCATTTCAGTTCCTCATTGTGTCCACCAAGCTACCAGCTACCAACTACCAGCCAACCAAGTTTGTCACGGACAAAAAAGTAACAATAGGAAGGGCATTTCCCTCCTTTGACAGGAAATTATTTGCTATAAAAAGTGGTCTCTATTGACCCGGGGAATCATAAAACTGGCTGGACGCTTTCGTCGTAACATACCGCTTTTTGCGTTGAAACTTCGAATTCGACATTTAAAATCATAAAATTTGTCGTAATTAGTAGTCGCTTAATGCGGAAATCCATTAGTTCATCGCGGATGTTTTATTTCCCTGTTTCGCGTCGTGAGATTACTACGCATGTGCACCGCAGCTGCGGCGCTGGAACACCACTATATCGATGAACTATGCCGTGTTTTTCCGCCGTTTTTCATAGCCAGAGGGGGCGAGACGACTCCGACGACGACCACGACCAACCTATAAAGTGGTTGTGGGGGGCCAATCTCGTCAATCTCGGCGAAGAGGTCCAACCTTGACGAAAGTTTAGCGACTTTGCGAATCGGAGGTTTTTGAAGTGGTCCTGCTGCGGCATGTGCTCGGTGCATTGCCTTTTTATTTGTATATTTTGGCGGTGTTTTTGATGTTTTTTAAGTTTTATCAAAACTGTGCTGCAAATCTGGCTCTGGATCGCTTTCGGTGGTTTTTACGGTAGAAAAGTACTGTATTTGGTTCCTCTTGGTTGCTATTTTTTTTTTGTATAAAAAAACTGCGCCTAAAACTACGCGTTTAATATTTACCTATATAAATGCTTTTATAGCAAAATATTAGGTGGGTGCAAAATTTTTGTCCGATTTTAATGCAAAAAAAATTCTATTTCGCTCAGTCTTCAACATAAAAACCTCGGGTTTCAACTATCTAAAAGACCATTATTTTAGCTTTCTGTAAAAAAATTATACAGAAGCGCGGATTCGCAGAGCTATGAAGTCGCAAATAGGGTCAACTCCCCTAGTTGTGACTTATACGATTTTTTTTCGGGGGACCCCTATGGGTGATCTTGACTCTGCTTACGAATCAGGGACCTGATATAAGAGTTTACACCACATGGTGTCTGAATCCGATGAGGCGCAACCCTGTTAGAAGCTCCCAAATCCAGGACACAGGTCTAGGAATGTGAAGTAGGGCAAAGTAAAAACTCGAATTTTTTGAATGGGCATCGGTAGGCTGTTTGCAGTATATTGTTATCTATGCTCAAGATGTGCCTTCTACAACCACCACCTGCGGCAGGCCCGAGAGCTGCTTTTGTGCTCAAACGATGCTGACAAAGCCGATGCATGTCAACTCATTTTTCGAGATCGCATTCCTTCTACGTTTAACCTAGGGGGACAGAATCGTGTCTGTAGAAAGCCGTGATGTTAGTGGTGACAATGATGACAACATTATTGAACCCAAGCTTGAATTCGGGCAGAAAAAAAATCTGTTCAAAATCGGACACAAATTGTGCACCCACGTAATATCTTCAAAAATTGGTTGAAAATTCTATTGCATTGCAATAATCCCCTAAGGCTATAATACTCTTGCAAAGTGTACTTCAAACTCTCTACCTCTACCATGACGCCACCAATTTAAATTTATATCCCTAACTATGGGATGTTGTTTTTTCTTTGTCTTCCAACCACGTAGCCTGTCCATAGACGTCACTTAACTGACCTCTTTTGCATTTATTTTGACTAATATTGCCCAATCTAAATCGCAAATGCTCATAATTGCAGGCAAATATTTTTGCAAAAAGTTTGTTGTTCGGACACTTGTCCAACCCAGAAACCCAGACAAAGGTTCCAAAGTTCTTCGTTCCTTTTATCAGAATCCTACATGAAAGCTTTGAATGCATTTGGCAGGTCTCTAGATCCCTTATGTTAGAAGTAGAAGAACTTTGTCATCGCTCTGTGCCCTCGTCATTCAGTTGGATGTCCTTTGTGACACAAAAAAGTGTGTATTCATTACTTCATTACCCAAAAAGGGGGGTTCTGCACGTGGATGCCATGGCATGGACTTTCGCGATGAACTCTTGTAGTTTAGGATACTCTTGGAACTGGGTGGAATTAAGGGGAGCTACATACTTCGAGACATCCTATTGAGACGTTAAAACTGAGGGGCGAGACTAAGACTAGATGTCAGAGAATTGTCGGTTATGCCATTCTTGAAAGGGCACTTTGAGGTTGACATTGTGCAACGGGCTAAATGGTGGGTTTAGCGGCTTGAAATATCGAAATACGTGCGCTTAAAATTTTAAAAACCTGGACGTTTTTGACAAATTTCGCTAACCTACCGTAACCCATCATTACTATAACCAAAAAATTCCAACTTTTCAAAAACTTTTTATTCCCCAAACCCTCAAAATTCAACTTCCTTATTCGCTACAACCAATTTTGTAAAGCCACGCGCGTTCGTGTACTTGTAATTCGTGTCACATCAGATCCCAAAGGACACGCTTCTTTGTCCCATTTCTCGCGCCTAATTATCAGTTGTTCTCGAAGCGAAGTTCGCCCAGTTACGCGCAATTAACATTCCGGGCGACGTATTTTTGGAGTACTTTGTCATTGCCACACTATCGTGCCGTGCCGAGTCTGCCGGCCTGCCTTGAAGCTTGGACTCGGGGCTTGGAATTGGAAACATTTCGGGTCGAGCAGGCCTGTTTTTAGCATACAAATGGGGCTTTCTGGCGTTATCCGTAATTTAGGAAACGACCCAACCACTGAAATGACAATTAGTCACGTATGCGGGGGCCGGAGTTTTATGCTAACAGTGCGGGGGGCACTTTTATGCCTGTGCCGACTTGAAAGTTTTAAACTGCCTGTGTAAACATTCTAGTTATATCATTTGTAATCGTAGTAGATGTTAGTTGAAATTTGTTTTCAAAACTGAACTGATGTGAGGACATGTGTTCGAAAAAAACCAATCAAAAGCATAAAAACAATATTATTATTGCCAAAATCTACGAAGATAACAAACAGCATCTTTTGGTTAATCAGTTTTTATTATTGTTTTTCTTCTTTACGTGCATTTTGAAGGGCAAAAAACCTACGATATTGGCAGCCAAACATGATTGACCCGAAAACGCACGCTTTTCTACAGCGAGAGATTGTCTCTTTCGTTGTCTGGCGCACGCACCCTCTCGCGTTGTTTGGACGCACTGCAAAAGTATCCGGTGTGCGTTTGCACATTTTCCCCTTGCAATCACTGATGACAAAAATTGGAATTACCGTTTGACCTCTCGTGAAACCAACCTCCAAGGCTGCTATTTTTTAGCTGAGATTGCTTGCAAATTTTGTAAAAAAAACATGATTGTTTCATGCATATTAAATTTTACGTAAAAACTGCCATTGTTGAGTGTTTCCAGGTAGAAACTTTACATGCAGAACTGCTGTTTATCAAACATATCTCACGTACTTAATTTTGTATGAAAACTGTTGAATAACCCAATATCCACTATTCGCTCAACTCGCACCGATCAAATACAACTCACTACAACAAAATGCCAATCCCGTTCATTGGTCTTACCCAAAGCAAGCTAACGACGTGAGCGGTCCTCCGCCTAGGGCGGTCCCTTCGGGAGTCGAAAGGGCGGGTGGGGTTTCAAATGTAAATTACACGACCGCTTGAAAGTACGAAAAATTAACCGAGCAGGCCGTTGTCGAGTCCCGGAAACCTCTTTTCCTTATTTATACCGTGTGTTTTTCGTCTCCAGACGTCGTAACACACACGTTCCCCCAATTCCGGTGGTGTTCACTTTCACTCACTCTCGGTGGGTGCCGTTCATCTCCCGAGACCGAGGGCCACATTGCTTTGCTTTGTATTCAGCGTTCAGCCGGTTGAAATGTGTTTGGTCTTTCTGAAAGGCTAACAGAGAAGAGATTTTCGATGGCATAATGACAGACAGGTCGGTCTCGCCGCGGCCGTGGTCGTCAATGATGTAAACCTTGTCATTTTGAGATTGTAGTTTGCTCCACACTGTCATTGATATATAATTTTATTCTACAAAAAGTCGAGGCCAATGTTTACCCAGAGCTAACTATCCTCCACATGGCGCATATTGATGACCAAAAATAGGGGATGATGTTGCTTTCCTGCTCGTGAGGGGGCCATTTACTCTTGCTACTTTTTAGAAAAGTGTGTTTATCATTCTTCATTGCTCATGGTTTCGAACACCACAGATGCCAATGGCTAATGTACGTGTTATTTTCGAGTTTAGAGAGTGTTTGTTAAGCTTTTCTTCTTTCCTTTAAATGCCGCTTTGAAGTTTGGGGGATAAAAAGTTCCGTGATAAACTGCTCGAAGGTCTTTTCTTAAAATATCCCTTCCCAATTCCAAAAATAAGTAGCTCCGTGATTAATTGATAATCAGAAAGCTCCCGGAAGACGTGGAACCATTTTGTAGGCTAACTTATTCGCATCGAGTTTTCATTTTTATTTGTTTTATCAGAGGCTTGAGCTTAACTTCATTATGCGGTGACAGATTATTAAATTATTCCATAATATTTCCGCGGGGCGTGATGTAGCTTCCTTTTTTGTTTGTCTTGGAGGGATGTATTTTGATTGGAGCGTTATTTTGATGTTTTTTTTTCGGGAATTGAATCTTTAAAACTGTTTTTTAGCGTGACAACTCAGATCTAACAACTCATTGTACTGTAATGTGAGCCATTCCATCCATCATTGCAACAATGCTCCACGACCTGCTGCTCATGATTGCCTTGATGCAGCAGCCTCTGATCAGCGGGTCAACCACTTCCGTCCCACTTGCATCATCTTTGCCTTCATTGTCACCTTCGCCGTCTTCGGCAACTTCGCCATCTTTGCCACCTTCACCGGCTTCGTCCCATTTCACACCTCCCGACGGATCGCCGCCGGCAACCCCCGAATGTGTCTACAACTCCAACCATCGCAAATCCCTCTTAGCCGACCTACTCCGTGATTACGACAAAACAGTCGTGCCCTCCAATGAATCTGTCACCGTCTCCGTGGAACTCACCGTCCAAGACATTTCATCTATCTCGGAAATCAGTAATTCCTTCATTGCCGACGTGTGGTTCAGTCAAATCTGGACAGACCCCCGGCTCGAGTATCACAACTTCAGCTGTAAAACCAATCTCTCCCTTGATAGCAGTGTTGCCGAGAAGCTCTGGACCCCGAATGTATGTTTTGTCAACTCGAAATCGACTCAGGTTCACAAGTCGCCTGCATCTAACATTTTGTTAATTATCTATCCTAATGGTAAGTTAAGCAAAACTGAAGCAACGTGGCCGTTAATCATTTGGATTTATCTCCTCACTGCCACGGCACACGGATGTATCTCTTTTCTTTTCCGTTTGTTTATGCGTAACCGAGAGCCATCCGTCGAGCTCTGGCAGTTGAAAACCAATGTTAATCGAATCACAGCGTCTAGCGTCACTGTGATGCTATTTGTGACTGACGGCTTCCGACTAACACTATCCGCTTTCAGGAACTACATGGCTCAACTACCGTGTTCGTGTTTCGGGACCGTGCTTCTTTCAGTTATCCAATTTTCCGGTGAGTTTGGGGGTCAAGAATTCTTGGGAGCTGTTGATGTTTAAAACTGAGTTTTTATGATGATTGCGGGAATTCAAGCTCGAAACCCCTTATGTTTGAAAAAAAAAACTGTATTTTGGACAAAGTCGTGAAAAAAACTTCGTTGTTGCAGGTCGACTCCCAAGAATGTTCGTTAATCTTTGAAAGTTACTCATACAACATAGCAGAAGTGAAGCTCGTCTGGCAACAATGGCAACCAGTCACCCTGCCTGAGGCGGATGATTTTCGGTTACCAGATTTTGAGTTTCATAATTTGACATGGGTACACACTACACAGGAGTGAGTTTTGGAAATATTTGAACACTGCAGCACTCTACATCCACATAATTCAAACTGCCAACATTGTCCTAATGAACGTTCAAATTCTAGGTACACGGCCGGAATGTGGGATCAACTCAAAGTCACCTTCCGATTCAAACGCTTATACGGATATTACGTTTTACAACTATATTTACCAGGTTATTTGAGTGTGTTCATTAGTTGGGTGAGTTTGTGGTACGTTTTAAAACTGAGAAAACCATGCATGTTACAGATAGCTTTTTGGATTCCCTCGGGTGCCCTTCCGGCGCGAATCACTCTCGGCGTAAGCTCACTCATGGCATTACTTTTTTCGGTGAGTTACATTGATGAAAAAAGTTTAATGGTCTTTAAAACTGTTGCACGCCATTTTTGATGCAGCCAAAGTTTAATTCGATGAATAAAACCCCACAATTTTTTTTCAGTTTGGCAACGTCGTCAAAAACCTGCCTCGAGTAAGCTTTGTCAAGGCATGTGACTTGTGGTTTTTCATCTGTGTTGCGTTCATCTTCTTTTCCTTGATTGAATTGGCTGTCGTCGGCTTCGTGGATAAAATTTCGGACAAAAAACGACGAATAACACATGTGGCACGACGGCGGTCCAAGGAATCCTTTTTATCGGCTCGGAGCAGCCGTAAATCGAGTCACAGCTTCGCGTTGACACCTCCGTCATCCGAACGGCCACCGCTTAGCCCGTTGTATCCGATTGGGTCGGTTCTGGGGGTTGGCAGTGCGGTGACATCGTTGAATGGCAATGTGGAGGTTATTCCGTTGAAGACTGGGAATGTGGTGCCGACAAAGTTGGTCCTATCAAATGGCCATAGCAATCAAAATGGCGGAATCCCACGATCAACGAGCATGAATAAGAAGCACTCAATCCGATCGATGAAAAAAACAAGTTTCGGATTGACTCCAAATGGCTATAATCACCACAATGGAGGGACAGAGCCACTGTTAAGCCATAAGAGGAGGCCTAGTTTTCTCGAGGAGGATTATGAGTAAGTTAGGAAGGTTTAAAAACTGATAACAGCGCCGTTTAAATTTCAGACCCCATGGATATTCCGTCGAAAATGGATGTGCCATTCATCAACCAACAAAGCTCGCTAACAACATTGATGCCATTGCTGCCAAAGCTTTTCCGGGATTCTTTGCGTTCTTTAATAGTAAGTTATAAACTGTAAAACACATGTTTTTTCATTAAAATTTCAGTCGTATACTGGTGGTATTACCTAACCTACAGCTGAATCAAAACCAATCCTCATTATCAGTTTGCTCAAATTACCGGTATCAATATATTATAAATTAAAAAAAGTATAAAATAAAACTGAAAATTTAAATTGCTTTGACTAGAAAAACAAAAAAGTCTCAGTACGGTACCATTAATCAGCGATTTCATACTGGGGCGGTACGTGGGAATCGTCATAGAAAGCAGCGAGGCTCGAACCACTGACTCGCTGGGCGCAAGCGGTGCCTCACAACCGCTCGGCCACATGCGCATGAGAAAAAAAGCGAGAAAAGTCGAATAGGTCTAGGCGCGTGCGACAATGATTGATTGGTGGAAAAATTAGAAAAAATTATTCAAATTTGAAAATAGCCAAAACTGTAGCCTTCCTTTCGATAAAAATCAGTTCGCCGTTCTGACCGCCCAGGAAACCGTCGCCATGGCCTCCAAGAAGCCCACCACCGAGCGAACCAAGTTGGAAACTGACAACGTGCCATTCAGTTTCTTGAATCAGATGCGGGATTTGGAGGATGAGAAGAATGTGAGTTTAGTTTTTTAGAAAACTGATACAAATGTATACAAGTAATTTGCAGAAAGAATTCGTCCTGCCTGATGAGGAATACTTCGGCTCCCGCGACAAAGCCGCTCCCGTCAAAGCCGACCCGAATCCCGTCATGCACGTGAACACGACCGTAGCGCCAAAGAGTGACTACGCTTCGAAGAACATCTTCGTTATCCTTTGGGAGATCCTGTACGCCATCTTCTTCGGCAAGCCTGCCTCGTCGCCTTGAGAGATGGGTTTTTGGGTTCTGATTTAGGGATTTTGGACTGATAACAATGAGATTTGATAAATTTGATAAAAACTGGATCGTGTTTACTTTACTTTCAAATATTATGGCAAAACTATTTTATAAAATTTATAAGCTCATTAGACTCGTTTTGGCCGAATGAGTCCCTTCATCATGTCAAAGGTGTTTCCATTGTCTTGGACGCTGAAAACCTTGCCACTCTGCTTGCTTCGGACTTCGAGGTAGCCGTGTTGATCGAGTCCACGGATGACAACGCGTTCCTGTAGGCCGGTGTCACCATTTTGGATGGTTACTTCTTCGCGACTGAAAAACTGAGCCGTGATTTCTCTTTTCAAATTGCAAAACATACGTATGAAGCCAAAAGTCATAATACCGCTTCAAAAAGGCTTCTTTTCCACTGTTTTCGAATAGGTTGACATAGTCTGAAAACTGAGCGTCCCAAAAAGTCAATAAATAGGTTCCTTACATTCAAACTTGTTCATGATCTCGGCCAAAACTTCCTCCACAGTAAGCACCTGGTCACTAGCCTCTGGCAACATGTCATTGATACAAACGGTCGGCTTACTGTTGGCTACATTCAGGCCGGAGCCGATCACACAATGCATCATGTCGCCAGAGATGCTGGATGTCACGATGATGCCGCCGATTTTGAACTGCCGACCGTAGTAAATGTCATTTGGCCATTTGATGGAAAGCGGAAATTCCTCAACTTCGACGAGGCTTCGAACGGCATCAACAATGGCAACGGCGAGAATGTGTTGGACGAACGTGACCGATTGTCCTAGTACTGACATTAAAGGAATGTTAAAGTTGAAAGTGAACATGGCACAGCCCTCAGGGCATAGCCATTGATTGCCACCACGGCCGACGCCTCGGGTTTGATGTCCGGCGACGATCAAAATGCCATCATAAGTTGGTAGTGCATTTAGGAGAGATCTTGAGATCGGCATTGTTGATTCGCAGACAGGAATGTAGAGTAATGCCTTTCCGAGGGATTTGGATCGAAGTCCGGTGAAGTAACGATTGCTATCGAATTTGACCCACGAAGGAAAGCCGACTTTACGCTTGACAAGTTCGACTGGAAGCATGGCACTGCTGGCAGTTGGGAAGAGATCTGGGTGTGATTGGACATGTTCACTCGGTTGAACGAATATCTTCGGCGTCAATCCGAGGGGATCGCCATAGGCAAGACCACTCATGGACCAAGTTAGCCTATCTGGTTCACACATCATGTATCCCTGGGTCAGTTGGATCTCCTCGGCATCAACGGCAATCTCGATTCCGAGGCGTTGCAGCGCATCAGCGATGAGAACAGAGCCGCCACCAGTGACGAGTTGATCGGATGTGGCATCACTAAACAGGGCTGATGCATTGTTTTCACGGTTTTCCATATAGAGGAGCAGGGGTTGGTCTGGAATTTAAAAACTGTAACAATCACAGCGGCAATTGATATATCAACAATCGATCATACCTGTCTTCTTATGTATCACAACACTATACTTATACCCTCCAACGACATCCTTTGCATGAAAAGTATCACTGACTTCCTTCGTTTTCGACAGTGTCTTCATAGATTTCTTCAAAAACTGCTCGAAATCTTTGCCAAGTGACAGAGATGCCTGTTTGTTGCCAAAGGCCGATCGAAGGAGACTTGCTTGCTTTTTCGTCGAGTTACAATTGGTCAGGTTGGCGAGAAGGCTGTTCTGGCACAGGAAGATTATTTTACCGGACTGAAAACTGTGCGTCAGTACGAAGATTTATATATAATTTCAAGCTCACATGAATGAAATACCCCTGCAACTTGGACCACGCCAAATCCCCGAGGGTCTTCGTATCGGCAAGCAGGACACAAACGGCGTTTTCACTTTGCCAGTGGTCAGCAATCAACGATTTTTGGGTCAAATGGGTGATGGTATAGGTATCTTTGGGGAGGATTTGGCGCAGGGACGCGAAGATCCGTTGAAACAGGTCGGGGTTGTTTGCTGTGTAGACGAGGATCTGGAATTTTTTAATATATTTTAAACTGAGTATACTTCCAGCTCGTTGGTACTCACAGTTGGAGGCTTCATTGCCGGTTTCGCATCACCCTCCTTCCCCTTTCCCGGGATACTGAAAAGCCGTCGTCGAGTCGGCGTACAACTGCGTCGCCGTTGGCTATGATCAGCTTGCAAGCGGGAATGGGCTCCCAGGGCTGCCGTATTGACAAGCCCCATGGCCCCAGCCGTTGAAGATGTTTTGGCATCAAGGCCATTGATGATCGACAATGTTCCGGGGCTGAGAGATCGACGTCGAGAGCGGGCTGGAATAGAGTTACTTTTTATATATAAACTGGCGATCAATTGTTTAGGAATATCACCTTCATCCCCCAAAACACCTTCACTACTCACAGGTGCCCGTAGCAGCGCATCCACAAAGAATTCATACATCCCTATCCGGCTATCAGTAGCGGCGGATTCCGGAGAATCGTTTCCCTGATCGCTGTACCCACGTCGGAAGCAAAGTCCGTGCGCAGGTTGACAAATCAACAGTGGCGATGTCCACGTCGATGCAACAAGTGCACCAAGTGGACGAAGCCCCCGTAACAACATTGATTACACGGAGCGATAGGGTGGCCCTACACGGTTACCCATGTATGAATTTCCATACACTTTGAGTTGATGGGCACGTGCAAATCAGAAAACATTGCTTCATTCATGTTATTTTCGAGTTTTGAACAAAATGTGGGATGCAAAGTGCGCTGATTGCGGGCTCAAACTATAAAAAGTGGAGGTTGTTGTTGCATACCCTGAGGCAATGGTTATGCGCAATGTCAAAATGCGTGAAATTTCATTGTACCATTACAGTTCATTGTATAATTTTCAAGTAAAACTGGACGGCGCAACAAATTTTTCCCTTAAAAGAAGTCTCAAACTAACCATTTTGACCATCATAAAGTTGCTGATGCAATAAACTACCAGGAATTAGACTGGCAAAGCGTTTACGAGTGTGAACATCGCCCTCGGGTAATCGAGTCTCAAATGGCTGAAATAAAATGGTACTTTTAAAACTGAATTGCTTCGAGCTCCAAGCAAGTTAATTAGTTCCATTAAAACTGCTCTTTGCCCAAAATGAAACTTACAAATCTCTTCGCAAAGGCTTCACTCATCGCTGGAATAAACTTTGACCGAAACTTTGCCCTAAGCGAAGTTGTTTTTTTCAATGGTTTTCGGGGTACTGTAGGAACTGATTCCACGGTAAAACTTTTTGGAGGTTTTGTTGGTGTAAAAACTGAGGTTGTTGCCGTTGTAGTAGTTTTTGGTGGTAATGGCGGTCCTGAATTAACAAAAGCTCGCAACTCTGCCTCAATTTTTCCGCGTTGACTTGTCCGAGCTGTCGATGGCGGCGATGTATGGGACGTTTGGGTTTCACTGCTCGTTGTTCTGCAAAAACTGGCATACATGAAATACATAGTATCATTATTATTATTTTTTAAGCAAAATAGTTCACGGAATAGAATAGAGCCACCCCAAAAAACCCTCCCAAAGTGCTGGACATCTATTTATGGGCATTCCGGCTGTCACGAATTAATAAGTCAACTGACAAGGTGCTTGTTGACAGAGGAGCTATTTTGCAGTTTTGCCGTGCCACCATACCACGCCTCCCTTGGATGTGAGGCAAAGTTTGTATGTACAAAAAGTAAGAAGAAAGCGGACAAAATATAAAGTGACAGCGACAGAGCTGTCAGCAGTCATGCGCATCATATTAATTTTTGGGCTTTTTCGGAGTTGGATAATCAAAACTGGGAAAAATATGAGCGGCTCGGATTAAATTATGTAAAACATTATTCTTGCTACAAGAATGTGGCAGTGTTCAGTAATTAGTATCAGAAAACTGAATTGACCGTTAGGGGCGAAAACACAGAAAAATGCCAACAAAAAACCACAGCTTATTAAATCATGGGCCAAGAAAGATTATTCCGCTCCAGCAAAACTATCCCGAAAGGCAAGACTAATCGAATTCAAGCATACTTGACAACTTTCATTTCTTCAAAAAAGTCAAGTTGTTGATGTTTGTCTTCGAGTAATACAGATCTTTGGTGTCTAATAATTAAACTGTCCAAAAATTTCAAGCGCATTTGTCAAAATATAAACTCACTCGTTATCACCCAACTGTATTCCGTTGATAAAGTCGTCAATAGTGCCACTGCGCGCGACACTGTTAACCTCGGTCTCGGTAATGTCGCTGGCTTCACTATCGTCGTTAGAAGCGGCGTCTGTTGGAGGAGCTTTTGGCGTACGTGGACTAAAATGGTAAGAATGACAGCCCAGGGCGGAAGTAAGGTGTTTACGTTTTTCCATAAATAGTTAAATGGCGCAGATTTTGAGGGGTTTCGGTGGCTTTGGCAAAAAGGGGTAAATAGGGTTAAATGGGATTTGGAATGAGTGTAAAAAACTGAAGGGTGAAATTTTGTAATAACATAAATAACAAAAATACGGGTTTATAAACTGTAGAGCTGTCTTCAGCATTGAATGGCACAAACCTCGAACAATTGAGACTACAAGTCCGTCGACGCTCGGCTTGTCGGTCAGCGTGATGTCTCAATTGGCGAATGTATGCCGGCACGACAGGAAGTGCCGGAGGTTCGCTGGAGGTTGGTGACAGTGGGGGTTTGATGGCAGCGGCTCGATGAGGGGAAATGGGCGGAATGGCTCTGGAAACGAAACGATTACAAATTACATTGTTTCGACTTTTTTGATGCATTACTGTAAACTGCACGATGGCCATACTTTTAATTTTCTAAAGCATCACCCACCTCGCCACAAATCCATTACAAACCGACTCCGGCGGCGTGATAGCCCGATTCAGTGCCGAATCCGATCGATAAAACGAATACCCACTTCGCATTGAACACGTTTCGAGCCAGGCATCAGTGCTGCCGAAATTCAATCCACTCAACTTTTGCCTCCAATCATCCATGGCATCACCGAAAAAGTCTTTGACGTACAAATACTCGAGCAAAGTTAAACTGCTCGAGGCTTTACGATGAACCGGCGACAGGGCCCCCATTGAAGCATGCATTAAAGAAGTTTGATCGTGGACAGATTCGGGTTGTAAAGATTGTGTGGCATTTGCGGCAATATCCGGTAATTGGACAGCTGAAAAGAAGTATTTAAAGTAATTACCACCTGCAATTAAAGCCGATTACTATTACACACTTTGGATTTCCGCTACAATTCCTTTGCCATTGAACTCGTATAATGCCTTTTCTGACCAATGGAAAACAATGTCATAGAAGTTGTTTACGTCAGTTTCATAGAGGACTTCATTGGGCTTTCGGCGACGGAAGGCTATTTGGTTTGAGACGGCTGAGATCTGAAGGATTTTAAACTGTGGATTGGTCGAAGATAACGGGAACTTACAAGCAATGGAGACACACCCGATGTGTTTTTGGCATAAATTTCACCGTTTTCGGACAGATTTTCAACTAAAAAGTTTAAACTGAACGGTGGTTTTTAGGTTGCAAATGCCAAAGACAGACCACTCGCATCGATTGTAAGGCCCTCATCGGTGGCACCATCCTGGGTTTGGGTTTTTGGCACTAAACTACTACTGTTGGACGGAGCATCATCACCTGAGGGCACACCCGTATTGATTTCAGGCCCGTTGTAATCCGAATTAGGCAAAATGGTTGCGATAAAGCTAATTCTAGGCACATCATTTGGTAGGAATACTGATTTGTGGGTACATTCTGTGGTGAATAGGGTCCAATCTGTGATTTGGAGGGGGTCCTGGAAGCATTTTTGAACTTATTGAACGTCGGTTTTGAAACCACATAGAAATAAAAACTTAAAAAAAATGTTGAAATATTGGTCAGCTTACCTGTATCGGCACAGCACAAATCTCCCGATCCTCCGTCCGATACAGCACCACACTATCCGCATCATCCCTATGATTCAGAAAGGATTCACTCGGCGCTTTGAGAAGGGTCCCATTTCCGGTTCCATTGTGATAAGCATGCCGTTGCACCGTCAAATGCGTCCCGAACTGGCTTACTTTCGCGATGGCTCGGCAAACAAGAGCTGTGTGAACGGCACCGACAGCTTCGAGATGCCGAGCCAGGGCTGCGATAAGCCTTTGACGTCGGGCGAACGTCACGGCAGAATGGACCAACGAAAATGCGAAGAAAATCATCGCGAGCGATTGGGATTTGTGGATTCACATGGCTATACTCAATGGGACTGAAAATTCACATCGGTTTTTCACGTCACTGGTAGTGGGAAGGGTTTTTCGAACGGTTTTTGTTGACATTATTGAGTGAAATGAAAGAATGGAAAGGGAAATGAGGAAACATTTGAGAGAATGCAAACATAAACTGTGAATTTCGCAGACGTACTGGACTTAAAACTGTATGATCTTGGTGTTTTGCCATTTCTAATAGAATTAAACCCCGGATAGAAAGTCATGTTAGTAATAAGAAGTGCCAAAAACAGACAGGCATGTACAACTACAAGCAATAGACGATGGCACCACGAGACGACAGACGAGGGAGGCCCCCCGTCCTCCTGCAGACACTTTACTACAGGCGTTGGTTGCAGCGCCGTTGGCGTGTGGATGCGTGTTACGAGAAAGGAATCGACTGGGCTCGACCCCAGACCCCAAACATAGCTTATAGTGCAGCTTCGTCGTTCGCTTTAGGGCATGAAAGGCGCGCTCTGGTGCTGGCATTGGCACTGGCGGTGGTCATGTAATAGTAGCGGCGGCACCAGCAAAATGACTGCGTTTGATGTAAGTGCCGAAGAGTACCATGTATTGGATGGGGTTAGGATAGAGGACAATTGATGCAACTTGTTGAATAAACGATGGCAATTGTGTTGGTTTTATTGAGGGGGCAAAACTGACGGTAGGTTGTGAAGCGGTCCAAAATCAGTTATGCTCACACACAGTATACATTTTTTGTTCAGAAAAAAGTATGCATTTAAGAATTTTAAACATTTTGCACCATTATTGAATTAAAATTGACTTTAAAACTGTTCTCGCCGTGACCCCAATGCTATACAAGTGCCATTTTCATAGTTTGCCATGATCATAATTCAACTTTAATGGGGTACCCAACTGACGGTTGACCTTCACATTTGTCATAATTATCCTCTCACTGAAGTTCTTCTTTCTTCATTTTTCAGTTTCAATGTTCGAAGTGTCCCTCAAAAAGTTTATTACGGTTTAAACTGCTGTGCCAGTATCCATACATCGCTTCTATAATACCCAATTGTACGAATCCAAAGTTTCAATTCCTCCCCAAAACAAGTTTACACCCTCTCCCATCTGATCGCCCACCCAAACAGCGTCTGATCACAACCCTACAATTAGCTTCGGCCATCTCCCATTACGCCATCATCATGTTGATTGATCAAATAGTCGCCACTGGCGATATCATTGTTTTATGCACCTATCGTTTGACCAGTGTAGAACTTGCTTCACGTGTGCCTCGAATAGCCCCTCGGGGCATCCGTCGTTAAACTGACTGACAATGAGATGGCCGACGACTGAAGGCAGCCATTATTTTTGCAGAAATTAATTGGCGAAACAGAAGCTAATTGAAGCGTAATCACATTTCTCTCCTCCGCCGCCGCCCGGAGCTCGAAGGGCGCATATTTTCGCACCTTTAAATGAAGGAAATGAAGGAAATAAAATGCAGCTGGAGGGGTGTCTCGTCGACTTTGATGGGCATGGATAATAATCAGTTGGCAGGTGAGGTGTGGTGCATGCAGAAGCCCTTGCAAGGGAAGGGGGGTGCATGCCCTGAGGCATGATTGACCCTGTTGCGCGATGAGGATGAGGAGGGTGGGTGGCCTCGATATCTCTAAATGGGGAATGACTGTCGAATTGCGCCGAGAACGCATGTACCGAATTAAGCCGAGCCGACAGAAGAGGGGGATAGCCAGCGGCGGGAAAGACATCCCAGGCAGGTCTCGAGAATCGAGAGTCGTTGCAGAGCTCTAGGCGCTGATTTCAGGGGAAAGGCGAGGAGGGATTAGCCATCGCCTGCAAAAACGCGTTGTCCGCCGCCATCCGAGTTGTGGTGCATCACCTTCTGAAGCCTTGCTTGCTTGCTCCTCTCTCATGTTACCCGTTTTCAGACAGCGTGTTTTTCGATAACCACCACCAGCTGGAGCAACCGTGCAACCAGCAGCGATTCTTCGCCAGTCGGGTCTATTCCCATATCCCCATCCCTTCTTTGGTGCGCCATCGCCTGCCTGGGATTCGTGGTCGTCGCTCCTGATCACCGCATTCGAGCATCAATCCAAAAAAGAGTGAACATCCCTTCTGAAAAGGGCGCCGCTTCCCTGGGATATCCGTGTATATGAGCTGATCGCTGATTGGGAAAAAAGTGAAACAACCCCAACCCTGTCATTGGCAGGAGCAGTGTCCGACGAAGAGCAGAGAGGGGCGTACGCGCCAGCCCCGCCCAAGCTTCACGTCGGTCCTGCCTGAAGGCATCGAGCAGCTCAGCTCAGCTCGCGCGAGCGACCTTCAGGCTCCGAGCCAGACGCCCGGGCGCATCTTCCTCCCCATCGCATCTTCGCATGAGGGTCGTCGACGGCGTTCTCCTCCTTGTGATCATCACCTTACACGGCGGGGTTGTGGCCATTCCGCGACGTGGGAACGAGCCATGGACACTGATTTTGTGCAAGTTTGCGGACCTAGCGAGCTATGAGCCGAGATCACTCGAGTATTTCGAGGAATGGCTAACGGGCGATGATGAAGGTAACTTTTTTCTGTTATTATATATAAAAAATATATAAAAACTGGTCTTTACTGTTTTCTCTCGTTTCCAGACAGCATCCAAAACTATTTCGCCCAAGTCAGCAACGGCATCTACACCATCAATGGCAGCAATGTCGTCGGCTGGATTACCCTTCCCTACACCCAGAAAGACGTCCTCCGTCTCGCGAATGCCGAAGCGTCCGCGCCGATCGGCTCAGAAGCCAGTTTTGAGGTATGTTTTCACTTTCAACCCCGACTTTCAAACATTGATTCATCAAATCCGAAGAGTCATGTTCATGTTTGCGCGAAAAACCAATTAATTAGTTTCGCATTTTTTTCGACTTTCCTTCTCATTGCCATGCGATATCATGTGCACGGATAAGTAGGAAGTTAAGCGGTCGAAAAAAATAGCTGTCACCGGCGCGCGCCATTGAGTCTATGTTCGAAGGGTCATTAATCAATCTGTTTCTCGCGGCGCAGCAAACGTGTAATCACCTTTGACTAGATTGTGTTTCGCCGATGACTATTGTTAACATGAAACATGCTCATAAAGATAAAGCGGACCTTGCTTTGTTTATTGATTTTTTCAATGATTCATGATCCATTTCAGTACTACGATAAAATCAAAGATGTTTGCGTGCAGACCGCCACCGAATTAGGCCATAGCCTTCATCGGCAACGAATTACCGTCGTGAATGCTGGCACATCTGCCGTCTATGGCAAGAAGAATGGCGTCCTTTTAACGCCGCAGCTGATGTTTTCCTCCGTGTTGACCCATGAAATGGTCCATTCATTCTTTATTGGGCACAGCTACAGTGATCGAAGGATTAAAATATTCCCCTATGCCATGCACGGCGAATATGATGATCGGTATGATCTGCAGAGCACGGCAAATGCGTATATGCACAGTTCGGCGAAATTTGGCATGAGTGGGCCTGGGTTGAATGCGGCACATTTGGATTTCCTTGGATGGTTGCCAATGGATAGGATGCTGTATTTTGGGAGGGATGGACGGCAAAATTACACTTTGAGACTGTCTTCGTTGAGTTTGCCACATAATACGACGAGGGGATGGTTAATGATGATGATACCGTATGACCGGAATGATCCGAGAAATTTTTATACGGTGGAGCTGAGGACGCGGCATCGGTATGATCGGGGCATCGCGCAGGTGGGTATTGATTAAACTGTGTACCAGATCGTTGAAACTTAATTTTAAGCATGCCATTCTGATCCATCGAGTCCAACGAGCCGGTCAAAGCTACTATTCAGTTCTAATCAGCCAATCTCGTGATTATTACGAGCTCACCGAAGGCACTGAATGGGTTACTTTTATGGAGCCAGATCTTTTTGGCAATTTTCAATATGTACGGGTGTCTGTGAGGAAGATGTATGACCATGATGCCGATATCACTATCACTTCGACGTTTAATTCAGTGAGTTTGAACTTTTTTTAAACTGAACCAAAAGTGAATGTTGCCATTTCAGGAAACATGCCGCCTCGGAGAGCTCCGAAAATCCGTCATGGACACTTCCTACGGGGTCGATCACGTATGCCAAAGTCGTGCCCAAGCCCGATTCGGCATCAAGGAAAACGATCTCCGCCGGCAATTTCGCTATCGCAACTTCTTTGGCCTCTTGGCTACTTTTGGTGCCAATGAATGTCGAGATGGGTTTGTCTGGCGTGCCATTGATGGTTATGACTTCGTCTGTGTGCCCCCTCATCGCCAAGATGCCGTTCAACGTGAAGCTGAAGCGCAAGCTAATCGGCTTCAATTTGTGACGATTGAAAATACAAAAACTGATTCCATTGATCTAGAAAACAAGAATCGCGAAAGCAGAGCCGTCAGTGACACCAATTCCACCGTAACCGCCGCCGTGGATAGTGTACCGATCCAAGCCGAATGTGCGACGCCCTTCGTCGAGCGAATGGCCTTCCTGGGCGATGTCATCTGTGTCACGGAGCGTGAACAGACCCTCACGGCCGCCGAAAATGCCAATGCAGTCAACCTTCTCAAGCACTATGAATTCTTCAATGGGGTCGATTCTGTGGGGCCTTAATGGGGTAATGCTTGTTTGTCCAATCTGGTCCATGCTACACGGGTTTACTGTAGTTTGTCTATGTTTAAACTGTTCTGTTTTTGTGGTTTATTATTAAAAGTTCGGATCAATGCGGCTCGGTACAGATGAAAATACCAGTTAATTGTCGTTTTTTATAAAACTGAATTGTATGAACATTTACATAAGGAATTTCATGCCATTCTCGCAAAAAAGAACATGGCAATCCAGGATCTTCGGAGAATGGAGCCAAATGCAGGTGATGCAGCCAACGTCGGAACCCCGCGCAGCTATGGCGCTGATCGAATGCCAACATCGGCCGAGCTGCTCCGTGATGTCGAGCGGGAAGCGAACGCGATGGAAAGGGCAAAGAAGCAGGAAAAGGGCATAATCGAGGAGGAAAATGCCGAAATGCATAAATTTTTTTGGTTTTTTTCGTATTCGTTGAGGGTTGGTTTTTGAGTCGATTTAAAACTGCAGCGCCCTTCACACAAACATAAATCCGCTTCCAGAAAGCCGCAACCCACACCGCGATCCTCTTTCTCTTCGCAGACCTGCTCGCCATCACCACAGCATCCCGAAATCCATATCTCGTGTACCAGTGGCTCTTTGCGGCATCGGTCTTCGGGCCGCCATCACTGATTTTCGGTGTCAATGTTGATGCGTACTATGCTTTCGCATTCATTATTTCCTATGTTACTTGTGTAAGTACCCAAAACCTCCTTCATTTTATAAAACTGTCCCAACCACTTGTAGGTCTTACGCTTCCTGATCAACGGCATCATGGTAGTCGTCTACTACTTTGCCCTAGAAACCCAAAGAAAAAGGTCCGAAACGTATGAGGCCTTCATCAAGGAAATCGATATACCCCCTTCATTAAACGCGACAGTGCCCGTTCAGGATAAACGACTCTTCAGATCACCCATAACCTTCTACTTGATCATAGGCATGTGTTGTGCAATGGCACTACTCCAAATATGGGCCGTCGTCGTGGTGATTCCAAAGTCACATGCATGGATTCGGAAGCGATATGGGTTTGCTCCCACGATTCCGGAAAAGAAGGAATAAACAAACAAACCTCTGTTTATAAAGTTATTCAAATTGATTAATTTCGCTGAGATCCAACATAATAACACTGATAACACAAAGACTCACAAGGGTTAAGAGAATAAAACTCAACAGTATACACATTCGGGAATCACTGGGTTTCGGACTGTTTCGAATCGACGATGTTGGTGCCTTCAGGCAATGGGATAAAAATTTCCTTTTGATAGTGCTTTAGCTCCTCGATGCTTTCAAGGATGTCGTCAATCGAGCGATGGCACATTTTCTTTTCCGGGATGGCATCAAACTTGGCGGGGTACCAACGACGGACGAGTTCCTTGATGGTTGAAACGTCGACGGTGCGGTAATGGAAGTGGGCCGCGACTTGGGGCATTTCACGGGCAATGAAGAGACGGTCCATGTAGACCTGGAAAGATATAAACTGACAACCGTTGCTAACCGATTTTACCCCCTTCTTACCGAATTCCCCGCCAGCGCACATGTAAACGGTTCAGTATGCTCCTTCAAAAAGGCTAGCACCTGTTCCTCGGCCGTCTGCGTATCAATGTTGCTTTCGGCAATCCGTTGGAGAAGGCCGTTTTTCTTGAACGTCTTTTTACACCATTTTGACATGTCTTTCATGGCTTCCGGCGTCTGTTTGATAATGACGGGATCGAATTGGGCCACTGGCTGGAATTTTGGATTTGTAAAAACTGACACTTCATCACATATGTACGGATATAAAAACCAACCGTTAAATCACCCTCCGTAATGACCAATGCAATCTCACAGATCCGATTGATCTCGGGATCAAGCCCTGTCATCTCGCAATCCACCCAAATGAGCCGAGTTGACAAAGGTCCGCCACGAGTCACTGGAGCAATCGTCGTGGATGGCATGACTGATTTGGATGTCACAGGGACGAGAACGGCACTGATACGCTGGAACAGACGGGATAACATTGGACTTGGGGCAGCTTCAATCATTTTTTCAAGTAAACTTCGAAACGCACAAAAGATAATCGAATTGCGTTTGAAAACACAAAAATTCTCAAACATTTGAAACTGTAATAAACATACTAACAACTTTATTCCATTACATGGAGTAATAACTACAGTTATACTGCGGGATAGCACCAAAAGCAAAATTATAAAAATTAACACACTTTTCAAAGTCTACAACATTATAAAAGTATTCAATTTGTTCAAAATCATTCACGTCCTTACGAAAATGTATTCCTTGCCATCGAAAGCCTCTTCGCCCTGCGCTTGAACTGCGGCCCGAACATGGTTTGGCAGCACCTTGAGGTTGGTATGCTTCGATACGCCGTATATGAGGGTCCCAGAATTCGGAGGGGGGCAAGATAGGATAACATTCCGTCCAACACGGTTCGCAGGCGCAGTGTCAGCACGGAGCAGCCTTACTTCTTGAAACCGCGCCGAACTTGATGGAACTGATGGAATTACGGTTGCTTGGGGTGGATTTCCATAGGACGAGGCAGAAGTAGATGGCACAGGTTCATAATATTCGGAGGAAGAAGTTGGGATAACTGAGGATTGGGCCGAAAGCACGGGAATTGGAGACTTTGCGATTGGTTGGCCATCAAGCGACGATCCTGAATCGCTTTCATTGGGGTTAGGCTGGACTTCGACGCGCGGCTTCTTGACGACGGGCTTGAGGAGACGGATGACGGCTTTCTGAAATTCATAAACTGTCGGTAAATCTGCGCATTCGTACAATCAGTGTCAACTAACCTTTTCCCCATCCAAATAAATGGGTTTCGGAGACGGCTCCCGGTCATCATCAGACGAAACCACAACTTCGAAATCTTCAAAGGGTCGCGGTTCTTCAATGTATGGCTCCATCCAGTCCATCGCATCAAACAACTCCCATTTGCAGGATTCCTTCGGTCTTCCGGCAAGTCTCAATTTACGCATTTCACGGACATAGCGATCCCTCAGCTTCTTCCATTGCTTGTAAATATCACGATGAGTGCCGTCAAAATCCAGTTTTTGAATAAGCTCATTCCATTTTTCAATTTTCGTTCGGTATCGACGATAGTCTTCATTATTGGGATCATAGAAACAGGGGTGATCCATGACGAAATTGATCAGTTCAAGATAGAAGGATGTATCGTGGATGGTTGATGAACGGACTACTCGCTGAAAGAAACTTTTAGAAAAAAACTGGACGTAAAAGGGTATAACATACCAAGTTTTGACCAGAGATACTTTTTTCATACCACGACGAGCGATCAGCAATGTGTGGGTCCAAAAATTTCAATTCTTTCAAAAATTGAAACTTTGTAGGACGGTTGTTCAGACTCTTCCTTTTCGCTTTCGTGTAGCGATCACGCATGAGCTTCCAGAAGTCGGCCAAGTCTTGAGCATCGCCTGAAGGATTTTTGATATATTTTTAAAACTGTAATATATATCGTATAAGTACAAACCCAAATATTCCAACTTCAATCGAATAAAATTCCAAGCCTCAATCTTCTTCTCCGCATTGCGATGAGACCGATGGGTATGATCATACAAAATCGGTGATCGCTGGACCCAGTTAATCAACTTCCGAATAAATTCGGTATCCCGTTCTTGGCTATGTCTCGGGGACAATGCCAAAGCCGACGAATCCGCAGAATCCTCCGCAAAACTGTCTCCAGAGCGTCGGCTCGTCGGATGGGCCCGTTTGTGTGCACGCTTTTGGGCCTGCGCCGGGGTGACAGGAGCAGATGATCCAGAGGAGCTGCAACCTTCGCCGGTGTTGGCCCCATCCTCCTTTATATCCGGCTCAATGGGTGCTTCTTTCAAAGCAGAGCCATCCGGCAGGTTGGGGTCCATCGTGCCCGCGGGATAGGTGACACAGATGGGTAAGATTGCCTGAGGGAAGGTCACAAAAGTCAAGCGGTGTATTGATCCAGGAGAAACGACGACAACAAAAATGCGCACGCGACAGCGTTGCTCTTTTTCCCTACACGCACATTACACTTCGTGGTGGGACCTTGTGTGGGTACGAGCGTGCGCGCGTACTTCGAAAGTGATATAGAGATTGGATTACCGGTGGCTATGGTTTTTAATTTCGTGTTATTGCCTTTTTATTGTTTTTATTTTCACAATTCTTTACATCTATTAGCTTGCGCGACATACGTGGCACGTTAATGTTCAGTTTTGTTGGCATTTTATATAAAATTTATATATTTTTTTCTTAAAAACTGCTTTCATTATAGCAATGTCTCGTCAAACCATCCTCGGCATCGAAAGCTCCGCGAACAAAGTCGGCGTCGGTATTGTAACTGATTCCGAGCTTGTCGCCAACACCAGAGCAACATTTCACGGCGCTCCGGGCGAAGGTTTCCGGCCAACTGAAGTCGCTCGTCACCATCAGAAGATCCTGCCCGAACTCATCGAAGGCGCGTTGAACCAAGCCGGAATCAAAGAATCCAGCGATGTCACAGCGATTGCCTACACCCGTGGACCAGGAATGGGAGCGCCCCTGCAAGCTGGAGCCGTCGCAGCCCAAACATTGGCACTATCCTTCGGGGTGCCGCTGGTTCCAGTGAATCACTGCGTGGCTCACGTCGAAATGGGTCGAAGCGTGACAAAATCCGCGAATCCGGTCGTGTTGTATGTTAGTGGAGGTAATACACAGGTAATAAACTGGTAAAAAGTCCATATGGTGACTGATTTTTCTTCAGATTTTGACCTACGCTCGAAACAAGTACTACATTCTCGGCGAAACGCTGGACATCGCCGTCGGCAACTGTTTCGACAGGCTGGCCCGTGTGCTGAAGTTGCCGAATGAGCCATCTCCAGGGTACAGCGTTGAACAAGAAGCGAAATCCGGGACAAAGTTGTTTCCGTTGAGTTACTCCGTCAAGGGGATGGATATGTCGTTTTCCGGGATTCTGACACAGATCACTGCCCAGGGCAAGAAGCTTATGAATGGGAAGGATACGCGGTGGAGCAAGGCGGATTTGTGCATGTCTTTGCAGGTTTGGGTTTTTAATAAACTGCGAGGCGCACATCACAATTTCCAGGAAACAGTTTTCGCCATGCTGATCGAAACCACAGAAAGAGCCATCTCCGTGGCCAACCTCAACACAGTCCTCATCGTCGGTGGCGTCGGTTGCAACAAGCGCCTCCAAGAAATGATGCGAATCATGTGTGGTGAACGGGGTGCCGAACTTGGAGCCACAGATGCTCGATACTGTATCGACAACGGTGCCATGGTGGCCCATACGGCTGCTCTCATGTATCAACACGGCGTCCATATCAATCCCTATGCCGGAGCGGATTACACGCAGAGATATAGGACTGATGATGTTAATGTTGTCTGGAGAAGTGATGCTCTAACATAGCTGTTATCCGATAGAAGATGGAAATGGTCATTGCCTTTCGTTGTTTGTACCTTGTTTGTTGATTTTTTGATTTGTAACTCCGTATCGAAGTCGGATGAAGATAATTGCTTGCACTTTGAATCGGATAGTGTTGTTCGTGCGTTTTCTGCAGGCATATTCTGCTCCCCCCAAACAGCAAATTCCACTCCGATCACGTTGTCGCCGCGTTTGTTGTGCGACATTTTGATAAGTGAACACGTGGTGGGTGCAAGTCGAGTCGGCATGGGTGATGGACGAGCCCATGTGGAGGCCCTTGTAGGGTAGAAGGCCGGCCCATGATACGGAGTGGCTGAGCGCAAGAGAACACGTGGTCGATGAGATGTTTGGGGAGTTCTATCGCATTCTAATCTGACAAGGGTCGGAATCAAGATCGGCGCGGACCGGCCGACACACCGGGGCCAACATGAGTGTCGGAGATTGTAATTCATAGCGATGAATCAAAACACAGAAGAAGTAATAACTATCGACAGGCACGGAGGCGTGCGTTATGCCAGCCCATTTTTGAAAGGAAAATCGCGATCAAAGGCCAATGGGAGTAGGCTACAGATAACCACGTGGTGTCGACTTTGCACCGCCGTACTCCGCGTATATAAGGCATCCTTGCCGTCGAAACTGCACCATTCACTGGCTTCACTGAGCCGAGACTCCCATTCTAATCGTTCTAATCATGGCCCCGAACACGCTCGTCACCGAGATGTCCCACATCAAGCCCAACGTCGATCTCGGCGAAACCTATGCCGATAACCTGGACCTGGATGTCCTCATCGTTGGAGCCGGCTTCAGTGGCTGCTATCTGTTGTACAAACTCCGCAAAGCCGGCTTCAAAGTCAAGGTCTACGATGCTTCCCATGCTTTTGGTGGCACCTGGCGATGGAATTGCTACCCTGGAGCGCGGGTTGATTCCGATCTGCCCGCCTATGAGTTCAGTCTGCCTGAAGTCTACAAGAATTGGACCTGGAAGGAGCGTTTCCCCGGCTGGCAAGAGCTTCAAGACTATTTCGACTACGTTGACCGTACTCTCGATCTCCACAAGGATGTCGCCTTCAACACGGTCGTCAATGGCGCCCAATTCAGCCGTGAAACCGGTAAATGGACGATTACGACTGCCGATGGCCGTACATGCCATGCCAAATACTTCCTCCCATGTGTCGGCTTCTCGGCCAAGCGCTACATCCCAGACTGGCCCGGACTCGACACCTTCGAAGGCGAGATTCATCATAGTTCTTTCTGGCCGACGGAAGACGTCGATGTGAGCAACAAGAAGGCCGCTGTCATCGGCACCGGATCCACTGGCATCCAAATCACCCAGGAATGGGGCAAAGCAGCTAAAGAGTTGACGGTTTTCCAGCGGACGCCGAACATGTGCATTCGGATGGCCCAGAGGAAGGTATCCGCGGAGGAGCAGAATTCCCGCAAAGACGCCTACGATGAGTTGTTCAAGAAGCGAACTCAAGGCTTCGGCGGCTTCTGCTTTGATTTCCTCGACAAAAACGGCGGCGATTTCAACCTGGAAGAAGCAAATGCCGTGTTGCAGAGCCTCTGGGACAATGGTGATTTCACGTTCTGGATTGGCACTTTCAAGGATATTTTCAAGAATGCCGCGACGAACAAGATTGTTTATGACTTCTGGCGAAGCAAGATCTTGGAGAGGGTCACGGTTAGTCGAACTAAACTGTAGGCATTTGTGGCTAAAACTCACATTTCAGAAGCCCGGCATCGCCGAAATCGTCGCCCCCGAAGTCCCGCCCCACCCATGGGGCTGCAAGCGCCCATCCCTCGAGCAAGACTTCTACGACCAATTCAACAAGCCCAATGTCCACCTCGTTTCCGTCAAAAACAACCCCATTGTCCGCATAGAGCCCAAAGGCATCGTGACCGCCGATGGCAAACTCCACGAAGTCGATGTCATCGCGATGGCCACGGGCTTCGACGCGGTCACCGGGTCCATGATCAACATGAACGTTCGCAGCGCCGAGGGGACCCATGTCAATGACCTTTGGAAGGACGGTGTTCGCACATACCTCGGTCTGTCTATCCACGGCTTCCCCAACATGTTCTACACGTATGGCCCTCAGGCGCCGACGGCCTTCAGCAACGGGCCGACCATCATTGAAATTCAGTCGGATTGGATCGTCGATGTGATTCAACAACTCGAAAAGGACAAAGTCAAATACATCGAAGCGGAAGTGGATGCCCAGAATGCGTGGGCCGAGCAAATTGGCCAACTCGCGGAGAAAACGCTTTTCCCGTTGGCGGATTCGTGGTACATGGGCGCCAATGTGCCCGGCAAGAAGCGCGAAATGACTTGCTTCCTGGATGGAGTACCAAGCTACACGAAGATTATCAGTGAGGCAAAGGCGGATGGATTGAAGGGATTCAAGGTTGTTAAGGAATAACTATTTGTATATATTATGTCATTATACGTTTTTTGTTCATTGGTATACGGTATTTATCAATAAAACTGCATTATTCAATTCAAACGTAAAAAATGATAAGAAAAGTCCGAAAAGTTGACTGATGCCACTCATATTTACGCCAAAAAGGGGGTAAGACTTTGCTGGTATACGGTATTTATAAGTAAAACTGCTTTTATCAAAGGTATGTTTGACTGTTTACACGAAGAATGTTCAGAAAAGTACAAAAGTTCACACTATCAAAACGCATTCCGTCCATCATCACACAAAAAGTTGGGGAAATACCATCCGAAATTCTACCCCAAACAAAGTCATCAAACACAAGAGCAAAAGAGAAACAGTTGCATCATATTGCTTGCATAATTTGATCGGAATTGTAATCAAATGCAGACGGTTTAACCGATTAATGCGTTCAACTTTGTCTAACTTTTTGCAGCCGTATAAAATGAAACCAAAACTGAGCCTACTTTTGTTTCGCTATACCCTGCCATCATGAACTTTGTCGCATCACTTTCAAAAGCAGCTAAAAGCCCTCCCGAAGATGATGTTATCACAAGTTTGGCGGATTTCATGGTGTTTGGCCGGTATACAATCCTGATTTTCATGGTGCATTTGTTTGATGTCAGCCAAATGGGGCTTTCGTACACTTATCCGACTTATTCTTGTATGGTTTTTTCAAAATTATAAACTGATATTGTTTACGGCAATCTTTTCCAGACTATTTCCCAAAAATTCAATCCTGTGGCAATCTAACTTTTGATGAACATTCAAAAATTCGTGAAACATGCACGGCCATCGAGCATGAATACCTTGGAAAAGCCACCTGTGAACCGTCCTTCGAGTCGGGATTTACCTCAATGCCGGCAGAGTTTGAGTATTTCTGTGATGGAATGGCACCGGTAAAGACGGCCATGAGCATTCAAATGACAGCGATGATCTTTGGCAGTGTTGTCATGGGTCAATTGAGCGATGTTTGGGGAAGAAAGCCGATGTTGCTCATTGGATCAGCTTTCACGGCCGTGTTTCATCTTAGTGCCAGCTTCACAAACACACTGACAATGTTTACAATCATGGAATTTGGGGCCCTGTTTGCGACGGGAGGTGTTGTTACGTGAGTTTTTGGGTTATTTTTGGAAGTTTCAAAAACTGGGAGAAGTGTTGTTTTCTATTTTAAACAAAATCGATAAAATTTGGTTTCGTCCAGGGTCCGTAACAGCACTTGGTCGACCGTATAGGTACGATGGGTACGTACCGGTACGGTACGATACACTAAAAATGGCAATGCATAAAAACTGTCTTGTATTTTTTTGTTATTGAACTTTTTTGATGAAAATCATTAATTACAGCGTCATCTACGTCTACCTGGTCGAAATGATGCCAAAAGCCCACCGCCTGTGGCCATCAATGGTCTTCAGTGATTCCCCGGCCATGATGGCCTCCGCCGCTCTAGCCTACCTCGCTGGTGACTGGCGAACAATGTCTCGAGTCATGGCAGCCATATCCGTGCCACATTTGATCATTCAAGCTTATGCGTTTGAATCACCGAGATGGCTGGTCCAAAGAGGCCGCTTCGATGAAGCCGAGGCAATCTACGCCAAAATCGACGAATTCAATGGCACATCGACGCCAGAACGGACACGAATTCTGCACAAGTTGATGGAAGCCGAAAAGATCAAACTGCAATGTTCGAAAAACGTGAAAGTTAAACAGTATTACGTTTGGCATAGCTTTGCCAATCGAGAAATGACTGTCACGAATCTCGTTATGGGTTTCAATGTGTATGTTTTTGTAAACTGCTGATTTGGCTACATAAGTAAGTAAAAACTTTCAGATTCGTGATGGCACTATCCTATTACGGTCTCATGTTAAACATGGAAACCCTTGCCGGATCCGTTTTTATCAACGTCTTTATAATGGCAACCCTATGCTACGTGTTCAACTGTCTTTATGGCATTATTGATTTTACGATTCCCCAAGTTGGACGAAAACCGGCATATATAACGCCACTTTTGGTCGTTCTTGTCTGTCTTGGAACGGTGGTTGTTTTTAGGGTTTTTGGTAAGGTTTTTGTAAACTGACTCCATTTATAATGATTTTTTTCAGACACCTTTGCTCCCACGATCGAAAACATCGCCCTCCTAACCTCCACGGCAATCGTGGCCCAACAACTATCCGTAGCACCGATGATTGGCGGCGAACTCTTCCCGACCCCAGTTCGCAATGCCTCTCAAAGCTTCCAACAATTCTGGATGCGTATCGGTGTCGTTGTAGCACCACAGCTGTTCGTAGGTCTCAAAGCGTGGCCCGTCGCGCCGTATTTAACTTTGGCCGTGTTAAATTTGATTGTTATCATTACATTTGGATTGTTCATCAGGGAAACAAAGCATTCCGAACTGGTTGAATGTATGCCGGTCAAGAAGAGTGGGAAGATTGTTGCTGTTTGAGTTTTTTTTGCGAAAATAAAGAAAACTGTAAACAACTTGACACAAGACAACAAAAAATATTGTAAAAAATCAAATTTCTTTCTGTAAAGAATGTAACCTCTAAATGTACCCGGGTACAAAGTCCGCCGCACCAATGCCCGCTCCATTTCACAGTTAATTTTTATGTCAATTGAATCACGTCCTTTTGAATCAGATGTTTTATGAGGGGAGATGGGAGCGTCGAACAAGATCAAAGTACGCTTTGGCGGAGGGAAAGTACAAGTTTGCAGGAAGGGCTTTGGTCTTCCTGGTCGAGGTTCATGGATGAGAGGGGCTGTTTTGCCATTCGGGTTTGAAACAATAAACTGTCCTTCTGTCTGCGCAATTCAAAATAAACCGATTCTCCCAAATCTGCTACAGTGTAGTTTCGCATACAGTGTAGCCCCCCGCTCCCATGCCCGATGGTCAAATTCGATTACCTCCTCTTTGCTCCCGCCGGTTTACGTGCACTTTTAAAACCGCCCAGATGTAATCTTTCATCAGACTGCGTTCGTTTGGCGCAGGATAATTTAGGGCAGAACGGGTACAATACCTGTGCCCGGGCTCTGGTTTCGAATGCCAACTTCGAAGACACTATAAAAGTTGTGCCTTCCCAGGCGAGATTGGCACATTTCCAGGCGCCGTTGCAATTGCAGTTTCAGACCCCCCAGCCACATATGATGTAGCGCGACTTTCGAGCGTTCATTGGACTCAAAAGCCTCGGCGGGCTGAATGACTGTGAGCCTCCGCCCCTGCTGAGATCCTCTCTTTTTCCCTCCCTCCTAGTACTGCTGCTGCTGCCAGCCGGTAGCCGCTGCCGCAGCTACTGACGACGACCGCGTCAGTCGTTATTCGTATTCGCTTCGCGCAGTCTGGTCGAGACTCCACCATCGAACCGTGGGGACGGACCGGTCTGGGGATACATACCGTCCCCGCAATTCTCGCTTCTTCTGGAGGGTATTCCGTGTATTTTTGTACGACAAGCAACGACGCAATTCATGTTTGTCAGGCCTGGAGGGGTCGTTGAGTCCATCGCGAACTGACTGCCTGACTGATTAGCTGCAAGCTTTGGATGTCATTGTGCACGTTCAAATGTTTTACCAAAAAACTGATTCCAATACCTTCAAGATTAGTGCCGTGTCTGTTTTTATCGCCAAATTTGCAGCTTCTAAACTGTGCTTATAATGGAATTTTCTTTCCGATTCCAATTTCAAACCCTCGCGCCGTGAAACCCCCGTTCCCATCCATCCCCCTCCAATCAACTACAAAATCTGTGTTTCAGCGTCGACGTTCGCCGCGCAAACACGGCATGCATACCTCGACCCCGGTGGTGGGTGGCAGCAACAGCAGCTTCCGGAGGTCGCCATCGACACCGTGCAGCCAAGGTAGTGCTCCTTCAATGGCCGAAGGATTGCCCAGTCCGGAAATGACCAAAATGCGCATCACCGGCAATGTTCTCATCACGGGTGCCAATCGTGGCATCGGATTAGCCCTGACGAAAGCTCTGGCCGACAGACCCGAGGTTCACCGGATTTATGCTACATGTCGCAGTCCAGAAACTTCTAAAGTATGTTTGTCTTTTATGCAATTTTGTGTTTCTCACGCATGTTTCGAAATCGAAATTGGAAAACTGTCGGTTATTTGCAAGAGCGGCGGAATCAGTTAACGTTGCGGTGCACATTGTGTTGTCATCGTTATATTTTGTAGTCAAAACTAAACTGTACAAATTGGACGGAGTCAGTTTGATGATTTCAGGAGCTCTTGACCATCGAAAGGCTATGTCCGAAGATCAAAATCCTTAAATTCGACGTGCAAAACGATCTCACCTTGCAATTGACCGTGAATCAGCTCGAGTTGGACACGCCTAATGAGGGCCTGGATATGCTGATTAACAATGCCGGGGCTTTTGAATCGGTAGGTTTTGGAAAGTTTTAAAACTGACCACAATGCATTTCTTTTTTCAGATCGGTTCAAGCTTCGAAACTCCCAATCGCTCATGTTACTGGCGCCATTTCGACGTAAATGCCGTTTCTGCCGTTGTTGTAACAAAAGTAAGTCTTTTTTTTGGCACTTTTGATTTTGTAATTATATAAACTGGACGCATATCCCTCCATTTCGAAGCTATATGTCCCTCAGATGTCTGATCTTGGATGTCTGCTCTCGTGAACCCCCCGGTTTCCCCGCACGGAGACCCCCTTTGAACATTGTAGTTCACAAGTTTCACCCGTGAATCGCACAAGTCACTCCATGTTGACATGTATTTCAAAGTTCTATCGTCTTGTAGTGCAGTACTGTACTTTTAGTCGTGTTGCTATGGCGCTTTCACTTTTCTGCGCTTATTTTGATTCGTGTTCTTTGATGTTTTTTTTCGATGGATTCAAGGGGGGACATAGGGATGAAAAAACGCAAAAAGCAGCGATCCAGTAGCGAGGGCGCTACATCAAAGTACGCAATGGTACATAAACGTTTGTTGACACTGTACTAAGAGTGCAAAAAGTTGGTTCTTCTTTTTTGACGTCGTCGTCCACGAATGGTTTTGACCGCTCTCGCCACTGCGCTCACACTCGCGGCCAATTCGCGATGGGGGTGACCCCCTCGCACCCCTCCCAGTCGGTCGACTGGCGCGAAAAGGAAAACGGAATTGAAATTTTAACAACTTTAATCTTGATATTTTTTAATTTTTCAACTTTTGGGACACAATTGAAGTGTGGGAGCAACAAATGGTGCTAAAATCACAGTATTCCAATTTTGTAATATTACAGAAATCAACGCCAAAGTTAGTGCTCACAAAAATTTTGGACTACTGTAGAATTTTTAATTGACGATGAATTTCGTCGATATTTGGCCAGCACCTTCCTTAGGTTCTAACGAAGGGCTTGGCTTAAATCCAAGCCTCTGGAACCATTACAAAGGTTTTTACAGCTGTCCAAAGTTTTGTCGATGTTTAACCGACTTTAAAGTCATATAAAACAATTAATTTGTGTCTATATTAAAAGCAAAAAAGTTTTAAACAGTTATTTAATAGTCAGTAAGTCAAAAAATGAGCATGTTCTCTTTTTTGTCATAGTTTCGGATTATTATTTTTACAAACCCTGCAAGCAGCATGCGCCATAGGCCGATTTGGTGACAATAAGAGTTGCTTCTGTTAAACGGTTTCACGCCGTTCTTTCGTCTTTAGGTACGTATTAAACTGGTGTAGTGTGTAGAAATGTTGATTTTAATGTTTTTCAATTCAAATTAATTAGTTTTGGTAAAATAAGTGGTAAAATCACTAGGTCAGCTGTAAAAACCTTTGTAATGGTTCCAGAGGCTTGGATTTAAGCCAAGCCCTTCGTTAGAACCTAAGGGAGGTGCTGGCCAAAATTCGACAAAATTCATCGTCAACTAAAAATTCTACAGTAGCCCAAAAATTTTGTGAGCACTAACTTTGGCGTTGATTTCTGTAATATTCCAAAATTTAAATACTGTGATTTTAGTCCCATTTGCTGCTGCCACACTTCAATTATGCCCCGAAAGTTGAAAAATTAAAAAATATCAACTTGAAAGTTGTTAAAATTTTAATTCCGTTTTCTTTTTCGCGCCAGTCGACCGACTGGGAGGGGTGCGAGGGGGTCACCCCCGTCGCGAATTGGCCGCGCTCATAAGGCGTTTGTGAGCGCAGTGCTCTCGGGGGGCTCTGAGCAAAGAACGCATTTTGAGGTCAATTCGGGATAGTAGTCGGTTTTAGCCGGGAGTAGTCGTTTTTATAAACTGCACTCAATCCATCATACAAGCAATTTATGAAAGTTTTTAAACTGTTTGATGACCAGTAAAATCATTGTTATCAAATTTCAGCTTCTAACCCCGTTCCTCCGCAAAAGCACCGTCGATCACCCCATCGTCCTAAACCTGACGGCCCTCGCCGGCAGCAGTTCCATCACCCAGACCTCGACCATCCGAGCTGAGGATAACCTCGTCTACGGCATGTCCAAAGCGGCCTTGAATCACTTCACTGCGGCCTATGCTTCCATGGTTCAAACTTGTGGCATCGTAACTTTTGGCATTTCCCCACCATGGACGGCAACCCGCCTCGGAGGGCCATCCGCGACGTCGACCCCGGCCGATGCTGCGGATGCCATTCTGCGGACCGTCGAAGGGCTAACCGCCGCTGATACGGGCAGCTGTTTCGACAGCCAGGGCAATAAACTTCCTTTTTGAGTTTTTGATCGAAATTGATTTTAACTTTATTCTTTTCGGTGTAGGCGGGCCCGTGTTAATCTCACTTGTCATTTTTATTAAATCTGTTCTTGTTTGCAAGTTTATTTAGCCTTTGCATTGATAATTTTGTGTTGTTCAGGGATTTGAAGTACTGTATATATGCCGTCTGCCTTCTGTGAAGCTAAATGTGATAAATAAAGCAACCAAAGATTGAATTTTGCCATTTTTATTAAACTGGAAGTTCAGATACAAATACATAATGTCAATTCGGCATCGAACTGACGAACAAAAGTTCAAAAAAACCAAAAAAGGTCTAATTTCAACCCATCGGAAGGGTCGAATTGTAATCAAGGCGCATCTTTTGCAATTTTCGGATCATGTCGTCACTGTCGGGAGATTCTTCGGCGATTTGTTCGGCTGAGTTGCGTCTAAACTGACTTGCTTTTTTACCATGTATTTACATAACCACAAAAACAACTTCTATCAAACAGAACTTTTAAAAATCAGATGTTTTGCCCCGTTTTGCTCTTTTTCATTGTCCACACTTTTTCCTCGTCTGCTTTCGGGAGTCTCGACTGTGTGAAAAACAAGATCAAACAAGTCTCCCAAATCAACGAATATACATAAGTTTGAATAGAATCCGCTTGTTTGGACAACCACGATGGACTGCGTTGATCCCGCTTTTCTTTCTCTCTCTTAACATAATTTTTTTCTCTCGCTCTACTATCTCAGCTCGGATGAGAGTACATACGTATACATAGGTAAAGAAAGTATGTATACATTCAAGCTTGGCGGGGGGGAAGGCTGGGACCACCCCGGAGGACGACCGCGCAGACCAGGGAGGCCCTCTGGAGCATAGTACGTGTAAGTGCAGGTGTCTCGAATGAACGATGCTCCGGTCGACGGACCATTGGGTTGCCACCGGAGGAACTAATATATTTTCTATGCAATAACTTATGTTGGAAAAGAAAAGAAAGAAAGACCGTTTGCGCCAACAAAGGCCTTCCCTGCGCTGGTGCCCCAGGCGCGTGCATTCAGGAGCGCGCGCGAAGCTCCATTGGTCGCTGAACGCTAAACGCCTAAACATGATGCCGACAGTCAACCTGGGCTCGCGAGAAAGGTGCGATTCTGCACGTAGGCAAAGAATAGTGCTCTTTTAAAAGTTGGTCCGTGTAGGTAATTCAGACCACCACCTCGAAACAAACAAGGCCAGCCCTAGCCCTAGGGCAGTCGACAGTGGTCTCTGCGCGAGGCGTCGCAGGTGCCTAGGGGCTCTTATACACTACGCCAGTCGCAGGAAAAGAGTGGAATCATCGAGATCAACCTGGTCCAAAGGCAGCAGCTTTGTACCCACGACCGACCATACATACATATGTAATGTCGTGTTTATTTTCCGCAGTTTCTGAAGAGGGGGGCCTTTTGCATAGGGAAAAAGAGAGGCAACGAATTGAAATATTTCAACGCCGTCCGTGTTGCCAGCGGCTATGGTAACGCAATGCAGGAGCCAGCCAGCCCAGCTGAGGGATTTGCAATTGCATTGCGCACTTTGTTTGTTCAAAATTTATAAAAAGAAATATAATAGGATATCCTTGGACGTCCTACGTGCGAAATGGAAGATAAATTTAGGCACTCGCACAATCCATTCAAAATTCAAACACTTCAACCGAAATTTCGAAATCCATGCCCTCACCTTACCTTGAAAATGCCTTCGCTTCACCGTCGAATCCACATCGCAGCTCATCCGTGACGAAAGCTATCAGACTGCGCCAGGCTCGGGCCGCTTCTCGGGTCTTTGACACGCTATCAGTCATACAAATCTTTTCCACGGCAATTTCACCGACAGATTCCCAAATGTCGCTGCGAAAGGCGCATGATTGCTGGAGAATGGCATGTTGCTGGCCGACGTGCTTTATCATTGACATTACTTCGGCTTCGTTTTCTATGTTTGCGATTATGTCGTCGAAAAAACTGGAACGAGTCTGTTGGAGGTTGTTTTTAAGTACGAAAAACCCACGATACAGTCAATTTGATATGATCATCCATGGTAGCTCCCCGCTTTGGCTCTTTATTCACGAAACATTCGACTAAGGCTGCTTTGTAGAAGATCTGCAAGCATTGGATTGTCATTTTTATCAACTATCATCAGTGTTAACATCGGATTTGAAAACTGAATTGTCGTGATGAAGTAGTTTAGGGAACTAAACTTCCCCAAACCCCCGGAAATGACCAAAAATCAAAATCAATGCCCTCCCCAAAAACCGCTTACGTCTTTGACTTTTGGCGACACGACTTCCAGTTCAGTGAAGATCTTCCGCATCAACGGGCCGGTCTGGCCCCGTAGACCGCGCCAGGAACTCACTAAGGCTTGGCGCTGTTGCGGGGTCATGCGTGCCAGAGCCGTGCTATTATCACCTGAAGGCTTTTTACGTAGATCATGTATGCAAAAAGGACTTCCAAGTAAGTAGAAAGCTAGCTCTGTCCTTTTGGGAAGTTTCCAGAATCGACGAAAAAAGTGAAAGAAACACCAAGGTCCCCCTCACATTCCAGTGTTACACGTTACATTATAACATTTAACGCTGGACATTAGCATAAATGTACGTATTACGCTTCCGGAATATGTAAAACGGCTAATGGGAATGATAATGACTTTGTTCACGGAGTTGGAAAAGTTGATATTGATAAACTGGTCTGACGAGTAGAGAACGTTTGACAAAGATAACTCACCCCTGGCACCTTTGGAAGATCGACTTCTGAAACTCGGTCTCATCCTTCTGACTCCCAGCGAATTCGGACTGTTTGTGGCACTTTTTGGGTAGCGCAATGACTGGGTTCGACGGAAACCACTTCCGGAGTCCATTTTGTTTGGTGGTTTTTTTTCCGGGAGAATGGATCTACAATGGCGCGGGTAATACATATATAATTTGCAACATGTAAACTGTGGGATGTGCTGGTATAGCCAGAGGGGTTCAAATTTGGAAGATTTGACTCCCATTCGGATGGCATCGGGATGGATGGGTATTGGAAATGCATGTCTGGGGCCATCGTTTAATGTGATGGGATGGGGATGGGAAATGAGAGAAAAATATTTGATGGAAAATGATGCGTGAATTCCGGATATTGGATTCTGGCTTACACACATCATGGTCGTGCCATTCGCGTAATATTGGGAATATATAAATGTAAAACATTTACAACTGTGATAATGGTAAAACAAAACTGAGCAAAAGTGGGCGGAAACGGCACAATAACAATTTCAATAAAGCCATCAACCTTCCCCCAGACTACCATTATACGCAAAAGTAATGGCACCTGGGGCTTGCCCTTGCCCCCTGGCCCTCGAGCAAAGAGCCCACTTCGAACTCCTCTTTCTAAAGTGAACTACAAGTGCCATTGGGCGTCGTATTACTTCCGAGCCGGTGATCCAGGACAGTTTTCGAGTGCCTTTGCAGACCTGCCTTTCTGGAAGCAAGCAGTGTCCCCCAAAAATGGCATGATAATTTTGTGAGGCCTCAGACTCGGAAACAGTTGCTCAGAAACAGGAATTTGGGTCCTTAAAGATGCACGACTTTGGCATCTGAAGGTTTGGCAGCTTTGCTCGATGAACGTGAAAATACGCAATCCGTATTGAGCAGTGATGACCGACCAAGGCCAGCCATGCCACCATGGCAAAAGTTTCGCGATGACACGCTAAATCAGAGTCAGGAGACCATGGATGCCATGGTCGCTCGCGTGCAAAGCTAACTTGTAAAAGGCCGGATTTGCGTGAGGGTGGATGCCTTCAAACATGATGTCACTCCATCATTGGATGCACATGTGCTCAGGAAGTTGAACATTTGGAATAATTATAAAAAACTGTTTTTTTTTCGCTACAGAATAATAACTTCAACCAAGCAACCCAAAACAGAGTGACAGTCTCACTCAGAGGTGATTATACGCTTATAAGAACCAAAAACTTGGAGGCCATAATCACCCCTCGTGGCACCGGCACAGGCACAACAGCAGTGCGCAGGAACACAATTTCATGCCGTAATCACCCTTGACGATGAATAAAAAAAAGTCAAGAATTTGTTCCCGTCCAAACAACGTAAATGCCAAGAGTACACAACACGAAGGAAAACGTGTTACAAACAAAAAACACAGCGATGAGCATGATAGGCATGGCATGCCATTCCTAGGCTTACACGGCTCAACGCACTTGTGTGTAGTCGGTGGAATTAACCAAATTAGCTCAGAAGGACATATAGCTAGGCTGCTGAAGGCCATGACTTTAACTTTTCAACGGCATTTGGGTGATGACATTGGTGATTTGGGAGGGTGGGGGTTGTTGTTGGGATGGGTTTTAACAGGTAATAATGGGTTTTGAGAGCTTGGATTTAAAATATTGAAAACTGTTGAATATATTTTCTCAAGGTTTAACCATTTGAATACTGTCCAAGCAACAAAAAGTGCCAAAACTGCATCTTGATAGACAGAGAGAATCTAAAATGTGCTTCCAAAAAGTTTCAATTTCAAACCTTGCTGAAAAATAGCCAAGAATAAACACACTTTCGTCAAAACCCTTTCTACCTTTCAAAATTTCAGAGCTCCAGACAACTTCAGAATCCGTAAAAGGTCATCCACACTCCCTTCTCCCATCACTTCACAAAAGTAACAAAATATGGGCGCCACCAACAAAAAGGATTTTCAAATTTTTAAAAAAAAAAAACAATAGAAAAAAAAAGAAACGTGAACCACCCTTGGCTCTTTGTTGACATTGGCACCCGGACATGGAATCATTACGCCACGTTGATGAGGGTGGTGGTAGCGCCGCCACCATGAGTGAGCCAGACACCACGGCAAAGGGAAGTAGGGGGTTTTGAGAGTTGAGTGAGCGACGGCAAGACTTTCGAGACTTTGCAAGTCGGAAGGAAAATATTTTGATTTTGTTTTAGTGTCATAAATGCGAAAGTGGCTGTAACCGTTTTTTTGTCTTTATAAAGAACATGGTTCGGTTCGGCACATTGGGACTGGAACTGACTGGGTGAGTGAGGCATAGAACTATGCCCTGTTGTAAAGTGTGACTCTGGGTAGTCGAGATTAGGTAAAAAGGGGGGAATCACAGAACTATTTTGAGCAGTGACGAACAAACCGATGTGGCCTAGAACAAAGGCTAATTACGGGGTTTTCGTCAGAGGGGTTCTTAGGAGAGACTTTTTGTCCTTTTAAAGATGGGGTGAAAACAACATTTTGAAGACTTTGGGGGGTATGGCATTCGAAACTGTGCTGTGCCAACGGAGTGTTATATTATCTTTTGCGGTTTTTTTTTGTTTTACAATTTTTAATAAACTGTATGTATTTTTGGGAATGTGTAATAACAAAATTGTGAACAAAAAAATTACGATTTTTGCGATCAAACAATGCGCAATAATGTGGGAGGTAGTAATATTTGAAAGTGTAAAACACATTTCCAAACTTAAAAATTCCAATTTGTTCAAAGAGTAAAATAAAAAAACCTTTTTTACAACCGTTTTTTAGCCTTGCCGAAATAGAAAATAATTGAAATTCGTCGCACTGTAAGCTTTGTTTCGTGGTTAAGCGAGGGCTTGATGCCGTTAATAGACTACTGGAAACACGGTCCATCGTTCACGGCCGCCGAACTCACATTAGTTGAGCATCAAAAAACAGAACAAGATGACATCGGGCATGCTTTAATCTCTTCAGGCGGGAGCAAGAACGGTGAATCCACTGGTACGCTTAAAGGGACCTGGTTTAAGTTTTTGGGGTGATGATAAACTGGAAGCTAACTCATTACTGATAATTTTTGTAGTAACAATTGGTTAAAATAAAAGGTATTGTTTGTGGCGTATCGAAAAATCTTTTGAAATTCAATCTAGTGATCACTATCGCAATCGATCAAAGTCCATGCCATTTACGGCCCTCCAGAAATACCAAAAAATCTCCCCATGCTTGCTTGCTTCCCGCCATGACATTCACACTGCAAAAAACAATGCGAAAAACCGCGTGCTTACTACAAAGGCTATAGCCCCGTCTACCCCCGGAATGGGACTTTTCCGACACCTTATCACGGGCAATAAATACAGTTTGGCCCGATTGTCTCCCGCACGCGGAGTTGGGTGTTAAGTGGTGATAAGTCGATCCACAACCACATCAAAAATCTTTTCAAACAACCTTTAAAGCATCTTCCGGTTGGTAGCATCTGTTCGGTTAGCATCAGCATCAGTGCCACGAGAAAACGTACAAATGATCAGAAGAGAAAGGTAAATATACAGTTCTTTTGTTTGATAAGCATATTTAAACTGATATCGGTTATACTTTCAATGATTGTGTCCATTTTAGCACACAATCTTCGACAGCTGGTCAAATGTCCGGAAACCTTCGCGATACAGTTCGACTTGTCGTTATTTCGTTGACGTTGTCCGTGGCATGCAACTTTCAGTATGGCTTTAGTTCAACTTATATGAATACACCTGTTGATCAGTTTAAAAATTATCTGAATGTGTCATATACGCGAAGAGGACATGTACTTACCGAAGGTACTTATGATTTGATTTGGAATGTCATTGCGAATATTTGGTTTGTTGGATTTTTTATTGGCATTTGGTTGAGTCCGTTGTTGAATGACAGATTTGGACGCAAAGTTGGATTTATTTCAATGAATGCTGTTAGTTTGTTAGCCTCGGTGTTGAGGTATGTTGGGATTTTGGTTTATTGGCCCGAGTGTCTTTTCATTGGTAAGTTTTTGAAAACTAAAAACTGATGGTTTGTGTTCTTCGAACTTGTGTCCCAGTTTATGTGCGGTCGCACGGTCAAAAAGATACGCACACTGCATTCAATTCAGTGCGTAACTACTGGAAAAAAATTAGGACATTTATGTCCTAATTTTTTCTTCCACCGGGCATTAATGATCCAATGTTAAATAAAACTGAAAGATGACTTCCGTTTTGTAGGCCGCCTCCTCGCATCAATCTCGGTCGCAGTTACTTACCAATCACTAATCCTCTTCCTTCAAGAGTGTTCCCCGACCCGCTTTCGCGGCGCCCTCACTTTCACTTCCGAAATTTCATACGCAGTTATGGCACTTCTCGGCATGTTCCTCGGAATGGATGCCATCTTCGGGCGACACTTGAACTATTTACTCGGATTCGCAGTTATTCCATGTGCAATTTCACTGATAGTGCTCTTTCCGATGCATGAAACACCCAAATTTTTATACATTGTTCGAGGGGATAAAACTGGAGCAGCTGAGAGCATAACTTTTTACCACGGAAAATCAGCTGATGTGGCTCACGTCCTTCATGAAATATCCCTTGAAGCCGAGCAAGAATCCAGCGCTGGGGATTCATCGTTGAAGGAGGTTTTTAAAACGCCGCATCTCCGAAAAGCTGTATTTCTCAGCTGTTTGGCACTTCAGAACACAGTGGCACTTTGGTCGTTGCTGTTATCATCGACAGACTTTTTAAAACACGCAAAGTTGAACAAGGATATCGCTGAATGGTCAAGCACCGGAATGGCACTGGCTTATGTCATTGGCACTGTGCTTGGGTCGACATGTGTTGAGAAATACGGTAGAAGGATTATGTTATTAACGTTTTCATCGGCAAATACAGGGTTTTTGTTACTGTATGTTGTATTTGCGGCATTGCAACCGTATTTGGATGTGCTACAGTATGGGTGTTTGATATGCTTTTTGGCTTATGGATTTACTTATGGGTGGGTTTGCGGATTTAAACTGTTGACTGACAAGAATTGTCGGATTTCAGATTCGGAGTCGGTCCAATAACATGGTTTCTAAGCAGTGAATTAGTCCCACAACGACATCGAAGCCTTGTACAAAGTGTATGTTACGCTATTAACACAATCATGGTCATCATATCAACCTTTACGATACTGCCATTGTTTAAAGTCATTGAAGCCTATGCCTTTCTGGCACTGTATGTGATCCCCTCGGTTATCAGCATTGTGGTTATGTTTTTCCAGCTGCCGGAAACCAAGGGGAGAGAGATTCATGAAATTGTAGCCGAATTGAAGGGTAAAGTTCGATGTGATACTGATGATATAAACTGATAGCAAGAAATGATAGCAAATGTGTTGGGGATTGTGTTTATTGTACATTCATGCAGCAAAGATAGTGAAGGGCAACAGTGACTTAAGTGGCAGAAACGGGGATGACGACTTCACCGGCAGCGGGGCCAGCCTTGAAGGGAGCTTGGGCGTCAGTGGCGTCGGCGGCGACTTCGGCGAACTGGACGACAAGCTTGTCTTCCTTGGGGGCACCGGCCTGGAAAGGTGGAAATGGATAAACTGAATCGATCAAAGTGATGGAAAATCAACTTACAAGACGGGTAACTTCCAAGGGGGCCGAAGCACCAGGCTCAACGAAGCCAAAGACGGGCTTCAAGCGGTACTCGTTGTTGTTGGAGGACTTGACCTTGAAGGCGAGACGCGAGGCACCCGAATTGACGAGCTGATGGGTCGAAGCACCACCGGCGGCGGGCACCTGGCAGGCGGGCGGATCAGCAGCGAGGGCGGCCATGGCTCCTTGACGATTGACTGGATGAACAGTGAATGAACACCGGTGGGGTGGCCGGGGGGTTTTCGGTCGCCTTATATACTCAATTCATTGGCGTCAGGGTCGTGGATTCAATAACAAGGCTGTGAATTTGCATAAAACTGGAACTTTACTTTTGTGTTGAAATGAAATTGAAATACTTTTTGAGAGTTCAGTGACTTCAATGTCGAAATTGAATCAAAACATCGTTTAAAACACAAAAACATGAATTAAGTTTAACAGTAATCACATATCTATCCCAGCGCCCAAAGTTGAATGATCTTTAAAAGCACAGTCCACTGGTTCCCACCAATTTTACGAATAAACAGCCCTGTAAAATGTAAAATTGCTTCGATAAAGTCCGTCACCTGTCACTGGTACTGGCCCCAACCTATCTTAAATATGAGTTCACGTGCCTCAAAATAGCCCGCGTCACGACGGCATTTACAATTTCACACTTCCACCCGCACTAGTCAGAAATTTTGATAACTTTTTTCCCCAAATTCATGTTTCTTTTCTTTCCGCGACGCTGTCCGCCCCCAACATGCAAGTGACAACCCCGTTCATGTTCCAATATACTAAATGTAACCAGTTTCGTTCCGCGTTTTTTTAATTGCTCATTTCTTCAAAAGCTTAACCCCTTTGCAAACATTATATAAAAGCATTGCATCGTTAATTTATTTCATTTACATTAGGCGCCCGAAATGTGGTGGATGCTCGTGGCATATGAAACGGCAGCCTATCTTTGCTGTTTTCTCAGCATAGTTTTAAATGGGTACTTGTTCTACCTTATTTGTAAACACACCAGTATAGCTATGAAACCGTATTCGAAAATTTTGCTCCAGACTGTGATTACTGATGTTTTGACTTCATTGGCATTTGTGTTTGTTCAAGTGGTAGGATCTTTGTGACTTGACTTGTCGAGGAAGGCATCAAGTTTTAAAACTGTAGTTTTAGAGGATGGAATCAGTCCAAAACATAGTATTTTCTCGTGGTGGACCTCTATTTTTCGGAAGCGAGCATCCATTGAAGTGTTTTTCGGTTCCGGCTGCCGTGACTGTTGCCATTGTTTGTTACTGGTCAACACCGCTGCAATCTTTGTATCGGTATTTTTTGGTTTGCAGGTATGACTTTGGTTTTTCGTTACGTTTAAGCTCAAAAACTGTAGATTATAAATACTACTGTTAACGTAGATCGCCGATTTCAAACATAACAAATTGCAAAAGTCGTGTATTTTCAGAAAATCAGTACTCTCAGTCTACAAAACAGTTCTAATCCAAGCGGGAATCATCGCCATCAGCATTGCCGTAGGCATATATTTCTATCTCGGATTTCAACCAATCACCCAAGATGTCGAAAAGCTCCAATTGCTCGAAAGCTTATCCATCTGGGCTAACGAGACTGAAAACAAAGAACATTTCTGCTACATTTACATTGTAATTCACTTTTTTTCCGTTTCCAACAATCAAATCTGCATTTCAGAACACTCCCAATATGACCCTTATCTGTATCTCCGCGATCGCAATAATCAACTTCGGCTTCGTCGTATTGATTATCAGTTTCTGGCGCGTCTATAAATATCTCGAGGCCTCTCGATCTGTTATGAGCACGAAAACGCGTAGGATACATCTAGAGTTCAGTCGGAGGACTTTGTATCAGGTACTAATTTCTTCTTTTTTCAAAACTGTAGTTATTTTGTCGACATTAATGTTAACATTACATGCTACGTACATTGTTTGACGTAAAAAACTACAATTTGCGTGCTTTCAGACCATTCTACCGGCCATTTCCGCTGTTCTTATTATAGTCATCGTTATATGTGTTCAATTTCTACCATCTTATCAGGGCGGCCTTTACATTTATTTGCTCTTTCCGTATTATTTTAACAGTGTCATTAATCCACTGATCACAATAAGCTGCGTACATCACTACAGGTACACAACGGAATGTATACTGTGGAGAAGGAAAATTGTGGCGTCAAGTGATGGCCAAAACACCAGTAAGCATCACACTGCTGTTCGAAATGCTCAGGGACCACCATCTGATTCTAAGCGTGTTAGTTTGCCGGTATCAGCAATGCGGCATTGAAGAAGTACTTGCCAATAGGTTACCTTTGAATGACAATTTTTGTTTTTAATAAAAGCAGGTTGCAAGTTAAAGTACTTGCATGTATAATAAACTGCGAAAAATCAATCTTGACACCAACGCACTGACAAAAAGATAAAACTGTAACAAAGTAATACAAGTAATACAAAACAAAAAACTCAAAAGTTGTCGCACATTGATTCTGATAATTGATATTTGCAAAAATCTTTTTTAACAGGCCGTTAGTTACAGCGTAAACACAACTTTATGAAACATTTTTTCACCAACGTGTGAAAACCACACACATCGTTTGTTCAGATTCGTTTCATGTATAACTTGTACTTATCGTAAGAATTATAGCCAACATTAACCACAATTTGATTATTATAGTTCCAAATGAACACAACTTCCAGGTAGACGAACAGATGGTTGGAAATTATGTTGTTTTGGGTCCATGGTTCCTGGACTATATAAAAACAAGCAAATTAAAGGGCAAAACAGTCGTTAGATTAACGTTAACGCGTTTTTGCTATCAGTTAATACATATACCAAGTTTGCATAGCCATTTACAATATTTTTCATTGCCCATTTAAATTTGTTTCATAAACTGGAAAGAATAAACGTGGTTATCGCACTTCCGGTAACATGTTTAGTACAGTTCATAGCGTAGTTTGTTACGAAATTACTTTATCCAGAAAATGGGGGCCTTTTTAAACATGTTTTCTATAATTTCTTCGTATAATGATAAGAGGGGGGTTTGAGCGAACTATAGTATACCAGAGTGACCACGTCTCCAAAGTTTGAACATTTATGAAGATAAAAATAAGTATTCGTCAATGGGTTGAAGTAGATTGTAGCCGTGTTAAGTCGGTGTCTGTTATAATTATATTAAATTTTGTTTTAGAGCATTTAAAACTGCGTCGCTGACAAAGTAACATACGGTTCTAAAATGTGGTGGGTGCTCATTCTCTATCAAATCATCGCATATCCCAGCTGTTTTCTAAGCATTGTTTTAAATTTATATCTAATATTTCTCATTCACAAACACACGGGCACTGCTATGAAACCCTACGCCAAAATATTACTTCAATCAGTTTTTACTGATTTGATAACGTCGATCGCGTTTACTTTTTTGCAACTGGTAAGTTTGCTCTGCGATGTTTTTTTCAAAACTGTTGACTGTCTGCAAGATACTTAACGCCTTTAGCAAATGGAATCCTATCAGAACATAATCTTTGCCCGTGGCGGTCCTCTATGGTTCAGTAGCACGCATCCATTGAAGTGTTCATCCGTCGCTTTCGGCGGTATTGTCGCAACGATCTGCTACTGGTCCACGCCGTTACAGTCGTTGTTTCGATACTTTTTGGTTTGTCGGTAAGCCTTTTAACTTTGCTTTTATTTTAAACTAGGAATAATAAAGCAAAGTTTAGAAGACGAGTACTGTCAATTTTTTCGACAATTACGATTCAACTATCAGTTGTTTCCATCAGTTTCGCCGTAAGCATAGGCTACTTTCTTGAATTTCGTCCAATAAATGAGGCCCCAGAGAACCTCCAACTTCTAAAAAAGTTGTCTGTTTGGCAAGGTGAAACGGGGGTTGCGGAACATTTTTGCTACGCTAATATTGTAAGCATTTTTATCTTAAAACTGACCAATATTTCAATTTGTTCATTTAGAAACGCCCCAACGTAGCAATCTTTTGCATCATAATCATCGCATTGATAAACATGGGCTTTGTTGTTTTGATATTTACCTCTTGGCGTATCTATGTTTTTTTGAAGTCATCTGAGGTTCACATGAGTTCAAAAACTAGATTACTCAATGTTGAAATAAATAAGAAAATATTGCTTCAAGTAAGGTTTTCCATTAATTAACATATTTAAACTGTAACAACGTCAGACGTCACGCATTTTCAGACAATTTTACCCGCCTTTGCTGCCATTCTCATCATAGTGATCATAGCTCTTGCCTACTTCATGGAATCCTACGAAGGCGGTGCATACATTTTCCTATTCTACCCATATTGCGTCAACAGTTTCATCAATCCACTGATAACAATTTGCTGTGTGCATCGATACCGACAAACGACAAAATGCATTCTCTACCGCAAAAAAATCATGCATTCAAGTGAATGTGCCACAATTACAAAGCATAATACGCTTGGCAAAAGTGGACAGGACACTTTGTCCTTCGCGAAACGGACCAGCCTTCCAATAAGTAAGAATTTTTAAACTGCAAAATAGTTCGCAAATTCAAATTTGCAACAACTTTCTGAATCTGTAAGTTATGAACATAAGTTCAAATAGCAACGTCATGTAATTTGTTAAATACTTTTTGTATAAACTGGGAACTTTTTCTCAATTCAACTATCAGTCCACAGAGTACACACAAAAAAGATACTTTGACATAGACAGGTGTAATAGCCATACTTAGTTTAACGTAATTTTCTTGGGACTACTATAAAGACACATACCAAAGTTCAACATTGGCATTATTTTAAGGACTCTCGCGTAACATTGCATACTTGGAAGTGTTGTTTTGGGTTGAAAGTCATGAGTTGTATATATGTACCTCTTTATAGTGAACAGGTTTATTCTTGAAATACGTAAAAATGTCGAGAATTGTGTTTTAGAAACTTTCTTCCAAGGAACGCTCAAAGATTAGACTCCGTCGAGGGCAGCTGAAATAGCATCGTAAAGTAAACTGTTTTATGATGGGAAAAGTTTAATACCTGCAATAGTGAGCATCTTTCCCAGGAGATCCGTCGACTCCCCGTCGTCCTGGTGCTCCTCGTCTTCCACTTGGACCAGGTTTTCCGACGTCGCCAGGCAATCCAGGCCGACCACGAGCTCCTGGGGATCCATTCAATCCGGCACTGCCGGGGGCACCCTTTTTGCCGGCACCTCCACGTGAGCCAGGTCGACCGGGTGCACCACGACCTCCGATATCACCAGCTTGACCGACGACTCCCGGAAGACCCCGACGGCCAGGTTGTCCCGTGACTCCAGGGGCTCCGACGGCACCACGTTCACCTCGAGGTCCAGGACCTGCGGGTGGACCTGGGGGACCGGGTGAGCCTGCGATACCGGCAGAACCACGAGGGCCGGTGGCACCAGCAGGACCTGCTGGGCCATGGGGACAGAGGCGGCAGCGACGGGCGTAGTCGAAGGCAATTTGGGGGAAGTTGCCTAAGGACATTTTTGATTATAAAAACTGGATTAATTCCGACAAAACCTCTCACCCGGTAATCCCGGCAACCCTGGTGGACCTGGAATCCCAGGATTCCCGTCCCGTCCAGGCGGCCCAGTCGGACCTCGTGGGCCTCGAGGGCACCTATTTTCAGCGTGACAGATGCATTCACCCGGAGTGGCACGTTTCGGGCGTCGAAGTACTGTGTTGTCGGCATGGTTGGAAATTTTTTGCCGGTATACCGACCTAAATTGAGTTGTAAACTGTTCTTTATTGTCCAACGATCACTTACCAAACTTCCCGTTCAATCTCTCGAAATTCCTTAACATCGGCATTCAACTCATCACTAATCTTATCAATTTTAAGCATCAAATGCGGCAAACACGTCAAACAAATGCTGACAGCCGCGATGGCACTCACAGTGGTAACGGCAAGAACTGGCTGTAGGAAAATCTTCTCATTTTTGACGGACATTTTAGGGATTCTGAAACTGAGCGGCAAGTTTTATGTCCGAATTGTCTTTTGTACCCGCTTTGAAACGGCGGATTAGACATTCGCCCCATAAGTTGTACTGGTCCTTTGTTACACGCTGCCAACGGATCATGTTTATGGTTATTCACAAAGAAAAACTGTTGTCAGTAAGAATCATTTTATAGTATTATGGTGGGAACCTCATCGTGGGATTAGCCTAATCGCAGACCGGCGTTTTCGTAGCGCCTTCCAGAAAGTCGCAATGAACGGATATCAGAGATGACAGGGCTGTAAAACTGCACATGTTTTTGAATACTGCAAAAAGCAACTTACTATAGCCATTTTTTGACTTGGATGTAATCCCAACAAAAACATCATTGCGCCGTGCATCGAAAAGCAGTGCCGTCGGAGTCGAAAAAGCCTCATCCCCTGAATGGGATGTCATTGGGACCATTGTCGTGCAGAATTGTTCTTCGGAATCGACGAGAAACACACCTTTTGGGTCGAAGATGGCTTTACAGTCGGCGAATGGCACGACTGCGACGAAGACAGTATTCATATTGGGGCCGACGGCGAGAAGCTTTTGACCGACATGGGTACGGTAATGACGGCGGATTCGGGCGGGCCGGCCGAGGAGGGAGATTGATGAAAACTGTCAAGAGTAGTTGGTGAAGTTAAAAGAGAGAAAACCATACTTTTTTGACAAAAACATTGCTAACAAGCGTCAAAAATCCGTAATTGGGTGAATATTCCTCGATTTCGTTATCTTTAAGCTTGAAATGAGTATATTTCACGACGGAATAGTTTATTTCTTTGACATAGCTTCTGGAAATTATTCATTTATTAAACTGTTTGTAAAAAAATGTGCGTATTGATTACATTTGCTCAATCGGAGGCCCAATCAATCGAAATCGAATCTGCGCCGGACCAACAGCAAATCCGTTGCGAAGGGCGACCATCAGGAACTCATCCGTCGCAATATCAGTCGCCGTGGTGCCATTGGTAATGGATTTCACATATGGGTACCGGGTTTTGGCTCTGATAAAGGTCAATGTGTTCAGGTTGGCATTGTTGGCGAGTAATGTTGTTATCAGTGCAATCAAAATGCCAAAGGTCCTTTGGGCTGTCATTTGGGGATTTATTAAACTGCAGATACTTTGAATTTTTTATTATGTAAATATCAAATTCTCCAAGAAACATCTCCCAAAAGTTCAATCCAATCAATCATCTCTCCCATCGTGACAATTATCCTCACACAAGCTACAAGCCATCAAAAAAACCAAAAAGTATCGATGAACTGCGTTCAAGTTTAGAAACATATCCTTCCTTTTATTTCGCCCGGTTCCTACCTACGTGCAATGGAGATGACCCGATTTCCGTGTCCGTGATCGGTGACAACCGGATTCGCCGGGTAGTGCTGTCCGTCTTAAGGCGTTGGCGGTGAATTGCTTCCCTTTTCGATCACCCCTAAACTGCGATGTCGTCGCCGTTCGTATATCCTCTCCATGGTGACGCTCGAAAAGAGCAAACTTATCGCGAAGATGCGTGCTATCACTTTGCTCTTCCTTATCAGTGCCGTGTTTATCGTGCCCGCCACGGGCCTTACCAGTGTCACCGGCCAAGAGCTCACCGAATTCAGCGCCGATGAGCTGCGCCAGCTTTGTCCCAATGATTACAAGTTTTGTGCCGAGAAAATTGCCGAGGGCCGATGCTTTGGAAACAGTAAGCGTGCCGGTGAATTGAAGCGGAAGTGCGCTTGCTCCTGCAATGCCGCCCATCATAAACGGATTCAAAATTGTTGCTTGACCGTGGGCAAGGCGGAGATGCAGTTCTGTTTGCCGTTGTGCGCTTATAATACGACGCTGACGGAGGTAGGGGTTTTTGTAAACTGTAAAAATGTCCGAAATAGAATGGTTATCTTTCAGCTCGGTGGAAGTCTCGGTCTCAAATGCGTCTCCCAACTGACAACCTGGGCCTACTGTGCCGCCGATGCCCAGGACAACACGGCATGCTGCAAGGCCAAAGGCGTCCCCGAGCAATGTCTATCCTTCTGTAAGGGCGAGGCCCCGACCTGTGACGTCCAATCAATCTTTTCCTACAAGCCATGCCTCAAGGAAATGGAAAAGATCACAACCTGCCAGAAGGCTAACCTCGCTGAACATCCCCAATTCGATTCGACTTGGGAAGCTCCATGTGATTGGGAGTAAAGTAAACTGAAATTTCCTTTCGCCAATTATCTATAACTCTATTTATTTACATTGAAATAAACTATAAAACCACCAAATTATCGAGTATTTGGCGTTTTCAATTGAGCCTTTTCAACAGCACGTTTCATCTTTGAAAGAAGCCCCCGATAATGGGCTTTTAGCTGGATTATTTCTTCGTCTTTTAGAGATAATTCTTCCTTGAGACGGTCGATTTCGTTTAGGTATTGATCGGCTTTCGATTTTGACCTGAAATGATAGCATAAAACTGATAATTAGTTGCTCGATTCCAACTCACATCACATCGGCAGCCTTTTTCCTGGCACAATCCCGATCATATGCAAGTTCATCCAACTTTCCATCAAAAGTTCGACGATCTCGCTCAATTTTAGCCTCGAGATTTGCAATCGTTTGCCGAAGCAGATTGATTTCGCTTTGAAGGGCACCTCTTTGGCGATTGGATTCGTTGAATTGACGTTGGAGCTGCCTCGTGTTTGCGTCTTTTGCTAAAACTGATCGTCAGGATTTCGACAGTTTCTATTTAAAGCTACCTTTAATCTCCAAAACAGCTTCTGCCAACTTCTTCTCCAATGAGCTGATCTGCATTTCATGTTTTGACTGCGCTTCTGCCACCCGAATCTCTCTATCAGTTTCGCGTTGTCGCGATTCTGATTCGAATTTGATTCTGGCATGTTCGGCAGCTGCGAGACGTGATTGCAGTTGTTTTTCGCGTTCATGGGCGACTTTGAAGGCTCTTTGAAGGGAAGTTATTTCAACTTCGGTTCTGAAATTTTTTAAAACTGTAATTTGAATTGGTCAGGGATCCTACTTTTGTGTCATCATTTCACTCTCCGCCCGTTTTTGATTAGCTTCAAAAACTTGATCTCTCAATTTTCGCAGCTCAGCATCCTTAGCCAACAATTCTGACGATAACTTTGCGGCTATTTCAGCTTTTTCATCAGTTAAAGTTGCGATGATGGACCTTTGGGCGGTGATTTCGTTTCGGAGATGGGTTAGCTCGTCTTCGGCGCTAAAATATATATATTTTGTGATAAAACTGACAATTCACAATCTCTAACTCACTGAAACTCTTCTCGTATCCTCTTACTAAGCTCCGATATATCATGTTCCAGGCTGTGCCGAACTTCTAGGACCTCATTCCTATGTTCACGTTCACGCATAGCAAAGCCACTCCGTTCCTCGCTGATTGTGTTCATTAACTCTTCAACTTCAGACAAAGCGCCAGAATATTTTGTCTCCAGGGCACTGATCTCTTGAGTGAGCTGTTCGAGTTGTTGTTTATATAAAAACTCGATCTCGGAAAGCGTTTTTGACTTGAATGCTTCAAAATCGGCTTCGCGTCGGCGTTGTTCTTCAAGTAGTGCCGTTTGAACTGATGCGACGTTTTGTTGGTTTTTTGAATACTCGGTTTTGAGAGATTTGCGTTCATTTTCGAGATTTTGTTCGGTCTAAAACTGTAAGGACGTTGCTATATTGAAAAAAAATATATAAAAGACCGACCTGTACCAACAAAAACCGAAGCCGCTCATTTTCACTATCCACAACGACGAATCTTTCTTTTAAGTAGGCATAATTCTGTCGAGCCTCATCCAAAAGTCGCGATGATCGCTCGGTATCACTGACCGGGGCCATGGACACTGCAAAGCGGTGTCGCCGATGGCCATTGCCCAAAACATGTCGGTTTCCATGGAGACGACCCTGCGCAAATCGTGTGTATGCTTTTATTTCACAAATCAAACATTCAACAGACAACGAAATGAAGCGAGACAATTGCCAGGGGTAAAATACAGTTGATAGATAGAAAAATAAAACAAAAGTTATGGTTAAAGTAAAAAAAGTGAGAGATCAACCAACAGAAACTTCCGGGTTAGGCACACTCGGTGGTAGCGAGTTTTCAGACTTGGCCAGCATTCGAAGAGATGGGAGTGACTTGGGCTGGAGCTTCATCCACCTTCTGCTTCTTGCTGGCTTCACCAGCTTCTTCCTCTTCAGTCGGAGGAGGACGCTTGGTGACCTTGCGGACGGCACTGGTCAGGTCATTGATCGGGGTCGCGTTTTCGGTGTCGCTCTTCGTGGGCGATGGCTTTGTGGCATCCTCGGTGGCAGTTGTGGACTCCTTCTTGGCGGCTTCCTTCTCAGAGGACTTGCAATCTTCGATGGCATCAGTGAGGTCCTTGATGAACGTTTGGAGTTCTTCTCTTTCCTGAACGTCGGAGGCAGGGGTGCCGGAATCGACTTCCTTGTCTTCTTTGAGTTCGTCTGAAATGGTAAATGTTATCTAAACTGGCGCGTTCACGTGACGACTGAACTTACCGAGACGTTCTTCGAGAATCTTCTTAGCATGATCATAGTTCTCGTAGGCCTTCTCGAATTGACTCAGCAACTTATAAGCATCAGCAATCTCGACATAGACACTAGCAATGGTGCGATCCGTCTTGGGGAGATTGGCCTTCATGAGTTCAATGGCACCGGAAAGGTCATCGATGGCTTCCTTGAAGTTCTCATCAATGATTAGCAGTGATCCGAGGGCATTGAGGACCTTGGCCTTCTTCATCTGCCATTCGGGTGTCTGTTCTTGGCGGTTGCAGATGCATCGGGCCACTTCGAGGATCTCCCAGGCAGCGCGTGTAGCCGAGCCTTCGTCTTCGAAGTCTTCGGACTCGGGACTTCCGGCTTCAGGGCTTTCGTCATCGCCGTCTTCGACTGTGGCATCAACGTCCATATTCTCGGCGGGGGTTTTGTCATTGGCAGGCACTTCGGGTTCCTTCTCATCCGTGGGCTCATTGGTTTCCTTCTTGTCATCAACACTAGGCTCAGCGGACTCCTTTTTGTCATCAGTAACCTCGGCGGATTCCTTTTTTTCATCAGCAGTTTCAGTGTCCTCCTTCTTTTCGCCATTGGTCTCCTCTGAGCCAGCTTCAGCCTCTTCCTCCTTGGCAGCAGCAATCTCTTCAAGCTCGGCGGCATTCTCCTCAAGGGCTTCGGCAACCTTTTCAGCGATTTCGGCTCGTTCCGTTTCTGCAACTTTAAAATTTATATATAAACTGCCCAAAAGCAAACAAGGTCGTTTACCCGGAACATCCTCAGCATGACCAACACGACTGTCATCAGCAGGGTTTGCCATGGGACTGGCATCGTCACCCTGGGGGTTCAACTTGGTCTTGCGCTCCGCGCACTGCTTATCGAGGTAAGTTTTGAGATTGTCGAAATCCAACTTCGGATTATCGGCTTCCAAGCGTGCAATTTCGAGGAGCGACTTGCCATACTGGAAGTACGGCTCGAAGCACTCTGCATGTAACTCGCCATGGACATTGTCACTGAAAGCCAAAGTCCATTAGGAAAATGTCATCAAAATACCAAAATCAAAAACAAAAAACTAACGCATATTGTGCAGCCTTGGAGAACTCCGTAACAGCGTCCTCGAATTCGCCCTTGGCAAAGAGCGTGTTGCCTTCGAGCATGTGCCTCTTGATGGAAGCCTCCTTTTCTTCAGTAGTTTGCTCCAACATTTGTTCGTCAATGTTAGCCATGGTGGGATTAGTTGGGATCTCTGAAAGATGAAGGTTTGAAAACTGATGGGCGGATGGAGTTAATATGACAAAATCACGGAGAAAATCAAGCAACAACACGATTCTAGACGTCTGAATGAACGCAACTGACACGACCTTCGCGACGAGGATGAAACCAAGCAAAATGAGCGCCAGTTTTTGGCGCGCTTTCGAGGAAGGCTGGCTTTTAAAATGAGACTGTCAGCGCGGGTGAAAGAGATATGATAGTTGGCATAGTGTCCGTAAACGGGGATTGGAATTATTGCCTGTGGTGATGGAAGCGAGCTTTTTTTCGTATTTTTTAAACTGACTTTTATATATTCTTCTCTCCCTTTCCAGCCTCCTCCCATGCTCGCCTACTCGATCGGTGCCGGCATCTGTGGTGCCCTGGGGCCCGTTTTTATGAAACTCGCCTTTCCGGACGAGCCTCAAGCTGAGGATGCTTTGGTGCGTTTATCCCTTTGGTTTTATATATTTTTTAAACTGTAACTCATTTGCGCAGATCCAATACGGCTTCCTCGCCCTCTTCTTCGTATCCAACCTCATCATGTGGTGGCTCCATTCCAAGGGCATGCAACAAAGCGATTCCACGCTCAAGGCTGTCGTGCTCAACTGTGGCGCTAACTTCGTCTTCACGGGACTCCTCGGATTTCTCGTCTTCGGTGAGACGCATTCCTATATTTGGGGCATTGGTATCGCTACGATTTTGACCGGAGTCAGTGTCATTGCGGCCGAGGAAGCCGAACGACCCAAGGTGGACTAACGGGTTCTTTTTTTCATCGTTAACTGCTTTTGAAACTGTGGCTTTGTTCGTCGTCTTTTATCACTGCAATCCCCCAAATACCGGTACAAATTAATTTCTTTATTATTCTTTGTTATTAAGTTTTTCACCCTCTAAACAGAGTGAGACCACCGATTCGACAATAGAGAGAGAGATTTACAAACTTGTGTGATATCTTTGACGCGCAAAACAGACTTATTTTCAAAATGTTGTACTCTTCAAAATCAGAAGCAGTACACATGCAAGATATGTAGGTTAAATTAAGACAAGAAAGGTTAGATATATTTTTTGTTTGATGAGACCCGGAAAGCAAGAAAGGAAGGACGGGACAGAATGTCGTGGATAGCTTTTTAAACGTTAAAATAGACAAAATTTTCAAGTTGCAATTTATCAGAAAGTATAGTTGACATGTTTGGAAACTACTTTTTGTAAGGTTCAGGAATGATAGGCTGTATCCGTCCGCCCCAGGAAAGTCGATATGCACCGGTTCGCCAGTAGATTTCGGGATTCAACAGGGCGATCACATAGGTTGGGAATGCAATGGCTTCACGGACGACCCAACAGACAACGAATTGGAGGAGGGAGAAGGATGGAGGTCCGTTCTGAAAGTTGGGGGATTGGATTTGATAAAACTGGCGGAAAGTGAGCTTACTTGTAACGCTGACATTAGAATATAGTCGCACGTAGCCCAATAGACAACGTGAAATATGAAGAACACCGGGGCCACGTAGAAGTTGAACAGCCACCCAATGGCGAAAAACGCGAGCAATCCGCTCAAAAAACACTCCTGGATTGGCTCCAGGATGATTGTGTGGGGTAGCATGGCGATCCGGAGCTTGATCCAACGGCAGATTCGGTTTTGGAAGCGTTTCATGTCGGTGCAGCCGGAGTTTTGGAGGGCTGGATAGTGGGACACGACGGAGCGATAGCCACTGGAATTGGATTTCATTAAACTGGAATATCGTATGCATTGTTTAACTCACTGATTAGCAAATGCGTCTCCAAAGAAATAATCCTCCGCCAAGAACTCCCCAAAGGATGCCATGCCGCCACAATCCTCAAGAACATCCTTCCGCATCAAGGACGACATCCCGGTCGAACAGACGAAATTACAAGCATTTCCGGCCAGATAGATCCTCGCATGGGCACCTCCGAAGTAAACTTGTTCCACATTGGCACCAAAGCCAAGGCGATCCATACAATAGGGTGTTTGGGTGACCATCGCGACATCATCCTCCATACAGCACACCATATCCATCACAGCATCCTCACGCATGTAGATCCCCGAATCACTGATCAAAATGAAGTCGTAACGGCACGCCCGATATGCTGGCATCATATTATTGATCTTTGGATTGAGGCCAACAGTACTGCCACCCAGAAAGATCCGGGAATCAACGTGGGAATAACGCTTTCGGAGTTCTTGGACGACATTGTAGGCTGGGTCGTATTCGTCGTTTAGACAGAAAAGCAACTCGTATTTCGGGTATTTCAGCTTGAAAAACGATTCGAGATTGAAGAAGAGGTTGTCATCGACGCCGACTAATGGCTTGATGATGGAAACACCGGGGGGATCAGGGAGAGGGCGAGGGGGTTTGTGTAGACGGTGCTTACTGAAAATTTTGATTTTGATAAACTGTCCGATAGGGATCCGGATGGACAACTTACGCATAAAAGATAGACAACCAATGAAGCAAATACAATCCTGCCACAAACACAAGAATAAGACATGCAAGAAGTGTGGTGAGATCGAGTGATGCGAGGGGAAACGTAGAAAACGCTACAGCAGCCCAGCTGCCTGTAGAACCTCCACCCGTTATACTTTCCATGTTATTGGGGCCTGCGATCGGGGATACAGGACCTGAGGTGACAGCATATTGATACGCTGAACCTGGGGTGGCTTGATCGGGTTCGGATTCTGCAAAATTATGAAATTTTATATATAAAAACTGCCGCAAATTTGTAAAACCCCAAAAAAGCAACGCACCTCTCCCACGTTCCCCATTAGGAGTATCATTATTCAAAGTCCGTCTCTTCTGGAAGCCAGTATTTGAGTCAGTTTGATCTCCGACCACGCTGGATTCGCCTGAGGTTGAGGGCCCGCCGCCAGGGCCGTCGTCGTGGTCGGAATTTGGTTTCGGCATGGTCGGCGAGCGAACGCAATCTACAAACACATGATCAATCTGTTTCCCATTGTTAGGTGAGATCGGTAGTTGTATCCATATCCATTTAATCGATCAAAACACGTATGCTAATCACGCAAAACGGTCGCTAAACAAAAGACTTCCGGCGAAGGTTGCAACGAACAAAAGAGCCCCGAAGGCGCCCCAGGCCCCGAGGCAAAAACCAATTGCGATGAAAAACTTTTTTCACCTTTGGGGACGGGCTGGCAGCCGCCCTCGCCTCGTTCCACATGGTTCTGGCCGTTGTCAATGTGCTCCAGGGGCCCCGACTGCCACAAAGCAGGAATCGGTTGACGCCACAGGACGGGGGAGAATAATACATTCACGTGTTGACATACCGACGAAACTGCCTAGGGGAATGGGATACAAAAAAGGGAAGAAAATGCATGCATGATAATAATGGCAGATAAAAAGGAAATGAACAAGCATGCTTTAACATGGGTGGTAATAAGCATTCAAAGAACGCGGAACATAGGACACAATTGGCGGCACTTCCGGGCGGAAAAAAATATAAGTAATCCCTCGATAAATGGGTACGTGGAATGAGTAATTTAAACTGACAGAGAGAGTACATTTCAGCCTCAAAGGCAGTAGAAAAGCGTCCACGTGTGTCGAGACGGCAATTGCAATAGAATGGGAAAAGCACAGACAAAATGCCACAATTTCAACTCGTGGCGTTGTCATGGCGACAGTGGCTGGTGGTTGTAGTAATAACTGGCGTTTAGAGAGTTGTAGCATTGTGGGAATTAGCCATACATTAGGTTTGGAGCATGGGCTTGTGAACAGACGGGTTGGATATGACCTTGCGAGGGAAAAAACTAGCTTTAGTTGTAGTCATGGGGTAGAGTGGTGTGTAAACTGTTTGTAGGGTTTTTATACTTGGGTTTAAACGTAATAAAGACAAAAAATATATATAAAACTGAAGTTTGAGCTTGATGCGGAAAATAATATATATAAAAACCGTTGTTTTGCACAAACATCAACAACAACCTATTGATTCTACTCGAGTTCGCTCCAGCGATCCTAACCGATACAACAGAGTCAATGTCGACCGAAAAAAAAAACTGATCATGGTGCGTTGCGGCTCCGGATGACAGACGACGACAACGACACCGCCACCAGCACCACCGCCGAAGGGGAAAACCCCCAGCCAGCGTCAGGGTTGGTGCGGGGTATCGATTGCTTTTTTGACTCGGTCCATCGCTCACACAAAAATGCGCCTCGATTCGGTGCGGAATATTCGAGGCAGCTGCAGGCTTGCTGGAACTGCATCGCATCCGAAGGGCCATCGGATCTGACTTTGGGGATAGACATCCGCATCTGTCAGCAAGTTAGCTACACGCTGCTGGAGCCTGGAGCGCGCGCCATATGCGTAATGCAATGTAAGCTTACAAATATGACGAATTGTTTATTTTTTTCGAGATCATTGAAAAAATAAACAACTTGTGCGCGAGATGGAAGTTGGCGCAGATGTTTTTGGGGCGTAATTGAATTAGTTTAGGCAGGGTTTTTGGATAGAAAACTAAAACTGTAAATACATTGTATCCACCAACCCAAAACAACTGACCACAACAACTCAAACCTTGACCAACAACAACAACACCTTCACATCAGCGCGGTACACAACTAACAACACAACTGCAACCTTCGCGTAGGCTTATTTTTTCAATTCCAAGCTATTTCCACCCAACCGTGTCAAAGCTGTCACCAAAAAAAGTTGGCGCTGTCAACCAGACCCGCGTTCCTTCTTTTCGTACCTTTCTAATGTTCACCCAAAAGTCAAAGTCGACCAACATCGGCCACGTTATGGCCACTTAAACTTTGTAGAACATTAGCATAGGTTTACTCCAATTCTCAGAACGGAAGCCAACCAAACGCAAGCACCTATTACGTCAATCGTTATGTATGCCTTGACAAAATAGGAGTAATTCAACAAATCCAAAAGGGGATACATAATGAGGGCAACCACGGTTTTTACATCCTATCGTAGCCTACGCTTCATAATTGTAAGGTTAGGCACCGACTGACAACTCACATTAGAATCAACCCAGCTATTGGGACACTTATTTTTACATTAGCCGACACGTCACTGCGCAGTGCCCACAAAATTGCGAAACATGTTCAATGTGACATTTGATCGGATTTCTGTTTTTCACGGCTCCCGAAACTGCTTGAACACGGCGGGTCGAAATAGACACAAACAACAATTATTCTGTACACGGGGGATTCTTTCGAGAAAATCAAAAAACATCCGAATGAAAAGCAACAAACATTCTATGCGCGGATGACAGTCACAGATGTCTCTGGCCGACTTTGTTGGTTGGCCAGAGACAAACGTGGATGTAGGTACGTACTTTGCGCAGTTAACGGTCAAGATTGGAAGAAAAAGGAAAGCGCTTCATCTGCGAGTAAGCTGTGGACAATGTAATCGCCTTTGCTTACACGCGTTCGGGGGTAGAGTAGGGTAGCACCTTCGCTGCTAATGAGGTTACAGGGTACACCTTGTTGAAAATTTTGTGAACGATCGTTTTTCACAAATTTTTTTTTGTTTTTTTCGAAAAAAACTGTAAAAATCGTATTGATACTTTTTACGATTTCAAAAACTGAAAACGAAATGAATTTCGATTAAAATACATTTACAACGTTTCGTAATAACAATATACGGAAAGGTGGAAATGGAAGGCGCCTGTCTACTCACGGACCTGACAGAACCAATAATTTCGAGCGGGGTTGAGTCACTACTTGATGTGTCATTCGACAAATGTTATCATTATGTTCAAAAAAACCAAAACAAACATTACTGACACTGAGGGTTTTTGATTTGAACATGCATAGCTTTTAACGGCAATACATTCGCGAATGAAACATTTGAGACGGAAGAACACGGGAAAAACCATTACTGATAACAAGTGTCCAACGACGCAAAAGATCAATGTTGTCGAACTAGGCCATAAAGGGGGGCGTCTATTTGGCCATCGGCGATAAGGAGCCTTCCCCTGCCTAATGAAGGTGAGCTTTGTCATGGGGAATGTGATACACAGACAATCAAAGTACAAAGATAATTGATGAACGTTTGGAAAGGGTAATCTCTTTGTGCAGAATCGGGCATGGTGAACTGATGAAAGTATGATAACATTAGGATTATTGGATCATAAGCATTGTTAAAATGATAAAACTGAGGCTAAGTCTTTGAAGTTTTATCTAAGCCAAGTAACATTTTGAATCAATAAAGACCGAAAAATAAACACGGAACTGTGAGACACACCTTTCATCTACCACAAAATTGAATGATTGCATGTGTGACTCAAAAAGTATACAATGCATTTTCCATATTTTTTGGATTGGTTTTATTGATTGAAATGGTACTAACAGGTTTTTTGTTTGGGCCAATTTTGAGGGCAGGGCATATTTGGTTTTAAAACTAGGACCGAATATTTGTTTGACCTTTTGAAAAAAAGTTGTAGACGTCATACTATTTAGAAACGATTGTGAATGTGATCATTAGAAATCAAAAAACTGTAAAATATGGCCCAAATGACACAAAAAAGTAAAGATCAGGAACCAAAATTTCACAAAACATTCAAGGAAAAGCACACGAACCCCGTGTTGGATGATGAAGTCACGTCAGTGGGGGAGGAACGAGTCATTTTTGCTTCCTGTGCTCCCGTGATTCATGCATGTCTCGATAACAACACCACCATTTTGGGTGAAGCGCGAATGCGTGGACTTCCCACGTGAAAAACCAACGCAGCAAGATAGCTGCTTTTTGACGTAAAAAACTGACTGGTAATGATGCTATGGTTGTTGGTTGGCAGTCTTTTTTGTTGAAATTTCATTTTGAAAGGTTGTATTTAGAGACATTGTAATGAGTACATTGAACGGCATAAACAAGCCAAATGATAAACTGCTAACCCAAAATAACTTTATAACCAAGGTTGGTGTTGACGCTCGGCCAAACGTGCATCTCACATTTCCGACCAATCTGTTTTGTTTGCTATTTACCCAAGCGCATTTTCCGTCGGTTTAACTCTAAATGAAATGAAACAAAAAAGTTCACGGGAAGATCGCCCAAGTTATGAAAGACGGAAAATATCAGGAGCAAAAACGACAAAGAAGCGAGCACACATTCAGATGGAATGAAAATACACAACGGGGAGAACCAAACCCACATCACTGAACTGAAGCGAGACGAAGAAATGCTATGCAATAATCATTAGCAGCAGAGTCATCTACCGACCTCCGCTTGCACTTTGGTTTCATCAAATGTACGTTGTTTGGGCTAATTGGTAAAATGAAATTGATAAAACTGAAATGTGGTCCTGCAACTTGTGGTTTCTTTCAGTTTTGTAAAAGAAGTTTAAACCCTGGCATTGTTGACGATGTGCTCTTTGAGAAGTTACTAAAAATAGAAAATTAAAACACAATTTTATCACGTGACTTCATTATTACTACAGCGTGATGACCAACACAAATAACACTACGTACCAGCGAACCAACGCCACTGTGTAATACAGTTACACAGAAATGTCCACCAAAATAGATTTTTCGTAGCTTGAAACATCAAGCGACCTACGTAGTACCGATGTACGCACAATGTAGCGAAACTTGATTACGGTTTTTCTGATGGAACAAGCTGTCCACCCCACAGAATTCAGTTTTTTTCTTAAACGCAAAATACATCGGCAAAAAACTGTTAATAAGGCGTTTTCAACGTTTGACCATGTTTTCGGAGCCCCAATATGCCGTTGTGATTACAAAAGTGATCACCGCCTTCAGTGTTACGGTATCTTGCCCCTTGTATCTTCTAGTACTTTTTGTTATTTATACAAACAGAAATAAAGCTCCATTCAATTCAACCTTTTTCACTATTTATGTCACACTTGGTATCTTTGAAATTGCGTAAGTTTTTATTGCTAAACTGTTGTAGCTTGTTTGATGCGTTTTAGCGTTTATGTTTTGTTTTCTGTAAGAAAGTTACCATATTGGCGTTTTGAACTATTTTTCTTCAAACCATACAACGAGCCCAATGCCGTTATGAGAATATTGTTCTTCCATATCTGGTGGTTTGGTTACGTTCAATTTCAACTGACAATTTTAATTTGTTTGAATCGTTTTGCATCCATTGTGATGAGAAAGGGTTACAGAAAGGTAAAACAAAACTGCAAGTTTCATTTTGAAGCACCTAAACTTTCAGTATTGGTCAATCAGAGCAACAAAAATCGCAATATTTATAATAATTTTTAACACCATGTGTATGTCGCTACCAATTTTGTTTTTTGGCGTAACAGTCGCAAAATACACATCAGTCAATGACGGAGTTACAACGTTCCAAACGGTCGGACCGACTTTTATGAATCCACGCACTTCGGTCTGTAACTTTTAAAATAAAACTGCTCTCATTATGGTCTGATCTTTTTAGCAAACGTATATGCTAACATGGAAAATCCATGTCTACACAATATTGACAGTATGTACCCTATGTTATGTCATCATGTTCATCAAAGTCAAAGAAATCCGCGTTTTGTTGAAACAGTCTGCGATGCGACGTGAGTTCCGGTTATTGTATCCGATGACAGTTCTGTACGTGTGTAACTTTTTGTACATTGGCTATTTCATTCTCACGGACTACTGGGTCAATACAGATCATCCGTTTTCACGCAACTCTGAATGGACGATCTATGTTGCTGCGGATGCCTATGATTTGAACAATGCTTATGTAATCTTGGCGACGTCCAGGGAAGTTCGTGAGGCTGTATTTCAATTTCTGGGACTCCGATTGAAAAAGAAAAACGAAATATCGCTTCCCATTTTTTCAAAATTTAGTCATCAGAAACCCTTTTACCGTCGGAATTATGTAGTTTAATCTGAATATTAAGATTGACTTCACAGAAAAGTTATCAGCCAAAATAAAAACAGATTTTATGCGTTACCTGACCTCATGGTTGCCACAGCATGATGACCAACATAAATAACACTACGTATCAGCAAACCAACGCCACCGTGTAATACAGTTACGCGAAAACGCACCAAAATAAATATTAAATATAATAACGGAAAAGACCATGGTAACACCTACACAGTACCAATGTACGCAAGACGTAGCGAAACTCAATTACAGTTTTTCTGATAGAATAATCCGTTTGCCTCATAGCAGTGATAAAAACTTTTTTCACGCGCAAAAATATGCCACCAAAACCTGGAACTTTTATGAACATTACGTTTGCAGCATTTACAAAATTTGACCATGTTTTCGGAGCCCCAATATGCTGTTGTGATTACAAAAGTTATCACTGCCTTCAGTGTTACGGTATCTTGTCCCTTGTATCTTCTAGTACTTTTTGTTATTTATACGAATAGAAACAAAGCTCCATTCAATTCGACTTTTTTCACTATTTTTGTAACACTTGGCATCTTTGAAGTTGCGTAAGTTTTTTTATAACTAAACTGTACTGAATTAATAAGAGTTTTTAGAGTTTATTTCATGTTTTCCGTGAGAAAGTTACCATATTGGCGCTTTGAACTATCTTTCTTTAAACCATACAACGAGCCCAATACTGTTATGGCAATACTTTCCTTTTTTATCTGGTGGTTCGGTTATATTCAACTTCAATTGAGTATACTTATTTGTTTAAATCGATTTGTGTCTATTGTATTGAGAAAAGGCTACAGAAAGGTAAAAAAACTGGCAATAAGTTCTGCCAACATAATAAAGTTTTTAGTATTGGACGATCAGAGCAACCAAAATCGCTATATTTCTGATTTTGTTTAACACAATGTGGATGTCACTTCCAATATTGTTTACTGGCGTAACAGTCGCAAAATACACTTCAACCGACGATGGAATAACAACATTTCAGATTGGTGGACCGACTTTTATAAATCCACAAACTGCGGTTTGTAACTTATACGTAAAAACTGTCATAACAAGTAATGCCTTGTTTTTAGAAAGCATATATGTTAACATGGAAGATCCATGTCTACACAATCTTAGCCGTGTGTACCCTATGTTATGTCATCATGTTCATCAAAGTCAAAGAAATCCGTGTTTTGTTGAAACAGTCCGCGATGCGGCGTGAATTCCGGCTGTTGTATCCGATGACAGTTTTGTATGTGTGCAATTTTTTGTACATTGGCTACTTTGTTCTCACGGATTACTGGGTCAATACGGATCATCCGTTTTCACGCAACTCAGAATGGACTATCTATGTTGCCGCGGATGCCTATGATCTGAACAATGCCTATGTCATCATGTTGACTTCAAAGGAAGTTCGAGAGGCCGTATTTCAGTTTATGGGACTCCGATTTAAAAAGAAAAACGAAATATCACTTCCTGTTTCGTCGAATCTGAGCCAACGAAAACCCTTTTACCGTCGAAGTTATATTGTTTAGGAAAACTGGAGCTCTTTGTATATCGAGTACTGTTTTGTTGAATTGAACATAAACTGTATTGAATAAAACAATTGCTTGTTGAAGTTTCAATAAAATTAACAATTCAAAAATAACTTTTTTATCAGTCATGTGACCAACACTTTTAATACAAAGAAAAAATGGAAATCAACATGCACCCCCGGTACGTATGCCACCGTGTAACACCATTAGGACCGTTGATTAAATTTGTTCGGTACAAAGCGGTACTTTTGCCGTAATGTAGTCAAATAAAAAAGTTACAGTACTAATCGAATCGGTACCAACGTGTTACGCAAAAACATTGAAGTGCACAGACGCAAAAAACCATGTTGAAGTCATTCCTTTACCGGTTTCCTTCTTGCCATGGGTTTTTATACAGATGTCATCGTTTTATTGACTAAAATCGTTACTGCATTCAGTTTAGCAGTGTCTTGTCCATTCTACATCTTCGTGCTGACAATCATCTACCGACAACGAAACAAACCACCATTCAATTCGCACTTTTTTACGTTGTATAGTGCTCTGGGTGTAATTGATATTACGTGGGTTTCAAAAACTGTTGCAGTGGAGTCTTCATATAAAAATGTATTCCAGATTATACGTCTTAGTATTAGTCAGGAAATCAACATATTGGCAAATGGATTGGAGCCTTTTCAAACCTTACAACTACCCGAACTTCTTTGCAAAAGTATCGATTTTTTGTAATTGGTGGTTCGGACATGCACAATTACAATTGACAATTTTGATTTGTTTTAATCGATTTGCGTCGGTAATGTTGGCAAAATTTTATAAACAGGTAAACTGTGATAACGTCGCCGATGTAAAACGAAAGCGTGATTTCAGTATTGGACAAATCGAGTTACAAAAATGACCATTGTCACCGTTTTATTCATTTCCCTCCTTATCGCATTCCCAATTCTCTTTTTCGACGTTACAATTTTCCGCTACATGACTACCATAAATGGAATCAAAACATTACGCACCGTTGGCCCGACTTTTCCAAACTTCGCTGTGGGGGTTCGTATTTTTTGTTCGTACGATTAATCAACCAACATTTCCATCTTTTTAGAACGTGTACATTCTTTTATTCAACATCCATGTCTATGCCATTTTGGTGACATGCACTTTGTGCTATATCGTTTTATTTATAAAAGTCAATGAAATCCGAGCTCTATCAAAAACACCTTCGATGCGTCGTGAAATACGATTACTGTACCCGATGACGGCACTGGTGTTGAGCAACTTTTTGTATATAGTTTACTTTATTATGAGGGATTACTGGGCTGCTTTTCAAACATTTTCGGGTAATCCTGAATGGATTTTGTATTTTGCGACAGACGTGTATGACACGTGCAATGCCTATCTTATCATGCTTACGTCGAAGGATGTTAGGGAAGCTGTTTTTCAGATGATCAAGTTGACGGGAAATGGAAATAATTCTGTTTTGTCGGTTGTTAACAATGTTCGGAATAGGAAGATGTCAAAGGTTTCTAGTGTCAATACTCGGTGAAACTGAACATACATAAGTTAATTGCGTCGTTTTGCAATTATTTTCGGCAAAAATAAAATTGTCTTTAAATTTCTCGCACCGAAAATGTCATCCAGTCCGTAGTATGCACCTGTTACCGAAAACAGAAGGACCAATATACACAAAGAAGGAAGAAAAGTGCATAATCGTTCCGAACGGCAGTGATTTTTTAGACATAAGCAAATGCCGAATAGGCTATGCATAATAAATAACAGAAGTCAAATTTTTTACGTTGTAACGCATTGGGTGGCATAAACGGGATTAATGAACCAATTGATAGACAGCGAACATTCAATTACGCATCAGTGTCATCCTAATTTTCGATGAACTCGACGAGTGCTCAACAAGATTTTGATGCGGTGGTTACTGTAGTTACAAAAGTCATAACCTTGTTCAGTGTAGTGGTATCGTGCCCGTTCTATCTTCTAGTGTTGATTGTCATTTACAAACATCGGCATTCGGCACCGTTTAATTCGGAGTTTTTCACTATTTACATTGGTCTTGGCATTGTTGATGTTACGTAAGTTTAAACTGCCACAAGCAATCGGTATATAACAGTCTGGCTATCATTTCAGTTGTTATGTTCTGTTTATCTTTCGAAAATTTCCGCATTGGCACATTGAATGGTTTATTTACCTACCGTACAATGAGCCAAATGTGTACATGAAGATACTGTTCTTCTTCATTTGGTGGTTTGCGCATGCCCAATTTCAACTTACTATCTTGATCGGGATCAATCGATTTGTGTCTGTTGTTATGTTCAAGTATTATAAAAAGGTATATTTAAACTGTTTCCTTTAAGACGGATTCTCAGAGAAAATAACAGGGCCTTACCAAGTCGGGGGAACGATGATTTTACAATTTTTGATATTTGATAGGGCCTGATGAGAGAAGCTTCACCCTCAAATATGAAGGTCTGAAGTGGCCTTCATAAGGAGTTATGATTTTTCAAAGAAAATGGCTTCAAAAATTACATAAAAAATCACATAGCGGTTAGTTCTTGAGATATAAGACGCGGAAAACGAAAATCAAACACCTATCATGAAAAAAAGGCCTGTTTTTGCGACTTGGGTGTCATTCACTCCAGATTTTGCGTTTTTGATTCACTTCTAGGTGTCATGACCAAGTTTGTATGCTTTTGGTCAGTTTCAAATGTCGGTAAACCCCATCCTGCCGACGGTGCACCTAGGCATGGAAAGAAAACTCAGTTTCAACGCAGAATTGGTCATCTCGGGCGAAGCACCCGTCGAAGGGCCTTTCGCGGGTGTCGCTCGACACCCGTCGAAGGGGTTCTCGCGGGTGTCGCACAGCACCCGTCGAAGGGCTTCTCGCGGGTGTCATGGATGCTTCCATCGGTCAAGCTCCTTTGTTATCCTCTCATCCGTCGGATTCTGATGCGATCAGTATCAAAGGAAAGGGAAAATTCTGGGCTATCGAACTGTCTAATCAAAACTTTGCTCAGAATCCTGGATTCTGGATAAGAAGGCGAATCAAAACCGCCTTGCGACCACGTCGTGACCCACACAACGCGACCGCACGACTGCTTTTTGGAAAAAGGCGCGCAAACGCGCGTTGCACTCGCACCAGCTGGGAGTCCCAGCCTGGGACCACCGCAGTGCGACGAAAACATTGTTTCCGTACACTATCACGGATATTGTGAAGCCCACAGGGTAAATAACCCAAATCTCTCTCGTGTAAACATAGTTAATCTTGTTGCGATCATTTAGAGCCTAAAAACGTAGAGATTGGTTTTAGTTTACGAGAGTAATCCCGTTGTCGAAAAAAGTTGTCGCTTTTCGTTTGAGATGCTGTTGTACGTGCGTTTCAGCGGTGAACCGTGCACTTTGGAATTCTTTTCTGCGCGCTCTTAAGGATTCTGAGCAAAGTTTTGATTAGACAGTTCGATAGCCCAGAATTTTCCCTTTCCTTTGATACTGATCGCATCAGAATCCGACGGATGAGAGGATAACAAAGGAGCTTGACCGATGGAAGCATCCATGACACCCGCGAGAAGCCCTTCGACGAGTGCTGTGCGACACCCGCGAGAACCCCTTCGACGGGTGTCGAGCGACACCCGCGAGAGGCCCTTCGACGGGTGCTGAGCGACACCCGCGAGAGGCCCTTCAACGGGTGCTGCGTTCACCTAGGCGGATTTTCAAATCACTACGAAACACACAAGTTCAAAAATGGTTTAAATCGACGTTAATCAATCATGCCAGGGTGCTGAATCAAAAAAATGACACCTTTTGCAAAAAATTATCAAAGTTTTGCTTCCAACATTCGAGCGACACCCAAGTCGCATAAACAGGCCTTTTTTCAGGATAGGTGTTTGGTTTTCGTTTTCCGCGTCTTATATAGACACAAAATTTGTTTTCTATCGTCAACTTTTGATGCCGAATCTTATAGTAATAATCAGATTCTGTTGCAAGTAATAATATAATTTAAAATAAAATTTATAAAATTTAAACAAAAAACTGCAACAAAGTCAAACATATGTTTCGACTCCATTTTGCATGCTGATTCTGAATATGTAACTTGCTTTGCGATTAGAGAGAAAAAAATTTTTTTGTTTCTACTGTATGGAACAAAGGGTAATAAAGCATAGGTTTACACCGTAATGAAAAATATATTCTATGTTGGCACCAAATGCTGTATTGGTTTCTGCAAAAAAACGAGCCCCCCCGCCAAAAACTAAAAAAAATTTTTGTTCAAAAATTCTTATCAGTCATTTTGTTACTGATAACAAAATATGCGTGTCACTATTAGATTCGGCGCCAAAAGTAGACGTTAGAAAAAAATTTTCATGTCTCTATCTCAAAAACTACACGCGTGGCAATTTTTCAAATGAAAATTTTGAATTTTTTTTTTATTTTCTTTGAAAAATCATAACTTCTTTTGTAGGCCACTTCAGACCTTCATATTTTGGGGTTAAGCTTATCTCATGAAGCCCTATTAAATATCAAAAATTGTAAAATCATTGTTCCTCGACCCTGTTATTTTCTCTGAGAGTCCGTCTTAAGGTATTCGACATGTTTGAAAATTTTCAGTATTGGACAAGTCGGCTCACAGCAATTTTAATCGTTATTGTCATGTCGATTTCAATGGGTATCGCAACGCCAGTTTTGTTCCTCGATGTCGCCGTTCTTCGGTATTCGGATGTTTTCAACGGCATAGCTACAGTACACACAGTTGGGCCTGCTTTCTTTAGCACAGTGGCTATGGTTTGTTAGATTGATAAAAAACTGTACAGTGCACGAAATATGTATTTTTAGGCTATGTACACACTATCATGGAAGTTCCACGTGTACACCATCATTGCAACCTGCTCGATTTTCTACTTCATCATGTTTTTAAAGATCAAAGAAATCCGTGTTCAATCGAAGAGTGTTGTAATGCGTCGTGAAATTCGACTACTTTACCCCATGACAGTCCTCTTCGTCTGCAACGTCCTCTATGTCGTCTATTTGTCAGTGCGTGATTACTGGATCTCTCATAGTCTTCAAGTTTTTCAATATTACACCGAATGGGTCATTTATGTGCTTGCGGATGTCTACGATCTTAACAATGCCTATGTTATTGTGTTGACTTCGACTGAAGTGAGAAAAGCCGTGTTACAATTTATCTTTCGTTCGAAGAAAACCTTCATCACATCAACCACCGACCAAAGACTGGAGCGTCAAAAAACAACAACTCAGCACCGATAAATATTATTCTATTTTTGGCATTACAACGTGTGTGGCACTCATCCATTCGAAAGTGCATACACTTCTTATAGCGTACGATAATGTGTTTGTCAAATAGTTGAGATTTTTTGATTCTGCGAGGTTTTAAAACTGGTTGTAATATCTCGGTTTTTATGTGTTTTATCAGTTGGTTCTGACCACAAGCACTTCGTATTTGCAAAAAAAAAACTGCGCGAGTGTCTATAGAGTTAAAATAAAGTCACCATACGCACCGACACAACCAACAAAAAAAAACTGTTGAACTTCCGTAGAAAATTTTGTTTAAAATTCCTAAAGCTTACAACTTTATTGTTTTTCCTTTTAACAATGCCATGACGTATAAGTCTGTTACAAATCCAGTCAACAATTTTGTCAACAAAGCCGGCCGACGGCCGCCAATTATAGTAGCATTCTATGCTTACGTTGGTTATTGTATTGAGTTTTCGGTCTTATTGTGGTCTGCAATTGGGGTATAAAGTTTGTAAATTTGGTCAAAGTATGCGCAACTGGCGGCTCTAGATAATTGTCATAACTCATTCTAAACATTCTGCCATTCTTTAAACTGAAAGTGTAGTTGTCGAATTTACACTCTTATAAAAGCAGAAAAAGCCATGTATTTTGGCACAATTGTTTTTGCCAATGAAGCAATTGCCACTGCGTCGGGATACTTTTTCAACAGTTGGTTATTGTATTGTGTGCTCAAGAATTGGCGTCCTGGATTGCGTCAATTAAGCGTGGTTTTAATTCAGAATATAATTTTGGATATGACCTATGGCTTGTTTCCGCTTTTCACTGGAATGGTAAACTGTTCAATTGTAGTGATGGTATAAAAAATGTCTTTTCAGTGGATATCAGTGATCGATGGGCGGGTGTTCATAGTATGCAGTGGATTGGTCAGATATACGACCCCGACTATTGCAGGCTATGCGTACTGTCTTTACTGTTTCATTCTTAGTACATGTGTGTTTGTATTTCCACTTCAGTGTTACTTTCGGTACCGTATTCTGCGACAGTAAGCTTATCAAACAAAAACATTATCATAAACTGTGTTCAATGTGAGTTTTAGACAAAACACAATATCACTATTCTACAACACCATACTGATAATCCCACCAATCTCCGTGGCCTTCATAATTTTCATCGGATTCGTCAACGCTTACACATTCGAAACAAATTTGCCATTATTTGATGCTTATGCGGCTCAGATAATCGGCCAGTACGTTCCATTGGGTCCGGAAGTTCCATTCGTCGTGGGCGCAAAGGTATTTATCTTTTTCTTTACCCGAATCGGAGGAACCATTAGACCATTTGCACACTTTTTTTAGAATTCTACGCTCCTCTCAATAATATTTGGAGTCACCTGTTTTGCCTTTCTCCTTTCGAGCACCTTTGTTGCCTACTATGCGCGTTGCATCAGTAAAGTTGTCAAAGACAATGCACGGATGACACAGAAATATAAACATTTGTACATGATGATGCATACTACGCTTAATTTACAGGTAAACTGAAGTCCTATGGATATGTTGTGTTTTTGACAGGTGATAAAGACACAGTGATGGTTTAGGCAATTGTGTTCTTCATCGCCGTGGTCCTGCCATGTTGTATCTGGTGCACCTTCCAAGTCCTTCAGTTCGAAAACGCTCATTTCCTATTTTCCCTCGGGGCATCACTATTTGCTTGGGCTCCTGTCATCAATCCTATCATGTCGATTTATCTCATTCGACCGTACAGAAAAATGGTTGTACCCACGATTATGAAAATATTTGGACATTCCAAGACGTCACCAACCGTGTCACATGGCGGGCATGTGCATCCGTATCCTTATCATCATAACCATGAACACAAAATTTGAGTTGAAAAACTGCAAGTTAGGAATTGGTTTTGATTGTGCCAATATCACGTTTTATAAACGGTTTTTGTTTTTTATCGATTACTTTATTTTCCTTCCGCTAACCAAAGAACGCAATTACGCACTAATAAACCAATCTGACCAACCCCCACCACACCACGCATACTGTGCCTTCTACAAATAACTAGAATCCAAATTACACCCGTGGGTGCACACATTGTTTCTTGGAACAATCGGGTGCAACCGGTCCAAATGACCAACCTTCCTACTAATGCTGTAATCGAATGAATGCCCGTCTTCACGTGAATGTCATTCAACTTTTTTAAAAATTGTAAGGTTACAAACACAGAATACAAGTTCAATACATAAACTATGGGGAATCAACCAATCATGTCAACACATCAGAGCCATCAAAAACCCGTGTCAGGGACATGAACTTTAAAAGAAAGAAAAGAAAGAACGCCTGATTCGAAATGAGCTCAATCGGGCAATTATTGGGTGAATGCGTTAACAAACATGACCATTTCGACGTGTCTGACGACTAGAAATTACCAATCAAATTGACGGAAACACAAAAACTGTCTGATTCCGTCAATTGTACTGCTTCAGTGTTTCTGTTTCTACCCGACAGATATATAACTACATTCAACAAAGTGTCACTTTATCACAAGATCATCAAAATGCAGTTATATGCAACATTTGGATTGTTGATTACTGTATTTTTGCAGTATTCGTTAGCTGCGAATGTTTTGGTCGTAAATCCATATATTTCACACAGTCATTTTGCGTTTATGGTCAAGTTGACGGACATTTTGGCTGATGAGGGGCATAACATGGTTGGTTTTAAACTGCGCTTCGTAACTTAAGTTGTTTTGTTTCAGTCAATGGTAATCCCCGAACTGGACACATCAAAGGGCGCACCACTGCCAAAGAAAGCTCGAATCATCATCAGATCAGAGTTTTCATCGAGCCCGTCTCTCAATGGTCAGCTAAACCAAAATTTTTGGAATAACGGCTATGAAATTTGGGAAACTCGAATCATGTTTGAACAATTTATGACTGAGATGAAGGGTCAATGTGAGCGCCTTTTATCAGACAAGGATTTCATTGAATCTATGAAAGCTGAAACTTATGATATTGCGCTCATTGAGCCGACTGACTTTTGTGGCTATGGATTTTTAAAACTGATTGGGCTAACGAATTATGTAAATGTAGTTCCATTTGCACTAGCCGAAAAGGTTGCACTTGCCATTGGACTTCCTGGTCGTGATTTTGAACCGTACCCGACGAGTTATGATTGGAATGCTGACTTAACGTATTTCGAACGTCTTTCAAATTATATTTTGCCAATGTTCCGTGCTGTATTACACAAATTTGATGTAAACGGAGTGTCTGCGGCAGTAGTGCGAAAGTATGTTGACCCAAACTTTCACATGAATGATGCCGTTGGCAACGCGCGACTCACGTTTTTGAACACTGAAGAACACATGGATTTTCCTCGACCCATCAGCCATAAAGTCATTTATGTTGGTGGAATTACTGTTTCTAACAGTTCGGCCGATGACTTGCCGGAGGATTACAAGCAAATCTTTGATTCATCTAAAAAAGGTGTTGTCTTAGTTTCATTCGGGTCTTTGGCCATGTCAACCATGATGTCAGATCAACTAAAGCATTCTTTCTTGGAAATGTTTGCGGCATTTCCCGAAATATCGTTCATCTGGAAGTATGAAAACACGTCCGACCCTATCGCTAATCATCTTCCGAATGTTTTCAAAAAGACTTGGATTCCTCAACCTATGGTTTTGGCCCATCCGAAGCTCTTGGCATTTATCACTCACGGCGGCATGAACTCAGTCATGGAAAGTGGACATGCTGGAGTGCCACTGCTTGGAATCCCTTTGTTTGCTGACCAGACGCGGAATGTCAAGATGCTAGAGTACCGAAAATCAGCTGTCGTCATTGACAAGAACGACATCACGGCAGAAAGTTTAGTTTCGGCCATGCACAAATTGACCGATGATGATTCCTACAAAACACGTGCCCGAACCATCGCGGCACTCGCCCGAACAAAGCCATTATCCGGAAAACAACGATTCATTGCCCATTTCAACCATGTAGTTCAATTTGTTCATGCCGAAGATCATCTGGACATTGGTCATCGAAAGTTGGACACCTTTCGATACTACAACTTGGACATTTATGTCACATTTGCAGTCATCGGAGTAACTGTAGCATTCTTGGTTGTTAGATTAGCTTTGTTTATTACGAAATTAGGTTTGCGAACCGTAAATTATTTGGCATTGAAAAACAAAAAAAGTAAATAGTGTATAATAAAAGTTACCGGTGAATAAACTGACTGAACTCGTATTAGTTTTTCATTGAAGCAAGAAGCTCTTTTAAAACAGAAAACTGTGGATCTTTATACCTAAATGTCCAACAACCTCGTCTTTACTTTACTTTATTCCTATTCTCTGTCCTCTGCGTGCCCTTTGTCGCAGGAGGGTTTCTCAATAACACATTTTGCGTTTACTTCGTGCCCAGTTGGATTGTAGAAACTGAAATGGTAAACTGGAATCTTGATGATTTTCTCATAAGTTTTATAATAGTAACCCACGGCCTGTTCCACCCGACCCTAGCATTGGAAACACGGACGCATCCCCCGACCTGGCCGCGGGCTAGTTAGAGAAAAGCTCTCTCGCTTTTACCTTGACTCTCGCGCTCCCTTTTTAGCTAGCGCGAGCAACGTCTGATAATTTGCATAACTGCGCTCTGACAAAAATCAAAAAATTAAAATCGGCAAGTTTCAAAAGAAAAATAAGTGCCATTCAAAGGAAATTGTTTGGGACGGGGTTGGCATCAATCGATTCCTAAGAATCTAAGCTTCAAATCCCCCTAAGAACATTGGCACTTTCCCTATTACTTTTTCCGCTATCCCTAGGAAACTGCCGATATTACCGTTTTGTGACTCACAATACATGCACTACCTGTAAAATCGAGAGTGGGGCGGGGTTTTCCCTAGTCCGCGCTTTTCCCCTTTGGAACAGGCCGTGAACCCCCTACAAGATTATTAATTTTAAAAACTGCGAAAATTTTGTCGAACAACGTGCACAATGTTTGCATCACATTACAGGACACAATGTAGTATAAAAGTGTTTTATATCACAGCGCTTCCAATCACAAACTCTGTTCAAACAAGAAAATGTCAATGTCATCAAACAGCCTAATCTGTAAACACTACTGAACCTAAGATGGGATCAAACGCATCAAAAACGCCTGTAAAACTACACTATAGTCGCCAAAACGATTGGTATAAAACCTTCTACCTAAAGAAGAGACAGACGGCACCTTATACTTTAAAGATGATCTTCTCGTCTGGTTTGTTCATTGTTACAACCGCATTGTTTTGTTCTTTTGGAGATGGAGCTAATGTGGCTGTCATCAATCCATATATTTCGCACAGTCATTTTGCATTCTTGGTAAAATTGACTGACATTTTGGCGGATGAGGGCCATAACATGGTTGGTTTTTGTAAAACTGGTCTGAAATCTCACTGTATTCACTTTAGACAATGATCATCAATGAATTGGACACATCACTGGGTGCACCACTGCCGAAAAAAGCCAGAATCATCATCCGTTCACAGTTTTCGACAAGCCCGATTCTTAAAGGTAAAACCGACCAATCTTTCTGGAACAATGGCTATCAATTGCTGCAGTTAAGACCATTGTATGCACAACTTTTGAGCGAGTTGAAAGATCAATGCGAGCGACTGTTGACGGATAAAGCATTCATTGAATCAATGAAAACTGAAAATTTTGATATTGCGGTGATTGAGCCGACGGATTACTGTGGTTATGGATTCTTGAAAGCTATTGGACTAAATGTTTATGTTAATGTTATCCCGATGGCACTAGCCGAAAAGATTGCCATGGCTCACGGGCTTCCTGGCAGGAATTATGAACCCTACGCACACGCCATCGATCAACATCCTGGATTATCGTACTCTGAACGCATTTCAAATTATATTTATCCCATTTTGCATCATTATGTTAACGGTTTTGACGACAATGGTGTAACTGCATCAGTTGTTCGAAAGTATGTTGACCTGAACTTTCACATGAATGATGCCGTCGGCAACGCGCGACTCACGTTTTTGAACACGGAAGAACATATGGATTTTCCGCGACCCATCAGTCATAAAATTATTTACATCGGTGGTATTACGGTGGCCAATAGCTCGGCCGATGATTTGCCGAAGGATTACAAACAGATCTTTGATTCTGCTAAGAAGGGTGTTGTCTTGGTTTCTTTTGGCTCCGTAGCTAAGGCAACTACTATGCGTGCAGATATCAAACAGGCATTTTTGGACATGTTCGCGGCATTTCCTGAAATCTCGTTCATCTGGAAGTATGAAAACACATCCGATGCGATTGCCAATGATCTTCCAAATGTTTTCAAAAAGACATGGGTGCCTCAACCGATGATCCTTGCCCATCCTAAACTGCTGGCTTTCATCACGCATGGCGGTATGAACTCAGTCATGGAAAGCGGACATGCCGGAGTACCGTTGCTTGGAGTTCCATTGTTTGCTGACCAGACTCGCAACCTTAAAATGTTGGAATATCGCCGGTCTGCCGTCATCGTCGAGAAAAACGACATCACAGCGGAAAGCCTAATTTCAGCGATGCACAAACTGACCGATGATGACTCTTACAAAACACGTGCCCGAACCATCGCGGCACTCGCCCGAACAAAGCCATTATCCGGAAAACAACGATTCATTGCCCATTTCAACCATGTCGTTCAGTTTGTTCACGCCGAAGATCATTTGGATATTGGTCATCGAAAACTGGACTTCTTCAGGTACTACAATTTCGATATTTATGCCACTTTTGCTGTCGTTGGTGCTATTTTTGCATTCATTTTGATAAAAACTGTAAAAACTAGTCTCAGTGCACTTTTAAAAATAGTGAGGTCACGACGTGACCCAAAAAAGAGTAATTAGATGCTTTTTTTAAACGATGAATAAAATTAATAGTTACGACTACTTTACTTAACTAGTGTGGTGCTGAAAACTGTTCCAATGGGTGTCAACTGATCACGGAGATTGATTTGTAGCAAGTAGCATTTGAAACAAACAAAGTTCATACGGTCTATGCTCGGAAGCTTGATAAAACACGTTGTGCCCACGCTGAGGAAAACTGACTCTTATCAGTAGAAGGGCAAAATGCAAGATAACACATGTATGGTTAAAATAAAAGCAAAACTGTTACTCCTGATCCTTGGGTCATGTTGTCGACCAGGCAGTTTTTATTTGTAGCAGCATTATGTTTTCTTCGAACAAATGCCAAATGCGCCTGGGATAACTGCCCTGCATATACACAAGATGGCACTGTCAACATTCATTTGGTAGGGGTTTTTAAACTGAATTTATTTAAAAAATTCACTTTTTTCAGATCCCGCATTCCCACGAGGACATGGGTTGGCTCAAAACCGTCGATGACTACTACACCGGTTTCAATGCGCGGAAGCAAGGCAACGGTGTGCAGTTCATCATTGCATCGATTGTTGAAGCCCTCAAACGGGACAGCAATCGACGGATTGTCTATGCCGAAGTCGGATATCTCGCTCGTTGGTTCGCTTCCCGAAGCACATTACCCGAAGAAAAGCAAGACCTAATCGACCTCGTGAACAACGGTCAATTAGAACTTGTCGGTGGTGGATGGGTGCAACCCGACGAAGCAGTCACACACTACACTGATATCATTGATCAATACTCGCTTGGGTTACGATTTTTGAACCGCACTTTTGGACCAGAATGTACTGCGGTCAAATCAGGGTGGCAATTGGATCCGTTTGGGCATAGCTTGGAGCATGGGGATATCTTGAGACAGGTGGGTAGAAAACTGGCATTAGGAATTATAGTTTCATGTTTAGCTCGGCCACGAATCAATCTACTTTGCACGGGAGCATGTCTTGGAGCACATAGCTCGTGAAAAGAACAAAACCTTGGATTATCGGTGGTTTGTTTCCCGCGGAAATGGTATAAAAACTGATTTCCAGTGTGTCTAGCATAAGATTTATTCATTACAGATAAACTCAATCTCTTCGCACACTCACTGTACAACTTCTACGACGCCCCGAGTGGCATGTGTTGGGACGTTGACTGCGACGATCAGCCGGTCATTGCGAATCCAAAGTTTGAAAACTACAATGCCGATGAGGTTGTTTCAAAGTTGAAACAATATGTCGAAAATGATAGGGTATATCTAAACTGCGTGATGAGTTTCTATGCATTGATAATTTCAGCTCCCGGTCCAATCCCACAAACACGTCCTAATCATCCTGGGCGGCGATTTCCGCTACCAAGGCGCCGAACAATACATGCGAAACATTGATAATCTCATCAAAGTCGTCCGTCAAAAGTCGGATTACAACATTTTCTACTCGACGCCCGCATGCTACACGAAAGCGGTGAACGAATCTGGAGCAACCTTGGGTGAAAAACATTCCGATGGACTACCGTATACCTCGAGTGCCGGTGATGATTGGTGTGGATTTTACACGGGGAAGCCGGCTCAAAAAGGGTTGATTCGAGAATCGTCAAACTTGTTGAAAACTGTCAGGGCCTTCGAAGTGGCATCAGACAAAGTTGTCGATGCCGCCGGAATGGATGGAAGTGCAAAAATTGAAGTCTTGGAACGTGCCCAAAGCCTTGCTCAACACCATGATGCCATCACAGGGACATCCCCGGAACATGTTACTTGGGACTACAATAAGCGGATTTTACGGGGGTATGACGCGGTTGAAGACATCTGGCAAAAGTCATTGGAAGGAATATCGCAATGGATCAAAGGAAATGGTAAAAGTTTCCCGGTTCAGGCATATTGTCGATCGTTGAATGAATCCGTCTGTGAATTCACGAAAAACATCGGAAATAAGGATTTCGCTGTGATAATTGCAAACGGAAATAGCAAGGCTGTGGATCAATTTGTGCGGATTCCAGTGAAGGATGTTCAGATTGCACTGGTTAATGAATACGATGAGCCGGCTTCCAATGCTTGGGTTTGTTTGTTTTCTTAAAACTGCAGTTAACTATTGATTTGGCTTCAGCTCGTTCCAACATTCAAAAACGGCGATCAACTAAAATACGCCGACATCCTACCCTATGACTTGCAATTTGCCGCCACAATTCCGCCACTTGGGTTCGCCACTTTCTTCGTCATTTCGACAGCTTCTAAATCTAAATCAGCTTATCAAAATGTAGCTTTACAAATGCCAAAGTCAGCTCCCACTATCACCAACGACAAAATCAAAGTCACCTTTGATGAGAGCTCACATCTGGTCACCTCTGTGACTGATTTAGCTTCGGGGCAAGTTTATCCGCTCCGACAAAATTTCCAGTATTATGAATCTCAAAGTGGTGGTGTTTACAACATGCGACCGCTAAGCTCAACACCGACTATTATCAACAAGACACCAACATTGAGTACGACAAACTATGAAGCAAGGCAAATCTTTTCGGATTGGTTGTCCCAAATTGTCCGAATTGTGCCGCATGAGAGCTATGTGGAGTTTGAATGGACTGTCGGTCCTATTCCATTTGATACTCGGAATAGTGTTACCTATGGAAAGGATATTTTGACGAAGTATGAAACTGGCATTTCTTCAAATGGCCGAATGTATTCCGATTCCAATGGTCGGTTCCTCGTCGAACGTGTTCGTGATCACTCTGATGACTTTGATGTGCCGTCTGGGTCACCTTTCACATGGAACTACTTCCCCATTGCCTCCAGGGCGTTGATCAATGACTCATCGACGGCATTGTTGGTCCTTGTCGACAGACCCCAAGGTGGTGGAAGCCTTGCCGACGGCGAAGTCGAACTGGCCCTCCATCGCCGCGGATATTTCAATGATGGCGGCGGTGATGGTGAAGCATTGAATGAGCCTGGTGCCGATGGCCGTGGACTTGTTGTACGCGGAAAACATAGAGTCTACATTGGCCGTTCTTCCGATATTCAAGTCTTAGAGCGAGACGCGGCGGAAGCCGTCTATCACGCACCCGTTGTATCCTTTTCGGCACTTCCATCATTGTCGATCGCGCAATATGCCAAGGATTTTGTCACTACATATTCGATGCTCGTGACAAATGCCTTGCCGAAGGAATTAAAAGTTTTGACCTTGAAAAAGGTGAACCCAACACAAGTTTTGCTACGGATCGAACATCTTTATGAACAATCAAGCAACGCGGTGGTCGATTTAGCTAACTTTTTCAAAGACATCAAAATCAAATCAGTTCAGGAACTGTCACTTGGTGGGAATAGCCGTATTGGAGCTACTTTAGGTATGTTTTGAAAACTGTTGATATCATTTGAAGCATTACAGTTTCAGCTTCGACAAAGGTAACATTTGCCCCGCGGCAAATCCGCACATTTGAAATCAACCTTCCATAATGTAAAAAGTAATTGAATAAACTGTGCAATTTCGATTGTATTGTTGATTATTCTATATAAGGCACTACTGAAGTTCTTGTATGAGACATACAGCGTATCGTAGAGTTGCTATGTAAAAGTCGTAGAAACAGTCTGACTCAAGCACGGGTATGCGAACATAGTTTGCGCAGTCGCAGAAAGAACGCTTTCCTACCGGTGTGGCGGCAAAAGTCTAACGAGTTTGCTTTCGTGTACATTTGCTGCTAACTCATTTCAATATTGTTTCACCATTAATTTCAACCATGCCATATCCCATTGCTACCCTACCGTATCCTTTTTGTAAACGCCTTCGGCAATTGCTGAAACCCATCGAAGCTTGGGAGTTTCAACTTGCCACCGGACATTTGAAAAGCAACGAACACCTTCTTCCAATCCAAACCTATCATTTAGCAAATTTTCTATGGGTAAAGAACCTTGAAACTAATGATGAGTTAATTTGGCATTTAGATAGTGGCACACAGAACTCTGAAGGTTCAGTTTTGTTTATTCACAACGGAGTACATTTTTATGGGTTAAAAGAAGAAGACCTTTTTAACAATTTTTTCGATTCTGTGTGCTTTAAGAATACGTATTATGTTGAATTTAGAGACTGCGTGGTTACTGAAAAATTCTTGACTACACTGTCACGGAAGCTGAAACCAGTTTCATTGTGCGTTATTAATAGGGCTTTTACTGAACAAAGAGTCAAAGTATCCGAGGTTTTACAAATTTTTCCATCTGTTCAACAGTGCGTATTTCAAAATTTTGCGATCTCTGGATGGAGTAGAGACTTGGTAACCTACGGTAGAACTAATTTACTAGAAATAATGTTAACATGCACCGATTTCAACAGTTTATTTAGTTTTCAACCTGAGGAACTGTATCAACTAATTGAGGTAAGCTTTGAAATATAACTAATAGACTTGGCAACTACCAATTTTTTAGTGTCAAAATAATGGATTCAAACTAAAATTATGGTATATTGGTCCGCTTCATTTTTCTGTTACAGAACCCCAAATATTACCTACTCTTGATGCATATTTTAAACAAGTTTATGATGACTCCTATTCTTTAAACTTGATTTTTTCAAACGATCTTCTTATACCGAGATCTGGGTATGACTATGTCCTCAAAAAAAGTAATATCTCTAAAATTTGAAAGCTTAAAAAACCGGCTTAAGCTCTACGCACGAACGAATGTACTTACCACAACATCTTTCATATACTATTAACTGTCAGTCTTGAATAGTAATAAAACTTTGGTTTCTCATGCTATAAAAATGTCTTGATGTTGTGGCCTCTTTTTTTACAAATCGTCTCCACACTTCTATAAAATGGCCAATAAATAAGAACAGGGTCTTATAGCCCACAAAACAGAGCCATTAGTTTGCAAGAAACTCTCTGTGTGATACTTGGTTGTTGTTTCTAGTGTATTTGCGTGACACCATTGACATCGGGTTATTGTTTCGTCCTCACATTTTTACATTTTGGTGCATTGGCCGGGAACGCAAATGAAGTGATCATCGGCAAAGGCCATGAAAACGTTTGGCGTCGACAAGTACAACAACGAAACCTCATGCAAAACTGGCATCAGCTAATTCAAATGCCCGGGTTACCACGTCTACGTCAATGCATCACTGAAAGAAACTCTATGAGTTATTTGTTGGGCCTTACAATTAGTGAAGTAGTTAAACTGTTTACATTTATTTGAGAAAGTTGAAATATAATAAACTGTATCACGTTAATTTGTACATTATGATCACCGTTACCAAAAAACCAACACAACTTCAAAGTAGTTTCAATCTACGCGTGAACGAATGTACTAAATGAAAAACATGTGCACACACTGATATCATGATGCATGCTCATATTGACTACTTTGTGATCAACTAGGTCGAAAAAAGTCTGTCGCAAAAGAAATCAAAAATGTAGTTTCAAAAAACGTCGTATATAAGATCCGACGTTCATGCCTCTAAGGATCATTATCTGCCGATCATTATGAATCTTGTAATCACTGTTCTCATCACTGTTGCGTTGTGCAACTTTGGCAATGCCGCAAATGTCGTCGTTATCAACCCTTACTTTGCTCATAGTCACTTTGCTTTTATGGTCAAGTTGACTGATATTTTGGCCGAGGAAGGGCATAACATGGTAAGTTTTTTAAACTGAGTATATGGCGATTTATAAGTTCGTATGTCTAGACAATGATAATACCGTCACTCGACACCTCAAAACACGCACCAATGCCGAAGAAAGCTCGAATTATCATTCGATCAGAATTGTCGACAACATCAACCCTCACAGATGGTATTGATCAAGGTTTTTGGGATGATGGAACTGAACTTTGGAAAACAAGACACATGGCAGCACAGTTTACGACTGAACTTTTGCGTCAGTGTGAGGCGTTTTTATCGGATAAAGCCTTCGCTGAATCCATGAAAGGAGAAAAGTTCGATATTGCATTGATTGAGCCGACGGATTTCTGCGGATATGGGTTTCTGAAAATGATTAACGTAACCGCGTATGTTAACATTGTTCCGATGGCTTTATCCGAAAAGCATGCCTTGGCCAATGGACTTCCTGGCCGGAACTATGAAGCATTTCCAACGACTACTGATTACCACCCGCAACTATCATACTACGAGCGTCTGATCAATTATGTTCACCCGATACTTCGTCATGTCGTACATAAACATGATGAACGGGGTATGTCATCGGTCGTTGTGCAGAAATATGTTGATCCAAACTTTCACATGGACGAGGCTATTGGAAATGCACGACTCACGTTTTTGAACACGGAAGAACACATGGATTTTCCGCGACCCATCAGCCATAAAATTATCTACATTGGTGGGATTACGGTGGCCAACAGTTCGGCCAATGACTTGCCGGAAGATTACAAACAGATCTTTGATTCGGCTCAAAAAGGTGTCGTCTTGGTATCTTTCGGGTCTTTGGCGAAGTCTACCAATATGCCTGCTGAAGTCAAACAATCATTTTTGGATATGTTCGCGGCATTCCCCGATATATCGTTTATCTGGAAGTATGAAGACACATCAGATGTTATTGCCGATAATCTGCCAAATGTGTTCAAAAAAACATGGGTCCCTCAACCGATGATCCTTGCCCATCCTAAACTGCTGGCTTTCATCACCCACGGCGGTATGAACTCAGTCATGGAAAGTGGGCACGCCGGAGTGCCACTGCTAGGAGTTCCACTTTTCGGGGATCAAGCCCGTAATTTAAAAATGTTGGAATATCGCCGGACTGCCGTAATCGTCGAGAAGAACGACATCACAGCAAAAAGTCTCATTTCGGCCATGCACAAATTGACCGATGACGATTCCTACAAAACGCGTGCCCAAACCATCGCGGCACTTGCCCGAACAAAGCCATTATCCGGAAAACAACGATTCATTGCCCATTTCAACCATGTGGTTCAATTTGTTCACGCCGAAGACCATCTGGACATTGGTCATCGAAAACTGGATTTCTTCAGGTATTACAACTTGGACATTTATGCCACATTTGCTGTCATCGGAGTAACTATAGCATTCTTGTTTGTTAGATTAGCTTTGTTTATTACTCATCTATGTTTAAGAATCGTAAACTATGTGTCACTGAAGAACAAGAAAAGTAAGTAATTTCAAATAAATATTAAATGTATTTAAGTAAAAAAAAAATAATCTTACATCTTACTTTGTATGTTAAAAGAAACTCACTGGTTGCGATGATGACAGAAAGGGACAAAAAGTCTACCTTTCAAATATGCCGCTGTTTGTGAACTCTTTGTCGTACAGTGGTGTGCGAAATTATAAGACCACCCCATTTTTTACAAATAACACGCTCTACTTAACGCTAGGCAAATTTTGTTTTTAAAATCAAATTCTACCTGTAGGACAATGCTATACGTAAAACATGATCGATGTTGGTATCGATCGCGGTCAGATAATAAGAAAACATTGATTTTGGGGGTGTGTGAAATTATAAGACCACCGCCTGAAAAAAATTCTACAGCTCGTGTTTTCTATTTTTTGTAAAAAAACAGACATCTATGGGATGTGAACTTACCGTTTGTACATTTTCGTACCGACACTGCCGAGCCGTAGTGCCGCGCGTACCCGTGAAAGGCGGATTTGTGCTCCAACTTGGATTTATCGGGGTTTTCTCACCAAATACCCGCTCTATCACCCCGCTTTCAAAACATGAGTTTTTTAATTAGTTAATACATTCTAAATAAGGCCAAATAACCCAAGGTGTCATTGTAAAAATTGCCCTTTTTTTGCTGTTCAAGGTGGCCGTTTAATACCCCAACATCAGGAATCGGCTAAAAATCAATGCGTAAACGGCCGGTGTGATGTCGATTCAATTAGTAAACATAGTTTAGAAGCTGTTTATCCAAATTCAAACGCCAACTGTTTGATAAGCTTGCTAGGGAAACCATCGCGATTCGCAAAGAACGACCTCAACTTGATTTCAAAACCGCAGTCTCAGAAATCATCTTTTGAGCTAGTTTGTTGGTACGTCCTCTGCTAAAACTTGCTAAAACACTCATAATTTTATGATTTATGAACAAAGCCGGTTGCTGGAAACGCTAATTTTGGTCTAGATGATAGGGGGTTTTTGACGATATATGTACCGTACTTTGAAGGCATTCAAGTGAGCTCAGACGCTCCGTACCTCTCCACTGCATGTAATGATGTCTACTAATCTTTGAAATGATTTTCATGTGAAATCGTCATAGTACCGCACGCTTACGCATCGATTTTTAGCCGATTCCTGATGTTGGGGTATTAAGCGGCCACCTTGAACAGCAAAAAAGAGCAGTTTTTACCATGACACTTTGGGTAATTTGGCCTTATTTAGAGTCTACTAACTTATTAGAAACTCATGTTTTAAAAGCGGGGTGATAGAGCGGGTATTTAGTGAGAAAACCCCGATAAATCCAAGTTAGAGCACAAATCCGCCTTTCACGGGTACGCGCGGCACTGCGGCTCCGCACTGTCGGTACGAAAGTGTACAAATGGCAAGTTCACATCCCATAGATGTCTGTTTTTTTACAAAAAATAGAAAACACGAGCTGTAGAATTCTTTTCGGGCGGTGGTCTTATAATTTCACACACCCCCAAAATCAATGTTTTCTTATTATCTGACCGCGATCGATACCAACATCGATCATGTTTTACGTATAGCATTGTCCTACAGGTAGAATTTGATTTTAAAAACAAAATTTGCCTAGCGTTAAGTAGAGCGTGTTATTTGTAAAAAATGGGGTGGTCTTATAATTTCGCACACCACTGTAGAAGAGTTTAGCACATCAATACATTTTGGGTCTACTTTGTGCTCGGTTTAATTGTATTTGAAACGATGAACTGGTCCTGATGGTTCCAATGGTCTCATTTTCTATTTGATTCTAGTAGTATCTGACTATAGTGAGTGTCGTGCAACACTGCAATTGACAACTGGAAACACGTAAATGCGATAAAGATCAGTTTCACTTTGAAAATGAAGAAATGTGTTATTCTTTATTCATCACAAGAGATCATTTCGGATTACATGCTATTGCACAAGGTTTGCATCATATTGCAATACCATCAAACAGCTGGGGGTATACATTGAATGAATTGAAGTGAAATAAAATATTACAATAAAAACTGTATCAAGAAGTTTAATTTTTGTGCTATTTTTAGTATTTCCTTTGCAAATTTAAAGCTGTTTGTAGTTGTGACTCATTTAGTTGTGAACCTTTGTGGTGGGTTTTTAGAAAAAACACCTATGTCCCCCCTTTCAACTCCTGTTCACACAACCACAAACTATTTTAAAACTACAACAGCCATAGGGTACAAGTGTCAGCGAGTCAGGGTATCAATATCATCAATCAACTTAATCTGTTAATACCACTGAACTGAAGGTGGGGTCAGTGGTACCAAAAACGGCTGTCAAGTTGAGCAGAGCACAAAGTAGGCGCAAAAGAGATTGATATAAAACGCCTAACACAGAGACAACCCAAGCAGCGGCACATACTTTTAAGATGACGCTCTCGTCCGCTTTGGTCATTGTCGTTGCTACATTATTTAGCTCTTTTGGAGATGGAGCTAATGTGGCTGTCATCAATCCGTATATTTCACACAGTCATTTTGCGTTCTTGGTAAAATTGACTGATATTTTGGCGGATGAGGGCCACAACATGGTTGGTTTTTGTAAAAACTGTCAACTGATTACCCCTAATGTTTTAGACTATGATCATCAACGAGTTGGACACATCGAAGTTTGCGCCGCTGCCAAAGAAAGCCAGGATCATCATCCGATCAGAGTTTTCATCCAATCCTACTCTTAATGGTGAAACCGATCAATCTTTTTGGAACAACGGATACGAACTGCTTGAAACACGACCAATGTTTGCTCAGTTTATGAAAGAAATGACGGATCAATGTGAGCGATTCTTAACAGATAACGCATTCATTGAGTCAATGAAAGCTGAAAATTTTGATATTGCAATGCTTGAGCCGACGGACTACTGTGGTTATGGATTCTTGAAAGCTATTGGGTTGAATAATTACGTCAACATCATTCCCATGGCGTTAGCTGAAAAAATTGCAATGGCACTTGGACTTCCTGGTCGAAACTACGAACCATTTCCGCAGTCGTTTGATCAGCACCCGGGACTATCGTACTCTGAACGTATTACAAATTACATTATGCCCATTTTGCGTCACTATATTAACTACTTTGATGATAACGGTGTAACTGCGGCAGTTGTTCGAAAGCATGTTGACCCGGACTTCCACATGAATGATGCTGTCGGTCATGCTCGTCTCACGTTTTTGAATACTGAAGAACACATGGATTTTCCGCGACCTATCAGTCATAAGATTATTTACATTGGTGGCATTACGGTGGCCAACAGTTCGGCTAATGACTTGCCGGAGGATTACAAGAAAATCTTTGATTCAGCTAAACGGGGTGTCGTCTTGGTTTCTTTTGGCTCATTGGCGAAGTCATCTACAATGCCCGCTGAACTCAAGCAGTCATTCTTGGACATGTTTGTCGCATTTCCGGAAATCTCGTTCATCTGGAAGTATGAAAATACATCAGATGCCATTGCGGATGATCTTCCAAACGTATTCAAAAAGACATGGGTCCCGCAACCGATGATTTTGGCCCATCCTAAACTTTTGGCTTTCGTTACCCACGGCGGCATGAATTCAGTCATGGAGAGCGGACATGCTGGAGTGCCATTGCTCGGAGTTCCACTTTTCGGAGATCAAGCTCGCAACATTAAAATGTTGGAATATCGCCGGACTGCCGTCATCGTCGAGAAAAACGACATCACTGCAGAAAGTCTCATTTCGGCCATGCACAAACTGACTGATGATGACTCCTACAAAAAGCGTGCCAGAACCATCGCGGCACTTGCCCGAACAAAGCCATTATCCGGAAAACAACGATTCATTGCCCATTTCAACCATGTGGTTCAGTTTGTTCACGCTGAAGATCATCTGGACATTGGTCATCGAAAACTAGATTTCTTCAGGTATTACAATTTGGATATTTATGCTACATTTGCGGTCATCGGAGTAACTGTAGCATTCTTGTTTGTTAGATTAGCTTTGTTTTTTACAAAATTAGGTTTGAGAGGCGTAAATTATAAGTCATTAGACAAGAAGAGTAAGTAATGTAAATAATAAATTTACTTATACTAGAAGTTTGTTTTGGATAATCTGCAATAATTTATGATGACAATTTTTTCCAACCTAATGACCTTATCACCGTCGCCATAGGTGTGTGTGTGTGTGCAGATAGACCTTACTGCGTATGAAACAATAAAAGGGACGTTTATTAGGAAAAACCCGTCATTTTACATTGAGCCAACTGGAACAACATGGACTTAGTAATGTAACTTACGATAAGGTACGATAGTACAGCAGATGCTGTAGAAACCTGGAAGCAAACTGGTTAGTGTGATGACAAAAAGAGAGTAGATGCGTTTTCTTTTAAGTATATGCCAAATGGTGAACCCTTCGTTGTAGGTAGGTCAATTCATTGCGTGTCTACTTTGTGCTCGGTTTAATTGTTGTCAAATTTGATGAAAATGTTGGTCTTTATGTTTGCACTGTGCGTTTGCTGCTAGCAGCATGTAGCTACAGTTACTTTTTTGCAACATTGTTTTTCAATACAATTCAAAAATGTAAGCGTATGCGGATTGAACATTTTTGTAAGACAGCAAAAAGTGATGTTTATTTTTCGGAAACTCAAGAGATCATTTAGGATTATAAGCCATTGCACGAAACTTGCTTATTGCGAAGCTCAATGAACCCGGACGGTTAGTTCTATGGTAACCTTCAATCACCGTTATCAATCAGCTTAAGGTGAACGTGGGTTCAAATGAACCAAAAAAAACGTTGCTGAAACTAAAGCACAAAGTAGAATCACGAAAACTTAGCGGAAAACCTAATTTTGGTCATGCACAAATTGACCGATGATGATTCCTACAAAACGCGTGCCCGAACCATCACGGCACTTGCCCGAACAAAGCCATTATCCGGAAAACAACGATTCATTGCCCATTTCAACCATGTCGTTCAGTTTGTTCACGCTGAAGATCATCTGGACATTGGTCATCGAAAGTTGGACACCTTCCGATACTACAATTTCGATATTTATGCCACTTTTGCTATTGTTTTGGCTGCTTTTTTCTTAGTATTTTTAAAGATTGTATCATTTGTTGTTGACCGTTTCTCCATACTTTGGAGTCGAGTACAATCAACTAACAATAAGAAAAAACAGAACTAATAGTACTTCTAATAATAAAATTCTACTTTATGCTACCTGAGTGTTTTCCAACATTTCATCCCACGAACAAGCAGCCCACAAGTAACTCATTTATTGTGCGCTTTTTGGTCACAGGAATGGCAACAAGTGCTTTGACATTAGAATTATGTTACATTAAGTGATATTAATATGAAAGTGCCTCACATAGCCTATAATTAAAAAGTGATGCTCACAGTATACAGACAAGTTTAAAAAAGGCGCCATTTAAGCTTATCCAATGTGCGTCAAACTGTCAAATTGTCGCGAACATATCAAAATGTTAACGATGACTGATGGTGACTTGTCGAGGCTGTGTAACATTGCTATTTCCACGCCCGGCAATTGACGCAACCGAATCGGTCTTCATGCCAAAGGTTGAAGTGAGGGCTTTGCGCACTTCCTTCGAAGTCATTAATATGACAAAAACATTGTTCAAATCATAAAGGTCGCCCATAATGTAAATGCTCCATTCAGTGTAGCGTGATGATTGCGGGATTGTAGCTGTCAGATAGTCACGGAAGGCAAAATAGGCTATGTACAAAACATTGCAAAGGAAAAGTACAAACGCGGGGTACATTAATCGTAATTCTTTGCGCATTGTTGTACTCTTCGAGAGGTTACGGATTTCCTTAAGCTTGAGGAACATGATTAAATAAAAAACAATGCTGCTCGCGATGATCGCGTAGATGTGCACTTTCCAGGATAGTCTATATGCGTCCTGTAAACCGGCAATTAGCTTTTGTCTTACTGTAGATTGACATACTGTAGCCCAAACGTCCATAAAAGTAGGCCCAACCCGGCCAATACTCTCAATACCATTGACAACGGTAACGTACTCACTCGCCATGACATCGAAGAAGAAAATAGGCGAAGCAATGGCGAAAGACACCACGAAAATAGCGGTAATTGAGGCTTTTGTCGTAAATGACGTCCAATACTGCAAAATAAATAGCTTATTATCACAAAACAATGTTGATAAACAAACCCTATTGTAAAAGTCCCTCAGGGCAATTGACGCAAACCGATTAAAGCAGATCAAAATAGTTAATTGGAATTGTGCGTGCCCGAACCACCAAATTAGGAAAAAAGTTATTTTCATCGCGAAATTGGGCTCGTTGAAGGTGGAAACAAAGGGCACATCAAACTTCCAGTATATCATTTTGCGCGGAACGAACAATATATACGATCTAAAACTGCCTTCTTTGTACCACATGGTTTTTCATCTCTCAACTTACGTAATATCCACAATGCCCAGCGCAATGTAAATACCAAAAAACTGAGAATTAAACGGTGGATGCTTGCGTCGCACATAAATGGCAACAAGAACGGCCGTGTATAACGGGCATGAGAGCACCAAGCTAATTAGGGTGATTATTTTTGTCACAATGACACTAATGCCGAGGAGATCCATTGCTATCACTGAGATACGTCGGTCGTGGCAGGTCGTGCCGTGCCAGACAGAATTGGATTAGATGAATGAATGAAGGTGTGAAATATGTAGTCTCAGTATGAGGAACTGACTACTGACAACAATGCTTTTACAAGGTGGCCGGCACGTTTTTTTGCGCTTGTTACACTCTCTCAACACAATCGGTGTGGTTTAGTGCCCCTGAAAAGCGATGAAAGAGGTGGTGCTTTGTTACTTGTTAACACACTTTTTACCCGGTTTTTCGACTCTTCATGTGCGTTTTAGGCTACAGCCGTTGGCGAGGTTCATTAATTTGAGTCATGATGTTGCGCATATTAGTAATCACAAATTGATACTTTGTGAACTTATGGGGTTGATGACGGTTGGTATTTTACGGTAGACATGGGGGCATTTGTCAATGTTTTGGGAAGTTTTGAAACTGAATAATGTAGTCGAAGGAGTTTATATCAGTAAAACATCACATGCAAACTTATTTATAAAAAAAACTGTTTTAAAGCAATGAAGTTTGGCTTTATTTAACAAAAAATTGTTATCAAGGCTTCAGAAATCTCAAGCAGTCGGAATCAAAGGCTTGAAAACATTAAGAAAGTCCATCGGCAGCGGGAAAACGATAGTAGAAGAGTTTTCCGCAGAAATGGTATTCAAAGTTTGAAGATACCGCAACTGGAATGCCATCGGAGTTCCGGCCATTTCGAGCGCAGCTTCCTTGAGTGCCGTTGAAGCAGCTTTCTCACTTTCGGCGGCGATGACTCGCGCTTTGGCTTCACGTTCGGCTTCAGCGATGGATGCCATTGAACGCTGCATTCCCTGGGGCAATGACACATCAGTGATTTCGACACGCTCGACTCGGACTCCCCAGGCATCAGTTGCTTCATCCAGGACTTCCTGCAAGTGAGTAGCGATGCGTTCACGTTCGGCGAGGATTTCAGCGAGGGTCATTGTGCCGAGGATGTTTCGGAGGGTTGTTTGGCCGAGGAGCACCGTTGCTTGGCGCTCATCTTCAACATTGAGGACACAATCTGTGGGTACGGTAACCCGGGTGTAGATGACGGCATCGACTGTGATTGTGACAGAGTCGCGGGTTAGGATCTAGAAAAAAGTAAACTGTACGGGGTCAAGGATTATCAAACAATACCGCTTGAGGCAAAACATTCAAAGTCCTGATTCGCATATCGACAATTCTCAAGGTGTCAACGATGGGATTGATGAATAGCATCCCTGGTTGCACGGCTTCTTTGCTGAGGACCCGTCCGAGGCGGAATAGAACGGCACGCTCGTACTCACGAACAACCCGAAACATCATTAACCACAAAGGGAAAGGGAAGAGTATCACCAAGAGCCACGAAAGGCGGATAGCGAAACGGCTCCAAAAATCGGTATTAGGAGCCGGATTAGTTTCATCTGATGGCAGAGTAACGGCCGAGGAAGCAGCCGGTGCAGCCTCTTCGATTGGGGCTTCTTCGGGGGTTTTCTCTTTTAGAGGTATGGATTCGGGTGGGGTTGACATTTTCTGAAAACTGAACATACTGTTAATATCCATATTATCAATGTTAAAATTCAAGCACGAATCACTACGATTTCAATTATATATATGTACGGATCATTAATGTGGCGCAGCCTTGAGATACTAATGAATAGCGAACTGTGTGCAAACGTAACTGACCCTTCCGATCGAAAGGAAAGTTGAAAACATACCTAGCAAGCACATCTCAGTGCCGAAAGTGGCGGGAAAGAAGCCAACTGTCTTCGCTGCGCAATTACGTAAGTCGCCTTAACCTAGGCGCATCTGCGCAGGAATATAGTCGGTTTGAATGTCTGTTTATCGTGGCGATCATAAGCAGTGGTGAGCAGATCGGAAAACTTGAATCGATATTCATTTCGTTGTGTAAAACTGGAAACTAGATGTCAAATGATACAGTATTACATATTTTTATTAAATCATTTCAAAAAAAGCAACATTAATTACATTAAGCATTCGGAACCAAAGGTTTAAAAATGTTCAGAATCTCCATCGGCAGTGGGAAGACCACAGTGGACGAATTTTCGGCAGAAATCGTGTTCAAAGTTTGAAGATACCGCAACTGGAATGCCATCGGAGTTCCGGCCATTTCGAGCGCAGCTTCTTTGAGGGCCGTAGAAGCAGCTTTCTCACTTTCAGCGGCAATAACTCGTGCCTTGGCTTCACGTTCGGCTTCAGCAATGGATGCCATTGAACGCTGCATAGATTTCGGCAGGGAAACATCCTTGATTTCAACACGCTCAACTTTGACGCCCCAAGCATCAGTGGCTTCGTCCAAAACTACACGGATATGGGAAGCAATACGTTCACGATCGGCCAGAATCTCGGCAAGGGTCATTGTGCCAAGAATGTTCCGGAGGGTCGTTTGGCCGAGAAGTTCAGTGGCATATCGTTCGTTTTCAACGTTGAGAACACAGTCTGTAGGCACCGTGACACGGGTGTAGATGACGGCGTCAACTGTGACAGTGACAGAATCGCGGGTCAGGATCTGGAAATTTTGGGTTTTAAACTGAGGGGCGTGGTCCTTGATTAACTATTAACTTACAGCTTGCGGTTTAACATTGATAGTTTTGATGCGCATATCAACGATATAAATTTTATCCGTCAATGGATTGAACATCGCAAGACCCGGTGGCACTGGCTCCTTCTGATGAAGACGACCTAGCCGAAGCCAAACGCCACGTTCGAATTCGCGAATGGTCTGGAAGCACTTACAAGCGATGAATGGAAACGTAACAGTTATCAGAAGGTTGGCGAGACCAATCGTGAAACGGCTCCAAAAATCCACATTGGGCACGGGATCAGTCTCATCTGATGGCATAATGACGATGGCCGGTTGTCGAGAAGGTGGAGCAGTTGGAGGCGCCGATGGGGCCGATGGAGCCGGAGTTAAATCTTTCATTTCGTGTCCCGATGACATGGTAGCAAAACTGAGATTTCAGTTGTGGACAGTGGTCGGTATATACGAAACTCAGCTAATGATTCGTTGCCGATGGGTGAGGTGACTGCCGGTATGAACGGGGACGACACAGAAAGCTCGCGAAAAGGGCGCCAAAGTCACACCCCAGTTGCGCAAACTCTAAAGCAGTGGAAGCATAAGATTTACGGTGCGATGGCAAATGGCCGCGCAAGAAGTGTGTCCATATTGCTTTTCGAGGGGTTGAAACCTATCCGTATTGATTGGTTTATTAGGATAATCATAGTCGTAAATTAGCAAAAACTGGAAACTGGTGACGTTGGCGTGTCAAAACTTTTATAAAAACTGGTAAATGTTTTGCATCAAAGTTATGCCTTAAAAATACTCAACAACTCAATCGGAATCGGAAAAACGATAGTCGAAGAATTCTCAGCCGAAATCGCATTCAATGTTTGCAAATACCGTAATTGAAAAGCCGTCGGTGTATCGGCCATTTCTAAGGCAGCCGCTTTCAGCGCTACTGACGCTGCTTTTTCGCTTTCGGCAGCTATGATCCTAGCTTTTGCTTCACGCTCAGCCTCGGCAATTGCTGCCATCGACCGTTGGAGCGATGTTGGCAGTGAAACATCCTTAACTTCGACGCGTTCAATCTTCACACCCCAGGCATCCGTCGCTTCATCGAGGACTTCACGCATATGGACAGCGATGCGCTCACGTTCGGCAAGAATCTCCGCAAGGGTCATTGTGCCAAGAATGTTGCGGAGTGTCGTTTGGCCGAGAAGCTCGGTGGCATACTTTTCATGGGTGACATTCAAGACACTCGAGGTCGGATTCATCACGCGTGTGTAGATGACTGCGTCGACGGATACTGTGACTGAGTCACGGGTTAGAATCTGGAAAAAAACTGTGCTACAGAAAGAATTCTTGGCTAAACGTACCGCTTGAGGGGCAACATTCAAAGTTTTAACCCTCATATCAACGATCCTTATCTGATCAATCCATGGAATAACAAACTGCAGTCCCGGCTTAACGGGATCCTTCTGCGCAAGTCGACCAAGACGCAACCAAACACCTCTCTCGTATTCGCGAATAACTTTGAAACAGAACCACAATGAGATCGGAAAAGTTATCGTTATCACAAAATACGAAAACCCAATCATAAGTCGGCTCAAGAAGTCGGCATTTGGGACGGGGTCGGCATTTTCTGCTGGCATTGTAACTGAGGATTGAACATTTCTTAAAACTGGTGGATTGGCAATGACTTGAGTTTCGAGCGGTTCCAATTCAACTGCCTCGGACATCATGAAACCATACAGATTGAAGACAGTCGGGTTTCATCGGATCGGCAAATCTCCAAAAAGCCATATTTGTCAACCATCTGTGCGCAGCTGTTGTTTCCCGAGGCTTAGTTCCAGTTTCTTTGCGGCATTGACCGCACAAATCTAATTATCAAGTCATTAAGGAGCCGCCTTTCGAATGGTTAATGAGATGAGTATGCATAGGCTGACTAAATGGGTAACAAATTGACTTTTTTATAGTCATACAATACCGTTTAATTAATTATTAATAAATAAGTTGGTCAAGATAAATAACATCTTGCGCAGATTATAGTCGGTGGCATGGGCATTTCAAAAAGGGTGTCTGTAGGTGCTGTCCGTGGAACTGTCGTAGCCTCGGGCGGGGAGCTAAAAAAAGATTTGTGAAGTAAAACTGACATAAAATATGGATAAAAATTACGTTTTCCATCTCATTATCCAAAAAAATCGGACGCTGTGGAGTGACCTCCGATTTCGGCACAAAATATCCATCAGTCAAAGGTGCTACAGAGCTGGTGGGTATGGCTTTGATGTATCGGGGTAACCTTATCGGGACGGATTCGCGGGGGATTGAAACTGAATCGCGGTCTTGCTGTAGAGCTTCTGGAATCTCGGATTTCACTGGTAGCGTTATTTCTGGCACTGGTTCAATAACTTTGGTTATTTCAGCGTTTTCGATCAAATTTGACTTTGCTGTTCTCAATTCTGAATCCGTGTCACTCGAAGACTCAGAATCAGTCGACTTTGACCTCCTTGACATTGACCGTAATCTACAACTTTGCCTTTTTCGCTCCCTCCGACAATATCGCCTATACCGCCGCCTCTTTTCTTTCAATTCCATTTTAAGCTCGATTTCAGCCCGAACCGTCTTTTCTCGATCCAGTGATCCACTCGCGATCCCATAAACAACCCCCAGAATCAGATGTGTTATTGCAAATGCCACATTGAGGACAATGACGAAAAGTCGATGAAAAAAGTGACCATGAATCATTGTGCAGCCGTTTCTGAAAGTTGTTTTCGTTTTATAAAACTGTTTTTTTACAATTGGTCAACTTACTCTTCACACTTTTTCGGAAAATCCACAAACAACAAATACAACGCGAACAGTGTCTCATAGGCCCATAGGATGAGGATATTCGCGAACGCGGTGAATATAAAACATCCCGTCGGTTGCACAGTCACCAATACCAACACGATAAACAACTCAACTTCGAAAGCTGAACTGATGATGGTGACATCATGCATGACTTTCGGTGAATTCAGTAAGGCTATCAGGCTGAGTCCGATCGACAGGAAGAGCACTACAAATTGGACGATAGGGGCGACCAATGTTGTTCTTTCCCGGATAAGTTGAAGCCGCTCCCTGCGTTTCCGGAGGACATCGAGAGCATCGTCGAAGCCGGCCCCTACACGGCATGCCGAGAGCGATCGAGTCGTGGGTTTGGGGACCATCAGGGGAGCTTTTTGGGGGGCTGGATGATAAGCAGTAATAGTTCTGTTTAGGAAGGTTGGAATTTGCATAACTATTAATTATATTGATTGATTTATTGATAAAACTGCATGTTTAGACAGAGTGCGATGGATGACATTCAGCAATTCCATTTGACAACATTGACATTGGCCGTGCTTATCTTGGTTGTCGTTATTGGCGAAGCGTTCTGGTCAGCTTATCAAAACGTGAAATATGACAATGTCGTGAGTTTTTATAAAAGCTTCACGCAGTCTGTCAATATACATTTTTAGGATCGATCAAAATGCCTACGCATCAAAAAGTCAAAAAAGTTTAGCTGATTATAAACTGAATATTCTGTTCTCGATCCTTATTGCCGATTTCAAAAACATCTGCATTCACATTTCATAAAAGACAGTCAGATGACAAACTTTTTCCATATGATTTATAAACTGTTTTTTCGTCTAAATATTCTCTCAAAAATCTTGTTTTCCCCCCGTTCCATCCATGATTGACACCACCTTCACCTGCCGTTCACTCAACCATGACCCCACGCATCCTCTCTGCGCAAGTTACCACTTTTTCGTAGTCCAATTTTCCGGATGCTGCATTTATGGGATCCATTCACAACCGGATTTACTCGTCCAAATACCGGATGCCTCCAAATATTGCGTTGCTTATTGCCATCGGTACTGTTTCTGTCCTCATTGTTGCCGTCAATGGCACACCATGTACTTCCGGGATTGATCGAAGTGCCCTTTTCGAATTGAATTCCTATGTGAATACTTTCTTCGGAGCTTTGAAAGATCATTATGTTACGACCTGGACGCCACAGACACATCCAAATGCGCTTCAGCCATATTCCCAAATTGATACGTTGGGATTGATCGCCAATGGCACAAACTTATTTGGCGGAATGAAACAAGGTTGTGCGTGTCTTCAAGAAGTCCTTCAGCTCTATGACGAACAATTGGGGATTGGTGGTAGTATTTTGAGGCCTGGGCTGTTTGGCAGGTTAGATCATAAGCTGGTCTATGCCGGCGAGGAAGAGTATAATGGCGTTTTTGAGCGGTATATGCGGACTGGGGAAAAGTTGTATTGTGTGGGTGATTATGGACAGTGTGGCGCGACAGTGCCGTTGTATCGGTGGTTTTCGGCGCCGGAGATTGGTGGGTTTTGATTAAACTGCCGGAAATGACATTTTTGTGTAAAACTGAAGCTGGATGAATAATTTCAGACAATTTCATCACCACAACGGATTCAATAGACACCTCAATCGACTTGAACATCAAATCAAAAGGCATTTTATGCTACATTTGGCCAATAAACTACGACAGTAAACATTCCCCAGTTGAAAAACAGGCAAAACGCGTGCGCTCGCCTCCGATTAAAGGAATTCAAACTGCTTCAGCGGTCATCGGCGAGGATAAAGGTAAGTAAAACCTTTCATTTTCTCAAATATCCAACAACTTTCAAGCCTGCCCACCCCTTCAAACTCCCCATGGCCAATGGTACTACACAACCCCATCAAAACACCCCGGAACTGTAGCCTTTTTGAACTGCCATCCAGGATTTCAACCATCATTGAGGCCATCTGTGACCACAACAATCTGCCAGCGATCGTATTCCTGGTCACCGGCACCCCATAATGTCACCTGTGAAATCGCTGGATGTCTGCCGATTGTTTCGACCCCGACTCGTGGCACCATTGCTTACAATATGGCAGAAGTACCGTATGCTGCGGCGAATGGCACCCATCATGGGATCTATCCCATCGGAACTACGGCCATTCTCGTGTGTCCGGCCAGTATGGATGTAAGTGCATCTGGAGCTGATGCTTCATACTGTTCTCCGACCGGTTGGACGCCCCAACATCTCGGCACATGTGAACGCATCTGTAGTCATCTTGAAGTCGTCGACGGAACAGTTCATTACGCTGATATCCATGGAAACAATCAAGCGTCCAACACTAATGGCACTGTAGCGACTGTAATTTGTTTGCCGGGGACAAAGTTGGTCGGGGTTGGAACGACAACTTGTGTCAATGGTTCCTGGAGCGAAAAGATTATTGGAACTTGCGAGGCTATCCGTAAGTGTTTTGGGTATTTTAAACTGCAGCTTCTGTAGGATTGTGCGGCTAAGCCATACTTTTTTTATAAAACTGTTTTAACTTTGCAGACTGTCCTCCACTCCCAACCTCAAACTCCGCAACATACAGCTACTCGGATTCCATCAATTCCGCAAATTCCATCAATCCCGCCGAGTCAATCCGCCCCGGCACCATCGTCCGAATCCAGTGCCAAAATTCAAGGCGATTGCATGGTGCCAGTGAAGCGATTTGTGCGTCAACTGGGGAATGGGCTCCGAAGTTAGGGGGTTGTGTATAAATGGAAGGCCAATCTATTTGTATTATTTATTTTTACAGTATGAACTAAGTTTTAACCGTGTAATAAACATGAGAAATAAAAAACTGTGGTAATTCAGTATTAAACGCTAGAAACTTTTTGACACCCCAAAACCAAACACATCTGTTTCTGTTTTGGTCGCGTTGTCAACGATTTATGACCGAAGTGACTCATACGTAAGGGCCAGTCGCACCCTATCCTTCCACCCCTTCGCATACAACGAAATGTGTTTGTTTGTTGAAATAGGCCGAGCTCACACGTGCTTTCAAAACAACGGGGAAGCGGTTTTTCTTGATAAAAGGTCGCGGAAAATTGAAAGAGCTTTCATTTCTGGATGGTGGAGGGCTCATTCAATAAATTATTTTTAAATTTTACTTTTGTTTTTTGTATACTGCTTTTTTGGGTTGTTTTTTTTGCATCGTAAATGTTGCCCGTAGTATAGTTTTTATCAATTTTTTAAGTAAAAACTGTAATATTAAATATCGTTTTAAACAATTTTTTTTTCAGCAATCATGTCCCAGCAAGACGTTACCCTCAACGGTCATAATATTCCGATCAAATCAGTGACTGTCTACACTGATCGCGCCGAAATCATCCGCAACTTTACCGTTCCCATCAAAAGTGGATTCACAGAAGTCCGCATTGAAAACCTACCAGGATCGATTCACAAAGAGTCGGTCCGCGTCGATGGCACTGGCCACAATGTCACTATTCACGAAGTTCGGTTTGAAACAAAACCTGTCAAACCAGAGGATTATGACACCCCTCGCATCCGTGAATTGGTCGCTCAACAGAAGGAGCTTCAGATAACTGTCGATGATGCACGCAGTCTAAAAACAGTTTATGAAGCCCAAATTGAAGCGTTGAATAAAGCCTTGTCAACGGTGAGTTTTGTTTTTTAGAAATAAACTGGCAGTTTGTAATTGTCTACGTTTTCAGCTCGGTCAAAACGCTGCCAACGGCAAAGACAACAACTTTGTCTCCTTCAATGAAGACTCAGTCAACTCGCTGCACAATTTCTTTAACTTTCAACAGCAACAAACAATCGACCTCAAAACTAAAATTCGTGCTCAAACTCAAATCGTTGATGACAACACTCGTGAAGTTGACCGTCTCCAAATGGAAATAAATCAACTTCGCTCCAACTTCAACGAAAACAACATTGTCACGGTCCAGTTGGAAAACACTGAAACTGAAGAATCGACGGCGGAGATCGAACTGAGCTACCAAGTTTTCAATGCTAATTGGCACCCATCTTACGATATTCGTGTCAAAAGTGCCGACAAGAACCATACATTGAAACTCGTTTACTACGGCAACATTCGGCAACACACTGGCGAAGATTGGTCCGATGTTGACATTGTTTTGTCGACGGCGACCCCGGGGTTGGGTGCCGCTTTGCCGACCCTTGGATGTACCAATGTCAAATTCTACGAACCTGAAGTTATTCAACATCCCCCAGTGTTTCATCAAAAAGGAGCCTTGTTTGGCACCGCCAGAGCTGTCACTGCTGGCATTGATCCCCCTGTCCCACGACTGATAAAGAAAAAAATGGTTGTCCAGGAAGAGAGCCCAGTATCTACGACTTTTATCATTCCGATCAAAAAGACGATCCCCTCCGATCATTCTGAACACAAGGTTATCATCACCACTGAGAATCTGGACGCTCTTTTGAACTATCACGTCGTGCCGAAGAAGAACACCAACGTATTCCTCTTCGCCAATGTCGTTAACAACAGCGCTTATTCATTGCTTCCTGGGCCAGCCATTGTGTACATCAATAATTCCATGGTTGCTACAATCAACATGAGTGCAGTGTTCCCAGGCGAACAGTTCAAGTGTTCATTGGGGGCTGATAAGTCGATCAAAGTGACTTACAAGCCGACAAGCAATTATCAAAGCCAGGTATGTTTACCTGTTTTTTTTGTTCTTTAAGTAATGTTATCACTTTCAGAGCGGCATATTGTCCAAAACAAACTCCACGAGCAACGAACAACGCATCATTGTGAAGAATACAAAACTGCATGAATCTATTCTCCTGACCGTTCATGAGCCAATTCCAAAAGCCACGGATGAACAGATCAAAGTTCGCCTTCTCTCCCCAGAAGTCAAAGAAGCGACAAACAATGCGGAGAAGAAGACAGATCTCAAAGTGCCCGAAGTTGGCGCCACTCTGGATGATTTAAACAACCTCGAATGGACTTCCGTCATCGCGGCAAATCAAGAGAGAGAACTTTTGATCAAATGGGCAGTGGAATATCCTCCCAACAAAACATTGCAATATGTTGAAAAGTTTTTCTAAGTTGTAAATGCTCATTCCTTGTTTTCAAGTTATAAAACTGAATCTCATTGCAAGTGTAAAAATTGTTTATGTTTTTGATGCCCTCGGCTTTTTTTTATCAAGTAAGTATACGCGAGGTTACCTCGCTTTCTCTTATCTTAATCTTGAGAAGCACAACACCGTTATCTGAATACTCAGCTGAGCTCGTTACTTAAGACGGTGTTTAAACCCACTACCACAATCAGTTTCGACTTTTTTGACTTCACCTGACTGACAGTCACCTGTTATTGATGCCGTTTCCTCTGAATTCTCTCAACTACGATCTGTGTTGTCGTCTCCGAGAACTCGCTACACCGCGTGAAACTTACGAGCTTCAAGTTGCTGCACCTCTTCTCGATGGCCTAAAACCATTTCTACAACTGGGGCGTATGGGCAGAGTTGAGCTTCAAATGAAAGACAACGTTTTACATAGCAACATTCCATTTATGTTTCGTTTTTTTCACCAAAAAATTTTGAACGGTACAGAGGTCTTCACATGTGAACGCAAATTGACGTTTCTTGATTTTAAAACATTGGCAGACGTTGCAGAAATTTTTGATTCCTTAATTAAAGTGAAATGTCCTAAAATTAAATTTTATGACTGTTCAATCTTTTCCGATTTCTTGGCAAAAATTAGTGCTAATGTAGAAAGCGATATAACGAAACTGAAATTTTACAATTGTTCTTTTGATCCCTTGTTTACTCCCGCATGCCTTCTCACGCATTTCAACAAGATCAAATATCTCCTGTTCGAAGGAACATGTCCCTTTCAATCTAACTGGATTGATGCTTTTGTTGATGCCAAAGTTGCTGATATGTATTGGATCACGTTAAGAAATGTTTCATTCCAAAAGTTTACCGAAATTTTTGATATCAGTAAAGATAAGTGGAATGAATTCTTAGAGGTAGGCATTTAATAATGTTTAAACTTTTAAAATTAATTATTTTTAGCACCAAAGTGATTACTTTAAACTGATTATATATTTGGATGACAATGTCGTCGATTCGGACGTCAGACGGCATCTTCGGCATTTGGATACCCTTTTTCTAACATTTTTTTACAATTCTTTGTATTCATACGTAGGAGTTTACTGGAATGGCCATGAAAAAAAATACACTTTACTTAGGCCAAAAAAGTGTGGCACTTCCTGAATTTTTGCCAATCAGTCTGAGATAACAAGTCTTTCTTTGATCAAGGTGATTATGTTATACTTCAGTAATTGTTTTACTATAAAAATTAAGTAATTTTTTTCATTGAACTCAATAATATTTGTTAAAACGTATTATAAATAAACACTTGGTATTTGTTAAAACATCGACACTGAAGCAAATTTTTGAACTGCATTGCCGGTGGCGATGCATGTATGCAGAAACAAAGTTAAGAGCAAATCAATCGGTGTCTGCAACCTTGATTGAGAATTTGGTGATAACACAAGTCAACCTGTTTGATCTGTTTCTCTAGTTTTCGATGAAAAAATGTTGAAAACATTTTTTATTCCAAATTATAACGGCAATGATAATAAACTTGGAAAACGTGACTTTGGAGGTCCCATTGACTGTGTTATTTGCGGGCATGTTCGACGAGGGCGTGAGATGAACGCGCGAGGAGTTCGCGCACGGCCAAAACCCACGTTCCAGTCAGCCGCGGTCAGTCGAGAAAAGTGAATGGCAGAGGTGAGGTCGTTCGACCGGAGGGCGCTTGTCCGTGCTGATTTTTTCCATGGAGGCTATCATTGATGAAGGCCAACACGTTTGGGCTTCCGTGAAAGTTGCTTCTGTGCTATTTTGACTTCGATTGTGCCTTTTATGATTGTTTTGCCGGATTACTATGCCCGGTTATCCCCAAAATCTGACTTTGTTTTTTCGTTCGTGTATTCTCATCGTTTTTTGATATATCCGAAAAGGTTTCCTGGGCCGCCTGATTTGACCCCCCTTTTTTCCAGGCCGTCATCACGATGGGTGTCATCCACCATTTACTCTTTCTCATCCTTCTGTGCTGTGCCGTCAACCATGCGATCCCGATCGGCATGCGCAACCTCTACAATGCCGCCACTTTCCAAGATGTCACCATTGTGGGTGACTACGATTCGTACCCGACGTCAGTGATGCGAGCCCCATGCCATGAGATTGCTGGAGAAAAGTGTCCGATCTCTCCGAAGCGCGGTTCCCGTACTATCGGCTACGACCCCGACAAGGCGCCCTTCAACGGTGACAAAGATGATGTTATCACAACGTCCGAAAAGCCGACTTCCACGACCACTGAAGCGCCTCGCGGTGAAACCGTCCATGTCCAAGCCTTTGCCGATGGCGATTTTGCCGAAGAAGAAGCCTCGTCCGAAACGACAACCTCTCCGAATCGTGAAGGCCGTGACCCCGCTTCTCCACAGCCTGAATCCCGCGACATGATCAGCACCGAAGACATCTATGAATGGGGTTTTCCAGTCTCTGGCAAAATGGCAGAAAACGCGTCCGAGACGACTGAAGTGTCTCGCGATGAAGCCGTTCATGTCGAAGCCTCGTCCGAAACTACAACCTCTCCGATCCGTGAATCCCGCGACTTGATCGACATGGGAAAACCCTTTGATACTGCTACTTTTATCTTTGGGGAAGACTCGGAAAGAACCACCCCCGTATTCGAAACTACAGCCTCTCCGATCCGTGAATCCGGCGAAGTCATCCATTCGACCACGACGACTGCCCCTTCGAAGCGCGAAATCCGCACCATCGGCTACGACGATGCCAAGGCCCATTCCGTCGATGAAAAAAACACCGTGAATGGAGCCACCGAGAAGCCGACTACCACCATCACTGAAGCGCCTCGCGGCGAAACCGTCCATGTCCAAGCCTTTGCCGAGCAGGACTTCAGCGATGAAGAAGACTCGTCCGAAGAACCCGTCTACGTGCCGACTGTTCGTGCCAAGCGCTCATGGTACTACTTCCCTTCGCGCGGTTAAGCTGTTCCAATGGCCTTCCGACGACCTGACTGATTGACCGCCTCAACTTTTTCGATCTAACCCCTAACCTGCCATCTTTTTACCTCTTTTTGTTACTTGAAAATTGTTTTTTAACTCCTCTACATATCCTAAAATCTGTTTGTTGAGCTTTTTGTTGATCAGTGTTTTCAAAAGTTACCGTACCGTTTTTGTCAATAAAGTGCCACTTTTCGATCCGAATCTTGAATCATAGCTACATTTCTGTCGAGTTATCATTATAAATGCCTGTGTTTTGTGAAAAAATTTTTATTTAACAGTCAATCAACACAAAAACACTTGGTACTTATGAAGTACAAACATACAAAATTTTACCATTTAACATTATTACCACTAGAAAGTGAAGAACACAAATTTCAAAACCGTCCTAACAACATAAACTGATAACCCGGACAAAATAAACTTAAAACAAGCTCAACAAAATCAAACTTAAATTCAAATTCAACCCTTTTGTTTTTGGACCAACCGGGCATACAGTCCCTTTTTGCCGAGCAATTGTTGATGTGTGCCGTATTCGACGCATTTTCCGGCTTCAATGACACAGATCACGTTGGCACTCTGCACAGTCGATAGTCGATGTGCGATTGTAATGCAAGTACGGCCGTGCCGAGCTCGATCCAGTGCTTCTTGGACGAGTTTCTCGGATTCGCCGTCCAGCGCTGCCGTCGCTTCATCGAGAAGCAGGATTCGCGGTTCACGGAAGATTGCTCGCGCAATCGCGATACGTTGCCGCTGGCCTCCGGATAGCTGGGATCCCCGACCGCCAGTGTTGGTGTCATAGCCACTGGGTAGGCCAGCGATGAAGGAATCAATGTTGGCGAGCTTTGCGGCTTCGATGACTTTGGCATCGTCGATGTCAGTGCAGCCGTAGGCAATGTTTTCCTTGATGGTGAGGTTGAACAGTGTTGGCTCCTGGCCGACAAGGGCTATCGATTGCCTGAAAGTTGATGAATTTGAAAAACTGTTTGTTTTTGATACAGTAGATAAACCGAACATACCGTAAATGCCGCACATTAATTCCCTTCACATCGTTATCACCATACTTGATAGAACCACCCGTAACATCGTAAAACCGCTCCAGCAACTGGATAATCGTACTTTTACCACATCCAGAGGGCCCAACCAGGGCAATCGTCTGTCCGAACCGAGCTTTGATGTTCAGTCGATCGAGAACAGTTCGATTTGGATTGTTCGGATAGGCAAAAAGCACATTCTTCAGTGTTACATCACCACTGAGAACCGGTTTTGTGCCATCCTCGGACAACCCGTCAATCTTTGGTTGCTGTTTCAACATGTGGAAGATGAGACCAGCTGACAACTTGGCACGGTTGTATTCCGGGAAGTAGCTCGATGCCGACATGATGATGAGGGTCGCGACGTTCAGGGATTCAATTACTCTGGAATTTTGAAATTTCATTAAAAACTGTCATAGTAAGCTTATATTGGGGACTTACTGAAACACGGCAAATGGCGTGATATGCCCTCCTTTCACAAGTAGCTGGCCAATCATGTAGGTAACACAAAAGTTGAATGACACAAACGACTGGGACAAGGCTATCGGCACCGACATGAGCCAACCCATGACAATGGCCCTGTGTCGCGGTAGTTCGGACATTTTGAGGAACATTTCATGGAGATGAGCTTCTTTCGCGAGGGATTGGACGGTTTTCACGTTGGCGATGGATTCAGAACAGAGCTGAAACATGATTAGGTCAATAAAAACTGTATATCACATAGCTTGAGATTTACCGTAGCAACATTTTCCGACAAAATAGTGTCCTTTTTTGCACGCTTCTTCACAGCAAAGCTGATAACAGCCTGGATCACAATGAAAACAACGGATGTTATTAGACAGAACGGCGCGAAGTTCCATCCAAAATAGAAAGCCAGAGCCAAGCCACAGATAAGCGACGTAATGCCTTGAACCAAGTCAGCCAAACGTTGATCCACGGCGGCTTGAACATTGGCGGCATCTGTGGATAGACGGGCTGTCAGTTTGCCGACGGAGTTTCGGGGGTCATCGAAGTAGGTGGCGTCTTGGCGCATGATATTCTGGAATCAAAAAACTGTGTTTTGCGATCGATTGACTAAAAACGAACCGTATAAACGTCACATCTCAACTGACTGCTCAACGTTTCCCCGATTCGACCAAAAATGTATCCACTGAGCCATGTCATGATGCCTGCCAGGAAGCCGATACTGACAAAACTGCCGGAAATGATGTATTGATCGCGTTCGAAGGTCGGTGAGTTTTGATCGGCCCACAACTTGAACAGCAAGCCATAAACGAAGGAAAACAATGGCCATGATGCTCCACGAAGTAGACTGGTGAAGAAGCCAACAATGCCAAGTCGAAGTTCACTTTTGGCATATCGGAAGATGTCACAGAGAGAGGCAGGTTTGGCACCGTACTCACGGAGATCATTGGACTTTTTCTTATCGGTCGCTTCCTTGTTATCATCGGTGACGAGAGAAGTGAGTGACGCGTTGATGTCTTCATGGAGGCTCATTCTCGATGATGGTGGCGAAACGGCAGCGGAAAAAACTTCACTTGTGTCTTCTGATCGACCACTTTCTGGGACTTCCTTGTTTTCATTGAAAAGTTCTTCAATATCCTGGGATGAGACCAGTTTACGGTAGAATCCATTCTCAATTGCCATAAGTTCATCGTGGGTCCCCGTTTCGATGATGTGCCCTTTATCAAAAACGACGATTTTACTGGCATTGCGTACTGTAGACAAGCGATGGGCGATTGTGATGGTCGTCCGCCCAGTGGATGCGGCATCGAGAGCTGCTTGGACGAGTCGCTCAGATTCTGTATCCAAAGCGCTGGTGGCTTCATCGAGGAGGAGAATCTTCGGTTCACGGACGATAGCTCGAGCAATCGCAAGCCTCTGTTTTTGGCCACCGGAAAGTTTGACGCCGCCGTCCCCAATGCGGGTTTCATAGCCATCTGGCAACTTGACGATGAATTCATGGGCATTTGCTGCTCGACAGGCTTCTTCCATTTTATCCTGGGTGACATCACTTTTGCCCAGCCTCAAATTATCAGCGATTGAAGCTTGGAAGAGAACTGGCTCCTGTGAAACGACGCCAATAGTGTTCCGAATCCAGTCGACATTGAGGTCTTCGATGGGGATTCCGTCAATTGAAACTGTGCCGGATGTTGCTTGGTAATAACGCATCAGCAGGCCGATGGAAGTCGACTTTCCGCAGCCAGAATGCCCAACAAGAGCGACATTTTCACCGGGTTCGACCGTTAAACTGATGCCATCCAAGACTTTGATGCTGGGTCGAGACGGGTAGGAGAAATGGACATCTTTGAGGACGATTCGGCCTTCAACGGAGGCGGGACGCTGTCCAGATGTTCGGTCAAGCTTCGGTTGAGTATCGATGATGGCAAAGATCTCACCAGCAGCTACCCTCGCCGCGATGATGGTCCCAAACTGGGGGATGGCAATGCCAAACCGCATCGCTGCCATGAAGAGGCACCAGAAAACGCCGAAAACAGTGCCGGGAGTGGTTTCGCCGCTTTGGATGAGCGTGCCACCGTACCTGGAATGGTTTTAAGGTTAAAAACTGTGAATAATTTTTGGATAATTCACCAAAAGATAACGCCCATAGCCAAAAACTCAATAAACATATAGATGCCCAATCCACCCGAGACCACCATAGCCTTCTTGAATCCAACCTTCTTCGCTTCATCCACTTTTTCTGAGTACCGTTTCAGCTCGAAAAACTGTGCATTGAAAGCGATTACCGTCCGAATGGCACTGATAACCTCCTCAGCCAGACCACCGGCAGATGCATAGACAGCAGCTTCTTGCTTTGTCTTTTTGATCAGAATCAGATTGCTCAACCAGATGGACAACGTCATAAACGGTGCAAATACCATCATGGCCGCTGTAATCTTCCAATCGAGATATGCCGCAACGGCGAGACCGCTCAGCACATTGACGAAAGCCTTGATCAGTAGGATCAGCTTATCACTCGTGCCATGGCGGTACTTATCAATGCCCGCGGTCATGGTTTGAGTGAGGGCACCGGTCTCATGCTTGTCGAACCATTCCATATCTTGGCGAAGGACAGAGCCGAAGAAATGCTTTTTGATTTTGTGGGCTTGGCGTTCGGAGAGGGTTTGGAAGAATCCGAGCTGGAATGGAATTATTTTTAAAAAAACTGTGCAATATATCGACGGCTTACCGCAAGTAAATTCAAAACAAACATAACACAACCCTGACAAAAGTACATCAAACAATAGAATGAGATCCCGCGACGAAATTCCTCATAATCGAAAGTACCGGCCATATACGCAGCCTGACCATTCATCAGGACATCGCTGATCCCTCGAAATATTACGGGGCCAAACGGGGCTGCGATACCGTCTAATATTGTGAATAATAGGCCCAGGAATAGGAGTATGTAGTCGGCGCAATCGGCATAGCGGTACTGTAAGAAGTCTGAGTAAAAACTGTGTCTTTGACTTCGTAAGTTTCAAAAACCAACCATTTGCCTCCATGACGCCGGTTTATATCCTCCACCTTTACCCTTCTTTTCGCTCCCAGAATCCTCCGAACCATCCGAAAACCCGACATCCAGAGCTGTCAACCGCTCCTTCGTGTCATCAGTGGAACCGGATGCGGATTCCGGACAGGTTCGCCGCCGTCGACCCATGACGGCACACTGGCACTGCTATTGGGACCCGTAAGTGGTGTGCGGTAATGCCGGAAAAGACCTGGAAAGTGATGTCAGGTTGTGCTATTATCTTGAAACTGAGAGCTTTGTATGGTGAACTCATAGTACACGAAAAAGGTGGAACTAAATACATAAGCCATGCTACAAACACTAATAACGTCAACGTAGCAAAGCAAAGCAAGGCTATAATAAGACGACGTCCATTTTGAAAAGCATTGAACAACAAAAAAAAAGAAATTAAAAAAAGGAAGCGAGTGAGCTGTGAGGACAGGACAGCTGAATGAGTCAGGGCACGACAACGGCCTCGGGCTTGTGGTTTGGAACAACGGAATTTACAGGGAGGGAAGATGTTTGGTTTTGATGTGCTTCATGGGGATGTAAACAAAACACGGGTACAACATTTGAGACATTTGGATCGTGATTAGGATGGCAAAAACTGGATAAACGTGCCCAATTGATTAAGGGTTTGGAATGTGGGTAAAAATTTGCATGGATTGAAGAATATATAATTGAAATATGGTTCAAGTGAATATGAAAAGTTTAATTGAATTCCCATAAACAATAAAATATAATAGAATACAACATGACAGCGGTCAAAAAAGCGCGCCAAAGCCATTTCCCACCAGACGGAGAAAACCTTGACAGATTTCATGTGTCCAGTCAAGGCATAAGGCGCCCTTTCGTCAACCCGGCTTGCAAGAGTGCAGCTGCAAAAAGTGCTCTTAACGGCATGGATGATGTCTGTTGGCGGTGGTGGTTGCCCTTTGGAGCGACGGTGACGCACAACCCCTCCGGAAAAAAAACTGAAACGTTCCTTCCTTCCACGACGTCCGACGGCGACGGCCCAGACAGACTAACATTGCTTTATTTCAATGGTAGCTAGGCTAAAACGAAGCAGCAGCAAAAAGCACAAGTCCGTCTCTTCCGTCTCACTCAAAGCATAGACTAGACTATACCTATCCTATCCCCGCCTGTGAACACAATACACGTCACTTTGGCGGGGATAGGTTAAGCTGGCGGGCTTAAGCTAACGAACTTCGGCTTTCGCGCTGGCTTTGAGCTTTGGGGTATAAGTAAGTAAGATCGACCAAGGTCAGTCTAAATTCACGTGGAAGCCCGGCGCATCACCATCGCTAAAAGTTCACTCCAGCTTGAAACTGAATGCTCTGTGTTGATTGGCTTTAATATTAGTAGTTTCTTCCCGTTGACTGGCTCAAGGATTGAAGCCGCTAAGCAAATACTAAAAATAAATTAAAGCAAGTCGAAGCACTTTCGAAACAAAGATCAACGGTGAAGGATGACATTTTGCAAAGTGGGTTGACGGGACTCAACTTTTGAACTTTTAAAACTGGATACATTGAACCGATCAAATCACACCTCTTTTTGCAAATTTTGACTACATTGATAACGAAAAACATGTTTAACAAAAACTTCCGCATTTGAAAAAAAGACAAACAACTAAACTGTATGTAAAAGTGTCTTGTTGTCGAATATTGCTAAGCAACAAAAACCAATCGACAGAATCAAAAATCCGCAAAGAGAAGTCGTATTTTTAGGAAAGACATTTATATTTAGAATCTGTTTCCCGCGTTCTTTCACCCGCCGTCTGACTCACAAAACTGCATAACTCGCAATACTGAACTGCCGTCACAACATTGCGCAATTTCAATGTTGTTCGGGAAGTCCGAAGTCGCAAAACGGGTGATTAAGCCGCCTCCGTCTACTCACATTCAGACATTTGAGACAAATTTGACCATCGCGTTCAAGAAGAAAGTGATCCGAATGAGTCGGAGAAGGCGTGGAAAACTATGTTTTGTGTCGCTTGTGTTTGAAAAGTCGGTAGTTTTGGCATTAGTGGTTTGTAGTCTGTGGGATGCACGGAAGTTAAAAAAGGAGTGCCATTGGTCCGTGAGACATCAGGAGCATTTTTAAACTGAAGCAAAGATTCAATGCACATCTTAGTCGACATTGTGATCCATTTTGAAACACAACTCGAATCCGCGCAATCCGACCACGCCAATGTCACAAAATTTGTGCTAAAAACTGTCCAGACATTTGTGCCGCATTGACGTCATTAACGTTGTGGTCAAATTATGTTTCTTATGAAAAACGGTTTTTGTATGACGTTCTTAAACCTCGGTTTGAACCTACAAAAGTTCTAAGTTTAACCCTGACTACTGAAAACTGGCAACTCTTCCTATAAAAAGTCTGAATAGCTACAAAAACTTTTAATAGCCTTCATTCTGCACAAAAATAAACCAACTAATTAGCCTAAAAAACAAAAACATTCAAAAAATCAACACTTGCGATGAACATAGTGAGGATGGTTCTCAACGGCCAGTTCATCGAATTCCTCGGGATCGGCTTTCCATTTGCTCAGGACTTGGTACACGTTATGGCCCATCGTTTCGGTACTCCAGAGTTCCTGACCACGAGGTAGACGTGTTTGGACACGACGCTTCTGACCTTCACGATAGTCACCGCCGATGGCCATTTCTTCGACGAGGGCGAGGACTTGGTGCTTTGTTTTGAAGACACATCGGCGCTTTCGGAAACGTTGCCATTCGAAACTGAAAAAAAACAGGGTGGCTTTTGAGGAATCTTAAAAACAAAATGGTAGCCTTACGCTCCGACAACCCATGGATCCCATTCAACATGAGAACGATGAAGATGGTAGTCGATTTGAGGGTTGTTTTGTCTAAAAGGATATATTTGTAAAACTGCTGACTGTAGAATCTTCAAATCAAACCTAATAATCGGTAAATACTCCTCAACGAATTGCTCAACACCTTGACTTCGGGGACTATCAGCAGTCCAACTGATTCTCAATGTACGGAAGTTTGGACAAAACTTGATTAGCCCTGCTGTGAACCCATTTTGGGGGCTCATAATATAGCGATGGACATGGGTCATCTGTAACATATTGTTTTAAAACTGCAAACACTCCATAAGGTGATTAAATATCAAAGGTAGATAACCAATGTTTAGTCAATCATCAAACACTCAATAGTAAAAAATCAACATTTTTTAAATTCGATCACAAATAACTCATAAAAACCATCAAAAATGCATAAATATCAAGATTATGAATCGACAGGACGATAAGTGAGGTAGTCACGAACATCGCGAGGTTGCTCTTGAGCGAGTTGGACGAGCAGACGGGCACGAAACTTCTTGTACAGCTCGATCTTGCCGTTGACTTCCTTGTTCTTGGCCAGGGTTCGCTCCAGGGTCTCTTTCGTGTACAACTGTGGGTTCTTTCCTTCATCGACGTAAGAGAGTAGTTCCACAGGCACACGGACATCGAGGAATTGATCCTTTTGGGCGTCTAGTTGCTAAAATATAAACTGTTTTAAATACAAGACGGACTAAACGGAAATCCATACCCTTAACCCATGAATCATCGTGTGAATACGTTGATTAAGCGGTTCCTGACTTCGCGGAGTAAATTCGCTCGCAATGACACCGATATGACGCGCATTTTCCTACAATGAAGCAATCCATGAATTCATATATATTTCAAACTGCAATGTACCTGGAACTGTTCCAATGTCTGCTCCAACGCCGTAAACTTGGCCTCTTCATTCGAGGGCGGCGAAGGAGGATCTCCGGGAGCCATTATTGCTTATTGTTGAACTTGTCGTGCTCGGTGTCCAGGACTTCTTTGCGGATTTCCTCGAGGTCAATCTCAAAAGGACGGTTCTTTTCCAAGCGCTGTAATTGTTTTTATAAACTGGGTGATTTGAGAGAACATCATTCAAACCTTCTCTACACACTGACGATAAACCTCGTGAAGACGTTCACAAGGATTGTAAGCGTGCTTGTGGCGGTAGTCGGGACTGATGAACTTTTGAAAGAAATTAGTAAAACACTTGTCGTACACCTGTAAGTGACGGCAATTAAATAAACTGTGCGGTATTGATGATTGCTAACGTACCTGTTTCAATTCGTCACACTCTGGAAAGACACTAGGCATGTAACGATCGGACATTGCACATTTTAGCCGATGATGAAAAGCTTCCACAAATAGTGAAGCTAGCATGCGTGCGCGATTCGTGGTGGGAGTACATGGTGTGTGCAAATGGGGTAGTTGTTGGGGACGGTTTGCCAGATAGTTTAAAATAAAATTTTAATTTTACAAAATTTTTAAACTTCACTTCCCAGCATCGGTTCTAGAAAAAAATTGAGTCTGGAGGCTTGGGTGTTTATTTTTGCATAAAAACTGCATTGTTGTTCTTTCTGTTTTTGTTTTCGTTAAAAACATTTTTATCAAAACGAGGAACTTATTTTTCCAATTCCCAAACGTTCTTTAATCCAGGTAATGTTATGCACGAGACGTTGTCACCCCTTCAAAACAATAACGAATGATTCAACATTCTTTGAAGTCGAGCGCTCAAAAGCCCGCCTCATGTCATATCAACCCACCGTAACCTTGTTTTTTTAACTTTTTTACTTGCTAAAAATGTATAAAAACCTCCTGCAAGATGATAAAACAGTGTTACGGATTGCCACGATACCTTTTTGCAAAAAGGTGACTGACAGCTTCCGTTTCCAGTTCATCAGCTCACAATTTTTGGGGCAAAAGTTTGCACCTTTTCAACCTTTTTTTTCAAGCAGCTGTCAGTCAAGACTGGTAAGATTGGGGGAGGGCACGACTGATCATCGCCCCGGGTCGACTGGCGTTTGCCCCCGGAGGCATACTGACGTCAACCCCTTGCTTGGGCGCGGATGACGGATATGCCGGGGAGGGAGGACTGGACCAACGATCCTTCAAACTTCTTTTTTATTGTGTTTGATTTTTAATAGCTTTTGGCGGGGTCGCGTTTTGTTCCGCAATTTGTTATTAGTTTCCAGGAGAGAGGGTGTTGCGTGTAGTTTTTTGAAAAGTTTAAACTGTTTTAACAGTTTCAAGCTCAAAATGGCCGACCGAAAAGACCTCCTGAAACCAGTGCCGCCACCATTTCACCCTATTCACCTCCCTCCCCCGACGCCAATGCTGTTAAGGCCGGAGAGTGAGCATAGTGAAGAGGAGTTACAAGGTTTGAAATTACTTTTAAATTACAAAACTGTTTTTTCTTACAGTCTTATTTCAGAAATCCGCGACAATCGCCGCGCGCAACAATGGCCCTGTGGCCATTGCTCCTTTTTCCTCGGGATTTGCCACTTTGCCTGTGGCCTAGGCCTTCTCGCGTTTGATGTCGCCACAAATCAGATAACAAAAACACCATTTGCCATCACAGCATCGCTTGTTTTTATTGTTTGCGGGATTTTAGCTCTAATTGCTGCCAGGTAAGCAATCGTGATCTATCACTTATTCCGTGCCGTTGTAAAAGTACATCCAAATCCAACTTTTAGACGGGTCGACAAAGCAACCCAAATACTATTAACTTTTCTATGCCTTCTTTCAATGCCATTATGCACTGTTTTATTCATTCAAAGTGCCCTTTACGTGAATACTGTCTGTGGGCCGGACCTTTTGGAGGATTGTTATGCCGTTGATACGGGGATTCATGTCGTTTTGATGTGTACCGGGCTGATTGAAGGTTTGTATGATGTAAAACTGGAAGAAAAAGGCATGAGATGAATGTTTTCAGCAACAATAGTGCTCGCGACATTGGTCGTTTGTTTCCGAAGCCTCAAAGAAGCCTACCTAGTACCCGATCCTGAATTTCCATATCGAACTCTGATTGCTGGTGACTTTGGTCTACTCCGATGCACGCCACCTGCCATTGTGCCAAAGTCAAAACATAATAATGGAAATATTGTGGGTGCATTGTTGAAATGAAATTATAATAAAACTGAACATGCTATGAAACCATCAGCTCTGTTTTTTACTTAAAACTGCAACAAGGTTTTCGATCAACATCCACTACATTTGCTAAATCTACTTCCATCTATTCCTTACTCCGGTTAACAAAGCCCCGACGAACCTCAGTCAAGCTAAACAGAAAACGTCAACGTATAAAACTTTAAAACCGTTTTTATGCTGGCGTGTTCGTCAAAAGACTCATGTCTTGCGTTTCGTGCCATATGGCAGATCACGCTAATGCAGCATTTGGATGCAAAAAGTTGGACATTCGCATTACTGACACACGAGGTTGACGTTACGAAACGGAAGTATACAAACTGCTTGGATTCATCATTTTATTTCAAAAACAGTTTTTTACATCACATTAATTAAAATTCATCTCGCAATGAAGGTTCATTGGGATTTTTCACCCTTTTTTCATTTTTCGAAAACTGGTCAGCACTATTGTCTCCCGATTTTGACAAATTTAATCCCTCCAAAAAGGGAACATGCTCATTCCAAAGCGTATCCGCAGCTTGACCAAAGTTGTGATCCCACTCAATAGTGCCGTCATCCTTGATTTCGATGAAGTAAGGCCGCTTGGATGAGGATAGTTCTGGCCATTTTGGTTTTCCAGGATCGCATTCACGTTTTGTTGGCTCTCTGAAGCATAATTTTAGGTTTAAACTGTCACTTGCGTGCAAAGTATTTAGCAGATAACCAACCCTTTGATGGCATATCTCATAACAAACTTGAAAAACAGATCACAAAATGGTTGCTGATATTCGGGCGTAGCGTCCCCAAGGCATGTTTTCAGTGGTGCCGGGACTTGGTACTTTCCGAGGAAAATGGGGCTTGGGCTGTCAGGATTTACTGATTTCAATTCTTTGATCAAAGTAGCCGTCGATGCGTGGTACACTTTATCATACAAAATCTAAAAACTGATGGGTTAAAACAGGAAAAAAATGCAGAACCTACTTGTCTCGACTGTTTCCACAAGAAATACACATCCTTTTCATCACCAACACTGTTAATGTACTGATGGCGCAATTGTTGTCGCACCAAAAAGTCATTCTTTACCGGATTAATCAATAAAATCCGTGAAAGAAAGTCTTCAAAATCGGTTTCACTAAACTCGACATTGAAATCATTCTCCGTTTTGTAGTACAGATAATCCAAATTTGTATCGACGGCAAGAATCAATGGAACTGGTGAAAAAACTGAATCGTCGTCTGACTTAAAAGTTACACGGAAAGGCGCTCCAAACTCTTCGAAATAGTTTTCCAATGTCAACGCTGCTGCAATAACATCTTCCGTGTCTTTAGAACGCAGACAATACATGAGGTTTTGGGTCGAAGTTTGTGAAGTTCCATCACATCCGAGTTTTTTCACAACTGATAATGTGTTTTCGACAGTTTTTGGACTCGGCTGGAAGCGTTCAAGCTTTTTGTGGCCATTCAGCAACACCAGCTGATATTTTATGTCTTCCGCTGAAAAAATTAGTGTCATATAAAAACTGTTTCCATAATTCAACGGAAGAAATCGCATTGACCCAGTTTCAACTGTGACTTTGTGCATTTTTTGGTGACCCGTCAGTGTACGACTGACCGACCGTTCGAGCCGTTTGCGAAAGTCGGTTTCTCAAGGTTTTTTTTTGTAAACTGAACTGAATAAGATTTTTCTTAAAAATGCGCGTTTTGGCCGTTATCAAAGCTGTTTTTGCCATCTTTTTCGGCGTGGCAATGGCTCAATTGAGCATTGAAGGCGACCAGGTAACTTTTGAGTCTTACATAAACTGGCGGTTTCTCCAGATGATCGTTTTAGCTCGTTTTATCAACCCTCGGCGCCCAAGACGTTCATCCCCGTCATGTTCGCGATGTTGAAAGCTTCATGGATTCCCAATAAAAACTGAATACCTCGTGATTTTGGATACCACAAATCAAATGCCATGTGTACCGCCGATGCCACATCCCCTTCAGCTGCGAGAACAATCCGATTGCTGACCCCGAACGCTTTGATATTTGTTTGAATAAAGTCCAAAGCCACCAGAATGTCACTGATGCCATAGTTTGAGTGTTGCTTTTCCGTCGGGGTTAGAGTTGCATAGCCTAAACTGTGTACCTTCAAATTCGTTGTCATTCTTCCAATCCAAACCCACCAAAAACGCCCTCCCTCACATGGACAATCGCCACAGACACTTCCAATTTGACCAAATTCGCAATCTTTTCCGCCGTGAAAGGCTCATTCGAAAAAATAACCAGCAAATTTGTATCAATCTTCTTTGATGGGCGTAGAAAATCAATCTTCAAGCAATCAGTCGATGCGCCTGTATTATTCGCCAGTCGATGGAATACGTGACATTGTGACGACCATGTTGTAGCTTCGAACAAGTCATCATCAGAGTCGGAATTGGATGATGTCAGGGGAACGGCTGGTTTGAACGCATTTGTCAATACGGGTGGAACAGCGTAGGGGACACCGAGGAACGCATGAACCTTTTCATTACGTAATGTGGTTCCAATTAGTCTGCCGGTTGAAGTAGCTATTTCCGGCGGGGAATCGGCGATATTTGTTGAAATTGTATAACCAAAGGTCAAAAAAAGGGAAAAAATGACTACGTGGAGTCGGGTGGTTGTCATTTTGGAAACTGCTGGAAGACGACAGCATGAGTTCAACGTTTAACAGTGCTTACTGATAACTGATAAGGCAAGCAAGCATGGTTGGCTATCGATTTAATAGTATTGTTTGGTCTCGAATTATACCTATAGGTGGTCTTTGGGTTATGAATCTTTTTTTATTTAAACTGTCTCGTATTTGTTAAGAGCCTTCAAAAAACTAACTAAACTCAATAAAAAACAGTTGATCGCTTGCCACGAGTGCCGCATGCACCAAATCCACAGAGGACACCAACTCGGCGGACCATTCTCGCTTTGAAGTCATCGGTGACCTGAAATTTGTTGTTTTTTTTATAAAATTTAAACTGGGTACAATTTTTTGCCCTTCTTACCACATAATCAACAAAACCATTGCCATTAACAATAGCCGAAGTCGTGTCAAGTTTCTTTCCGGGTTCGCCATCGGGCTTAACCTCAAACACATCGACCATCATGGGTGCCTTAGCACAAGACTCCAAAACAATGTTAAATCGATAGTTTTGGTTGATCTTTTTGAAGAGCCATCTGAAATTTAAAAACTGCCAGCTTAATCAATGATTCGAATAATCTTACAGTGGCCCTTTCTGTCCATCCGGCGCAGTATATTGGGCATAGACGGGTTTTCGAGTGTCGGATTTGACCAAAACTTCAATCGTGCAACCAAAAATACTTTCGGCAATAATAAGAAGTAGTGCCAAAACGCACAGGGATGACTTCATGGTTCTAAAAAACTGACGCTCGCGTACCCAGCTGAGATGAGATCCGCAACATGATCCTTCCCCTTGAATGACCTGGATACGCCTGTTTGACGCCCTTGATCTCTGCGCAGGTCGATGCACGGTCAATCCAAGGATGGGTGAACCGCTACACCACTTCGAAGGTGTCGAGAATCATAGGCGGTCTTTGGGTCACGGCTTTTATCAAACCTGAAATTGGTAATGACCTCGGGTACCTGTCATTTTTCAAGACATATCTTTGAAAAAACTGTATTTGTCGTTCATCAATACATGCCTAGAGGCGATCTGGACATTTATAACAGTGAAGTGGAACGTTCTACCTTGAAAACGTTTCGACAATCGTTATTTACGGCATATTGAATGTTTTTTACAATGCGTAGTAAAAGTGATAGATATTTATGGGTGCAAGAAATCAGTGGGAGACTCTTTTGGTCAAATGGCCGGAACTTGGGGAGTTTGGATGGAAGTTTAAACTGAAACGTGGGAAGAAAACAATATGTAGCTGTCTGTTTTGATCTTATTGACGGTTCAGAATCACTTCAATGCTCTCGAAATTCCTGTGGTTTAATAAACTGCGGCACGTCCTCCACAAAAACAGATGGTCCAGGTTGCCGCCACCAAACAATGGCACTCACGAGCGCTCCTGCGCGCAGACCGGATATGCGCTTCCGCCTCGCCTTCGTCTTCTGCCAACATGAGGCCCGCCGTGTTTTGAGGGTCCTAACAATGGACTGCCAGTCTGTATATTCATAAAAAAGGCGATGAACCAGCCTCCGCGCGACCTTGCTTGCAGTCAGGTGTGTTTCGGCACTCATCGATTTTCAGTGCGATTGGGATCGTCAACCATCCTGTGTTCGCATTTTGTTTTTGGCTATTTGCTCATTGGCATTTCTGGAGAACTTGTATAAACTGAGTCAAACTTGGATTATTATTATTGTACCATGCAGCCGATGATGTTCGGAGTCGAATCAGTGCCATGCTACGCCACGCTGGGACACCGTCAACCGGTTCCGCCCGGAATGATGATGGATCGGAGAGGCTTCCATGCCTGGACATTACAACGACCACACGCTTCTGGTGGTGTGGCTAACTGTGGACAGCAGTATTTTCATTTGCCGCCGACTGTTTATGAAGAGGTAAAAACTGTGAATTACTCGTTTCTCACATTTTCAACAAATTTACTAACTTCCTTCTTTCCATTACATATTTTCACTTTCTATACAACTTTCACCCCAAGTCGTTTCTCCAATCATAAAGGCATCAAAACTGTTCTTTCTACCCTACACCGAAACTAAGATTATGGGATCGCCTGACCATTCCAGTCTTTCACTCCCTCAGTCAAAGTCAGAAAATGGATCCCTTTCCCCCCTCCGTCCGTTCAGATGCGCCCGACCACAATTGCCGAATAGTCGAGTCCACTTTTTCATGTTGCTTGCCTCCGTCTTTTACGACACATTCCATGAAGGCGAAAGTGAAGGACGTTGTCGTTGAGGATGGCTCCTGCTGATCGAGCGTTGTAGTCGCCGTCAGTAGCCTTTTACGCGCGTCAAGGCCCTTTCCTGTCTGTCATTTTTCCTCGTTTTCTATCCTCTTTCTTGGATTTCTTGTCTCTTGCTTACATGCTACAATAACCACAACCACAGAACCATCGGAATTTTTGTTCTTTTGATTGATGATTGAAGTCACAAACAACATGAGCAGAAACAACCCTTTTTGTTCGACTTTTTGAGGGGAAGGAGAGTTTTGTTTCTTCGTGGTGGTGGTGATTTTGTGGATAAACTGATTCTTGTGGCGGTTTGGTCTTTAATTTGCTTATCAGTTGAAAGGTAGCTATGTCTCATGGCGATTCCGTCATAAGTTGTGATACAGTTTTCAGTTCCGAGGTCTGTTGGGTGGATTTGAACGCATTTTTTTATTTTTCAATGTTATTTTTTGTTTTTTTAAAAACTGCGATTCACTTTTGTTGTTTTTTAGCCCGACGACAAAGTCATCTCCTCAGCCTCGTCCCATGGCGGTGCCTCCACATCCCCGTTAATCATGGCAGTGCCCCGATTCCAACTCCAAAATGCTGCTGACCCCTCCATGATGCCCTCACGAACAGCCAGTTTGGCGACGGATCGATTCCGATCCCTGCACCGGCCCCCGAAACTTGGAGTCAGCGCTTTCCAGGGAACTGGCGCTGGAATGTCGCCGCAACGGCGATTTGTGCGGTCCGACTGGGATATACGTCCGGTTGCCGCGGGCGCCGTTGACGATCATCTATCCTCACACTCACAATTCATCGATGCTCACAGTGCCCACAGCAATGGCATTGCCTATACGGCAAGTTCGGCCGATGGCACCAGCGAAGTTGATTCAGGTGAACCATCGCCACAATTGCCGCTGGGTCTAACGATTGGAGACGGGTTTCTTCGCTCACAACGACATCATGGCCATTATTTTTCGAATGCTGATTTGTTCGTTCAACCGATTGCACCACGCTACAACTATCTAAAATATGCGAAAGCTAGCGATTTCGATGGGATGGGAAGTGTGCCACATTTGAGAATTATCGATTTCGGGTTTGAGCTAGATGCACGGTCATGCTTTGATAAGGCTATGCTTCGATCCAATGAAGCTACAGTAATCCTTGATGGAGTCACATTTGAGCTGTTTGGCGGCGATACGTGTGCTCTGATGTATACTTCCGAGACTGAAGTGTCGACATTTTTGAGAATTATTGCCAATGCGAACCCTCCACGAGGGCAAGTTTCTGGGTCTTTGGAGCTGAATGGCCATAATCTACGCTCGCGCCAACTTGGTGATCGAATAGCTTTCGCTTCGGCTGATCCGCCCCCGCCATCGCTGACAGCCGGGGAATATCTCGATTACTACTCCCGTCTAGTCGGTCCCGCCACGAATGCGATGTCACGACGGCGATTAATCGATCAACTGATCCATGGCCTCGCATTGGGACCACTTCGAAATCGACTGTGCCGAGGTTTGAGTTCGACCGAGATGGCACGACTAAAGTTAGCCGCGAAAATGTGTTTGGATACGGATATTCTCGTCGCTGAAAACCTGCTAACTGATATGGACCTGTATGATGCCGCTTTCGTCATTGACTATATAAGAGATTGGGCCCAACGATTCAATCGAATTGTGATCATGGCATGTGTGCCGCCGACGACTGAGTTGTTGACTATGTTTAGGAAATGTGGGGGTTTTAAACTGATCGAATCAATTCCTGACTCTGATGATTACAGGCGCCGTTTTATCTTCTGGCAGACTAGTCTACTTCGGCGAAAGTGATTCCATGTGCGAATATTTCGAATCCATCGGGTTTCCGTCGCCACCGTTGAAGAATCCATGCGATTATTATGGTATGTTTAATAAACTGATGACTAAAAATTGATTTAAACCGTTTCAGTGGACCTCGTAACCCACGACTACCTCACCCCTGAATCCGCCATGGAATCATCCTCGAGAATCCGGACCCTTGCCGATCTTTGGGCCCACAAACAACCACCACTGACAGTGCCACAGAATGCTATCATATCACCGAGGGTGCATCGACCATCGATATTTTCAAGTTTTGTAACAAATTACTCCCGAGCATGGTCCCTTTTCCTGAATAGGCCATGGCCCCGATTGGCCGAACTAAGCATATCCGTCATCTTAAGCCTTCTGATAGGCTGGGTCTTCTATGATCTCCCCCGCAATCGACGTAGTGGAATCGATGACAGAGAAGGATTTCTAACCACTATGCTGTGTTTGGCACCGACGCTGATGGCCATCCTCGGTCAGGAGCGTATTTTTGAGCTTCGGACTATGATTGAACACGATCGCCGTGCCGGAATCCACTCTCCGGGAGCTCATTTGATTGCCACATTACTTTTTGATTTGCCATTTGCTGTTTTTGCCAGTTTAGCCTTAGGGGCTCCGGCTTATTTCCTCGTTAAACTGAACCCATTATTGATTGAAAGCCTAGCTGCCTTGATAGCTTTTCTCGCGCCATTTACAGTCAATTTCTTGCTGTACCGATACACTGGGTGGCTATTTGCCCTACTTGCTGATTCTAAATTGGTCGCAGGTACAGGCGTTGGCATTACTGCTATCATAAATCTACTTCTGAGCGGTTTCCCAATCCATGAAACCGATCAATGGCACGCCCTCGGTGGGATTAACCTCCAATTTTGGTCTCCAACTCGATGGATTGGACGGGATTTGATGGATCTCGTTTGGCAGAGCGGTGGTAACTCTCATGTGTTTCAATTTGTCCGGGAATTCACGAATGAAACCATTGCCGGGGTTAAGCTCGGATTTCCGGTGCCTAATTTGGTTGTTGATTGCGAGCGGAAGCCTATTGTGGCTACTAAACTGAGGGTGAGTTGACAATGCGCAAACGTGTAATCAGAAAATTGATAAAACTGGAAGGCGTGATGTGTGCATTTTCAGGTACCCGTCCTAACCGTCAAAAAGTGCCTCAAAACAACCGGCACCCAAGTGATGGCCTTCTTCGACTTCGACAACGACAGCTTCATCGACCTTGGCTGGATTGTGGTTGCTTCATGGATTGCCACGTTGCTTATCGTCCTGTGGGGCGTGGCTGCGTGTTGTCGGCCAAAGACACGTGTTGGGAAGAGTGTTGATTCGTTGAGGTTGAGACGGGAGGGATGAAGTGGCGATAAATTGTTTAATTTTACGATTTTGGTTGCTCAATAAAATGTTATTTGTGAAAAACGGCTCCCAGACTATAGAAACTTCCAATTTACTACAAAACCGAGCCCGTAAACCCATCAAATAAACCAAAGAAAAGCACCAAACAATCTAAAACAAATACGTGGCAGTTTTACAGACTAAGCAAAGCAGTGCCACTAGCACTCCCTCCTCCTAAAAAAGTACGTGCAACAGGATCTGCCAAATCCGTGTCATTTGTCGGACGCAATGCCCCTGCATGCAGCAACTATCCCAAACCACAGTCACATCAGTGTTCCACTGGACTGACTGACTTGAATGAATGGGGAAAGAAGAGGAGAGACTTCAAAAGCAACAACAAACGTGAGTAATGCAATGTGTGTGTGCCGGTTTCGACCACCGCCAAACTCCTGTACGCACATTGCATCACGGAGCACGTTGAGCTTCCCCACCCGCGTCGCATTCAGTCAAGTCCAGTGGGGTGACGTGCCCACTTTGCTCCTCCGCGAGCGACGGCTGCGCGACTGACTGCCGCTGGCTACGCTACCTTTTTCTATCTATCCCGTCTATCTCGACGCGATGCGCGCCGCGCCCCCTCCTTCGGTCTTCAGTAACACGTGTATCGCTACGTTGTTTTTCTAATTTGATCTATTGAGAAAGGAGAGGAACAGTGGATTGATTAATTTTGACTGTCAAACGGTTTTGATTTCCCAAATTGCAGGGTTTTGACGCCGACCTCGACGTATGACGACATCGTTACCCACGATAGCGGCTTTGGCCGTTGTGGTGTTGCTGGGATTGGTGGGGGATGTGTTTGGTGAGTTTTGGATATATAAACTGCCCTGGATAAAAATCATTGTTCTTAACATTTAGGCCAAAATGGTGCCGCCCAGCCCGGAGCCAACATCAACCACCTCATCGACCGACCAGAATGTCTCGCCGATATCCAGAAGTATTGTAAAAAACAGATTGAACTCACGCCAAAGGACCAACTCAGCGATATGACCGTCCTCGAATGTCTCCAAGATGCCGGGGCATCTGACACGGAAACCCTTGCTGAAGGCTGTTCCCAGGCTGTTTGGGAAGTCAAAGTCGCCCTCACCCAAGATGATCGCTTCCACGCCGCGTTGCAACAATTCTGTACGGAGGAGATCAAATTTACCCAGATTGCGCCCTGTGCCGCGGAAACGAAGAAGGGCCATGCGCTGAGCTGTATGATGGATCATTTGACGCAACTCCCGAAGGAAGGGAAATGCTTCCAGTTTTTGTGTGAGTTTTTATATATATATTTTTAAAACTGATTTCAAGTATGATTACTTCCAGCCCGCGTTCAAGCCATCGCCTTCACCGACTTCCGTCTCGTCGGCACCTTCATCGAAAAATGCGGCGACTACGTCACAAAATTGAACTGTGGCGCCATCACTCGCGATTCCCTCCATAAAAACGCTCGTGTCGCTCATTCCCAGGGTGCTACGCTGGAATGTCTCATCGACAAGTTTGTCAATGTCCCGAAAGGCCAGGAAGAGCTCGTCAAATCTGTTTCGAACGACTGCCGCCATGAAGTGATGCGTATTGCCGAGCTTCAATCCGAGGATTTCCACCTCGATCGCCCGCTCTATTTCGCTTGCCGTGAGGATCGTGAACGCTTCTGTCAAGAGGTCCAAGCCGGCGAGGGCAAGGTGTTCCAATGCTTGATGGAACATCGCGAAGACAAGCTGATGAACCCTGAATGTGGGAAGATCCTTTCCGAACGAGCTGGCCTCATCGGACAAGATGCCCATCTCGCTCATCCTCTAACCAAATCCTGCCAAGCCGAGATGAAATACTACAAGTGCCAACTCCAGCCCGGATTCCAGAGCAGTATGAACTTCCATTTGTCTTGGTTGTTGCTCTGCCTTGAAAACGGTCTCCACAATTTCAAATCACAGGAGCATGATTTGGCCGCCGGAAAGCCGCTCCCACCCAACACTGAGAAGTTCCTTCCATTCACGGCTGAATGCCAGCATGAGTTGATTGTCCATCGTGGCTACATGGTCCAGGAATTCCGAATGAGCCCCGAGCTGGTCATGGGATGTGCCCAGGAGATTGATAAGTTCTGTTCACCCAATGGCGATATTGAGAAGGAAGGCAAAACGATCCACTGTCTCATGCAGCATGCCCAAGCTCGTGATGAAAAGTATGCCCTCGGGCCCCAATGCTACACAGCTCTCCAGTCCTTGATGAAGGTCGCCGACATTGGCAACAATTACCGTGTCGATAAGGTTCTCTACGCGTCATGCCGAACCCTCATCGATGGCAAGTGTAAGATGGATGCCGTTTCTGAGGCCGGCACTTTAACGTGTTTGATGCGAAATGTCGACACTGACGATATGACCGATGAATGTGAGCAACGCCTCGTCGAAGTACAGTACTTCATGGCTCGTGACTGGACTCTGGACCCTCAATTGTATGAAGCCTGCCACGTCGAAGCTGTTTCGCGTTGCTCGGCGCTCGAAAATTGGCATTTGCAGAACAACCCGCAGAATAAGGTTGATCCCGGACCGCAGGTTCTCGCCTGTCTGTATCGTGCCGGCTATGATGAGGAAAAGCCATTGTCGCCCGAATGCGGCAAACAGGTCCATCGTGTTTTGCGGACTCGAGCTGTTCGGGTCAACTTGATCCCAGACATTGAAGAAAGCTGTCGTGAAGCGTTGAGTGAATTCTGTTCTGCCAATGTTGCCCCACAGGAGGAAATGAACTGTCTTCAGGAGCAGTTTGAGAAGAAAGACTTCAAAGAGCGCTACGGCAAGTGTTACAGTGAATTGTACAAGTTCACGCAGTTGGAGTCAAAGGATACGAAGTTGAACCGACTATTGACGCGAGCCTGTCGACCGGTTATTGATACTTACTGTAGTGTAAGTTTATCTTTTAAACTGAGAATTATTGCATGCGTCGTTTTCAGAACCTAATCAACGAAGAAATCGACCACGGCGATGTCATGCAATGCCTGGCATCCAACAAGGACAAGACCGAAATGACCCCGAAATGCCGTTCCTACGTCCACCACTTTGAGCTCATCTCCATGCGGGACTACCACTTCAACTATCGGTTCACCCAAGCCTGTGAAAACGACATCAAATCGCATTGTAGTGCGTATGGCCAAGACAAGGGTGCCGTTATCCGTTGTCTGTCGAACATCATGTTCACGCATCGCGTTCTCGGCGAAAATCCCGACTTGTCCAAGGATTGTAAGAAGCAGCTCCGGGTCGCCTATCTACAGCAAGAACAGGTTGATGTATGTTTTGGGGGTTGCGGGGTACCCCTGAAATTCGCTAAAATTCTGTTTGAATTCTAAAATAACCCAATAACCCGTAATTTTAAGTTATTTTTTTATTCCGGGGTGCCCTTGCTTTTGGTTGTAGGTGTCTGTTGTTGTTTGTTGGATGTTTAAAACTGCGCCATCTTTTTAACGGTTTGTGTTTCAGTTCGACGACAAAGAACACATGAACGATGCCGATCCGACCCTGATGAACAAGTGCTTGCCCGACATTAAGCGCCTCCAATGCAAGACTGACACCTTTGAGGGTGTTGTGGAGTGCCTTCGTGAAGGATTCGATCAATTGAGTAAGTTTTGGTTGATAAAACTGAGCCGTTTCAAATAAATGGCACTTTAGACCCCGAATGCAAAGCCGTCATCTTCGATCGCCAAAAGATCGAAGCCGTCGAAAATGCCTTCGACGATGAACTCATGCGTCAATGCAAGTTCGATCTCAAAAAGTTCTGTGGAGGCACGACCGAAGGCGACACCGCTCTCCGCTGCTTGACCAACACGAAGATCATTCGAGTCCTCCAGCCAAACTGCCAGAAAATCGTCCGTGAACGTCTGCGTGAACAGTCTCGTGATGATCGTCTCCGCCCTGGCCTCCTCCAAGTCTGTGATGCCGATGCCCGACAACACTGTGCCGAAGCCTACAACAAGGTCCACAGTCAAACTTACTCGGAACAACAACTCGGTGCCGTCGTGAGCGCGTGCTTGCGTGAAAAGTTGGCCCGATTCAATGTGGCAATTTCGCCGCCGTGCAAGAGTGAATTGTCGATCATTATTTTGGAGGCGGAATTCGATGTCCAATTGGATCCAATGCTCTTCAAGGCTTGTAAGAACGTCATCCCGATCCACTGTTCCAACAAAATCATGAAGGAAGGCGGTCGTTTCGACACTGTTTTGGAGTGTTTGAAGGCGGACTTCTACACGAGCCAAATCCAGGATCAAGAATGCGCCAAACAGATTGCTCGTGTGACACAGGAAGCACTGGTGGATATCCATTTGGATCCTAGTTTGCATGAAGCGTGTAGCGTTGATATGAATCGGCTTTGCCGTGATGTGCCGCCGGGTCAGAGTCGGAGTAAGTTTTTTTGTGGTTTTAAACTGCCATTTAACGTATGTCTATTTAGTCATTACCTGCCTAATGGATGCCCTCGACGTCCCCCGTGTCACCATCTCCGACACCTGCCGAACAAAGCTCGTTGAACGCAAGAAGCTTTGGAACGTCGCGGCCCAGACCGGAGCCTTCGCCCTACCCGCCAGCCTTTCCGGCATCTACAATGCCATTGCGGCCCATCCGGAGCGTGATTCCATCCTTGCCTGGTTCGGTGGAGCTATCCTTTTCGTGCTCCTGATTGGATGCTGTTGTGGACGATGCTCAAAGCGGACATCCAGCGAGTTGAAGAATCGTTAAACTGATAACTACAACATCATCAACATTACAATCCGCCGTGTTCCATGGCACCCTGGCTGCTACATGATCCCCTCTCGGGTCGTTATCCATCTAACTGCGATGTTTTCATAATCATTATACCTACATTTGACATTATCAATTTGATCATTTTGTCATCCCCTCAAGGCTTATCCTTATCCTCCCCTCTTCCTGCAGACCAAACTTATCCGGGTCCCCTTTCTCTTGTTCATTGAAAGAGCCGCACCTGTTTGTTTTATTACTATTTATTTTAAACATTAGCGATGACAAAACACAATGCTGCGTAATATCTCTTTTTTGAAAATTAGTTTTTGTTGTTAAAGTTTGCCAAAAGTATGCTCCTACTACGGAGCCCACATTGATATTCACGCATGCGACCGCACTTATTAGAGAAACTACCTGGGTGATTGTTTATTTTAAGTTATAAAGATATTTATTTTGATTTCTGTGATAGAAGTACATCCAGATTGGATCCACATTTGATTGGCTAGGGTACTATTTAGTAGGGAATAAAGTTAAGTTTCGAAAGAGTGATCGGCACAACCGTCGGTTTGGTGGAGATTGCGGGGATAAAGCTAGTGTTAAAACTGGGGTTTAGACATTACAGGCTCGATTTGTTGGTCTTTGTTCGGCTAAGACTCTCCTGCGCTGCCGAGAGAAGCAGCCTACCGTCACGACGCCATAAACGACCCGTGCTGAAGGCTCGGCCGTGATCCGCGATGGGGCTATCATTCTCGTAGAGCATCCACTCATCAGTTCGGAATTCATCCGTGTGGAACCAGGTGTTATTGTCGAGACTGACAAGCATGGACGGCAGATAGCCCTGGCTGATGTGGGGCCGATTCGCGGCACTGACTAGGGTGGCATCAGTGATATAAGCCGCAAGGGCACGATGTTGAGCTCGGTCTTCGGGCGGGATGCTTGCACGGACACGAACCCAGTAGAAGTAGGTTTGGTGGTTGTGGGGCGTGACACCGAATTGGATGTCGGGATCGACAAGGCGGATCTGAAGAGGCGTGGGGATAGATTTCAAAAACTGATGTGAGTCCTTTGTAATCTTACTTCGACAAGGGCCATATCCTTCTCAGCGATCCGGGCCTTCAAATCCCCCAACTGATGCTGACTGAGGGTAAGTTCGCCGGCGGCATTTCTGTCGAGATAGTTTTGAGCAATCTCCCAAGTTGGGAGACATTCCTCGGGAGGCTTCACTTGGGGCATTGGGATTTGGTGGGAGATGGCCGGGGCTTCAACCTAGGGGACAATGGATTAGCTAAACTGCTCGAGAAATACAATAGTCTTACAACATGGAAAGAGATCTGTGTCGTATAAACAATCTGGCCATTCTGTTCGGCTTGAACAAACCGAGTACAGAAACTACGACCATCACGAACTCGTAGGATTTTGTAAGTAACTGGGTATTGGGTTGATGCTGCAAAAAAAGGTTTTGGTTAACTGAACTGTGAGCTAGTTTCCAACAAAAATATATAATGTATAAAAAAACTGCGAATATTTGGTGTGTCTTACGAACCGTTTAAAATAAAAAGCGAATGCATCGCATGCGGCACAAAGTTGTCAGCGACCGTCTTACTCGCAGCAATCAAGCTTTGAGAGAACAATGCTCCGCCGTAGACATTTTTCGTAATCCAGGTGCCATCACCAAGATGGTTCGCAATATAGGTGTTGGCATCCTGTTCGTCGAGAATGAAGAGCTTCAACAACTCTTCGGACACGATCGTTTCTTCTGTGGACATGTTGCTCGAATTTTCCAAATGAAAGTTAGGATTATGCGTTGGAATCTCGCCGTTCACGGTGAATGATGCTTCGGGAACTGTGGTGTGTATTGAGCGAGTTGTAAGCTTGGAAGAGGAAGGCCCTGCAAAATTTATATATAATTTTAAACTGCAGTCAGTTATTTCGTCAATTATGCTGAAACGCGTTGGAATTTCGACAAAAGCAAGCGATAAAGTTTACAGAAAATTAGATAACCGTTACAGATAGAAAAAAGAAAAGAAAAGCCCTACATTGAAGGTCACGGCAACGGTGCTGGAAGCGTCGAACGGAAAAGACCGCCCGCGGCAAGACTGCACGGCTCTGACGAGACAGCGCGACGAGGAACATGGCTGCCGGAGGGAGGGAAACCCGCTTTTGTCCCTCTCGAGACTCAAAATTTGCAAACACGGAGCACCGACACAGACAACAGAGAATAGTCGTAGTAGAAATAGCTGGAGCAAAAGTAGATGCAATCAAAAATTACAACGGTTTTTGGAGTCTGTTGTTCTGTTTAAAAAGAGGGGGACTTCACGTTAAAGTCATCAGAAAAACTACACTTTTCGTAGTTTATCCCGAGGGTCGGGGGGTCCAAGACCCCGAGGTTGCAAGCGGACATAAATCACTGCTTGCTAAGCTTGACGTCATAGATCACTGATCACCTGGGGGACGAGAAGGGTCGGGTTGGCCGCGGACGTTTGCACTTTTGACGCAACTTGAGATCGAAAAAACTGACGGATGTTTCGCAATTCAACAAATTTCGTGCATTATACATAATTAAATGCAATATCTTCTGATTCACATTAATCATCACACTGTATTGCAAAGATTGGGTCAGAAATATGACAATAATCATTGAAGTTAGGCTGCATTTTTGTTGAAAAGTAAACTGCTCGGCTAACAAACATTGGTTAAAGCAGTTCAGAAGCAAAGATAACCACGTGGTGGCAGCGTGCTTAGCTTAAAATCATCGACTGATTTTTTCGAAGGTTTTAGTTTTCAGTTCTGTTTGGTAAACTGGATGACTGCAAAAAGATCTGCTAACTGAAAACTTTGTAAAACAATCGCCATCGGCAAGGCTCAGTGCGAAGAAGCGTGGCATAGCGCGACAATCGCCAAATTGAGTTTTGATTGCAAGTGCTGTGTGGTCAGTGATCATTGATCATCTATTTGCTATGATTTTTTTTGTTATCGAGCCTCTTTTCCAATGCCGGTAAATACCTTTTCTGCATGGTAGTGACTTGTTTTAAACTGTTGCCCGTAGACTTTGTGAAAAGTATTCCCATCTGAATTGTCTTTCGCTTGCAACGGCACTTTGCTAATTAAAATTGACCGCGAAACGTGCTAGCCTTTCAGTCGTGACAGCTTCCCTAAATTTTTCGAAAAACTGGAACTTGGTTCAGGCCCCTCCATTTTAGCCATGCACATTCTGCATCTTCTCCCTCGCCATGGCTTCATCCTCGGCCAAGTCCGCTTCAACCATGCTACCGGGCTGACCCGAATCAACAAAGTGGTCATCGCGAATCGAGGCGAAATCGCCATGCGAGTCCTTCGAACTGCTCGTCGTCTTGGTATTGAGACGGTGGCAGTATTTTCGGATGCCGATGCCAACTCATTGCATACTCGCTCTGCTGACCAGGCTTATCACATCGGACAGGCATCCCCATTGAAAAGTTATCTCCGAATGGATGCCCTCGTCGATGTCGCCAAAAAGTCGGGAGCCCAAGCGATTCATCCTGGTTATGGCTTCCTTTCCGAGAATCCTGAATTCGCTGAACTATGTGCCGCTGAGGGGATTATCTTCATGGGGCCGCCGGCAAATGCGATCCGGGATATGGGCATGAAGAACACGGCGAAGAAGATTATGATTGAAGCGGGAGTGCCGGTGATTGAAGGCTATAATGGAGATAACCAGGAGCCGGAGTATTTGTTTCAACAGGCGAAAAAGATTGGTAGGGTTTGAAAACTGGGGGGCGGTATGACTTTGGTATTATTTTTCAGGTTTCCCCGTCATGATGAAAGCAGTCCGCGGCGGCGGCGGCAAAGGCATGCGTATCGCTTGGTCGGAGAAGGACTTCTTTGAAAGCCTTGAATCGGCGAAATCAGAATCCTCAAAAGCTTTTGGCGATGATGCTATGATCATTGAGAAGTTTGTCGAACGACCGAGACACGTCGAAGTTCAAGTCTTTGGTGATCAACACGATAATTATGTGTATCTTTGGGAGCGAGATTGCTCGATTCAGAGGTTAGCGGTTTGATTATATATAAACTGGAGGAGCGATCACGAATACGTCTTTAGGCGCCACCAAAAGATCATCGAAGAAGCCCCAGCATCCGGCCTATCCATGGAAACCCGGCACCGAATCGGCAAAGCCGCCGTCGATGCTGCTCGAGCCGTCAAATACGTCGGTGCCGGAACGGTTGAATTCATCATGGACCCTCGTGGCGATTTCTACTTCATGGAAATGAATACCCGTCTCCAGGTGGAGCATCCCATCAGTGAAGCCATTACGGGTGTCGATTTGGTCGAATGGCAATTCCGAGCGGCCCAGGGCGAGACTCTACCAAAGAAGCAGGCTGATATTAAACTGAACGGACATGCATTGGAAGCTCGTGTCTATGCCGAAGACAGTAAAGCTGGATTCATGCCAACAGCTGGCCTCCTCGAACATCTTTCATTCCCGGCCAATGCTCGAATTGATTCCGGCGTCGAACAGGGCGACTTTGTAACCGTCCATTACGATCCTATGATCGCGAAAGTGATCGTCCATGGTGCGGATAGGAATGAAGCGATTTCCCGACTCGATGCCGCTCTCGCGAACACACATATCGGTGGCCTGTGCAATAATGTTGGATTCGTGCGAACTTGCTTGAATCATCCGGAATTCGTGGCCGGCAATGTGTATACTGATTTCATCCAGGACCATGAGAAGGAACTCTTGCCCGATGTGGCGCCACAGGCTTCGACGGAAGCCCTGGCTGAAGGGGTTGTTGGGCAGATTTTGGTGCAATCTGCCGGGGAAAGCCCGGAGAAAGGGCCTTTCCATGGACGGGATTACTTCAGGTTTGATATATATAATATTTTATAAACTGTGTTTATGGCCAAACGTTCTTTTTAGGTTGAACCACTCCCCCTCAAAAACAGTGAAACTTGACGACAAATCAACAGCGAAAGTCATCATCGATCAAGGCAATTCATACCGAATCCTCGCTGAGAATCGCCCCGAAATCGTTGCCGTTGTAACTGATGTTGAATACACGGCTCACAAACCACCGACGGTCCAATACAGCCTTGAAGTCGATGGTAAAAGGTGGAAAAGCAAGGCTGTTCAGTTGACTGATTCCGTCGTGGTTCGTTTTCGAATATTTTATATATAAAAACTGATGCAGTTTGTCTTTAATTTACAGGTCTTTGGTTCAACTCACTCCGAATACCCAGTCCCCGCGGAAACAAGATACGACGAAGAAGCCGTCGGAAACTCCGCCCAAGAAGCCCGTGCCCCCATGCCTGGTGTCATCGAAAAAGTGCTCGTTCAAGCCGGTGAATCCGTAACTGCCGGACAGGCTCTCATCGTCATGATTGCCATGAAGATGGAATACGTGATTCGAGCTCCGTTTGATTGCGTTGTTGAAGCGGTCAACTGCGAAGCCGGGAAAAACGTTGCGAAGAACACTGTTCTCGCGAAATATGCCCTGCCGGAGGAAAATTGACAAACTGTGTGATTTTTTATTGTAGAATTAGATTATCAGGTGCCTTTTGAAATTGAATAGTGTGATAAATATATATAAATAACGTTGGAAAAATAAAATTGAAACAAAAATAAAAAGAATCACGAAAAACTGATGGAAATAAACAGCTTGGCAAAGTGCGTCAAACAACAACAGCTCACCCGTCTCTAAAAAGTCGTCAAACAGTTCGTCGAAACCCTGCGGCATTGCTTCCAGCCTCCAGCCAAATGCGGCAACTCGTCAATCCCAAAACATTTGGTAAGCCGTCGATCGGTCTTGCCCTTATGGGCTGCACGAATCGACCCTTCTATCATATTTGCGTGTTTCCGGACCGCAGTCTCGGCCGTCGTCACGAAGGAAATATCGTTGAACAGGTGCAGTTTACTATTATCCATTTTTTCCTCCAACGCTATTCGGCCACGCTCCTATTAGCAGCCTTTTTGCAATGCCATTGCCACTGGCACCAACCAACCCCCCTTCTCACTCTCGTGCCTTTTTCAGCTCGGCACGTTCGACCCCTTGCCCAACGTGCGCAATGAAAAGTTGGTTTCTATGAATATTGGCCGTCTGAAGTATTGGATTGGCGTGCGCGAAGCACATATCTCCGTGCCCGTCCTGGAGCTTCTCGGTGAGTTTTTCTTATTTAGGTTTTGAGCTTCTGGGCATGTTCGAAGTTTGGTTCAATTCCAAATTTGGAATAGATCGTAAATGAAATATGGCACTCTGGAGAATACGTTGGAAAAAAAAAGTTTTATAGGTCTTTCTGGGTTGTTTCCCGTCCATCCGAAAACATACATCCGTGCCCGTGATGCTCGACAATCGTTAGCTGAACAGGTCGCGGCATTGAAAGCTGTTGGAAGTGCTGAAGGCGAGACTGCAAAGGAATCTGAAAGTTAGAAGGTTTATATATTTTGTAGATTGTTTAGTTGGTTGATTTTTGACTTATGGATAAACTGTTTAAAAATACATTTACGGATATAAAAGTTTAGCGTTGTTGGCGCTTATTTATTTTTTATTTGAGTTTACGATGTGACAACTTAAGATATTTGTTGTAGGATACTGAAGATGGCACAAAAGCGCCGTCGAGGTGAGGATCTTCAAATCAACATGGAATGGTTTCCACTACCGAAAAAGAGGAAAAGGAAGGTGTCAGAACAGGAAGGGAATCTCGGATCTGACTCGGATATAGTTAGCGGCGATGAATTGTTGCTTGAAACTGCTCCAGCATCAAACCAAAGTAAGAGTTCTCATTCGGCTGAAGAAGGACACCCATTACAATCCAATGGCTCCGAAGACGAGCACTCTCCACCGGATTCCGACCATTCAAACGACACCGAACCAAAACCCCTCAAAAAGAAGTCCTCCACCGATGCCGTTTTCCGTCTTCCCTCCCTCGATACCGATTCCGACTATGCCAGCGTCCCGGATTGCAACATATCCAAACGTAACCGCCGTAAAAGGATGAAACAAAAGCCCCCACAGCCTCCTGCGCCGTGTCCATACTGCGATGAAACCCTTGAATCCAAATTCGCTCGTGATCAACACATTGCCAAAGTCCATCCTGCTTCCCATCAATGTCCTGTCGTCGGCTGTTCTTATCGATCTGGTCTGCGACACCGTATGCGCCTTCACGAGGTACGGATTCACGGAAAGAATGCCCTCCAATGCCCGATATTAGGTTGTGAAGGCCGCTTTGTGAAACGGAATTTGGCTCGACACATCCGTGAATACCACCGTAATCGTGAACCTGAGAAGTCGTCGGTCTTAAAATTGTCGAAGGACAAGTTGAACTGCGAACATTGTGATTTTGCAAGTCGGCATCAGTTGAAGTATGAGAACCACGTTCTGGATGAACATTTGACCGGTGTCAACTGCCCTGTCGAGGATTGCGAAGCAAATATGGCTGGATCGAAGGTTGCAGAACATTTCGAGGGTGAACATCCGGATGTACTATTCTGTTATAAGCCCGGAGAAGGAATCAAACTGTTGAAGTCGACTGATCAGAACGAAAATGTCGGAGTGGTGTCGGTCAGTGAAACGGATACAGATGTTGAATATGTTACACTTCAGAATGCTCAGAAAGGTCGGTTTTTCCTGTTTGAATTGTTTTAAAACTGTGCGATGTCTTTCAGTGAAATTCACATGTACCCACTGCCAAAAGTCTTGCAACAATCGCGTCGCTCTTCGCCGTCACATTGGCCGTGTCCACGCCAAAACCTACAAAAGCCATACCCCAAAACAACAGCTGCCTTGTACTTTCGAGGGCTGTGATCGCATATTCCAATGCCAAGCCAAGCTCAATGACCACATTTTCCGGCATAAAGGTATCGTTTTGCTTTACTTTTTATCCTCTTTTGCATACCTGCGTGCATTTGCTTAAAACCGAGATTAACATTAGCATCTCAGCGAAAAACCTCTAACATGTTTTTTGAGCCCTATTTTAGGCTTAACTTATTTTTTTATTTACATGTTACATTATTTGGAGAAAAACATCCACTTAGTGTTTTGTAAAACCGTTTACGATAGTCCCCCAAGGACATGCGCACCACACTTTTGAATGTGTTTTCATTCCACACGCAAAGTTTTTCCACGTCCCACCTGCGCAACTGAAACTGAACGGCTTCTACGACTCATTTTATTGCATCCACCCACCCTTATAGAGCTGTTATGGCATACAATAATTAGTCGATTATGAAATATATGTGTTGTTTTTTTCAGGTGAATTCATGTTCAACTGTGAAACCTGTGACCAAAAGTTCGTGACACGAGCCCAGTTTAGCATCCACCTTCGCAAGTTTCACAATATTACCATCAAGGACTTCGAGAAGGCTAACAAAGAAACAGAAAAAGGAAAAAAGATTTTTGATTTAAATTTGTTGGAGCCCCGTGTTGATGAAAGAACCGAATGACTAATGTTTTGTAATTGTAATTTATATTGTTGATTTACATTGTTGTTGAGTTTGTTTTTTTTTGTAATGAAAAGTTTGTTTTGTTAATAGTAAACTGATCAAATGATACCGTAAGCCAAGGGAGTTCGATAGTTGTTGCTTTGACCAACTTTCGTATTTGAATAATTCATTTTCCGATCAAATTTATCTTCTTGATGCAGTTTCGTTGAAAAATGGCTGTAAACATTGCAAAACGAATCTCTACATGCTGATCAGACTATGGTTTTCTCTTTTTGGACGTGAGTTTTCGCGATGTATCAGTTTATCCGTCTTTTCTGTGCCGTTGGGGCCGTCAGTGTTGCAATAACCTCCGCGCAAAGCTGCAACTTTTCACCGAAGACAACGCACCACGATGGCACGCCCGCCAATGTCTACCTCGAAAAGAATTCACTGAATTGCACGTCGAACTTGCCAGAAGCCCCGCTGGAAACGTGTGATGTCGACGATTTTGATGTCTTCTTTAGTCCTCTTGCTGTCTTTCCTACTGGCAGACCAATGTAAGTTTTTCATAACTTTAAACTGTTCAAACTTATGATCAGTTTTTAGCGCGTGGCCTTATATTGATCTCAACGTTACGGTTATCCCAAAAGTCTTTGCATCAGATATCTTTGTACAATTGGAGTGCTTATCTTCGTCGAATAATGGCAACGTGTATTGCAAGAATCACACTTTTCTCACCCATGATGACATATTTGCTTGGCCTTGTCGACAGCATACGATTCTCAGCGACGAGAAGGATGTTAAGGTTGGTTTTAAACTGATCACAAAAGGTGAATCAACAATTTCAGCTTCCCTACACCTTCGAACATGCATGCTTTCGGATGCATGGTTCCTCCCAATACCGAATGAATGTCACACTACTGCCTCAAAAATGCCATCTAAGTTACATTGTCGCGATGCCACCGATATATCAAGTGAATCGGCGGATCAAGCAGATCTTGTACGATGTCAGTGTGGACCCGACGAAGTACAAAGTTGAATGGTCTCCGATGGTTACGGTTGATGTGAACTCTCCAGATGCGGTCATCGTACGCTTTCATAGAGGGAATGAATCGGCCGAAGTTACAGTCAGCGTCTTCACGAAGGAGACGGAAACAAACTTGACACTCCATGAAAAGAAGGTTCTTTTACCACCGGAAACGACTGCCATCTTTGCAGCTCCCGCCGGAGATTACAAGGCTTTCATCTATGTGGATCATCCTTACTGTGTCCTTGATTGTGATGATAAGCCGGGCTGTATTCCGTGCGACAACACTTCGGTCGATTTCACGCTGCATGAACACAAATTGCATGGCATCCATCGCTTCAAACATTATGCTTTAGTCGTGATCGAAGTAGTGTGCTACATTTTGGTGGTTCTGTTTGTCATTGGCCTCTTGGTGGCACTGGCAATCTACATTTACTGTAAATTCATCCAGCCTCGAATACTTTTACGGCGACCGCCACAAGCTTTTGCCATGACTGAAATTCCGGATGTCCTGATCGTCTACACTGATGACTGCCCCGAACATACGGCTTCAGTCGTTGCGTTTGCTGAACTTCTGGAAAGTCATGCCAATGCAAAGGTTTGGATCGACACGAAGGATCTGCTGAATCACTCTGTGAAACCAAGTATCTGGTTGATGCGTGCCATCGCAGAAGTGAAATTCATTATTCTTATCTTTTCGGCCGCTTCAAAGCAGGTGATAGCCGGTGAAGCGCTGCCACAACGACGACCGTTTCCGGATTTGTTTAGTCCTGCTGTGAGGGCTGTTACTACGGTATTTTTAAAACTGTCAGTTTCGCAAAATCCTTTTTTCTTTTTAGCGTATCAACGAACTAACAAGCCGAAACGGTGTCGATCTTACCCGAAAGCCGTTAAAACCGGATTCTGCCGATGCATTGAATCGTTTCATTGTAGCCCGATTCGCGTACACAAATCCATCAGCGATTCCTGAATTCTTTTCATTGGTGAAGTGTCGTCACATTGTGATTCCACAAGATTTGGGACGCCTTTTTGGATACCTTCACGAGGTTGATGCCCCCAGTGATAAAGCCATCATTGAAATTGATGCGGATACCACGTATTTGAAGCAATCCATGCAGCGGTTTGCGGAATATGCGCATGATAATCCTGAATGGTTGAAAGATCGGTAAGCTCTATAAACTATGGTCCTGTCATCGTTTATTCCTTACAACTGCTTGATTTTTAGAATGACGCAATCCGAAACGGTCCACCACGATCCTCGCGAATTCGAACGACTACCACTGAATAACATCACAGAAGCTACGACCGTCGACGAATTGGTCCAGCACTACGAGCACCTCCACAAGCCCGACGATGATGACGACGAGGAAGGCTCGCACGTCGCGGATACGGGTGTTGCTGTGAGCAGTGAAAAGTTCGAGCTCCTTGGCAGTATGAATGACATTTCATCTGATTCTGATTAAAACTGTGAATGTCGTAGTGTCGCTTGGACTTTGTATATTCAATATGATGGCGAGTTCGGATAGTTCAATTATTGCCATAACAATGTTACTGACAGTATCAGTCGGAATGGTTTATAAACTTTGTTTATTTCAATGAACCAAAATTAAATCATGTCAAAAAAGTTTTTTTTATATATGAAAATTCACAAAATCATCAAACATTCCTTCACGAAAAATAACGTAAGAACGATCCCAAGTCTGTCCATTTATAGTAACCTTACTTTTAATACCATAGCACGTATTACTTTTTACAAAATGTTTGCCAAAAAAGGCATCTAATCGTGGCTCAAGATTTGCAATGTCTTCATCCAAAATATGTAGATGTGCATAGAAACTATTTTTTTGTTTCTGAAAAAAATATTACATCATTATATTATCCTTTACGTGCCTCTGTTAACCCACCTTTACAAATGCGGCAAACTTATCACTATCGCTGTCAAGAAATGAAAGAGGTAACATGTCGATGTCAAGTCTAGTCAAATTTTCAAATGGAGCTTCGTACAACGCATTGAAGGACTCTTTAGTATTAAAAGGATGGTTTTTATAAAAACCAAAACGGTCAACGTGTTGGAATGTTTGGAACAAAAGTCGTACATCTAGGTTTGGATCAAATTGGCATGACACAAGTTTAGCAGTTTCAAATTTACCATTGTTTCTATTTTTTATCGTTTGAATAAGGTTTGTATCAATGTAGCAATTGTTTAACCCAATACCATTCAGGTTGAGTAGGATACGGTTGAAAATAGATTCAGGCTCACAGGTAGGGGAAACGTTGACAAGGACTAGCCAGTCGATCGAGTACACTACGCTTTCATCGGTTAGCGTAATGATTGGTGTCGGCAATTGCCATGATGTGGTCAGGTAAAATCCGATTGTTTTGTCATAGTGGATTATGGCAAAGTAAAATGAGGTATACTTTTGCAAGGGCTTGATGACACCCTCGAAATCAGGTGCAGCGAGTTGGAGTTCACAAGCTTCAAGGGGGCTAGCTAGCTCGCGAAGGCGACAACGAAGGCCATAGGGGAGGGCGGGTAGAGGGTACGACATGGTGATATTGGCGATGAAATCACAACAATGAGAGGGTATCACGCTGAGTAGGCAACAGTTTATATATACAACAGTAATATAGCTGCGGTGGGGTAACGCGCGAGTTGCTAAAAGTTTCGTTTTGAGAGGTTTGAACATGATTGGAGTGTGCGCGTGCATTCGATACATCCAACATCGATAGCATTACTTGCGAACCGCCATGACATTTTTCAATCGTTGCTATTGACTGGTAATGTCAATATTGATTGAATGGTTACATAATAGCCATTCAATCAATGAGTTCAAAGAAGGCAAAACAGATACTAAAAAAACAACCATTATGATAAACAAGGAACATAATGGCGACAAGAAGTTGAACTTTTGAGCTCTTACACCGGTCAAACTTCAATATAATATGCTGTAGTACAGTAACCAGTTGTGTAGTTCCGACTACTTATTGAACGCAATGAAACCATTTCATTTCCAAATGATATATTTTAAAAATAGGATAAACTGCATCATTGCTAATTGAGTAAAGTACGCTGAGGCTACACCACAATTATATATCAAACATCAAATTCAAAATTCACGTGAAGTGCCATAAAATGTTGCGATTCTAATGCTCTTTGGTTGTAGTTAAATGACAGTTACGTGTACTGTATACAAACATAATGTTGTGGCTATTTATTTTTAAATATTATAACATCTATGAATGCACGTCGTCATTTAAAATCAACTCAAAAAATGTTTTTAACAAATTCCCGATAACTTTTGATAAAGTAAATAGCAGTAATGTAGCTCAATGGACAGTGCAGACTACAAGTAAAACACACAATGGTTGTGTAAAAACCAGCCAATGGCATTGAAAAAATTGATGTCAACAATGCAATGATCAAAGGCACACTTAAAGTAACAATGATAAGGATGATTTCAACAATTTGCACCTTGAAAAGCATGTATGCCATCTGATAACTTTTGAGATTCTTTTTCGGATCTCGTTGACGCAAAAGATAATACATGTGTCCGATAACGAAAATCATCAATCCAATACCTATGATTTGAACGACGCAAATGCCTATGGCTAAACCTCGAAAAACTGATGGTGACGCGGTCATGAAGAGCACAGAGTTTATGTCCGCTGGGAATCCGGCATTTTTTAGTGGGATGAACTTTTCCTAAAAACTGTCAATAAGTCGGATATAGGTTTTGAATGATTACCTCATCGCCAACAACAAAATATCGACTCATTACATAAAACGAAACGGCGGCCCCGCCCATTATACAAACCATAATGCTAGCAAAGATTAAGCACCGTAGTTTCAACAGAATGCCGTCTGGCACCCATAGACGAAAATAGCGATAAAGTATAATTGAGCTGTGTCCAATTGATAAACAATAAATGCCAACAAAAAGAATGTGGATGCAGCATTTTGTAAAATGTGGACTTGTGAAGTGTGATTGGAACGTAAAAGCCTGAATTGGCCACAGGGATACTGGTTGGATCAATTTGATGATTACGTCAAACATGAATGACGCACAATTGAAGTAAAGCATGACCCATCGATAGGTTCCGAGCAGTTTTGACTCATACGCGTGTAAATACATCATTAGGATAAACAAAATAGAGGTAATGACAAAATTAATGGTTAACGTTAAGTTGTAATAATGGTAAATAATGTCAAAGTTCACTACGGTCATGGGTATGACATCAGGGGTATCCATTTTACGTCAAGGCACTCGCAACTTGTCAGCACTTCGGTTAATAAGCCAAATGGCACGTTTAACAATTTATGTCTCATTTCTCTTCAGATAGATTGTAGTTCGCCGCGAAGGAATACAATTGAATGGATAACGTTATGCGTGAATTGCAATCTTTGATAGTTTTGCGTAATTTTTCCGGTTTAAAAATTAATTAAATATAATATAGTTCAAATGAATAGTACAGTATGCACGTTTAGACTGGGTTTGATTTAATTTTGGTTACTTCCCGGTTCCTAGCGCGACTTTTTGTAGACACACGGACGTACAATTTAGTGAGTGTGTCACGCAAAAGTTCAATGGACGGCCGTGGCTCGAACGCACACGCTATTCGTACGCGTGTTTGTCTGTCATAAAAAGATCGCGCTGGGAACCGTGGGCGATGAGTCACGGTGAGAAATCTTTCGAACTTTCATGTGGAATCATCAATGTTATTGACTTTATGTCAATGCAAACTGTTCAAACTTACAGTATCAAATTTTTTTGTGTCACTTCAATTATGCAGGTTCGACACGGTTCAACCTTCAACTTTAAAGGGTAACATTACGCATCACTTGCTACGAGGGAGTAACGTCTGTGCAAATACGCTGATACCAAGCACAGCTTTTTCTCAGACTGTTGACTGATCGCGGAACTGCCTGATTCATGTCAACCCCCAAGTCCATGCAAACAAACCTCACCTTATCAGTTGTCGTCAAATTTTATTGGTCAGATATTATTCATTTTCTTATTTAAAAGCGCTAAAGTTTACCATTTTCAAGAGACTAAGAAAATGTTCGTTAAGTCGTCTATATTGGCACTGATCGTGCTTTCCTTTCTTGCGTCATTTGTCCAATCCTTTGAAAACCCAACTCTGGAAATTGTTGTTATCATTAAAGCATCAACTAGCTCAATATCCTCCGATTATTTTAACTCAGCTATTGTGCCATTTCTGTCGCAGCTTTATTTGGTTTTCCCGACTGAAGTTAATGATAAAAATCCCGATTATGTTCGCATCACCGTCAATGTTGGTGGTGAAACCAACTCCTGGTCGACTGTAAATCTTCAAAATGAAACGAGAGATAGCTATATTGCCTCTCTAAAGTCTCTTAAACCTATTTCAAGCGGTTCTGAACCTGATGGCAACCAAAAGTGAGTCACAATTCTGGTAAAACATTCCTAAATACACTTTTTAGAGCCCTAGAATCAGCCCAGAAAACGTACTACGCCTCAAGTGTCGCCATAAATCGCATCACAGTATTGATCACTGATAAAGTGTAAGAACATTTGCCATTTTTTTAAGGTTAGAGGAGGTTACTTCCCGGTTCCCAACGCGATCTTTTGATGACAGACAAACACGCGTACAAATACCATGTGCGTTCGAGCCACGGCCGTTCATTGAACTTTTGCGTGACGCACTCACTAAATTGTACGTCCGTGTGTCTACAAAAAGTCGCGCTAGGAACCGGGAAGTAACCTCCTCCAATCTTTTTCAATCAATAAATCCAACTTTTAGTCTAAACACCGATGGTAACACTGATTTCGCAACAAATCTACGATTAATTTCTGATCAGTTTTATGTCATCGGAATTTCGTCAACGTTTTCTGATTCTATTCAACCAGCTTCAACTCTCGCCGGTGATTCAAGCTATGTGTACCAGCGTCGAGCAGTGAAAACGGGCTTTCAACGCGCATACAAAAGTTGTTAGCATCGCCGCTCCGACCGTGCCGGGGCATTATTGTATTGAATGAAGGAACTTCAAAACTACATATTGATGACCAAACAAACTTCAATACAATGCAAAGTGACATGATAACGCGATTGGTGTCAAGTGATGCATTTTCGACTGAAACTTTTCATGATCTTTTGAATGATGATTTTGTGTTCATTCATCCTCCGAAACAACCGCAATTTAAAGTTGGAGCTGATGACATTGAAGTTTACAATAATCAGTGAGTTCAAAAATAGTACAATTTTCACGAATAACATTGAAATAAACATTTTCAGACCAAAAGTATATCAAAAATTGGTCGAAATAAGTAATCGAGTACGACTACCGTGGCTGGCTATTGTCATTTTAAGTCAGGCTGAGTGAGTTGTGCGCTTTTTGAAGAAACATAAACTGTAAGATTGTAGTTATATCACAAACGTCGCGGAAACACAAGCGGCGATGGTCCAACTCGCGAATCTGGCAAATGTTGAAGTTTTTGTATTCGACGTTGGCACAAACCAAACCGCCGCAAAACATTTCTTCAACAACGTCACAAAATGGGACAACATAATGAATATCCGTGGTCAAAGCGTAGCCGAAATGGAACGGGCAGTGTATCTTAAATTAGCTGGTTCTCCTTTCACCACTGCACACAAGTGCAGTCCCGACGGAACACCGCTAACGACAACAACTACAACTAAGGCTGCTGGAAATGTTCATTCGACAACGCCTTCGGGGGCTGCTTCTATTGTTTTTGAGATTGGTTTAATGCTATTGGCATTTCAAAGGTTATTGTAGAATTAAAAACTGTAATTGTTATTGCCGGTTCCCAACGCGATCTTTTAATGACAGACAAACACGTGTACGAATACCGTGTGCGTTCGAGCCACGGTCGTCCATTGAACTTTTGCGTGACGCACTCACTAAACTGTACGTCCGTGTGTCTACAAAAAGTCGCGCTAGGAACCGGGAAGTAACCTCCGCCGGGAAGTAACCTTCTCCAACCAATATAACTTTATTTGAAAACACTCTACTACACTTAAATTTTCAAAATTACCCGAAGTTCAAACCACATAATTATGACCACAAAAATCTCTGATTAATTAATCTAAACAATTTTTCGTTGTGGGACCGAAAGTTTTTCGCCAACAATCGTTGCGACCTTGAAGATACAGGCACATGTGCTCGACCTTTACTGTCGCCCAGACATCGTGCCGTTCTTTTTTCGGCTTTTCGGAAACAATAAAAGCCTTTCATCGGGTTGAAGACCAACTGATCGGGTTGGATTGCAGCTGGGAGCGCGAAGAAGCGTTCAACAGCTCGAAGTTGGGGGATCGGATTCGTGATGAACTTGTCGCCATCGAGAAATAGAAACTGTGATAATGGAAAGTATTTGAGCCATCTTTTGAGGTGTTTCGCGTAGAGAGAATTGCGAATCGGCTTGTAATCGTGGTTGATGGTGCGAGAATCGTTGTTGAACACGACTGATTCGAAAGTTGGACGGGTTTTGTTGCGTTCCATGCGGGTTAGAACTACCTGAAAGGGACAAATATATAAACTGACGCAAGTGGTGTATGCTTCGTACCTGTGTAAAGTCGGAAATAGTCCTCACAACCGGATCCCTCAAAATGACAATCAACTTCATTCGTGGATTCATGTCGAAAACCCGCTGTGGAGCCAGTTCCGAAGCCAAGTATGCAGGCGTCTTCTCAACAGTGACATCATCACTGATTGAGAATGGCATTTGGTCGCGGTACCAGTCATATCCAAAAGCGAAAGTTTCATTATGATCGAAGAAATGAATTTCCCGACGGGCTGCCTTGATTCGTGGATGGAGTGCCATGGCATCCAACAGGGCTCGTGTTCCACCCTTTCTGGCGCCAATGATAAGGGCATTTGGGAGGCGTTGGAGCAGCTCTTCCGATGAATCGAAATCAATGGTGGAACTGAGGGGCTCTTGGAAGGACAAAACGGAGCAGTTTGAGAGGGCCGACAACCGATTCGTGATGAAGGTCAATTGGAGGCCCACTATGCTGATTAGGAATATACAGACGACGACACGACGGAAGCGAGATCGCAAAAAGTCCATTGAGGGTTGTGATTACATAACTGGTGGGGTGGTGGGGGTAGGGTTGATGGAAATGATCTGAAAACTGGGATCCTTTTATTTGTACTACATCGAATGGCATTGAAATTACATAACACGTAAAATACAATACATTGGTTGACTCAATAGCAAAGTATCAACCAGAACAAAAACACTCAAAGTTGAATCGAAATCCATCGACATTTATGAGTTCAATGAGGGACGCCAATCAAACTTAACGAGGTAATGATTCGCGCCATCATTCAGTCGTCACGCGCACAATTTTCAATGGGATTCGATTCGCGGCGCGATTCACGGTTGACTTTGTTACAATTTTACAGCGTCATTAGGGGAATTTAGGCAAAGTTGGAATGGAAAACTGACGAGAGGTTGACAAACTTGGAAAGAAAAACTGTTGTTGGTAGTCGCTCTGCTAAAACCAGCTTGCTCTAAATATTCAAGTTGCCCATTGTGAATAAACGTTCGCAAGGTAACCAGCTACAACCCTACAACCTTTATGCCGTTGGTTGACTCGTCGCGTATTCAATTCACACTCGACGATCGTGTTGTTCACCCTTTTGACCGGTGGTCACAAAGGGCACGAGGCAACATGGCTAATTGGGTAGGCTTGCGCGCAGGTTGGAATTTATTGAGATTTGGTAAACTGCTGTTCGATAAAACAACTTTCGTTCCTAATCACATCAATCTATTTAGGTTGTATCGGAAGCTCAAAACTTGCGGGTACATGAAAACGCAGTCGTAAAAAGCAAAGTCCCAAGGTTTACAACCATTTGTCGGACATGTTGCGAACATCAGAGACACCGCAAATGTTGCAATGGGCCCCGCCACATTGGTCTTACGAGAAAAAACGTATAGGAAACTTGAGACCTTGTATAAATCTGAAGCATTTGGACAAAGAAAGAGATACAGGGATGGAATGTAGCAAGAAATTAAGATAAACAAAACTGCAGAATCAAGTATGTATTTTCGAAAAAAATAAGTCTGCCAGAACGAGCACCAGTGAAGAGTGGCTAAATTCATATAAAATTCTGCGTTAAGCGGACCACTGAGAACGGCAGAGAGGGGGCGGAAGAGCTGCTTGACTAAACTTCCTATACGCCCTGACAATGACAACTTGAGGAAGCGAAAAGAGCTTGCATGATCTGTGCGAGCTGTTTTTAGGGGGGGATAATGAGGGCTCGGCACGGAATTGTTTAAACTGCCGAACATGTTCAATGTTGTATCAACTGTAATGCAACTATGAAACACTTTTACAACTTTAAAAACTGATAAAAATAAGTGTTTTTTGTTAAAAACCAAAAAAACCCATAAAAAGTCAAAAACACCTGGTTGGCACCATCATTGCCATGCCCTTCCCCATGTTTATGAAAACATTGCCAAACAAGGTTGATGAATAAAAACCTTTGGACGATGACAGCCATGAATAAGCACATAAAAAAGATTTTATGTGTCCATTTTGATACATGCATAAACGCGAGCTAGCGAGCCGTCTGCTTGAGTGGTTTTCATTTGAAAAAAAAAAAACTAACTGTTTTTCATGTCGTAAAAATGGCATTGGCCATAGTAACTGGGGCAAAACTTGGAGTGCATGGAGTTGGCAAACAGACATATCTTTTTAAAAACTGTTATTTATACATGAAAGTTTAAATGGATATTTGAAATTATCAAACTTAAAATCCAATTTGTTCGATTTACACCAAGAGGAAGAAATCAGCGGGTCATAAAGCAAGAAAATCTCGAGTGGATGCGCGAGTATCTCTTTAGAGCCGGCCATACGAGCATCTTCCACCCCCAACCATCAAGGCAATAACAGACCGCGCTAATAAGCTCAACGTTAGCGACGCCTTTGGGCCTTTGGCAATACTCTCTTTTCGGCTAAACTTTACTATAAGCGTAAGTGTATACTTGAGGGAAGCGCCTGCGGCGAGTGGTTAAGCTTTGCGCATATTGGGAGATTTGTTGACATTTGATTCCGGGGTAGGGTGCGGGTTGGATTAAAAGAACATCAAGGCTATGTTGTAATGTAAGCAAAAAACTGTATTATTTATTCATTAAACTTAAAGAAAAAAATAAATTCAAACAGAAACATCAAATTTTGTAAACTGGAGCCTATTTTATATTGGTCAAAAAAGTGTCCAATCAAGAAAGCCTTATCTAAACAAAACGTTAAGAAAGAATGAGTAGCATAAAGTTTATCCGATCAATCAATGGGGGGCAGTGGATGTGGATCGCGGGAGGCAATAAGAGTTTATGTTCGAGCCAGGCGGGGCCGCAGACCGCCGGCGGCTGAGGTTGATTGTCGAGGAGCATCCCATCCCCTCGATCCAAGCAACGGAGGTAAAGTTCCGCCTTTATGTCTCACTTTGCCTTTGCCTTTTAGCCTTGCCGACGCAGCTGCTCGGGCCCGTACTAATTTACGACTTTCCGTCGTTTCCCAATGGTGCTCGGACTCCGGATAGATGGGCACACAGGGGTGATGGATGGCGAATGGGATATAGGATCATTGCCAGCTCGTGTGGCGGTGGCGATCGGCGTTGGGCTTCACGATTGCCATCGTCAGGCACACCGTAAAAAACACAAATGAGCGAATGTGCCAACAGGGGAAGGGGTATGTGGCGCGGAAGTTGCAGAAGTTTATTTGATGTATCATAGTACAAAGTGCTACCGACCGATGTGAATGAAGATTGGATATACTTGGGTGGATAGAAACTTTTTTGAAAACTATAAACTGTCAAGAAGATCGGCTGGAAGACACATTTTACCACATTGGCACAAAAAAACTAAATACGATCTCAAAATGCAGTACACTACATTACAACACATTGCTGCTCATTCATCTTGTTCCGAGCCTGCATTTCTTGCAGAGCGCCTTCTTGGTTCTTAATCTTCAGAGTTAGTGATACCAGCTTCGTTTCGCCTTCTTCCAGCTTTGCCGTGAGATCGGTGATTGTTTGTTTTCTAAAAACTGAATTGACCTATGTTCCCGTCTTATCACAATCCTCACCGATTTTGTAAATGACTCTCCAAAATATCCTTCAATTTGACCGTCTTTTCTAAATTCGCGTTCAGCTTTTTCGTGTCCGATTTCAACATTTCCTGCAAGGCCTCCAATTCCTTCACTCGTTCCGCGCCCGTCGTCGAGCTCTGCTCCAATAAGCTCGTCAGCGATGCCGACGACTTCCCAGCGCCGTCGAGGGACATTTGTTGCGTCGATTCGAGATTCATCAAAGTTGTACTGAGTTCGAGGTCGATCGTTTGGACGAATTCATGGTTTTTGGCGCGATCCGACTTCCAGATAACTTTCGGCGATTCAGAATCCAACAATTGGATTGATTGGAGCACGAGTTTGTGGTGGGGATTGTAGCGATTTCCAACGAGTTCAACGACGAAAGTTTGCGTCGGATTCGTGTCATCGAGGACGCCGCCATTCGGGCACACGACGTACCGGGTCGGGGCATTGGTGCGGACACGCCATGCGACACGCTTTCCTTCTTGACGGATGACTTGGAGGCGTTGTTTGGCATCACCGAGTTGTTCGACGTCGAAACAGATGAATTTCTGGAGGGGGTTGAGGTTTATGAAAACTGGAAACATCGTCTAAGGGTGTTACCTGATCAAGATTCACTAACTTCGGCGCATTCGACTGTCCCGAAGCGTTATCCTCATTAGTTGGAGCATCCGATACCGCCGCCATATCCGTGGTATTTACAGAGGGCCTGTGCCTGGCTTTGGGAGGGTCATAGGTGCCGAAAACTGTCAACGTTTTTATTCAAATTTTCAGACTTCTTGATTAGTTTTGTTTATTTTGTTCAATTCAAAATTTCAAATCACCAAACACCGACAATCATAACGAGCATTAAACTTATAATTAAAGTTCATACAACGCCCCGGACAAACCCCCTCCGGGTCCATACATTTACGCAAGAACGGATTGAACCCACAAAGATGTGGTGCCAATGTGCCCGCTGGATAGCCTTCTAAAACTTGGCGATGTGGTTCGGGCCAGGTATTTCGTGGTGGGACTCGGCCGGACCGGATTGTTTCCTGAAAACTGACACCACTGTAATCGCCCAGACATCCATCAAAACTTACAGTATTCCCCCCATACCAATGATTCGGATAATATGGCCCTTGTGCCGCGACCATGACCATCCCAATCCCCGCCATCAGCACAATGAACACTTTCACGTCCGCCATTACTGACCTTCAACCAGCCTTCTCCGGCGACTAAGAAGGACAATCAACATTGTCATTATACTCCGGGTGGTTGGGATGACAGGCTGGCTGGCGCAATTGTTGCGTATTCATCTTTGACTTTTGTGGGGAACGCGCCTTCGCCAACCTAATGCCACCAGCCAAGCCGGATTTCCTTTACCTATAAACACCCCAGGAGTACCCATAATAGGGATTGCGCTATGTATACGTCTGTCGTCGTCGGTAGAAGTTATGGAAGTGCTCCAGCACCAGAAAAGGTTGACAACGACGACAGACTGGTTCTGCGACGACGCGCCGAACTCGTTTGACGTGATGCTGGCTTTATGGCGATGATGGCGAACGTATGTGTCAGCAGCCACAGAAGATAGAAGACAAAAACTACCTCTTTCTATTATACCACGACGTGAGACGTGGGACGTGTGAGTACACGGTGCGTATGCCTATGCATGGCTTCCGACGCCACTGACGGAATTGCTATTGCTATCATCGCGTGAGATTTGTGTTGCTTTTTGTGTTGTGTTTGCTTGTTGATAGCTATAGCCATCGGAACAGCTGATCTGGATCAATATGATGGTGCGAGGGTATCGATTCGTTGGTTTTTTGGTTTTGGTTAATGTTTTTTGTGAGTTTTTTGGGTTTTTAAACTGCTACACATTAATAGGATCGGTTTTAGATTTCACAAATGCCCTCCCCTTTACAATGCCCCAATCCGCCGCAGCCCTAGCCTGTGAACGTGATCCCAGCCTCCCATATTGTGCCATAAACACAATATCAAGGGATGATCCGGGTCCTCGAACTCGTCGCGACGAAAAAGACGTCATCGCTTGTAAGGAGCTTCGAACAGAGTACCGTGAAACGTGTACCCGTGATAAGTTGGCCGTGAAAAATGATGAATTCTGTGCGGCCTATGAAAATGTATGCTTCCGTATTCCATCCGGTGAGCCTGATCAAGCCGCAACTCGACCACCGGCACCTGCGACCACGAAGGCACCCCAAACTTCAAGGGGTTCGGCGAAGGCTATCCCACCTCAGCAACCACCATCGCATTCACATACTGATGATTCTGATGAGGAGTTTGAAGCGCCACCCATAAAACCCCAGCCGCGACGGGACTATACTGAATTTTGTAAGGAATACAAGCAACGGTTCCTCTATGTTTGTCCTGGTAAGATTAAAACTGGAAAATAGCGAGTATGATGTTTTCGTTTCAGATCCATTCCGATTCGGTCAACGTGCCGCTGTCTTCTGTCCCATCTACTCAGATCGCTGCAATGTCCCAGTTCCCGAGAAACCCGTCGTCCCAACCCAGAGACCACCAACGAATGCCTTAACTGAAGCTTTGAGCCAGCGGCAACGCTCATGTGCACAGTACCGAGGATTTGCGATCGCTTATTGTGGAAATTCGTTTGCGCTGACACAAGCGAGTGTTCGAGAAGGTTGCGCCAAGTATCGAAGGTGGTGTACACGCTCGGGTTAATTATTATGAGTTGATAAAACTGTTTTTGAAACCAATTAGAGAATTGAACAAAAACACAGAACATATTTCTAACAAAAAGATCATGAAAACACAAACTACATTTTTGCTGCAACAAAAAAAGGAAAGTTTTTTTTAATCTTTACTATCGGTTTCATTGTTCCGCATGGTTACATTTGCTAATAAATAAATCAGAAAGTCATTAGATAGCGGTGCAGAACATAAAAAGGGATCGAAAAGTCATGCGTGAAAAAGTAATGAATCAAACTTTGACCTTCACCTTCTAGCAATACGTTTATAACCCCATGAATGTACTCAAATGACTCTCATTAGATTTTTGATAAACTGGCTTGCGAATCAATGCTTCCTTTTTTGTTGATATTTGCCATTTTGATCCCGCTAATCAAGTCTCAAGTAGACACAGATGACAGTAAGTTTAACATTTTCACCAAAAATATATATAATCGGATGCCCAACAGGTTGCGGCCCCCTCAAACCCGAATTCACAGCAATGTGTCTTCATCCGCCTGATGAAAAGATCAAAGCTGAAACGCTGGCCTTTTGCGAAGCATACATTGAGATGTGTCCGGCGACTATCGCTAAATTAAGGTATTTGAAAACTGATCTTTAGTTGCAACATCTCTACTTTCAGTTTGAAAAAAGGTTCCGAATCCAAAAAGTACTGCAAAAAGCATCGTGAACGCTTCCGTTACGTCTGCCCCGATCCAACACGTTTCGGGAAATATCGGAATGCCGCTATCGAATTCTGTACTCGTTTCACTGATAACTGCCCTAACGAGGAGATCCCTACAGAGCCGGAAATGTTCAAGATCAAAGTAGGTTTTGTTGGTAAGGGAAAATATATATAAACTGACGGAATGTGAATTATATCGATAGGAGTCGCGGCACATCTACATCAGAGAGCATCAATACTTCTGTGACTTGGAAGACGAATGGGCCAAAACGTATTGCTTCAATCCAGTCATCCTGAAACTTCCAAAAGTGAAATTTGTGTGCTATTTGTACAAGATTCATTGCATCGATCCACAGACTCAGGTCATTTACGGGTGATTGGCAATAAATGATGACAAAACGGTTGTTTTTGCGAACTTAGACGTGATTGCGGGTTGAATAAGACAAAACTGCTCAGCTCGTAAAAGAATTTTATGCAAATGAAAGAACGGAAACCCTGCCTATCAAAACTTATCACTGTTTTCAACTCATTCCTCATTTCACCTCTTATCGTTACAACTTTATATATATTTTTTTGTAAACGACAGCCAAAATTCTTCGCTAATGCCTATTTTGAAACATCCAGCCGCTTGGAACCTTCCAGAAACCCCGTCATCCCTCTTTAGCCCGCCCCGGTTGTTTTGAAAACGGAGGGCAAAAACAGCCCGAATGCGTGCGAAACGTCTAGAAAGAAGGCGGCGCCCCGTCGCGAACAAACAGCAACCAGTCAGCGAGCGAAAAAAGAACACACACTTTCGAGAGACCGCACCCACGGAAACTTCGCGAAAACCCAGCTGTTTCGCGAAACTGTGCGAACCCCTTTCGCGACCCATATAAAAGCCAGCCTCGGGCGCTTGCTCTTCACTCTCACTCAAATCCAAAACCCAACTACTACTCTTCTTATTTCTACTACTCCACATCCACTATGTCTACCAGCAAAGCTATTGGTATTGACCTCGGAACGACCTATTCCTGCGTCGGTGTCTACCAGAATGGCAAGGTCGAGATTATCGCCAACGACCAGGGTAACAAGACCACCCCCAGCTACGTCGCCTTCACCGATACGGAGCGTCTGATTGGTGATGCCGCCAAGGACCAGGTCGCCCGGAACCCCGAGAACACCGTCTTCGATGCGAAGCGACTCATTGGCCGTCGTCTCGATGATCCCGTCGTGCAGCGTGACAAAGCCTTGTGGCCCTTTAAAGTCATCCCGGGCCCATCCGGCAAACCCGCGATCGAAGTCGAATTCAAAGCCGAGAGGAAGGTCTTCGCTCCTGAGGAGATCTCTTCGATGGTTTTGACCAAGATGAAGGAAACCGCTGAAGCCTACCTGGGCCATCCCGTCCGTGATGCCGTCGTGACCGTTCCCGCCTACTTCAACGATGCCCAGCGCCAAGCTACGAAGGATGCCGGCCGTATCGCTGGTCTCAACGTCCTGCGTATCATCAATGAGCCCACGGCTGCCGCTCTCGCTTATGGTCTCGACAAGAAGGGCGCCGCCGAACAGAATGTGCTTATCTTCGATCTCGGCGGTGGCACTTTCGACGTCTCCATCCTGTCCATCGCCGATGGCGTCTTCGAGGTTCTCGCCACTGCCGGTGATACCCATCTCGGTGGTGAGGACTTTGATGACCGTCTCGTCCAGCATTTTGTCGCTGAATTCAAGCGCAAACACGGCCGTGACATCAAATCCAATGCCCGTGCCCTCCGCCGACTCCGAACAGCCTGCGAACGTGCCAAGCGAACCCTCTCCAGCAGTGCCGAGGCCGTCATCGAAGTCGATTCCCTCTGCGACGGCATTGACTTCCATTCGCGCATCACCCGTGCCAGATTCGAGGAACTGTGTGCCGATCTCTTCCGAAAGACCCTCGATCCCGTCGAACAAGCCCTCCGCGATGCCAAACTCGACAAACGCTCCATCAATGAAGTCGTCCTCGTCGGTGGTTCTACTCGTGTGCCGAAGATCCAGGCCCTGCTCAAGGAATTCTTCCACGGCAAAGAGCTCAACAAGTCCATCAACCCTGATGAAGCCGTTGCCTATGGTGCTGCCGTCCAGGCTGCCATCCTGTCCGGAGTCAAGGACGAAGGTGTCAAGGATGTCCTGCTCGTCGACGTCGCTCCCCTCAGTCTTGGCATTGAAACCGCTGGTGGTGTCATGACCAAGCTCGTTGAACGGAACACTCGTGTGCCGCACAAAGCTACGCAGACCTTCTCGACGTATGCCGACAATCAGCCTGCTGTCACGATCCAAGTCTTCGAAGGCGAGCGCGCCATGACGAAAGACAACCATCGCCTCGGCCAATTCGATCTCACTGGTATCCCGCCCGCGCCTCGTGGTGTCCCGCAAATTGAAGTCGTCTTCGACATTGACGCCAATGGCATCCTTCACGTCAGTGCCTCCGACAAGTCCACCGGCAAGAGCAACCGCATCCAGATCAAGAACGAGCGTGGCCGTCTTTCCGCCGACGAAATCCAGCGCATGGTCGATGAAGCCAAGCGATTCGAAGCCGAAGATGCCGAAGCCCGTGCCCGTGTCGATGCTCGCAACCGTCTCGAGCAGTACCTCTACCAAGTCAAGACTGCCATTGCCGACGCCGGTGACAAGCTGTCCGCCGACGACCGTCAAGCCGCTGAATCCCAGATTACCGAAGCTCTGCACTGGCTCGAGAGCAACCAGATGGCCGACAAATCTGAGTACGAGGACCGTCTCACCGAAGCCCAGAATGCCATGTCCAAGTTCATGGCTCGCATCCATCAAGCCGGAAATGGTCCTACGCCTGGAGCTGGTGCCTCCTGCGGACAACAATATGCCAACGCGAATGGCTACGATGGCCCGAAAGTCGAGGAAGTCGACTAAAATGTGTAATATGACTGTTCGATCTCTTCTCTTTTTGTGATCACAATGTTTGTATACTTGTACATTGATGTATTTATTTGTCTGTTTGTGAATGAAATAAACGTTAACTAAATAACTAATTGACTGTTGAGGCTTGAAAACTGGCAAAAACTTGGGGACTTTGATGGTAAAGTGTATGGGACAACTCATGTCCCCTTTTCACTTTGGACACACGACCAAACAAAAGTGCGCACATTGGTGACGCACACAAGTAAAGTTCAACAGAGTGGTCGGCGGGCATAAGTTCCACCGAGACAAAGTTTCCCTAGCTAAACAGTTGACTCATATTCGAACCTGCTTCAAAAAAATTCCATGATTATGACCCGTAGACGTAACATTAGCGCGTACACATGCGACAGCTGCCATGCGTACATTTTTTGACATGATAAACAGAATCCATGGCCGGTGTAGGCAGTCCAAGTCGATGACCCATATTCGACCCACATAGGTGTAATCGAGTAATCCAGTACCGGGATACATTTTGATGATTACAAAACTGATCTAAAATTGGAACTTGAATAAAACCCCCCATAGATGAAAAACACAAACCTCCGTGACAGCATGCACCAAATGAAAAACAAAATCAATAAAGGAAATCACAAATAAATAAACCACTCCGCCTTGTTTGATCCGTTTTTGATGTCGATACAAAAGCAGGGCAGAACATCCGTTCAAGATTATACACGAAACTGCCGCAATCAGTCCAATGATGCCAGAACGGAGTGATCCATTGGTTGGAAACAATGATAGCGTACCCACCAAGAAATATGAACCGGAAGTGCCGTCCGGTCTAAGGACATAAGTGCACCAGAAGTAAAACCAGCTTTGTGATAAGGCAATGATGAAAGCCACAATGAAATATGGCCAAATGTACTTCGACATTTTCGAATCATACCTGTCGTTTTGTCGTTCAATGTAGAGAAGGAAGAAAAACCTGTTTAGTGATTCCGCTATCACAAATAAGCTTCGAATATAATTGAAAAAGTAAAATCCAAACATGACAATACGGTAGAAAAAGCTCTCCGCCCCAAAGTTGACAAAATATTGCGCCAATGGAGCATAAAGAAATAACTTATTTTGAAGTGTGAGAAAAATGTAGTAAAATATGTCAAATACTGTAAGAAATTTGGTCAATGAGTAAAAACTACTCTTAAAATATTGCTTCTGGGCAGAATAATGGAACAACCAAAGAATACATAAATGTGCTGCAATCGATGGAATTCCATAGCTGAGTTGGGCACACACAACCCATGTCGGGAAGTACATGGGCATTTTACGGAGCACTGGCACTTTGCTTTTAGTATAATGCTACGCCATGTAAAAATAAGATTACACGTGAATTATTTTATGTGGCACATAGGTTAGTAATGAAATTTGGACTTGGCTGTTACAAAAAATGGATACTTAGAAATAAGTGTCCAACTATATATCGAATTTTTGACATACTTATGAGTACACTATTATGACCGGAATATATAGGTGTATAATTATGTAAAAGATCAAACAGTAGAGCGAAAAGTACATGTAACACGCTGTTTTTTGCTTTGTCATGCATTGCAAATTCATTAGGTTGCTGTAAACCTTTGGCTTGTTTTTGAAACAAGGTTAATGAATAACAAAAACATAACGTTTTAAGACAAATTCGTTTATTTGTGTTTTGTTCATTTATATTTTATGCAGAGATAAGTGCATTGATTTATCCCATAGTGAGTATTATAAAGCAATAATGCAATCCTGAGGTTTGAAGGCAGAAAGCCACCCCGAACTCGAAACATACTATATGATCTACGCGTTCATATACTAGTCCAAAACTGCGCTTACGCGAATATTGTAACCGCACTCTCTTAAGGTGAAAAGTGCGGTTACAATACGCTAAAAATGATCTTACACTAGTATGATGTATGATCGCGTAGATCATCTAGTATGTTTCGAGTTTGGGGTGGCTGTATATGTTTTGAGATCTAAATTGAATCAAAAACCATGAGCAAAAGCCGTTAGATCGCCACAACGTTTACCGAATTTGCTCACGTCAGATGTTAAAGCCGAGCCGATCTAGTTCTAACTATCAAAATTTTTGGTACCGGCGTCTTCAAACTTTGTTACACACCTGTATGTGCCGCATGAACTCATTCATGGCTAACTCGTTTTCATTCACGAGGCAATGTACCTTTGACATTATACCAAAGTTGAGTTCTACGGGTGGTGCTAAAATTAGTGCTCCGTAGAATGCCAATGTATTTCCCGACATGGGTTTTCTGTCTCCAACTCATCTATGGAATCCCATCGATTACTGCACATTTTTGTATTCTTTGGCTATTCCACTATTCTGCCCAGAAACAGTTTTTCAAAAGCAGCTTTTACTCATTGACAAAGATTCTTACCGTATTGGATATATTGTATTACATTTTTCTCACACTTCAAAACAAATTCTTTCTCTATGCTCCGTTGGCTCAATACTTTATCGACTTTGGGGCCGAAAGTTTTTACTACCGTACTGTCATGTTTGGATTTTACTTTTTTAATTACATTCGAAGCTTATTTGTTATAGCTGAATCGTTGAACAGATTTGTGTTTCTGCTGTATATTAATAAGCAAACGCACAATTATGATGCAAAAATGTCAAAGTTGATTTGGCCATACTTCGCTGTAGCTTTTGCCATTGCACTATCTCAGAGCTGGTTCTACTTCTGGTGCACGTACATTTTGATAGAAGACGGAACTTCTGGTTCGTACTTTTTAGTGGGTCAATTGGTGTTTTTCCCGACCAACGGATCACTCCGATCTGGCATCATCGGATTGACTGCGGCTGTTTCATGCATTGTTTTGAATGGATGTGCTGGCGTGCTTCTGTATCGACATCAGAAACGAATCGAACAAGCGGGGTTTATTCATTTGTTTGTGATTGCTTTTATTGATTTTGCCTTTCATTTGTTGCATGCCATAACCGAGGTGAGTGTTTTGTGTCACATTGATTTTGTACAAGTTTAAGTTTTAGATCAGTTTCGTGATCGTCAGAATTTTCCCCGGTACTGGGATAGTCAATTACACCTACGTGATTCGGATTTGGGTGGTTGATTTGGACTGCACAGAGAAAATGGGCCCTCACTTTTGACGCCCTCAAAAAAATTGTCACTCCTGTAAAACAAAAACACTCATACGTGAGAGACAGAATGCCCTCAATAATGAAAAATTTTGCACTCCAAAATTTGCGCTCATCCAGGAGAGTTTCATTTTGGCTCTCATCTTTGAGTGCACAAATGTATCTCCTGGCATGCATGCATCGGCCACTGTTTTTCGCGCCGAGACGCCGGGCGCGCAACTGGCTGCTGTCCTCGTGTTTTTCGATTGAGGTTTCACGTTACTTTAGGCTGCTAAATTCATCTGTTACGCTTTGTATATTGCTAATTGTTGTATGATTTCGGTATAAAAAAAAAGTGAAATGTAATCCGTTGTGTTTTCGTTGTCTTTGACGGGGTTTTAAACCCACGTTTACTTGGTTTTTGACACTTGTTTAGGTGATAGGTGAGGACCGCAAGGAAGAGCTGTTTACGCAGTGCATAATGACGGTTTGTTATATATTTTTTACCCCTCCTTGACTAATTTATATATTTCAGAGCTCTCTAACAAGCGAATGGTCGTTTCAACATGTCCTGATGAATACCTCATCTAAGTTTGAGTTGTGAGGTAAGCATTTTATCGTCTGTTACGTCTCTTCAGCTAATTGGATTGGTTTCAGGATAATCCAACAATTTGCCGCTCGTCTGCATACTCCAAAACCTAACCCAAACAGAATCCCGCTACGGATCACCAGATGGTTGTGACATTTGCTATCAGAAGCAACCGTGTTTCTAGGGTATGTTACTTTTAACTTGCATTTTGTTTAACTAAGTCATTTGAAGTTTCAGTAATGCAGCAGTTGAACCCCACACTAGTCATTCATCTACTCTACGTCAGCGTTAACTACATTACATCCTACTTAGGCCGAACATATAACCGATTTCAATATTGCCCAATCGATTAGCAGCCGTGTCAACGTCCAGAGCAGCGATTTATAAACATTTTTGTCTGTAAACTATGTCATTTTCATTTTGTATGATTGTTTGTACTGTACACAATGAATAAATATTATAAGTAAATTTTTAATACCGCAAATAAGGAGCGGGGCAACTGCAAAATCACAAATTACAGCTAATTTTGGAGCTCACATTTGATAACGCGCACCTCTCATAAGAGAATTCAGAACTCCTTCGTGAGAGCATTTGTTACTCTCACAGGAGTGCGTAGGATCTCATCTACGAGCGACAAAATATTCAAGCACACTAATGAACATATATTTCCTCTTCTGAGAGTCAAAAAGCACTCCTGCGTGAGAGACCATTTTCTGTGTGTGCTTACACCGTCCATGGATTCTGTTTCTCTTGTCAAAAAATGTACGCATTGCGGCTTCTGCTGTTGCGCGTACTAATGCGACATCGACGGTTCATAACATTGGAACTTTCTAGCTGCAGACAATTTGCAAACATTCGAGTGAATGAAAAAAATAAATTTATGATTAGGAAAGAGGTCCCGATCTGATTCTAACAATGCGCTACCAAAAGTAATCGAAAATTTGGCAGAACTCAGATGACTGAATCGGTGAGCTCTCACGAACCTATCATCTAGGTTTCCCGTTGTAGAGTCACCACGGCCTCTACAGCATCAGAAATAGTAACCAAAATGGTTATCTCATCTTGAATCACAATCTTTAAAAGTTGAATTAGTTACTCGAGTAAACCCGATACGACTAAGAAGACATTTGTGCGAAAATGCGATAACTACTTGCGTTGCAATAAAATCAATGGAAAACTGCTTTTTACTTTATTTCTTAAAATATTATAAACTTTGTGTTAATAAATTAAAAACAAATAATACAAATGTTGTGTAATTTATGTGGTAAAAATGAGTTGTACCGATGACTTTTTCCAGTGTGTGTCACAGTGACCTGTGACATCCGTAACTTCGAAGTCTAATAAGATTTAGACCATTTTTTGAAACAAAAATATTGAAAGTTCCATTGGCCAGTTGAAACTCATGTTCAACAGAGGTACAACTGAAGTTTTCAGGCGGAGTACAACTTGAACATTTATGCTTTCGTTGCCAATCAATTAATTCGTAATCTACGGTACTTGACGGAAGTTCATTCAAGGCAGCTTTCACTGATGGGTATTCAATGACAGTGCCGTTTGACTTGAACCATGATAAAAGATCCATAAAATCATTCAGTCGTGTTGTATGATTCGAAAAACCGGTGTCGAATGTGGTCTGAAATGTTTACCGTGTAGAATTACAACAACGTCCAATTTTCAACATACATTGTCGTAGACGTAATGTAGATACATGGTTACAACACTTGTTTCATTCGAAACATACACAGCTGATTGGTTGAAGTTCCATACAGTTTCCGTAAACTTTGGATTGTATATTAAATTATCAGTCGAAGGTTCATTTTTCTTTTCAAATGTGATTGAATTTAAAGTTGATTCTAATGAAAAAGCTTCTATCGTGTCGGCTAAAAGATGATTTCGTTACGATTTTGAAAAGAAAGAGCGTTGTTATTACCTGTGTAAACTGTGCCCATAGCTTTCGTCGTAGCAAAAATAGGAGCAGTTGGAGCAAGTGCACGAAGTTGTTGAAACTTGTCATACAAGCTTCTTCTGTTCATTGTCAAGTACAGTTCTTCAACATCCCCAGCTATAATAAACTCCGCACTTTCCCTGTATCGCAGAAAACAGTCTTGCTGGGCCAGCGTTTTCATAGCGTGTTCACCAGTAAATGGAAAATCAAAGGATAGAATTCTCATCAATCCTTTCAAAACAAACGGCTCTAGCATTAGTAAAACATCGCCGACGGCTGATTTCACGTAATTAACTTGTAGATCAACACCCCAGGCGGCATACAATTCGTGCATAACAATAAGCGCTTGCCATCTCGTTTCATAGTACATGGGCGGAAAACATGCCACAATGCCTCTCGGTTTCCGATCAGGTTTTTCAATGGTCAGTGCAATATTAGATAGTGGTGCCCCTAGTGTTATTAAGTTAATGTTTGACGGATTTTCAACCACGGTGCATTTCGCTATTTGAATTGTTCCATTGGTAGCCACGTTGACATCAGTTTCGTTGGCCTCTAGTCCCGTTAGCAACATACTTGAACTGTCTTCATTTTTAGACATGCAACGCCAATTGTTCAAATCTCCAGGCAAATTTCCAAAGAACAAAGTAACTGCTGTGTTATTCGAATATCTAAAACCAATAAAAGTAAACCTTATTTGAAATAATTTAAACACACATACATTGTGGAATTGTCATAATAGAATGTTGACATAACGTATAGAACATCATGGAGTATAGTTTCATTCATTTGCGCCATCTTCGTGAATTCTGGGGTTGTAACATCGTTGTTTGAGCCACTTTCCTCTTTCGAAACATACGACAGTAATAATATTGTTGAAATCAATAATAACACTCCAAAAACTCGACGATATTGTAAATAATGAAAAGGCATAGCTGTCATGTTTCAATACAACTTAAGAAAGAGAAGAAATATATTTTCAATTTTTAGTTCACAGACATCTCGAACTTAATTGAACCGGTCTTGATAGATTACTACTTATATACTTGTAATATAATCGACTCCAAGTATCTCCGTTAAGTCAAAAGTTTGATAAGAGTCAAAGAATCGGGATTTGAGTGATCTTTTTATGAACTTTTTACTCTACGTTCTCTTATTTCGGCATTTGTTGATTGATTCAACAACATGCGTAAAATAATATGTTTTTGATTCACTGCCATTGTGTATAACATTTTCCCTGTTGTTCAGTGTTTACCGTCGAATCACAATCTACGAAAAATGAATTTTGTTAATCGTAGAAAAAATAATGGCGCAATGACGTTACACAAAGGTGCTATCCTGCCGTTGATGTCATGCACACTCTGTTTGTACATTTACTACCTTTTCGTCGAACAACTAGCAATCGATATTCTTTATGTTAACATATCTGAATTTCGCAATATCTCGAGTGCGTACCACGTGAGAGCAGTACGCTGTGAATAGATAATATCTCCGAAAGACAAGAAAGTAATACTAATAGTACCAAAGGAATCAAGAAAGAAGTATCGAAAAGATCAAGTTTATTTCGTTTGACCGAATACCGACGCAACTTTTTTCTTCCGCATTGCAGCTTCTGCTATCGTCCTACTGACCAGGTCAAAATCATGGAACTTTCTAGTAACCAAAATTAGCAAAGACACGAACAAACGCAGCGGTGCACAAAAAATAGACACAATAGGAACTGTGTGATCAAGAGAAATCTAAAGAGATCAATATTGTGTTCTAAACCCATAGAGGACGTATCAATCTTGAACAAAGTCCAAAAACATGTCGTAACAGGTATAATCATTGGTCTCTATGCTGCGTGTGTAGTCTCTTTTCGCAAAGGCGTTGTGATAAGAACCTGCTGTGATTCTATCGTGCCATATATATTTGCAATCATGGGTGCGCAAAACTGACAGATTGCAGCATTTTGTTTTGTCTCGGGTGCGCCCAACTTTCATCAATGTTGTCACTCCGTTTCCAATGCACTCTAATCTCTCTTTTGATAGCCTGTGCTTTGGCGGTTAGATATGAGCCAGCTGAAAGTGATTGGGTACCTTATCGGGGCCATTTATACCTTCTCCTCAAGGAATCGCACTTTTGGTCCGAAGCTGAAGCACGTTGTGTAGAGCTTGGCGGTCATCTGGCTTCAGTTCACAGTCCAGAGGAAAACAAATTTATTCATAAACTCCGTCAAAGTTTGTTTTAAAACATCCTTTCTGAATATTGTTGAAACGTTCATTGTTTAAGGGAGAGCTGTCTGGCTGGGTAAACGAAAGACAGGAATCAATTCATTCAATGTGACCGGAGTCTATGAATGGTCAGACGGAACTCCGCATGATGATTACCCTCATCCATGGGATTTGAGACAACCCAATGAACCTTGGACAGATTGCATCTTCATGGCATATCGAGCAAACAACCTTGGCCGGTGGAGCGATTATTTCTGTTATGGGGCACCACTACCACCATACTATTTTCCTGATCCGCCATATTCGATTTGCAAGAAAAAGCAATTCAAAGAAGATTTGTGATTGTGAACTTTTTACATTAGACGGTTCAAACTATGTCCGATGTTTTTTGTTTTGTTGTTGGCAGTTTTGTTTTATAGAAGCAGTTTATTATCTCAATAAATAACACTGATAGCTTGTGATGACTCTGGCTGAGTGGATTCCAACTGACAGCCCGGCACTCGTCGAAAAGGAACAATCAATGAGTAATCTGTTCAAATCGCCGTGGTTTCAAGTATTTTATCCCAGTACGTTAAAAAACGTTCAACAGTAAATTCGTTTTTTTGGAACAGACGTTTGAATTTTTGAATATAATGCAAAAGCATGACTGTTATATAACTATGGAATTTGAACGGTTCACAGCATGTCCCACCTGCTTTCTTATGTTTGAACGAAAAGATCAGGTGTTTTTCGTTAGTTTTGATTATGTCAAAGTTCCATTGCGGTTAACATCAAGTCCTTCTACTTAACTTCCGATGTTTCAAATTATATACCACAATGCTTTCTACGACTTTTTCTGGAATCAGCGACCATTGACACCCCCAGAAGTTTCTGTTTTTTTTGTGAATTCAGCAATTGAAAAATTGGTTATGGGAGTTCTCACTTTTTTGCTTGCTGCATTCTGTTTATACGTTATTCTTACACAATCTTCCAGTCTAGGTTCTTTCAAGTGGTATTTGTTAAATCAATTCATAGTTACTCAAGTAATGCATATTGGTGTTCCGTTGTGCAACCCGATCTTTTTGAGCCCGTATGTTGCTGGATATTCGGTAGGATTGATGTGAAAGACATGTATGATGTTTAAACATATTGCATTTTTTGTTGCAGGCCGGATTCCTGTTCCATGGACCTTTTCAAAATTTACCTACTGAACTCATTTACTTATTTGTATCAGCAGCATTCATCTTTTACACTCATTCTCTCACAGCCATATGTCTTTCTCTCTTCAATCGATTCGTATTTCTGTTTCGTCCTGAATGGAAGAAACGTCTTCACAGCAAGTCTACGATATTTCTTATCATTTTATTTCACGCTTTTTTCGACGGAATGTTTATTAACGGCTATTTTTATGATGTGATGAGTCATGAAGAAATGAAAGAGCTTGCAAAAAACCAAACCGGAGACGCTCTTGATAAGTTTGTCGACGAAAAGAGCTTTGTACTCATTCCCGAATTTTATGGCAAACTACGCGCCTTTTCTTTTATATTTCTCTGCATGTTTATCATAATCTTTTTTGCCTTGGTATTCATAGTAATCTGGTTTATTGCCAATGTTTTTTACATCAAAAAGATTTCCAAAACTATGAGTGAAAATTCGACGTTTTTGCTTATCACTGTGTTGGCACAGACAGGATCTTTCCTTGTGTTCTTTCTCCTTTCTAGTATTGTGATCAATATCACTTGGACGTTTTCTATAGACAAAAGTGCCAACTTAGCTAATGCAGCCTTTCACTTTTTTATGCTTAATGGCACGGCAGATATGCTGATCACGTTATATTTTGTAAAGCCTTACAAACTGTACTGTATCAAAGTCCTGCGGTTCATATTTAGAAAAAAAAACCAGCCAGCTATTATCAATTATACGTCAAGCCAGTCAATTAGTCTTTATTAACATTAAATAGTAACATAACTATCACTTTTATGTTTGTTTTATCTCGTAAAACCAGTCGGAATCACAATGAAAACACGCATACGTAACCTTCGTTGACTGCAAAGCTCAAAAACAAAACGCCTGTGTGACTTAAGAAAATAAATATTGCAACTGTAACTTAAACTGCCGTGTAAACTTGCAGAAACAAAAACTATTGTGTAAAATCCCGAGAATGGTATTGCAAATGCAGTCGAAATCAACGCAAAACTAAACGGCGTGTTCAACGTAACCATGATAAGAATTGTTTCGATGACTTGATTTTTAAACAACATACAAGCCATTTGATAGGTTTTTTGATTCTTTAAGATGCCATTCTTGCGAGTACGTAAAATGTAAAATATGTGAACAAAAATCAATAAAAACAAGATGACATTTGCCTTGTGATGATTCTGGTTGAGTGGATTCTAATTGACAGCCCGGCATGCATCGACAAGGAACAACCAATGAGTAATATGCGCGAATCGCTGTGGCTTCATTTAGAGCAGACGTTTGAATTTCTGAATATAATTCAAAATTATATAACTTTGGAATTTGAACGATTTACAGCAATGTTCCACCTGCTTTCTTACTTTTAAATGAAATGTTCAGGTGTTTTTTCCGTAGTTTTCATTATTCTACCATTTATGTCTAAGTTCCATTGCGGGTAACATCAAGTATTATACTTTTTCCTAAACTTCCGATGTTTGAAATTATCTACCATAATGCTTTCTACGACTTTTTCTGGAATCAACGACCGCTGGCACCCCCAGAAGTTGCTGATTTTTTTTTAAATTCGGCAATCGAAAAATTGATTATGGCGGTTATTAACACTGCGCTTGCAGCATTCTGTTTATACGTTATTCTTACACAATCTTCAAGTTTGGGTTCATTCAAGTGGTATTTATTAAATCAGTTTATAGTCACGCAAGTAATTGATATCGGGGTTCCGCTGTACAATCCGATAATTTTGAGTCCGTATATTGCTGCATATTCGGTACGAGTATGTACGAAATACATATTTTACAAACTATCTTATTTCAGGCCGGATTCTTGTTCCATGGACCATTCCAAAATGTACCTACCGAGTTCATTTACTTGCTTGCATCGGGGACATTCATCTTTTACACTCATTCACTCACAAGTATTTGTCTTTCTCTATTCAATCGATTCGTATTTCTGTTTCGTCCTGAATGGAAAAAACGTCTCCACAGCAAGTCTACGATATTTCTCATCATTTTATTTCATGCCTTCTTTGATGGAATGTTTATCAATGGCTATTTTTATGATGCAATGAGTCATGAAGAAATGAAAGAGCTCGCGAAAAACCAAACTGGTAATGCGCTCGATCAATTTGTCGACGAAAAGAGCTTTGCACTTATTCCCGAATTTTATGGCAAATTGCGTGCCTTTTCGTTTATATTTCTCTGCATGTTTATCATCATCTTTTTCGCACTGGTTTTCATAGTAATTTGGTTTATTGCCAATGTTTTCTACCTCAAAAAGACTTCTAAAACAATGAGTGAACATTCAACGTTTTTGCTTATCACTGTATTGGCGCAGACAGGATGTTTTCTTGTGTTTTTTGTTCTGTCTAGCATAGTAATCAATATCACTTGGACGTTTTCTATAGACAAAAGTGCTAATTTAGCCAACGCAGCCTTACATTTTTTTATGCTCAATGGAACCGCTGATATGATAATCATGCTGTATTTTGTGAAACCCTACAAGATGTACTGTATCAAAGTTATTCGTTTTATCTTCAAAATGAAAAATCAGCCAAACATTGTTAATTATACGTCGAGTCAATCAATTAGTCTTTTTTAAAACTTGTTATTATTATAAATATTGTTATTATTGGTGTTTTATCTCGTAATACCAGTCGGAATTACAAAGAAAATACTACGCATTCGTATCCTCCGTTGACGCCAGAGCTCAAAAACAAAACGTCGATGTGACTTAATGAAATAAATATTACAAATGTAACTTAAACTTCCATGTAAACTTGCAGAAACAAAAACCATTGTTGTGCAGAATCCCGAGAAAGGCATCGCAAATGCAGTCGAAATGAGGGCAAAAATAAACGGCGTGTTCAACGTAACCATGATAAGAATCGCTTCAATGATTTGGTTCTTAAACAACATGACAGCCATTTGATAGGTCTTCTGATTTTTCAAAATTCCATTGTTACGAATACGTAAAATGTAAAACATGTGAACAAAAATCAATAAAAATAAGAAAAGACCTAACACCTGAAGTGTGCACACAGTCATCAATGTTATGCGCACAAATTCGGGTGAGGCGTTTAGAAACAGAACCGAATCCAAATCAGCAGTGAAACCGGCTTTTTGTAGTTGCCTAAATTTATTCTGAAACTGATAATTAGATAGAACCAAAAGTGCGTAAACGCATACCACATCGCCAACTATCAAATACTGGCTCATGAAATAGAATACCACGGCGGTTCCCATCAATAAAGCTACGACCATGCCACTAAAAGCAAGTCTTCTAATCTTTAATATCGAATCCCTCGGTATCCAAAGGCAAAAATAACGATAAAGAATGATAGCAGCAAGTGCACTTCCAAGAAAATATACGCTTAATATGACAAAGTAAAAGCAACATTTTGTCAGTACTGGATTAATGAACACCGTATGAAACACAATTGCTTGAAATGGCCACAATGAAACTGGTTGAGTAAATTTGATAACAGCATTGAATAAGAAAGCCACACAATTGTAGTACAACATGAACCAGCGATAGGTACCGAGTTGTTTCGAGTGAAAAATATTCAAATACAGCATTAAAATGAAGAAAATTACGGTGATAATGAAATTTATTGTCAGTACTACATGGTATGAAGAACTGATTTCAGAATAATGCGTCACAATGAAGGGTAGGTTAGTGTTGTTCATAGTCACTGTGTACATAACAGGAAAAAGTTACCAGTAAGCTATAAACGTGTAAATAGTTATTATAGCAAAGTAAATGTTAATATCATGTTGCTCGCTTTTAGAAGCATGAAATAGTACCGTTTAAGTCAAAAAAGTTGAGCTTTTGCACCTTATAATATTGAACTTTGAACAGAATTTTCACAGATGGGAAGGAACATAAACAACTGGCAGACAACCGTTTACACGGGCGAAATAGTGGCGTAAACAGGTGAAACGGTTATTATACAAATGTCAAGGACTTCAACCAAACTTATTTCAAAGTATGAAATCACTAAAACCTTAATTGTGGTTCCTATTATAATTGTTCTTTATGTTTTTTTCTCACTATTGTACCCACTATATCTTATATCAACATTATAATTATGGTGGTTTCTATTATAAAAAAATTTGCAACTACAACAATAGATGGTCTTGTCTGTACTTGCCGTCGTCATCGTTTGTTTTTGAAAGTGCGTGAATGTTAGATTTCCTCATACAAGACTGGCTAATAAAAGCTATCATAACAGTTGTGACCAGCGGCGTGCGCAGGTGCTGGTTTTGAATTGTTGCAATTATCGTGATGCAGATGTCCAAAACGCATCTACCACATGGTCTTACCACAATATATGGGTTGTTCCCTACACCGGTATTGAACAGAGAAGGAAAACCGGATTGCTTTATGTAGTTTTCACTTTTACGAGTCATGTTTTTAATGAAAGTTATTCACAAAAATCATTACTAATTTAAGGATACCACGTTTTCAGCTGCATTTTTACATCCTTTACATCGAGTGTCACGCCACTACGTCAACGACTTCCACTATGTTGCCCTTCACGTTGGCATGTCCGAAGAAGACAATCTTCTCTTCTTTGAACGAATCGGTGCCCTCCTGCCTCCGGTCAACTATTCAGCGATCACTTTTGATGACCTCGAACACCCGAGACTCGTCGCGGCTTACATCCTATATTGGGAAATTTCCGTCATCTTCTCGACGGTATTCTTTTGTTTTATGCTTCACATGATTATCACCAAATCATCGAAGGAAATGTCCGGCTACAAGTGGTATTTGGTGCATCAGCTGACCTGGTCCTACATCTTTGACGTTTATCTCGGACTATGGAAGCCTGTTCCCCTGTGGCCGTTCTACATTGGCTACAGTGCTGGGATCTTTTCAAATGTGACAGCCAATTTTGTGACGATTCAACTGGTCCTTCTAATGCTGGTCATTGTTGGAATGGGGTTGAGTATTTACGCATCGGTAGTCCACAGATACGTCCAAGCATCACCTTTCTCAACTTTTTACACGTATTACAGTGTCCTTCGATATCGCATTGCATTCATGGTTTTTCTCTACTTTACAGTAGCCTGTATACTGTGCATCCCAGTTATCGCAACAATTCCGCCTCAGGGCGAGTTGAAAGAATCCTTAACGACAAACTACGAGATGATGAAAACCATTTTTGAAATGCATCCATCCATTTTTGGCTATGCTCCTTCGATTCAAAAACTCTCTGTCGTTTATTTTTCTGTCTTAGTTCTGGTTAAGGTCGGCGTGCTACTATCGATTCTTATGCTGTATTGGAATTTTAAGAGAATTTTACGCAAAAACAGACCGAATTTAACTGAGGCTACATATAAAATGCAGGTAGGTTGAAAGTTCTTTCCAACCCGGCATCAGTTGTTTCATTTATTTAGATAATGTTATTTCGAACTCTCTTTATTCAACTTGGATCAGCGGTGGTACTCCTTATCATGCCGATTATGCTTGCCCTAATTTTAACCATCTGTGGCTTGAATAAGATCTCCGCCTACTCGCTATTTGCCATCGCAGTGACGGGTACTCACGCGACAACTGACTTTATCATTACCAGTTATTTCATTAAATCATATCGTGAACACGTTAAGAGCCTGATGATCAAGTTATTGAGTAAATTTGGCATCAAAGTTTCCGTCGCGCCAGCATTTTCTTTTGGTTCAGCTACAGTGTCCAGTAACGTTAACAATAACTGACATCGGCATTTTTAAACGGGTGCTTTTTATACTCTGTTTTGATACATACGTACGTGTAAAAACCACTTTTTTGTCGTAGTATTAACGCCTAGTGAATAAAAATGGAATGCCAAATGAACCGCATGCACTTGTGAGCACAACACATTCAAAAATGCTTTCGGAGGGGGCGACTTATTAGTTCGGGGCACAGGTGATGGAAACACTTTTTCGGAAAGGGATCAATCGCCCACGTCGTCTATCCCTTCCTGACACTGTGACGAGTCAGTCACCCATCGGCGGTACGAACGAACTGCAGCTCTCGTTCCGTGTCCCATGGGCCATGGGACAGAACAGCGCGAAGACGAAACAACAATGCCAGTCAAAAAAGTTTATAAAGCGGTTGACAGTTTTTTGTATTCTCTAGTCTCAAACTTTTGTCATTTATAAAAACACGCCAATGTAAAAGCTAAAGATATTTTGAATACTACAAATTCGCTGAAAGCAATGAAAATTGGAAATAATTATGCCATTGTTACATTTGTATTGCCATGGGTCCCATTAGCTGCTGTGCTATGTATCTTGTTTACGAAATGGTTAATCCGATTCGTGTTAGCCTACGTTTAAGACGAATAGTCTGTCTCATTAACACTTTACATCAGTTTTATAAGGGTAATTATGTCATTAACAGTGAGCGTAATGCGGTTGGATTACCTCACCGTGACGCCAGTCTGCATTATTTTTATTTTATCTGTTATTGGAGTTGTTGGAAACGTACGAGTAGCTCATGCGGCATGGTGTTTACGGTAAACAAATGTTGTGTTGTGTGGCAAAAAATTTATACAGTTTTTTTAGCCGAAGTGCAACTTGTCACTGGATAATCTTTAGTCGCGCAATATTTGACGTCTGCCACCAGTCGGGTCATTTTGTCACAGCAATTTTATTGTTTAGTGGAACGGAAACTATCTTCCATCGCAGTTGTTTTGCTTTAGAGTTAATACCATTTTTTACAATTGTTGGAACACCCATAATCACACTGGCTATTGGCATTGATCGATTTCTTGTACTGAATTTTCCAAATGCTCATCACCGACTCAATGTTAAATTTTATCTGGCAGCCATTTATTTGATTACGATTTGCTATGCATCTATACTTATTCTACTGTTTTATATAACCACAACAGACATGGCAAAACAAGTCTTTTGCGCACCGGGTAGCATTATTACAATCGATTACGCCTTTGCATATTTGTATACAAATATGTTGCTTTACGTCATCTGCATCGGGTTATACACTTCAATTTGGGTCACATCTTGCAAGAATCGTACTCTACTGCCAGACTGCATTCACGTCATGAAATCTGTTACGATCATTCTTGGAGTTTTAATCTTTGGATGGTTGTCAAATCTCATTCTATCGACAATTGCGACTACAGTAAATTGGGATCCAACAATATTTCCATTGTGGGGTGGTATCGGCATCAATGTAGCGGTCTCGAGCGAGTTTTGGATTTACAATATGTTCAAGTATGTTTCCATTTTCACTAACTTCAAAAATGTAATATTGAATACTTTTAGTTCCGACTACTCCGACGCGTTTACACAGCAGGGTGTTTCCTGTTCAAAGAAACTTCGAGTCGAAAATAAAACCTTGTTTTAGTTGAATAAAAAAGGAACTCGTATTTGATAAAGCGCATGTAGTTTCTAATTATTTGTACCCACACTCAGTCCATTCCGTGGGCATGTGTCTGTAGATTCGTAGTACAGACGTTTAAATTCTAGAATGAAGTTCCCAAAATGCCTCGACAGACTACATATACAACTTTCAATGGCACCAGGGAGATCACCTGTCCCTTATGCTGGAAATACGTTTTTAGATGTTTTTTTATCGTTTTATTTTGTTTCATTTACGTTCATAAGCAATTTTTGTCGGCGTACCAAGTGCTTTTATTCATTTTTGATGTCTTCAATTATCTTAAACAATGCGTTTTATGACTTTTTCTGGATTCAAAAACCTTTGACACCACCAGAAGTATCAAATGTTTTTCTAAATTCAACAGTAGAAATATTGATTATGTCAGGTATCAACATCGTATTAGCTGTATTCTGCCTTTACGTTATTATAACGCAATCATCTAGTCTGGGTTCATTCAAATGGTATTTGTTGCATCAGTTTATAGTTAATCAAGTTCTGGATATCGGGCTCTTGCTGTATAACCCAATATTTTTGAGCCCTTACATTGCTGCTTATTCGGTAGGACTACAGAAGCCATTTACTTTATAAATTATGAATTTTAGATCGGAGTCGTGTTCAACAATGCGAGTACTGAACTCTTATACTTGTTAGTGTTCGTAGCGTTTATCCTTTACGCGCATTCCCTAACAAGCATTTGTCTTTCGCTTTTTAACCGATTTGTGTTTCTGTTTCGTCCCGAATGGAAAATACTACTCCACAACAAATGTACCGTGTTGGGTATTGTATTATTTCACGCCTTTTTCGATGTAATATTACTTTTGGCATACTTTCGAACCGACGAACCATTGAAAGTGGCAGCACAAAACGAAACCGGCAACACTCTCGATAAATGGGTCGACGAAAAGAGCTTTGTATACCTGTCAGAATTTTCTGGCAAATCACGTGCTTTTTGTTTCACCTCCCTCTGCGTGTTTATCATTACTTTTTTCTTGCTTATTCTTACGGTAGTCTGGTTCATTGTGAATGTCTTCTATCTGAAAAAAACATCTAAAACGATGAATGAATATTCGACGTTTTTGCTGATCACGGTTTTAGCTCAGACGGGTTCTTTTCTTGTGTTCTTTCTCCTGTCTAGTATTGTGATTAATATCACTTGGACTTTTGCTTTAGATAAGAGTGCTAATCTAGCCAATGTGGCCTTACACTTTTTCATGCTCAATGGCACGGCTGATATGCTTATCACGCTATACTTTGTGAAGCCTTACAAATTGTACTGCATCGACATTATGCGTTTTGTCCTTAGAATTAATAAGAAGTCAAACATAGCAACTTTTACGTCGAGCCAATCTGTTAGCCTTTATTAATAAACTTTGTGTCAAAAATGTGATAACGATATTTGGTACCGTATAACAAACTGTAAGATTGGGTTCAGCGAAACTTCGAACTGAAAATAAAAAGCAAGGTTTACCTTTTTGATTGCCTCGATTCTTTCAAACACCTTGAAACACGTGTTGATTGATGTAGTACAGACGAAAGAAACGCAATCACAAACCGACAAGCATCATTTTTTCAAAGTGCATACTACATCATTGATTGATGGCGATTGCAGAGTGCATAAATACTCCCATCAGTTTCCACTTTCAACCCAACAGTTGTCCAAACGCATTGTGCTATGGTGTCTCAAGAAGGTAGGTTTCGACTTTTGGTCCATTGTTCACCTTTCACAACAGTTCCATTTTCAGAAATCGATACATATCTGGAAAACTTCCAGAAGCAGTTTGCCGCCCTTCTGAAAGCAAAAAATGTTGATGGTCTTGTCGGACTTTACCACCCGGATGCCGCTTTCGTCCACGCTGGAGTCGATGGCGTTGTCGGGCGGAAAGCCATTGCCGAAAAATTAAAACCCTTCACGGAGGACGATACTGATTTCACTGTTACAGTAACGCGGAATCTGTTCACTGGTCCAGATGCCGAGTTCATCGTCCATGAAGGCACGTTTGCGGTGGATGCGGGTGGACAAACGTTTCCCTATCGACAAATTTTCAAGAAAACTGATGGAAAGTATTTGATCTATCACGACGAATATACCGCCTAATTAGGCTTATCTGTGATGGCACTCATTTCAATTGTGTAAATTTGATTTATAATAGCCGTAAACTGACAAAACGTAACAATATACCCCGTTAATAATAAATCAAATTATGTACATACACAAAGTGAAAGACATAACGCTTCAATCAGTGGCAGTCCCGCTGCAATAACCACATTGGCACCGTATTCCAAGACTTTCAAAGTAATATGGGCCATAATCGAGGAAGATTTGTTCGCCTTCTTTAATATTTCGCGACGCATAGAAGCTGGGATATGGGAGTAGTCGTTCAGAACCCGCATATACGTTTTTGGTAAATACATTGGGTCGGCAGCTGTGGTTGATGAACCTCGTATAGTTGCCGTAGTTAAGACCGTCGATGAAGACTGGTTGTTTGAACTGAAATATATACCAAGATTAATCAATAAAGTGACTGAAATAAGCAACTTACCAATTGAGGTTTCAGCATGTAATAGTAGGGGTGTTCATCCGCAAACTTTGTGATCACACTTTGCACGTACAATTCACCAATGTAGGACCCAATGAAACGATCTTTTCGGATAGCCTGGCACGCAAAAAGACCGAATCCAATGTCATCGTTGATGTATCGGATCTCTACTTTTGGTGGTGTTCCGTTGGATATCTTTCGGTTAGCACATTTGTCGGAACAACGGCAAAGATCGCTACATCGTACCTCAGCGATAGCGTAATCGAAACCTGGGGTGAGGTCGATGTCAGTTTTTTCATTATATTCTTTTATGACTTGATGGGCCGATTCTTGGCATATTGTTGCACCGAGTTTCGAACAGGCGCAACTTGGGCCGCAAGACGTGCAGCGACATCCCTGAAAGTTCGGAAAATGAGTTTTTATATATAAAAAGTTGATAAAACTCACTGTGATCCGTCCAGGCTGTTGAGGAGGCACTCGGGCTATGTGATCAGTAATATATGTGAACTTGGGAAGGGTTACATCATCCGGGCATATCAGTGGAATGGGTGAGGCTTCCTTTCCTTCGGATACGTCGACACTGGAATGATAAAATGAGCTCAAAAGATTATCTTACACATGTTAGAACTTACCGATAATCTGCCGTCTTCCTTTGGTATCGCGTCCGCATGGTATAAGATAAGATTGCCGTTTTCAAGACGCGGGAAGGAGTACAGCGACGCCACGACCACCCGGATTAGCGTTGTAAAAGTTTGCGATCCGAAAAAGCCATGCTTCCACTCCCGCCACGAAAACAAACACAACGCCGTCGGCAATGCATGCTGCATCGAAAGTTGCACGCTCCGGGCATCCCCTATCACCCGATAAATCGCTGCTAACGTTAACTTTCCTTCGCGAAAGTTCAACGATCTCGTGTCATTTCAACACACATTGCATCGCATCGTATTGCCGACGGCCATCAACATCAGCTGCGACGTGACGACACGACTGCGAACAGCGGATTGTGGTGTCCGTGTGCAACGTATACAAAAAAGTCATTCAACGTTAGTTGATTCACCATCCTTGTGAGTCCGTCTAGTGTCGAATCTCCATCAATTCAAGGCTGCCTCCACCCCCAGGCATCTCTTTTTGCGCACCATGTTACAGAGAACATCAGACATGGGCGAAGAACTACCGATCGTGTCGATTTGTGTCATTGCGAATAAAGAAAAATGCCCTACGGCCTTTTTGCCGGTTAGTTTATATATTTATTTGCATTCTTTCAAGCAATACTTGTCACTTTTGATGTCTATTTACTAAATTGGATGCTGTTTTAGATATTGAAAACTTTTGACGATGGCTCGGATGCGGATTTATGGAAAGACGGCGGCTTCTTTGCGTTCAACCGCTCCGTAAGATACTTGTGCATTAGTCGCGCAATTGCCGATGTTGTGAGTCCCTTTGAACCGTCTTTACAGCCTTATTGGAAGCCATTTTTAAGAGTAATCTGGAGGTCATCACCGACTTGCTCGTGATCAATGAAAAAGAAGCACTCCCAGCCCATTTCGTCAGTATTGACTATACTGTTGATTCAAGTGAGTGGTGATGATTCATACTTATCTATTTACAAAAAATTCAACTTATCTTTTCAGGCGAAAAGGCTCTTCGTCGCAAGTTTCTCTGTGCTCGATCCTCTCCCCGAAATGACGCCGTCGATGCCGTCACTGATATCATTGTGCTCGGTCGCACGAAGCGTCCCCCGAAAGGCTACAGTTCCGCCGGCGAGATCGATGGCTGCACCATCTGCTACAAAGTGAGTCAGATTCCTCCAACATACGGCCGCCTCAATCACAGTCGCAGCAATCCTGGATTATACCCAAACGTGCAACAGTCCCTCGTCCCTGGAAATGCCCTTCCTGGCCAAACGCCCCTTCCCGGAGATTATCGCCACAGCACGTCTGATCTCGAGCGTGTCCGTCAGGGCATCGATGGGCTACCGACGTCACGACCCTTCAATCCATTGACGATTCGATCTCCGAGGGGTGGTATTCGCGGCATCGATGGGGTGCCGTTCCGGTTGCGGCCCAGCCTCGAGAATGCTGCTAATCGTTCACAAGGAACGGGCAACGATCTGCCACCACTTATTGATCCCCTTTCCGAAGGCTTTGTATATGGCTTTGCCACCGAGCGACAATGTGTCGCTTAACTTGGGTAACTTATCAGTTCTTTTTTTTTGTATATTTGAGATCTCTGTGAATGCGGAGTTGATTTTTGGATTGAATTTTATAAATTTGCAATTTCACAAACACCATTTTGGGCGCAAAAACATCAAAACACGTTCAAAACAATCAGATCATCAAAATTACCAGTATCATACACTTTGTACCTCGCTAATAGCATTCCTTATCCACACAGTTAGTATGTCCTTGATTCGGACCCGATAACGTCCTCAAAATGTCGTCGACACGCGCCTTTCCTTCGACTCGCTTTGATGCAACCTTTCGAGTGACCTGTATGTCGTTGATGACAGTGTCCAGATATTCTCGACGCTCCTTCGAGACGAACTGGGGGTCCAATTCATCGGCAAGGCACTTCGCAGCGGCAAACAGATCGTAATTGGGAAATTCCTTGGTCACCTGATAGACCAATATGATAGCAATCTTCTTCGCAAGTCTCAATCCGGCTTTGACATGGTCTTTCATGCTGCGGACAACGAGGGCCCTGAAAACAATTCACATAAAACCGCGAAAAGCATTGTAAAAAAACATACTTGAATTCAGTATCCTCTCGCAGGTCATAGAGTTCCTTCGCTTTTTGTACAAAAGCATCTCTGAAGTGCCGAGAAAGGAACTTCAGAGCATCTCGGGCCACGAAGACGCATTCATTGGACATCATCCTGAAGAGCGCAGCCTGAAGCATGTTCCGTTTTAGCTTTGCTTGGTTATTCGGCTCGAAGACGAGTTTCAAGGGCCTTTTGACAACTTCATCGAAGTAATTCATGATGTCAATAACGGCGTGAAGTTTGTCCAAGCTGGTGCTCTCAATGTTCTCGTTCACAATCGTTTGAATACCTTGCTGGAAATATAAGTTCCTGCACAAATCAAGGTGGAGGAAATCGGTCGGCCTGCTGAGAATACGCGACTCAAGGGATACGACGAAGTTAATGAAAATCTTTCGATGTGTCAAGTTCGAAAGTGAAACCAGGAACTTGTGAAGAACTTGCGTCGAGCAATATTTCGTCGTACGAAGCTCGGCGATGTAGGTATTCAACAACAATGACAGCTTGCCTCCGCGCTTCAGGTACGGCACAAATGGAAGGAAATAGTCAACTTCGGGGTATGCATATTCTTCGAGCATGTCAAATGTATTCTCGGCATTGGCATCGGCCTTGTCATTGGACATTTGGTGTTCCAACACTTTCTGAAGAATGATAGCACGGGTCTTGTAGCAGGGGAACTTCTGGATTTCGTTGTACAGTTCGTCGGGGTTCAAATCGAAACTGAAAGTAAAAGTTGTCATCAAGTTTGCGAGTTTTAAGGAAAAAAAACTTACAAAAGAGATGCCGCCACGGATCCAACATCTTCTTCAATCCTTTGGAAGTCACGAACCGATTCAAGAATAACTTCACGATACTCTTCATGCTTTCTCAGACGCGTCATAACTTCCGTTTTCAACATCATCGCCGCAAAATGATTCAGCGTCAGGAAGGGGTTTGCCTGGATGAAAATTTCAACGATGACGTCGAGGTCGATGAGATTCGGATGACTGATGTACAAAGCTGACAAGGTTTTGCTGGCTTGTTTGAGGCAAGTTATGTTGGCATCTTTGGCGACAAACTCCAGAAGCGACATGTTGATACAGAACGCTGAAAACGGCATAGAACAGATTCTTTAAAGCAAAAAAACAGGCAGAAAAACCATACCCAATGCTCCTGTCTCCAATTTCTTCTTGGCATTCATGCTTCGAACAAATTCATGGAAACACTCCTTCGTTGTTGCATTTTCTCGCCATGTTGGATGCGTCAACCATTCTTCGATTCTTTTTTTCGCAACCTGTTCATCGTCGCATGTGGCTGCCAAACTTTTGTACATAATAGCCGGCAGGACGGGGGACTCGGAAAGGGAGTTGTAAAACTCTTCGTCTAATTTGGGGAAGTAATAAATGCAGAGACTTGTGATGAATGTATTATCAATGTCAGCATCTTGTTCAGTTACGCTGTTAAGAAGCTTGATGAGATCTCGTTTACCGGCTTCGCCTTCGAACATCTGAAACGATGAAATATTTCTTTTGAAGAACAAAAACAGAATCAAAAATAGTAGTAAAATCAGTAAGTAAACTGTGTATGTCAAGCTGGCACAGAGAAATAGAAACAATCAACTTTATTTTCGAACCAACAAACAAAAAACAACAAAAACTCAACAAAAAATTACTTCTTTCCAGGCTTCTTGCCCTTAGCCTTCGCCTTTCCAGCCTTTGGAGCAGACTTCTTCTTGCCAGCCTTACCCTTACTAGCCGATCGAATTTTGGCACCAAACTTCTTTGGTAAAGCTTTAGCGCCACCAGCCATGAGTTCACGCTTCGTCTTTTCGAGAGCTGCAGCTTGCTTTTCTTCTTCAGTGCGATTCAAAGCGGCGTTGCTGCGCTCGGCACGGTTTTCGCGGAGTTTGAGGGCGGCTCTGTTTTCAATGGAGAACTCGACGATGGGTCGCTAAAACAAAATGTTAAAGCTCGAGGAGTGGTTTTGATCCAACTTACGCGTTCATTCTTGAAAATCGTCGGATTGTTGTTCATCTTTCGCAAACATGTGAGAGCATCAATGTGATCCGTGAATTCGACAAAAGCGAAACCCTTTGATGCACCTAACTTGAGTCGGCTTCCGACTTTTTCGACCTTCTTGCGCATGATTCGGCACTCGGTGACGTAGGCTTTTGGATTTTTAGATCGAACCAGTTCGAGAACGATCTTTTGGAGGTCCTTGTCATTCATGGAGAAGGGGACATTGTGGATCTGCAAACAAAAAGATAAACGCATCACAAAGCAACAACTAATGGTAGATACTTACAAGAAGACGAGTCGGAGACACAAACATGTGCAAATTCTTCAACTTCAACTTGGCTGCCGCCATCAATGAAGCTCGCTTTGCCGCGTCGCTGTCAGACATGTCATTCGCCAAAGCTGTTCCCGGACGAATCAATCCAACTCGAAGCAAGTACAGATTTCTCTTGTCGCTGGCTGTCTTCTCTGGCTGCTTGAAATCCTTCGCCTGTTCCCGAGCAACAGCGCGGAATCCGTGTAATCGACGACCATCGATAACGATGCCCTCTTCGCTGGATAGTTGTTCTAGGGCAGCGTCAGCGGATTCTTTTGTGGTGAAATGGACGAAAGCAGTGCCAGTGGGTTGATCGGTATCCTTGAAAGTGCAGAGAATGGCAAGCGATACTTCACCGAACTTTGCCATGTACTCCTTGAGAGCGTCATCATCGGTGTCATAGGAGAGGTTCCTGAAACACGAAACTAAAACTTGAACATTAAGAAATGACTTACTTCAGGAAAACGACTCGACCCTCTTCAACAGCCTTATCCGCCGGTCGTGGCCCGGTGTGCTCAAATTTGGCTTTCTTCGCACTCGGTTCGGTAGCTTCATCCTCCGATTCAGCTTCTCCACCATCGTTTTCACTGTCTTCCTCGCTTTCAACATCGCCATCATCGCTTTCGTCTTCAGAGTTGTCTTCGTCGACTTCTTCCTCTTCCGATTCTTCACTGTCAGTTCCGCCCAAAATATCGCTGAATCCAGGTAATCTCGAATCCGCAACGGTCTTTTTCTTTGCCTTTTTCGGTGGTTCCTGTTTTACCACAACTGGCTTGACATCCTTGACGTCTTCATCACTTTCATCGTCACTGTCATCATCTTTCGGGAGTAGGCGTTTAGGTGCTTTCGGTTTGGCAGCTTCTTTCACTGAAATTTTATATAAATTTTACCAAAACCTTAAAAAAGCCTACACTTACCCTCATGTTGCTGTGTAACATAACTGTCTTTATCGATAGAGACGTTAACAGTGATTTTACGGTTCTTGAAAGTTGATCCATTCAGTTTGCTTTGAGCTCGTTCGGCGTCGCCTTTCGAAGCAAATTGAATAAACGCAAATGGAGCGAAGCCCTTCTTCTTGATCTTGCTCTTCGGCTGGACGACTTCCTTGAGGGTTCCAAAGGGTGAAAAGAGGTTGACAAGCTCATCCTTTTTGGTCTGCAAAGATGGAAAATATATAAACTGAAAGCATGAAAAAACAGTGATATAAAACCTTACGTAGTCATCCAAATTGCGAACAATCAACCTCCACGCCTTGATGCCACTTCTGACAGGGTTGCTGTTCGCCTGATAAGGCACATTGTCGAACTTTGAGGGCATGTTTCAACGAAATCAACCAAAACACTGGAACGCGAGTGCATTTAGTTTAAAGTACCTTTCGTGGTGAGAGTACACAATTGGTGTATGCACAAGGGTCAGTTGACACTATTCAGCCGTTTCAAAAGCCAACTGACGGAATTACGGACATACGCATGTGATGTTGCTGGCTGGGTTTGTGTGATTGAAGGTCACAGCGAGGCGACGGAGAAGCCATACGCATTACGAAATATTACTAATCAGTGATCACCGCGAGCGCGCAAATTTATCAATTCAGTTCGTTTCTCTCGTTCGCGCTCCGTTCCCGCATTATCTCCCCGAATAAGTCATCATTTCTCCCCCGTTTCAGACGCTATGGATCGGCACCAGCGTTTCGGACATTTGCTGGCGGCGCCGCAGCAATTGGGTAAGCTGATTGTTTTCCATTTTAGGCCAGCTGAATAGTCGTTGATTTTCAGCTAATCAGAATCGCCAGGAAGTCGAACTGGTGACCTCCGGCTTCGCGTCGCCTCCACCGGAAACCTCGAACTCGTACAGATTCGGTGCCCACGATGGCACGATCACCGTAGGCCAAGAGTATGCGCGACTTGTGCGTGAACAGCAAGCTCTCCGTTATGGAGCCTTGGACGATTTTGATGGATCTTCGCTCTCCGGGGGTGAAGTCGTAGGTGGATTGAGCGGTGAGTTTCGTTTTGGAGTTAATTTTAGAATATTTTCGTGACAGTTTACTTTTGCAGTACACAGCGGAAGTTCGGCACCGTCGCTCGCTGATTTCAACGATTTCACTGATCCACAGTCCTACCAGGGTGAATTCTTGAAAGCTAAGGGTCTCGTGCCCTATTCCGTATCTTCGGCAGATTCGAGCCGTGTAAGCCCTTCGTCGCATTCGACCGGGTTCGTTCCCGTTCGTCCGCCGCGACGTTATCCTCCTCAGCCATTGGCCTCCCTCGAATCCGTGGACAATCTTCCTCCTGGCACATATCCAATATCGCCGCCTGTGGACAATCTTCCTCCTGGAACACATCGAATATCGCCGCTTCCGTCAAACAGTGCTTTCGCCGGATGGAATCGGCCTGCAGTCTTTCACAGCGAACCTTACAATGATCAAGGCCAAAGCAGCACCCAACATGGCTGGAAGGAAGGCCCAGATGGCACGATGATCCAAGTCACTAATTACGGAAACAATCAAAATAACTGGTACCAAGGCCAGAGCAGCCAGCAGTCTCAAAGTGCCAAAACAGGCATCACTTACCCGAAGAAGTCAACCACCGGGAAGAAATCAGCGAAGCCCCTCAAGGTCAGCGTTTATGGAAAGATACCGAACAAGATAAAGATACAGGGACCCAGTTGGCCGCCTACCGAAGACGTATTAGTCAGTAAGTCATTGCTTATTTTACATTTTTTAACCATTTTTTGCAGATTTCGATGCGAAGAACCACCCTGTCGAGCCAAAGGCCCCTAAATGCAAGAATTACACCCCGATTTTCCGCAACATTGATGAGCTCGTCAAGCAGGACAATCGCTGTGCTCGGCTCTATGGCCTTACCCATGAAGTTGACGACGACTATGAGTGCAATATCCCACCTGAGACTGTTCCCCGGGTTACGTACGTCTTTTTTTCTGCATTTTGCCGTCTTTTCATATCCCTGTTTCAGTGAATGGCTCGGTTTCGCTTTCCCCCCTCAACTGACCAACGTACTCACGGCAGAATTCAAGTACCAAAAGCCCCGAAAGTGCCAGCAGGTTGTCATCCCCCTCTTGCTGAGTGGCTACGATGTCATATGCCGTATGGAGAATGCCGCCGGCAAAACGATGTCCTACATTCTGCCCATGTTTACGATAATGTACGACCGCATCAAGAATGGCCAATACCAGCCAAACGCCTTCAACGACAATGCTTCCCATCCCTTCGCACTGATCATTGCCAATACGCGTGAGCTGACGACCCAGATCTACGAACAAGTCTGCAAGTGTAATCTCGCCTTCGGTTACAATGTTTCCCGCTGTATTGGCGAATTCGATCGACGCATAAACGTCCAAGAACTCCAGAGGGGTGTCGACATTGTTGTCGCGACGCCTGGCCGTCTGCGTGATGTCGTTGAAAGCGGGTATTTGCAAGTCTCTGATCTTCAGTACATTGTCTTCGATGAAGCTGATCAAATCATGTCCGTTGGCTTCTTCGAAACGCTGAACCCAGTTTTCCAAAAGTTCCCGGACCTGCATCAGCGCCAAATGAGCTTCTTTGGCGCGACGATGGAAACGAACCTTGATTTGGGGCTGTTCCTTCGACACGGATATGCGATCGTTGCCAATCTGACGTACAAAATCGCGCCGAGATTGAACTTTTACTTCGTTTTTGTCGAGCGACGGACGCGCTATTCCAACTTTTTGACGAAGTATGCCGAGAGTATCATGAAGAGCCGTGAGTTTTGATTGCTTTCATTGATTGATAAGGACTGTTGGCACATTTCAGAGGACACATACGCTTCGAAAATCCTGATCTTCATGAGGACCATCGACGAATGCAACCAAATCCGGAGTTTCATGAAAGAAACCCTCACCATGGGCAAGGTCTTTGCGATGAATTCGTAAGTTTTCCCTCTTCTAATGTGCCAATTTGTAACCACAGTGTCCTTCCAGCTCGAGGAACCAATTCCAACGCGATGAAATCATGAGGGAACTTCGCAATCCCGAGCCAACTGACCACCTGATCGTGCTCACGACGAACGTGTTGAGCCGTGGCATGGACATTCCGGAGGTCAATCACGTCATCCACTTCAGTGTCGAGGACTTTGATGATTTTGTGAACCGTAGCGGCCGTACTGGGCGTCTTTCCGATGGTTATGTTCATGTCCTGATTGACCGGGATGTTTCCATTCCTAATGTTAAGCAGATTCGTAATGTAAGTCTCGTTTTATTTTTTATAACAGCCCTTTTACCACTCTTCTTTCAGTCATTGGTCTCGATCAAGCATGACGTGCCCCCGGAAGTCGATCACTTTATCAATTCGAAGTGGAATCAAATCAATTTCGTCTAATACGACTTTCTTTCGATTCTGACAATAGTCGTTTGACTCCATCATTGTTTCCTACCTTCGATTGTACCTGCCATAATACCTTCTGTCAGATTTTTGCCTAATTTTCCACATTTATTTACTCGTGTATTTGTTTGTTTAATCATATGCTCAACTAATCAAGTTTAAGGCTCTCCCGATTTTTAAGTTTTTAAAGGTGAGATTTGTTAAGATGTTGTGCATTTTGGCATTGTTTACTTTTGTTTTTACGCATTTCCGCCTCCTATTATGTTTTGTCGAAGGCGTTTTCCAGTTTTACGAGTTTTTTGTTCTTGTCTTTGATAAGGGTTTTCTCTGTTCTTAAAGTTGTCTTGTAAACTGTTTGCCAAGATGAAAAGTTTGGTTGTTTGAAACGTTCAAAACGTTGTCAAATATTTTGGCATTGTGTCCAAAGAGTTGAATTGCGTCATTGCCGGTGGCGGTCGCACAACTCATAGATCTTTCGGCTTGTCGCGGATAAACGAAGATCAAAATAAGCGTCCATCGTTTAGTTAAAGGTTGCATTAGTCAACCTTTCTTGCTACTCTGATTGATCTACGACGCTGCCCAGTCGCTCTTATTGACTACTCACCGCCCGCGGCAGTGTCCCTCCACGTGCGCGTGGTTTTATTTTGATGAAAACCCTCCAGCCGTCACGGCTGATACCGCGTTGTGCGTGTTTCAACAGTGATGAAACACAACACAAAATCACTATTTCCATTTGAATCGTTCTTGCTTGAAGTAATAATACAACCATGTTTTGATAACATGGCCATTTCGGGGGTTGTCGCGTGTTTTTCTAGGAGCACCCCTCACGGCCGCGTGCTTCACTTCCTTCCATGTGTAGTTTAGCGGACATGCTCGATCCCCCAGCGCGCATTTCTCGAGATAACTGTTCCATTTCCACCCGTTTACGGGGTGCCACGAGCACGTCCCGAAACGTTCACTTGATCAATATACGCGAGAACGACCACCGCTTTCACCCCCTTTGTTGTTTGTTTGGCCCCACAGCGTGTCAGCCAAACGATTGTTCTCCGCCGTGAAACAGTTGTTCGATGACGTCGCAAATTGGATGTAGTCATATTTATCAACGTTTTGCTATACTTTCAGACCCACGCAATGTCAAACCCCGGCAAAACCAACCCCCCAAACCAGCTGCCAGCCTCGGACAGTGCCAAATCCTCCAACAAATCCATCAACGACCTCATGGATTCGACGCCCGGGTTCGTCGCAAATGACTTCTGGCTCGAAAGCAATGAGCCCACATGCAAGATTTGTTTCGGCGGCGAATCCGATGATTCCTGGATGAGTCCATGTCGGTGCAGTGGCTCCATCAAATGGGTCCATGCCGCGTGCCTGCGGAAATGGTTGAGCATGGCCCCGTATAATCAGCGTGAAGCTTGCAGTACTTGCAAGTGAGTTTTTATATATATTTTTGGCACAGTTTATCATAATAGCTTTGCAGATATAACTACCGAAAGCATTGGCGTCTCAAGTCCCTCTCGAACTGGACAATGCCAACGTTGAACCTCCAATTTTGGGATGTCGTTGAAATCTGTCTCGATGCCTATTCCACCCTCAAAATGTTCCGTGGCATCTGGAACATGCTCCAGGGCAAAAAGTCGATCGTCGCTCAAATGTGTTACTTTTTCTTTTGGCGTACTTTCATCTTCACCGAGCGTCGCATCCTGTATTACAAGTCCATCGCATGCAGTTTGGTCACGTCTTTCTTGGAACTTGATGTCGAAAACGCGAAATAGAACATGGCATTAGGCGGCTGCGCGGGTGATTACCAATTGATTGAATACTGATAAAAAATGTACATAAATAAAAATTGCTTATTTATAATAAAGAACGGTAAAACAGAAAATCAACAAAAGAAACAATGAGTAACAACTTATTTTTTGCCCTTCTTCGACTTGTTTTTAGCTCGGAACAGCTTAGTCGAAAGGGCGGGCTTGGCCAACGGCGTCGCTTCAATGGCACTGGTGCGTTCGACGGTTTGGCCAGTGGCACTGGATAGCGGTTGTCGGAGCAGGGCCTTCAATTGGGTCGTAGCATTCTTCAAATCGCGACGGATCATTGTGGCTGGGTCCTCGCCTTCGAGGGCATCATCCTCGTTGTATCCGCCGTGTTTGATGAGCTCTTCAATATCGGCTTCCGACGCAGCTCGACGATTCCAAGCTTCACCCGTCGTGATCTTGACCAAACGATGTTGCAATTGTTCGACGAATGTAGCCAAGCGGGTGCGTTCCTTTGCGGCGTTGAACATTGTCGGGGCGTCAATGTCAAAGACAGGGAAATCCTTGTCTTTCTGCAGGTTTTGGCAGATTCGACGATAGTAGCCGACTTCGAGGGGATCCACCATGAGAATCGCGATACCTTTGTTGGAGATACGAGCCGTACGACCGGAACGATGAACGTACCCTTCGGCAGTTCGTGGGATCTGGTAATGAATGACGTTTTCAATGCCTTTGATGTCCAATCCACGAGCTGCGACATCCGTAGCGATGAGAATGGCATTGGGCGTCGAAGCGAATCGTTCCAAATGCTTCAGACGAGCGCGTTGTTGCATTTTGGCGTGAAGCAAGGCCGGGACGGGTTCGATGTCCATCGTTTTGAGGAGGTTGCAAAGACGGCGAGACGCGTCGACGGAGTTGGCAAAGATGAGGGTTCGGCCGGTGTAGCGTTTCAGGAGGTAGTAGACTTTCGCGTCCTGAAAACAGACACTTTTTACTGAAATTTCAACCAGGAAGACATACCTTATCCAACAAATCCGCACAATTGATCCTCGTCTCAACAAGTGTCTTCGGAGTCGTCGACGAAGAGTTCAAATCAATGACTTTGTGGTTGCTCCGTAAACCTCCAAGCTGCACCAGTTGAGCAATCTTCTGTTCCCGCGTCATAGGGGCTAAAATCTTTCCAGCACGCTTCACAGGAACATGAACAAACGACAACGTTGCCGAGAATGCAAGCGTTTGAAGACGTTTGTTGCCAATGCTGTGGATCCGTTCCAAAATGAGTTCCAATTCGGCGAAATGACCAGTTTCTACCATGCGATCCATTTCATCAATAATCACAAAGTCAAGGTTACTCATGTCCTCCAAATACTCCGAAGATTCAACAAGTGACCAGAATCGGCCCGGTGTAGCGATACAGATAGCTGGCTTCTTCTTGAGAAGGCGTTCCTGCTTCTGGACACAGAGACCACCGAAAAGGGGTAACACTGTCAAGGGAGTAAAGGCGACCAGCTTCGAAACTTCGTGGTAAATTTGATTGGCAAGTTCGCGAGTCGGAGCAAGGATCAGCGCTCGAATGCCTTCCTTTGGTTCATCTTGGACGAGGATCGAAGCGAAAGGGATACTGAAGGCCATAGTTTTACCGCTTCCCTGAGAGAACAAAGGTTAAACCAAAAATGAGAAAAAAAACAAACATACAGTTTCCGCAGCACCGAGAACATCAACCCGCTTCAACATAGCCGCAGGAATCGTGAGCTCCTGGATCTCAGTGGGTGCCGTATATTTCATAGCGCGAAGACCTTTGATAATCTCGGGTGGGAGATAAAACTTATCCCAAGCCGACATATCCAAATCATTCTCCTTCTCGGCGGTGGCAGCAATTTCGGCTTTCTCGACGACCTTGACAGCTTTGGTGGCTTTCAGCTTCTTTTGCTTCTCCTTCAGACGTTCTTTCTTTTTATCTTTGCGCGATTTTTGGGCATCAGACGGTGCGGCTGCAGGTGTTACGACTTTCGCCGACTTTTTTGCCTTCTTCGGAGCTTTTTTCACGGTCTTCTTGATCTACAATCATACGACTCATCTGGGATTATTAAAAAAAAACAACTCATACTCACCTCGACCTTTGGTTCTTCTTCTTTAGCCTCCTCAGTCGACGATTCGGATTCCAATCTTGCCTGTAAATAAAAACTGTAAATTTAACTTTTTATATATAAAATTATACCTTTTTGGCCTCCACACCTGTGGGTTCTTGTTTTCGCTTCTTTGAAACATAAGTTTTGAGATTTAAACCCTGGAATAAGAAGAAATTGAGGAAGAAAAGTTGGAAAGAAAAAGAACTTACAACAAGCTGGGAAGGATCAATTTCCTCGATCATACTCTCCATGTTGAAGGCGGCATCTTCTTCTGGCGGTGGTGGGGCATTGGCCCCGATGGCCGGAGCACGTTTGGTCTTCTTTTTACGAATTTGAAGCTTCTTCATTGTCGGAAATCAAGGAAAAACGAATGAACACACTTTTTAGAAATGTTTGGAACAGCTTCAGTTTTCGTAGTGGGAGTACTTTCGGGACAGGAAAGTGTATTGCGTGCAAATATTCAAAATTTCTTAATTTTACGATGTTCTTATCAGGATTTGAATGTTTTCGGGTATCTATGTACTTTATAACGACAAAATTTTGAAATATACAAAGTAAAATTTTGGTAAAATAACATGGTTTTTGAAGTTTCGTGTCTTGCCTTGCGTCCGTGCAATTTTCGCAGTATCAGTTATAGTTCAAAGATTGAGTCCCGTGTCGTCTCCTACGGGACACATTGCGACTCTATTCTTATCAGTGTCAGTACGAGCTGAAGGGCGAGAAGGTCCACTAATAGTTTTTGCTCAGAAAAATGTTGCGAAAGTCGGTTTTGGCTGCGCAATGCATGCGATCAGCTTCGGGCGTTCGATGTGAGTTTTTATATATCTAATCCGCTCAAATAACCTCAAACCCCTTGCAGTCCACAGCTCTTTTGATTACCGGGATGCCTTTAATCTCCATGGGCAACTTTCCGACGAAGAAAACGCACTCCGTGAACAGGCTCATGAGTATTGCCAGGCGAAGCTGTTACCGAGGGTTACGAAGGCCTATCGGGCTGAAGGTTTGCTATTTTGAGTCTGTGATAGATGGATAAAGTTGTGTTTCAGCCTTTGATCACACTCTCATTCCTGAATTGGGTTCAATGGGCATGCTCGGAGCACCTTATGAGGTTGGTTTTTTGTCTGTTGTATTTTCATAAAATGCACACTTTCAGGGATATGGCTGCGCTGGTGTATCCACCGTCGGTTACGGCTTGCTTGCCCGTGAGATCGAACGTGTCGACAGTGGTTATCGGTCAATCATGAGTGTACAAACGAGTCTGGTCATTGGCCCTATCTATAATTATGGTGCGTTTGATCAAATCATCGTCAAAAGATGGTCTTTGCTCGTTTCTTCGTTCTTTCGTACCCGCTAGACCCTCCTTATCACAACAGGGCCGGACGCAGAGGGGTAGCAAGAAAAAAAAACTTTCTCAATTTTGAAGTTAAAATTTTGAACAATAGCTTAAAAGATGCGGAAAATTACGCTGATCATCATGATATACCGGCTACCCCAACTTTTTTTCCTCTAAAACGGTCTACCAAGTCCTGCTACCCTTTTGGCTACCCCTCTGCGTCCGGCCCTGTATCACAACCCAGTACTTTTGCAGGCTCGGAAGCTCAACGCCAGAAGTATATTCCTGACCTCGCAGCCGGTGAAAAGATTGGTGCCTTCGGTCTGACTGAGCCCAATCATGGCAGTGATATCGCCACTATGGAGACCCGTGCCAAATGGGATGAAGCAACCAAGACATACAGACTTTCCGGCACGAAAACCTGGATCTCGAATGCCCCAGTGGCGGATGTCTTCATCGTCTGGGCAAAGAGTGACCGACACGACAATGCCGTCAAGGGTTTCATCCTCGAACGCGGGATGAAAGGCTTGGAAACGCCGAAAATCAGCGGCAAACTGTCTCTTCGAGCAAGTATCACCGGTCAGATTTCGATGGATGATGTCGTCGTCGGCGAAGAACAGCTTCTTCCCAAGGCTAAGGGCATGAGCGGACCGTTTGGCTGTCTAAACAATGCACGCATGGGTATTGCCTGGGGTGCTTTGGGCGCGGCAGAGGCTTGCTTCCATGCTGCTCGAACTTATGCCCTTGAAAGGTAGGTCATTTTTATTGCAATTCGTTGGATTTATACAAACAACACAATATTCAAATGAGAAAACGATTATCAACCATACTAGAAGTGATCAAATGATTCGTAAATAGTCTCGAAGCGACTTGTTTGATCAAAGAACTGATTAGGAACACAATAGTCGCCGCAAAGATACGATTACTCAAAAACAAATCCAACACACAAAATAATAACATCTCAAATGCTAGATGCGGCCATTCGTTACCATAGACGAAAGTTACGCTGTATGCCATTTCACTTGGGTCACTGAAACCATCAAAATTTGGCATTTGTTGATTGATAGTTACTAGAACTTACCGTTGAAAGATGCCTTGTTTCGTCGTATCAGTCAACTCCAAATCCAACAAATCATCGATAAACTTGATATCGGTCACAATGTAATCCGCTTCCGGCACGGCATGATCGATGACGTCTTTCATGTATTGATTCAGTTCCGAGTACACTGCCGCTATATTTTCCACCTGGCTAGTTGTTTTATCCGTCCCTTCGAAATGTACATTTACTGTTTGAGCTGGATTCCTTAGACTTGCAGTTATCTCGTCATATCGATCACGGAAGGCTCGCGGCATGTTGACGACGAAAGTCTGAAGCTCGCTGTTGCTTTCTAAGCCACGGAGCGCGCATAGATTGTCTTTTTCCCGTTTGAGGAACATGTTCATCTCGTGCATAGCGGCATCTGCCATTCCATGAACACTTCGGCCATGGATGTAGAAGCCTCTTAACGGATGTGTCATGGCCAGGACGCTGATGTTAGCAACGCTACAGAAGTCCATGAAGTTCCTGAAGGGATCCATAACCTTTTCAACGATCAGGACATGGACGATCCATTGGGCAAGGCCGATAATAAGATAGAAGACAAGGTTGACGGAGAAGCGAGAAAGTCGACTTTCAACGTATTCCGTCGGTTGATTACCTCGAGATAGCCCGGGTTGAACGATAGCATAGTCAGCGAAGTCGAGATACTCTAGTACAAACAACAAAAGCAACAATTGCCCTGCGATTGAAGTTTTTCGGTAGTTTTGAAGCTCATTCCACTCATTTGCGACGAAATACGTCCTCCAAATGACAGGGGGCCGAGGTTCTGCCGCTGGGACTTCTTTGATTCGTTCTTCGATTGACGTTGTGAATTGAGTCTGTGTCGGCGTACTTCCACGGGGGCGTTCCCAGTCGATGAAGAATGTTTCTGTCAAAATAAGGCAAGCGTACAGATGAATCAACGCAATGATTCGAAGCCCAAGAGCAACACAAATGTAGGTAATGAAGATCCACTCCTGATCTTTGGTCAGCAAAACATAGACATAGTGTTGTTGGATCTTGTAGGCGAACGTCATCCACACAGTCGTACATCCAACGACGAGTAAAAAGATGTTTGAGATGATCTCACACATGAAAAGGATCAACTTTATGATGGTACTCGCATCGATAATCTGCTTCCCAGCACGTCGACCCCAGGCATAAGCTCGTAGTGCTCCCCATAGAATACTTGTCGAACAGAATACAGCCATTATGACTTCAATCGTTTTGTCGTGCTTCGTCGTGTCCATGGTATACGTCACTTCGAAGCGGGATTTCATAACTTCCAGTTCAGCTGTATCGTTGTTTTCGGCGGCGAGAAATTCTTTATACTTGATATACAAATACGGTGGATAGATTCGGCCATCACGGCTTGGTTGAACATTGACTTTGAGGAATATAGATTCTGGAATTCGGGTCAGCACCATGTGCGGATTTGTGTCCTCATTCACGCTAACGTCCACCAAAAAGAAGCGTCGTGTAAGTATCCATCGATTCATAATGTCAAATTGATTTACGTAGGTATTCTGACTCTTGATGTTTCCATTCAATATTGGCAGTGGATAAAGTCGTATTTGGTTAGCTTCGTCGATGAATCGTAGGTAAAGCTCATGGAAAAACGTATCACTGTCTTGGTTGACATATTGACGGTTCATTGTCACCATGCGGATGACATCACTGATTCGGATTTCACATTCTTGATAGAATTCACGTCCAAATAACGTAGCGCCGGCAGTAGGTTCACGACCAGTCGGGCAAATGTGGAGCATTCCTTCGCTCGCGGATTCCATTCCAAGGAAAGTTCCATTCAGGGCATATTTGACAGTCAGAATGTCCAACTTTGTATTTGGAGATCCGCTATTTACGTTGAATATAGCTGGAATTGCGTTTTCTCGAGCTAATTCAATAGTTGCTTCAGTATTGTAGTAGAATAATGTTGGCACGATTGAAGTATAGCTTGCCGATGTCCGAACAATGTTTTCCAATGCGATACACGCGCTATCATTGGAGGATTCACGGAAATAGTTCTGAAGAACACACATATTAGCAACGTGTTGGCATTCTGTAGCCTGTCCACTGGAGCATTGTTCCGTAGCATGGGCCAGATGTCTAGAAATGTAGGTTGATTTGAATAGTTGCCCATTTTCAAGGGTTATAGTGGATCCCCTGTTGTCACATGCAGCTGGATTCGCTTCACAGAAGCATGTCGCCGTCGTACACGGCATACATCGCATTTTGTCGTCGGTGGGAACCGTGCCAACGGGACATACGACACAGGCTTCTGTGAAGAGTCCATTTGATGTTTCAAGCCATTCAATGATTTCATTCGGATTACATGGGGGGCATTGACCAGTCAATTGACTTGGTGGAAGTGTTTGATTCGCACTAGAACGGCATTGGATACAACTCCAACCATCTTGGGAGACTGCTTCATTCGCAGCACAGGGAGTACATTGAAGTTGGCCACCTGACCATCCAGTAATCCGGGAACCAACGGCACATTGACAGGTTGTCTTTGACGGTGCAGGCATTTGACCGCTCGGACATTGCTTACATCCGAGGGTTATTGAATCGAAATAGGTTGAGCCATTGCAACTGCGGATGTTAGTCCATGGGATGGAAGCACTGAATGTATTTTGGCCATGAACTATTGATAATAGTGATAAAATAAGCAAAATATATACAACTGACAACATCTTTAAAGCCAAACAACAACGGCAAATAGTGCACGCGCCATTTGGTGCCCCCACCAAGTTGCCATGACGACAATCCACGCGCGCTCGGTTTAAAAATGTCCTTTTTAGGGTTCAATTCGGCAAGCCACTCGCTCAAACGCAGCTTGTTCAGTTGAAGCTTGCCGATATGCTCACCGAAATCACGCTCGGTCTTCAGGGATGTTTGCGTGTTGCGAGACTGAAGGATGAGGGAAAGTAAGTTGCAAGATAATTTCATTTCAATGAGTGAATTAACAAAATGTCCCAATTAAGGTTGGCCCCTGAACTGATTTCCGTTATCAAGCGAAACTCCTGCGGCAAAGCTCTTGACATTGCTCGCAAGGCTCGTGACATTCTCGGCGGCAATGGTATCGTCGATGAGTACCAGATTATGCGTCACATGGTCAACCTTGAAACCGTCAACACCTATGAAGGCACCCATGATGTTCATGCCCTTATTTTGGGACGTGCTATTACCGGACTTCAGGCATTCAAATAAGATTTTTGTGGCATAGAGGGACTGTATTCATACCGTATTGATTAGAGTTTATTGTAACTGCTGGGAAATAACTTTATACTGTGAACTGATAAAGTAAAAAAGATATTTGATTAAAAAAAAGCTCTTTAAATTGGCATTTGTCTCAGTGCTATCATTCGTATATCTTTCTCATTTCACCATCGGTGGAAGCATTAGTGTTAACTAATAATCCGTATTCGTAGCATCCTTCGTCAAAGTAAACGTAAATGGCGCGACAATCCTGGTAGTCGTCGTCTTCAATACGCTGAAATCGTTTTTCAAAGAAGTCTAATATCGACTGGTGGTTTAGATGGTTATCATCACAGCCAATGTCTAAAGAAAAATCAGGATGTTGTGCCTGTAAAATTAGATTTAGCTAAAGTTTAATCAAAACAAACAGAAACATACCCTGAAAAATGTCACAAACTCGTCAATGTTCCATTCGTGAACATTTTCAAAGGCCGAACATGTCATCGTCATATGAAAAATTTTAACCTTTTGATTGTTTAAAATATCCGTCATCCATGAGCTAGACAGCTTTAAGTTATCTATATCCAAAAGTTCAATGTTTGGAATGACGGCATACAATTCGGCAATATTTAAAAATTGACTGTCACCTTCACTTGTTGACATTGAAATTGAGCTTACATTACTAAGGTATATTTTTGAAGGGAGTTTCTTAAAAAATGTTGTTGAAAAATCGTAGTCAAGCATATCCAATATTTTTGGTCGCATGACAAAATTATGCGTCAATTCGGGAGTGATGCTATCGAGGTTTACGCCATGAAGGATAACTGCGTTTGGAAGGCGTAATGATTTATTATCTGTACAAACAGAGGATACAAAGTCGGACCAAGATGTAGTTGTTTGGCCGTTTTCATATTTTATTTCATATCTGCCACAATGGATAGCGGTTTGTATGTTTGGTGGACAGATAGGGAAGTCGGCAGCGGCCATTTGGAGCTCATAGCGTTCAGCATCCGTGGCAAGTTCACTGAGACGACAGCAAAGGCCGTAGGGTAGTTTGTTGAGGGGATACGGCATGATGGAAGAAATCGACGAAGATGATGGATACGAAAATGTTACCAGAATGTGTTGGTAAAAAAACACAGAAACACAGACTAGGTCACCAAACTATTTTTGAGTCAAATGGAGACTCCGCCAAAAAAAGGTAATCCATGACACTAAGCACGCATTGATTGAATTTGCTGGGCACACAAAATATGAGGTCTAGAGGTCGGTACTAATGTCTGTAGCATGCTTTTAGCGTGTATTCGTAGTATTCGTTGTGATAACAAAGCGTAACGGCGCGACATCGACCAATAGCCGTAAGAGTATCGTCGAACTCAGCGTCTGTTGTGGTATAACACCAGAATCTTTGGGTGAAAAAGCTTTGTATCAATTGAAGTAGATTACTATCATAACAGGAGATGCTCAATAGAAAAGTAGGATGCTGTGCCTATAATAATTAGTTTTGACTGAAGATCAAACCAATCAAAAACACACCTTGAAAAACCTGACAAAGTCGTCAATGTTCCACTCTGTTACGTTTCGAAAAACATTTTCATCAACACTCATTTTATGAAAAGTAGCTTTTTGATGTTTCAAAACATCCACCATCCAGGAGTTTTGGAGTTTAACATTTTCCAATTCCAAAGAGGTCAAATTCGGGGCAGCGGCATACAATTCGGCAATGTCTAAAACTTGGTCGTTGTCGTCACATAAGGTAGCACTGTGTACTTTACTGGTACTCATTTTTGATGTTAACTTTTTCCAAAAAGTGGTTGAAAAGTTGTAATGTTGGAGACTCAATACTTGTGGCTGCATGACTAGGTTGTGTGTCAACTCGGGAGTGATGCTATCAAGGTCAACGCCGTCAAGTTGAATGCCATCCGGGAAGAATAGTGATACATCCCTTGGTTTAGCAGGACTGGTAATATTGGCATCAGCTTCATTATTGAAATCAAGGCCAAATGGAAGGTTAAAGTTTGGTTCCGCACGATTATAAACCACCACTTGTCCATTGCTATTTTCAATGTGACTTACATCGCCTGGATATGCGATAGTTTGGATGTTTGGTGGACAAATAGGGAAGTCACCAGCGGCTATTTGCAGGCAATACCGTTCGGCCATTGTGGAAAGCTCGCTGAGACGGTGGCGGAGGCCATAGGGTAGTTTGGAGACGGGATATGGCATGATAGAAAGAATGGACGAATATGATGGATATAACAAGTACAGATAGGTCAGGCAATGTAACAGCTGACACGTGGTTAGGGTTCTTGTTTGATAAAAACGCTTTGCATTATACAGGCATCGTCGGACACTTTATCAGGCGCCACAAATGATAATTCGGTGAAGTCAACGTTCATCGTAAGTTGCTTGCAACATGCAATAAAGGGGGCATTAAATGTAACATTATGTTGTCGCATTTTTCTTAACTTTAATAAAAATAACTTCATTGTAAATTTGAAATGATCAAATCCGTTTTCACAATAAGCTTACTATACTGTTTGTTATCGCTTAGTGAAAACATATGTTGTATCAAAAAGAGATACGCAGTTTATTCGTCTTTGTACGTATTGAAAAAATGACGCTTCGTGTGACCCATAAACGCGCGCTCGCATTATATATTTTGCACATTCTTGTTATTCTCTTTGCTGTTGGTGCTAACTGTATTGCTTGACCAAATATGTCAGACAATTTGCTCATCTCAGACTTTGACTTTCGACCAGAACCCGAACCAGCTTCAGTTCCCGAAGTTAAGCCCAGTTTTGACGACAAAGCGATTGAAAAAGCGACGGAGCTCGTTTACGAGACGCTTTCCCAAAAGATTGACTATTCCGATCCATTGATTGAAGCTGCTCAGGAAAATCCGTATAGCGATTACGAATTTACACCAAAAGTATGTTTTAATAGCATATTTTTATAAAATAATATATAAAAAGTTGTTCATTTAGGATGTTTTTGACTACAACGTCAGTAATGCCATCAGGACTAAACTTTTGGAGATTGACGACGAAGACTTTCTAACCGAAATGGATGCTGCCCTTCACGAAGGCCGTCTAAAAGCGCTCGGCGGAATGGAGATGATTACAGCGACGATATATCAGAAACTGCTTCAGGATCCGAAATTTCTATCTGATCTCAACCGCGACAACATGTGGGAAAAGTTTCTTGAAGCTCGACGGTGTTATCGACGTGCCAATAAGCTTGTTGATGATGACTTGCGTATCTTTGATACACCAATTCGTCAACCTGTGAAACCACAAATTCCCGAGCATCTATTGACTGATGGCGAAGACGACGATCCTAGGCCGATTGTGGCTACAATGGCTGATGATCCTTTCCGGGATTTTGAGATTAAAGAAATCCCGGAAGATGCATCGAATTATCGATTCCATGAAGTCCCGAAATGGTTGACATTGGCGGAACACAGAGCTTTCACGAATAAGTATGGATGTAAAGATAAGGGTCACAATGGATCTCAACGGCCGTACGCTAAAGTTTGTCAGGATGATCCTCGGGATTTGGAACATGATCTGGTTTGCTGTGATCGACGGTTTTTGAAGAAGTATTTGAAGTTTGTTGAGGAGAAGAAGGCCGAACGGAAGCGGAAACCAATGACTTGGTAGTCTTCCATGATTTGCCCAAATTTACGAGTACTTTTAACACTTTTGCAATGCTGACATCGATCTGATGCCTTTTGTCTGTACATTTTGCCCCCATTGTCGCAAATGAATAAATTATTGTCTTTTTATTTTGTATCAACATTCGTAAAAGGTCAAAGACATATGGAGATTACTCAAAATCCCTGAGAAACGCCAAACTATCAAAAAAACTGAACAACAATTGGCAAAAAAAAACAAATTTCAAAGTGCAACACGGTGAGTGAGGAATCATTCGATTTCATGAAACAGATAAATGAAGCTCGTCATTGTGGATTTGATGGGGGATGGAAACACATGATGGGTATAAATATTACAATTCTATTTTGACGTTACAGTTTTCCAATGCATTTGGTGATGTGATATTTGAAGATACTTATGTTAGGTTAAGTTAGATTATGCTACAAATTGCGATGACAAAAAACAACAACAACTTTCTACTCGTCATCACTGGATTCTTCGCTGTAAACGTAGTTGCCACGAGGGCCACCGGCTGGATTTGGGCGCATCAGAGGGGAGGTGTCGCCGGCACCACCGCCAGGGGCACCGACAAGGTCGCGTTTATTCTTGGGAGATCGACTGTTTGTGGAGCTCAGATATGACGGGCCTGAAAGATTTCATCATTAGTAAAGGATCGAAAAACACAATTCCATTGTGCTGTTGGTGATAAATGACAACTTTCGTGTCGGGACCAAAAATTGGTCTTAACACGAAAACAACTTTCGTGTCAGAACCAAAAATGGGTCTCAACACGAAAGTTGTGATATCTTGTAAAAAATGAAAATGAAATAGGAAAGGCAACCGAGAAAAGTGTGTAACTAACCAAAAAAACACAACCACCAACACCATAAACCAAAATAAAATGAAAACAATAAATAATGGCACTGTGAAGAGGGATAGAGATGGGATATATTTCAGGATGGCTCAGGAAACTTTGACAGTCATATTTATAACCGACCGATGGGCGTGCTGTGCATTGGCGGTGCAGGTGGCGGCACTTGGAACGGATCCGATATCATGTAATTGCCGGGGCCACCAGAAGCGGAATGCGACGATGATCGATGTTTGCTGGAGGAACCGCCTGAAAGGACCAAACCCATGTGCTACCGTTTTTTGTCAATTTAAATTGATGGATGCAATCCGAGGGGATTTAAATATGTTTAACATGTCAATCGTGGTGAGACCAAATTGTGAATTTGTAGGAACTTGTAAGACAATGCGAAAAACGATGGCACGAATCCGAAAAGCAAAATAAAAAGTCAAGACTAACCTGAATGAGTCGAATTAGTTCGTGCCGTATTCATAAACAGTTGGCAGGGGCCAGCGATACACCACTTCTGGAAGCGCGCATGGAGTTCAGCGAAGGATGGTCGACGCTCGGGGGCTTCATTCCAGCATTCAATCATGACGGAATACACATTGGGCGGGCAGCCGGGGGGTGAATAGAGGACATCGTGCATGCTGATCTTCTTGACGACATCGGCATTGGTGTAGTCATCGTAGGGTTGTCGGCCGTAGGTATAGATTTCCCACAGAGTGACGCCAAAGGCATAGACATCGCTAGCAGAAGTGAATCTGGACTCTGTCAACGCTTCTTTGGACAACCATCGAAGTGGCACTCGTGTCCGTGAAGACATGTTGTAATAATCATCATCGTAGTCACTCATTAATGAAGCGAAATCCGCAATCTTGATTACTTGCTGATCACCGACAAGGCAGTTCCTCGTGGCCAAGTCCCGATGAACATGGCCCAGGCGTGATAGGAATTCCATGCCGGAGGCGATTTGCGTCGCGATGCGGAAGAAATCTTCGAAATTCCGCATTTGCTCCTTTTCATCGCCGTCGTAGCCGAGTGGCTTCCGCACTTTAAGGAAATCCCTCAAGTTGCCATGGCAATTGTAATCGAAGACGGCACTGATCTGTTGGCCATCGACATAGGCCACGCCCAATAGGCGGACGACATTATGATGTTCCATATTGGCAGCATTGCGGATTTCATCCTCGAAAACTTCGCGTTCCATCTTGGAGAAGCCTGTCTTCAGCATTTTGACCACAATCGGCACGACGAGCCCCCTTTCGGTGCCCATTTCACCGCCGTAGAGTGCGGAGAAACTGCCTTCACCGAGGACTTTGTCGAGTTTGAGGGATTGTGCCGGGATTTCACGGATTTGATAAGGCTCGACTGGTGGCTCGGTAGTCGGAGGTGAATATTGTTGCATGTAGTTGGTCGGATAGCCCCCGGCACTTGGTGGCGGATGGGGCGGGAGAAGGGCATTCATTTCATAGGCTGGGAGATGGGATCCATTGGATGGGGGATATTTTCGACCCGCTCCATAGCCAGAATTGACAATACTGCTGCCATTGCAGGATTGAATCCCGAATCCAGTCGTGCCAGAAGTCGTGTGGGTGGATTTCTTGACGCTGGATGAGCTGGATGAGGATGACTTCTTTCGGCAGCAGCAACAAAGTAGCAAAAATAGAAGCAAAACAGCGATGCCACCAACACCTGCCATGGCAGCCAGCTGCCATTGGGAGGATAGATTGCCCCAGGCATCAGTAACATTATCAATGATCCCAGGTGATTGGGATCCACCGATGGGGCATCGAGGAATGTCACAAAGCTCGCGCTCAGCATGGGGTGCCGTGTAGCACCATGGACCAGCCATATCGCCTGAGGGGTTTCGGCAATAATTTCTCGCGCCGTTCAGCATGGGGTAATTGTAAGTGTTGAAATTGGCATCGGTCGATGATGACCATGGCATACATCTCCTCCCACTTTTAGTTTCCGCCACAGGGCCATTGTAATCCGTGCCAATGCCATTGAAACACCACTGATCATCAGTATTAGGCTGGATTGCCGGAGGCGGTTGTACCGGTTCTAACACCCGTAGACATCGACCCGCGTTTTCAGATAATGAAGTACAATGTGGCAGCAGTGCCTTTGGGCTATCACCGACAAGCTCATGTTGAGCGGCCATGGCAAATCCCGTGGGACATACCTCATCCTTTAGGCTGTCACAATCCTTCCGGCATAGGGAAATGATCTTTTTACTGGCACTCGATGTGGATGGGCCCGTCTGGTCACAGACCTTGTACATATGGTAGCATGCCACGGCATGACTGTACCGTTTGCACTCTTTGGAGAGATTCTGGATGTGATCAATGAACATCATGGCAGCTCGGAGCTCTCGATCAACATCATAGAAGGCTTCACGATTTTCGGCAGTCACCATGACATGTTTGCCGGATAAGAATGCCCGACATGCTTCACCTTGATAAAGGACGCAGTCACCGACCCGAAGGGTGACCCCATCCAACCATCGATCATGTCCACCGACGGCACTGCCCAGCGGGACGTAGTTAGGGCCCGCGGCATTCGACGGAACACGGTAGAGATCGATATCCTCTTCCGATGGCAGCCGGCCACGGTCGGTCCCCGTCGAATGGGGACTCATTTCGTCGGAATAATCGTTATAAATATCGTCGCCACTGTAGTCGTCGTTGGTATTGGCGGGCTTTTTGGACGGTTTTTCCGATGGCTTATGCCGGGTTGATTCAACCTAGAAATTGTTACAATTAAGATCGGTCAAGTGGGTTCAACAAGTCTCATTCTATCGATTAGAGTCCCCAATCCCTATGGCCTAGTGGTCGGCCATCGTAAATAAGAGAGATCTATAGAGATTGCATTGATCGCTGGCATGGCCACAACGACGATCGGTCGGGGCTAAAGGCGATGCAAATGGGCCATTAACAAGTGTCTATCCCCGAGCTACTAAGTATTTAGCCGGCTTGGGAGCCCCATTCAAATAAATATCGGAGATCGTGGTTGTGATCGGTGTGGGAAATCACTTCTAACAACCCATAAAAGTGGCGACTGCCAACACCCTCCACGGTAGATCGTTAAGAACCGCAAAACGATCATCTCCGGGTAGGGTTTGTTGCAACATTGACGGGTAGTAAATGCAAATCGCAAATGGCAAGTGGGCAGAGGCAGGCAAGCCGGCGCCAAAAACACGCTGTTTAGAGTGTGGGTATAGTATATTGAGAGGGTCCGGTGAGAAGCCCAGGTGGCAGAGGGGGGACCGAAGACGAAGAAGAATGTAAGAAGGGTGGCGCCAGTTGGGGTGTGATGAATGGCTTGTTCTATATAGATACGCAATGGGGAGAGGATGGCGAGGGTCAAGGGTTTTAAAAAAAGAAGATGGGTTGAATTGGGTGGAAGTGGGCATGGACGGTAATGCAATTGGCAATTGATACGGGAATATGCTAATAGGATGGGTTTGGTGAGTGAGGTAACATGGCTAGCAGTGGCAAAAGAAGGGCGCAATGGCTGGCGAAAACATCGAATACGGTGCCCAAAAGCACGCGCGAGGGCTCTGCGCATCGAATCGCAGCGCATCGCATAAGCTAGGAAGGGTCAAGATGGGTTTTGGGGACGCAAATCCTTTTGAGTTGAACATATGGGAGCTTAGATTTGGCATGGGCTAACCATGCTGAGGCACATTTTGACAATAGAATGAAAGAAAGTTGAAAAACAGCGAAAATACCACGTGAAAAAGCTCAAAAACAACCGCGCAATGGCCCAAACAACCCCAAAACCCGACATCAATCCATTCATTTGACCAACCAACAGGAATAGGATAGGGTTCAGTTTCCGCCTTGCCTTCACACTCTGACGACGAAGAAGCAGGCCTCTGCCTGTGCTCTCCGTCCTCACTCACTCATTCCCCCTCCTTCGTCCTCTGCCACACAAGAAGTAGCACGGCCAACGTCCACTCTGATTTACGGCGACGTGTCCTGCGCGCCGCCCCGAAAAATCGGGCCATCAATCAACGCGGAACAGACTGCCTCCTTGGTCTTGGGGGCACACTTGGCTTCGGGCTGGTCTCCATCTCTCGGTTCGGTGTCCATGGGTCCCCGTCACTATCCCTATCCCTATCCATTCCGGCCTTCCCCGTTCTCCTAGAAACTCTATTGAAGCACTAATGGACAGCCTGGACTGAATAAACGCCTCTCAAGTCAGGCCTGGAGGCACTCCAGGATGGTGGAATGACTAAATGACCCCCGAAGCGTTGGGGCAAAAAACACCACTACCACGAGCAACCAACCACCGGCTGGCTGCAAGGAGCAACGCAATGAAGGAAAGAACCAAAAATAATATTAATGACGGCAAGTCTCGACGACCAAATCAAATCAAGAAACTCTGCAATTGATGAAAAGGTCGCAAAAGGTCTTTCCATCGACTGGTAAGCATTAACATTTCAGTTTGGCAGTCGATTATGGAGTGCTTGCAGCACGATTCTTAGTAAACAGCGTGGCGTACAGTCATCGATGGAGTAGTAGTTGTAGTTGATCGATGGCTGGGAAATTGGAATTGGTGTTCGGGGCCGTTGGGAGAAGGGAAGTGTATGCAATCAGCTGCAGCTGCCGTTAAGCCGCTTATCGCCAGTGATCGATCAGTGTGTGAAAAAGGCTTAACCCAAGTGTTATGTTGATAGATATAAGCCGACAGATTATGGACAGCGATAACAAATTTTGGTTTTAGGGAATTGAGGAAGTTTTGGTGTTTTCGTGGTGGGACCAAAGTTTGATCAAACTTTGAAATATCGTGGCAAACATGATCATAAAGTAGTTAAAAAAGTGAAACAAACATGAAAAACGGAATTTTAGATTTTCGTGGTGAGACCAAATGTATACAATTTCCAAAAACTCAAAAGATTAGACAACAAAGGGAAGAAGCGTTAATCAACTTAACGATCTTGTATCGACAAAGGAAGCGTAAAGTGGCTAAAGATTGATCCAAGGACTTTTATCCACAGCCCGACAACAAAGCATCCGTGCCGCCGCCGGCCGGGGTCTGGCGGTCGAATTGAAAGGGGCATCCGAAATGACGCTTTTCCGAAAAGCGCGACAAATGAGTCCGCGCGAAACAAAACAGAGTAGCGCTTCTGCTCGGAGGGCTCCGAATTAGGCAGGCTTCCATACGGGGGTCTGCCGAAATTATTCGCCTTTGCGCGTTTCTAACCCGAATTTCATTGAATTCCAATTAGCAATTGTCATTGATATCGTTTCGGAGTTTGAATTTCAAGGCAGAAGGCGGAAGGAACCCCTGATGCCACCACGCAATTCTTTTGAAATTGCATTGAACAACCGCAATGGTGACGACTGTCCACTATCCCCAGGCCGAGTGCCCATGGTGATGACTCATTGGTCGAAGGAATGTGGGTTGTAACAACGTGGTGGTGGTGTGGGTGCCAATAAAAGGAAGAAGAGCATCGTCACTTAGCAGACGCGAAGCTGGTGAAGCACCGATAACAATATCGTCGGGGGTTTGTGGTTTCTGTGTTCTTTCGAAAGGTCGAAAATGCCGTGCAATAATTCGGAAGGCCAGAGCTAACTGACCGCTACGCCTGCCTACATACGTCTCCATGGGGGTGCCTCCTGCCCCTTGTCTTCGTATGGAAGCATCACAGCCCTCAACCCCCAAGAAAAGACGTGAGTAATGAGGCATCAGTCGCCCCCGTTTTTGTTTCATGGACAAGCGCGGCAGATGGTGATGGTTCATAGGAGACCCCAACGCAGAGCAAACCCTCAAAATGCGGCACATTGAGATGAGTGAGTGGCATTTGACCATCAATATAGATGAGACGCGAAATGGGCTTTTCTCACTTTGCACCCAATTACTGTGCTACTGTAAAGAGTTTCGTGGCGGGACCCAAAATCAAAGTTTCGACAATGAAAACAGAAAATTAAGACAAAAACAAAACATTTTTAAGCCAGACATGTCGAAATTCAACTATTTCAACATCCGACGGACCCCGATTAAGAAATTAATTAACTTTCGTGGCGAGACCAAAAACTCTAAACATACCCGTAAAACCGATGTACTATTAACACTCCCAGCGACATTAGATGCCGTACACTGATAATAAGCACTGTCAAATGCGTCCAAGTCGGAAATGATCAACTTGCTGAAGTACTCCTTGCTGCGAATCTTTGTCCGTCGGTTCTTCTCGATCGGGGCATTGTTCTTCAACCAGGTGAAGGTAATAGGCAATGGCGCTCCCGCAGCTTCACATTTTAGTCGAATTTCACCGCCGAGATGACGTGTGACATTGGGCAGGTTCGAAGTTAGACGAATATACGGTCTTTTGCCGGTGGAATCGTCCATCCTGAAACAAAGTGGCTTTAAGGGTTTACATTTTATACAAAACTGGCACAGCGCAACTCGTGTGCCGCAACCATAGGACTATAAAGTGGCTTCATTTAAAAGGGTTGGCTTTACTGGGCATTGGCACGCGGATATTCATTAAGTTTTTTTTGTGACACGCATTTTAGTACCGTGCTCTGAGGCGATTTTATCGGTTTGGATGTTTAATTAATTTTTTCGCGTCTCTTTGGTGAAAAAAGCTATAAATCAGGGTGGAACAACCTTCCTAATGAGTCTCGGATACAATAAACATTCATTTGTTGAGGAAAGCGATTAGAACCTCATTGAACGCGACACCCATCCATCCATTCTACCCCATCTTGAAAATTTATGGCCTTCGGGAGGGGCGGGAACGTCACTCAGCCAGGCTGCCAGCCGAGAGGGTAAGAGCCAAGGGCAAGGGCAAGACAATGGTGGCAGTCGGTCGGGAGGGGGGAGACCGGAATTAACTTGACTCCATTTGGATGACGGGCTAGGCTAGGCTCGGATGAACGAACGCTGCCACCATCGCCAAGGCTGGGCGAACGGCCGCCAGTCTATTTGCTACAATCCCCCCTCAGGCGGCAGCGGGAGAGGGTGCCGGTCAGCCGAAACCAGCTGACACAGTTGTCAGGGCTCATCTCTCCTCGGATAGGGACACCACGCTGGCTGGCTGGATAGGCTTGGCTATATCCCACTGGCTAAGTGGCCGTGGGGGTCGTTCGCCCGGGTGGCTGAACCGAACGAACGTACACAAATGACGGATGAATGAAAACTTTGGCAGCCTGGCTTCGTGCCAATGTCCAATGTCGGCATCATTGACGGTCAAGTGCCGTGGGTTCATGGCCATGTGCCTCTGCCCTCAAGGCTAATGAACAACTCCATTGATGAGTTACGCCGCGCGACACTGAGAATGTGTTTCTGTGTTTCGGCAACCTCCGGAAGGAAATTTCGGGTCTTCGACAAGAAGCTATCAAGTGAAGAACAAAAAAAATTGTGCATAGTCATGATTGATGGGTGTCCGAAACAGAGTGCGAAGATGGGAAACTGAAACGCAGGCAATGGCTAGAGGGGGGAAGGGTGACCGGCGGGAATGCGCCCAAGGTGTTTTGGAAACATTGATGGGATTGGGCAACATCGAAAAATGAGCTCGGAGTTGGTTTGGAAAGTCCTTTTTGAGCGAAATTAAGCACTAAATTACTATTTGAGACGTTTTTGCATATAAAAATTTGCGAATGCTACGTCATTTCTCGATAATCAGCGCTAAAAACTTGCAAAAATACAAGAAGATTACTGTATCTCCATGTAATAGATACCCTATTAAGACCACCCGCAAATCACCCCGTAAAACAATTAACTTTTGAAGGAATTCCCGGAAGCGTCAAGTAATAAATCACGAAAGTACAAATGAGCCCAGACAAGTTTACGACCATTTTGCCGGGCGCGATCCGTCGGGCGAAGAGAAGGGGGGTCTATCTGTGCATAGCGGGAGGGTGTGGACCGTCGTCGCCCATCTTTTTCGGCCATCTTGCACAGTACACTGTAACACTCGACTCGCGCTCGCGCACGACGCGCTGCCGACGGCACTGACTCCATAAATCGCGCATAATCAATTCTTCGATGACTGTCCATCCGCCACTACAGCCACCAACCATGCCATGCAGTCTCGTTGGGACCCGAGACCCCCGCCACCGGCAATGGCCTTGTTCGCAACATTTTTGCGCGGCGGCGATGGCGACGGCCCGCGGCGATGACTCCGCCGCATCCGCAAGTCGAGGCCCAAACAACTCGGCCACAGTCAGTCAGCGACCATCATGATGAGACTTCCTGCTGTGAAGCGAGATCCCCAAATGGGTAGTTCGACATGGTGCTTATGAACTTGAAATTGGAAGGAAACAGGCGTCAGCCCTGCCTGACTTGACTCAAAAGACGTTCCAGCAATGATGGACATTAACATTAAGCGTGCAGCCGGCTTTGATTGTTTCCTGTTTACTCAGTGATTTAACATTGCCAAATAGCCAGCCATAAGCGGGAAGAAGCGGCTAACATCTCGCGCACTTCAAAACAAAGTCAAATGTGTTCGTAATTTTGGGGAAATGCCAGCGGGGATGAGCAGAGGGAAACGAACGAACGCTTCGACGCATTTATGTACATCGCCAAATAAGTGCTCTGGGTACACTTTAAGCCTATTGGAACACTCATCGTTTCCACACGTGCCTGCATAATTGAGGCTGTTTCGCAGCTGGGGCCTAGAGTTTGAATATTGAGGGTTGGGAAGTGGTTAGAAATAAGCGATTTGGGTGTTTGGAAGGATTTCTTATGACAAAAATCTGGATTTAACTGATTTTTAGATACTTTGACTTACAAAAATGTTATAAAAACGTAGAACCAAAAGTTCTAAACAATTTTTTTGAAAAAGATTTTGAACTGACACCGAATGTGTCCAAATGCGTGAAACCGAAAACAACAAAAACGCAAAAATATCAAATACCGTACTTAAAAAATTCGTGCCAAGACCCACATTCCCCAAATATGATCCCAAACCAAAACTTACGTTGCATTGTAATCACCATAAACAACATCATAATCACCCGCCGGCTCTATAAACAGATCATCGTAGGGTTTCGGCGACATTTCCGGTTCAACTTCTCGAGAATCCACAGTATCCTCGTCTTCGTCAAATACAGAATCGTCAAAAATTTCAGACGAAATATCGTCGTCCTCGTCAAAGACAGGTGCCTCTGTTGTTATCACACGTCCGTGTTTTTCATGTTGTTTTGTTTCGGGACCAAGTTTACGAGACTTTGCAAGTGCACTTTTATGGTTGTCCGGCTTGGCGGCCTTCGAAGTCGATGCCTGTGGCAGTGAATGTGAATCTGAAACATTATCAAAACATCAATGCATGTACATAGTATAAGGTGTCTGATAGGGCCGTTCAAGAAAGTTGTAAACTAATTTAACATGTTTAATAAGGGAAAAAAGAAATTGGCACATGACAGCCGGATAGACGGATTCGACATAATGTAAGATGTGAGAGGGTGCCATTCGCGCGAAAAACTTAATAAACCTAAACAAAACTCAAGGAGGAACGAGGCAGGGGCATGAAAGTGCCAATCTTGGAACGTCGGACCCCGTAGAAAACAACATTAAGTTCAAGTGGGAGTGCGCGAAATCCATGTGAGTTTCCGATCGAGAGCGTCCTCAACCACCGAAAATGAACATCATTGAATGTCAGCTGGCACAAGGAAAGCCGGGTAACGCTAATTAGGGAGAATTGGGGTTTAATTGTTGACGAGAAAAAAAAAACATGATAGGAATACAAAAGGTCAGATTAAGTCAAAGCGTAATGAGGGTCGTAAGACAAGACAAGACAGTTCATTGGCACAATCCTTGTTAAATTTTTGTTATTTGGTAACATTTCGAGCATATTAATGTTGCGGTAAAATTTTTTCATAACACAGTTGTTGACAAATTGTAAGTTTTCAATGTTTAAAACAGTTTAAATCGGCTTTTTCAAACAGTTTCTCGCCAAAACTAGAACAGCCATGTTCATAACCAAAAAATCTGCTAAAAATGCCATCCTCATCCTGAATGCCCTCCTTAAAAGGCTTATAGCAACACGACAGAGACAACCGTCTTCTGATTCAATTTGGCATCGCTGACGCAGAAGACGAGAACACAACGCTGTCGGTTTGTGTTGGGAAAAACGGCGACTAAATTTGACCATTTTCAAAATCGCCTCTAAATCTGGACCCCCGAAGAAAGCCTGCATCAGTGCCATGTCCTGAGGCTCCAAAGCTCCAAAACCCCCCGAAATCATAAGCTGTCGACAACTGCTAACTACTTTGGAGGAATCTTGGCATTGGCAATGGCAACTTTATGGAAGCCAAAAAGTTCCATCAAAAAAAGAGAAGAGCGTTAAAGGAAAGAAGCTTTATATGGATGCCATGCCGTCGTTGATTCGAGTCGGACGGCATGGCATTTATTTATTTTATGGAACTGTAGTTATACCAAGGGGCCAATGGGTTCGATGCCTTGAGGCAATGGTCACATCACAGACACACGTACAACACATTGGGGGCCGCGTTAAAGATGGAAACAAAAGCACCCCATTTTTGGCACGGCACGAGTCTAGAGAGGACTCGGCTCCAACGTCCAGGGTTTTCACGCTGGACTGCGCGTGTATGAAGCTCAAGCTAAAGCGCGTCTGTGGCTCAATAATGTGTTTTTTCGGAAGCTAATGTGTTTTTTGTTGAGCTTGAGAGCGGAAACTTTCAAAAAATTTGCAAAAACGCCACTTAACGTATCACAGACCAAGATCAAATCGGCAAAAAGTGCCATCAAAGAAGCGTGGGACAATGGCCGCCTGCCAAAAGCCTATAGATCTCGACCATGGCACCACGGCCAACGTGTATGTAATTGAAACTACATAGTTGGACGTCGCCGCCGGCACGGATGAAAACATAGTAGGCCCCGACTGACTGAAAGCTTGTCCTGTCTGCCCTCGGCATGCTTGCCCGTTAATGACATACATGTCCAGGGGCATCCGTAGAGGTCATGGAATGGCAAAAAGTAGCAAGGGGAAGGGAAAGGAAATCTGAATGGTTCAAGTAGGTGTGCATGTTTGATTGAACAAGTGTCGCTCGGACTTTCAGGGCATTCATTCAGTCTGTCAGAGTTTCCGTTTACACGGTCGAAGGTGGCATATGACCAGAGAGGTCCTCCATAATGTGTTGCCCCTACAAACACAATGGAGACCGGAAGTACGGAAGTTGTGCCCTGCGCGAATGCCAAGGAGGCTTGACTCGGGGCAAGAGTGTCACAGTCACAGTCACAGTAGGCAAATAATGTGAAGGTGAAACAATTGTATTAAGCAAAAGGTGCCAAACAAAGAAAGGTGTCAAGATTCTTTGCGGGCACTGTGAGAACATGGTAATTCGCTTCCCCTCCAAACTTCCAAACTAGCAAACATTCAACAGATTGACCCGAAAAACCGGAAACCCAACTGTCTCCCACCGATCAAAACCGGATTAGCCCCAACCGTTTAACCCATCCCTTCCATGCCCTCGGATTAACCCTCCCATCCCGAAAAGACCCAAAGACCTATTTCGGCACAATTATCGCCACCCTCCATCCCTCTTTTCATCCCATTCTTCAAATATCAGACCCCTGTTCAAAGGTAAGTCTCAAGCTTCGAGTCTCGACGAAACCATCGACCATTGACAGTCGGCCGGGCCATCATGGATGGAACTATGTGTATGAATGCGGCTGACTACGTTCTACTTTTGTCGCTGTTCGTTGTTGAATTCCGAGGACAAATGCGCGGTGTCCTCGCGGGAAAGGAGGGGGACAAAAGGGCGACACACAACACCCCTCAAATCCCGTCAGGGGTGCCGACAACCGAAGAAAAGGGGTACATAGGGATGAAAAGGAACGAATTTAATAACTGCGACAGCTACTGTGAACGCTTGTTGTTTCGCGGAAGTGCTTTTCAGTGCGAACTCGAAGTTCGAGGTCTTTCAAACTTGAGATGCTTTGATTCGGAACGGAGGAGGAGAATGGTGAATCAGAGGGAATTGGTTGGGGTGCTTCTTTGAGGGTTGGAAATGTGTTGGAAGTGGGTTACAGATGGGTGAAATGAGTGGATGAACATTGGGAATCATGGAAAACACTTGAAATTTACAAAAATTTTACAAAATTTGCAAAAAGTTTTTCGAACAAATGCGAAACTGTTAACTTTTGATAAAAAAATTTTCAAACTTTCTCAGCTCCACAGTGAAAAAAAACTAAAAAGTCTTCAAAATACACTTGTTTTTCACAAATTCAAATCCCTATCCCCACCACTTACATAACCCCCTCTAAAACCTGCAAAGATAACCCCAGAATAACAATGTCAAACGAACTATCCCCCCATCCATCGGCTATTGTAAGTGGGTGTTCTCGAGAAGCTTGTCCGCGCCCTCAAACCAACCAAGCATCTCTATCACTTCGTAGCTCCTTTTACTTGAGGGGATGAAGCACTGAAACACACCGTCAGAGCTCTGGCCACCTTGTCTTAACGACGTGAGTCGACACACCTAATGTAAAAACACCGATTTCCGGGTGGCAAGACAAGACAAGCCTCGGCTCGGCTCGGTGGAGAAAGCAAGCATCGCGCAAAGTCTTGCGACGAGGAGACCTGAGGCTTGCTTTTGACAAAGAAGCGGATAAAGTTTCAGTTCATCGGGACATCGGGGTGGAAGGAATGAAAAGAGCGCCTGAGGGCCTCGGCTTGGCGTGGTTGACCAACGCGTGTTGTGAGGTAGAAAGGGATTCGGTTGCTTTTACCTTGTTTTGAAGGTATAAATTTTGAGAAGGGGATTAGCGAGTGCCAATGGAAGTGCACACTATAAACTAAGGACCATGCTTTCATATTTTTTGAAAAAAGTGCCAATGCAATTAATAATAACTAATATAAAATGCCCGAAAATACTTTTCAATCAAAAATGCCACCCATACAACCTCGAAAAAAGCAACTTCCACCGCCAAAATATGCCACCCTTCATTAACAATGACCAAAAAGTACACATAATTATCACTTGATATGACGCTCAAAACTTTGTACAAGTCCATTTATCTCTGTCTTCGACTCAGATGGATGCGTTTGTCAAGACGGATGTGGAAAGATGCTTGACCGGGTCCAGCTGGCCTTGTCACGACGTGTCATCCGCGCCTCGCGATGACGAGCCAGGCAGTGCTCGAGGGCATATCTACGTCAAGGAATGGGGCTAGATATGAGAGAGAGCAAGAGGGGGTTTGGATATGATCTCCTGTGACTCGGAACAACCACAAAAAGGACAATACTTGTGAACGTTGAGGCGAATCTATGATGATAGTGACAGCCTTGCTTGCTTGGGTGCCCGTTTAGAAATGCGGAAGAAGCTGTGACATGGGCGCTGGGCTGGTTTGCCGTTCTTCGCCGGGCCTTGCCGTGCACAACTTTCTCACATTGAAGTATTTAGGCAGCGTTTTGAAAAGTGTTTATTATTAAAACATCTGTCTTTAAACACTAAAAGTGTAGCTAAATCATTCCAACCAAGGAGTTGCTCCATAGGTGGGCCCCCTGCCACCGGTCAGACACTCATTAGTGCCACACCCCGACAGTGTGTCGTGCGTGTTACGTCAGTGTTCGGGGCATGCCAATTCGCTGCCGGACGACGCAAAACAATCGGTACCCTCCATGCCATTTGAGTATGAACAAAAAAATATATGAAAGAAAATGACTCGCTTCATTCATTGTGGTCGAGCATGCCTAATTGCAGTATAGTTACTCGTGTTCCTGTGTTCCGTTCGAATACGCAATCAAAAAGGCATTCTACGGAAGCTGTACAGTCTACCCCCTACACAATTCTATTCAGGTGTCACGATCTTTTGTTTTTTTACCGTAGCAATTAAGTTTATATAGCCTGAATTTGACCCGTCTCAAAATACAGAATCTCAGTGTGATGGAAAGTGCAAATTATGAAAATCCGCGATTTGATGGCTATCTCGCAGTATCGTCGTCATCGGCACCGAGCTGTCATATTCGTAAATGGGCAAAGTCAAGAAAACGGCAGGACAGCTAAATGGACTTGCGCGGCGTGGCGGCACAGTGCCGTGCAGATTGCATTGACAAGTGCCAATATGCGCGAAAATCGCGCAAACCGAGGACAAAACGGGATTAATTTGATTTTAAAAGGGTTCAGGAAGTGGTTTGGGGAGTGACCAATGGATGAATGAGCGACATTAAAGGATAAATAATCAAGCGTGAACCAGAAATGACAGTCAAAAAGGCTCAAGGGAAGCACGAGGGGTCAAGTTTGATAAATTTTTATGAGATATTTGAAAATTTTGTAAAAATGATGTAAAAATTACAAAAAATCAGTGAAGTTGAAACAACATTTACACAAAAAAATTGGTATCGAATATTGGTAAGTCATTTGGAAACAAAACATATTTCCAGATGGCTTGATTAACAAATCCATTAAAGAAAGTCAATAAATCAACAAAAAAAAACACGTCCCCAAACAATTCGCAACAAAATAAACCAAAAAACCCATCCAAAGACACTATAATCGAAACAACGTGATTGTTTCGAAGATCGACATCTCGCTCTAATCTACGATGTCGCTCATTGCGCGACAACCCTAATCGTAATCGACACTTTTTAGACGCTTCAACCGACTGTCCCCAAAAAAAGAGTTTCGTTAATCGACTAACATTGACTTCGAAGCCCCTTTTTTCGCGTTCCTATGAAAGGTCAATGTCGATCCGGGGTCGCTGTCATTAACGGATCAAACATTTGAAAACACGGAAAAGCGAAGTTTGAAATAAGTGGGGCGGGGGTAGGGGTACAGTGTCACTTACCGTGTGATGACATGTCTATTGAGTGACAGGGATGTTGGTGCCGCCTGGCTGCCTGAAAAGTTATTATTTTGTCGTCGTTAAAATGCCGAAGAAGGTATTGGGGACATAGACGGCGATGCCATTTGGTATAAAAATGAAAAAAAGCACGTAAAAAATGAGGGCTATTATACGCCCCATCGTCAAGAGGCTCGCAAAACGAAGATTAATGAAGTGCCATGATGGTCGTGGTGGCTTGGTTGCGGCTAGGCAGTTCCATTTTTTTCCACTTAAAATGAGTAATGAACCCGTCCGGCGGCGGCGAGTGGCCGAGAGTGCGGGCGGCATGGACCGCCTGGAGGGGCTGGAAGAGGCACACGTCTCGACTTAATGCCCTGAGGCGGCGACTAATGTAAAATAGCCGTCGGCGACCATAAGACAATTGGTAGGAACAAGCCACCGAAAAGTTGGACATCGCCGACGAACGCTGAGCTCGGAAATGCCAACACAAGGCTTGACGGGGCTCCGTGATGGATGGGGTTTGCGTGTAGTCGAGACTCTCGTGAAGGCTTTTCAACAAGAGTTGAGGGCTTGCCCTTTGGCGAAGAGAAACTCGGGGCATGTGTTGGCATGCATAATGATGACCAGGAACATGGACACTGGTCAGTCAGGGCAGGGCAGTCCGTCATCAAGTTACATCTAACATCCATCGCATCACATCGCCATTGGTTGTGGTCGGCCTTGGCGTGTCCGACACTTTTTCGACGCCGGAAAAGGTGAGGGAAGGCGAGGTGGTGACAGTCGAGATGCGATGGCGCGGAAGGGTCAAAGTTGTCGCACGGAAGCATCTACCCGGAAACACTGATGGGACCTGATCCAAGTTGACAAGTTCACGCGAGTACGCATGACTGCGTGTCGGAGGAGGGCTTCGGGCTGGCTTCGCGTGACAGTGGAACATATTTCTTTGTTTTGGGGCGGTGAAAGAGGGGAAGATACAGTGTTTGGGGGCATTTTTGGGGAAGGCTGTATTCAGACCTTCGGACTCTTCAGGCGGCACTGATAATCGTGTTGTTCTACGGCTGGTGGATTCTTCTACTTTACTTTTGCCGTCTATGAACGTAAAACAAAACTTTATTCAACCTATTTATAGAAACTTCAAAAGTAAATAGTGCCATTGTTGTAATCCGGCACATTCGGCGGCCAAACTCCAATAATTTCAGGTAGAACTTTGTTCCAAACCAGCTTATCGGCAGTTCTGAAGCCTGTTTTCATGGTTTGTTGAACGTTGATTTCCAGGTATTCAAAAGTAAGGGCTGACTTTGTCGGGCTCCAACTGCCGTCCATCAATGGCATGCTAAAAGTTGATTTGGATCGATATTTTCAACAACATTTTGCTTCTTTACCTGTATTTGGCAAAATTAGTCCACGTCTTTCCCATAAAGTTAGCTACGGCAACATCATCTGGCGACAATGTGCCATTGTTCAACAAAGGTTCCCAAAAGTAGTCTTGCATCAGGACCATGTCGAGTTCGGCGCCGTGGAATACCGCTAAAATTTCCAATTTTGAATCGATTCAAACAAAAAACTTGACCCACGCTTCCATCCCGGCACTTGGGCAACCCTATGAATATCCGTCGGAAAGACAAACTCATACGTATAGACCTGATCATTGCCATTTTCAAGGAACCATTCAACTTCCTTGGCATTGAAGGCTGTGAATCCGGCCGATGTAAAGATATCACTCATTGTTTTAAGCCATCCAACATGGTCTTCATCGGCCAGGCCTGGGGGCATGTACACGCTTTCCAGGATGCCGATAACTGTTTGTTCGTTTTTGCCGAGATAATTCGCATAAACGGCAAAGATGAATTCGAAATATTCACGGTTGTACATTGAAATGTTGTAGCCAGCGGCAAGGAGGCCCAAATCTGGAAAAATTCAAACAAATTTACGTTTTTGTGTAGGGAAAGGACTCACCAACGCCACTCCACTCATCTTTGCAGTTGCCATAGATTACAGGGATATTGGGACGGGTTTTTGCCAACTCTCGAGGTGTTCCAGGAAGCATGTAGTCGTCTTGGACGAGCATCCAGCCTCGGATGTTACTCTAAAAGTAAGAAAATAGAAAATGTTGGCACAAAGTTGGCTCACATCTTCGTACTGCAAAAACTCGTTCCAATCCATATTCTGCAAGCAGTCATCTTTGAGGGCCGTGAAATTCCGTGCATTCCACTGATCCGCTCCAAAGTTACACAACTGAATGGCTCTGCTTCTGGATAAATTTTGGAATCCCATCGCGCCTTCGAAGCACGTTAGAATGGACCCTGATTCCATGATTGCTTGTTGAAACAGATCTGCAAACAATGTTTTTATGATTCAAATTGTAGTTTTTATAGCTTACTCTGTGAAACCGGTGACAGCAAAAGTGCCGAAACCGAGCTGCTCCCTGCCGATTGTCCCATCAATGTTATCCGATACGGATCACCTCCAAAGTAAGCAATCTCCTGCTGAATCCATTTCAATGCCTCTGTTTGATCCATCAGGCCAAGATTAGGTGGGAATTCATCTGTATGCGTCGTGAAATAGCCCAACAATCCGATCCGATACTGCAATGCGACAACGACCACGCCACGGGAGACGAGATTCCGCACGATGCCTGGCGTCGGAAAGTCTCCGAGCAGGCCATCTTTCAGTGATCCACCATGGATGAACACCATTACCGAGTACTTGTACTGGCTCAACGCATCCGGGGTGTAAATATTTAACACGAGACAGTCCTCGCTCATGTTGTAGCCCCTGGCATTGCCTTTTTGGGGGCAAGCATCTCCAAACTTTGTTGCATCATACGGTTGTTGATCAAATTTTGTCAACGGCACTGGTTTCTAAACACATCTCATGCAAATCAATCAATAAAACCCAAAAACTCACAGCAAAACGCAATGGCCCAACAGGCGGTTGAACATACCGTATCCCAAGGAAGACATCCGCCTGGCCGTAATAAAGTTGAGAAGTGTCATTGCCATAATCTACTTTAAATCCGGCTACCGTACCCCTAGTCGTCTCAACTACAACGCTCTCAGCGCCATAGGCAACCGTGAAAAAAGCACTGACGACGACCGCAGCCAAGATCGCCATGCTTGCGGATGGGTGCCTTTTTTCCAAAAATGACAGGCACCACGTGCTGCATCAATGCCTTCAGTTTTACGAGCTTCATCAAAGCGATAAGCCGCAAATTTGATAATTGCAGGGCGCCGTAATTCACACCTTTTTGTAGCCATAAAACGCGGCGGCGATCGTTAAAAAAAGTCATCATGGAAGCCGTGGAAGATAATCTAATCATTTTGCATTGCATTGATTCTATTTTTTAGCTGTGGAATTGTTCAAAGTTCGAAAACGCAAATGTGTGTGGTCATAAAACTTTCTTGGAATGTGGTCTTTTAGTGGATTTTTTGAAAAAAGTGCCAAAAAGTATAACAAATCAGTAGTTTTTGAAGAAAAAAGTAGCGTGTCTTCCGTTTTGGCGTAGCTGCTTCGATTATTCATGTTTCCGAGGCGAAATTGATAATTTTTCTCCACACAATCCAGCACTTCCTCGAAGTGCTCAACTTCACACGTTGTCGGTATGAGATGAAAACGTGCCGATGGTCGTAAAAAAGTTATGCACCACCATCGAAGGTGAGATTAGGTCGCGGGAAATCTATGGTCGAGGACCGAAAATATGCAGGTGTAGCATCATTAAATTTGTACGCTGAGCTGATCACACTTTTTCCATGGCCATGGTGATCAGCTACCATGAATCATAAAACTAAAAATATAATATTTTTAGGTGGCGCAATTTGGGAAAATGTATTTTCTGTTTTTCTTTTTTCTTGGTCTCACACAGATATTGTCATTGACAGATGCCAGATCACGTTGGACATCATCAGACGATGGGGCACCGACTTGCACTGGCCAGTTTCTGCAACGTCCTTCTGTGACGGTGAAAACGTCGAGAGGCCCAGTTGTTGGATTCACATTGTATCAAAACAATGATCGAAATCAATTGTATTATGGCTCTGGGAATGTGTTTCTTGGCATTCCGTATGTGGAACCTCCAACTGGAGCTCATCGATTCAAGGTATGGTTTTCGTTTTTGGTTATCTTTGACAATGTTGTTCATTTGCGTTTTTAGACTCCAATCGCCATTACAACATTTCCAAACAACCCTCAGATAGCAACAGAAGCTCCGCCACAATGTATCCAATATGCGTCTGAGGTGCCAACAAGTGAAGACTGCCTATTCCTCAACATCTACACACCTACTGTACGGTTTGTTTTGCCATTTCATAGCACCCAATATCTCTTTTGTGTTTTTCAGAATGCCGCCAACCGCTACCTTCCCGTGATTGTTTTCATCCATGGCGGTGACTTCACCACAGGCCCCGGCAACATCCATGATCCACGGGGGATAATTACAAACCTCGTTTCCCGCGATGTTATTGTCGTTACAATTCAGTACCGACTCGGCGCGTTGGGCTTCTTTGCCGGTGGCGATATATCCCCGAATCGTGGCATTTTAGACATTATCGAAGGCTTGAAATTCGTGCAACAGGAAATTGTAAACTTTGGAGGGAATCCAAGCAGAGTGACATTGTTTGGAGAAGGTTCAGGTGCCTGTGTAGTGTCTGTGCTTTCAATGGCACCTGTAGCGAAGGGTAAGTCTCGGCACAGCTAACGATTATCAAAAAAGTCATAGTTTAGGTTTGTTCAACCAAGCAATTCTTCAATCTGGTTCAGCTTTACGTTGTGTCAATGGCGTCTACGATTATCGAAACATCAGTCAAAGTTTTATCCAACAAATCGCGCCGAGCTGTGGACTCGATCCTAATTCTGCCACTGGAAGCGACTTTGCAGAGTTTTACAAGTGTTTGATGAGTCAAGATCCTAAAGATTGGCTAAATTTTGACAAAGTATGGCACCCTTCGATCCTTCTTATGATATCAATCATGTTTAGGAACTACTCCTCGGCTGGCAAATAACATTCGACAACAACCTATTATCAATGACATCAACTTCCGCCTATTCGTCCATTTTGGATGCCTTGAAAAGTCGAACCAAAGTACCTACAATGTACGGCACTTGTCAAGATGAATTTGCTTTAAAAAGTTTGCTAACGTTGCTAAACCTTGAGATTACAAAAACAAAATTTACAGTAGCCCAGTTATTCAAAAATGGCTTAGCCATTAAAGAATTCGACAAAAGTTATGCCAAGTCTTTCGTAAAAGCCGAACTGCCAGGATATAGCGATGAACTTACGGATTTGACTGCACGAGTTTTGTTATCACCATTTGCGCCCTTCAACATTACTGATACGCTTGGATGGGTACAAGCGGTCACTTCTGTGAGTCATTTTTAATTTACAAAACTGAATAAAAGTTACAGGCTGTTTCTGCACTTTTCTACACAGCGCCAATGGCACTCGAAGCACAATTGTACGCTCAGGAGAATAGAAATGTGTATCTGTATCAAATGAGTTATGCAACAAATGTAGCAAGAACATTTGATTTCCCTAACTGGAAACGTAAGTTTCGTTTATAGTTAAACCTTTACAGTTTTTTAAATGCTGAATTTTGAAAGTCAAAACGTACAAAAAATTTTCTTACACTTCCATCTTCTTCAGCTGTCCAACAAACATGTGCCCTTCCCTTCATTTTCGCATCAGGAAACGCCATCTCAAACGCTCAGTATCTTGGTCGTTTCACCACCGACGATTGGAAAATGATCAAGTTTTTTGGAGATATTTGGACCGAGTTTGCCAAAAATGGAAAACCAGCTGATTATTGGTCACCGCTGGCATCAACGGGTGACTTGAACTACCTCAACATTGGTGAAAAACCTCAAATGACAAGCCCCTATCGTCTAGATGATAATATTCTTGTAAACGACATTGTAAAACAGCTTCTAGGTCTTGTCAAATAGTGCCAAAATAAACAACTAAAGTATAATGTCTTTATTTTGAGCAAACAATGAGTGATATAGTAAATTTAATGCAAGATCAAATGATTCAAAGCCGCAAAAAACCTGTCAAAACCTTAAGAGTCATTCATGACGCAAATATTGATGAATTTGCTATAGTTTATGGTCGTTTGCTTTGTCGCGAGCGCGCAAACATATTCCTTCAATCGATCGTGTGTTTTCTGTGGCTTTTTCAGTTTACCTCCAACACAGTCAGCAGCAATTGCGACATAATAACCGATTGTTTAGTTATTTGTATCTTAATTTATTTGATAATACTATATTCTTTCCACAATGCCATACCCTCTGGCCAAACTGTCCTACGGTATTCGCGATCGTCTCAGCAAGCTTGCTACCCCTGTTGAACGATATCGGCTTCAAATTGCCGCAGCCAGTGTTTCCATCTGTCCACCAAAGCTACAATCCTATAGGGAAGGTGAATGTATAATTGAAGAACATGGACTCGGGGTATTTGAGCAGAGTTTTACGGTTCGCATTGTGGATTTTGCAGAAGACGAGTTAATAATCTGTCACACTCACGCAATAGATTTGTTTACCTATCTCGAATGTGTGACTTTTACAGAAGCTGACATTTTAAGTCATGTAATTGTAGAACCCAAACTTATTAAATTGCATTGTTGCGATTGCAATACTGTTATAAAATCTATTCTTAAACTGTTGCAGTCAAACGTGTCGTTTTGTAATGTTAGAAGTCTTGCTATACACTCAACAGCTCGAAAATTTGATGCGGATGACTATCAATCCATGTTTACTAATTTTCCGAATATGGTAGCTTTGAGTATTGTTGGTGACAGTATCAGCGATGCTTGGATGACCAATATTATGAAACATCAAAAAGCAAAACTACAGTACTTAAAACTATATTTTGCGGCCAGACATAAATATGATCTTAGCGCTTGGAATGTGGATGAATTCATTGAATTTTTTATGGTAATTGTTTTTTAACTTATGTTCAATCTAACTGTAATATTTTTATAGGCACAAGAACCCACTTTTTGTTTAGACTTATACATGTCTGCAGCACATGTAACAGACTTTACTAATTGGATGAATACTACATTATCTCCAAAGATGTCATTGCAATTTTGGGTAGATGAAGATTATCCACGGCATCGCCATATTAGTATTCATCAAGGTTATCATTCTAATCAGATGATTAGGTACTATCTACCCCCTAGTGGACATGAAGCCTAAAGACAGACGCGAGAAGAAAAAGTTCTGAAACAGCCATCTAAATTTTAAACTATCATCTATTTTTTTATTTTTTACATTGTAATACAGTTCTTTGATTTTGTCAAACAGTGCCAACATAAACATTTAAAGTATATAGTCTTCATTTTAAGCAAAAAACTAGTGATACAGTGAAAACAATACAAAATCACATTTATAGGCCCTCAAAAAAGTGTAAAAAAAAACTAAATGGTAAAGCCGCATACCATGCACAGGGATGTAATATTGTTCAATATTATTTAAATCATTCATGACGCAAGTATTGTAAAATTAATTTGCTGGAGTTTAGGGTCGTTGGCTTTGTCGCGGGTGTGCAACCCTATTCCTTCAGTTAACCCAAACCGCTGTGACACACAATCATGCAGAGTACCCTCGTAGTCATTCCTCGTTCATTGACTCTCTTGTGTGTTTTCTGTGGCTTTTTCAGTTTACCTCCAACACAGTCAGCAGCAATTGCGACATAATAACCGATTGTTTAGTTATTTGTGTCTTAATTTATTTGATAATACTATACTCTTTTCACTATGCCATACCCTCTGGCTAAACTGTCCTACGGTATTCGCGATCGTCTCAGCAAGCTTGCTACCCCTGTCGCACGGTATCGGCTTCAAATTGCCGCTGCCAGTATTTCCGTCTGTCCACCAAAGCTACAACTTTATAGGGAAGGTCAATATAAGGTTGAAGCATATGAACCTGGAATATATGAGCAGACCTTTACGGCTATTGTGGCTTATGAAGAAGATGAGTTAGTAGTCTGTCACATTGTACATCTAAATTCGTCCGTCTATCTCGAATGTTTGCCTTTTACAGAAGCCGACATCTTAAGTCATGTAATTGTAGAACCTGAATTTATTGAATTACATTGTTGCGAGTGCAATACTGTTACAAAACCTATTCTTAAACTGTTGCAGTCAAACGTGTCATTTTGTAATGTTCGGAATCTTTCTATACACTCAACAGCTCGAAAATGGAATGCTGATGACTATCAATTTATATTTACCAATTTCCCCAAGTTGGTAATCTTGAGTATTGTTGGTGACATTATCAGTGATACTTGGATGACCAATATTATGAATCATCAAAAAGAAAAACTACAATGCTTAAAACAGTATTTTTTGGTCAGACATAAATATGATTTGAGCGCTTGGAATGCGGATGAATCAGGGTTGCGAAATCCCCCGGGGGAAATGAATTCCGGGGGATATCCCCGGGGACATCGGGGGAAATCCCCGGGGATATCCCCTTGCTATCAAAAATCGATTTTTTCATCAGTAACAATGCATAACATGCAGCTAACCGATTATTACTGTTTTCTAGCACTGTTGCACTAAATTTGAAGTTTCATGAAATTTACGGTTTTTGACGATGTTTTGAGCATCATCGATCGAACGTTTTGGACTTTTGAAAAAGTTGATGGCGAAATCCCCCGGGGGAAATGATGGGGATATCCCCTTCGCAACCCTGGGATGAATTTATTAAATTTTTTATGGTAATTTGGTTTTTTGCTTTTGTGTTGTTTTACTGTAATATTATTGTAGGCACAAGAATCCAGTTTCTCTCTAAACTTATTCATGTCTACAGCACAAGAAACTGACTTCACCAATTGGATGAACACAACATTGATCCCGATGATGCCATTGCAACGATGGGTGGATGATGTTTATCCGCTGGATCGTCACATTACTATCCATGTTTATGGTTCTAATCGCTTGATTACATACTATTTACCCTCTACCGACGATGAAGCTTAAGGACAGACGCGAGTTGAAAAAATGCTGCGCCAGCCATCTTTATTTTGAACTCTCATCAAATTTTTTGTTGTTACATTGTAATACAGTTCCTCGATTTTGCTAAATAATGCCAACATAAACAAGTAAAGTGTATTGTCTTCATTTTGAGCAAACAACGAGTGATACGGTGAAAATACTACGAGATCACATGAATAGGACCCGCAAAAGACCAACAAAAAAACATGCAAAAAACTGAATAGTTAACAATATGTACTTCCACAAATATAACTATTAAATACTCCAAGCTCACAGGGATTGATCAATCAGCTCTCAAAAACGAACACAAATGCAATCTGTGACACCGCTATTGTTGGAGTTTGTCGAAGCTGAACTGATTGTGATATTGTCGCAGTCTCCCGTCGATGATGACGATGACGCAGCAGAGGACATGGTGTCATCATCGCTGGCATAGCCAAAAAACTTTGATTCATCACATTTCCGGAGGCTACAGCTGAGTTCGAGGAGGGAGCAGGCCATACTTTTGAAGCCCTTGGCCATGTCATATGAGAAGGGTCGACCCGTGCTGCAGTAACTCGAAAAGTGTTGGCAATTGTTTCGGCGGAGATCGTAGATGAATTTGGCACCGCTACGGAACAGCCGTACGGCTTCAGAGACGATCGTGTCGCCGGAACGGACTCGGAGAGGGTATTGCACTTTGTAAAGCACTGGGGTGAAGGCGTCGGCTGAAAAAAGACCTTTCATTCGTGTGAAAGTTTGTTTTTTACAGAAAAACTTTCAAAAAATTGCCAAAAATGACGAAAAAAGACCAAATTTGCCGACAAACAATCTTTGGCATTAGTCACATTTAGTCAAAAACACCGCCAAAAGCAACATTCAAAAAGTTTGAAAACGTAAAGTTGCAAAAAAAAACTCACTCGGTTCATAACTCAAATTACTATAAACAAACTCCATCCAAGGATCCAAATGTATGCTGCCCTTGCTGAAGATGACCTCTGCCAAGGATGCCACTTGATCAATTGGATCACCCATGAAGTGATAAACCTGCTCGTGCCCGCCATAGATACCCGAATGGAAGAATCGTACACTGATGGACTTGCATTGGACAAAGATTTCATCGCCGGGAGCAATGAATAAGTCTGGATTTTTGAGGGCTTCCGTCGGGAGTTGCACGAGTGTGACATCATTACGGGATAGAATGATTTCGGCACTGTGGGGCAGGCCCTGGCGGTAGTTTACGGAGGATAGGGGTGAACTGAGATGCTCGGCACAGGAGACAGCGAATTCACGGGCGTCGAGGAGGGACATTCGGGCGCGGTTGAGCTGAAAGTGGCAAGATTCATTTTGTAATTTAGTAAGCAAAGGTTTGAAGTGGAACATACCTTGATAACTTTAGGGTTATTCGATTTCAAAACCCTCACAACCAGGTTGACATTGTACATCGTGGGAACGAGGCGATGCCGAACGACGGCAATGGTGAACCGTTGGCCGTGGATGGATATGCCGGGGAATTCGTTTTCATTGTCAGAAGGCTGCTGATACTGGTGTTGCCTCGACATGACGTGGGACATCGCCTGGTCTGGAAGAAGAAGAAGTAAATAAGTAGAGTCGACGAAAGACAACGGACATTGACTCAACCCAAGTCAAGTCAACGAAACACAAAACGGAACACGAGGTGATATCAGAAGCTCCTGGTCCCTTCCATGGTCGCTGATCAGTGCACCCCAGGGCCCCGGGTGCGTGCTTTAACTTTGTGACGTCGAAAAAACTATACAGTAAAGAAAGAAGGAGCTTATCAGCAAAATCGCGAAAGGGGAAATAACAATCGGAGCAAAAGCAACGAAAAGGAGGCCTTGGTCTTGGCTTTGGTCAGTCAGTCATTCACTATGACCATGTACAGTGGAAAAGCGTGGAAAACGTTAGCTTCGAACGGCTAACACAAATTTGTACAGACGGAAGGAAAAGGAGAAGAAACAGCTGAGACTGAGACCCGCCACGAGCAAAGGCAAGTTTTGATTCCCCCGTAGTTGGGAGTAAGAGGCGATCGACGACGCGACAGCCATTTGATTGCTTGATTACATACATTACGAAGCATGCTGCTCGGCGAGGGAGACAGCAGAGACCCCTGACGACCGGCTGATCAAACACACGCAATCGGTTCTCTGCTTCCATAAAAACCTCTCCAAAATGGAATGGAAAACACGATGGATGCTGGATGGCTGAGATAGATATCCGCTCGATTTTGGTTAGCGAGCAAATGTAGGAAAAAAAGAAGCGTAAATGGTTGGGTTTTCACCTTCACATCGACGACGACGACTACGTTGCAGCACATGCTGCAGCGGAATGACATGACAGTGGTCACTCTCGGTGTCGGTGGTGGGGAAAGGAAAGGGGAAATGAAACCGGATCGCTTTGAGCTTGGAGGTTGCTTGACAGGAAGCTTTTCCCGGGAACGTTGGCCTGAGCCGGGCCTCATCCGCTAGGCTAGGTACGTTTTGCGGCATTGGCCATTGGAGAAGGGAAAAATTGTTGAAAGTGAAAAGTGAAAAGCGTTCAAAACCGATAGGTAAAACGGGTAAGTGGCACAAACCCTGTTCGCGTTCGTCTCGCGTGTCATAGCAATTGCAATCGCAACTGACATTGCTCATCGAGTCAATAACGACTTCGCCGAGGACGACAACGACGACCTTTGCCGGTGAAGGCGAATGAACGATCGATGGACCAGCGTTGGACAAATGGCATGCATCGTTAGCGCAGAACCGAACCGAGCAGGGGAAAGGGTGCAGCCAGTACAGTCCAGAGTGCAATGCCCGGGTCGCCCCCGCTCGACTTGGAACTCAACTTGGACACCTCATCGAGTTGCGCGAGGGTATGACTATCTTATCCTAGCAATGCTCAAGACCAAAGTACCTAACAGTCAAGGCGTCAAGTGTTCCAGTAATCAAACATGCAAATATGACAACAAATCGCACGACAACAACAAACTTTATATCCGAAAGCGCATCCGGACTCCGATTCTATCTCCGGGCACAAAAAAGTGAGATTACAAGTCGCAACCCCCTCACTTTATCAATTTGTGATAACCTTCCCCAAGTTTCAAAATAGCAACAATCAAAAAGTGCGTGGTCTAAATCCGGGGACACGCAGGCCGTGCTGTGCAACTCTGTCAATTTGGGTGGTGCCCTACATCTAACTATGTTGCACTTTGATAAATGATAATGATAAAAACCAGGACAAAGCGCAATATTCCCTTTTGGTAATAAACAATGCCACGCAAAAAGATATGCCAACAATACAAAAACCAAACAAAAACGAGATTCTGTGCAAAAAAAGTATCAAAAGTATTGTTTACATAAACAATAAGCACTTTTTGGATGACTCCCATTTCGGGAAGCAATGCTAAAGCTAAAAACACCCAAAAATAAATACGTCACAACTGTTGGTTTTGCAAGGGTTTTACTTGGTCGCCAAAACAAACCATCCTTACAATGAACAATCAAAATTTAGGATTTAGGGCGCTAACATGATAAACTGCGGGTTCTATTCAATTTAAATCTCGTCAAAAAGCAAAGGGGGCGTCAATTGTTTTCTGCTTTCAGCTGGCTTTCAGCAAGGTCTATGTTCTGTCTGCACGCACAAAATGCTTTTATTTCAACTTTTTTCTGCAATTTGGAAAGGGTGATACCCATATTTAGGCACTAACAACCTTACTTTTTTCGGCAAATTAATGGAACATGGCACGCTGGGGAATGGCACGTTTTGGCGGTCATTAGTCAGTTGTCCATCGTCTGTATTGCCATGATTCATGTTAGTGATCTCTGCCCTCCTTGCTACACAATTCTATTTTTATTTAATTGAAGATAACTTAAAACTTAATACAACTAACGGGGTATACAGTTTAGCATTGTTGAAAAGGAACAAATACTGCTCAAATGTGGCGTGAACAAACAACTGTACAATGGATTTCTGGGCGAAAGCGGGACGGACTTCGCCCAAAGTCAGAGGGGAGGGGTCATGCTATAAAAAAAAGGAGAAGAGAGATAAACCGTATATGAACAAACAAACATCAACGTTGTATTATGTTCTGTTTTTCTACTAATTGGTGTGAACAAGCTTGGTCTAATATTATAACACAAAAGATACAATAAAGGCATATTAGTTGTCGAATGGGACTACTTCGTTCTTACTTTGACTAATGAAAACTCGTTGGATATTCGAAAAAAAGGTAGGATTTGGCACCGGCTCTAGGCAAAGTTCCTCTATTCAGCATTGCGAGGTCGAGAGATGCTTGTTTCACGGATGGTGGCTTGAGCCATGCCGCCGAGCAACACCTCAGGACACGAAACAAAGACGTAGTTTTTGTTGTTGTGCGCTTCGCAGAGGGAACGGACCTGAAAAATGTTGATGTTCGAGATTGATAGAATGACAGGGATGTGAAAAAGGTTGACTTACAGTATCCTTAAGTTCCTCATTCCTGGTCACCCAGACAGTGTAAGTGCCTTGGGCATTCGCGTCGAGACAGACACGCAGCATGGGGAGATCGGTTTCACTGTCACCGCAGACAAGGATTGTGCCAACTTTAAGGTCACACTTGATGTGATTCACGAGGAGCAGGATGCCCTGGCCCTTGTCGAAGATGTCACCGGTTTCACGTTCACGGAGATAGATCTTCATATCGGTTTCGGTCTCCTTCAGACTGAGGGTCTGGCCGGTCGGGTCGATTTCTTTGACGATTTTGTGGACTTTGTTGACGCTGAAAGGGGGATTTATGAAATCCAACGTTGGGAAATGCCGAAAAAACTTACATATCATCACTCTGTGTCTTCTTAATCGACTGATTAGCATCCTGTTTCGCGACAGTCAAATGTCCGTAATGCTTCTGCAACCCGGATCCGACCCAGGCGAAATGCTTCAGATTCGGATCTTCCAAGAGTAGGGAAATAGCCAGGAAAACACGATCCAGCAATTCCAAATCAGCTTCCGGGATCGATTGATCCTTGAATTTCGTTGACGGGTCAATGAACCATTCACGGCCAGCGCTGGCACCAAAGAAGTAGTATCCTTCCGGGATAGTAGAAACATCAAGGACACCGATCTGCATCATTGGCGCAGTAGTGACAATGGCACATGTCTGGGCGCATCGTCTCGCGAACTGTGCCTGAATCACACCGGAATACGCTGGTTGAACACTAGCCGGATAACTGCAAGAATACAGTTTCAGAGTGCCATCACGATCGGTGAAGAAAAAGTTGAAATGGTCGGCATCGGTGAACATGTCACCGACGGCGATGACTTCCTCGCGGTACTTGTCACGCGAAACCGGATGGTACTCCTGGAGACTGTTGATGAACTGTTCCACGTTGTAGACATCATCACTGGTGACGTATTTGATGAAGTTGAGATCCTTTTCGAATTCGTCAATCTCGGTTTTAATGTCGAATTTGGCAAGTGCTGCTTCGCCTTCGGTGATTGTGGAAGTTTTGACCCGTAGAATGGTGGTGTTCGGATCACAGGCTTGAAGCAGAGATTCCTTGGCATTGTTGAGCGAAATGCCGAAATGCGGCTGAATCGGAACACCCTTCAAAGCACGTTCGACGATTTGTCGACGAACATCGCGGGTTCGCATCATTAATGTGTAGAAATCATCGAGGGATCGGACATCCATCTGATGGATGACCAAATGCGACCATCCGGGATCGAGAAAAGCCACGCTCCACCGCTCGATATCATTGGCCATGATGAATTCATTGAGGCGATGCCCATGTCGAGCGCGTTCATCCTCGGGCTCGATAGCAGCATTGTAGAAGGCGTCGGCATAGCTGTCGACATCGTAGACATCACTGACACGGTGATAAGTGCATTCATTGGGGGTTTCATCCGGGTGGAGGCCAGCCATCGTAAATTGGATCTCACTGCCGGCACCGGTTGATAGAACTAGGCCGACTGCCGGGTTACAGACAAGCATTTCCTTCGCGACCAAGTTCATGCCGTCCTTTTTCGGCGTCACAACACCGATATCCATGGCGAGATAGTGCGCGATGAGGTCACTTCGCTGGAGACCGTCGGTCTGGAACACCAGGGGCTTCCAGTCCGGATATTTGTCGGATTTGAACTGCTTGTTGATTTCCTCCGCCAATTCGATACATTCATCTTGGTAAATTCGATAAGTGTCCACACTACGGCGGTTTGTGACGGCAACTTGGAAGAGAACATCTTTGCCAATACGGTCGGGGTGCCGTTCGAAATAGCGACGATAAGCAACCAGCTTTTCACGGATACCTTTAGTGTAATCGAAGCGTTCCACCGAGAAGAACAATCGCTTTTCAGGATCCGGGTTATCACCGAAATACTTTTTCCGGATATCGGCAGCCTTGGCAATGGTGACCGGATCTTTGGCAATCTTGAGGAAATCCTCATTCTTGATACTCACCGGGAAGACACCCAATGAGCATGTCCAGCCTTGGAAGGTGATAGTGTGGATGTCCATCTTCTTCTCATAGCTAATCTTGGCACTTGGGAAGTGCTTCTCCACAAGTTCGACAAACATGGCACGATCACGGTGGGTTTGGAATCCAACTTTCGTGAATCTGAGCAATCCACGAAGAATAGGGAAAGCACAGAGGCGATATTTGGTGAAGAATGTATCCGGTGGCAGGAATGGAATATGCAAAAAGAAGCCGATTTCGAGATTCTGATCCAGTGACTGCATGATCATGCCGGTCAGCATTAAATGGTAGTCGTGAATCCAGATGAAATCTTGCGGGCGACTGTTCCGCACGGCATCGAGGGCAAATTGATAGTTCACACGGACATAGGAGCACCAGTGTTCGTTAAGAATCTTCGGGTCATCGTAATCACCGACAATGTACTCGGGAAGATTGTGCAAAGCCGGCCAGAGCAGCCCATTGCTAATGCCACCATAGTAGACGTTGTAATCCTGCTCCTGCACGACGACCGGGTTCAGCTTGTAGGATCCCTTGTTGTAATTGTTTAACACACCGAGGAGAGACATTTCTTCGCTGAAAAAGTTGAAACTTAAAAAAACTTTGTCGTTTTGGCATTGTGTCGCAAATGTAATAATTTTTTCGTGCCATCAAATCCCACTTTAAAAACCTCTTTTTTGTGTTTTTTTTTTTGCATTTTCCATCGATTCTAGACCCCTTTCATAAAAAAGTGAACTTCCAGACTACAAACATCTTCTTTTTCAGCTCAAACCCATTTGTCTCTTATCGACAATTCAGTCAGTCCCCTACAGACGGGTACACAACAACCACCCCTCGTGAGCAATTAAAACAATCACAAATCTTTTTTTTCGTTGCTGTATAGTCTAGGTACCTAGCCAGTGGACAAATGGCTGACTGGCCAGTGCACTGATACTTCTTTACGCCCTCGATCAAAGAGTGTATTGCCTGAAGCACGCGGCAAGGCCTCATGTCTACCTATTTTTGCGATCATACAGCCAACAATCACGAAAACGCATAAAAAACTATCCCATCGCATTGATCTGTGATTGTGATTGATAATGTGTCGATTTGAACGTTCTTCTGATTGAAAAAAAAGGTGTTGTGTATCGGTGCCACAAAAATTTAGGCCCCGAAACCGCGCAAATTTAAATTCCAAAAGATGAAAGCAAAAACTCACCGAATCTTGTGAACATCAGCATCGGCGCCATCATCCTTTTCGTCATCAGCAATGACGTGGAAAAGGACTTCGGCACCGTTTTGCTTGATGAGCGGCAGGCCGAGGGTGTTGGTCGTGGGCGCGAGGGTGACATTGTCATCCGGGACATTGAGTAAATTCGAATTGCTGCGAACCTTCTTCTGTTGCATGTTGATTCCAAGGTTGGCGAGCCAGATGTTTTGATCATTGGCACTCATGATAGGGTCAACACATGAAACAAGGCCACCACTGCCCTGTTTGATTTCCCATTCACCCGATTTTTCACGCTTCAACGACACTGGGGGCGCGTTTGAAACGTTGATGACACGCTGCTGGAAGTGGGTATTCGCCAGGGAACGCGGATTGAAACCATCTTCTTGAGGGCTGCCGGAACTGTTTGAATCGACGGATCCACTGCGGCCAGTGCGGCGACGACCGTTGCCGCCATCTTCTTCGTCGCTGGATGATTCGGCTAGGCTTTCCTCCGAATTTCGCAGTGATTTTATTGACCTTCGACGTTGGAGATGATGGAATTGTTCGCTGAATCGCTTAGCATGCACGCCGAGAAGGGATTTACGGAGGCCAGGCACGGCAGCATACAATTCTCTGTAAAAAGATCCCATTGGCAAAACGTTCCCAACGCCAAAATGCCAAAAACTCACCGAAGTCGATTCTTGCCCGTATTCACATCATACAGGGTCAAACTGAACAGCAAGCTATCGCGGAATTTCGTGCCATACGACATGTCCGAGTCGAAAATGTACGGCACGGCAGCCCGCCAGAACTGGACCGTGTTATACCCGAGGGCATTGACAAACTTCTCAAAGAATTCATGCGAATCATAGCAGTGCTGAAGGCAATATTCCAAGATAGACAACAGTCCCTGGAAGGCAATTTCCGAATTGCTATCACGTCGGCGCCAATAGGCCGCAATCGTTGTGAGACCGGTTTCAATGAGTTGGGTCAGCTCGAGGGAATCATCGAATTCGGCACCGAGCGTGGTCAATGTTTTCACGATGGACTGAAATAGACTTTTTTAAAGATCAGATCACATTAGATGAGTGTGTTCTTCATTGATTCCCCTCAGGTGATCACCGATGAAAACACACATGCGTCGCACGTGTTCCGTGTCTACCAATGTTGTGTTTTCAACCCAAAAATCAGGCTCCGTAAAACTTCAAAGATTGTCCAGGGGTCCAAAACAACTTTCAAGTCGCCTTGCAACGAGCGCCCATCCGAACATAAAAGATGGACTTTAGCATGGAAATTGTTTTTAGGGTGCTTTTGTTGGCAGGGGCACCCCCGATGCTCCATGAATAAACAAGCTCGTTAACGTTCCTCCCGATTTCTGACTTCATAGTTTAAAAAAATAAAGATTGATGGCGATGGGGTCTCCCCTGATAACATTTAATACAGTGTAGTGTTTTTGTTATTAATCATAAGTTAAATAACATTTTCACAGCTCAGTTGGGCACTTCGAACAAAGCCCAAAGACCATTGAATTGCATTGCACTGCCATCAAAAGAATGTTTTGCAGGGCATTTTGAAGAGAAAAAGGGTCACTCACCACTCTGATGTTGTCAGCAGCAAAGTCAGCAGGCACCGGAGGCGATACGACGCGAGATTCTCGACGTGTTCGACGGAACGGTTTCTCCGGAGAGAGCGGCGTGTCGGAGATCGATGCTTCTTCGGATTCGGTCGCGATTGTGATGGGTTTGGTTTCGGCATTTTCTGCAATGATCGGTTAAGTTGTTTTTGAAAGAAGGCAGAAATTGGGTGATTAGGATGCTTACCCTTATTTTCAGTCGTTGAAACCATGATGAAGTAAGACTTGAAGGAAGGTTTTTGTTGCGCTATGGGTTGAGAAGCTTCCGTTCTTGCAGAAAAAATGTAGTGGAAAAACAACGCTCAGCTGTAGGGTAGGGATGGCTGAGCTGACTGCACTCTGTAAACATGCGGGGCTTGTAAACAACTTTTGAAAGATCTAGCCTTCGAGCCGGGCTTTAAATGATAGTTTAAGGGTTTGGATCACGGAAAAACTGATTGGCACGCTTGGGGATGGCAATGATTTCGATAGACAGTCCTCAAATCTCAAACTTCAACTCAAGTGATGTGAGCGCTTACAAATGTGTTAGTGACCACCCAAACACCCATTTCCCTTCAGGGCAGCCCCCATGTCTCTCGTCCCTTTCCCCCAAAGGCGACCAACGACCACGCCAAAGACAGCCAAAAGCAAAGCGGCAAACCCCACCGCCACCACCCATCGATGGACGAGTCCGAGCCCGAGGCATCGTGACCGCCCCCTGGTGCGGCCGTCCCATCCCATCCATCCTTCGACATTGCTGGAAGGGGGGAGCAAGCGTCCCTTCTCAACTACTCACTGTTCGGCGCCGACGAACAACACGTGAAGAAACGCCTGCCCCTGCCTTCCTGAAGTGAGCAGCAACACAAACAACCCCCCTTGCAAGCTTTTTCCCTGCCTGCATACAGCTGGGCTATTTCGAAGATACTAGAAAGAGGGCGGAGCCTCTAGAGAGCACATCGTACACACACAAACGGTGGCAATCAGTGGATTAAGCTAGCTATTTCGGCAATTTTCTTGACTAACATCAGTTCTATCGATTCGTTTACAAAAATCCTTGAAACCGTTAGGTTTTTTTTGCGTCACAAAAACGGTAATCAATCAGTTTCTTGACAACACATACTTTCCATTGCCATTGCTATCTATTTTCTATTTTCCCCTGTTGGGTGTAATGATACAACCAACGACGCCAACCGGGTGGGACGCGGTAAACAATTTTTTAAGCATGTGACAATGAAAATGAACATCTATCTAACCGAACCGTTTCGAACGTGACCTAATAGCATGGCATCGTTAACGGCGCTGATTAGGTCATAAACCGTGACTAAACAACGAATACCGCCAACTACATCGAACAATGCATGCCCTTACAGACGAAAAACAACTTCTTTGACGTGATTAGACCGCCTGAGTACAATCACCATTCACACAAAAGTGGACACCTAATGTAAGACATCTCACTGAGGCATTCGCGTGATGCGCATAGATCATCACAAAGCAAAGTATGGATGGGGATGGGCGTCATCACTAATCAGTCTATTCTATTATTTGTCAAACAAGACAAACCCACAGGAAGTTCAACATGATCGAACCCGCCTTTTTCGCACACTTTTCGACACGCAAAACAGCCGGTTGCACGGTTGGGGTTGTCTTCAAGTAGGAACACTCACATTGTTACTTCAAAAACTATAACTTTGGAAACCCCTTAGGTGATTCAAGGTTATCAAGTTATCGAAAACAAGATGTCGGAACTATTTTTGGAAGACGGAAAGGCTAACATAACACGTTTTGGTGGTTTAAAATTCGTATGAAAGCGCATAAGGTCGCAGACTAAATGTCCCATTGTTCAAGTGCAGGGCAATCCCCTGAGGCTATGGGTACTTATTGGGTGTGTTTTCATGGCTGTGAGGATGAAGGTGATCGGAGGTCGCGCTTCAGTTCACGATAAAGATCATCCTTTGAGATGTTTGCTGTGTTTCGCGGCAGTTGTGATCACTTCAGAAACAATAACAGAACCGTCGATGATCAAAGTGGACGCGGATGAGAAGACCGAAAAGACGGACAGAGACCAAACAGGTCGTCGTCTTCGTTGTCGGTGGAGCTGCCCCAGCCCAGCCCGTAAACACGCGTGTTGCTTCACTCTTTAAAAAAGAGCTATCGCTGATCGAATTTTCTAGAAAATGCGACTCTAAAAAAACGATGGGGATGGTCGGCTCGAGAAAGACCGAGAAGGAAGTCTTCGTGACAGCAGGCAGAGACAATGATTCCCCGAACAACATGCATATAGTTTGATGGCTGTTAGGCTAAATGGACTACAAAGCTATCACAAAAAAGACAAAAAAAGTCTGCGCAAAGAACATTAGACGGTACACACCGCTCGTAAACCTTTACTTAACGTGACTGGCGACAAGGGTCGTTGCTGTTGATTACCTTACCCACCCGCCGGCAGCACGACCCTGAACAACAACGATCGCCTAGAAACAGCTTGAATTTGAAGGGGAGGGATGGGTTTACGCGGACGCGATGGGTGCTAGTGTTGGCATAACATAGCAGAGTACACCGGGCGCATGCGTCTTAGCTTGGGGCTTCGCTGAAACTGATTGGAATGGTGGTTTCGGGGTCGAGTTTTAATAACACATTCCAATCAGTTCACGTATTTCCGTTGCTCGGAGCAAAGCGAAATGCAACGTGAACTAATCAAATACGCATATGAGGGCATGAATAAGCACCGGAAATGCGCGACGCAATCACGCCTTTTCCCTATATTTAGACCTACAATCTGTGGTTGTCAAAAATGAATGAAAACCAAAGATTCGTGTCATCGAAATCCACCTTTTCCACCCCCACTCGTGTTCCCGAAACTGACATGAAATTGAGCTCACTTATTTGATCAGTCAATTATTCCTATTTCCGGTGGTCACTTTGAAACGGGTTATCACGGACGTCGTCTATGTCGGTCGCGATCGCATGACGCTCTGGCTAACATAGTATTTAATCCGACGGAAGTTGTCGAAACATGGGTCATCAATCACGTATTCTAGTAAGGAAAAAAAAGTTACTAAAAATAAAGCGCAATGGAAAGAAAACTAATTAGTGTCAAGCGCTAATGAAGCGCTGAAATAGTTCCGCAATTCAATTCAAGTCGATGGTGGTGGGTGAGTAAGTAACAGCGGGATCGCGATGTTGTTTGTTTCTGGCAAATTCTAGAGACGTTCGCGGTGGCGGATGTGTCTCGCACGGCAGGGGGGTTCCAATTAGGGCACAGGTTTGCCATCTTTATTTAGGGCTGTGCGCTAGCTAGGAAGGCAACACCTAGGTGTTTGCATGCTTTTTTCGAAAAGAAACAATAGCCATTAGCACAAGTCAAACAAACAGTACATTACAACAAGCTTAAATGAGGACAATGGGACGAATATGCTGGCATCGGCACACTTGTGGCGCGGCGCAATCGCATGTAATCTTTAAGTCAATAGAAGCAGACTGTGTTTATCAGATTACGATTTTGGTTCTTGGCTTCGAATTCGGTCAGGATGTCGTCCATCTCGGCATCGACGTCGGGTGATTCTTCGAGCTGCAAAGTGGTTTCAGTTTGGATCCCGCCCTTTTTCGAGGGTTTTGAATAGTTTTTTCAACGTTTGTGAACGCTAAAAGAATCACAGAACATATGGACTTACTTTTTGGCACAAATTGGCCACTAATACCGCACCAACAGTGGCATCCTGTGGATTGTCCACAACATCGATATTGATAACATGGACGCGTTCACTCGTCTGTGAGACCCTGTTTTGCAGGAAATCCAATACCTAAGATGATCACTAGAGTTGTTTTGGACCCCACTTACCCCCTGAAAGAACCCAAAAACATACCTGATCATAAACCCGTTCCTCAAGACAAATAATTATATCAAATTCCTTTTCGCATCTTTGAAACTTTTGTGGATGCAATTTAATTTGTCGATTGCGCTCAAGCATGTATAGCAGACCATTTGAGGCGTATCTGAAACACTTCCTCATATAACAGAGCCAACAAAAAGCAGAAACTTACAATCTTTTATCCTTTTTATAGAGATCCTTATAAATAAAATCATATGTCGTCGATCCGAATTCATACACGTTGGGCTTGTCTATCGAAGGTCCTGGCAACTTGACTGTGTTACCCGTGCCGAAGGATTCGATGTTGAAGCCTCTCCCTCTGAAATTGATATGATTGAAGGGTGGAAAGGCATGGAAAGGGGTGAACTTGCAGCATTCGATGATGGACTTCCATGCTTCGATTCATATTACTCGAACAGCTCACTGCGAATCGGAGCTTCTGCGAGGAGCGGTAATTGTGGGCCATGGCTGGATTATCAGGGAAGAGTGGTAGAGGTCGACGGATACGATTTGATGGCGGTAAATCGTATCGAAGCTGAAAGGCGATTTTCGTTTTTTGAGGCAAACGCGGGGGAACACTGTGCCACCACATGAAATTTATATTCATGTATAGTGTTCCCCGGATCTTGAATGTTTCCGCGGAATTTCCGGATAAACACCGGTACAAACTGACCTAGATTCACATTCATTTTGATGGTTATCGAATGATTACATCACCATGTATCTTGAAGAAACACGTTTGGGGCGATTAAAACACATAAAATTTGAGCATGGGTAGAGATGCAAGCGATGGCATTTTGGCTGGACACCGGAATGTAATTATATATGAGTTTGCCTATGCGGCTGTAGACGCTTGATGTTGGGGCACTTGGATCAAGAACAGGTTTATTGTTTCCACGAGGCCTTTCGCCCAGCATGGGCTTCGTCAGGTGGATGGTCTATAATAATAATAGATCAAACCATAATCAATATACAGACAAGATCGAAAGGAAAATCGAGCGAAAACGAAGCACGGGTGTGGTATCCTGGGGCAACAATCAAAACACAGCGGGAAACATATATATATCCAGTGGACGAGGGAAGAGAGCATGGGGGACTAGACTGAGGTTTTGTCAAAAACATTGAGGAAGAGTCGACAGTTTTCCTGCTCATCTTTGTTATTGATCTGTGGATGAAGCCTTCCGATATACAAGGATTCTTTGGCTTTTCTTTTGTTGTTCTTCTTTTCGCGAGCCAGGATTGCGGCATGTGTCAGGCTGCATGGGCTTCCATCGTGGTGCTTGTCATGATGGTCCTTCCAGTGTCCCTTCTTGTTTGTCCGGATATCAGCCATGTGTTCCCTTATCCGTGTGTGTAACGGCCGACCTGTTTCACCCACGTAGATTTGTCCACACTCACACGTCAGGCGATAGATCGTCCCTGTCGTCATACATGCACCAGGCTTTACGTTGGGACAGACTATACAATCTTTTGGCCGTGGGCAGATGGGATCGGGTTCGTGAAAGGATGTGTCAGTTAGCAAGGACCGAAGGTTTGGAGGCGGGATAGATACGATTCGGCATTGGATTCCGGCTCTGTCGACCGCGGCACGAGTCTGGGCGAGAAGGGTGTCATTGATAAAGGGAACGATCAGAGAAGGTACTGAAGCGCTCTGGCCATCGGTTCGATCTCCGTGTTGTTGTTGTTGTTTTGAGCCGACCAACAGTGGGCGTTGTAGAAGCAACTGTTTCGCCATTGATCGGGCTTCAGATTGGGACTCCGGATCACTGCAGGATAACGCCTGTTTTAGTAATTGTTTCCTTACTGCTTTCTTGGTCGACGTCGGATGACAGGATGCCCCATGGAGTAAGAGGTTTTTTCGCATCGGTTTTCGATACCAAAGATATCGAAACCTGCCAGTAGATTTGTCCAGCCAGATAGAAGTGTTGAGAAATGGAAGTTTGCCGGTAGTCGGGTCAGGAGTTTCGCGTGTGAAACGAATGTAGCCATCTTTCGAGCAGAGCTTTTCGTAGGCATTATCAATGCGTTTCCTTGTCGAGACCACCAGTACATCGTCAATGTAACGGACATAGAGGAATCTGGAGTCCCTGGTGTAGCACTCTCTTTCAATAGAGTGCATGAAGGTGACAGCGAGAAGGGGGGCGAGGCGGTTGCCCATGGCCAAACCCCTGTGCTGGGCATAATATTTGCCGCTGAATACGAAGACATTACATTGAAGGCAGGCTGTGAGGAGACTTTCGATATCACCAAGAGTCATTCCGAGTGGCAGGGGGACTTGGTGTCGCTTCAGCATGTTGATTGTAGCGGTGATGGCCCCCTGATTCGAAACATTTGTGTAGAGGGAAACGACATCGAACGATTCATAGCAAATGTCAGTGATGGCGGCGGAGTCGAACGACGAGAGTCGTGATAAGAACTCGCCCACATTTCGCAGATGGGCAGGGATAATGTCGAGAAGCGGGGAGATGATTCGTACAAGGAGCCACGAGATAGCATCAGTAGGGCCCCCGCATCCAGATATGATTGGCCGAATCGGGAGAACGTTGGTTTCACCGTTGATTTTATGAGTTTTGAGGAGAGGGTAGAATACGGGGACTCTGGCATGAGGCGAGATGGAGATACGCTCTTGGACATTGCGAGGGATTGCTCTTTGCCCCACAACGGTGGTCCAACGGTGGTCCAAGCAATTTTGAGTCAAAATTGCTTGGACCACCGTTGTGGGGCAAAGAGCAATCCCTCGCAATGTCCAAGAGCGTATCTCCATCTCGCCTCATGCCAGAGTCCCCGTATTCTACCCTCTCCTCAAAACTCATAAAATCAACGGTGAAACCAACGTTCTCCCGATTCGGCCAATCATATCTGGATGCGGGGGCCCTACTGATGCTATCTCGTGGCTCCTTGTACGAATCATCTCCCCGCTTCTCGACATTATCCCTGCCCATCTGCGAAATGTGGGCGAGTTCTTATCACGACTCTCGTCGTTCGACTCCGCCGCCATCACTGACATTTGCTATGAATCGTTCGATGTCGTTTCCCTCTACACAAATGTTTCGAATCAGGGGGCCATCACCGCTACAATCAACATGCTGAAGCGACACCAAGTCCCCCTGCCACTCGGAATGACTCTTGGTGATATCGAAAGTCTCCTCACAGCCTGCCTTCAATGTAATGTCTTCGTATTCAGCGGCAAATATTATGCCCAGCACAGGGGTTTGGCCATGGGCAACCGCCTCGCCCCCCTTCTCGCTGTCACCTTCATGCACTCTATTGAAAGAGAGTGCTACACCAGGGACTCCAGATTCCTCTATGTCCGTTACATTGACGATGTACTGGTGGTCTCGACAAGGAAACGCATTGATAATGCCTACGAAAAGCTCTGCTCGAAAGATGGCTACATTCGTTTCACACGCGAAACTCCTGACCCGACTACCGGCAAACTTCCATTTCTCAACACTTCTATCTGGCTGGACAAATCTACTGGCAGGTTTCGATATCTTTGGTATCGAAAACCGATGCGAAAAAACCTCTTACTCCATGGGGCATCCTGTCATCCGACGTCGACCAAGAAAGCAGTAAGGAAACAATTACTAAAACAGGCGTTATCCTGCAGTGATCCGGAGTCCCAATCTGAAGCCCGATCAATGGCGAAACAGTTGCTTCTACAACGCCCACTGTTGGTCGGCTCAAAACAACAACAACAACACGGAGATCGAACCGATGGCCAGAGCGCTTCAGTACCTTCTCTGATCGTTCCCTTTATCAATGACACCCTTCTCGCCCAGACTCGTGCCGCGGTCGACAGAGCCGGAATCCAATGCCGAATCGTATCTATCCCGCCTCCAAACCTTCGGTCCTTGCTAACTGACACATCCTTTCACGAACCCGATCCCATCTGCCCACGGCCAAAAGATTGTATAGTCTGTCCCAACGTAAAGCCTGGTGCATGTATGACGACAGGGACGATCTATCGCCTGACGTGTGAGTGTGGACAAATCTACGTGGGTGAAACAGGTCGGCCGTTACACACACGGATAAGGGAACACATGGCTGATATCCGGACAAACAAGAAGGGACACTGGAAGGACCATCATGACAAGCACCACGATGGAAGCCCATGCAGCCTGACACATGCCGCAATCCTGGCTCGCGAAAAGAAGAACAACAAAAGAAAAGCCAAAGAATCCTTGTATATCGGAAGGCTTCATCCACAGATCAATAACAAAGATGAGCAGGAAAACTGTCGACTCTTCCTCAATGTTTTTGACAAAACCTCAGTCTAGTCCCCCATGCTCTCTTCCCTCGTCCACTGGATATATATATGTTTCCCGCTGTGTTTTGATTGTTGCCCCAGGATACCACACCCGTGCTTCGTTTTCGCTCGATTTTCCTTTCGATCTTGTCTGTATATTGATTATGGTTTGATCTATTATTATTATAGACCATCCACCTGACGAAGCCCATGCTGGGCGAAAGGCCTCGTGGAAACAATAAACCTGTTCTTGATCCAAGTGCCCCAACATCAAGCGTCTACAGCCGCATAGGCAAACTCATATATAATTACATAAAATTTGCTCGTTTTATGGATGTGTTTTTCCTTGGCCATGTGCGCTTAACGACCGTCCTTGGTTGTCTGGACTCTCTCATTTTTACCCTGCTCTTTTTGTTTGTCTGACCATGTCCGACCGACGGGAACGGGAACACAATATCGACGAACAGCCGTTGGCGGTCTCGGGCCTGACGAACCTCTTCAACTTTGCTTTTTCCTCAAAGCTAACATTCTCGACGGTCTACTGAACGAATCCGCGCGTTGTTAACCCCGTGTTATCCCCTTGCACGATTACAATTATCCCAACTTTGCAGACAGAGTCAAACTGGCCGGGTGAAACCAAACCAGAATCATGCGCTTCACAAGCTGCATAGTGCACTTCCTGTGCCTTCTGGCACTGGCACTTGCCTACGTCAATGATCCATATAAGACTCTCGGTATTTCCAAGTCTGCTGGGCAGCGGGAGATCAAGAAAGCGTACAAAAAGATGGTCATGGAATGGTAAAGTTTTACTTCGTTTGAAATTAATATAAAAGATCTTTCCAGGCACCCTGACCGCAACACTGACCCCGGTGCCAATGACAAATTCGTCCAAATCCAAAAAGCATATGAAGTTTTGTCTGATCCAGCACGGAAAGAACGCTACGACCGATATGGCAGCTTTGACGAGCCGCAAAATGCCAATCAATATCAGCAGCAATACCATGATTTCGTGAGTCATTCGAAACAGCCTTTCCCATATAAAATAAACTATTTGCAGTTTGATTTTGGTTTTGGCGGCCAAGGCCAAGAGTCTTCATTCTTCGAAAACCACCGAATCACCTACCGAATGTACATGAACAACATTTTGGAGCGATCTCACACCCAGCCTTTCATCATTTTTGGATATTCCTCATATTGCCACTATTGCTACCGATTGGAACACATTTGGAAGAGCGCTGTTCAAGATTTGGAGTCACTGGGTTATGGCATTGGCACGGTTAATGCACTGACTGATGGTGTTTTGCTCGAAAAACTGAGGGTTACCCAACTGCCGAGCATCTTGGTTGTTGTGGAAGGCCGTGTTGTCCATTTCCGACAAAACTTCCAAAGTTTGAATCCGAAATCTATCCGACTCTTTGCCAGGGATGTCATTCCGACCACGTTCTTGCCGAGGATTACTTCGCATAGTAGTTTGCGACGATTTTTGGATCAATCGGAATCAACGAATAAGGTCTCTGTGCTCATGCTCGGAGCTAAAGAAGAACCACGTCTCCGATACCTGCTCACAGCAATGAAGTATTCCCACTTTGCACGCTTTGCCTACGTCCATCTAAACAGCCATCATGAAGATATGCGTGAACTAAGGGTCGCGCTGAAGATTGGTTGCACAAACTGTGAAAATATTATCGTTTTCAAGGAGAATCCAGCCGCTGGTGAAGCCGACCGTGCAACTGTCACCACAGCACAATTCACGCAGGAACAACTGGCTAGTTTCATTGAAAAGCACAAGTTCCTGAACCTGCCGAGACTGTCTTCCATGCAATATTTCGACGATCTCTGTCCGACTTCATCTCGCAGCCTTCGCCATTACTGTGTCATCCTGCCGGTCGTCGATGATGCCAGTGAAGCGCCCTACGTCAATGTTCTACGTAAATATCTCGAAGCCAATCCGATCAAGGAAAAACAACGAACGAAAGTCGCCTATGTTTATGTGAACCGTCAATCCGCCTTCTTTGAACAATTCGCCGCCAATGGAGGCCTCAATGCATCGGATCCCAAACGCGGTTTGCTCGTTTTCTGGCGAAATGAGTACGTCAAAGTCAAATACGCATGGCTGCCGTCGATTATTAGCACCAATCCCGATGAGGAATTCAAAACTTTCGAGCTTCTGAAAGAAAAGCTTCACGCCCTTGAGCATAACAGCATTAGGTTAGATGCCGCCGCCAAGGTTGTCAATCTCATCGACGAAAACCAAGCCTCGTGGATTCGTCGTGTTTCGAGACAACTCGTCCGAATGGTCGAAATGGCTTGGTTCTACACGACCAAGGAAGAAGCGCTGCCATTCTTGTGCGTCGTCGGCACATTCGGCGTTATCATGATTGTCGGCTATGTTTTGAATCAAGTTTTCTCGCCAGAGAAGCAGTTTAAAGAGGTTTGAATCTTACCAAACTGCGCAAAACTTCTATCTCAAAACCGTTTCAGAAACCCACGCCCCAAACAACCGCAACCCCCGATTGGCACCCCGAAGATCCCAAAACCCCACCCAAGCCCAAACGCACCGAATCCGTCCTGAGCAACCGGAATGCCCGTATTTGGCGCGACATGGAACCGATCATCCATGAACTCAAGGCAGAAACCTATTTTGGCCTCATTCGATTGCTCAAACCCGGATGCCGGTCTCTTGTCGTTCTTGTTGATAAGGATACAAAAGACACCCTTCTGCCTCAGTTTGCTCGTCATGTCTGGCCTCTCCGGAACAACAAAACCTTCTCATTTGGCTACCTTCTCATCGATAAGAATCTTCATTGGTTTAGAAACTTATTAGAACAGATTCTTCCTCAAAAGGATGAGGACACCACATCAGAAGCATCATTACCGTCCGATTCGGCATTGAAACGCCTCAGGGCAATCAATCCCAAGCATACCATTGGCACGGTGCTTGTTCTTTGCGGGTATAAGTTGTATTTTTCGATGTATCATCCAATGTACAAGATTGCGAAGCTCCCGGATACGGATGATGATCTGTCGTCGAGCGAGACTGATGCCGAGGGAGCAAAGGCTACAAAGAAGGTGCGTTTGAATCCAATTTTCTTGTTTTCATTGATTTCGTCGTTTCAGAAGATCCTCAAACCCGATCTCAACGTCGCCAACATCCTGAACGGCTTCCCCAACTTTTTGGACAGATTGCTCGAAGGCTCTGTGCCGCGTTTCTACATCCCTGAATGGCCAGCTACGCTCAAATGAGCTTTCTATCTGGGCTCAATGTGTCAGTATCCACACATGCCATAGCAAAATCCACTTGTCACAGTGATTTCTTTCAGTTTGTTTTTTTCCTATCTGCAATTGTGATATTACTAATATCTAGTCCTATGCATAATGAATAATGTAATGAGAGATGAATAATAAATTTATCCAGGTTGTTGTCGAAGAAGGTGGTGGGGAAATCCATTCGGTGTTTATATATCCAAACTACTTACTTTTTGGCAATAGCATGTTGTCCGTTCTGTCGCGGCCGAGCCGGTCTGTCTATAATCCCCAGACTTACAGCGAGTCGCACTCCATCCATCCATCTCCGCGCGCACGTGCCCTGAGGAGTTTCAAACATTACTAATGGGTGTCGTGCTCCGTTGCTAGGGCTCCCATTCCTTCATTTCTGTCTTCCAACAGACAATCCATCCCAATGTCAGCCCCAAACGACCAACCCCGTGTCGTGAAGAAGATCCTAGCCGCGGGGAAGGGCTCACTTCCAGCCTTTGAAAAGGATGATAAGGCCATCATCGACTATGAGATCTTTGTGCCCAACGACGAAATCCCCGATAATCAACCCCTGCCAGCATCGCTCGATGAATTCCACTCCGTCGATAGCACGCGGAAACCTTGGCCCCATGGCTTCGGACAGCCGTTGGACCTTATCATCGGGAAAAAATTCGCATGGCCATTGTTGGAAACATGTGTTCGAACGATGCTCGTCGGTGAGATCGCGAGCTTCGACATGAAAATGATGGATGCCGCATCGTTTCCGTTGACTATCTCGAAGTTGAGGGATGCGGCAAAAAATAAACACACTCATCAGTGTGCCATGTCAACTACGTAAGCTTGTTTTGAGCTTTTTGAAGGACAAAAAGATATTTACCCAAATAGTTTAAGCACTGGTTACCCAGAACTCGATGAATGCCTCAAGAATCCGAAGCCTATCCGGGTAATCATCAATTTGACGGATTACATCGCCGCGAAGGACTATGATCCCGAGCGATGGCAGCTCAACAATGAACAAAGATTGGACCGTGTCGGTATATATCGCGAAAAGGGGAATCAACTCTTCAAGGAAAAGCAGTATGATGCCGCGAAGGAAATGTATCGTGAAGCGCTGACTACTTTGGAGACACTCATCTTGAATGAAAAGCCTAATGATCCGGAGTGGATCGAACTTGATGAAAAGGTGGGCATATGGATTTTGATGGTTTGAAAACGTTTTTGAGGCGGTTTGAACCAAAGTTTTATATAAAAAATAAACTAAACGATGGTTTCAGAACATTCCCCTCTACCTGAACCTTGCCCAATGTTACCTCCATCTCGGCAACTACTACGAAGCCATCGGTGCCACTAATGAAGCCCTGAAACGTGATCCAAAGAACGAAAAGGGACTCTATCGTAAAGCGAAGGGTTTGATCGCAACTTATGAGTTTGATGCCGCCGAAGAGTGTCTGAAAACTTTGAAAGCCGAACATCCTTCGTCGGAAGCTCTTGTAGAGAAGGAACTGAAAACGCTGGCGGCAAAAAGGGCTGAGAAAGATGCTGAAGACAAAAACGTGTATAAAGCTATGTTTGGGAAAAAGTGAATACTGTAATTATTTGTATATATTGTGACCATAAACTTTGCTAGTCGAGATTGCATTTTGGAGGATTTACAATAGGTTGATTACCCGATTGAGTCGATATTTCTGGGATTTGGTGGTGGTGATGCACTAACACTTGATACTTATAGCCTCGATGCTTCTAATCGTCATTCTTTGTTTGATTCTTCAGACAGCTGTTGCTCCGCCCCCGATAATTGTTCGACCGGATCATCTGGAAGGAGTGCCATTGGAGCGGGATGGCGATTTGAATAAGCAATTCCGGAAGGAGGCTCTGTTGGGGAAGGACGTTTTGAGGGCTTCGTCATCGACAAGCAAAGATACCAGCATTGAGGATGATATTCGAGCTATGTTCAAAGCAGCCGATACTGATAAGGATGAACAGCTGACAAGGGATGAATTGAAGATTCAGATTGTTCAGAACCTAGCGAAACACATGGAAGACGGGCAACGCGAAGCTGAAACAACTTTCGATGAGATTGATGGCAATGGTGATGGCCTTGTCACGTGGGAGGAGTATCTGCGGCATTTGCTGGTCCAAAAACATGTTGCGAAGGATTTGGAGGCTGCCGATGCGTTGACGGAGGATCATTATAGCACTGATGGTGGGTTTTTTTTTTATGATTTTGGACAACATTTTGACAAAAAATTTCCAGTCCGACGCCTCATCGACGAAGAAAAAGCCTCCTTCGCCGAAGCCGATGCCGACGATAATGGCCTCAACAAGCTTGAATGGCTCGGATTTCAACATCCCGAACACAGCAATACCATGCTCCGTGGCATGGCGGAAGACATTCTGAGCAGTTATGACGAGAATCGTGATGGCCTCCTGTCTGCTGATGAGTTTGCGAGACCGCCACCCGGGGAACCTGAGGATTTAGAAATGGAAAAGTTGGAGCTGGAAAAGCGGCGGGCTGAATTCCGAGACGATATTGATGCCAACAATGATGGCACCGCCACTCTCGAGGAACTCGTCAATTACGTCGACCCTAAAAACGAACGTCACGCGGTCGAAGAAGTCAACGACATCATGGACATGGTCGATTCCAACCGTGATGGCATCCTCACGCTTAAGGAATTACTGAAAAACAAGGATGCCCTCATGGAAAGTGGCTTCATCAGACCGAAAAAGATGCTCCACGATGATTTGTGATTGATTGCCTTACACCTGCCTGTTTTGTCCCTCACTTGCCAAAAGACTATGAACTCGTTACTTGTATGATATTTGTTGAGACAATGAATGAAATTGCATTTTAAAATTTGCGTATTTGCCTTTCTTTTCCCAATACAGAACTACCGTATCCACTCGGAAATGCCCTCAGGCTATCTGTCGCTAATTTCATTCCCGATTCTTCGCGCGTTGCCCCGACCCAATCATGGGTTGTATGAAGTCAAAACCAAAGCCCGCTGATCCCAATGCCGCGCCGCCTGCTGGCGCTGGAGGTGCCGCTCCGGGTAAGCCACCACCACCTCCAGGCGCCGATGCTGCCAAGTCTGTTGCCCCAGCGCCGCCAAAGTCGGATCCGCCGGCCGGTGGTGCTGACGAAAAGCCTAAATCCAAGGCTGACGATAAGCCCAAATCCGGGGCCGGCGGCGGTGACGATAAGCCCAAATCGGCCGGCGGTGGCGATAAACCGGCTTCCGAGAAAAAGGACAAATCTGACGCTAAAAAACCAGCTGCAGGTGTACCCGTATCCGAAATGGCCAAGCCCAAGGTCTTCTTCGACATCTCGATCGATGGCAAACCCTCAGGACGGATCGTCATGGAGCTTCGGGGCGATGTGGTGCCGAAGACGGCGGAGAATTTCCGGGCCCTGTGTACCGGCGAAAAGGGCATGGGCAAGCTCGGGAAGCCACTTCACTACAAGAACTGCAAATTCCATCGCGTCATACCGCAATTCATGCTGCAAGGCGGCGATTTCACGAAGGGCAATGGCACGGGTGGCGAATCCATTTATGGAGGTAAGTGCCCTTCACTTTTTGGCGAAAAAGTCAATGCCATCGTACTTTTCGGAGAATAATTTTTGTCGTGCAGGTTACAGTAAGCTATCTATAAAGTTTACAACATTGAAAAGTGCAAAAAGAAGCGTTTTGAAATGCAACAATAACTTTTTTCTTGTTTGTCACACTTCGCCAACATTAGACATTTTACGTGTGTCACACTTTGCCAAGGGGTCAAATTTTGGTAGCTCATAACTTTTTTAAACTTCATTTTTACACTATGCGCTTTCTGAGTGTTTTGTACAGTTTTCTCTGACAAATTCAATGATGTTGTCATTTTTCGGAAATTTTAAGTTTGGTTTTCGGCTATCTATGTATATATAATATTTACACTTCCAACGCATTTCAGAAACCTTCGACGACGAAAACTTCACCCTCAAACATACCGAACCCGGTATCTTATCAATGGCGAACGCCGGTCCGAATACAAACGGCTCTCAATTCTTCATTTGCACAGAGGTCACAGGTATGTTTGCTGGGTTCATGGTACACTTGGCTTGCAAGTTGATATTTGTCTTTTGTTTCAGACTGGCTCGACGGTAAACATGTCGTTTTTGGCAGGGTCATCGAAGGCATGGATGTCGTACGGACGGTTGAGGGCAAGGTGCGTTATCATTTTTCATTCAAGATTTACCTATTTGCCCTGAGGCGGTTGACGTTCACGGGGGCCGCCGAGTGCGGTGGCGTTTGTTTGACTTTGGTAGCAAGTGTCACCTACGCACTTCCGTGATACTCTGAACATGCCAATGAAATCTCGAGACTACAATCGCACCTTTTCAGGGCAGTGAAAGTGGCAAGACCTCTGGCGAAATCATCATTGCCGATTGTGGCCAGCTCCCGGCATGAACCGACTGAATGGACCCAGTCGAGCGTGTTTCCAGGATGCCAGAACAATGAGACGGCATCGGCACACTTTCCATTTCCATTCCTACCTGGCTTTGTCATTTCGCAGCTTTATTCCTTGAAACCAACTTTTCTTCTTTGTCGCCCCGTGAATTAAATTAAATTTTCGATTTTCACTTATCTTTTTTGTGCGATAAATGTGTTTTTTGTCTGTGTCTACCCTACCCTCGGGTCATCCATCAGTTTGAAGAGGAGTCAGGAAAGTCTTCTTTGGCCTTTCCCTCCTCGCGCCTCTCCTTTATGCCCCGCATATGGAATTCAATTTGATTTTAAAGACACATTCACTTGCTCGTCGACCATGCTCGTTCGCTTTTTTCACACAAGAGAAGAAGAGCCCCTGTGCCAGACGAGCGACATTAGGCAGATTTGCTCCTCATCCATGCCCTCTGACGGGGCGCCGGGGCCTACCCAATTCACGCAGATTTCACACAACTTGTCTCCTCCGGGTTTTACGTGTGTTGGCGGTGCCTTTCTTATGTTATTTCCCTCGTTTTCCTGTCTCGCGGAAACGGGGAAACGGCGACTGAAGGGCGCGGCCATGGCATCAAGATGCAGCTCACACCCATCCATGATGTCTTCCTCACAACTTTTTTTTCCCACACTGACTACCTAATTGGCTGGATTGCCCATGCCGATGGGATGTCCGCGACCTGGCGGATGCATTTGACAGCTTTTTAAAAAAGTGAAAAGGGAAAATACTTGGACTTTTTGGATGGATAGATAGATGTAGGGTGGAGTGTACTGTCAGATTTTTTTGTTTTCGCGAAACAGAAGGGGTTTTGTGGACTTCTTCCATAACCGTTTTTGTTGTAAAATGAATATTCGTAGTTTTTTCAACTGAAAGCAATGTTTTTCCGTTTCAATGTTAACTAACAATTGTTTTTATAACATTTAGGTAAAAAAGTGAATAAAAGTGCAAAAATTTAAAGTTTGGCAAAGTGCCACTTCTGTTATTTTTGGCATTTGGCAAAGTGTGACTACTGTAATTTGCTGTTTCAAACCTTTATATAGTCAATTTGTAAGATCGCATCATCATAATAAAGTTGTGTCCCACCGGCTAGTCTAACTTAATGTGATGTTGTGCCAACAAGTTGGTCCCGCACACTTTCGGGGTTAGCTCTCATTGCCCTCAAGTATCGGATCAAGTCGAGAGTGCGCGGGACAGTCGGAAGCAACGAGGGGTGTTCACGCAAATCTCGAGTTGAACGAAAGTCGTCACCGCCGCCGGCTGACCCTAGCCCCTCATTTTTGCTACATTGACAGTGTTTGACCACTCTTTGATTTGATTGGTCGTCTAATCGGACCGAACTGAGCGCGAATAAAGTTTCATTTATTGATCAATGTGACCTTTCATAGCCTAAAATTGACAATTTTATACCGTTTCTGACTTACTTTTTGAAGTTCCAATCTACTATTCTTTGACTTCCCACCCCTTTACAAGTGACGTCCCGCGTCCATCCGCACTCTTGGCCTCTGTCTGCTCTGCCCTGTCCCAATCCTCGTGCAATCCACAGACTTTTGATCACTCACGATATCTGGACCCATCCAGCCTCGCGTCAAAAGTCGATCCCAGTGTGGCTTGTAGTCCATCAATCAGTCGACAAGCCCTTTAGGCCCATAGGCCCGAAAGTGTCGATTGTTTTTACAACGATTAATGATGGCGGCTGTCACCAAACAGAGGCCGCCGTTTGGCATATCAAAAAAAAAAAGAGAGAGCGAATAATACGTGAACATAGATCCAAAAGACAATGAATCGTTCTTTTGCCAATAGAATGGATGAATCTTTCCGCTTGGCTCAACTTGAGTGACGCTTGTGCAAGACAAGGGTGACAAGAGAGACAGACCTCCCGGAGCTCCTCTACGTGCCATCATCAGCTTTCAAAGAATAGTTTTCTGCTAATGTTTTAACGAAAAAAATGACGGAAAAGTATTGTCTGTCTGTTGCATTGCAACCACACGTGTCAGTGATTTGCCTGGAGGGGGGATTCTAGCGAACGGACAAGGGTATAATTAATGTCAGTCATGGCCCGTGCCCATAGAGAATGGCCGCCCCACCGGTGGCGGTGGCCATCGCTATGAGTCAAAACTATGGAATTTCTATTCTTTTACGGTTTCATTGTGTCAAAAGGTTATGATTCATTGACATAGCTCGACTTTTAGATGTTTTTTACGTTGGTTCAAAGTGTCTAAGTCAAGTAAAGTTTCAAACTCAACCCCAAGCCCAATGAAAATGCCAAAGATCTACCCATCCCCCCAAAAGTTTCAATCTTCAACCGATTAGCGCAGGCAAGTCTCCGACGGTTTTGCCGTTATTTGTCTGCCTTCCGCACCCAAAGTGGACTCAAATTTCGGTGTCCTCTGCCGGTTGCCGAGATTCTGTGCTATCGACTGGGATGCCCTTGGATACATACATCCAGCGGCTCTATTATTTGTCTTTTTTGTGTTGTTTCTTCCCCTTATCCCTACAAAGCGCTATCGAAACATCAAAGTAGAAGTTTCATTTGGGTTACCCACTTTTAAAATTTAATAAAATTAAGTAACTCAAAAAAATTAATACATTAGTTTCGAAAGTACTCAATTTTATTTAGAAAAATTTACCCGCCCGGCTGCGTATCACTTTTAAAGATTGTCCGTCGTTATTTTCTACCATTTTTTGATTGAGCAGGCAAACAAATTAGATATGTGCGTAGTATGATTTGTGTATATGAGTCATGGAAAAAGTGTTTTTGCTGTTGCTAAGAAAACCGATCGCAAAAGGCTCACACATTGGATGATTATCGCTATCAATCTTCCGGAACTCACTAATATATAAACTGTTAGAGCAATAACGTGACGATGAAAACCCCTGTTTGCGGCTTTTTCAATCACATGGTGTCTGAAGCTGTACTTCTACTTTTTTTCAGTTTATACAAAGACGTGATTGATAAGGTATACATACATGATAACATCAGTGTGGGAGTGGATTGTTTGTGTGAGGACGAAGAAGAAGCGAACGGCGGTTCGATCGGCTTTTATTCTTTTTGTTATTTGTACTTTTGCTCGATTTGGCGCCATCGTTCTGCACTGTCGGCTCCGGAACACTTTTGGACGCATTCCTAGACAACCCTTTTTTCTGTTTCTTTTTTTTATCCATGCAAAGCTGTATCGAAATGTCAAACCAAAAGTTGCACTTCTTTGACTCACTTTTCTAAAGACTAGGGTTCAAATGCATCAAAGTCTGTGATTACTATTATCTCATTTCCAAAACCCATTACACTAATTGCAAAACCCTAAATTAGCAAATTTTTTAATAAGTTTATTCACCGTAACTCTATTAAGCAAACCACTTTCCGATTTTACGTCACAGCAATGATTAGAAAAAGGTTGCCCATTGTTCCAGTGTGATTACATTATTACTCGATTGTACATCTCTCACCCGTGTTTAGCCTTACTTTGCGTGATTGTACGGAATGTCGCCTTCGCCTTTTGCGGCATTCCGTGTCGAGATCCGCGAAACAATGCCCCTCCAGCAATGCCACTTTGGGAAGATTGCCAATTTCGAGTCATAGCGTCTGTCGCAGCAGACTAGATTTGTGAACGAACATGTGGGTACATCAGTCGCCAAAAGTTGCTCTTTGTAGTCCGAATTTTTTATGTGGACTTCCCTCCTTCCGGAAGCGCTCAAAACCCGCTGAAGCATCCTTCACAAGCCATTTTTTCAACGAAGTCTATGCGCTAATTCCGTGCTTGCACAAAAAAAGTCAGTCAGGGTGTTTCTTTTTTGCCGTTCGAGTCATTTTTCTAGTTATGTAGTTGCATTGTTGTTGCTTTATCAGTGATTTGGCACAGTTTGGATTATGTTAAAGTGCCAAATTGACCTGAAAAAGGTCAACTTTTTGCAGAGTCTAAACTACAGATAAGAAAACCTCGCTCTACATGACGCCTCAGATGCCTCAGACATTGCTAGGTCATTAGACAACCCTAAGTAACTAAGACATAGACAACGAAGGGCACATGAAAAAAGCGTGGTGGGAAAAAAGTCGAAGCGATTAGCCCTGAGGACGGCGAAGTCAAGCTCGTGAGCGCGATGTGAACCGTGCCGTGCCTTCTTTGTTCCGTCTTCTTTCCATTGAATTGAACCCGCGACTTTTATTAAGGACTTCCGGAGAGCTGCAACCGAGCGGCAAGGCACTTTGTTCTTCCATTGACAAACACGGCATTGTGCCCTGAGGCATGCCTACCGCGATCAACGAATCTATCGCCGCCACAGCCAGATGATTAGTCCTTCACGCTGTATCGCGGCCGTATGGCTGTGGGCCTTGTGCTTGAGTCAGCAGGTAGGCGCTTTTCTGCCTTTTTCACAACGGGTTATGGTATTTGGGGTCTCGACACGAAAGTCCCTGATTTTCAGGGAAATCGTGTTTTTGGTGTTTTTATGTTTATTTAACCAATTTTCAGCTTCTTGTATGTTCCTCATCGTCTTCCTCGCATCGATCCACTTCAAATCACTCCGCTTCACATCAATCACACATTCCGGTTGAAGTTCAACTCAAATATGGCCGCATCAAGGGCCACGAATCAATCTTTCTGCACAATCGGGTTCGAAGTTATCTCAGTGTTCCCTTTGCGGAGCCACCTGTCGGAGACCTGAAATTCCGTCCGCCCATACACAAACGACCGTGGAATGGCACGATTGATGCGGGAACACTGTCACCGGCGTGTTATCAAGGCAGAGATACTTATAATGAGACATTTTGGGGAAGTGAAATGTGGAATGCCAATACACCCATCCAAGAGGATTGTTTGTACTTGAATATTTGGGCACCAGCTGATGCTAGGTAGGTTTTTGGCATTCTAATTGGCGGAAAATAAGCTAATTGGCCGAATTCCAGCAATCTGACAGTAATGGTCTGGCTATTTGGTGGTGGTTTCTACTCTGGAAGTCCTTCACTGATCCTTTATGATGGAAAAGCCCTCGCTCTAACTGGCAATGTCGTCGTGGTCAATGTCAATTACCGTATCGGACCCTGGGGCTATCTGTATTTTGACCATCCGGATGCGCCAGGCAACATGGGCATGCTCGATCAACAAATGGCATTCCACTGGATCCGGGAAAACATTGCTCACTTTGGAGGCAATCCGGCGAGTATCAGCCTTTTCGGCGAATCTGCAGGCGCCTCAAGTATCGTCGCCCATCTGATTGCCCCAGGATCGCGTGGAATCTTCCAAAATGGCATCCTCCAATCGGGAAGTTTAGACAATAAGTGGAGTCTGGATACGCCGGAAAGGGCCCTTCAAAAGAGTCAACAGTTTGCGGATTTGGTCCAATGTAATCGGACTTCGGTTTGTCAATTTTGGCATCAAGTGTTTTGAATTCTGTAAATATATGAATTCCAGGTATCCGCCACCATCAACTGTCTCAAAACCCGTGACCCAGCCGAACTCCTCGCCCAAATGTGGAATCTCAACCTCGGTTTCCTCGAATTCCCGTTTGCCATTGTTTCACGAGACAAAAACTTCTTCCGAGAATTTGATGCCTTCACAGCCCTTCGAAACAAGCAATATCGACGAGATGTAAACCTTATGATTGGCATTAATCATGACGAAGGTGGGTGTATTTGCAACATTGCATTATAGCACTTTCCGTGGGATTTCCCCTCAAATTTGGCATATGATGTTTGTTATTGCCTATATGCCTCCATGTCTACATCATAGTACCCACGATAGTTTATATCAAGTGCCGTGCCATTTTATCGAGTCTTGTTGTCTCACAGTCCCCTCCTGAGAAAGTTGCATAAACTTTGTCGGCAACGGCATCGGCACTTGTAAGCGCACTGTTGCTAATTTCCGTATTCAAAGGGCACAGAGAGCCGTGTATTATTTTCTCAGGGGGGGCTACTATTAGTAAGATCCGGTCGTCTGGCATTCGTATATCCATCATTTTAGTATACTATAGTTGCGCATGTGAATGAGAAACATGTGAATGGACAATTTTTGCACGGATTTATCACTCAACTAAAAAAAACCCAAAAGTGCCAAAAAAGTGCATCAGAGCATTATCATCAAAAGATTTTAGGCAATTACTGGAACATCTACAACCTGCCAAAGCATTTTGACGTCAGCACGCAACCCAAGATGACCCGAGGCGAGTTCCATGAGTGTGTTGACATTGCGTTTGCGCGACTTCCGGAGGTCATCCGTAATGCCGCCAACTTTGTCTATCTAAACAAAAGCTCAACACTGCCTGAAGGATCTTCAAATGTATATGCAGATCATGTCAATCAAATGGTCGGAGACTACTTTTTCACATGTGATTCGATATGGCTAGCAGATCAAATGGAAGATGCTGCAGGAAAAGTTTTTGTCTACTATTTTGATCAACATTCGAGGTAAGTGTTTGTTATAGAATTCGCATGTATGTATGTAGCCAACGTTGAACTCCTGGTTAGACTACTAGACTACATAATTACATTAGGGTACCACGTCAAAGCAAAACTATGTCATTTAGCGCTGTACTTTCTTTTTTCTTCTTTTTCGAACTTCTTTTGATGTCTGTTTTTCGAAAAACGAAAATTACAAACATTCTCAAGGTCGACAAGGATGTTGTTAAAATCTTGGGGTAAAATTTGTCAATATGACGTAATTCAAAGCCATGTTTGTAATCATGACGCGTATAAATTTAAATTTTTCAAGTTCAACTTTAAAAACGAGTAAATTTAGGCATTTTTTATGTAAAAGTGTTGCAAAAACAGCTTTTTAGTGCTAATCCATGGCCCGAATGGACTGGCGTCATGCATGGTTACGAAATCGAGTATGTTTTCGGTGTTCCGATCTACAATCATACAGCAGCTTACACCAATCGTGAAGTCACACTTAGCCGGAAAATGATTCAATATTGGACCACCTTTGCCGCAACTGGGTAAGCTTATTTCACCAACTTTTTCATTACCTGCACCTTTTTGCTTATAGAGTACCCAAACTACACAGAGAAAAAAGAAAAGAGCATCCTGAATGGCCAGAATATAAAGCCTCGACAAACCGGCAATGGATGCAGCTTAAAGGTGGTTCGCTCATCAAACCGATTGCAGCTCGCAAAAAGGAAGAATGTAGCGTCTGGCGAGCTGCAAGAGATATGGAATACCACGAATACTGTAAGTCAAAGCTCGAGACTGTTTGACGTCGAAAAAATGGTGTAATATGTCCAAAAGTTAAAAACTATTAAAACGTTAATCCCAGATGGCCATATAGAATAGGATGTTTGGTAACAAGCATGGTTTTTAGCAGCGTGTGAATAATTTGCTGCAAAACACGTGGCTAAACGGCTGTAATAGCACTTATAATACGGGAAGGATAACAACTTTTTGCTAACTAAACTAAATGAGTTGACTCACTACGAATGTGGAATGTAGTGTAGACAACGTTTGGAATTACTGGAATTAGAATTTTTTTGGGGAATTGTCAATTGGCAAACATGGTGTTTTTTTGCGAGTTCAACGATTACGATTAACGTTATTTTATCGTTTTTTGCAAAGTTTTCGATGAGGAATGAAAAAATATCATAGTAAATGGAAAAAATATATAAATAAGATTTCTATTTTCAGTGTGTCCCTCAACCTCCTCCGCTACAACAATCTTCACACCATCCATTATGCATTTCCTTATTAGCATTTCAATCTACTACATTCGAGCTTGTTTATTCCATTAGTGACTCATTTATAGAACAAAATACATTGATTCCATTTTGAATTCCACAAATGTTAACCTGACCTCGATATATTTTTTCTTTTCCTGATCCCATCCCCGTGCACTGTCCTATCATAGCTAAACCTTTATGTTTTGTTAGATTATCACACCTCAAGTCTAGTGATAACTGTTATCACACCTCAATCAACCATTCTAATCATAGTGACTGTCTTGTCTATCCACATATTTATAGTCTCTCTCTCTAGATGCATTGTTGCTACACACATAGTTTTGTAAACATATCACTAAACCGAATCTCATAGTACTTTCATTTTCTATGATAATTCTCCCCTTTCCAGTCTTAATCATCATCCACTCATAGCCTCATCAATCCGATGAAGCATGTCTGATGTGAGGACGAAAGGTCATTAGTCCTTTTTCCCTTCCTTTTTTCCGATTTGCATTTGATTAGCATGATTTATTTTACATTAATTAAGTGATATAAGTAATGTATTTTTAAGTTATGAACGTTTTTTAGATGTACTAAATATATAATAGCTTTAAGTATAATGTTATTTTGTTTTGCCTAATGAGATGTAAGGAATAAAATGATATAGATTTTAGATTTTGTCTTCCTTTTAGGGATTTCAAAAAGCTCGCAATTGTCAAAACATTTGAAACATTTAAAAAATTTGAAACATGCAAGTGCAAGCACTATGGCTGCTGCCATCTCTGATGCAATGCCATTTGCAAGCGAAACAACGTTGCAAATGGCACAGTCATACTACGTCGTAATTGCAGTGTTTACTTTCGCATAGACTATAGCGTCATGGACTAAAAAATGGGGTGCCATGACGGTTGAAGGTAAATTTTAAAAATCAAAGATAGTAAAGTTCAGTCTTAGCTGACCCTATGCAATTTGTAACTTCAAACAGGTGTGAAATTACGTCTTTAACCTTAGACTGGCAACTGGGTTCAAAATTTACAAAAATATCACCCTTAAAAGGCCATTGATGCCCTTTGGGACCATTCTATCCACCACAGCCAAAAAATGATAGCCTATTTGTTATTTGGAACTGACATAATCGGATACGATAACAAAAAAAATGCAAAAAATAAACAAGCATGTTATTGTTTTCTCATTTTTACCCTCCGCATTATCAGTATCAGTAGCTTCTTATGTTAGCTTAGATTTTCACCATCTTCACATCGGCACTGGCACTGGCACTGGTTCCGTGTATAAAAACGGTTCTTTAATCTTTCTGACGCATCGCAACTATCAAAATTTGAGCTTTCACGCTGGAGATATCGGGTTTCGGATACTCATGTGCAACATTGCCTATTCTCGGCTTTTCGAGATTGAGTCAACGAATCTCATATGACATAACTTTTTTTTCCTTTGGTGATATTATACATATTTGGAGGTTAGTTTAGAATTGGAATTTGGAACTCGGATGCTCCGCCCTCAATTTACATAAGTTTGCTTTTGCTATGGAGCTGAAGCTGAAACGTGTAAAAAAGGGATCCTAGACAGGCATGAAAGTACTCCTTTCCTTTCGAGGGGCATCTAGCATCTATGCCGTCCGGGGGGCTCCGCCTACTTGAGACCAACCTTTCGAGAGGTGTAAATGTTGCGGAAAAGTATTTTGAATCTCGCCTAGATTGAAGGCAAGGTTGTCTGATGTCTGTCTTACTTCGAAATTGAAGTCAAAATTGCCTTTATGAACTTTCTTATTACCTTTTTGGTGTTATTAAACTTATGTAAACTTTGTTCAATAACTGTTTTCTGTTTTTCGCCGTTCCGGTCGGTTCCGTTTATCCAAATTAGCTCATAAGCCACATGCACCTTTAATCCGGGGGGTTCCTTCCCTTCCAAAGTTCAACATTGTTATTGCCATTCGCTTTCGTAACTTTCCCACAGACAAATATAATCCAAGGACTAACTTTGGTGTCACATGTTGCAAAGGCACTTTAAAAAGTTTAAAATTTAGAGAACCACGGGCACGCCACGAGATTGGAAGTGATACTTCCTCTTTTCTTTGCTCCTAGGGCTCTGGGTTTCATTGGCACCCTTTGTTCTACTATTTTTCAAAAACAAACATAAATAGGTCATTTTTGGCCAAATAAGCGTTTCCATGTGCCAAAGTGCACCGATTTCCAGGGGTTCCACTTTGTGGTAATCCGCTTACGTATTTTGCAAACATTTGACTAGACTGTTTTTCGATTATGACTGCTGACGGGCGTGTGAAATTGTTGGCATTGTTTTAGCTGTGTTTAGAGTTTTTTTTTTATAATCCTAACTTTTTCAGAATCTTTCAAATCCTTATCATGCCAGCGAGACTATCCGTTCAAACCATCGCCTTCACTGTCATGTGTATTACTTTTGTCTTGTCAGTGCCGAGGGATTCCATTCTGAGAAATGTGCCAGCCGATCAGCTTGAACTGTTTTCATCATTGTTGAGGCCTGAACCATTGACTGAACCTGCTTTCCTTCGGCGTCAAGAATGGGATCCAATCGATGACGATATTGTTCCATTAGTTTTGGATGATCTTACAGTGGCAGATGACAGCAATGGCATCAACCTCTATCCAAACTTTTTTGTTCCTCGAGGAAAGCGTACCCTTCCCCGGCTTTGCGGCATTATGCTTCCAAAACGTGTGATTGAAATTTGTAAGGGATGTATCAAGAATGCCAATAGTGTAGAGATTGGTGGGAAAGGAAAACGCGATGGAAATCCACTTGAACGTAAGTCATTTGACATTTCAATCGATTTTTATATCAATTGTACAATTTTTAGATCTTGCCAAACGTTGCTGTGAAACTCAATGCGATGAATCACTTTTCGAACCTCTTTGCTGTTAACAAACGAGACTAACTATCTGACGGCTTGTGATCTCGGTCTCACCACGAAAACACACAAACTTCCTGGCTCGTCAAAAAACAAATCTTCAAAGCATCTTCTAAAGTGACTTTGCAACATATCTTTCTTTTGGACTTTTTGGTACTTCCGGAAAGACGGGCCCCCATGAACCGTTTCCTTGCAAATAGGACTAGCTACCAGATCTATCATACTGTATCTAATATAGGATAAATTTTTGATTCATATAGTGATTATACATGTATATGCGCAAATAAAGTGTTATCATATATCCAGTTGGTCCCCGTAGACGGCATTTGGCAAACATGCATCATCAAAAACAGACAATGCCGTCCTGCAAAGTTGAAAGCTTGCAAAACGTTGAATTGCATCAGACGTCTAACAAGATTACGTAGTTACTACGAATATTACGGAAGAAAAGAGTGCAAAACACTCGCACGGACATCGCAACTGCGCGTAAATGTTGTTTTTTGCCGAGCCATTGTTATTCATTTTGCGTAGACAAAGACGCGCACGGAGACAAAGTACGCTGACCCCGCGCTCCGTGCGGTTAATAATGCCACATTTTCACACGTAAACAGTCTGTATTTAATTTTTTACAAGTTTAATGCGTGATGCACTGTCTTATTGTATGAATACAGTCGGTTTTGCTTATGCGGTTCAACTGATTTCGTGTACAAATGAGCGGTTTGCGCTTTTGCGTCACAGAAAAACGTACTAGAGTATCATCGAATACGTAAAATTAATAAAAACAATTAGTTTGTATGCAACATTATCAGATTTGTATCCGCAATGAATCACCATAAACGGACTTTGAGGAAGTTTATACTTTTAAGACATCAAAAAAGACTAAAAAGACTACATGATTACACTTTTGAGGATGTTGTTTGTGACTTTCAAAGAGTACGGTAATTACGTTTTCTGATGATTTGAAAGTTTCTATGACTTACAAACCTAAAAATATGGTTTTCAAACAATGATTCAACGAAAAATGTGTTCTTTTACTACGCATGTTTTAGTCATGTTATCTATCAAGTTTCTGAGAAAGTTTGTTTTTCTTTTTTTAACCGTAAATTTTAAATTTGGAAAGGACAATCCGGAAGTTACTACGCTGAACTTCCGCTACCCTAACCTTTCAACACGTAGCCTTTGTAGATTGTCCTTTCTTCAGCTGTGTAAACAAACAGCTACCGTAAGTCTAGCTCAAATCTGAAAAAGTTTTCCTTGTTTCCGGATTCAAAGTGATGTTAGTGGCTGCAATGGGGCCTTTATGTGTTTAAAGTTTCATTCAGTACCTAAAATGGGATACAATTACTCTCTTTTTGGATGCCTCCTACGCTTCCCATCGTGGAATCGCTCCTAAAACAACCGCTGAAAACTGAAAACACTAAAGTTCAACAGTGCCGGACAATTTACACTTTCCAGCCACGGCCGTGGCTGCATGTTCTTATCGGGGCTTTGACTTTGAGTTTGACTTTGTAGGCATCGTAAAAGAGAGGAATTAGGAATTAGCAGACTAAAATTACACCGCCATGGTACCGGAAGCACTTTACGGAGGTTGTTTTTTTTTTCTGTCAGCACTTTTGCAACATCGTTGACACATTTGGCGTAGAAATGCGTCGTAGAGGTCTCATCAGAAGAAGACATAATCCGGAAATAAATGTGGTTGGCATGATCTTGAAAATGATGAGATTAAAGCTTACAAATGGGTTTTATGAATGAAAAAAACTAGTCTGTCGTTGAAGTTTTTTAAAAATGTCATAAAAACTACAGTAACCATCTTAGCTGATACATTTATCAGCTAATTTGCAACTTAAGGTATCGAAACCGCCATGCTCAATGAATCTTGTCTGTCAACCAAACGTCAGAAAACAAGTCGACTTTGAAACTGATACGCCACGCAACATCGTAAGTCGTAAGCTTCCGCCATTTTTTGGCCCCCGACCAAAATCCCAAACGTCATGACTGCGTAGGCGCCTATCGGATTCGCTTTTCACCACTTCCAAACGTGTATCATAATGTCAGGGGTGCAACGCCTTTGCTATCCGTTAGGTTTGCCCGTTTAATGCCAGGAGCATTGTTACCCTCAAACTCCGCCCCCCTTTAATCAAGTTGGTAAACGGAAATATAAAAATGCCAACATTTCAAAAAAATTTCATTTGTTTGTCAGCGTATGTAGAAAAACCAACCCGTAGTTGCTAGTATTAGTACTTTAGCAGGGTTAGTGTCACTCATTATTATACCTACAGTATGCCTTCTACTACTACATATTTTCGTATTTTTGTTTTTGCATCCTTGCTAGTGCCGATAGCAATGTTTACCTTAAAACGGCATAGTTCACCGCATAGATCAATAGCGTTACCGTGGAATTATGAATCGAAAGCTACTGTATTTGGAAGGTCGCGATGGATGCCCTTCTTCAATAGAGCCTCTAGGGCAGCTGCAGCTGATAATACTAAATTGATCAGGTCTTGTGGAGTACTACTATCACAACGGGCTGATAAATTGTGCACGATGAATCTAACTGGGACTAGCACGAGGACTGGTAAGCTTTGTTCAGTAAAAACGTAAAAATTAAATGTAAAATTTTAGAAAATAGTCTTACGCCGCTTTGTTGTGATAAACCTTGCACGGATGCCGACATTGTTGCAAAAGGTTGTGATCGAAGCCCCATTAACAAGTAACTGTTATCATTATTTTATTAAATACGGGTTTTGCCCTTCGAATAGTTGTAAATATGTTTATTGTATAAAACCATTGTAGTCATTTGAGAATAAAAAAGCCAAAAATTAAAAGTTTATCAGTTTATCAGTATGAATCATTGATAAAACAAAAATACTGTTAACTTGATACAATTTTTATCACAGAACACCGAACGGCGTCTTTTACAACGCTGCAGAAAGTCTGACAGGTAAGGTTAGCAAAACTACAATTTAAAAGGGTAACTGCGTGGAAAGAAGTTGACAATGGCAACAATGTTGCACTTTCTTTGCATCCAAAGTGCACTGTGATACTGTAGGCCAGTTATCAATCAACTTCTGACGACACTGATGACTGATGGATATGGCATTCTTATTAACGCTACTGTTTTTATTTCTTTAAATTATGCTGTAAAAAAGTGCCATAATCGGAAACCATTTTGACAAAAGTATGTGTTTTTTGATTATTGTATATACAGTAATTTTACAAGTATACAAAATGCATCGATAATGTTGCAAACATGGCACTTTTTGAAACAATCATATTCAATCAGCTACACAGAAAGAAAAAAAGGAAACGTTTCCCTACAAAAAGGGAAACTGCAGACTACTAGTCAAAAAAAGGGAACAAAATCCCCGAAATTGGGGTAAATTTTCGGCATAGGGAGCTTTTTGCCCGTTAAAAGGGGAAAGCGCACCCCTTCTGCGCGGGACAGTGCAGACTACCCTCCGTACGCCCAAAAAAGGGAAAACGCTCCTTTTTTTGCTAATTTTTGCGCACATGGAAAATTGTCGTTTTTTCTGTGTACTAAAATAAACCCCGAGTAATCTATTATAATACCTCTTTACTTTTTTTACAACCGTTTGTTTGCCTTCTTCTGCCGAAACTCTTACATGGCCATTTCCTCATCGAAGAAGCTTGTAATGCTTAACAGTTACACCACTCTGCAGAAACTCCCTCTTGAAAAAAAACGTTAATACCACGAAAGACGACCTTCTTCCCGGCAAATCTTTTTTTCTCCTTCTGTTTTCAGAGCTCAAAAAAGGCAAGGATGAAGGACCCAGCTGGTCCACTTAACTTTAAAGTTGTGGCACACGACGATGAGGATGGAGCTCCGGAGGACGGCTCTGCGAAGTACTACTGCAACACGATGGACCAGAAAAGCGTCGTGGTCGTGTGCCCCCCAAAATTTTCGACTTTTAAGACGGGACAAAACAATCTTTACATGGCACTTACAGACGTGGTTGTTGATTCCGGGGGAAGACAGCTGCGGGTCTGCCAGACGGATGGACTTCCACGTGACTTTGAACTTGATTGTCTTGTCATCGGTCGTTTTTATGTAGTTCATTAGCAAATTAGGCTATTTGGGATCAAAGTTTAGATTCCAAATGAGGCTTTATAGAGTCCCTCTTTCCGTTTGTTGATAGACAGTTTAGACTTTTTCACGTTTTAGACGCGTTCCCCATGCTATCTATGCATTGGGAAATTCCAATTGCCCCTCACAGACAAATATGTTTTGTCACCAGTGCCGATGTTGATGGTGGTTGGAATTTGTGGAATCCAAGGGCTGTCTGTCGCGACAATCGTGTTTTGAACGCTTAAAAACTTAAATTTCGACCCATTTTCATCGTTTATGTTAGCCTTGACTTTGACTTATTGCGGAAGTAACCACCCGCCTGTTTGGCACAGCAGCCGATTGTAATAAACGGGGGGAAACGAAGTCAAATTCCTCCATGCCGAAAGCAAGCGTGTTTATTCCATCTCAACGGGCATCTATTCTTTCAACGGGGAGGTTGATTCAGGGATTCAGGGTCCATACAATCGGTGCATCCGTTTTCTTTGAAAAGATCGATGTAGCGTCCTTATTTGCTTCAGTGGGTTTGGATTTGGATGGCTTTTGGGGTTAATTTTCTTACATTTTGAAACAATTTTATCGTTTTTTGAAACTTTACAGCCTTTTTTTTTACAATTTTGTAAACTTTTACAGTATTTTTTTTACCGTATTGCCAAAATATTGTTACAGTATCCCTTATTGCCATGTGTTTTGCAAAAAATCGCCAAAAAATTTAATGTTCAATGCCATCGTGCCGTTTCAGAATGCACTCAACAATCGAAACCCCAGCCAGCTCCAGCCCCAGACCCATCCTGCGCCACCACCACAGCGAACCTGAATCCACTGTCCACAGAACCCATGACAATCACCACCACCACAGCCACAACCATGGCCACATCACGGTCATGCCGATGGATTCCAACTCGAACTCAAACTCTACCGGTTCTAACAGCTCCAATCGTCGCCGTGGCACACCCAGCAACTTTCCCATCTGGCTCAGACTCTCACGACTTATTTTCGGCAAGATTCGCCGTCTTCCAAAGTCCATGTCCACCACGCTTGTCCTCTTCACCGTGCACATGTACTTGACCGTGCCCGTTATCATTGTTTGTGGAGTGACCGGTGATTTGAAGACGCTGCTACGGCCGTTTCGACACATCAAAGCCCAGGGATTTTTGTTCGAAGAATTGGGAGAACAGTATGTTGAACTATTCTAACACATATTTTGAGTACTTACTTGCTTGTTTTTGACTAATGATCACCCTCCACCACCCGTTTTACACATCATGCTTTGGTTCTTTTGTTTGACTGACTAAAAACAGCTAAATAAACAATGGGACTTACACAGAAATAGCGTTTATTGCACATGTGAAGGGATGGAAAACACGTCGTTTACAAGAAGCGAAGTTGCCGGAGCACTGAGGCCAGCATAACCAGTATGATGGTCGGAACCGTGTGAAAGAAGTCATACACAATCTTCGGAGCGAAAACACTCCAAACAAAGAGGTGGTGCCGGAAGAAGAACAAAGCGACCAAGGACGTCGCGAGGGAGGTGAATCGGGTCATCTGGAGGTAGCGGATAAAGTGGTCGGGGACTGGGCGGCGGCTGAAACATGATTATTAGTGCCATTCCTCCAAAGTGCCAAAACAAACCGAAAAACGCTCATCAAAAAGACAATCGGCCCAGAATAGGTCACCAAAAACAGCTGAACCCCCACCGCCACCGGATGATAGGAATACATCCTCGAATAGGCGCTCGAGAGATCCATCGTTGCCAAAGAATGCGAATTACCCTGGAAATACATCAGTTTCATGACAAATGCACCCAAAAGATGCCCTGAAACTCACCGTGTAATAAAAACTCGTCATACAGCCAACATAAATGATAAGAGGGTGAAGCTGAAGGGCATGTTTCTCGAAACATGTACCCAGTAAAGAGATCAAAGCCAAAATAACCCGATTCGCCGGGGATGCCAAGCTCATAACCCAAGCAAGGACGCCGAGTTGGAATTGGTTGGTTAAAAGGAAGAACAATGAGACAAAATAATCGGCATAGAGGAACCCTTGCAACGTAAAGATGTTCCTTGGAAGGGCAAATGGGTCGGAAAGAACTTTCATACAGACCCAAACACGGAACCAGTTACTTTTACCACCGACGAGACGCCAGATGACGAAAAATGCCGGAATGAGGGTGAGGAGATCGAGTCTGGAACGGTTTTTTGAGTTGAAAACTGGAATTAAGAAGAAAAAACTTACCCGTTGTCGATAGCCGTATCAGAATTGAAATATTCCACCAAAACAGGTTTCAAATTGGCCAAAATACGGTGGATGACCATGGCATCAAAGCCGCACCAGACTTGTCGGAAGAGGGATGAAACGCCGAAGGTTGCGAGGAGGAAGTACCTGGAATATGGCGACGATTATGATGGCATTTTGAGGGAATTTGAAGGCAAGCTCACCAAATAAGCTTCTCTTCTTCGACGAAGCTCGAAGCAAAGGCAATCAACGGTTGGCCAATGACGAGCAAAAGTTCAGGTTGCCTTCTGATCGGGTTGAAATCAAAAGCCCATAGTATCGACAAGAAGCATGCCACAAAGGTCAAAAACAATCCCGACAAAATGTAGGCATAGTTGTAATCAGAGGAGAGTTGGAGCAGCTCGCGTTGGACATCTTGGAAGATCCTCCGACAGCCAACTTCCATCTCATGGGTCGTTAAGTCGTCGCCGAAGCTTGAAGTGCCACATGCTCGCTGGCCTAGTTTGATTAGGCATAGCTCGAATTCATCTGAAACATGATTATGAAAGCGTTTACATAGACAATGATAACCCACCAATGACATCCTCATCCAACCTCCTCCTCGCGGCATCAACAAGTGGTTTCAACTGGTTGCCATTCTTGATCAGCGCATTCAAACTCAATTCACGGCCATCAAATTCAGCTGGCAGGCCCAATCTATCGATGAAAGTAACCCCGATATTGTTGAAAGGAATCTCTTGGTTCAGCAAAAACGAAATCGTCGGAGCGAGATCGACCTGTTCAATCTTCTTCGTGCCAAACGAATGATGCACAAACATTTCCTCTGATTCTGGGCCAAAAAGAACGACGACCGGCACGTGGGATTCCTTGTATGACGATCCTCCATGACCGCCTTCATCAGCCATGCCGTGATCGCCGAGAATGACGATGGAAAAGGAATCGGTCGATGATGATGACTAAAACAAACAAAATTATATATAAAAATTTAACAAGTTGACGAACTAACCAAATTTTTGTACAACCCTTCAATAATTCCATCCATTTCCCGCAATTTGACATCAATCTTCGGCGATTTATCCCCCAAAGAGTGTCCAATATGGTCCAGGCCAAGGTAATGGAGAATCATAATATCCCAATCCCAGTCTTTCTCCCTCGAAGTCCATTTCGGCAGATGCCGCGTCACATTGTTATCAACCTCCGTGTAATCGGTGACGAAAAAGGACACTGTTCCGTCGCTTTCCGGCAAAAGTACCTTACTTTCTTCCGGGAACAGCTTCATCCAGGTATCATCGCCGAAAAAGATCGTCCTCTTCCCGAGTTTTGCCGCCTTAGTGAGCCAATTGTCTTCGGTGAGTTTCGTCGACGCCAGATTCTCCAGCACGTCCAAATATGACGGCACAATCCCGCTCAGAATCGCCTTCAACCTTGGCATGGTTACGGTAGGGTGTTGAACATGGCACAACAGGGCTGTCCCCGGGATGGTCATGGATTTCAGGGTTTTGGTGAGAAATGGCATCGAAGTCGAGTTCGGACGCATGTGTTCATCGAAGAGAAAGTCACTGCGCCATCCATCGATGACGATGAAGACAAACTTGCCGACGATGGGAGCATCTTGGACGGGATCACAGAAGGGCTTGTTGACGGATTCGGGGCGGATCGAGATTTTGGGTGGGAAGAAGCCGAGGAGGAAGAGCCAGAAGCCCCAAAAGAGCAGGGCGGCTGGGACTAGTGAGAATAGGTTGGCCATGGGTTAGATCATGCTGAAATGGGAAGGTTTGAAGCTTACGTAGGGGATCATAGACGTGGTTATCAGCTCGAATGACCTCATCTTTGATAAGTCATCATCGAAAACATCATACACCAGACCATCCCCCCAAAACACATCCCACCACGAAAAGCTGTCGCAACCCATCACCGACTGACGTTAGCCACATAATGCCAGCCGCCATCCTTCTATAATACATTCGATTCGATCACGTTTCATACAAACTTTCACACAAATCCGTCTTCCCAAACTATAAAAAACTCAATTTATAATAAAACGCAAATACAAACGGTAAACATTAATAATCTTTGAACAAATTAATAAGAAACGGAAATGGAACACATTCAGTGCTGATGCCGTCGGCAACAACGAGCAGCACGACGGCAGTAGAGAATCAAACGCATGACAGATGTTAGATAAAAGTTTGTCCGAAGACAGTTACATAGTTACAATACTAGCGAGTTAAGCAAAGGCTTTGTTCGTAGATTAGCAACGAAAACGACGAGGGACGGAAGATTTACTGGATCTGGATGCCAGTGATCTCGACATCACCCTGGATCTGGAGACCAGTGATATCGTTGGGGTCGTCACGGTGGGCGAAGGTCGCGAAACGTTCGTTGTTGATGAAGATCTGGAAGGAGGGGCGGGTTATGGCATTGTTCGGCAAAATAGAGGAAATTCAACAAACCTGGTAGCCATAGCTCTCGTTGACAATCACGAGATCGAAGCCAACACCCTTTTCGAGGGGGAGCTTACCCTCACGCTCCTCATTGCCCCATTCACCGGCCTGGAGGGCATTGCGAATGATGTGCTTCTCGTTGAAGCGCGGGTTGAAGTGAAGCGAGATGTCGCCATTGCGGCGGAGCAGGTTGACGTTGAAGCTCTTGGCCTTCTTTTCGGGGGTTCCGAAAATGAGGAGCTTCTTGCCGACGCCGAAACCACCAGCAATGCCGGATTCGTAGGGGATCGGCTGAAAGGCAACCTTCTTCATCAAAACTATCGATCGCTCAAACTCACGTAATACTTGCCGCCCCAGGAGATGTGGTTGACGTACAAATCGCCATCAATGCTGAAGTGCGAGACCGAGCTCAACGGAAGACGGTGCTCGTAGTCCTTGAATTCCTTCTGGTCGAAGAAGATCTGGAAGCGATCATCATGGGCACGGATACGGATGTCGAAGGGCTCGCCACGCTTGATCGGGATGCTCTTGCGCTCTTCTTTGCCCCATTCACCGTTGGAGAACGAGTTGAAGACGACCTTGCCCTCGTCGAAGCGCACCGAAATGTGGAGCGGAACGTCGTTACCGGAGAAGTCGGCGGCCTTGGAGTGAAGGTTGATCGTGAATCTGGAATGCCAATCGAACAACGTTTACGATGTTTACAAAAAAAAGAGGCATTCATCGTAAAATTGCTTGCTTACCGTTGCGATTCATCAATGGTCGAACCCTTGATGATGACCGTCTGGCCGGGCTCAATGCGCTCCTGCAAAACGTGTTTTGGTCTTTAATCAATCTTTTGGAAAACGTTTGTCCAAATTTTGGCCTTGAAGTATTCAGTCAACAAAAAAGAAGGTTTGCTCCGTTCTCACGTTTCTTTTTTCATTTGAATTTCAACAAAACGGAGTGAAATGAATGTATTGAGTAACAGGTTAGCATAAAGTTGAAAATAAGCAAAAATAACTAACCTGGAGAGCCGACCGGTAGGGAATGGAGTAGGTCTTCTGCTCAGCCATCGTGATTGTTGTTCAAGTCTTCTGAAAATGAAAGAATTGTAACGATGTTGATCCAAGCGAACTAGCGAAATGCAAAATGGAAATAGAACAAATTCAAATTTCGCGAATGATTGCAACGCCCTTCGAAAATATGATGGCCCCTCAAGTCAGCCGTAAATGATTACACGTTTACAGGAATTTCGCCGAAAAGAGAAGGGTGACATCGACGACATCGGGGCCGGGGGGTGTCGTTACGGGGTTTGGCAGTACAGCTTTCTCACTCGTTTTTGTCTCCATCAACATCGCAAAAAGGACAAAGTGCGGTGACAAACGACGAAACATTCATTCGCGTCGCAGCGGTGCTTGTTGACAACGACGACAACCTAAGCGAAGACGAAGGGGAAGTGGTGGTGGTTGAGCTCACGGACAAACTGTTTTTTTCACTTATAAATAAGTTCTTTTTGCTGGCGCCCTTATCTGAAGGTCAACACCTTTCTCCCTTAGACGGAACACAAGAAAAGCAACTAAAACCCTAAAACCGAAAATGCCGAGGACATTGAGAAGGCAAGCAATTGCAATTGGGGAAAGGAGCGGGGCGAAGGATGGAAGGAAAAAACAGAATCGAATGAGCGACGCTCTTTGGCGAAACTCCCCTTTGGTTGCCGTCGGCTGTGAGCTGACGCAACCCAAAAGACAGCGGCGATGCTGCTTCCAGTCGGTTGTCGCCCTGTGGCGGGACGCACTGCACCGTTGGTGGTTGTTGTTGTTTGTCAGGGGAGGGTTGCAACACAACAGCTTTGGGTCGACGTTGACGACGACTACTTCTATCTATTCAACCCGGAGTAGTTCTTTCGGGGGTGCATTGGGTGGAAAGTGAAGGGGAAAGAGCAATGTCAGCCAAAAAACTACATAAAAAACAACAAAAACATCGTTAGGATGACCCCTGACATGTGTGCGACATTTATTCTCACCCGACGAGACAGGACCCCATGGCAAAGATTAACGATTTCCAGCTTGCCGACATGTGTGAAGTGTCTCCAAAGAGCTGGACTAGGTCGATTTAACCACAACACAAAGCAGACTTGCGGCAAACAACGTGAGACTTCACGTTTGAAAGGGGGCAAAAGGCGGAATACACAAGGGAAAAGCGCATACAATAATGTCGCACAGCCAACCTTACAGGCAACCCCTCTCCTCAAATGTTAAATTAAAAACTACGTGACGCTCTGTAGCCAGGACTTTACGCTAACAACTCCCCCTTCCCAGCGGCATGTCACATTTGTTTGCCCCGGCTGTATACTTTTTTTCCATGATGCAATATGATTCACGACCCTGATGAGTAAGTAAACGACGCCCAGCATGCATGATAGCTGTGTTTTATAGAACCGTAAGTAATGACACGATCAGTCCGCCGCCGTTGCGCTGCATACCATACTTCGTTATTACGTTTTCCGTGGAAAAGCATTTTCCCGAGGGAAAAACAAACAAACATCAAAGCCGAGGCAAAGGCAGAGGCCTTCCGGAGCCCGTCCATCGTCAAACATTGGAAAAAATGCGCGATACGAAGTAAGCAAAGTCAGGCTTCCACCTTTTTGCTTGATAAACATTTCAGTTTTCTCGGTGGGGCTGACTGATTTTCGGTCGGTTTCTGAACGGACGACACGTTAAGATGGATGCAAGGCAGGGGAAAGGGGTAGTCATTGACATTAATGCATATACTTCGAGGGAACAAAGAAAGTAGTGGCTTTTGCGCTGGTTTTCATTGAATTGAGCACCGAAACTGATTGAATTTAGTTTCTAAGACGCTTCGATTTCACTTCAATAGAAAGCCGTAAACATGAGCTGGAAGTGAGAACATAAAAATAGACCCTGGGCAAGCAATAAGCGCCACGCGAATCGAATCGAAGGTGGAATTCCTTATATCGGAGGAGCTCCCAAATAGGCGTGGCAAGGAAGCTTCGATCTCTTTCGAAACAAGAATGAGTATTGCACTTTTTTCAAAACATTCTTGCAGGACAGCCTGGTGAAAGGGTGAATGGTTTAATTTCGGATACGCCTAGGACTTCAGAGGGGACTATCACATCACGTCAAACAAATAGTAATTTTTGTTTTGGAGACTTGGCGAGGGCGGGAGCACATGAGTCACCCGGTTTTTGTCGCTTCTGTGTCACGAAATTTCTTAAAATCGACAGAGAAATGAGGTAGCGATGGCCCAAGGGTTAGTCAGAAACGGAAACGTTGAAATGGGATGGCTCAATTCAATTAAGTTGGGTTTTTAGAGTGCAAAAAGAGGGTTACCAAAAGTGACACTAAAGATAGCGTCTATTTTGGGAAGAATGATTATTGTTGATGCGCATAAAAATTGGAATGTCATAAAAGTTTCCATAATTGTACTGCATACAGCAAATTAACTTTTTTAAAGACACACTTGGTTAAAAGTTTTAAATTGGATGAAAAATTTGTAATGAAATATAGCCAGATAGTGTCGTCCTAATGCGAACCCAACAAGGGTAATTCCAAAGCGACATCAAACACGGTGCCAACTTTGAAAACAATTATAAACATTGCTCCACAGCAAAAAGTAAATCGCTGTACCGGTTTCCACAAATGTATCCCTCGTTAGTGTTAAGCTTTTGCAAAAACAGAATGCATTCAAATTGAGAAATTGATTAAAAATTTGTAATCGAGCACAAGGAGAAAACGTCGTCTATTCATTTTCCGCGCCATTGAAGCCGCTTATCAATGAAACTGGCTCTTTCTCTTGTTTATAAACATAATAACAGTTTGTCGGCAACATCAACCAGACAAAACAATGATCAACCGACCGCTACAGCCTCGAAGGCATCCTAATGTTCGTGAAAACGGGCAAACCGGGCAGCCAGTGGCAATGAACCAGGAAACAATAAACGACGGCCTTTTTCAATGGAAAGTGCCTCGTCTTAACTGAATAAACGCCTACAACGGCTGACCAGAAGCTGTTTTTCCGTCTATTTGTTTGCGGCGATGCAGCCGGTATCAATAAGGTCTCTGGCAACACATTACAAAACTGGCATTACTCATTCCTTCCTATTTTGATGAGTCTCGCCATCTGGCGCAAAGCAAAAAAGATGGAACGCAAAAACAACAACAACAACTTGGACTATCAATAGGGAAGCATGCTCTTCCCGTGATTTGAATCGCTAACATTGAATGAGTCAAGTGCTACTGGCAGCCAACTGATGACGGACTTTGCCACTGGGTATTTATATAAATTTTTCCATACTTCTTGCTGATTATGAATCAGGACATTGGCAGGGAAACGCCTGTAAGCTGTACAGCTAGGAGTGAACGCCGATGGCGCACCTTGTTCCTTTGCTGATTCATGTTGGAAACTGTTGAACAAACACGCTTCAAAGTATCAGTCTTAGGCGTGTTTGTGGCTCGTGCCTCTCGTGATACAGGATGCTTTTGTATCACAACGATGAAAAGAATCAGATACGAAATGAGGGATCGGCATTGTGAAATGAAAACTGCTGGGTTTCAAACTTTTTATATAAAAACTGGCAATCAATATCTTTCTAAATGCACCTCCTATTTTCCCAACTCGCAACCTCATTAGCATAATGGTGACCTATCCTGCTCTCGGCAGCTTATCCAGCTTATAATTTCTCCTCGAGTGGGTCTCCAGCTGCCCCTGTCTCGCCACATCATCATTGCCATGGCAAAAATTGCGACCCGACACCCTTGTAATGCCAGTCATTGCAGGTTTCCAAGGCTTCAATCTTCAAGCCGAAACGAAGCTTACCCCGCCAAGCTTAACGTATTCTTACATTTCCAACACATTCTGAAAGTCTTCGAGAAGCAAATTCGCTTTATTTCAGTCCGTTAAAGCCGGTGGCAGTCGTGGTGTTATGTCGCGGCATTCCCGCCAAAGCTTGTCAACAGTCGTCTCCGTTGCCGCGCAGTGTTGTCGCCTGTGTTGTTTTTTTGCTGTGTGTCCCTCACAACAACGTTGAGTCGTCTGTCGCGTAAATAGTGTGCTTCAACGAGAGACGCCGAGGCACGCAGACGAAAGAAAAAACCAACGCGTGTGTTGAGTCTCTCTCTTCGAGGCGCTTCGCGAAGGTTCGTCGAGGCGTGGCTCGTCAGACATCGAGAGCGTTTCGTTCGTCCATCAACGCTCATCGTGCTCCTGTGTTTGTAGCCTTACCTTTTTCGAACAACCTTTCTGAATCCAGTTTCCTATTCTCCTAACTTTCTGATTTCCAACAACTTCAGCTTTTTCACCGCTTTTTAACTTTACACATTTCATTTTTCCTCCCTAAAATCCCAAATTTCACCAATTTCCGTCGCAAAACGGCCACATTTTACTAATTTTCACCAACCAACAACCGCTAAAACGGGAAATCACCCCTCCTTTAACAATGCTGTCTAGTTGTGATGATGATCTTACGTTGTTTATGCCTTTGGGCAAGCGGCCGTTCGATACGAGCCGGAGGCGGTGTTTTTCGACTCACTTCTAACTTTACCTAGCCTAAAAATGTCTGTCCGTCAAGGCAGCGCCGCCTTCTACTCGTCTCTGCCCCCTCGGCTCTCATCGCTGAGCATGCTGTCTGGTCTCCTCTGTTCATTTGCACAATATAGTTGTTATTTTAACACGCTTTTGGTTATATCTGTTGGTGGTGGCCATCCCCGCTATAAGAGCGACCGATCACACGTGCTCGATGCTGTCGTCAACAACAACCACGCCGAAGATGCGACCTGCTTTTCGTTCTATGCCCTCATTAACTTGCCTTTTTCTCGATGTTGTTTAGTGGTGGTCGTAACCGTGGCCTAATGTAGATGGAAAATATATGAATGTGCACTCCACGACGTGTCTCTTTTTCTGCACTGCTTCGGTTTTGCTTTCAGGCGCGTACTTTTGAACTCGGGAATCATGGTTTCATTTACTGGTGTCCTACGATTCGCAGTTTCAGCAATGGGCCGTCCTCGTGTTTTCTTCGACGTCACCATCGGCGGTAAGTCCTCAGGACGTATCGTCATGGAACTCTTCAACGACGTTGTCCCCAAGACCGCCGAAAACTTCCGTGCTCTCTGCACTGGTGAAAAGGGTATTGGCCAATCTGGCAAGCCCCTCCACTACAAGGGATCCAAGTTCCATCGTGTCATCCCCAACTTCATGCTCCAAGGTGGTGATTTTACCCGCGGCAACGGTACCGGTGGCGAATCCATCTACGGCGAAAAGTTCGCTGACGAAAACTTCAAGGAACGCCACACCGGCCCCGGTATCTTGTCCATGGCTAACGCTGGCCCCAACACCAACGGCTCGCAATTCTTCATCTGCACCGCTGTCACTGGTAAGTACAATTTCATATATTTTGTTGTTCATTGTGCTAATTGCGCCATTTCCAGGTTGGCTCGATGGCAAGCACGTCGTCTTCGGCAAGGTTGTTGAAGGCCTCGATGTCGTCAAGGCTGTCGAAGCTCAAGGTTCCCAGAGCGGCCGCACTGCCACTGATGTCGTCATCGCCGACTGTGGTGAACTCAAGTAAATTCTACCCCTGACGATCCTCTCTCTCTGTGGAAACTTTGATCTAAACTTTGTCGATCTTTTTAATGTTTCGCTAAGTTATTTATCTTAATGTTTTTCCGAATTTAAATGTTTTTTTCTTTTAATGAACTTTTCTTTATAAACCTTTTTCCCTATGTGGTTGTTGGTCTGAACGATAGTGCAGCCGTTGCTTTTTGCTCGTTCTCTGGGTACCTCGAAGAAGATACGAGTTAGTCTAGGGCCGTAGTCTGTGTGTGCATTGATTGTTCAGGTCAAACTTATCAGAACCCTCGTGGCCAGTTTATTGTTGTTCACTGTGACATCAGTGGTTGCCTCGAGGCAACAAAGATCATTATTGTCAGTGGGATTGTGGGGGTTGTTGGATTTCCTCTTTGCTCGATACGATCATCACGTTGTTGTCGCATCCATCCTGGCTGCTGCAATGCAATTTGTTTATGCCGCGCCTGTTCAAAGGCATCAAAACATACTCTAAACTCGATGTTCGCTTCTTCGGCTTCTCCGATTCAACATCATCGGACCCCTTGCCCGCTTCACTGTCCGGGAATCGTTTTGAATTCGACTTCTCTGACTTGTTGGCCCGAGACAACGCTCGCTTCGGCTTCTTGGCAGACTTTTTGGGTTGTGAACGCTTCATGGCATTCCTCGGAGTTACTGCGGTCGGTGGTGGTGGCGGAGGCACTGCAGGTGCTACAGCTTGGGGTCGAATCACATTCGATGGCGTTGAAACTGGCTTCGGGGATTGTATCGGTGATTTGACGGGTATCGCGGGGTCTTGGGTCGGTGTTATCAGGTTCTTTTGTTGGTCGGTCTGCAATGGTTGAACCCATAAAACAACATTTGGTCGTTAAATCGACAAATAACAATCTTGTAATCGATCAATGGTGCTGGGTGTAGTGAGCTTTGACCCTACATTTAAGTATTGGGTTGGGTTGAGTGACAATCGACATAATGTGCCCTTCCGTATATCATTACAAAACATCGAAGGTTAGAAACTGCATCTGATGTGAGATGTGAACTTTTTTCGCCTTTTTTGGAAGTTTGGGAAAAGAATTTTTTGAATTTGTTACAAAATGACGCTTTTGCCGATAAACTTCAAGTAGGCTTTTCACAAAGCGTTCCAAAGGCGGTTACGATTTAACGTAGAAAGACAAATGGCACTATTTTTAGTTTTCATCGAAAATTTTGTAATTACAATACGTTTTTGAAAAATTTGAAAGGTAAAAAACATACCTGATCCGAGCTTCTTGTACCCTTATTCGACCCGCTTTTGCTGACTTTAAAACACCCGGATACCACAAATCCAGCGTAAACGAGAACAGTGAGCCATGCGAGACAAACTTCGAGTATCAGTGTCCTCGGCAGTGGATCCATCGACGGGCCGAAACAGCGGCAAATGAAATCAGAGTTTCGAATCTGTAAAGGGACGCGGATTCACTATGCTAATCCGATATTTTCGCCGATTTCGGCACTGCACGCAATGGGTACGTTTTCTGGGGGTTCCATTCTGACCCGACGAGGAGCCCTGAAATGGTACTCTCCCTTGATCCTGCTGCCGTTTCGGTAGGTTCCAGATGTCCAATGTTGTCAATCTTGCTCATTTTGGCTCTGTTCAGGTCGCTGCCGCCGGTGGCACTCTCAGTCATACCCTCAAGAATGACGGCGTAGCTCGGATGGCCTTCAAGATCAAGTCGACCAACAATGCCCACTATCGAGTGAAACCCGTTTATGGCTTTATCGATGCAAGTGCCACGGCACCGATCGAAATTGTTCGTAATGCGGGCCCGGCCGGCGAGGATAAGATGGTCATCCAATTCGCTGAAGTTCCGCCCGAGGAGACAAACCCGAAGGCGCCTTTCCAAGCAGGAGCCTGCCAGGGTGAAGTCGTCGTCAATCTGACCGCTACCGGTTGAGGATATATGATATCTTTGGCATATATACTGGTATTTATCATGAATGAATGAGAAACAGGCATAAAACAACAAATATGACTTATTAATGGACCCTTATAAGATTATCAAACTCGAAAGATACTATTAGAGAAACCTGTTGGATCGGCAAAACGTTGGAATACTGTATTTGAGGTATTAAGTTAATGGCTCTTCTTGGGCACTTTCGCGATGAAAGAATCCTTGAAACTGCCGATGAAGAGGAATCCACCAGCTTCGACGACTTCACTAACGTAGCCGACGGATCTTCCGAGAGGGTCTTGATAGGTTTGGACAACTTTGCCGTCGGCATCGAATTCGAGGATGAAACCGTAGTGGGGTTGGACGAGGAGCATCAGTTTGGTTAGGATTGAGTCGGGAATTGACTGAAAGACATTTTAATAGATGAGTAGCGTCGAAATTAGTTTCAACGAACCTCGAGCAACAGCTTCCGGATCCACGGCTTATCTCCAAGATAGTCGAAAGCATTGAATTTACCATCCGATCTGTGCCCAGCTAAACCAACCAAATAGGTTCCCCTCGACGTTGATCGGATGTTGTCCGGCAAACCAGGAAGGTTCTCCACAAAGATCTTCGGTTTACCGCCTGTCTTGATTGGTAGTTTCCAGATGCGGGCCATGCCAGTTTCAGAAACGAGAAGTGCCGTTTTGTTGTCTGTCAGTTGGAGGCCATTTGTGAATCGCAGGCCATTCATGATCACTTCGAGCTTCTTGGAGATAGTGGTGTACTTGTAGACGCTGAATACTATCTTTTAGCCAAGTTAGACATAAATTGAAACTCACCGGCCATCAGAAGCCTGCTCCAAAAAGGCAACCAACGCTTGGCGACGGGTATATTTGGTGCTCGAACAAGAAAAGAAGATTGTCGTTTCATCAAGAACTTCGACATCGTTGAAAAATGTGCATGGCTTATCACCATCAATGGCTGTGGCATCTTTTGAGACTAGTTGGATGCTTTGGCCTAGAGAATCTACAGGGTGCGGCAAAAGTTCGGAAACAAAATTTGAAGCTCTCTAGCACAAAAGTGGCGTGCCGTTGCCAAACGGCGTTGGCGCTATTCGATTCAGCGTCTTTTTTTACCCCCAGGGCCAATGTTTAATTCCACTATTGCGCAAACTTCCGGTGTTCTGTGAAGTCAAATGTGCACACCTTTGTTTTGCCCCTTAATAGTCAACAACCTGGATAGGAAGGGTCACTTTGGGTTCGCGGTGACAGCCGATCGACCTTTCCTGAAACGATCCTGCAATTCAAGGATCTTGGCCATGATGTTTGCTATCTAGGGAGATAGAGAAAGCGTGATGCCTGTTCATCCAGGATAAGCTGTGCCACCAAACGTACAGGATGCCCAAATTTCGTATTTTTCGTGAAAAATCGATTGTTTAGTCCGTAGGAGCGACTTATCAGTACGACAAAGTGCCCGTAGTAGAGTAAGATAGTGCCCTACATGCTCCAAAAAGTTGAGCTTCTAGCGGGGAAAAACAAGCGCGCACGGCGTCAATGATTGCTTCGACCTGATGTGCGCGCCGCAGGGTCACCTCCAGGACCAAAAGTCAACTTCAAAATTTTTTTCTGAACCCAGGGAGTGACCAGCAACTATCGATTCAGTATAGCAATGTTCTCTGAAGTCCCTAGTATGCGTGTGATTCTTAGTAACCCGCGGTAGTCACGTTTGGCTATGATGCATCGAGGATTCTGAAACCTTCACGATCGCCCCATTTTTGGCATTCAAAGGCGAAGTTCGAGGCGCATCGCACATCTTTGTACTATATTCGATGTCATGGTGTTTCTAAGATATTAGCAGTACTAGAAAAATGCATATTCGATATTACAGCGAGGCTTTGGCACGCGCAGGGGGTGAAATTGGCAAAAGCCGGGCAAAGGGGTATTTCGGCTGTGTGCAAACACCATTCAAAATTGGCACCATACTCCCGTAGCTGAATCAAATAAAATCTAGTCTGTGTTCGATTTTGGAGCCAAGGGTCCATGCTAATCAACCACACAGACTAGGGTCGCTAAAAAAATCCGGGCGCGAGAAGCGCCACCAAACGTCTCCAAACTACCTGCGGCGCAGAGGCGTTTTTTGCGCGATGCATTTTGACTTCTGGAGCGGCGCTAAGAGAAGCTACCTGGATGCCGCTTGGACTCAATGTTAGTAACTAATCATGTTATTGTTAGCCATGACCAGTTTGGATAAAGTCGCACTTTTCCGGTAGTTATGACTAAAAACATTTGTTTCCGAACTTTTGCCGCACCCTGTATATATAAAATTTTGAAAAGAAGTCAGTTCGCTTACCATTCAATTTATTGAACAAATAAATGCCATAATACGCATCCGCGACGATCAACCGTGAATCGTCAAAGTTCCGAATCCCCAGTGGTCGACCACAAACGACTTCCGAATCATAGGAAGCATCACATTTGGTGCCTTCAGGGAGTTCATGGAAGACGTAAAAACTTGACAGCAAGCCGTGATCGATCTTGGCAATCTTCCCGTCAGCTGTTCCGGTGTATATCCTGTCTGTAAGTGCATTCGATTATGTCGTCATTCAAATATAAAAGAAGTTTCAACGTACCGCCTTCAATGTGCAATGATTCCGGACCCTTGACAGCGCCATGAACAAGGTACTGTGCATTGACTAGCCTTTGATTCGGTTCAAAATCGCCAACCAACTTTGGCGGCGGTGGGAGTTCATAGATTTCTGGATCTACTTTGACACCTGGGCGCATAAAATATAGCGCTGCGAAGGCTATTGCCACTGTTACGAATGCGAAGAAATCGCGACTAGGCATGAAGGATGGCATTGTGGATTGGTTTTCCAAGCGGTGATAAAATCTGGAACAATATTCGATTATAGTCAAGAAAGCGTATACATAATGATCATTGACCAGTAAACCCGTTATTGATAAACAAAAAGACGCGATGGATGGTAGTACACAAGCAAGTAGGCATAAAGTGCTAAAACAGGACAGTGTCAATCAAAAGCGTCCACACAAAATATATATTTAGCCAGAAGGCTGTGTTGGCCCTTTTTTGCAGTCTCAGTCTTGAAGCACACCGATAATCTAGTACGTCGAAGTGAATGTTGTTTGTGCCTGGACGTGGGCCAAAGTAACTACATCTCTACAAACTCTTCTTTAGAGCAGATTTTGAAAGCAATAAAGGAGCGCAGAAAAGTATAAAAACAACAACAAATGTTCAATGCTCATGGATCGCAGAACTATCGATTTTGGCTTTCACTTTCGAAAACTATTTGACTTTAGGGGCTCCAGTTAATGGGCAAGTTACCCAACATTGTGACCCTGTCAGCCGTGGGGTAAGGATGGATGGATAGTGCCGGCGGCGACGAGATTGTTTATGACAATGTTCCGCATGTCTTTTTCCGTTTATTTTGGGTTGTTGCAACCAAAGACTGTCGGTTGTTTTGCGCATGCCCTGCTTGCGTTCGTTCTTCTCGACAGAAGCGACGAACTAAACGTTGAAGTGAAAGGGTCATTGATTCACTCACGGTTCTGAAAGACCTTGAGCCCAAGGTCAACATGTTTTTTTTTTGCAGAAGAAAGGGAGATTTTGTTTCTGTTTAGTTTTTTTGGGGATATAGTAAAACACCCCACATAAAAGCATCCCACAAAAAACTCGTATTGAAATTTCCCCAAATAAACACATCCCACAAAACGACATATTGAAATTTTCCCAAATAAAGATGTCCCACAAAACGACATGTTGAATCAATCCCACAAAAAAATCACCCCACATACGTCTTGCTGACATTGCCCCATAAAACACTTCCCCACATATCTGTTTTCACAACCGCATTCATTTCTATCCGCAAACAGGCCGCTGCCCATGCTGCTATGCAACACACATCCACGTGTTTTTTCGCCGCCGGCTAGTGTTCCCCCGAACGCGTAGACAGAGACGCTCGCCGATCGATTTCCCCCTTTTGTGGTGTCTCATTGACAGAGCGTGCGGGAAATGAGTGCGCACGAAATGAAGTCTGCTGTTAGACATGGAGTAGTAGCTAACAAGATATATTTTGATCATCGCGGTAGCTACCTTTTGCAAAAACCTCGTCTGTATTTTTACTCACCGCTTTGTTGAACAGCTGATAAGAAAGAAGAACGCGTTTATCCTTTCTCTAATTTTGCCATCACTTTTGTTATCCCTGTCAACGAGTATTTTTTATATATTCGCTAATCCATGACTTTAATGTTCATTTCGCTCCGCGACTCCATGTAACACTATCACTACTCCTCTTACATCTGCTTGTCTAACTATAATAAACCGACTTAATGTGTGATCCTCTAGCTTTTCCTCCACACCCTGAGTGTGCCCTTTTTTTAACTGGATTAGCTCGTGTTTACCTACGAAGCAGTCATAAATGCCGGATCAGCTAAGACGCCGGGCCGTACATCTGAGCCAGGGCTTTGGTCATTTTGCGCCCAAGGCGCCCCGTTCTACTGCACTCTTTCACGCACACGGACTCCGCACTGCACAAATATCGCGTTCACGCATATATAAGGCATAACGGTGTTGTGCCCGTTTGCACATGCTAAGGACGTAACAGCGTTTTGCTGTTAATTTGTGAGCAGGTGCCAATAGACACAACGCCGTTACGTCGTAAGCAAGCGCCAATAGGCAAACCGCAATTCAGTCGCAAACAAGTTCGAACGGGCAAACACTGTAACGCCTTGAGCACGTGCGAATGGGCAGAACACTGTTACGTCGCACGTAGATTTGAATGGGCAAAATGCCGTTACGTTCTAAGCAGATTCAAACGGGCAAATGCTGTTATGCCCTGAGCACGGTCGAATGGGCAAAACGCCGTTACGCCGTAACTTCGTACCAATAGGCAAAATGCCGTTACGTGCTGAAAAGGTTCGAACGTGCAAACGCCGTTCATGATTCACACGTGTCAACGGACTATACAGTGTTGCGCCTGCACCCGGTTTTCGTGCAATGACGAGGTCATGTGTGAATGGTGGAATAATGCCGGATCAGCCATGATGCCGGGGCAGTTAGGTAGTCTCGTCTTTGTTTTGTCACTTTTTAACCAGTTTCTATGATCCAGATCACTGCAAATAGCTTTTCATTATTATCCGCGAATATGAGTTTAAAAATAGCTTTCGTTCCCCATATCTTGATAGCGCATATCAATTTTTTTGACGTTTTCGTGTCCGCGTTTGCCTAGTCGTAAAAATCATTTGATTTTAACTTTCAGATTCCAATCACTATGAGTGACGACGTTGTTGAGCAGTTCTTCTTCGATGATTATGGATTAGGAGATGAAAACGTTCCTCCTCAAGACAGCCCCGACTTCTCCTCAGCGTAAGTTGCTTTTGCATTGTCTAACTCCAAATGTTTAAAATTCAAAATTGGAACTTTTCTAGGATTTGTATCAACGGTGAAACCCTAAAGCGCATCGATAGCCCAGCAAACAACAACAACGGCAACGGCATCGAAAACGAAGTTCCTTTCTTCATTGTTGAAACATTTGAAGGCAGTTCTCCAAACAGCGAGCATGAAGTCGTCACTTGTTACGAAAACTACATCAACGGTGCCATGAATCATGCAGATTATCAAGATATAAACGGCTACATCAGTGCACCCGAGAACCCATTTTTGAATGCAAATTTGGACGACTATGAGGATTACCATGATTTCCCGGAGAATCAGCCAAACACCGAGAACCCATCATTGGATGACGACGATGAGGATTACCATGATTTCCCGGAGAACCACCCAAACACCGAAAACCCATCATTGGATGACGACGATGAGGATTACCATGATTTTCCGGAGGAGCCGAACACCGATGATGTCAACAACTCGTAAGTTTACCCTTTTAGCAAAAACAGCGTTTAATGACAGCGTTTATAGACTTGTTTTTGAAGTATTTGAGCAAAGCGCTGATGGATTAGCTGATGATGATGTACCGCAAGTCGAATCCGTTTCCACCGATCCCACTGAAGAGCAACCAGTAAAACGAGGTCTTAAAGGAAAGCTGCAACACACTTTCAACTTCACCAGCGAAGAACAACTTGAACAACTCAAAAAAGATAATTTTCTGATGAGGTAAACTGTTTATATACTTTGTTCAGACTTTCACACTCACATCATTTTCAGTAATGGAACTATGAGACAGACAAAAACTGGATGGCGTCAACCGTTTACTTGCAAGCATAAGAAGGATAAATGCAAAGTTGCAGCCACCGCTATTTTCATGGCTGAAGGACAGAACCGCCTCGAAATCCGGAACACTCACAACCATGAATTGGAGCAACCACAGCGAATTAATGGCATTGATCCATTGACGAAAGACATCGTCTACGAGCGACTACACACCGGTCAAACAATGTCGGCAATGGTGATTCGCAGTATTTTACGAACCAAAAATGTCCCAGAACACGAACTTCCGTCGATCGAGAAAATCCGCAATTACACTGCCTACGAGAAAAAGAAACTATACGGAGGGATTTTTACGATAGGGCAGTTTGATAACGTTTGCAAAGAGCTTTCACTGAGTAATGAGAGCCCTGATGATAAGGTTTGTCGTTTTAACTTTTGTTGTAATTGAAACGTAACAGTATCTTTTGCAGATTGGAGTTGTAAACTACAGCATTGACATCACCGACGAGGACAATCCCCGTTTCTACACTCTGTTGTCATCGAAGAAACTGTTAAACCGTTTGCAAAGCCAGCGGCACATTCAGATCGACGGTACATATAAAATTCTTTACTTTTGCCACCCCGTAGAAGTAAGTTTGCTTTACTACATTACTTTATATGCATTAATGTGTTTGTGTTACAGATTATCGGCTTTACTGATGATACGCACAGTTTCAACGCATGCGCGTTAGCAGTGGTGTCCGACGAGTCCGGTCCCACTTACAGTACGCTACTGGAACTAGTCAAAGGCGACACCGAATTCATTGAAGCCGTCGCGGATGGAGGCACAGGAATCACTTATGGATTCAATCATGCGATGCCTGACACCTTTCGACGTATGTGTTTCTTTCACGTTGGAAAACGTGTCAACGCAGCGATGATCAAGTATCGTTTATCCGATGAACAGAAAGACGTCGTTCTTCATGGTTTTGATACAATGGCGCGATGCACTGATTGGAACACTTTCAAAGCTGCCAGTGCTTTCATCATCCAAGTTTGGAATGAAGAGTATGGCCTCGATGACTTTTCTACTTACTTCAAAACGCAATGGGTGGACAAGCTTCCCCACTGGTATAATGCGGAAGGTAAGCTACTATCAAGTTTTTTTTCAAGACTTAGTTTGTCATTTTTCAGGATCGGGTCCTCGCACCAACAACGGCCAAGAGAGTGCTAACAACCTCTTGAAGATCGCGTACACCTTCCGACGTCGGCTGTCAGTGCCGGAATCTTTTACTAATTTCCGGCACTTCCTGCAAGAATTCCAAAGCCGAACTCCAGGGAAATACAACCCGTCGACTGAAGACTTCGTTGCCGCACGCAAGCTCTACTGTGAAAAACGGTCAGCGGCAAAAATCGGTGAACGCTATTACATCCCGTCGGCCAAATGCAACCTCGATCAGAACGAACTAGCATCTCTTATCCGTAATTACATTTCCGCTTCGCCAAGCTACGAGACAATTGTAACTTTTCAAAAACAAGTTTACTTGGTGGGTTTTTTACTTCTTATAATCTTAAAACTCACTGGCTTTTTTTAGGTGTGTCGTTCAAAAGTCTACGAGAGACGATACTGGTGTTCTTGCCCGCGTTACCTCGAGCGCCATTCATGCAAACATAGTCTTATGTATGAAATCAAGGATGGCATTTTCGAGTGGCCGGCCAACATCCAGTATCACACAGTGCCGCTTGGCGGCAGACGCCCTCCTGGACGCCCACGGCTTGCACGACATGCTTTGAGTAGAGACTAATGAGTTGTGTTGTGCCATCGTCATTGACTGCCCGGCTGTTTTCCCCTTTGACCAATCATCCGCTGTTATCGTCCCGGCACCGTCGCCCTTCGTGAGATCCGTCCGTACCAGAAGTCCTCATCCGCAAACTGCCCTTCCAGCGCTTGGTCCGTGAAATCGCTCAGGACTTCAAGACCAATCTTTGCTTTCAATCGTCGGCTGTATTGACCATTCAAGAATCCGCTGAGGCTTACCTCGTCAGTCTCTTCGAAGACACCAACCCTTGTACCATCCTCGCCAAGCTTACCATCATGCCCAAGGACATCCAGCTTGCCTGTCGTATCCGTGGTGAACGCGCTAAAGTGCCATCGCCCTCTGTCGTCGACTCTGGTCGGATCAGCTTCACGCTAAACTTGCTCTCCACTTTTATCCTAACTACCCTTTCGGCTTACTGTTGTCACTGTCAATTGTTGTTTTCAACCCCCCCCCCTTCATTGATTTCATTTATCTAAATTAGTTCGTAGTATCCGTGGTGAACGCGCTTAAGTGCCATCGCCCTTTGTCGTCGACTCTGGTCGGATCAGTATCACGCTAAATTTGCTTCATCTTATCCTAAAGGCCCTTAGGCATACTATTGTCCTTGAATTGTTGATTAATAAAATCCCCCTTCGTTGATTTCATTTATCTAAATTGACTTTATTAAACCCCAGTTGTGTTTTTTCTCAGGTTGTTTTGTTTATCCCAGTTTTTTGCTAATCTTTTTTGTTTTGTTGTTAAATGGTTGTTGAGTTTGTTAATGAGGTTGTTTTGAAGTTGTCATAAAAAAAGATATTGATAGTTGTACAAATATGAAAGACATACCGTAGCAGTCGTTCTCGCAAAGGAAATGCTGAGGACGCCACCAGTTAAATCGCCATCGTCGATGGTCGGTGAACTCAATTTGTGGAGCGTGGACGGGATTTGATCGAAGCGGGGTAGATACCCGTTACAGCAACACGATCACCGGGATGAACAGCATCGACGAGGACGTCATGGACAAAGAGGGACACGGTGTAAGGTGTCTGACCGGCAGGCATGTCACCGGGGATCTCCTGGAGCTTGATGATTTGCTCGTCAGTGAAGACAGGTCGATTCTGGATCAATTGGAAGGAGAATTTGTTGTTACAATTCGGGCAGACGGTGGGCTTATCGGTGCGACTGCGGTTGACGTTGCGTTCTTCCTGAAATTTAGTTTTAAAAAAATTTTATATAAAATTTGCCCAACTTACGTTATGCTTGCAAACATTACACTCAAAAAAGTCCCTCTGCATCTCCGGGACGACAGGCGAGATCCGAACAACCATGCAGCTGATAAGCTGATTCGCATCGCATGGGTTCAATTCCCTCATATTCCGTGTCTGTTCCGCATTGTATGGCCGAATTTCGTTCGGGGTCACATAGTAGACACCCGTCAAACCGACAGGATCACCTGGATGACTAGCATCAAGCTCTTCGACGTAATCGTCATCAAAAATGTTCATCAAATTGGTCCCCCTTCGTCGGTCATAGTTGCTGTCAGCCGGATCCAACGTCAAGAAGATCAAATCGAATCGAATGAGAAGGGCATGCGGCAACTAAATGTTCTCAATGATCGTCTTCCGAGCAATCCACTTCGATTGAGTCGGATTAGCCACGACCAGGATCGACGTACGAGCATTCAGCTGGCAAATGATGCCGGCTTTGGCGTTGGCTGATCCATGACTTCGTGCAGGATCGTTCAAGTGCTGTCGTTCATATTGATACAGCAGACACTGTTATCAGCAAAAACGAGAGCACTCGTTTGAAGCACAACACCACGCGTATCCGGATCTTTGGCGAAGGAAGCGGTCAAACCGACGGCCGAGGATTCCTTTCCGGAAGTGTACTGCGCACGAGGGACAAGATTGTAGACGAATTGAAGCATCTGCGACTTGGCAGTACCGGGATCACCACAGAGAAGGATGTTTATCTCGGATCGGGTACGAGCCTTGTTCTGTTCGCTGGCAGCCTTGGCAGTACCACCGAAAAGAAGGGCGAGGACACCCTTTTTGACGTCTTCGTGGCCATAGATGCGTGGTGCGACGGATTTGACAAGGATATCGACGACATTCGGATCAGCGGCGAAGGCTTTGATCTGATCAATCCGTTCTTCAGTCATGTAAGAGCCATCATCGGCACCATGGAGACGGTCCTGGTTCATTTTGCGGAAATGAAGAACGTCGATGGTTGTTCGGAAAGTCGCTTTCATGGAGCGTTGGACAGGATTCGACCGAACCGGGGTCACACGGTAGATACCCGTCACAGCAACACGATCACCGGGATGGACAGCATCGACAAGAACGCCGTGGACGAAAAGGGACACGGTGTGAGGGGTCTGACCGGCCGGCATGTCACCAGGAATCTGATCGATCCGCTCTTCAGTCATGTAAGAGCCATCATCAGCATCATGGAGACGGTCCTGGTTCATCTTGCGGAAGTGAAGAACGTCGATAGTTGTTCGGAAGGTCGCTTTCACGGAGCGTTGAACGAGATTTGATCGAAACGATTACGGTTGACCTCGCGTTCTTCCTGGAAATGAAGAATTAAACAAAATTTTATATAAAACTAGTCAAACTTACATTACGCTTGCAAAGCCCGAACAACCATGCCGAATCCAATGTTGATGAGAACTGCTTTACGTGGAACAAGAACTTGTAGTGGCAGTGGAATGATAGGCCGTGCTGAAAAAGAGTGAAAATTTCAAACATCCACGAAAAAACGAGTTGCAAAATTGTGAAATCTCGATTGTGAAACACGTTAAAAACGAAAAACAAACGATGAAATGTTTTTTTTTTCAAAAAAATTGCTCGGGGAGGGGACGGTGGGGCACTACCCGATCATGAAACACGGTACAAAAAAACCAAAGTGAGGAATCTACACCATTAATCTCGATGTACTATCAAATCCAATTTAACTATAGAAACGATTGATTTTGACAAGGCCGCGCAGGCTGATACCAAAGGCAAAAACGTAAAAACGACATCAATTTTAACTCACATCTCACTCGGTATTCCGCTCTCGATGATGGGGGAAAACTGATAGTGGCAACGAATCAGGACAGGATCCAGGGGGAGCAAAGTAAAGCCTGGCTAAACTTTAAAAGAGCAATTTGACACTAAAAACTGATCAAAAGGGCAAATTTTGACGTTTCGCTATTCTTTTGTTCGAATCCTGGATCCGGCCCTGCAACGATCGGAAATGCCGCGCTGATAAGAGATAAATACAATGTCAAAGAAACACGATCGGATATGCCGCGCTGATAAGAGATGAATACAAAGTCAAAGAAACACGAGCGAAATGAGGCAAGAGCGAATATATAAACCTCTCGATGAAACCCTAAACTCGATTGTGAAACACGGTAAAAACCAACAAAAAACAAACGGTGCAAAAAAATTTCTCGGTGGGAGACAAACAGTGGGAAAGCAGTGCATTATAGGTGCAAATTGTATGGTAAAATGCAAATCGTGGTGATACGCATAGTCCATTTTATGGTAAACTGATTTTTCACAAACGATATGGGTTCCGGTTGCTGCCGTTTTAATCTGTATTACAGTAACACGATTATTTGTAAGTTCTGACAACTTTGTGTCTTGTTTGAAGCTAATTTTAAGTTTCAGTGGATGATCAGCGCTACGTACCTCGAAATCTTCGAAGACCCTCATATAGCTGAGATCAGCCCGTTTGGAGGTGAAGTCGAATGTGTCTAAGGCGACCTTACGGTGATGAAGCCCTACAAGTATGCGTCCCGATGAAACGACTCTTGCCGGTAATGCAATGGAGAATAAACCGATGGATTTAGATGCGCCGTTTGATCCTGATGTCGGTGCCTACTTATTCCCGCTCTCTTCAGTGTTCGTCCATTAGCTAATAGGCATGATTGATGTCTTCTATCCGATTTCATTATCATCGACCTGTGCTACCGCAAAAACGACGCCCTCGCTCCTTCGCATTGCTTTCCGTCGTCGCGATTACCCTGACTTCATCAAAAATTTGCAGTGATCTCTGCAGTGGCGAGGGTTCCGCATTCCCGATCGACGATCTCGTCGAAAATTTGCTCACTTTGTGAAATCTGCTCCAAATTGAAATTATCTTCTGTCTGCCGTGTGAGAACCTCCGACAAAACATTGCCAACATTGTGAATGATCTCGTCAAGGATATCCGAGCATGTCAATTCAAGGTTTGTTTCGATCCCAACTTTACCTTTCTTCAATATTGTAACTTTCCAGAGGCAAACCAAACCCTCTACATCGTGTTGGTATACTTCTTTCAAACCCCCCGCCCGGATTCTGAAATCCTTCAAGCGCGATATCGATTTCATCTGTCGATTTTTGCTCAAAAAATGCCGAAACCGCAATCCAACAATGTTTGCCGAAGCATACAATTCGGATTCCGTCTACAACAGCATCAAGTTACTCCGCCAGAAAGATATACTCCAACTCGAACGCCCTGAAAATCCGCGATGAGGGCCATGCCAAGCTTATTTTGAAGAAGCTCATTGAACCTTTCGTTCGGGAATACACCGAAGTGCCATCACCGCCGCGAAAGTCTAGATAATCAACCAAATAATGATTGCATTTTTATTTCCCACTGATTAGAAATCCGTTTAGTTATGTTAGACAATACCGTTGTCGCCAAAGGCGATTGACACCCTATTTTCTCCGTTGTTGTTTGTTCCTATGCAAAGAAGTTTTATAATAATTACTCATAGAAGACAAAAAAGAACATTAGAAACAATGGGGGTGAAAAGGAAAGAGAAAAAATAACTAGTCAGTCGTTCGAGTATCGTAGTAATATTAACAGGATTAGGTGTTTTCGCATCACATCGAAACGGCGGTGGAAACCTTCGGTGTCGGTGTAGCGGAGTTGTCGCGCTTCTGTTTGTCAGGAAGCAACAGACGCGGCTTCACAATCGACGATGTACGCGTTGAGACATCCTTGTGAATCTCGTATTGCAACAGTTCATTCTCCGTCATGCTCAGCTTTTCACGCATGATGTGACCGATCTTGTAGTTGGTGTCGTCGTTGATGCCGTCTCGGGTCCAACGGGCGACCTGAAATGGGGTAATAAGATATATAAAAACGGCAACTAAATATAAACCAACCTTATCACCCTTCTGTCGCACATTCACAACGGCGCCACAGATATCATCCTCAACCTGGGTGAATTGCTCCCCAATACGGGCCACATCAGCTCCAACCAGCAGACATCCAATCGTTCCGTACGCTTCGTGCGTTTGATAATCGTGAGCCAACGGCCACCCTTGATGTTTGATGGGTCTTCCCACATGGGTTTAATGCCCTCACGGAAGAGGTAGTAGTCCGAGCCCCCTGTGAGACCACTTGCAGGCTGGATGTTGTTGTAGAGGCTGGAAAGGCGAGCAACGTCATCATTTAAATCAGCAAGAACAAAATCAGTCCAAAAACTCACCCCCAGAAATCTTCAACAGTCTCTAGCACGGCAACCTTCTTGAGACACTCTTCCCAGTAGCGTTGATGATCACCCTTGAGGAACGAGAGAATCCATTTCGAATGAAGAAAGTGCTTGTTTTTCGTGTTCTGGAAAACGGATATATAATTTGGATCGGAAAAACGTGGAAATCAACACGGCTGTAAAGTGAAGCTTACCGTCCTGACGGACAGATCGCAGCGGCCGACTGCGCACATGTTTGAAGCCGTTCGCACAGCTCGTCAGCACTGCACAAAATCGTCGTTACCTTTTGAGAGCGTGGACGCAACTATGGGGTGTGCGTTCAAAAAAACGCGGGCAAAAACCAGGCGTAACTACCCCCAACCACGGGGATTTGTGGCAAACGTCAATTCGTACAGAGACAGCAATAAGCGCACAACGCAAAAAAGGGCTTGCAGACAGACGAACGTGCAGCACCGGTTCGCACTGTTCTCGTAACTTTTTTCCCTAACCACCGCTTGCGCACAGATAGATTTGCATTGTGAACAGGGTTACACATTCAAAACACATTGATGTGTCGGACACGCGTCAAAAAAAGTTTGTCGCCAAGGTACATTCGCACAAAAAACGACGTTCAATACAAAGTAACCGTTCGCCGCGACCTGTAAGGAACCTTTATGGAAAAAGTGCAACCCTGATTAGAGGGTAACGACATTTTTTTTTTTGTTATGTTGTTAATTCCTATGTTCGCAACCGACGACGTTTAACACAAAGACATGATTAAATTAAGAAAAAAATTAGAACCGTCTTCTACTATTACAGGATAATGGGTGATCCAAATGTTGGGGTGGTTAAATCAGCCTGTTGCGTGCAAAGAGGACAATGTAAAGCCTTTGTCAGAAGCATCTAAAGTGATATCAAATACATACCTATTGATACATCAACCTTTAGAATGGTGTTAGTCGTGGTTTTAATCAATTTCTTTTCTGGAATCCAAAACCGAGGCCAAAACCATTTGCAAGAATAGATATTTATGATCGCTTGCACCGCCTTCGTATCAAACTAAAACCCCTTCATGATGGTGTTCAAACTTCATATTTCATCAAGTTCTTTCCAATGATGTTGTTTTTATTACAAGATTGACGAATTTTTACTCTTGGTTAAAAATTTTTAGATCGGGGAACAGTTTGTGGAAGCTAAGTGTTCCTCGGCTCACAATTTCTCTGCGTTTGTGGGGGATACGCTTTTTGGGAAAAATTCATTATGCTGTTATGTGGGGAAGGGTTTGTTGGGGTGTTTTCATAATATATTTTTGTGGGTTCTTTGTTTGTGGGTTGAATTCAATACCGCGTTTTTGGGGTGTTTATATGTGGGGCATTTCATTAAATTATGTGGGGCGAATTAAATAGGGTCCAGTTTTTTTCTTTGTCATTGGGTGCATTTTGCCAGCATGGGTGCGCATCCTTTGAATTTAAAAATTCCAACTTTTGACAAAATTTTAAACTTGGCGAGCTCAAAGGTTGTCATAATTCTTTAAATAGCACTTCAGCAAGTTCAACAATAAATGTGTTTTGCTGTTTGGACACCTTTCAGTTAGTTGTAAACGCACTATTAAGTTTACACGTTTATTATTGCCTCACACCAAAATTAACAAAATCAATAATCACCCAATTTGTTGTATTGCATCTTGAAATCGTACAGCTCTTGTAGTTCGTGGGGGAACTGTTAGAAATTCATTATTTTGCTCGGGAATCGGAGGGGAAGTTGCTGTCGGCACGACGGTTTGATTCGATTTGGGGGGATTCAACAAAATCGATCTACTAAAAGTTCATTTCATGAACATTTTTCAATTCTTGTAAACGACTTACGGTGGTTCACGAAATACTGGCACCACAGAAGTAAGAATGGTTGGAGGTGAGGATCGGCAGTGGGTGCATTGATACAATAGTTGTTTCCGCACGGAGCTGAAACAGAATTGACTAATTTGATAAAATACAATGTATGTAGGTTGCTGCAGACAGTGTGTGGCACACTTTAGACATAAAAAGCAGGTGGTCCCAGTCCAACATACCGATTGAAAGCCAGGTAAACCATGAAGTGACAGTTGCATGACGCCAGCCAGGCAGTGGTCTGGATAAAACTTGAGGCAACGCCAATTCTAAGTAACATTAATCCGAGTATAACCAGGAAGTAGAGCACGCTTTCAATGAGTCTTGAGGCGTCAATCGATACACGAAACAAATAGATTGTTCTTTCCTACAAAAGTTTTATACGTTTCCGCACATGATCCTAAATGCCATTCCTACCTTGTGATACATATAGGCTGCCAGGCCAATAAAATGTACTCCAACAACTATAATAAAAAAAATCCTCAGCCCATCCCGGAAATCTTTAATCAAACAGCCCCAAAATCGATCGCCATAGGCCAAATTCCATTTTGACATGTCATTGTTGAAACTCGTTTCCACCAGCCCTGTCGGCACTACGAAAATGATAAATCCAGCGAAAATCAATACGAATATAATGCTCAAATAGTCGAAACACCTTATCAGTTTGGTGAATCTCTGCATCTCTCGCGTCGTTTCATCTTCAATTGTTTTCAAAATGATAACAATAGTAATTAGAATCAGTGCGAACCGGGTACACACACAACCCTCCGAAATGCCGCCAATTATCTGTCCAATGGTTGAACGTTCGACATGCTTTTCCAGTGTGAAAAAAGTTCCACAGATTATTGTCAAATTTTGAATTATTTCCATAATGCTGATGACACACGCGGTTTTAATGAGAAGATGGGTTCGGAATTTTGTATCGCGATGAATGGTCTAAAATGGACACAGTATTTTGGGATACATTTCAATGTGACTTTACAGAAAACTGTAATGTTGCAACAATTGGAGCACAGGAAAATGTTGTTTGAAGGGGGTTGGATTGGATTTCTTACGTTTTTGTAAGGGAATTATACTTTGAGCAACAAAAACCAAAGTGGGACAATAATAGCACGCTTCGGAGTGCAGACTTACCAAAATAAGCATTATTTGCAGTATGACGGACAGAAAACAGAGCGAAACGACGATAACGGCGGATGCTATGGCACCCATTTTGGCGGCTAGAGGGTTGAGTTCATCAGGTGAGGGTCTGCAAATTTACGAATTTACGTCAGATTAGGAGGTTTTTTGAGGGTTAGGTGGAACGGTAGACATGGATTGGCATTATTTATGATGGCAGCTGGTGCCAGAATGTCGGGTTGGTTTCTGGCAATTGTTGGGATAGGCACGTTTTATGTCAAATGACTGGGTGATTGATTACGGAAATCGGGGAAAATGGATTTACAACGAAAATTCGATAAGTCAATACACAAAATTTTGAACTTTTAGGGTTACTACATTTATGTTGTCATCATTAAAGCAGTAAAGTTGCGAAAAGTGATAACGCAAACATCAAAACTCACATAATTGAATCAACCTCCATTTTGGAATCCTGTCATCCAAAATATCAGTGCCAACCAGTACCACTGCCTTAATTAGTCCCAATGCGCCCAGGTTTCCAACTATTACAACAATAATGAGAATACCACTTATGACAAGTCGAAACCATTAGCGCTGTCACGCATCATTTGAAAAGGGTTCAATAACCAGATTAACCAACATCCGCGTTAATGACAATTACAAATTACAACATTTTCATGGGCATAGAATGCAATCTATTTGTATACATGGGCCTGGGGTTGGTTACCTGAAAAAGTAAAAGCGGATAAAACTGAGTAGGCCGCCGACAGCTAAAAGCATAGCCAAGCTATGCCTGGCCGTTTAGGAGTAACTGTGCGTGTGAAATGGGAAACGTCATTACTTCTCGCTGGCATTATCACATTTAAACCAAAAAAAGCCGGCAAGGCGATACAGGTACAAAAGCATAATATATTTTGACAAATTGGGTTGTTTATCGAAACTGCGAGCGCTGACCTTCAAGAATATACGGAAAGAGTATGTAATTATATTACTCCTCATAAAATACTAAAATAAAAAATACTTCATTACTTTCACAGACTACAATTACATTTGTACATTTAGAAATACATTTGTTAAAATTGTATCATGATTAGATAATTACAGTCTTTAAATGCCTAAAACATGCAATTAAACACCTCTAATCACTGAAATTTGGGGAAGTTTTGTATGTTCTTGGTAGGCTGGAGGGGTTTGGACAAGTAAAAATGTATCCGTGAGAAAGTGATTTCGGATTGTAGCATTTGTCGGTGAATTTGCAGGGTTGGAAGTGTCGGGTTTTCACGGCATGAAATATTTCATTTTAAGGGTACACGAAAAGTTCACACGGTAATTTGGAAAATTTATTTTTGAAAATGCATCCGTTAAAATCGCAATAATTTGATAATTCAATGGCACCTGATAAAGTCGTAATTTCATATATTACTGTCAATTCTTGGCGAGTATTTTGGAGGCTGTTGATTTAAATGTGGCACAAATGAGTTTGTTTGTCCTGTAGAAGTGAAGTACGATGGTGGTGGAATCGAAATTGTCGTGTACGGTGGGGGCTAAAAATAACTGTGAACTTTAGAGAATCTTACAAAACAGGAATTACAACCGACTACGGAATATCCTTTTGAAGACTCACATCAAAGATCTCAACTGGAGTACAGCTTCTACAAGCAGAATGATAAGTCGGTAAAGTCGCATTTTCGATCATTTGCACGGTTAATTGTTCCAATATACGTAATGCTGCCTGTTGAGCTGGGGAAATTACTTCCATTGTTGCAGGTGTAGATATTTCATTGGCACGGTGCAAGCCGTGCATATAAGTTATGAGCCGTTGAATTCGGACACAGATTGTCATAATAGCCATAATAACGAGAGCACATACAAATGCCACTGTAGTCGCGATTATGACATACATAAACATGGCATCTGGGCTTAACTGAAACGTGTTTTAAATAGTACTGTAACAGCTGTTAAATGAGTTTTGTCGATCGGTTTCTAAGTACAATTTCATTGGCGAAAACGGTTGTTATGCCGCATTTGAATGCCAAGGTCAATGGCACTAATGGCAGATCAAAAATACCAGTTATGGTTTTCGTAGTTTTTTGACACAAAAATCAATAAAATGCAAAGTGCCAAGTCAATGCCAACTTACGTGATACTCATAGTGGGCCGAATAAACCGATGCCGCTAAAAGAAACAAAACAAGTATGATAACGCAAGGTTGGTTCATTCAAAAGTTACTTGGTCTTGGGCAAAATGGATAGAAGAATGAATGTTGATGCATCGTTGACAGATTCAATGTATACGCATAAGAAGGGTGGGGTTATGTGTACTATTTTGGACTCAATGAATCAAACAGAACGCAATAACCCTTTCCCAAACTTTGAACCTTCTTTGTAGATAAATGCGTAGCCTGGCTGATTCTAAAAAAAGACGATTTTGACTACCGAGAGATACAGAATTTTGTCCATACAAACCGGGGCTACATGGTACACAGAAAGTTCAACGTCAATGATATTGTTGTCGGTTTTAGCAGTAAAACGGAAGAGCGTAGTGCGTATGTATGCAAAGGGCCAAATAAGGAAATAACATGGTCATTAACCTAAGAACCATGGTTGATTCTGTCGGCAAATTGATGCATTGAAATCACTTCTCACTTCTGTTTTCGTTGAAATCAATTACATGTAAAACGCTTTGCAGAATATAAGCACTGCAATCTGACATGCCGTGGCAATATATAAATATAATTTTGTGTTCTGACTTCAAACTGTGTTTCATATTCATTTCATTAATGAATTCTGAATCCAGATTGTAAAATCATACCATGACTCACAAACTAAAGCAACCAGTTTACGAAATTACCATGTGTTATCAACAATCTCACGCACTACATACCCATTTGTTTCTACAAACAGAAACTATAGAAAAGAAAGCATATTACCGGATACATCAATGCAATTTGTAGTACCCTCGTAGACAACAAGCGTGAAGCACAATTTTTTTATACAAATCCACTATTGGGAAACAAAGATGTTTAAACCTACATTTATTTTTACGAGAACGGAGGACACTATATAATACACAAAAAAGTTGTGAATTAAATTTATCAACAGTGCGACGCAACATTCTTTTCTTTGTTTCTTACGTAAGTGCCGTAGTCATTCTCATTCATACTTCATACTTATCTGTGAAATGTTTTTCAGTTTCATAGTGCGATTTATTTTTTAAATGTCTTTGTAGAAGGTAAGTCCATTTTGTTAATTTGTGGAAATTGAAGTGAATCTTTTGATGTCGTCTGGCGATGTGTTTGTCTGAATGGACTTTCATTCAAATTTGCGCTTCATAATAAGTTAAATTACGTAAAGTATAAATGTTTTAAATGTAAAATTCTTTTAGAATGTCATATCCGACCGAACGCGAGCCATGGAGCTGCGATCATCGGACCCATGAAGAGTGGGTGGCCCTGGGCCGACCTAGTTTGAGTATTGGCATACTGTATATTAGTGTTGGAACCTTTTTCTTGGTTGGTTTAACCCTGATTATGACCATTGTTATGCCAATTTGAAACCACACAATTTCAGCTTTTCTACTTCCCAGCAATGTTCGCATTAGTCCGATCAAAACTACTTCGTTATCCTGCCTTTAAGGTACATAATCAATCAGTCGATATCAAAAAAGCCAATTTAAACTCAAAGTTTTAGATCATGACCCTTCTCGGCTTCACAGATATCCTCGCCCTATTCGATGTCAGCTATGCCTGTGGCTGGGGTGCTATCACTGGACAGATTTATTGCATGAACCCTTTGATAAACCGATTTTTCGGCACTTGGGTGTACTTCTTCTGGACGATAAGCTCATCCACTGCCGTTCTGCTAGCTTTAACCCGCTTCATTGAATTGCTCAATAAAAAATGTGGTAAAGCCCTCTTTGGTGGGAACAAACCATTCATCTGGTTTGGATTTATTATAGTTTATGGAATTTTGCTAGCTGTGTTTGGCGGCAAATGTGTATTCAGTTCATACATGTATGCCGTGGCATATGATCCGTTCTATGGGCTTCCAGAAAGGAATGGAACTGTCGACTTGGTCAATGTGAGTTTGAAGTTCGTTGATAAACAACAATGGTCGCATTTAGCATTGTTTTATCAATCCAATTACCTAAATTAGCTTAAAATAGTGATAAACAATCAACTCCATCCCTTCCTAATCTCCTAGCTTCCAGTACTCACACATGGCAATAATCAACCACAATTATGTCATTGCCGGTATCCTTGTTTTATTTTATTTACTGCTCGCCATATTACTCTGCTATAAGACAAAAGGCATTCAGTCAACGGTACTTTCCAAGCTTCAAAGGAGTACGCTAATCCAAGCCGTTCTAATTTGTTCGCTCGTTTTGATGACTGAAGGGTTTTATGTAAGCTGTTTTATTTTGTTTTTAGCTTTGTCTTGCCTTTTTGGGCCCATTAGCGATATAACAAAATGGGCAATATAGAAGCGTTTCCCTGAAGGCCTATTTTTAGTCCTACTCTGCCCTAACCGTGGCCAGTGACACGTTTATCATCTTTGCTCACGTATTTTTGATCAGCTGCCATGGACTACCTGGGATTATGTACATATTTTTCAATCAGGCAATCAAGAAAGACGTTTATCAAATGTTTGGAGTGTCGACATCGGCGGTTCAACCTGCTGATTTTCCGCTTAACTTTATACATCAGTTTCATTAGATTCACGTACAAAATAATTACAAAAAGCTATATTTTGTTGATTTGATCGTCTAATCAGTCTTTTTGATGGTTTCTGTTGAAGATTGGACAGATTCTATCGGTTCTGATGTGTCAGATTCTAATTGTAACGTCAAACACAATGCAACAAAGAAAAAGTGAAAATAACTGAAAAATCCATCATGTAATGCCGACAATAAACGTTGTTGTAACATTAGACATCGACCAGTGCCAGTGGCGATTCCGATTAGCACTGATAATCTAAATAATCTCCAGGAATTTGATGTTGATTGTGCATTGAAATCAGCAAATCTAAAAAACCATTTTTTACACTTTTTGTTTTTTTTTCAAAGTAAAAACTCACAAAAGTACTCCATAAACACAAACAACCATCAAAACGGCATGCACTGCTCTCTCTTCGATACCACATTGTCTTAATTGACGATCAATGATGAAACCTGCACTTTTGTCGCTTAAATCAACGTCAATGGGTTGATTTAGGCTCCTGTAAAGTTTAAATGTAGTTACACACTTTCAAAGTATAGTTTTGTAAATAAACGAACCATAAATAGCCATGCATCCAAACCGGGCTAAACAGAAAATCGTACCATTGAAAGCTGACAATTGTGGCCAACACGAATCTGTATGCCATTGACGCACATTTTCGGAAGTTCTTCTCCGTGGGCGAAATTATTTCGGGCTCTGGGGTACAGATTTCAGTGGACATTTTACATTACGCAAATGAAAACGATTGAAAACTTTTTAAAAGTTGAAAATTTTAAGAAAGAAACGAATGACGCATCAAAGTGAAGTCGTGGAGTGGATACATCGATTGCGCGAGAGTTTGTGGATGGTCAAAGGCGGGCGTGCGCCAGTGGCCTTGACCGATCTTACTTCACTTCTTTTCGGATTTTGTTGCTTCTGGATGGGTGTAGTGAGACAAAAAGGTCGAAAAAAGGCATTCAATGTGGTTTAAACTTTGCAATTGCTGATAAAAACAGCTAAAATGCCTTCATTGGCAACTTTTACAAGAGTACAACAACACAAGCCAAATACAATGTTGATGTACATAAATGCATATTTGTCATGCCCCCAGCATCAAAGCAACCTTTAACATTTCAAAGATTAGCACTAATGTTAATAACCTTAACAAAAGTTTGTGTCAACCGACGTCAATCCTATTTTTACCCCAAAGTTTAACGCATCAAAATATTTTGAAACCGAGAGTGGATCCGTCACTTTGAAGTTCGAACACGGGGCTATGTCTCTGTTAAGTCAGCTGTTATCACAAAATCCTAGACTTTTTTCCAATTCCAAGGATTAATTACCATTTCGTCATCCCTGTTGAGTACATCCCAACTTGCCAACTTGTCCGAAAATCACGAGCGGCATGACCTCAGGTCATACTCATACTCAACTCATCTGATTTGAAGCAGCAGGGATTTCATCACTTGCAGGTTTTTTCAGTGATTTGGTGTTCGTTTTTTACTCCTCGTTCCAGGTTCCAGCTGACTGTTCGGCTAAGTTTTACTCATTGTTGGGGCAGTTGTTGTGTTAAGCGTTTTGGAATTCGATGAAGGTGAATGTGATCATCGAAGATGCGTGGCATGGCCCCGAGCCACGAGATCTGGAAAACGCACTTTTGGTCACCGGACTTGTTGTGCCGGGCGGGGATCACTGACTTTTCACCTTGGCTTGCCTCGCTGCCATCCAGAAAAACAATTGGAACAAGGAAAAACGCCGTTGGCGGGCGATCCCCTTTGCATTTAAGCGACCTCCTGCTTAACTTTAACTTTAACACCGACACCTGATTGTTCGTGCTATTTCAATGGCGACAAACTCGAAAAAATGAGGCCCCGATCACGCGGGGCAATGGCCGGCGCCAGTCGGTGTCGATGAAAGATGGGAAGGTCCTCGCCCATCTTCACTTTTTTAACACAAGGGCAAGGCTTAAAGTTTTTGGCGGGCTTTTCGGGGGGTCACCTTTGCCAAATGCTAATAGTGGTGCTTCGAAATTTGCACCTTTCTGATTCATTCTGCCTGTGAGCGCTTTGACCGTAGCTTCGGCACACTTGTTTTATTATCTCTTTTTTTTTGACGAACGGAAAAGTAAACCGTTGTCCGAGTTCGACTTTGACACCCACCGCCGCCAAACTAAAACAACTAACACTTAGCGCCGTTTTTTTCCATTTCGGCAGACTGGTGCCGGCCCGGTTCGGTTCCATTGGCTATGTTGTTGCCCCCCATTTAAAGGCAGTCCCGTTCCATCGCATTCCGTCTGGGGTTTACTTTGAACTTCTTTGGTTCTTCCGTGATTACGGGCCCTCGGGGTTACGGTACTGCTGGGTCGTTAGCGCATGCGACACTCGTCAAAAACGACTGCTTATGTTTTATGACTTTTCAAGTACTAATGACCCATTCGTGAGCCGTTTTTTTTTACTTTTCATTTGCCTTGACTCAAAAAATTTGAACACCGATTGCGATTTCCGCGTTTCAAACAATAAGCACGACGACATCGACAACGACAGCGACAAAGACATTCGATTTGGAGCCAACGATCATCATCTTCGCCTTCTTCGTCTGCTTCGCCGTTTTTTGCGACCCATTAGGGGACAGAATGAATGTAATCATTAAGAAAAGCCATAGGTTGCTGCTGGTGCTTCGAGAAGGCGTATGGTGACAACATATAACCTTCCAAAATCACACCGCCCCTCTTGTTAGGGTAGCGGTGAAGCTGTTTTTTACGCGTGTTACCCCCGTTGGCCTTTTGCCGTGGTGCGCGCAAAGTCGTCGGTCGGGGGCTCATTGTGAGGCTTCTGTTCGATGCCCTTTCAACGAGGTACAAAACGTCTTCAGAATCCGCAACGTTTTTCCTTCCTTCCATTATGCTGGACGGTAATGCCACGCGCGCGGGGGTAATCAGCGTTTTTTTTGCTTGCTTTAATAAAAAGAAAAAGGTTTTTCGCTTGTAATTGTCGAGGGGGGCTTTGATTTGGTTTGGTATGATTGGTTACAGTATTGCTTGCTTGTCTGGCATCCATAATGGGGGGGGGGGGGGGAGAATATAATTCTTAGCCTTTCAATGGCGATTCGAATCGAATCAAGAAGTCGGTTCTCTCCGCCCATCCTTCCCAATAACCACGATTAAACCGATTAATTCAAAACTTTCATTTTTACTATTCTTGATAAAAGTGAAAAGTGCCTTCAGCCCTGGCAGGTCGCCCTCGCCATTGCACACGCCCGTCTTTATCAGATTGGTAAAGGTCGTTGAAGCCGGTGGTGTTCCTCGAAGGGAACGCCCTTGACAGTCGAAACTCGTATTTCTTATTTTGCTGCTGCCAACCCTGACAAACTCCTCTCTAATCAAGCGTTTATGAACTTTTGAAGCGTATCGGAACGGCAATCGCTTGGGCTTATCGGCCGCAAAGATCGAGAGGGGGCACCGTTCCACGGAGGCACTGCGCACTCTTGCCAGCCGCGATCACGATCAAACTTTTTTTCCTGGGGTTTTTGAGAAATGCTTTTTGGGTAAGTATTTTTGACGGTAAATGGTTTGGATTCTTGAATGTTGATGAAATTTATCGGAGAATGGCGACTTGAAGGATGGGAAGTTTGATTTTTGCGCGGGGTGAACTGTGTTGAAATACAAATTTTTCCAGAACTAAGTTAAGTTTGGCAATTCTGTTTTTCCAATTTGTCCAACTTTACCTCATTTTTGTGTTCAGAGTTTTCTAAACCAAAAACCTAATTCCCTCCCTAATTTTGTAACAAAAAACGACTGCAATATCGTGTCCCTCGAGACAAGGATAAGTCAATCGGCTTACGCGTCTACTAACCATCTCTCACACGTGCCATCAACCCAACACCACCACAACCCATCCTACTCAGATTCGTCACGTCCCAAATTGCAATTTACACCTACCTCTCCCACGAACACGGCACGACCCTATGCCATGTTCATGCATCAGTTGTTCCAGTGTAATAATGTATCGAAAAAAAGCTATATCCATCATTATCCCAAAATCTGCGTAAATCGTTTTTAGACTTACTTTTAATTTTACGTATTCACTTTTCGTAATGATACAAACATCTTTGCTTTTCCCCATACCGAGAAAAACACAGAAACCGAATCAGCGTACTGTAGACTATTTCCAAATTTCGAAACTGACGTGCTGTCACCTCACCTCACTGTAGCTCCGCCCCCTTTTCGAAACCCTCTGAGTTTAATTAATTCGTCATCCGTGGAGGGGGGACCCAGGGACACCCGCGCTACTACAACTGAAAAAAAAACCGCGATTCATCCGATGATAAGTCGGTGGTCGTAGGAACGGTTAACGGTACTTTCAACTCCTTTTCTTAGATTTACAGTATCCCTTTTTTGGAAATTATAAATGTATTGTTTGTAAAAAACTTTTTCCTCGCAAAAAAGTTGTATTCGTATCCGCCCAGCCTTGAATGCAATCTTAGAAATCTGTCTTATGTCTATTCAGAAAAAGTATTATAGAAAGTTTTCTGTAATTATATTGTTCAAATCTAAATGTAGGGCAATTAAAACATGAATAACACACATGAAGAGACACTCTCTCCATTGTGTGGTTCAGTCCACATGCAATTCAGACTTGTAGTCTGCATTTAGTAAATCCCCTTAATGTACATAAAATAAAAATTAACGGAATTAGTGCCATTCGTCGTCGTTTCCGGGGGCGAAATAATTTGTAATTCGAGATGGCGTTCATTTACGTAATTTTTGACTTTTTCGGTTTAGCGCAAATTTTTGGTATTTAATTTTAAACTTTAAACTTGCATTGCCTTGCATTAAGACGTGTTACTAATTTAAAGTTTAATTTTCTAAGCCGATTTCACAGAAGGGATTATAATGATGCCAGCGTGCGCCCGAGACTAACTTCGAGACAAGATTCACAGGTCTTTGTGCAGACTGACTGTAAAAATAATTGAAGAAAGTTTTGATTTGATAATTGCTGAAAAGGTTTTATAGGTTTAATTTTGTGTTATGCTTGGCTACTTGGATACAATTTTTCGTAGTTTTCTATGTTCGAGTAAGCCGGCGAGGCGAGGGGGAATACAATTGACGCTAGTTTAGTAATGTTTGTCACCCTTCCCAATTGGTCTTTAACATTCATTCCCATTACGCAGAAGGTTATCCCCTTTCAGAGTTGAAGTTTTTTGGCAGTGAATAACAAATTTTCGTTGTAATTTTAGCAGAAAAGCAGTTCCCACATGGCTCACCTCACCTCTCAGCCCAGCTCACGTCAACTTACTGTTTCTATCCGAGACACGTATCAGAATTGTGAGCCCACATCAGTTTCAAAGTATGCTCGCACTTTTGGCGGGTCTTAAATGCGATCACACTTCACTTCCCCGGGTTCCTCACAGTTCGGAGTAAACTTTGTACCTCTTCCGGAAAAACATTGATAACAAATTGTGCCGACAGACGCGTGTCCGTGAGTACACTTTTTGAAGTTTTGGGGTATTTGGGCCGTTCCCCGCCCTCAATGATCGCCCGATTTCCTGATTCTGGTGCGGCGCGTGCTTTTTTTTCGGAGAAAACCAAGAAATTGGACTGTCCACGAACACTGATAAGGGGCAATCGTGACTATTGGGACCAGTAGCCTCAGCGAACTTTGTGCCTGCTTGACTGAGCCGAGGGATGGGATGGGCTAACTCGAGGAGACTTGTTTACTGTGCAGAATTGGCTGGACAAAACTGTACTCAAAACGCTTTCTACCCAGATTGCATTTGTCTTTATTGCTCTAAAACTTTGTTACCATCAAGGGGTACGGTATTTTGTAGCTTGTTTTCATAACTTGGATGTAGATTGTAATGGGTGACGAACTCGCGTTTTCCGACAGCAAAATGCCAAAATGCCAACGCTAAAAGAGTCACTCTTTGCATTTTGGCAGGCCAATTATTGTGATGCTATTATTGGCCCATAAAATCAGGGTTGTTTCAACTTCAAAGTTTTTGGGTACACGGAAAGGGGCCATAATATCGGAGGGTCAGTCATCGCTTTCCTTCCGTTCCTTTTTGTGACTTCTTTTTAAGCATATAATTACCAGTCATAATTATAATAGGTACAAGTTAGAGCAACTTTGAGGTTGAGGTGGAGGCGGCCGTAAACTACATAAGAGCGCTTCCGGAAGTTCAGTTCAGCTTTGACTGAGTCGAGATGAGGACCGCCTTGACTAATTGTTTAGTTTAGAGCCTCTGTGTAGTTAGTTAGCTGCACGGTGTCTCCTTGGGCCGTGGCAGAGCAGAGACAGATTTACGGGTGGGGTAGAAGTAGAAACGGATGCGATTATACTTTGGCGCGGAGCGATGTGGAGCGAAGCGGAGAAACGGTATGTCTCATTGTGCGAGGCGAGACAGAGCCAAAGGGCCCCAGCCGGCGGCAACAGCGAATCATGCTTGTTAGAAGCGGGCAACAAAGAAGCAGCATTGCCGTCTTCTTTAGGTACACTACAACAGCCCCCTTTTTCGCTACAATACGGTCATTTGTGTTGAGAGGGAGGAGGGGGGAGCAAAGGCATTTCGCGTCGTTATTCATGGAAAAATTTTCCCGTTTTTTCAGAGTTGTAATGTTTGTCGGACTATCAAACTTTGTTACAACTACCGTGATTCCGTGTCTATGCCAATGTCCTCCAAGACAAACAAAAACAAACCCCCTCGGCACTTTTGACACGTTTTTACGTGGGCGCGTCCGTCGTTCGTCGCGTTGTATCAAAAATCCAATCCAAAAAAGCCAATTAATCTATTTCCAGCCAGTGCCAAACGACTTACACCCTAAATACGTAAATTCAGGAGAGTTAGTCACCTTCCCTCTCCACTCTCTCTCTCGCACCCTACATACATCGTGCCATGGCGACAGTCATGCAATACCCGGCTTGGCCGTTCCTGCCAGCCTCCTGTACTCCTGTCAGTCAGCTTAATCCGAACCATCAGCCGGATGCCTGTATTCGGATACGATTAACCGATGAAGATACGTCAAAACCGAGAGGTAAGTCCCGCTTTTTCTGTTTCTTTTTTTATCTTTAGCCGTCCATATCCCATATCCGGAGCACGCCCTTGGACCTTGCCCGTGTTTAATGTTTAATTTAATAAGATTGCGCCCGGATTACCGTTTAAATTAAATTACACTTGTCACCAAATAGCAAAAGATTAGCAAAGTCGCATCATCATCATCATTTTTTCGGGGAGAGATCTTTTGCCACCGCGCCGCGGGCGATAAAACAAATAAGCTATAAAAATAGTCGATGTAATGAATGGCACGACAACCCCCTAGGGAGGCCCCCCGATCAAACATTAAGGTATAAGCGCTGCGCTCCTCCTCGCAATAACGTGGGAGATTATGTTAAAGTACATTAAAAATTACTGTAGCGTGGAACGAAACAATTCTTGACTGTATGTTAATAGTAATCGTAAATATAGCCACCCCTTGCATCGGTAGTGCCTCAGGACTCCAAGGGGGATGGCTTATAGTTCAAATTTTCGACATAGCGTTTCAATTTTGTTTATAGATGTTTGAAAATGGTACGCAATAAGCTAAAAATATGTTTGTGTTGGTAATGCTCAAAGACTATTACGTAATTTTTGACAAGGTTAACGTAATGCACGTTTAGAGGGGTTCGAGTAGGCTATGTATACTCTGATGGTTATGCTTTGGTTTACCTTTTCATCATTTTACAACTTTAAAGCGTGAAATTGCGTCTTCCGTCTTTTCTTAAAAGTATTTATAATCGGTTATTTATGGTCATTAACAATCGACGTGAAGTTTTGTTTTTGCTTCTGTTCGAACAAGTGGAACACATTTTCGGAATCCTGAGGCCCTCTGTCTGTGTTTTTCTCGTGGTTCTGGTCGGGGTACCTGGGGACCTGGGAGCCTAGGGGCCGCACATTCGACAAAAACTACCTGCCTGTGGGCATGCGCGATCGGTTGTTAGAAGTTTGGAGCACTTTTGCGTTCGGACTGGAAGCGTTGAAATTCATGATCGTGTGCATCACGTCGACGATGGTTGCGAAGACGACCCTCGACCTCTTTCGGAACACAGTCTTGAACGCGAAAAAGGGAAGCAACGAAAGCGAAAAACGAAAAACGAACGACGGAAAGGAGGGTTGTTTTGGCCTTGGAAGTTGGAAGTTGGAAGCGTGTCCATGAATATGGACCCACAACCAGCATCATCAACACCGCCGCCGACATTGTCACGATTCCAAACGGGTTTCTCACGACATCCTTTGCCGGTGATGATGTGATGCACACGCGTGTTTTTCCATCCTTTTTTCTTTACTTTTCCCCCTTTCCAGCTTGCTCGGATTGATGCCCCTTGGCTCCCCGACCAACATACGTGTATTTCCGTGTTGAACTGTATGGGGCATCGCATCCATGAGAAGACGCGCTTCTGGAAGAGAGCGAAGCGAGTTCGATTGACCCTGTTCGGTGTCGTCTGCGCGCTGCGCGAGACTGTAACCGGTTTTTTTACACGCAGGCAGAAAAGCACGCGAAGCACGCTTGGCAAGGACTGTTGAACAGTCCTAGAGGCCTTCGGGACACAGTGAATCGGAAGGAAAAATACAGTTCTTCCCACCCTCCACTAGAAGCAAGACAAGAACGCTTGATGATTTTGATTTCGCTCACCCATTTCCAACTTAAGGAATCAAACGAAATCTTGGCAAAAACACGTTCCGTCAAAACCGGGCGATAATGGCCAACAGTTCAAGTCAAGAAGCTCCTCCTTTCATGGGGTCCACGACAAGGCAAGGCCAAGACCAATGCCTGGAAGGGGGTAGCTATTTTTTCTCGCCCTCCTCGTCTCATCAGACAAAAACAACAGGAAAAAAAAAGTTATATACATACTTTACCAGACCCATGTTCATCGAAAAAAACTGTATTCACCTGTCTCGCGAGCCCTGGCGAACTGTATTTTGTCATTTTGTCTCCACCTTTGCCCCATCAATAAGTCATCCCACTTTTTAGAAGAAATCCTCTTCGCGCATAAACACATCCTCGCAAAGTCGGCAGTCCTCCGGCAACAATTGGCCTATCTCGGTGCCGCCGGTGCAGCGCCGTTTGCCTTTTCGACGTGTTTCCTGGATTTAACCATGGTCCCCCATGCTATGACCAACTTTAAGAAGCTTTTGATGCTCATGTATGGCGGTGGTGGTGGGAGCGGTGATGAGATGCTGCCACCTGAGAGTACGGTATGTTTGTTGAGATCTTCTTTGATAATCGCACCCCACCCCGGCTTACCACTTCGCGGTTTTCTTTTTCTTATTCATAGTTCTTTTGAAACGTGTTTGTATTTTTTGAAAAGTATTATCATAAAAATTTGTTTGTACACGCGCGGAAATGCCATAATTAGCGTTAGGCATTTCGTAAATTGGTTACTAATTGTGGTAAACTTATTTCAGGTAGCGTCGCTGGCAAAGTATTTACAATTCCCTGAAATGCCACCACCCGTAACTACCTCAAAACCGGCAATTAGTGAAAGTTTAGCGGCTTCACAGTTAGCTATGCTGGCATCCATGGCAAGTGTGCCAACCTCGAGTGAGGGCGGGAATCCGTTGGCTAATCGTGGGTTGAATGCTTTAATTATGTGTTTATGGGGTCTATAAAGGTGTATTTTCAGTCTATGCAACCTGTCTGCTCCAAAATGCCGGTGCTCCAGCCTTCATGGCAGCCACCATTGCCGCTATGAACTCAATGGGTGCCAATAACGGCACTTCGACAACAACGGAGACAAGCCTATCCCCTGGCATTGTAACATTGCCATCATCGACTCCGCCATCTGTGGCCGACAGGTGGGTACTTATAATCATGTTAAAATGCCCTCCTATGCCGTAAATTACGTAAATCAAATGACGGCATCCCCCATCCAAAATTCCCTCCTCATTTCCGGTCCTGGCCTTAACCTTTTGCTCCTGAACATACTTATTATGATACGCAATGATAAATTGTGTAGCCCGCAGCCCCTCCCGGGCTAAGATTAGCCGGCAAACCCTCCGAATCCGACTTATCCCTCGCTAAGCTTCCGTTCCGCTCTTCCAGGTCGCCAACAGCTGCTCCATCGTCGCCCGAAGCCACTGAACAGCTCATCGTATCCAACGAAAAAGAAGGCTGGTGTCGCAATAAAAAGTATATCGAAACCGTGCCCAATGGCTACAGATGTACCGTATGCCGCAAAGTGTATGGTCGATACAACAGTGTGAGCTATCATGTAACCATTTATCACCGGAATCCACCGATTCAATGCGGCGTCGAGGGGTGTCCGTTCACGACGCGAGAGGCACGGTACATCCATTTCCATAAGTATTATCGGCACGGGATCAAATTGCCGGATTCGATCGATCTGGCATCCCGGAAGTGCCCTTATTGTCGGCACATATCGAAATCACCGGCAATGTTGGAGAAGCACATTTGTCGGCACGTTCAGGATTGCATGAAAAACGGGCAGGATTATACGTGTTTCAAGTGTAATTTTGAGACGACTGATCAGAAGGCTATGTTTGCTCATCTGAGGGAACACAGTTTGCCGAGTGCCAGTGAAGTGGCATCAGAATCGGCGGAGATTGAAGCCCAGCCGGCAGTGCTACGATGCCAAATGTGTCCGCTGGTAGCAGAGGATAGGGATGCCCTTCAACGGCACCAAATTCTGACTCATAGTGGTGATTTGATGGCATTGGCATCCCAAGCGACAACGGCACCGATGCCGCAAACATCAACAGTCATGGATGAAGCCATGGCCCGACAGCAGTTGACGCTCATGGCCTGGCAACAACTTTTGCTCAATCAAAGTGCCGCCGCCGCGGCTATGACAGCGCCCTCGACGACCGCGGCATCATCGCCGTCGCCGACGGCATCTGAAGCTACTTCTATTTCATCGTCATTGTAACACTCAAGCCCACCCGATTGCTTTCCACCAACACCATCCTATGTCCACTTCCTCCCCCGATCTCATCGGTACCCCCTTTATCCATGATCGGCACTCCCAAAACATGCGCGAAATGGATAAACACATCACTTTCTTCGATTCTTTTTGTTATCATCGCGGGTGGATAGAGTCGTGCAACCGCAACCTTGCCATTTGCCGACCAATATTGATGTAGATTAACAACGCCCTCCTCTTGCCTGTGCTTCATACTGTAGATATTATTAAACACGCATTTCACTTGCCAATTTTTTAAACGTTACATTTCGATTCGACAAAATTGTCTTCCCTTCACATTGTAGCTTTGATTATCACTGACTTCCCGAAGTCTGACACCATTACATAGACATTGTTTGTTGTTCAACCATTCAATCAACCAGTTGTCCCGTGCATAATTTCATCGATGACTCTTTTTTTGTATTTACTGAAACGTTAATAAGATAATAAAATTATGAAAGTCGACAATAATTAGAACCATGAACAAAGTCCACACTCGAAAAGGCATACTTATTTTGGAGATCATTAAACACACGGACATACTCGAACGCTAAAAAACAAGGACCGAGACCGACAATCTAGTCAGATCGTCGGATGGGCGAAAAAAACAAAGTCAAACAGAATGGCGATGAAAAAAATTTCACCGAAAAACAAGATTCTTGCACTTTGTCAGCTGCTGCTGCTGCCGGTGGCGGTGGTCGTGACGACGGTCGGGTCGTCGTCGTCAGGAAGGTCGAATGATCGGTTGAACTTTTTCGCGAAAAACGTTTTGACTTTGGCTGCTTTTTGGCGGAGCTCGGGGTTCAGGAAGGATGGGGCGTCTGAAAGGTGGTTGATCGTGAAATTTAGAGTGTTTTGAAAGTTTGGAAAAAGTCAAAAGACCAACCTTCAATATTGGCAAAAAACCAAGCCAGGGTCGTCGCGAGAAAGTTGTCCTTGCTGAGGACATCGACGAAAAAGTCGTCCGGGCACAGCTTCACCTGGAAGAAGATAACCATGAGCAAGTCCAGGTAGAACTTTGGCTGTGTTATCAGGGCACCACGACAGGAAGCGAATAGATGGACAAGGCGTTTCCATTGTTCGAAGCCATCGTAGACTTGGGCGATCAGAAACACGATGAAACTGTATTGGAACTCGCCGAGGACCTCTCCATAATCGTCATTGAGTTTTGCGGCAAATGCCATTAAGCGGTCGGTGTTGTCGATACCGGGGCGGAATTTGGCCGATTCTGTAAACTGAAACAAATTTTCAATAAAATTGATCTAAAAAAGCAATCCCAAACCCACCGGAACATCGGGAATCGCCGTAAATCGCACTTCATAGCCATCCTTCACCCTCAAAATCGGCAATCCATTCGGATCCCGGAATCGTAGCCGTTCGCCCTTGTTGGATCGATCTACACTGAAGACAGCCTTGCTATCACCGATCTCCGCCGCGACATCCTCCTCTTTCGTGACGGTTTCCGGCTGTCCCGTGATCAAGCCGAGTGGATTCGTTGGCCGTAGACGCTTTTCCGTCTTCTCCGTGATGTGATTCGACAAGCTGACCCAATTCTGTGTTGTATCAAATGGATAAGCCCCCAAACTTCGATCAATGTTTTGAAGATTGGCACGAACTCGATCCACATCGTCACTCGACGCAGGGGTTTCATTGAAGCTTTCCGTGGTCTTATCCCATTTGTGGAGCAGAATCTCATTGCCTTTGATCCATTTGAAAAAGCCGATTCGCGGGGCTGTGCCGCTGGCGAGGAAAAAGTAATGGAGCCCTGGGGGGATTAGCTTCAATCCGAGGAAGTTCGAGGTGACCGTCCAGGATTTGTAGTCGACACCGAATTCTAGGCCGGCAGGGACATTCTGAATCACAAGGAAGGCGCATTCATTGAACAGTTTTTGAGCGAGTTCTTGGGGCATTTCGCCGCTGGCCATCGCGCGACGGATCTGTTCGAGGTCCATTTTCTGGAAAGTGGCCTTATGCGATCCGTCTTGGAGCTCATTCGCACAAATATTTGGACGAATCAACCTCAAAACCCATCAAACACAGCTAATGGCAGTACATATTTATTATTAAACAAAGTTATTACTCAATACTTAGAAATAAATAACAATCAAGTTAGCAAGGCTGGCTCAGCAGATTACTTTGATTTCTTGGTTTCAGCGGCCACCACCTTTGGCGCCTCCTTGTGATACAAGAAGACGCAGGAGAACAGCACGACGCCGACCATCATACTGAAGGCACTCACGTAATAGGGGAATGCGCTTCGGATGAATCGTTCATATTGGGTGTGAAGCAGGGGTCGAACACTGACTTGTTGGACATCGTACAGATGCGAATATCCGAGTCGGTGGTAGTCAACGAGGAACTTGAAGACGCCATATACGTCAGGAAGCTTGAAGACGGTCTTCAGCTTGCCGGCAGATGGCTTCAAGAAGGTGCGCACGAAGGGATCGATGCGGACGAATTCGAGTTGGACGTCTTTGGCAGCATAGGGGACCCATTTGCCGTCCTTGAGCTCTTCGATTTCGATGGAGTATTCCTGGAAAAGTGCGGTTTAGTACTTGGAAGACGCGGATGGGGAAGGCAACTTACAACATCCTCGGTGATGGTGTAATCACGGGGCGGCGCAGATTCACCGACGAGATGGTGGTTGACGGACTTGACGCGGAGGACGCCTTTCTCTTGGAAAACCCATTGGCTGAGGGCATCGACGAAGGGGCCGTTGCCGGATTTGACGGGCCTGAAGGAAACAAAATTATATATAAAGTTAACAAAATTGTAGATTGACTTACTTGGCAGCACTGCCGACCTTCTGGACATTAGCATTGATGAACTCATCGCTGAACAACTCAACCGAGCCAGTCACAACAACACGGGCATTGTTACGAGCCTGGAGGGCACCGACCAACACAGCAGAGCGACCAATAGCCGAGGGGTATTCGTTGACAACCTTGCCAGGGGCAAAGGAATATGAAGTCGTGGCAGCTGTGAGGACATCCAACTTCAGATTGTTCTTCGGGTTTGCGACCAACGCGGATCCCCTGTACAGAATCGGGGCAGTAATCGCACCCTTGTTACCAATCAAAACGCTGGCCTTGGTCAAGTGTTTCGGATCGACGAGAACAGCGGTATGATCGCCGGAATCGATGGCAGCATCATAGTTGTGATGGTCGATCAAGCTCGTCGAGTCATCATCAAACTCGTATCCAGATTCACTCGCAAGTTCACGGATAGCATCACCAAGCTTAGCGCCACCGGCGAAGAGGACGTTACCGCCGGCATCGATGAAGTTTGTGATTTCGGCGACGGACAAGGAGCCACCGAATTCTTGGACGGACGGCGCGAAAATGGTAAGATGATCATAGACGAGCTCGCCATACTTGAACAATTGTAAATTGGCATCTTCGGCGCGCTTGATAGTGACAATGTAGCCGCGAGTTTCGAGCGATTTGAGGAAGATGGAGTAGGTCTGCTTGGCGGTGGGCGATTCGAGGAGGACCAGGACGCGATTCTTGGTCGGTGCCGACTGTGCGATGGCGACGAGCAGCAAAAGTGCTGCTACGAGTTTGATCATGGTTCTGGAAGAGGTAAAGGGTTAGGTAAAGTGAAAAACAAGGTCGGAAACGGCGTATAAACACGTAAAAGCGACAGGTTAGCGTTGCCACGTCGGCGGGTTGGTTCCATCGCATAGGCCAAATGTAGTCTCTTGGCTTTGTGTCCCGAGTGCGTAATGATGGAGATTTTTACTTTTGTGCGGTTTTTAACAAAAATTGACTTCTATTTTGACATTGTTAGTCTGTCTTTTTAACGTGAGCGTACTTATGACCATATTTATAAAATGAATCAGAAAATTTAATCCATAACTCCTTATTTTGGTAAATATCTGGGCTTCAACAAATTGCGCATTCTCCCACCACGAAAGTTGCGCATGAGGATGGGAGACCACTAAACGCGCATCGGATTTGCATAAAATGTTTATACCTTATTTCCTCGCGCTTTTTCGGTCCTTTCGTGTTCATTTTTATCAATATATCCACGTCCACCATGTCCGAAAGCACCCCCAACGTTAGAATTTTGCCTTTTCGAACTCAAAAATATATAAAAACCATCTTTCAGAACCCGCCCGTCATGACAGATCTCCTTCTAGATCCGGCGATCCGAACATGGGTTTTCATACCTATCGTCGTAGTAACCTTCTTCGTGGGTATCGTGCGTCATTACGTCCATCTACTCCTCCAGACGAAAAAGAAGAGCGAACTTGAGAAGCTTCAAGATACACATTATCTCGCGAAGGCCCGACTCCTTCGAATGAATGGCGGTGTCCTGCCTCGTGTCGACTTTGAAATGCGTAAAACTTTCCTGACAAATGAGAAGGAAGGCTACCTTCAGAAGAGGATGCAAGCCCCCGCCATGGGCGCCAATATGATGACCGATCCGTCGATGATGACCGAAATGCTCAAAAGCAATATGTTAAACATGGTCCCCATGTTGGTCATTGGTGGCTGGATAAACTGGACATTCTCTGGATTCGTCACGACAAAAGTCCCCTTCCCCCTGACCCTACGATTCAAGCCGATGCTCCAACGCGGCGTCAATTTGTCGTCGTTGAATGCGGCTTGGGTGTCCTCGGCATCTTGGTATTTCTTGAACTTTTTCGGCCTTCGATCCATCTATACTTTGGTTTTGGGCGATGACAACGCCGCCGGCACCACAATGGATGAGCAATTGGCAGGTGTGAATCCAGCTGTTCAACAGGACCCAAAGCAGGTTTTCAAAGCGGAATGGGAAGCGCTGCAGATTTCCTTCCACAAGTTCAAGCTTTAACTTAACCGGGCTGGATGTTTTGTCGTTTTCGAGGCCATCGTATGTTCTCATTTTTGAGGTTTCTATCATTTTCTGTGTCTTTTTCGGCTTTCATCCGTGCAAAAAATTGAAGTCATGGTTTATTTATTTTGTGAGGAATGTGATTGATCATATTTGAATCTTTAGAAGTTTAATAATGTAAAAACTTAATAAAAATTGACAAATTTTATTTTTGATTATTGATTTTTATCGATTTTAATTTTTGCAATTTTTTCACATTCGCACAAAATTTTCAATTTGTATTGTTTACGCCATTGCGTCAGTGTGCGAATGGCCAATCGCCCATTCCAGGTCAAAAGTGTGCGAATGAGCGAAAACACACAAATTAGAAAAATTGCTTTCCATCATTTCTTTCAAATTTCTTATCTGTATTGCTTCCAAGTCCACCTTATTTCCATATTTATTCGCACTAAACCTTGCATCAAGACCGAGGCGCGAAGACAAGAAATCAGTGTTGTTTTTTGTAGCATTAAAAGGAGGCGAAGTTTTTTTTTCCAAAAGCAAGCAGCGCTAACCAAAAAGTACATATAAAAACAGTTTATCAAAAAAAATCTGGGTTTGCCACTTTCTTTCGGGGGGATTTTTACAAAAGACAAAATCATACTCACACAAAAGTTACAAGTTGAAAAACCACAGATAGGCAAAACGAACGATTATCTTTAACGAGTAATAACACATGTGATCAGATGTTAAGGAATCCTCAATTCTATCACGACAGGGTTTGAGGAGAAGGATACAATCGAGTTAAAGAAAGAGAACAAGAATAGTGGCTAATTGGACCAACTTTTTTTGTGAAGAAAAAGATAGACGCCTGCAAATGTTTGGTAAAAAAATATTATGGAGGGATAAAATAATTAATCATAAATGAAGAGATGCGGATCTCCGGGAAAGTGTAGTGATGTGCCTCTCCGTTCGATGGATGATGGTGGGGATCGTAGGGCTCGACCGGGGAAGTGTGTTGATCGGATCGGACTTCCGCGCGGAAGTGAAAATTCGCATTTAAAAACGAGGGCAGATGGGTCTCAACGAGAAGAACACCCGCAATTTGACTTTTTCGTGTGGGGAGAGAGAGAGACTTTAAAACCGGGGGAGTGGACGAAGCGCGCCTCCGGTGGACGGCGGGCGGATTACAACGCAGCAAAGCTGGATTTCAGGAGTTGAGAGATAAGAGAGATAGAAACAAAAAACACAACAGATCATATTCTTCTTTCTTTGATGACAAAAACCTTCGTTTTTTTTCGTATTTCCCTAGCGAAAGAGAGAGGAGCGGAGCGAGCGTGCCCTAGGCCTCGAGTAGTAGTGGATTTCGGACACAAGAGAGTTTCCTTTACAAGAAAATTATTCTTTCATACAAACACTGAACAAAGTACACAAAAAAAAACGTTTGACAAAACAAAAAAGCATTGATCGGGTGTAGTAGTAAAAGAGAGAGATGGAAGTTAGAGTTACGTGGGGCTTGGTGGTGGATGTTGTTGGTTTGATTCGAATAAGTAACTTTTTAAAAGAACGGTATACAAAGATACAAAAAATCGATTAACAGCGGCAAAAAGGGGAGAAGAAAAACGGATAATATTTAACAGGAGAGGCGACATCCGATGACTGCTGGCTTGATGGCATCTAGTTCCAGATCTTGAGGAAGCTGTCCCAGGAGCCTGTGCACACGGCCATACCATCCTCGGTGACACCGAGGCACGAAACACGGTTGTCGTGACCGGCGAGCACGCCAGCACGCTCCTGTCGCATCGAATCCCACACGTTGCAGTTGAAGTCGTCATAGCCGGCAAACAGCAAGCGACCCGATTTCGAGAATGCCACGGAGGTGATACCTGCAACAAAGGGGTAGGGCAATTATTAGATGTGATCCCTCAGAATGTTGAAATCGGCCACGGCCGTCGTCGTCGTCTCGATTTTCGCCCGCTCTGATGGCGACCCCCAAAGTGCCAAAGTGGAGCCAATCAAGGCGACGACGACGACGACCGCGTCGAAACAGAAACGATAGTCGGCAAGCAAAAAACTCACCACAAATGATGTTGTCGTGCGAATACATGGCCAACTCCTGGTCGGCACGAATGTCAAACAGTCGGCAAGTAGCGTCATCCGAGCCCGTCGCGAACGCGTTGCCCGAGGGGAAGAACTGCAAAGGAAGGGGCGATTCAGTCATAATTCACATTCAGTCATCCCAAACAATGACATGATGCCATATGACATCATCCTTCCCAGAAAAACAACAAACGACTCACCGCAACAGCATTGATATCAGATTCATGGCCGGGGAACGTCTGCTTGCACATACCGTCACGGATGTCCCACAACTTTGCCGAAGCATCACAAGCGCCCGAGATGAAAGTTCGCATGTCCGGAGCCAACGACAACGACATCACATCGCCCGTGTGGCCCGTGAAGGCAGTCACTTGTTGGCCCGTCTCAATGTCCCACAATGCACTGAAAAAGGTGACACGAAATCAGTGAACAGATTCTTCAAAAGTGCCGAAAACACCTACCAAGTCATATCACCAGAAGACGTAACAATCTGGTTGTCGTCGAGGAAGCGACAACACGAAAGGTAGCCCGTGTGGCCGGGAAGTTCCCGCGAAACGCGAACATTGCCTTCGCGCGTCTTGAGCGAGTAAATGCTGCAAATGTTGTCGAGACCGCCGCAGGCGACAAAGCTGCCCGATGGCGCATACGCACAAGTCATCACCCATGATGATCGCAGCGGAATGGCGTGTACCTGGAAGATTGGCATTGTTGTATTCATTGTTTCGTAGAACTGTTTAGGGAACTTGATGGATTCGAAATCCGAAATTTATGAGCTTCCATTTGTCATCTTTACTCTCGCCATCATCCCCATTGTCGTAAAAACCTCGCTTCGCCTTTCACTTTTCGCGCTGTGCTGCGCTGGTGCCAAAATGAAACATGCCCTCTTCTTAATTCGCTGTTCGTCTGTGCATTAGAAGCCTTCTCATGGCACTCGCTCGCTCCCTCTTGCTTCGTTCGATTTGATTGATACACTGCCCTCGAGAGCCGCGAACCAGACCGAATTAGGAAGCTAGCAAGCAAGCAAGCACCCCTTGCAGCCAGCCAGCAAGCCTCTCCAGGCGTTGATGACCATTTCTTTCTCCCCTCTCCTTCGACGACGCTGACAACGACCAGGATGCCGTCCATGGTCTATGACCCAAGTGTCTCTCTGCTTTGCTTGCTTCGCCCTGCGACGACATTGTCGTCCTCGTCCGAGGCTCTCCTTCTACGACTACCCCCGACAACGCCATTATAGCAATGCTTCCCCGGCCAAAAGCATGGTCTTGGCGCCAGCCTCGAACCCGGCTACTACCAAAGAGGTTGTGCTTCACCAATCGCAGCCCCCTGAGGAACCACTAAGATTCGTGTCGTCCTTTCTCGAAACCCCAACAATGAATGCCATTCTGTCCTGCCCTGCGCTGCCTACCGAAAAATGACTCCAAAAAAGGGGGAGAAAGGGTTCACGCAAAGGTTACGCTGGTTCGCTGCTCTCGCTCGCGTGTGCCATGGCCCATGGGTACAATTGGTCGAGGTTTAACCCGAAAAGAAAAACCGCCCCCATTTCATGGAAGTGCTAAGTGGCCTTAATGGGGTACTGCCACCACCTCCGCCCTTAATGCATAAAAGCAGTGCCCTATGGCGGTCGGTGGTAGCTATGGGAACATGATATTAACACTACCCCGCGTGTAGTGTTCGCGCGTGAGTGCCATGGCAACGAGCATTGTCAGCAGTCATGAAAGCACAGTACGAATATTTCCGCTGGGAATAGGGATTTAGGTGAGAAGTAACTCAACTCAGGTGACTGACATTTCCATAATGGGAAACGGGTAAAAAGTATATAACCACAAAAAAAGTCGAAAAGAACGTAAACGTTCAAAGGTATATATCCCCTGGGGCGATGATGCTGATGACAGGGATAGAGACTCACCTTGTTCGTCGTATAGCTGTCCCAAACGATGAGCTTTCCGTCCTGTGAGGCGGAGACCAGGTTCCGAGAATCACTGGCCCAATGCATGGCATAGATCTTGGCGAGATGACCACGAAGGGTCCGTCGTGTTCGCATCTGGATCCGACCGATGGGCTCCAAGTTGGCCGCGACTGATGCCAGCGTTGTGTCATTGGCGGCTTTGCGGGCTTCCTGAAAGTTGAAAAAAACGTAAACGCGGACCAACGGCAATGAAAAAAGAAAGCGACCGAGCTATCGATCGAAACGGCAAAGCTTAGCCCTATTGATGACAAATAAAAAAGTCGGAAAAAGCCTACTCACCCGAATTTGAGCCTTAAGCTGTTCGGCTTCTTGCCGAAGTTGATCCAATTCACTCATTGTAGGTGTATCTGGCGGCGAGTATCAAAAAAACAAGTGGAACCACCGCAGCGTTCGACAACGATGTCAATGATGGCCGGGAAGGTTGCGGGAGAGAAGTGGGGAGACGAGACCGAACTACCTACGCAATATGAACGCGAGTTCGATTCGCAAAAGACCTTCCGGGAACGGCAGTTTTTTTTTTCGGGAGTGGAGTGGGGTGGCTCGAAACACACGCGGACCGCGTTTGGTTGGTCTTGGTGGTGGTTGGTTATATGTGAGGTTGAGGGTGGTGGCGGTGAGCAAGGGAGAGCGAACTCAAAGGTTGGCAGCACGACGAGTTGAAAAACGAGAGCAACGATCGAACCAACACCGGCGTGGTTGTCGTCGTAGGCTTCGTAATCGTTGACCACACCACGGAGGACACGGCACGGTTGATGAGATGTCCTGATTTGAAGGGGGTGTTTCACACTTCACGCCTTCAGCCCTGGGCCCAAAAAGTGAAAGTGAGATTTCCTTGGTTGGTGGCGTTGGCGTCTAAGCTAGTCGTCGCGCAACGGGACGAATCAGTTGTTGTTGTGGCCGAGGACTTCTTCTTCGGATCGCTGGGATGATGGATGATGATCTTCCGACGACGCCGCGCACACAGCATTCAACGATGGGAACCCTCGTGGCGGATCGAAACACACAACTTCGACGACGGCAAACGCGTTGAAGCAGGCGGCGCTCTCCACTCGGGTTGTACGGTGAGAGGCGCGCGCGCGAGGAGGGATTCACGGCCGGAAGTCGCGACGCTCAAGGTTACGACGCCGGGCGACAACAGTGGGGGGATTGGACAGATGTCGGGGGGCTGCAAAACGGCACAAATTAAAACGGCAAGCTTCGCGAGAGTCTCGACACGAAGCAACAAACATCGGGAAGGGGCTTTTTTTAACAACGCGTAATTCATTCGATAACAAAGAGGCGTAAACAAATGTTGCCAAACGACACGCATCAGGGGCCGGGGCCGGCCGAGGGGCTCGAGATTAACTGTAATTATTTCGAACCATACAATTGTGGTTTCTTCAAACAACCTGTTTACAGTCTCGTTGGTCCGACTGTCACCACGCCACTTCTTCTTAAAGGCAGGCATCTCTCGCTGCTTCGGGGTTTCGAAGACCAAAGAGAAGTGAGGAAGGACAACACCGACGGCGAAAGGGCCGAAAAAAAATGAACACGAGAAGAGAGTGAGGAGAGACGCGAGGAGCCAAAAATGTATGTTGTTGGCCAGCCACTGCTCCGAGTCGCGCGTCGTTGTCGTCGACGACGATGGCGGCGGTAGTAGCTGGCAGTAACGGCGGAGAGGCTAGTGGGGATGCCCATGTTTCTCCTCTCCTCCGGTCGTCGTCGGCTGGCTGCTGTCTTTCTTTGCCACAGGGGAAACTGCTCGCCTCCGACAACGAGGATACGAGAATGAGCAGCAGCCGGAGGGGGAAACGTAAGAGAGACAAGGATGGAGGGAGAGAGCGAGAAACTATAGCCACTCTGCCTGCTTCAGGCGCCAGCGGCAACCCTAGTTCAGTCCGGCTGGGGCTCGTCGGTCGTTCTTCCTTCGGCCCCCTTCAGGCAGCGGGCTGGTTTGTGCCACACAGAGCGAGCACGACACGATACATAGTAGCTTCGGCAGCCTAGGGCGAATGGCATGGGGCTCCTCTCTCTGTCTCTGTCCTCTCAAAGGGAAGGCTCAGCCGGCGTGAGTGCATCCATCCCCGACGCCGAGCGACCCCCTCCATGGCCCCTCAGGCACACGAACACGGACCACGGCAACGGTGTTGTCCAGCCCGGCCAGCCAGCCCCCCTATCCGCATTAAAGCCACTCTCGAGAAAGGGAGGAGGCCCACAACACTACCACTACCACCGCCTCGCCTGCAAGGGACAACACAAAACGGCCTCGAGCACTGAAACTACACGCCGGGGCACCCTTCGAACGACGACGGCGACATCTCGACGCACCCATGTCTTCCCGAAAAAGGGAGGAAGGCATGGCCGCGCCGCTTTGGCCCCCGACCGAAAAAAGAAGGCAATTAAATAACGTCTCTTACAGTCGAGAGTCGAGTCCAGCCGGCCAGGCCTGGGCCCCGACGGCAATGTCTCCCTCTCCTTCGGAGAGCTGGTGGCGGCGGCGGCGCTGCTGTAGACTACGTCACCATCCATCCATCCTTCCTTTCCCCCTCCAGCCTTGGGTGCCCCGAAGGCAGGACAGCAACTAGGCGCCTTTTTCCGTATGAAATAGGATGGAGAGGAGAAAGGGCTGTACTTGGGCTTCAGGCGCATCGATACTATGCCGTCGTTATGGGGAGGAGGGTGGAAAATGAAAGGCGGAAGGAGTGGATACCGAAGAAAATGATAGGTGATAGTGGTTATGCAAGTTGATTATGGGTTGTTTGGGGAGGTGATTGTTGTTATTGTGAGATTTGAAGCTTGCAAAGACACAAACAAGGTTACAGTACAACTCAAAGTTACTAAAATAGACCAAAATGATAACACCAAAGGCTATATAAAGGCACCAGAAGCTTAAAATAACTTTCAAATTGTCATTTCAGCCAACAAATATCCATAAAGCACATCTTTGACAACACTAAAAAGCTCAATTCACACTTTCCACATCCACAAATAGCCTCAATGCCACCCTCTCCTGCTTCATTTGCCACATTCAACCATTCCTGCCTTTCAATGCACCCTTCACAGGTAAATCCTCAAATCTGTATAGCACCCCTCTCTCCAGATATAACTCCCAATGTTAAAATGAGTGAAATACTCCCTTTTGTCCTTCATTTCGATGGTCGGTGTCGCCGTAGCCGTCGTCGTCGTCTCCCGACTGGGCCTTCATATACACATAAACATCCCGACATCGGTCGACGTAACGCCATTCCATACACACAAGGTTTTAACGTTGTCCTCGGGCGAGCTCCCCACCCCGTTTGGCTCTTGCTATGTACGAGGGGCGACAGCAGAGCCCCCGAGAGTCCGTATTAGAATATTCCGAGACACGAAGAACCGAGAGAAAACCGGGGCCCCCCTTTCCGAGCCCTCATGGGATTACCTTCTGTGTCAACGAGCGCGGCTTTTGCCATGGCCCCCACACATGGGTGGCTAAAGTGTAAAGCATCGGTGTGCCCTGGGGCTGGCTTGGCCCTGGGGTATGTAGGTAATCTCTTGCTTTACGTTTTTCGGGACGGTTAGTTACGAACAGCCAGGCTAGGCAGGGCCGGTCGTCGACAACCGAAGGATTTAGTTAAGCATTACAACAACAACAACTAAGCACAAATTTGTAATAAACATATCCATATGAATGCAGAGAACAAACAGTACGGCTGTACTGTACAAATTGATATTATCGAAGGGAATACACAAAAGCAAAGAGGGGAATAATGGGCAAAGGCACACGAGAAAAGGTCCTCATAAAAGTGTCAACGATCATTTTCAGCACATTACAACATAGCAAAAAGGCTCGAGAGGCATACTAACGCGGTCGTGGTCGTGGTCGTAGGTGGTCAACATTGATTTCTTCTACTCGTGCAAAAAAGTATTTTTTTCAAAGGGAAAAAACGGAACACAGGTCGTTGTTGTGCATTACGCAAAGGGGGAAGACAGGCAAAAAAGTGATAAGACAGTTTTCGCGAACGTTGAAATGGAAAAGAAAACAACAAAAAAGGGCCTTTTGCTGGTGCTGTGAAAAAAAATGTTGAAATAAATATAAAAAAGTGCCGAGTGAGACGTTTGTGATTAACGAAAGGGAAGGAAATTGTTGCCCCCTGAGGTGGTGGTGCGTCAGTTAGTTCACTTCACACATCACCACGTTTAATCGACGTAAGCATGAGTTGTTTGTGATATTTTGGGGCGGAAAAGGGAATGGGAATCGAATCGATGGAGGGAAGCCTTGAAGTATCGATTGCGGAGGGCGTAGGTAGGCTCGTTTACCCTTCAAGGGCAAGCTAATTGCGGTCCATCAAAGGATGGATGTATCGATCCAAATGACCTTCATGGGATTCAGAAATGTGAAGCCGGAGCCGCAAGTAGAATCCGTGGACCGTGGACAGAGCCTAGGGGCGCGGTTGTAGTAAGAGCGAAGAGGAGTCGTTTCGTTTTCCGCCAACAACGACAACGATGTGTGAGACGCAAAAAGCGCTAGGGGAGTGTGTCGTCGGCCGGCCCGCCGGCTGGTTGCTAGCGGCTATAAGGCAGACAGAGGCTACGCACAATGTTGGAGGATTGGCATTGTGCGTGCTTGGACGCCCGGGCGGACTTTTAGAATTCCGAGCAAACGAGCCATCTTTTAGCACTGTTCAATTCTTCACTTTCGTTCGGGCGTCGGGGGGCTCCGTCCAGCCGACTGCCCGCACACACACGTCATCACAGGAGAGAAGAATCGAAGCCTCGGGGCCGCACTTCGACGACGACGCCGACGACGACATGCTTCTGGACGACAACAAGGATCGATAGCCGCGTCCCGTCCCGCAAGCAAGGCGCTCGAGGCAGTCGAGAGCAAGCTCGCAACGGTTTGTTCGTGTATACACACGTTTTGCGACTACTAACTATTGGGGCTCGGCTGGGCTCACTGCCGGTGGCTGCGGCAAGGACCGTCGTATGTACGTCGGGAAAGAGAGAAAAAACGAGGATCTGGTCTTGGCATACGACGTTGTCAGCGTCGTCGTCGTCCTCTCCTCCCCTACGGTCGTCGTTGTCCCCATGCTGGGCCGTCTGTGGGGCCAAGCCAAGCCAGGCCAGAGGCTTCGTGTGTTCGGGGTGGGTTTTTTTCTCGCTCTCGCTCCTCTCTTCCATCTCGTTCGTAACACCCGAGAACCGCCGTGGCGTGGCTGTAAGTGTAGGCTGTAGGCGCTGCAGGCTCCAAGGATAGAACCGCGCCGGCACCAGGACTCCAACCATTATAACCAATACTACCACCAAACAACCATGTTCTTTTTATCGGTCCGTGTCTTCAACTGGGGTGGTGGTTTTGTATACAGACGCCTGGCTGGCTGGGCCCCTGGCTCCTGGACTACAAGTATAAAACAACAAGGGGGTTGCGAAGAAACGTAAAAAAGAAAGGACAGCCGTGTAGCCAGCTTCAAAATTGAGGTACAATGTTATCTTCCGGTTTAAACTTTAAAGAACAGGTTCCAAACCTTGACTTAAACATAAAATATATAACACAAAATACACAAAGCGAATAGAATAGCGATACAAAATATTTGTATACATATATCTCAGTTCTCGGTTGACTGGTTCGTCGTCAAACCACTTTGGGGCCTCGGCCTCGCCTCAGGGCAAATGTTTGTGGAAATGCACACTTGCACTTGAAAAGCAACAAAAAGGAAACAGCAGAGAACGAACTCTCGTCGTTTTAGCTGTTAGCGATTACTTTCTGTTTCATCGTCGTCGTCGTCGTCGAAGATACGAGTGTCGTCCATGACACGAAAGGCAACGCAGAGCCCCCCTCTTCCGTGCCCCCTTCCAATGGCACTCGCCAAACGGAAATGACACGTCGCCGGGAGCGCGCGGAGGCCCCCGTTTTTTCTCATTCCTCGATTTGACGGTTACCGTTTCTTCAATTAAGGAAACTTCACTCTCGTCTTTGTCGCTCGCGCTTAGGGTCGTTGTCGGCATCGTTGTCATTGTCGGCGGTGCCGTCGTCGTCGAGTGCTTTGTCTTCACTTTCACTTTCACTTTCACTTTACTGATAGCAATAGTCACTTCGGGAAGGGCACAGGGACCGATTCTTCTGCTCATTTATTAGTCGAGGAGTGTTGTGAAGTCAACCGAACTGGGATCGAAGTTGAAGTTGGTCACCATATCCCATCGCAGAACTCGAGAAAGACAATCCAAAAATGGCAGGCAAGCAGTGACGACACCAAATGTGACAGATGTTTCATCAGAGCTACTTTTTTCTGATATAACATCTGCAAATCGAATGCCATTTTGTACTTTATGCAGGCAGGGGAATACTACAATTTTTCACTTTTGCACTTTGACAAGTGTTAATGTCACCAAAGGTACGGTAATTTCATGCACACGAAAGAGCAATGTGTGGCATATTGGCTATTACGTTTAAGAAAGACTCATTACCGAAAAGGCTATTCAATTCAATCATAGTCAGATTAACTTTTTTGCCTTCTTTGTTTATCACAATTGATACTTTCTCGTATTATACATTCTTTTTATCATGGATTACGCAATTCACCTCTTTTTTTCGAGCCACTGAGTTAAATGCACCCAATTCCGGTACCCCTTTTGTGACGCAGGTAAAGCCTTGTTTTTTTCGACAAACACGAGGTACATGAATAAGTTTCCCCCCTCAGGGACGGCTTCTACTATCCATTAGTTACTTTGGATGACTTCAGGGACGCCCCACAGGTAATTTGTAAATCCCTTGTTATGCTTCAACCTCGAATGTTCTACCTACTACCGTAACCCCACCCTATTGAAAAAGTTACATTTATTTTCACACATGAAACAATTATTGGAGTTCACAAATGCCTGGGCGTATTTTGGTGGTAAAGAAAAGGTTATACCATAAGAGATCATCGAGTAAATGCATTAAACTTAAAAGTTGTGATATTTGACAAGTTTAATTTTGGATGGCACACAAACATTATTACAATGACCGCTTGCGAAGTTCGAGAAGGAACGCAATGCACGTCACCATGACAGAAATCGTCTGAAATTTGATGCTTTATACATGAAGGTGGTGTCAGAGTTTGAAATGAGGGTACCGTTAAGATGAGGGGCTTTGAAACCATGGCAAAGCCCCACACGGAGATTCCGAGGTCAGATTGGTTGAGGTGGGTTGCGAGGGAGTTGGCAACGACGTAGACGTCTTTATCGAAAGTTCGCCAAACGCGGAGATTGCCATAGAGATGATGTTTTGATCGGTCGAGCTGGAAGAGATTCAATGGGCATCTTTGGCTTGAAATTCAAAAAATATGTTTCAGGACACTTTGCCAAGGAATATATAAATTGCTTGGCAAAGTGTTCTGAGTGCCAAAAATCAATTTCTTTGCTTTTTGACATTTCAAAGTTTTAAATATCCTACCACATTATGCAACATAGCTGGAATCGCAGTCAACGAGATCAGTAACGTACAGTTCATCGCAACCAACGGCAAACTCATGACAAAATTGATTAGAGGCATATTCCGCGTCGACAATAACTGTAACAAAGTAAATGCCGACACTGGAATCGTTGATCCAAGCATAAGAAAAGCAAAGACTTCACACATTCCATCGAGTTCTCTGACTGCTTTTCCGAGTCTACCGTGTTCGTTAATCCGTTCAACCAACTCATTCATCAACTCTGATGGAGTCATCGCACCTTTTCCCAGTGCCGTCAACTTATGATTGAATTGTCTCGCTTCCAAAACAGCTCCATACGTAAAAAGGGAATACATGAAGATGCCAATGGATGAAGCGAATGCCGAATATGCTACACAAAAGAAACTCCAACCCAGGAAAAGGACTTTGTAGATACTGGAGGAGAACTTTCTCAACTCGTCATTGAATGCATCGAGTTTGACGTCAAGCAAGAATGTGAGATGAAGAACGGCAAAAAAGGTGATGGTCAAAGTGATAAAGACACGGAAGACAATCAAAAGATGGCCAAGAGAGGCACGATTTTCAATGCATCCTGCTGAGTTTTGAACCTGATGGATTGCCGCGGCAAAGGATCGGAATTTACATTTGCGCTGCCAATCGAACACAAAATACTAAAAATTGAAACTTTAGATTATTAAATGTCCGAAAAGGAGTGAATTCTCACTAAAGATACTGTAACTTGGAAGCTGAATGCCAATCGAATGAGGAAATTTGACAAATTTGCCGATTCCAAAGTTAATGTTGACAGCTTATGGATTATAGAAAATGTTGTAAACACCTCTGCAATATGATTTAGCGTTTTTTTTGGCACCAAAAAACAGACGATAAACTTACGATACAAACATACAAGGCTAAAGATAACCTTATTGAATAACCGTCGTTTCGGAGTCAGCGTTTTTGAAAAACTGCAACAACAAATTCGCAGAAGTCGACGAACCTTATTCAATTCAGCGTTCAATGGCAGTGAATCGACATCAGGATCATTGTGAAAAGTTTGATTCTGACTATGCCGCTCTGATGCATCGATGAAGGCAATATCGATTTGAAAGTCGTGATTTGTGCCGCCGTTTTTCATCCTGGGAAGTGTGGTTAGTAAAATAAGGCGACAGATAGGTTAGTAGTATCAAAAAGGTGTCAAAACCTCAAAAACTTCATCAACGAAAACCGCGAAAAGCAAGCTTTTATTACGTAAGCAATTGGATAAATATGGATATATTATGCGTGAAAATCGGGGTGATTATGCCCTTCATGGCTGATGGCCGGAGTCAATTCAATCATGAGCGTCAGATAGGTTACTGTGAGCGAGATTGTCTGAAATGAGAAGGCGGTCGTTATCGGATTTTGGTTTTGGATGATCTTTGTAGTTTGTTTGATGGTTTTCTGATAAACTTTACTTAACCTCTCAACTTACGGTCAAAATTAAGGGTTTGCTCACGACGGCGAATCCCCAGAGAGAAATGCCAAGGTTGCTCTGACGCGCATGTGAGATGAAGGCGTTCGCGATGGCATAGACACGCTCATTGTAGGGGTACCAAATGCACGGGCTACTGTACAGGACGCCTTCGACTTTGAGGATCTGCAAGGGTGAGGTTAAAGTTTTGTAAGATCACCGATCTGATTACCGTATCATAGAGCTTTGCCGGAACAGCCGTTAATCCGATAAGTTCGGCAATGCTGAAACAGATTCCAGGCGTGACGAGAGCCACGCTAAGCCAGCCTTGTTTGATGGCAGTCATGAAAGATAGGAGGGAGAACACGGTTGTTGGGATGTTTGTGCCGATCTAAAGCCAACAAATGTTATCATTTTTGCAAAAACTATCAAAAATCATGAGATATAATCGATAATCTCATCAAATCCGAGCAAAAATTAGACTTACCATGACAAAAACATAAACCTCAAAAGAATTATTAACAGTTTGAACCATCTTCCCAAGTTGTATCTTTGTCGCAAAGTGCTTCAACAACTCATCACCAATGTCAACTTTTGCTTGGGCTTCGGGATTTTCGTCGATGATAGACAACTTCTGTGTTATTTCGTATTAGATTTATACACCCACAACCTTCGAAACTTACTCTAGCCAACTTCCGATTGAATCGCTCCAACTCAAAGTACATCACATAACTCACGACGACGAAAAACGTCAAAACAATGTTCCAAACCATCAACCCATATGCGATGAACATCATTGAGAACGGATATCCATACGGATGGATAAACATATTATATGCCTCAAATTTGATCAAACCCCCGGCTTCAACATGGAAATAGTGAACTGTCGACATGGCACCCAGCATGAGGATACAGACGACAAACACGGCAAGGGAGATCATCATGACTTGGTGGATGACACATCGGGCTTCTTCATAGCGTTTTGAACTCGTGGGATGATGGATTGTCATGAAAATGTCATGCATGTAGCCACAATATTGCCAGTAGAGCAGAAAGCACTGGAATTGGATTTCTTATCAAAAGTCAGGGCTGCAGATTAATAAAAGTACAAACCATTGAGCTGGAAACTTGGATGCTCCAAGTGAAGACCACAATTTCCATGACAACGTTGTTTTCGCCGTCCCAGTTTCTTACAATCAAGTTGCCGAGATAGAGATTGTAGTAGATTGCTGAAAATGGAGTTTTAGAGTATCAAAACACAAGTTTTCGTGGTGGGACCAAAAATAATACCAATTTTGCTCAGAACAACAATACACTTTGTTTTATCATCAAAATGAGTAATAAATTGTATTTTAAGGATAGAAATATACTAAACTCACATGTACTAATCATCAGCAATGCCAATCCGACCCGCATGTAGTGAACAAACCCATTCCAGCACCCAGGTTTCCGTTCACCGTAGTAGATCAAACTCATTTCCAACATTTTCATTGTCCAGGAAAACTTTTCCCTCACCGCGGTCATCTTTTCCTCTGTCGTTTCGACGATGGGCCCGACGCCCAGCATTGGAATTCCACCGGCACCGTACATCACGCGGAATTGTTGAAGCATGCCACAAGCGCTGGGCAGTCAACCACTCTTCAAAGAAGCTAGATAATATTTTCAATGTTTGATTAGGTATAACTTAAACTAAAACGGAAATAAGTATAAGAACCTCCCATCGAAAGAACGGCACAATTAGACAATCTGAGACACACGTGTGAAACCTATTATCACTGAGCTTTTTATACTTTTGCATACTTAAGCATGGTAAAAAAAAGTACAATGATGCAGTCAAGTGCACTTAAACTATAAACATACTCAAAAAAAGGCAACGAAGACAAACGTCTCTCCTCTCTAACGATGCCATTGTTAAATGCGGTTAATGAAGTGTCATGCCGATGCCGATGCCCTGAGGGGAAAGTGGGATGGGGAAGGTTGGTCCATTGTAGGCTGGAGTAAATAGAGATGCACTCACTCATTCGACTGACTGAATGAATGGTCATGGCCGGCGTTATTTAACTATTTTGTCTATTTTGTCAAGTGTCGAAAAGGCGAGACGCTGAATGAGTGCCGAATTAGAATTTTGTCAACCCAGGGAGCCTTGAAGGCAATTAAAAAGGCGGATATTTCGCGGATTGTTTGTCCATTTTTACGGTTGACTGGGTTATGAGTTGCACCTGTCCCTAGTCCCCCGTTTAGAGAGTAAAACAGACAAAAGTATGGTTGAAAACAGGCTTGGTTGAATGGCAAAACACATTTCAAATGCTAATACATTGGAGTGAGAGTTCCATCAAATGAGAATCGGCACTGCCGACGCCACCGGCATCGAGGCATTGGTCAAGTTGGCGAACCGCTCATGCAATTCGTTTTCGTGCCATTTGGCTTGCACGACAAACGTAAAAAACGTCAAAGCTACCGAGACAGTCTGAAATTTAATCGTACGTTATTTGTTTCCCCTCCAATAATAGACATATTAGTTTACCGCCATGATAGTAGGCTTATTGACAACCGCGAAGCCCCACAGCGTTATCCCGAGATTCGTTTCGCGGACATGGGACACGAAAACATTAGCGATTTGATAGACTGATTCGTCGTAGGGGAACCAGATGCTCGGGTTCTCTAGGATCATACTGGCCGTATTGTGCATCTGGAATGGGCCGGGGATGAGCGAGTTAACGGGTGATCTATGGGCAAATTGGACTTTACCGCTACGTGCATCTTTGCAGGCATGGCGGTCAAGGCCGTGAGTTCGATGCAACAAAATGCGATCAACGGAATGCCAATGGCGGTCTGGGCGCCGGAGTCAATGTTATCCATGAGGTCCAGGGCTGTGAACACGAGAACTGGGATGTTTAGGGCAATAAGGACGAACGTATAGGCCTGAAATATGTCATTTTGATAAATTTCCCCAATAACACTATCCCATTGGTCCCACCTGGAAAAACCTATCAAGGCGTCGGACCATTTCCGCTAGGTTATTGTGGATGTTGTAGAGTTCTTGGAATTTTTCATTAAACTCAATACTGTTTGAGCTATTTGTTTTTTTCAGCTGGAATTTTCAAACTTTCGTGGCGGGACCAAACTTTTGAAATCTTACGTTTTTCAGTGAAGTATTGACCCTCAAAATGGCATGATACACGTTGACGCTTGTAACAACATGCAAAACGATAGTTTTCACCAAGATTAGATGACTGTAGACACCTCCAACAGATGTTATCAGCCTTGATTGCATGTAATAGGAGACCTCCTCAATTTTTGTCGTAAAAAACGCATATGCCGTAAGCGCAATGGCGACAAAGGCGTGCACAATGTACATGACGAACACATAGTTTATCATCCGCCTGATGGGTGCATCTGCGGGGTCTGTCGATGGCCATGGCAAGCCTTTCAGTAGCTCGCCCAGGGCATTGTTGCGTTGCCAATATAGGAGAAATATCTACAATTTTGATTTTGTTTGTCTTTAAGGTTTCAAAACGTTATATGTAAAGTAAAGGTGTCAACTCACAGTAGAAATCAGCGCCTGCCAGTGCCACCCCGAAACGACAAAAGCTCTTGCATTGTAGTGGCTATCCACAGTTTTCAAGACGACTCGAGTGTGCCACAAGCATTGAATACAAACTGATGGACCTCAAATTTGTGTAAAACAACAGAAAACAAACAATATTTACTCACTCAAAATAACCAAAACGACCACTTTGAATGTCCTGAAAAGTCGCTCGAAATCGGTATAGCATTCTCGTTCATGATATACGCCACTGAGCGTCAACATTGTTTTAATACGCCGGTAATGGCTTGCTTCATGAGCAATTACGTCGGACGTGGTGTGGTCAGTCCATCCCCACTTATTGAATGCATGCCAAGCTCGACTGATGCAGCTTTTTGGGCGCTTTGTGGAGGTAGGTGACATTCTAAAACGACATGAATGAAGTTTTGCGATAGAGAGAAACTGGCATCAACTGATGCCAAATCGGGTTTAAGCCGAGTATCAACAAAGCTCAAGAATGCCGAATGCACAAAAAACACAAAAAAGCAAAGATTATTTGCTTTTGCTCAAGCCGGAAGAGGATTGATTGCATTATTGGGGTTGGCGAACTCGACTCCACTTAAATTAAGTCCGCTTCTATCGGGCCGACATCCTGGTCGCCTTCGCATTTTTTTTCTTGATGTAATCAAATATCTTTGTTCTCACTTTTCATGGGAAAAGACATCAGAGTGATTTTGATGATTACAGAAAATAAAAGTGCAAAGAATGCCAAAAATTTTGATTGAACGGAATGTGTACAGACTTGTGTAAACAACCTTTTTCGTAATCGACCCATCATGTTTGATGGCATTTTTTCAAAATATCATCTTCAAAGAAGTCCATGATCAGCATAATCTTTTAAAAAACGTTTGTATTTGCTTAAAATCCTCCTTCGCTTTCTGATAATTTGATCCCACCACCCTCATTGTCCCACGAAACCCAATCTTTCCAACAGTTGAAACTATTACTTAAACTTGATACGACTTTTCCGCTATCTTAATGGGTTTGTCTGTACTCGTGTTTTATGATTTCTCATGTCAGTCAAAGATTGACATCATGACAGTACAAAATACAAAGTACAAAATATCAAATTTAAATTTTATCTAAATTCACATTACAACAGATCCTAATTTTTTCTCAAAGACATTATCCCAGCTGCTTCTTAAATCATCAAAATGACCCGTAATTGTTTGGATTTTGACCACCTTCTTTCCCTGTGTCGTTAGGACAAAGCCGGGTTCAATGCGTTTAGCCGGACAGAAGTAGTTGATAACCGGAAACATTTCGCTGCAAAATGGTTACTTAGCAGAATTAGGTAAACAAATATAAACTAATTACCGGTATTTTCTTCGAATCGATGGCAGAGTCGCAATGAACACAAGGGGAAAAAAGTTCATCATGATGCCGTAAGACAGGTTCAAAAGACTGTCGGTAAAGGCATTCACTTCGGTTAGTTTTTGATCAGTACTGAAATTTGAAATTGAAAAGGCATAAAATAGGATAGGACAAACTTACGCTTGCAACAAAGCAATGCCTTTGTAAACTTGAACGCCACCAGATAGCATTCTGTGAATGAAGCAGAAAACGCACCACCAAATGATTGTTCGATTCGTTCGCCAATTTTCTGCCTGCTGATAACGCTCGGATAGCGTTTTCGAACGAATACTTCTTGTTTCACGATAGTTGTGGTATTTTAGTACTCCAAAGAAAATCTGTAAACGCATTTTGTATCTTGAGAGTCAATTTTGTTGACTTACAATCCATGAAATCACAATGAAGCTCATCATGGTCCAATTGCTTGGCATTAGTGGTATCGTTTTCAAGTATACTGTATTGAATGTCACCGCGGTAGCAAATACTATCTGTAATCACTCGATAAAGTACACAAACATAAGCCAAAAACTTACTGGAAGCACCGAAACCAACAAAATAACCCATATCGATCGATATTTCTCATACTTTTTAGTCATAATATGCGATATTGTCCGTTCAGCGATAATTGAAACTTCGATCATCATGATGCTGACATTGCCGGCACCGAATAGAAACGTAATTATATTGTTCCATTGGGTTGACAAGAGTGCGTAACAGTTTACAAAATTAAGTATAGCAATCGTTCTGAAACTTTTTCGTTCACATTTTACATTTGACACGCAAGCGAATGGTCGCTCAACTCAATAATGAATAGCATTACCGTGTCCGCTTACCTAACAGTACCCCTGAAAATAGTCGCAAAACAACATGCAATAATTGAGCACCGTAAGTGGATGTGGATTGTTGACACCCTTATCAGTGGCAACAAAAATATGAACGCATTGATGAATGTAATGATTTCAAAGATCAATTCGAACCAATAAATTGTCAGGATATAATCGGAAAACGGTAATGAGCATGACATATTTGAGCCCTGAAAAAGTGGTCGTAATGTTGGGTGCCACGACACCGGATATAGGCAGGCGTGTAATGAATTAGATTTAGATTTGCTGAGCGTAAAGGTTTTACTCAAAAAGAAGAAGGTGTGATGCAGTTCCTAGTACATAATCCCATTGGGAGGCTTTGTCACACTAGAAGCGCATGCATTTGTTGGTTTTTGACTACACAATATTACACATTTGACTGGGGTTTTTGACCGCATTGTGCTACATAAACCAGTTCTTTTGGCTGATATTACTAAAGTTTAAAGCCAAACAAACATTACCGAGAAGACAATACTAATGGGGTGTAAATCATAACGTTGCAAATACGTGCAACTTGTGTTTATTACACAGATCATCATCAAAATGAGAAATTTTAAACAACAATGTTCAAATAATATCGAAACAGGACAGACATGATGTGAACCAAACACGGCAGTTATGAATGTGGCACAATGTCTAATGGTGGCACAGTTTCTTATTAAAGTTTTAAAGTTCTACAGAGTGCAAACTATTATATGTTTTTTATAAAAAGTGGGCCGAACAATGCATGCCATTGTACGAAAAGCTGTATCCGGATCGGTTTTTACGAATGGAATGACAGTGCCGTCCAATTATAAGTTTTAGTTGGCTAAAAGAATGCACCCATTATGTGTTTTGGCAGTGATCAGGAGCAACTATATTCAATTATACCGTATATAACACAGTTTTGGCTAAGTTTAGAGACAGAGACAGACATTATGCTAACTAAGCAAACGTCTATGATGAGCAAACTGGGCATGGCATGAGTCAGTTTCAACCTTCAAAAGTACACATACAATCATACCATGCCAATGGCAATGGCATTAAAAAGTGCATACTTTTTGCTTCCATGAAGGTTTTTCTTTTGACATCTGGAAGAAGGCGTAACTTCCATGTTCTCTTTTTTTAAGAATGCCTATTCTGTCAATTGGTTAATGAAACTTAGAGTCCATTTTCATATTTTTCTTCCAGATACAACATCAATGCCATAAAAATGCTGTTAATAATATGAATTGACGTCAATTAACCCCGCGCGTTGGCCTTTCAAGAATAGCATGGTGAATCAATTTTTGATGTCCCCATTTTGTAGCATCTGATGACTGACATTGTGTTTTTTTACCTTTTTAAAAGGCCTATGTAAACTTAAAACAACGCATCTGAATTGGTTTTTTGAAAGGTTTTTGATTCCTTTTTGAAATGTCTCCTTTGACGCATTCAAAATGTAATGTCGAAATGTTAAAAATGCTATTAAAGTGTATCAGACCAAAAAAACAGGGCATTGTCATCACCGTTAAAACAGAAATCTAAACCGGGACGTCATCGAGTGGTGCAGAAAAGTTGGACTTGAACACACACTTTGTAAGATAGTTGTAGTTACTACGCATTTTGAGGAACCATTTAATGGACTCAAAGTATGTTTAAGTTTGATAAAATTGCTCCTTTATGAAAGTGCATCATTGACAACAAAACACACATTTACACTTTTTCATTCAACAAAAAAACAAATATTGCAAATTGGATGGGTCTCCACAACAGGAAAGAACTCGTGGACCATGGTTTCAAGGTTTCAATTATCTGGTAGGTGTGTTGTAGCAAAACTAACATTCCACAAGTCTTGCAGATTGTGGAAATGTGCCTGGAGCGATCCAACTTCTTGGGCTGGTCGAGGTGTGATGCGGGCGTAGGTGGACTCACAGAACTCAGTTACGGTCGGAAAGGTCTCACTGTAACACAATTACCATTTCAAATCTACCAAAAAAAGGGTTACCGATATTTCTGCCGGACCGACCGTAGTGTCAAAATAAAAACGAGCGGAAAAAAGTTCATCATAATGGCACAAATGAGGTGTAACAAGTTTTCCGCAAAGGCCATCTCATCTGGGGTACTGTAATGGTATCATTATTTCCACATTAGTTACTCATGTCAAAAGAGACCTGTTGACATTAACTCTGACAAAGCCGCGGTAAATTTGTACCCCTCCGGCAAGCATTCTATGCGTAATGCTGTAGACACACCAATAAAGCATTGTCTTATTTGTGAGAAGGTTTTCTGCTCGTTGATACCGTTCAGAGAGTGTATGTGGTCGGAATAGTCTCGAATCACGATACTTGAAGTATTTAGCAGTGAGTAAAAGGACCTAAAAGTCGAATTTAAACAGGGGGAGGTATACGGTAGTGGGCCTACAAGTCCGGAAACGAGAATTAAGCCCAGCATCACATAATTCACCGGCATTAGAGAAATTGTATGGAGGTAAACAGTGTTAAAGGTTATCCCTATTCCGAGTATAACCTGAAAATGCATAGTGAGAGGCTAAAAGTCGACATTTTGGACTTACAGGGCCAAATGAGAGGAAAAACATAATGATTTTTGACTGATATCTTTCGTAATGTTTAGCCAGGATATGGGATAGCGTTCGTTCGACAATTATGGCAACTTCGAGCACCATGATGCTGACGTTAAAGCCACTGGAGAACCATAGGAGTACACGGTGAGCGTCGTTTGACAGGGTATTGTTGCAGTTGAAAATATTTCTTATCACAATGGTCCTGGAACGAAAACTTCTTTTGATGTTTACCATTGTTAAGATTGACAAAACCTACCGAGGAACAACTCTCGCCATCGTAACCCAGCACATGGCCATGACAGCAACCCGTAAATGGACATGTATCAGCCGAACTTTGAGTAAAATACGAAAAAAGACGGCAGCCTGAATACATGCAATGGCTTCAAAAACTGCTTCTACGCTGCACAACACGGCAAGTTGGGTATGAGGAGGACATGAGAGCAAGGGTGAGGTTGACATGGCGGTATGAGGTCGAGATGTTGGAAGTGAGGTGAACAACAATGGCAGGGTGTTCATGAAGTTAAATAGGTATAGCTAACATAAAGCTACTCTCTGCCGCCGTGTAGCCATGGTTGCCTGGTGCCGGCGCCGACGCCGGCACTACAATTCCACAGGGAATCGAAAGGTGTTGCGTGAATTAACACTTGTGTCGTTGCGAACTTTCCTCCCTGAATGTTCTTTAGCTTTGTACTGTCGCTTGTAACCGACTTCCAGACAGAGACAGTAACCCGGTGTGGTCTGGTTGAACTTTCTGACACATCAATTGGACAAAATAGCGAAGCAACTTTATTTGAATATGGATATTTACAGAATGTGAAGGAGCAAAATCCATAAAAGTAGACAAACTTGATCAGTTTTTATGTAATTTGTGAAAAAAGGTTCTTGGGACTTTAGGATGGACCTCATTGCCGAGCTGCTTCAAGCTGTGCGACAAGTTCGTCCGCTTGTTGCCGATATCCAGCATCTTCGTCGGCGATTGAAGCGGCTGATGCAGCGGGAGCTTTGCCGAGTTCGCCGGCTGTGACTTCCCATAGGACTTTTTCGACTTCTTCCTGAAATTTGCCATTTTGAAACATCATAAGAACGAACTGCTAAAAACTCACGTTCGCTTCATCCTCAAGTCCTTCTGGCTCCAATGATTCCATAGTATCCTCAATCATCTCCTCAATAATGCCAGCTTTGGTCATTTCCTTCGACAATTCCCGCATCGTCGCCATAACCTCGGGCACTTTCACAAGTTTCTGCATCGCTTGTAAGACTTCATTCGAAGATTGGATAGCACCGGCCATACGCATCATCGCCACCTGGTGATCCATGCCCATCATAGCGGAATTGATCTGTGCGGTAGTAACGTGCATCTTTTCAACTGCCTGGAAACTTGACAGGGTTTATGGATCAAAAAATATATGAAACATACCTTCCTCGACTGGACCAAGCCTTTCGCCAGGATCATGCAGGCCTCCTTGTTGCCCTTTTTCGCTTCAACTTTGATTTCTTTCTTGATCTGAAACAATAAAACTTCACAAAACACAACAAATACAAAAACCAACCTGTTCCTCCTTCCTTTGGACGGCCATGATCTGTCGATTGATTTTGTTCATTTCGCCGCGCATTTTGCGCTTCATCTCGCGAACCTGCTCCTTAGGATCTTTCGTTTTGCCGAACAGCCCCATCACTGAATCGACGACGCTCTTAGACATGTTTGAGAGGTAGGAAAGCGCAATGATAGAAGTTAGCGAAAGCAAGCTAAAAGCTAAAGAGGCAAAGTTATGGAAAGCCGCGAAAGTAACGGGAAAAGCTCGAAATAACAGACCGCTTTCTGTGGTTATGAAGAATGTTGATGAAACTGGTGAGGTTATGAAGAAAGGCGAAGGAGGTGATCGATGAGTCAGAAGAGGTTGTAGAGCGATCTAGACGCACGTTTAGTCAATGTGAAGAAAACGGAAAAAAAGCAAGCAAAAAACGAATAACAAAAGAAATGTGGGGGCACAGCGTGATGTGCGTCCGACGTTTTATAAAACTAATCAATTATAAATATTTCAATTGCTAAACAATAATTTTAAAATTCATTTTTAAATGTTGTTTATCTTTAATTGCCTGCTATCATAATAAAAAAATTTGACAATCAACCTTAGCAAGACATAAACTGAACAACAATTTTGTGCACATTTTACAACAAAAAATGACGCAACACAGCAACCCGGGTCTTTGGCGTTGTGTGAACAGATGTAAACGCATCAACAAAATGAATTTCGGTTTTTCACTTTTCCAAATTTTACGTTTTTATATATTGTTCAACTTCTTATCCCCCCTTTTACAGTCATGGAAGTCGACAGCACCCCCTCTACGACCTTCTCAGCCACCTACGACTTCAGTGATGCCGATGTGTCTATAGTTTACCGTCAGAATCTGTCCGAAGTTCTCGCATGTCTCTCCGGTCCCACTGAAGTCCCAGCTTCGAAACGTCTCAATGGCCGTGTCGCTGTTACCGTCCAATATTTCCTCGAGAATGGCGAACTCACCAACTGCGAGGATGTGACCCCATTCATCACTAATACGATCGACAGGCTGAAGTTTCCCCGCGCCGGTATCGCCATCAACCTCTATCAGATGCGTACCCAAGGTAGCCGACTTTCGACAGCCATCAACGCCGCTACATTGGCTTTACTCGATTCTGCGGTGCCGTTAGAAATGCTCGCTGCCGCGGTGGATGTTGTGATCGATTCAACTGGTGAGCTCTACGTCAATCCGAACAGAGCCGATGAAAGCAAGGCTGTCGCTGGAGCAGTGCTAATTTTCGGTGCTTCGCCGAAGGGCGTCAATCCCGTCGGCTTCAAATCCTGGGGCACTGTCGGACCAGAATTCTACGAGGCCGCAGTAAATGCCTCTGAATCCACGGCGAAGGAAACATTGGCGTTTTTCCGGGAAAGCATGCGGCAACGATTGGAATCGACGAACACGAAATAAGGTTTTTCTGTTTTATTTTTGATGAGTTTATCTTTTTTAATTTCTGATTTTATTCAGTTTTTCATACAAGCATATTTATAAAACTTTAAAACAAATATCGGCATTTTGGCTATATATTTATATATACTTTTCGGTTTTAATCTGGTCTCTTTGAGCTGACTTAGAATGTAGCAAATCACATATTTAAAGTTTAAACAAGTCAATGCACATTAGGCAAGTTAATATCGTTGGCATACTCAGGACATTCCCGTGACGCGGATGGAAAGATTGGCAGGTTTGCGTTCGATCGCCGACGACGATTGCACCTTCATGAGTCCATATGGCCGTCGGAGGGTGCTCATGGATCGTGACGACATCAACCCAGAAGAATACGGCCCAGAAGTCGACGTCGGACTGGAGTAGCTCGAAGTGTAGGACTTTGACATGATACTCGACGCGGATGGTGAGCTATAAAGGCGCGAATTCGATGAAGCTGTGGGCCTTGTGAGGGAGGACGATGAATAGTAGCGTGATGTTGATGGTGGAGAGGATGTGGACGCGGTGGACGTTGTCGGGGAGGAGGATCCGGATGAGCTGGATGTTAGGGAGCGGTAGCGGGTTGCTAGGGGTAGTTTGGAGCCATTTTTGTCTTCGTTTTTCAGTGGTGGCATCGGACTTGGCGATCTTTGTGTAATAGTGATTTGGGGCTGTGGTCGAACTACCGCGATCTTCGTCTTATCAACGAGTCGATTCGTCTTCCATGATGGCGGCTTAGAGTCGGAAGATGGCACTGGCAGATTCGATCCGTAGACGGATTTACTTCCAGATTCCTTCGGCGGACTCGAAGTTCCATTACTTCCGGCAACAACGAGATTTCCAGCCTTTCGAACATGGACAATGCCCTTCCGGAGGGATGCTTTTCGGACTCCTGGCGCTGGAGGCGGGCTTGTGATAGCTGATGCCGATGTTGGTTCGATCTTGTCTTCCTCCTCCGTCCAGATTCGATCTTCTTCAGCGACTTTAGCGGCATCAGTTTTGGCACTTTCAAGTGTCTCCCCCCTGCTCAAGTCATAGGCATATTGCCGGAAGAGCTGCCTATCATTGGCAGAACTCGTTTCCATCGTCAAATGCGCCCCAACCGCCTTCTCCAATTTGACGAGAACTTGCTCATCTTCAGGGATGTAAAGAGCCCTCTTAATCAGCGGCATCAGTCGGCATTGTTGGAGACGAATGTTAGAAACAGGGTCATCGACCAATTTGAGGACTGGTGCCAAAAAGTGCTCCTTGAAGAAGCGCCGAGAAAACATTTCCAGAATGATGGGGACTATGTCCAGCAAAATCCTCCGACGATGGCACGATTTGTGTTCGGCAACAGCTAAAATGAATCAAATTAGTTACAGTAATCAGGGTTTTCGTTGCAAGACTTACTTTTCGTGAAAAAGTCAATAATAACCTGTCGGCTCTTGGCAGCCGGCAATTCCCGCATTATTTTCAATAGTGCCGTCGCAGCAGCAATCCTGCAAGGCAGTGCCCTTGCTGTGAGCACTTCCTCCTTCAAAATTGGCACAAATGTAGCCAGCATATCGGCTGGCTTGATGAATTCCCGCAATCCAGACAAATTTAGTAGATAGGATTCATGTGATCGCCAACTGCCAGTGTTTCGAGTTAGCCTGTTGCAGCCGATGATGAGTCGATCGAGTTGGATCTTTGTGACTTTCTGAAAACATAGAAAAGATCAATTTTGTGTTCACAGTAATCGATAGCCAGTAACAACAAACCGGTATCCTCCGTTGTTCTTCCTTCGCCACGGCAGCATACAAGGCTGGAACAGCTTTGTGGAGATTACGGACGAGATGTTGGATGACTTCGACGGCACCCGATTTGACCAATTCAACAAAAATGTGCAACAATGCAGGTTCATCACTGCGGATATTCATGACTTCATGGAAGCCAGCCGCAATTGTGCTTCGAATTTCTTCATCGGGGTCAGCGACAAACTTTTCGAGCACGGGCAAAAGTTTTGATGTGAATACATCGCCTTCATAGACGAGAGCGAAACACTGAAAAGTGAAAAATTGATATTTCAAAGTGCAAATGACATCTATATCGTTTGATGGAGCTTGGAAAGGCAAAGAAAAAAGCTGAAGGGAGCATGGTTCAATTTTGCAGTGCAAAAAAGTTATGAATCATTGAAATTTGGCATTTTGGCAAAGTGTGCTAAATGCCAAAAATCAATAAAAGTTGCATTTTGATGCGAATTTTAGGTTTTCTTCGGTCAAAAAATTTGGTTATACTCACCGGAAAGTTGAAAGCACTCAATCTCCTGCATGCCAACATCAACGAAGCAATCGGCTTTTCACCCGGCCCACTTGCCATGAAGACCACCCTACAGTACGTATCCACGAACCATCGCTTCTCCTGTGGCGACAGGATTTCCTTCAATGCGTAGAGCCATGGTCCGAGTTGTTTCGCGACGACTGTGAGGGATGAATCTCGGAGGATTAGGGCTTGTTCGCTGCATTTTCGGAGCAGGGGGATGACTACAGTCTTTCGGGATTCTGAAAACAAAATTCTAATTTTGAAATGGAATGATTGTACGTACCTTGAGTAAAATATGGCAAACAAACGGCAATTGTGTTTAAAATAGCTTCACGAACACCGGGATCGTCGTCTTTGCAGAGTTCAATCAAACATGGAAGCAAGAGGGACACGCAATCAGCGGAGTTGCTGCAAATGGTTGGTTTTTTGTAGCCTTAGGGCAGGAAAAGACCGAAGAAAACATACTTGAGGGACTGAGCGATCACGCTTAACCGTTGAGCAATGGCTGTTCTGACTGTTGCATTGGGATCCTGACAGAGCATCTTGGCACACGGGGCCAGATCCTTCCGAATGCTGAAAGGGCGTAAGAGATTGATCCATGATCGGAGGGTTTCCATGAACACTTTTCGAAAAAATTGCTTATGGGCATGACGGCCAAGGAAAAGGGGGGTCGTTACAGACAAATCGATACACAGAAAAATTGAAATAAAAGAAAAGACCGAAGCAAAGCAAGCTCTCATGAAGGGAGGCCATTGTCTTTGGAAAATTATTACATGTAATAACATACTTTTCAAGGGGAACGATAGCACACAGCTTTTCGATCAGTCTCGCGGCAATGACTCGGCGTTGGATGCGTTGACGGTTTTCGGCTTGGGTTACGGTCACTGGGATTACCTGAAGGAAGAATTTTTATGAAATCAAATGTAACTTGGGTTGAAATAGTAGTCGGTTTTGACTGGGCAGTCAAAACGGGCACAAAAAAAGTAAAAAAAATGCTAATAACAACGCGGACAACAACACCCTGGAGAACCATGACGACTTGGGCCCCCTTTCTCAAACAAGCAAAAACATACAACTTGTAATACGTTATAGACGGAAGCAAAAGCACGTGCAACGACAAGCTGAGCTGAAAAGTTCAACTTTCTCCTCGCAGTAGAACCAATCTTTTTCAAAACATTTGCTATTGTAACAAAATACACAGTCATTTTTTGCCGCGTTCGTTCGACGTTGGTATATCAAGTGGCGCGTGAAAAGTTCAAAATATTGGCACTTGAGACATCAAAGTATAATTATGGCCATGAAATGCATGGGATTTTTGTATCAGTCAATGAGGGACAGGACAGAGGACAGTTAGATTAAAACACAAAGCTCTCCGCCGGTAACAAATGAAAGTTTAACACACTCAGGTGATTTTTTCACTTCAAAGTGGATTGAATGGACGCTTCATTCCCTTCAATTTTTGCAAGATTTAACAGTGTCCCCGCACTCATCACCTGTGTTTTTTAGGCTTTCGTACAATTGCTGTTTTTGAAGTGGAGGAGTGCGATGGGGTGAGTCAACCGTTCGGACTTAGGGCCCTTCAAGTGCGTATTGTGAACAGAATGTTGCTTTTTTCAAAGTTTTCAGTCTTCAAAGTTCGATTCAAAAAAGTTAGAATGTTTGTGAGGGCGGTTGTTGTTTGAATTTTGTGTCGCTCAGATGATGTCTTACTTCTAGCCGTGTAAATAACAACTCAATTACGGGGTGCAAACTGATAGAATCACAGAAGCATGTGAGAAACCGCTAAGTGGACACGGCTTATCCCCGGCGAAAGCGGATAACTTCTATTTACTTAGAGTTTTTTCTAAACAGATCCTCGGTGGATTGTAGAAAGTAATATTGATTGCGTCGCGCGTGTGCGCAAGAATAGTTCAAGCAGGCATTGGGAGGACAAAGGTATTGAAATGGGATCTCAGAAGTGGTAATTTAACACCAAAATGGCATTATTTATAGGTTTATGACGTTATTTTTCGAAACTACAAACTGAAATAGACCGATGTTGTCAAAAGTCAACAAATTCCAAACACTTGGACCCAATCAAAACGTGGAAAACGCATTAGGCCATGATTGGGGTCCAAAAAAGGGTCCACCGTTTTACTACGCCATCAAACATACATAGTTACTCGAAACGACCCCCCAATTCAATCCATTTCACTCTCAAGGTAACCTTTTCACTTCCGAAACCTCGAAACTCAAGGCTCGAAAAGTGTTTTTCCGAACAAAAAGTGACTGTAACTCAGCCGACCTTTACTTTACTTTACCTTTCTTTACTCATTCATTGTCAGCCAAGGGGGCGCGAAGTAGTGGGTGGAGGTGGATGCAAGGTGTCGCAAGCTTATTATTGTCTTCACCGGTTGATTTAAAACAACTCTTACAACTCGGCGGGGGTCGCTCCGACCCTTTTAAGTGCATGATGCAGTCAGTTTTTTTTTCTTGGCGATCGTAACTACCTGCATTCACGTGATTGCAAGATAGACACCGTCGAGTCTGTCTCTGTCTCGCGCGATTTCGACTTTGTGATTTTATGGGTCCGAAACTGTCGATGGAAATTGAATTGGAAAATTGAAAAAAAAATTGAACTACATTAATCAATAATTGGCTCATTAAAGGTATTAGATTAGAAAACAAAACAAACCTTTGATGGGTTTACTAATCGCCTGTCTGGCTTCATGACCACCCAATTTATACAATAGGGGTGAAACAGGTTTTGAGTGATTGTTAATTAGCGTTATGTAAGTGCAGACGCAACAAAATTCCCAAAACACATGGCGCGTGTCTGCAAAATACAAAACAGGTGTGCTTTTTCACACCGTCTTGGCCACTGTAAGCACTGTTTATAAAAGCGCCCCCAAAGTCAAAGTCTTTCCCGTTTACACGTTTAAAGACCATTCAAAATACCAAAAAATAAACACACTGTGCGAGTGCACCCTCGTACAAAATAACAAATTTTTGTGATTGTTATCGCTTGGCTGAACACATGTACTGGAAAGGTCGGCGACCTTCGACAATCAAAAACTATGGGGTTGTAGACCGAACCTGGACCCGACTTAATCCCCTTTCCTATGTTTACACAAATTCCTAAATTCTACATTCTACTGGTAAAATGTATGTAAAACAAGCGTTGTTCACACGGAGGGAGGCAAGGGTGAGGGCAAAGGTACATGTGATCACCATAAAGCCTCCCTCAACCACCTTCGGAATCCATTTGCATTCACATTTGCGGAAGTCTTTTCCTTTCCTCCCGACCGACTGTACTGACTGTATTGACGGTCCGTCGGTTGAAAGGCCGTCGAAGAAAAGCAAAGTAGAAACAACAACAAAGACTAAACACAGCATGCATGCATGGAAAGAACAGATTTTTACGTGACAAATGTGTAAACAGTGAGTGATAAAAGCCTACTGTAGCATACTGCAATGGACTGAAAGTAAAGTGAACTAAAAACAGGCAATATTTGGAGGTTATTTTTCTATTTTATGGCTTTCAATTTCAATTTTTCAAAATTGACGTCAGATCGGATAACGATGGATGAGTATAGCCAATTTAGCTTTAACTGTACAGTCAGAAGTGTCGTCATTGAAAGATATATCCCCCTCCTCTCGTTGTGGGACTCAACTTTTTGTATATACCCCTCTGCGCGTCAGTATTATACAAAAACCTTGACTGATTGTTCGGGCGGATAGGATAGGATAGAGGATAGGAAAAAACCGGAAGACGCATCGCATTGGTTATTCTATCCGTTTGAGGCGTTTTTTGTAGGTTTACCAACTTGAGGTACGGATTTCAAATGCGCAGGACGCAGGACTTTCTAACGTGGAAAAAGTGAGGATAAAAAGGGAGATTTTATGTGGCAAAAGTCACGGAAGCACGGCAAACGTGGGAAAGTGAAAGGAATTGGAAGATTGGAACGTAATTGCGGGGAATTTTTTGACTGATCGGAACAAAACGGTCAATCAAAGTTGATTTACAAAAAGAGAATTTCCATTTTTAGGCCCATCAAAACGGTCTGTTTCAAAGAATGACTTAACGGCCAGGCCAGCCCTTCCAATTAGGAACAGTCAGTTCAGTTGTGCTCACCGTGGCCAGATGGGACGCCCTGGCCAACTACAAAAACCTCCGATCCGCGCGACTGAACACTAACCCCCCCACGAGCTGTCGACGTGTTTTTAGCTTCATTTTCAATCTGTCAGCCGTTCATTTGGGCTGGCGACGACAGTTGTTGGCCTCCGTCACCGATGATCGAAAAATTGCGTAAGCGAAACCCTCCTCGCGCAACTGTGTTCCTTTGACAAAAAGTCTGATTATTTAATCAGAGTTACAAAACAAAAGACACAAAACGCATCCTAAGTTAATTGCATTGTGGCCGTGACTTCCGTGAAACGTGAAACATTTTGAATCAATCAACCTCAACAAGCTTTGCAATAACCGATAATTGTATGTACAATAGACGCGGGTCAATGCAATTTGTTTGTTTACACACTTTTTTTTATAAACACATCGAATGACGATGACGCGATTCGAAGCAACCCGGGGAACGTTTCAAGTTTCAAAGGCAGTTTAAAAACTTGGCCCGATTGAGCTTTCTTTTTCGCCACAACAAAGAGAGGCCGAAATGCGTCGACGCCTGAGGCGATGATGGTACTATGTATCCTCAGGGGATAGTTACATGGCGGCTGTTTTTTTTAACTTTTGAGAGTTGAAAAAGCGCCAAAGAGAATGGCTCCGATATATGAGGCTCGGGAGAGAGACAATAAATCCAAAAACACCGGAGGGCATGGTTGTTTAGGTCACACGCAAAGTGCCGTAGAGAGCTTTTGGGACTGTTGTCATCGTTTATCGGGATGCGTGGTTTTGCGGGGGTTTTTGTTGGGATAAATGGACTTGGGACACTGTTAGACACAAAAATGGACTTCGGTGTGCAATGAGCATTGTTACAGTAACCTTTTATGGGTGTTATTTACTTACCAACTCCGTCACAGCGGTCGCCGGTATATATGTAACGATATCGAGAAGCGTTTCCAACCAGGCTGCTGTCGCGACTGAAAATTTATACAGAAATCAGTCTGGAGCGGTCACTGATCCCCATCAACACCACCACCACAACCACCCGCACTGAACCACGTGAGTTCGGAGGGTGATTATTCAAATGGGAATTGTCCCGAGCGCCATCTATGATTCACGCAGTCTGTTCTGACTGATTGACTGATACAATACAGATAGCACAACTACCCGGTGGCAGAATCGGAATCGGACTCACCATGGTCTTTCACACGTTCAATGTTTTCCAGAATGTAGCTGAGCAGCTTATCGTTGAGGCCCCTGCAAAAAGCACGTCAGTCAACATGATGGCTGTGCCTTTGAACAATAGGGATTTTCGATTGTTGTATACAATGTTTTTTGGGCGTGTAAAAATAGCTGACAATACGATCTAGGGCAGAATGCACTGATGGAATTAGGTTTGGACTCGATTTAAACGCAGACATGTCATGTGCCGTGAAACGTGTAAACATGGCACGTGCGTGTGTATGCGTGCGTCCGTGTGGGTTTTTTTTTGTTGAAAAACAATAGGCTTTTCGTAATAAACTTGTTATGATATTATTTTACGTGCAGGGCAAAAAGTACTTACGGCGTGAGCTTTTCATATTCGCTGTCTTTCATCAGGGATTTATACAAATCACTCGTATCACAATGAACATCGAGACTGACTTCAGCGCTCAAAATGTCCTGGACTAGGGGTAAAAGCTTGGTAATAGTTTCATTCGGGTAGTCTTTGATGGTTTGGGTTAGGTTTTTGATGATGGACAGTTTTTGGATTTCTTTGCCGGTCCTGAAACGAATGTTTTGACGGATTCTTGAAATATGGGTAAAGTTACATTAGCGTTTTCACTGCGGCATCGACGACAGTTTCAGTGAGATCAAAATCCTCCTCCGCGGCAGCTATGAGAGCCGCGACATCTAAACCGATGCGAACTCGGCTCAAAAAGTCGGAATCCTCATCATCATCATCACCGGGGCCCCGTGGCATCGGGGATTGATCGCGATCGGGATCGTAGACTTTTGTTTTCACCGGTTCATCATCATCATCCTCTACGGTTGCTTCGGTATCGGCATCCACGACTGCCTTGGTGACGGCATCATTGAACCGGGTCCGGGTGATAATGATCGTCTCACTCGTGGTTTCATCGTCGGACATGGCTTGGATTGATGCCCGGCACCCTGCAAATAGGCTATTTATGCATTGTAGACACAAAAATCAAAAATACATAAAACCATAGATCGGATCTCGCATCACATCACGTCGAAAAACGCGCAACTATCAAAGTACCCTATTAAAAACCATCATCAGACTCGTCGAAACCGATGTCCCTCGTCATCCGGGGACAAGAAAGAAGATCCCTTGGCTCCCGGCGTCAATGATCGTGTAGTCATACCTGCGAGGTGATCCAAGGACTCTCGCAATACCCCCAATCATAAGGAGTCGAGTCGAACAAGGGCCAAAGGCTATCCTCTAGGTTTAGGTTTTTTTCGCGTTTTGTGGTGGAAGGAAGGGAAGGCAAGCTCGCAAGTACCTCTTCAACACCGCAAAAATCCCCTCTTTTCCGCACTTTTTATTTATCACCAAAGAGGTATGACAAAAAAGTGACACGAAAAAAAAGATATATCAGCAACATTAAATGAAGAGGGGCTTAGAGCAATGAAAAAAACAGCAAGCATTCAAGCTCGCAATCCTCGAGGGAACATTATCACAGCACTTTGATCAATCATGGAGGCGGAGGAGGATGGAATAAGACAAACTTTTTGAAATGTCTCAAAATCCAAAAAATCCAACTTTAAGTGATAAAATTTATCCAAAGTGTCAAGATGTCTCAAAATAGTATTGCAAAATCAGAGATGAACGATGTTTAAACGCTAAAAACAAGAAATTGAAGCGTTGAAATGAAAAGTTTGCACACTCAAGGAAAGCGAACGCCAACAGAAACCTATCGAAAGACGCTTTTTGAACACTCTCGGACAAAGGGCTGAGCATTTTGCACTTACCTCGGGGCTAGCTAGCAGGAAGGAGGAAGATTAATCGGACGAAGTGATCTTGGGAAAGCGTTAATAAGTGATTTTTGGGTAAATAAAATTGAAAATGAAGAGCAGAATGACGTCAGGTTTGCAAAGAGATTGATCATTTTTGTGGGAAAGACGAAGGTACTGTAACTGTGCCGAAAACTGTTAATAAAGTCAAAATAAAAGTTTCAAAATTAGTGTTTTATGGTTTGGATTGTTAAACGTAACTTGCGACACGCTTAGAAAACGCTAACAAACAGGATAAATGACTTTTGAATGATCGCAATTCCCTGACATGAGTGTAACCGAGACCGGATACGCGTTCCGTTCGTTTCAAAAATTGCGTGGCCACCCGTCTGATGAGCCAAGCCAAGCGCCAAGCCCCTCCTGACAAGCTCATTGAACATCAGCACGGCTAGCTACAAGCATATCTCAGCTCTCCCCCTGCCGAGAACCGCCGCCGGCCACACGTCGATCGAGCGAGCAGCAGCGGTGGTAGGGGTGTGGGGATCGGATCGGACTCGTCCGAGAGTCACACTAATCCGCCCCCGACACAAGCAGCTGGCTGGTAAGCTAGTGGATGGCCCTCCGCGATCGATGCCTCGAGGCAATGTTTGGTATGTATGCTCCTTGCTCCTCTCTCGAGACAGCCCAAGGCACGGGTCTGAATGGCGGCGACCGTGCCGAAACAGCAACGACACCGGGGCAAGAAGAGGGAGGGCAACTGCTTTCACGTTTTTGCGTCGGTTGCTAAATCTAAATCGGAAACAAGCGCTTCGACCCGTTTTGCGGAGCCGTGTACCAACCTTTGGCGCTTTTTTGCTGTTGCTGCTGATGTGAGGTGACTTGGCTTGCCCTCCGGCTATGCCTGATCCGATCGAAGTGCTGACTTTTGAAAGGATAATCACACGGAGAGAGGGCGAGGACAGAGATCGGCACGTGTTTGTTCTTGACGTAAGACATTGTTATCACCTCTTTTTTTATTGATTAGTGATCACATTAAAAAGTGCGAAAGCATAGAAAAACGAAAAATTCTATTACATTTTTTTCTTTTTTGTAAAAGCAAAACCCATCTAAACACATTCAAAGAATGTTTGCAAGTTTGCAACAATCGTTCGTAGTGTAAATTCTCATTTTCCCATCATTATTCAAGAAAACATTGACAAAAATAACATTCAAATATGAAAAAAAGACAAAAGGTCGGTCAAGGACAATGATGACATGATCAAACTCGCTACAACCTTAAAAAGGGATCAGACTAAAGTACTTCTGGCAGTTATCATAGTGAAAAATGCCTGTTCCCGAAGATAACGTGCCATCAGAACCCGAAGTTCTGTCGCCTTTCGACATAGCTGCCAGAAAGTTTGCTGAAACTATTTATCGAATAGTTCTTGGAACGATAGTCAGCTATCTACTCTTCGACTTTCTGTACAACCCAATATGGATGCATGGGTTCCTTTGGTAGGCACATTTTACTCTTTAGCACATTTCTGTACTTTAATAATAAAGATTGAATAGGTTTTAGGTACCTTAATCAACCACTCGATGTTGACTTACGATTCAAAGATACCACTTATTTCCTACATCGACATTTATTACTTTATGCTTTCCTTTTTTGGCACCGAGTGCATTGCAAGTTTCAAACTCGTCTCCATACTCCTCAATGGCGATAAAATCGTCATTAAGTTTTTGGCGCAGTGTGCGGGCATGGATACCAGAAAAAGGATGGGTCAGTTTGTTTGAATCAGCAAAATCTGATGGCCACAGAAACTGAGAACAAAACTGAAATGAGAATGTTTGAGTAAGTGTGCGAAAAGCATAATTATATATAATCATACCTCCTCAGAAGCACATAAAGTAGACAGCAACGTAATAATAGACACTGATTGAATTTCTTTCTTTTGGTAATGCAAAATTCCTTCTCCGTTGTTGTGACGGGTCATGGGCAGTTCATCTAGGATCTTGGATGTCGGTTTTATCAAATATTGATTTGTTTCATAGTAAGAATGCCTTTTGTGTTCAGTTTTCAAGACGGACAATTTGTCAGGAATGTGCTCTACCTCAGTCGCAAGACGAATAGCATCGTCGTTAGTGTTGATTGATCCAATTACGTGCGCAATATTTTGGCACACTGATTCTACTGCATCAATAAGGCTTGAAATTGCGAGGTTTGAGTTGATTCGGTTCATTGATGGGTTGCTTTCGAGCTCCTAGAACGACGGTTACTGTTAATCTTATATATAATTTCAAAAACTTACGATAGCAAGATCAACGATGCGCTGTAACAAACCACTACAAAAGACTTGGCATTGAAGAGTTTCAGGAGGCTTTTCATGTTCGATGAATTCAACCAATTCTGGAGCATCAAAATCAGCAAATGGATCATTCAAAGTATCATCGAAACAAGGAACATTAGTGTTGAATTGCTCGATTTCAGAAGTTACAGGTGGGGTTGACACTTTATCCGTCTCATTTAGCAGTTTTTCGATGGCTTTACGCTTGCTATGTTTTTGATAAACATGTCCTCGGAGCGAATTGAAGGAGGCATATGGTTTATCAGTGTTACACAAAGCACAAATCGGATCTCCATCAATGCGGATAAACTCTTCGTCTGCAATGATAAGGTATTATTACACATAAATACACACTGTTGAAAGATAAACATACCCTTTATATGTTGACCAATATGTGATAAGAAAGATTTCACGGTTTTAAACCGGCTTCGGCCTTCAGGGGTACCACATTCGTCGCACACTACCATGATTCTCTGAAATTTATACGATTTGAAAATGAAATAGCATTTATGTACACATGCCACGCTAAACGTCAACAGAGATCGATTATTCTTGAATTTATTACATAAACATAATTAGTTAAAAGACAATTATTGCCGTCTGGTTTCTGAGTCCCGCCGGTGACCTCATTATTAGTCCTCGCCGCTTTGCGCAACATAAGCGGTGCAGTCTGGTCAAAGAGTGTTGCCGTTCCTTTGATGTTGTATGTTGTGTGCATGCTTGTCTGCATTTGGTGTTATCCATGAGCTCTGAGAGGGTAAGTAGTACAACACCGTTGATTGTGCACTCTTTTGTCTGTTCTTGATGCTTTGCATTTTCTTTGAGGGATATTTGAAACATTTGAACCTCTTTTTTACGTGTCGATTGCATATAAGTTAGCGTTGCCATCTATCAGTGCCACTTGTCACTTATTTGCTGTCTGTGTTCTTTTTCAAAATGTAAATTTTATGGATCTTCAAAGAAACACATTCATTTTTGTTCAATCAATACAGTATCAACAATTTGAACTCAACAGTGGCTTTAAATACACCATTCACTTTTTTATTTCACGTCAAATTCGAGGAAATAACGGCACAAACAAAGTAGCCTTTCATTACACTGTGTGTTATAGGAAAACAGTCCACTTGTTTTCGGGGAAATCGCGTCCACTGCGCGGGCGGATAAGCCATTCCCCGACAAAAAGGGGAAAAGCTTCCCTCGCGCACAACAAGCGAAAACGCCTTTTCTTTCTGTGCAAGTGCAGCGAAATGGAACGCGTCTGTCATGCCTTTTTTAGAGTTTTATGCGTCTATATTACTCTGTGGTTAGTTTTTTACTTCTTTTTGTCTAATTGTAAACAGGAAAATCACATTTAGGCTTGCTGAGTTTGATGAAGCGTCGAAATCAGACTCATGGAGATTGTTCCGACTTGCCATATTCACTGGATGTGCTACAGGAGCGGGGAAAAGTCTTACACTAAACATGAAACTACTGTCCATACTTCACGACGGATTCTTTTGTTTTGTACATTTTTTCGTGACGGGTTTAGTGTTGACGATGCAATTGTATAGTGATCGATCAGATTCACTTGTGAACACAGAGGTCAATCGTGTTGATAAAAAGAACAACTAATTTACTTACTATTACATGATTTACATAAAAAAAAGTATTTCCATAGCTGCCACGATGGCATTCAGATTCTCAGATTCTAATGGCATTCAGATTCAGACGGTTACACAGATCTTATTTTTCGCGGTTCCTGTTCCACATGTTTTCGAATATTGCCTACATTGGCATCGGTGCATTTGTGCTTTGTCTTCACGCTATTCTCAGGACAAGTGTACATTTTTGGCATTTATGGAAAAACGAAAAGCACAAACTCAAGTTCAGTAAGCCTCAATATCACCAAATTCATGAAAGTTGTCCACCTATCCCTATCACGGCAGTCAAAAAAAGCATAGAATTCGAGGATGATGAAGCAGCCCGAATTCAGGAAAGTTTGGCCGAATGGAGAGCGAAACGGGCGCGAAAAATGACGCAAGAAACTCCGCAATTGTGTCATCATTGATGTCGCCTACGGAAATTGGAGATAACAGGTATCATTACATATTTTGTACAATCTGTATAGTTGCTTGGTTTCAGGAATCAAACACTCAAAGAAAGTCCGATCAGCTTGCAACGTCGAAACAACAGTGCCATTTGAACACCAAAACTTGGATATCTTTTCCACTGTTATTAATATTTATTAAAACTATCGTTTATGCGTGCCAATGTACGGTTTTATTGATTAAATTGATTAAATTTTCTTTTCAAACTTCGTAACACTGACAAAATGTTTAATGGTAAAAAGCTTCTTTTAGAGAGATCTTCGAACAGTCGAGGGTTGTGAACTTTTGTAATCTAATGGAATACAAAAAGTAGTATATGGATTTGTAAACGGGCCGACAATACTTATGCGTGGAGTACTCCATATATCGTCTCCTATCAACAACTTTTGCTTTTCAAAGGGAATGAGCTTCTTATTTAGAATTCTAAACAGTTTTTTGATGTAATCCGTCTCATTGGAATTCCAAGCGTCCGGATGAAGACAAAAATGGAAACCGGGCTGCTGATTCTATAACATTTTATGTATTTTAAAATTCTAAATATCAAAATTACCTTCATAAACTCAACCAGTTTATCCATTCCTAAGAAAAGCCCAGCATTAGCACCAGAATAGAAAAACCTCAAGTGTGACAGTTTACTTTGCTGCGACTGTAATATGTCGGACATCCACGTCCGAGAAAGCCCTTTTATTCCGAGGATCAACCTTTCAAGGCTTGGAAAAGTTGAAAACAATTGAGCAATATCAGGTTGAAAAATATGCCATGTATTCAACCTGAATTCCGTTACATTTGCAACGCAGAATTTAGGAGCGAATGCTTTTATGGCGGGTGAAACTTCAAGGCAATTGGAAAAATAAACATATTTAAGTCGAAAGATAATGTGATCAAGAACGTTATCATCAGACATTGATTCTAATTCTTCAATGCTGTTGAGTACAAAAAGGGTACTGCAGACTAAATCGTTAAGATCACTCGAGACTGCAGAGTTGATTTGTGAGGTAAAATAACGTTTTAATTTCGCACGATCATATCGTTCTAGATAACGAAAATCTTGAAGGTCCCGTATTGGTTGAAATTTTGGCGGACAAATTGAAATATTCTCGGCAGCGATTTGAAGTTTGTAGCGTTCTGATGGGGCAGCAAGCTCACCGAGACGGTGGCGAAGACCGTAAGGGAGTTTTGCGAGAGGGTATGGCATGGTTAATGACAATCGTTGAATTCTAAAAACAAATAAAACTAAGAAATGAATAATTGGTAGGCTTTCTTAGCAAAATGAGCACAGCAAATGCACCACAGCACGCACAACACATCCAAAATCGATGCAGACAAACAGACCGTATTCGTGGTGCGATCAACAGGGGCAGACACGACCCGACCAACTTTCGCGCTCAAAGTGCTCCGATAACGCATTCCGGTCCAAGAACCCCTACCCGAATCGATGTCCTATCTCACTAACAAAACATTAAATCTTTATTTACACTCATTTCAAAACCCAGTTTAATCAATTAAAGCCCATCTATCATAACTTATCAAAAGAGGTTCCAAAGGTTTTGTTTCGTTTGCAAATTCTGGCATCGCATTTGTACGAAACTCAAAGGCAAAATCCTGATCTTTAGTGTCATCAGGAGAACGGTGAAAATACTGTTGATCGAGTGAATCAAATATAGCTTTAATATCAGATTCTCGTGCATTTCCTTTTACGTGTAAATACAAAGTAGACACGTTTCCCATCTGAAAAAATGTACGTTTCACACATAAAATACTAATTTGAAAGTATTCAGTTTACCTTGAACAATTCAACAAGTTGCTTTTTATCAAAACTAAGAACATCCTCGACTGTGCCAGCTAACCTTAAAAATTTTAGAGTTTTACCAGCTTTACAAGCTTCTAATAAGTCGTCAATCCAGTTTTGGTAATAAACAGGAACATGTAGTTTCTCAAGTTCGGGAAATAGGGTAAACATAAGTGCAAGAGTGATATCTTTGGCTTTATGGTAGGTACAAATACCTAATTCACGAACTGGTGATAGTGTCATTGCAGCTATGCCGCGCAATGTTCTATGACTTAAATATTCGTTATCAATTGCAATGTCTTTTGGGCAAATTAATAAATGATCAAATAACGGAGCGTCTAAATCAGACTCTAAAAAATTGTCAAACATCAATGATTCATTAGTTGCCACACAATCATTTTCATTTGGAAATATGGGATGTTTATAATTGGATTTCAAGGCTAAGGTTCCATTATTACTTTTTATTGTAATATGAGAGGCGCTTCTACATATCAAAATAGGGGTAAAAGAATGTTTTTCAAGTCCTGCGGCAATTTGAATTTTATAAGCTTCGACTGTAGTACACAATTGACGGAGCCGTCGTTGTAGGCCATACGGTAGGTTTAGAAGGGGATAAGGCATCGCGAACAAGCAAAATCGATGACAGAACTTTTTCAGGGAAGATATATGAAACAAGCACAACTATTTCTGCTCATATGAGTGTTGGATGTGGTGGATCGCCATCGGCTTGGTTAGGTTCCCGCGCGATTTACATACACGGCGAACAACTTTTAGTGTGTGCGTCACGCCGATCAACGTTCTGTCGCAATGCCCAAGGCATTCAGATGTTGTTTGTCCCTTGCCTTTCCGGTGCCAACGGCGTGCAAGCCGTTGTCCTGCACGCCGTTGGCCTAAAATTGGCCCAAAAAACCCTTCGGGGTACTCCATGACTGACTCCGGGGAATCAGCCCAGATGTCCAACTAGGTCAGATCGCCCAGCCCCCAGCAGAATCCGATGTGGACCCCTTTAAAAGGAGAGCCCAAGACGGTATCCTCACCATTCGTGGCAAGCAACCATACGAGCCCCTTGTACTTCTTTTCATTGCTTTTCGTTGAGCAGACAAAGTTTTCCTTGTTTCGCATTCTAATTTATATTTTCCCCTTCATAATGCCGTATCCCCTCAAACGCCTTCAGTACGGTCTCCAACGACGTCTTCGTGAATTTTGCACTCCAATCGAGGCATATAAAATTCAAAGTGCCGCGGGCCTAGAAAGATTTTATTTCTTTCCGGCTACAATGTTTAATAATAACAACGAAGATTACTGGATTAAAAGCGAGAACGAATCGCTTATGTTCGAATACTTTGATGAACCCCAGTTATCGACCACCGAAACCTATATGTTGGCTATTAATAACAACTTGCATTTGAAAGGCATAGACGATTCTTCTTTCGAAGATCCGTTATTCAACCATTTGTTGATTCGAGCTAAAAAAGTTTATATTACTAACGATGATCTAAAGTTTAATATATCCTTTACTCGTCTTTTTCAACTATTCCTCTACGTTGATCAAATTAATATTCCAATTTTTAAAAATTGGACAGATAATTTGTTAGAAGCTTGCAAAGCTGGTAGCACCCCTAAATGCCTCAATTTATTTGGTTCAATTGAAGACGTGTTTGATTTTGACAAGAATCAATTGATTGAACTTTTCAAGGTAAGATTATCACTTTTTTTAACATTCATGCTTTCATATTACGTTTTAGATGAAAAACGCGCCTCAACTCAACCTGCATGTAAAGGGGGACTTGCCTTTACGCGATCTGGAAACTATATTTGATTCTGTTGATGAAAACTATTTTGACTGTTCTATGGGACAAGAGTTGAGAAACTCTTACAGTTATGCTTACTGTAACAAGCATTGGTTAGAATTCACCTTCCACGAAAAAAAGGTGTCCCGTCAACATAGGTCAAAGTGGACAAGGAACAAAATCATACCGTCATCTTCTAAAGATGCCTTAGTAATCTCGTATCGCTACGATTAATATTTATATTGGTTTGTTTTATAACGCCTTGAACATAAGCCATGTCAATTTCGAACCACTACTGAAGGCCGTTTGTATCGCTCAACTGTTCACTTTTTCTGTAAAGCAGTCGTATCTTTCAATGTTCGTGGAGTATCAAAACTGTTCAGCTGAACATTTTTCGGTTAGAGAAGCCTTTCCAATAAGTGAAATGTCTAGTTGATCAACTTTGGCAGTGCTCAGAATGTTCACCGAGGACAATATTTTACACTAGATCTGACCAGAACATTGTTTGTACTCAAAAATGAGCAAATCGGAGGCTCAAACAGCTTTTAGTAGTGCTCGAACTTGACGTGGCTTATTTTCGAGGCGTTTTTTTAATCATGTTTTTTAATTGTTTTTTTTTTGCAAACCACAAAAATAAACGTTTTCTTCGCATTGACAATATACTGATAGCATACTCTTAAAGAAAATGTGGCACTGTCGGCAATGTCAAAGGCTTGACCCCCAAACAGGCCGTATTCGTGGTCAGATCGGTCCGAGTTGCGTTTTCTTCCGCTTATGGCGAAGCAACTGAGCAACTGTGCGTCGTTTTACTTTCTCACAATATATCCCTTATCAGAGAATCTAAATTTTTGCGCATTCACAGTGCACAGATAACGCATTTTTGTCCAAGAGCCCCCATTCAAATCAATATCCGCATCACTATAAGGTACCGACAATAATTCAATCAATAAAACCACTCTTTATTTACAAAAAGTTATCACAATGATCACTGTTAGTGTTCAAAAAAACTCGAAAACTTTACATTTTCAAAAATTATGTACAAAAATCACAAAAATGACGTTAATTAAGCAAAATTTATATCAGCTTTGACCCTGGCTACAAATCGTTCCTTCTGAAGTGCGTAGAAGGCAGTCCGATCCTCTCCAGTACAGTGTCCTCGATGTTCCGCAGCGTACAATTTGCCATGGCGCAAAACGGCCGGACTTTTGCAAGATGAACAGTGATAGGATGCGCCTATTGAGCCCGAAACAAACATAAACAGCCTATTTTCTGAGCCATTGTCAAAACATGGAAAAGTTTTCTGAAGGTCGGAATCATAGGCAAAAGTATGTTTGACTTGTCGGAATACTGTGTCGGGAAACTCGCTGGAATTGAGGGTAGATCCTAGTCGCTTTTCGCCGTAGATGGATTCGGTAATGGCTGATGACTTGAAAATGGACGAAATACTGCTCGAAAAGACGGACTGCGACGACGTGGGCGATGGCTTTGGCGATGTTGATCGGAAGGCACAGCTTGAAGCAAAGGCGGAGGGACGCTTTTTGGTGGGACGACGGAACATGTGATACGGGTCACCGGTTGATAGCACTTTCTTTGGGCCATTGACGCCACGGTTCCTCAGATGGACATGGTAGATGACATCTTTTGGGGCTGGTGTTGATCCAGGATAGGCGGTCTTCAAAGTGTTGACGATTTCATTCAGCTTTCGGGTCGCTTTGGTCGGAGCACTGCGCATGAAGCATGTTTCGTAGGAATCGAGGAGGGTTTGGACGAAATCGGAGTTCCAATCGATTTTGGAGGTTGGAATGGTGAGTTGATTGGACATCTGAAAGCAAGCGAAGTTATAAAATGCTATTAGTGCACGAAAATGAAATATATCATTTACAATGTTCACGAAACAAGTAGTCGAAACAGATAAGCGTTGAAACGACACCGAACAGGACCCGATCTGCAGCAGCAAATGGCGGATGTTTTCGCGCAGGCTAACGGATATGAACGCAGCGCCGACAGGCATGCACTGCTTGTAGGTGTTTCGTTAGCGGCGCAGTGCCGCAAGCACTGTTTTATCATTCGCGCAGGCTCATCCCCACATGTTATTCTGCTTGTTATCCTCATGTTCTTGTGGCTCCCGCACAAAATGTTTTGCCTAAACTAATCTTTTATTTGTGAGCTGTGCCGCGTACACAAAAAGAGAAACACCATGTTTATATATACCCATTACAATTCGTAAAAAGCTTATTATCCTCCTTGGGGGATGGCTCAACAACATTTGCCTGTTCAGTTAGGCTGCTTAATCGCAACATACTGTAAACGTCTGATTTGATTGACTTGTTGAACAACATGTACGAAAACCCGGGAAATCCGTGACATCCAATCAGGAGGATCTGCGAGAAGATCACCCATGACTTGTTGACGCTTTCAAAGGTGAACAATGTCTGAAAAATATTCATAATGGAATCCTTTTAAAAATGACACCTACGTAAACTCCTGCTGTTACCGTTACAGCACTACAAATTAACACAGCTTGGATGAGAACATTTCTTTTTAGCCTTTTGGCAGTTTGGGTTTGTGTGATGGTTGTTTTCTTGATGAAATTTATGACTAAAAGTACGTAAAACAACACGAGAAGGGCACTGATCAGACAATTGTGTCGAACGAGTGCATCGTGAGGGTACTGTAATCAAACTGATGCATTTGATGGTGAAATTTTTGACAACTCACATTGATAACATCAACAGTGCCATTGCGTTGGGGATGCCCAACAAATGGATCAAACGTGTAAGCATAGAAGAAGGAATTGAAAACACATTTGCCCGCAATGCAGGTGAAACCGATGGCATATGCCATGACGAGACAGAACCAAAGTTCAGTCTTTTTGCCATGGAACAACTTTTTTGTCAATGATTCATCAAACAGGTCAATACATCGTGTCACGGCTAACAAGGCACATGTGCTTGAACTGGCAATCCAGCAAAAGTATGCCCAAATGCCGAAAATCATGCTCATATGGGGGTTCATACAGTAGATTTGACCAGTTATGGCAAAGTAGCCACAAGCATAGCCATCATTGAGAAGGCCTAATATGTCGATGACACCAAGATAGGTCATAATCTGTAACACAAACGTGAAAAAATATATAAAAATGTTAAAATTCATACTTTAAAAGCCGAAAATTTGATCATTTTTGATTTCAGTAACGCTATCATAGCAGGAAAGTAGAAAGCCAAAAAGAATGAGGAAGTAGCGATGTAAACAAGGCCGATTGCCAAATTCGGTTGAGCCAAAGCATTCCATTCTTCTTGAGACCGATCGTCACAGCTCCAAGGTTGTTCAGACATTTGTGGCACTGCCATTATTAACCGTTTTCATGGGAACTGGAATTATTAATTAAAATACATATTACAGCGCAGACCACTCTAAACAGCTGGTGCCGTAAATGTAGCCAACCCACAATGTCATCAGTCTCATTACTCGAATATTATTTTTTGGTTATTTATATCATATAGGTTAGTACCCATGGGGGAAGACTTTTCTGATAACAGTGACTGTTTTTGTCTCTGTGTGGCACCTGCCTCCGTTAATGAGCATAAAAGGCAATTTGTAAAAAGTAGATGTTACAATATTGACATAATGGCTTTCTGGCTCTGATATTGTCGTCAAAGACGACTTTAGTTAATCTTTTTATCATCTGATTTCGATTTCGAGGCTACAAAAAACAACAAATACTTATAAAAATATCCGTGTATGAACCATGTTGACTACAATAGCAACTATCGCAACAAAAGGGCTAATGCCACCAATATTGCACTGACGGGTATTCCAATTCTACGGCACGATGAAAGGGCACTTTCTTCCTCCGCGTAATACCGTATATGCTCGGTGCACGCTTCTGGTAGATCTTTCCACTTTAGTTTGAGCATTTCTTGGAATGATTCTCGACGGGCTCGAAATAGCCTTATTAGAAGCTGTAACGGTGGCATGACCAAATTTGATAACTTTAGAACTGTGTTCTTACCATTTTCGCTGTATTGCCACAAAACTTGTTGTGTTCTTCAATATCACAGATCGACATTACATTCATATTGCGGCAAACTTGTTCTAGAATCGGTGTCGAATGATTGTGCGTGAATGTTTCCATCGATTGACGCAATTGGTGCGATTCAAGATGGCAGCCATGGATAAGGACGTCGACATTCGTTTTCAAACAGTCAAATTGTGATATGAGGTCTGAAAGATCGAGTTTAAGCCAGATTTTGACTACAATGTAGAGCTACCATCTATCCGTAAGCAAAGTTGTGACCACGGCTGAAGTCCCAGTCGCATTATCTTCCTCATAGAGCTCTCATTACATGCCATCAAACAGTTATCAAGTCGTTCATTGTCATCGCAAATCGATCGAGCTTTATTCTTTGCAGCTTCGACGCTTCCATTAGTCCGTAGAAGAGATAAAAGTGGAGAGGCAAAGTTCATTGACCATTCACTGTCCATCTGAAGTTTTATTTTAGTGATTTTTTGTCTTTTGTTTTTGCTATTTCGTTGCAAGACCATTGGGCCATAATTACTACAACTTTACACTTTCCAGACCATTTTTTAAAAACTTCAACCCTGCCCTGTGCCCCAAAATCTCAAAAATGCATACAAAATGTGTTACGTCGCAAAACGTAGTCGACGTAAGTGCTTTCCGGTAGGCGGCATTGTCCAAAGGTGGTCCCCATTGAATCGGGATTGCGCGTTGGTCCAACAATTGGGGAAGCAATTTTCGAATCCTCGAATCCCCGACAAACACCATCCCTTTACCAGTTTTCACCAAATGATCTCTAATGGATGCCATTGGTGAGGGGGATAAAAATGAATGCATGCTGGAGGGGTTGTTTTTTCAACTCAACCCCTGCGGCATCCGTGGTTCGACGACGACAATAAACGTGCAACAACCACGCCATTTATGTTAGATGGGCTCACCATCTTTCAAGATGCTTGGAAAAGGAAGGGGTAAATCGCAGCAAATGTCGAAAAGGGCAGATGTCATTAAACCCCGGGGGTGACTTGCAAGGCATGCCTTGAGGCTATGGAGGGAAGGGGGACGCACTGGATGGTTTGGGGTCATTGGAGAAGCTAAGATTGTTGAAAAGGGTCCTGGTAAGCTTACCTTCATCATGTGTTCGTCTTTACATCGAAGCAAGCAACTTGAAACTTCAATTGGTGGGAGCGTTGTTCGACTGCTGGCTACGTGGTTCTGTACATGTGCGGATACTGTAGCTATGATGATGGGCAATATGCACGGTAATACCAATATCATAGTTTTATAGGGCTTCAAATTCTCAAAATAGACGAAAAAAACTTGAAGCAGCTTCACTTGGAACAAATCACGACGGCCAACGACGGGGACCCACCCCTACGTTGCCGACAAGGGACGCCTCAGGCGGAGCATGCCGCCTGTCACTCGGAGTTTACCTTGTTGCGGGAGCTCTCGGATGCGTCCACGCTCGCTCGCCGAGAGCAGCTAGTATAACAGTCGGCGAAGCTCTGGAGCCGAGCTGAGCCCCGTCGCAAATTGAAACTGACTCCTCCTGAAGTTTGAAGTTGAACCTCGGCCTTGTTCGGCGGCGACGCACTCGTCGAGGTCGGTGTCACAACAACTGTAAGTGGAATGTAAGACGACGACGGCGGGGCGAAGGAGGACGACGGAAGTTGAAAAGTTTCGCTTTCGCCTTCCACAAGAACATCGGAAGAAGGGTTCACTCACACGGGTGGCGCGCATCCCTCGAGAATGAGGATGAGATGAGAGACCTCACGCTTGCTCAGATTCGGTCAGTTAGGACAGGGCAGTCTAGTCCGTTTTTGGGGGGCTCAGTAAGAGGGCGGCAACGCGACACACGTCAAACAACGACTTTATTCATTCAAAAAGGCACAAGTGTCAAGGAGAAAGGCTTTATGTACTGGATATGGGTATCTGAGACAACACGGGACGAAAAGGAAGGGCACTACTACGGGCGCCTTGAAATGGAACTACTATTGGCACTACTGCGAGGAATAGGAGTGTTCGCTGTCGGCTGCCGCGTTGAGACGCATTTGACGGCGGTCCTCACGAGAGTATCGGTGGACACGTGTTCGGTTGGGGCTGGGTTTTGGCACATTGGGGCTGATGTGGCGATAGTTGAGGTCGCGGACGGCTTGGTTGAGGACCTGGAAGATGGATGGGTTTTAAAATTTTGAAAAAAGTTCAAAAAACAAACCGAAAGTTTCTGAGCTTTCGCAAATCCAGTCATTCGCGCCTCGGCAGAAGCTTCCCGTTTCATTGGTTGCTCACTGAGATGCCATGCGGGGATATGCTTCAACAAGGCTTGCCGCCAGTCTAGATCACCTGTGACTACATCCCTCAAAATGGCTGCCACGGTCGGAATAGGAAGCTCCTTGCTGCCACGCATCCATTTGACATACTTCTCGATCGGCAGGCGGTACGCTTTGAAGCCGTCTTCACCAGCCGCGACACAATTAGACATATGGCGCGAGCCTGATTCAATGTTTGTGGCAAGGACGAAGGCTTTGAAGTTGCTGAGGTTGTCAGAATCGAGATAGATGTTGCTTCGCTTTGAAATGAATGCTACTTCGGCTAAAAACATTCAAATAATTCCAATTTCAAACTTTAATGGAACCTACATGGCGCAATCGACGGATCCAAAATATTCGAAACGCCACGAGAAGTAATCCGTGGAGCCAATGGATGCTTTACATCATTGGGATTACCAGGCAGAAGGTCGTCCAGGTCCTCGAAATCTGCTAAACCAATTTCAGGGAACTGCGAATCAAAGATAGCCGTTTCGCATGATGGCACCCCAAGGGCAAAGTACCATGACCTAAATTACTGATTAGAAATGCCGAAATAAACAAAGTAAATAACAAACTTTCTAACAAGCCTCGCAATGTAATCATCCATCAACAAATTGGCTATGCTGAGAGTAAATGGTTTCGGGCAGAACCAATTTTGGTCATACAACGTTTTTACTTGTCTAAAAAACTGGAATTACTGTAATCCAACCATCGAAAACAAGACAAACCCAACGAAAGATGAAGTCTGCTTATCTGAACACCTTCCCAAGTATCGACAGTCGACAATTACTTGTGGCATCTTCTCGTCGACCCTTTCTTGGGCTAATAGTCGAGCACCGTAAAGGGCATCAGCTTGGGCTGAAACAGCATAACAATTTTGACGTCAAACTACTTTGAAATGTACATACCCCGGAAATCGCGACCCCGAAGATCCAGATAATCGTAGAAACCACGTCCATAGACAATTTCGCCTTCATCGTAGCGTCGTTGCTTATCGGCAAGGAACTGAAACTGACTGTTAACAATTGACAAAAAATAGTTTGAAAACAAACCGCTGATTGTTGAAAAGCCTGTTTACTATTTTGCTGACAGTTTCTATCTTTGCTGACTTCTTTGAAATAAGCTGATCGAATGTATTCATGCCGATCGTCAAATGATCGCATGTGAAGAAGGATATCCCATTGCGAATCTGATAGAGTTAGAGGGACTTCATGGGATATGTCACGGATAATCTGAAAACGACACATATTATATCAATTCGTACTTGTGCAATCCAAAAACGTTGGCAACGGTGTTGAAAAACAAATAAAAGAAACCAACCTCAATTTCAGCAATAAGCCGACCAAGTTTATCAGATAAATGTCGTTTGTGTGCTTCCTTGAGGAATGCAGCTGATGGCAGTAGCTTCGTGTCTTCTGATGAATCCACCGCAACTTCTGTCGACAATCCACGAACACCTAACCTTCTGAGGCATATTCTACGGAAGAGATTCACGAATTTCATTAAAAATTTGAGCAAAAAATTATACAGATATTGAAAGCTTCATCAACCTTCGGGGAACACTATGTATTGACATTGGTTGCGCGGACATGACATTAGTTTAACAATGTAGTTCTTATTTTTATCAACAAATGAAATGTTCAAGTAACAAAATGTTAGCAACAACTTATACATTACAATTTAAATGAATAGTAAAAACTGATTCTGATTTTTAATGTAATTCAAGCATTTGGTTACTGATTAACCGCGACAACAACTCGTCACTATTTTTTGTCAGTGTGCGAGGGGTCACTGGCAAAGTGTCCCCCGTGATCTCCCCTAATATATTTTTGTTCACGTTTTTAAGCACTTTCTTCGTTCTTTTCACGCTTTTCGTGCCGTCCCCGCTTTATATAATTGTTTTCCATTGTTTTAGGACTTATCATGACCACAAAGGCACTCAAACAACAACCCTCCAAAAAGCGTAAGGCCGTGGAGCCGGTCGTTTTGGACATTGGCGGCAAAGGCGACGACTACAGCGTCGCTGCAACGCCGAATGATCTGATCCTCGCCCCAAAGAAGAAGAAAACAAAGAAGCAGACAGATGCCGGAGCTAACCCCCAGAAACGCGAGAACAAGAAGCGTGTTGATCGTCGAGAAGAACTCGCAGCAGTCGCAAAACAGAAACTTTCAAAGACGAAGCAGAAGTTACTCGCGAAAACGCAGGAGAAGATTGCTAGCAAACAGACAGTAAGTTTCACATGTCTTATTTATGTTGAGAAGCAATATTAATATATAATTTTGCAGATGGAAAGTCTCTTCGAAGGATTGAAAGAGTTTCAATTTGATTCTGTCGGCATGAGCGGCCTGGTGTCGACGGCCCACATGCAAGACAAGCAAAAGAAGCCTGAGTAAGCTACACTTAAAAGATTTCAAGCATATTTACCAAAAGAGCATTTATTTCAGACTCGCAGTCGAAGCAGATCCAGTTTTCCCGAAGAAAATCCGAAGCGTTTCATCGGCCGTTGTGAATGGCGAAAAGAAGAAGGTTCAGGCCAACTATTTCGAGACCGATTCAGAAAGTGAAGCAACTGATAGCGGTGACGATATCGAGATTATCGAAACAAAGAAGGAAGAACAGCCAGCAGAGCCTGAATCCGTCCCAGAACCGGTTGTTGACCCAAAGAAGGCTGTCGAAGCTGAAGCCAAGTTGAAACGCGAAGAACGCCTTGAAAAGTTTTATAAAGTTCTTTCCACTATCCTTGGCCCAAAGATTGCCGTTCAGCGAAATGCGGATATCCAATTGAAGCGTTCAAAACTTCCTATTTTCGCCGAAGAAGTTCCGATTGTTGAAGCTATCAACGAGAATGCTGTAAGTTCACATATTTCATGTTCCCTTTGTCAATCTCAACGATCCCCTCACTTCAGGTCGTCATTGTTTCATCCGAAACAGGTTCCGGTAAAACGACCCAAATTCCACAGTTCCTCTACGAAGCTGGCTACACATCGAATGGCCATCTTATCGGTGTCACCGAACCACGTCGTGTCGCAGCAATGAGCATGGCCGAGCGAGTTGGAATCGAATTGAATGATCCGGCAAAGGTTTCCTACCAAATTCGTTTCGAGGGTAATCGAACCGACGAAACAAAGATCCTCTTCATGACTGATGGTGTCCTTCTGAAAGAACTCCGAAATGATTCAATGCTTTGGAAGTACTCGGTGATCATCATTGACGAAGCCCACGAACGTTCAATGTATTCCGATGTTTTGATTGGATTGCTATCGCGAATCTGTTTCCTTCGAGCAAAGAAGTCACATCCGTTGAAACTCATTATCATGTCCGCCACGTTGAGATTGACTGATTTTACACAGAAAAAGTGAGTTACCACCTTTTATTGGATCGTTTTGATTGTTTTGCTTCAGGCTATTCCCCGTCCTTACACCAAAGATTGTCAAAGTGGAATCCCGTCAATTCGAAGTCCAAGTTCACTTCGAACGAAAGACTCCTGATGATTTCGTCGAAGCTGCTTACAAGAAGGTCTGCAAGATCCATGAAAAGTTGCCCGATGGCGCTATTTTGGTGTTTGTCAGTGGTCAAAATGAAGTCAAAAAGCTGATCCACCATCTTTCTGGACGGTATCCATTGAAAGGAAAGAACAAAGGCGGGCATTTGCAGAAGAAGAAGGCCAAAGCTGTAAGTTTTTTTACTAAGTTTTGAGAACCGAGTACATTTCCATTGCTGTCAGGTCGAAGCCAAAGAATCCGTCAAACTAGCCAACTTTGCCGACAAAGCTCAAGCTCTTCTCGACGGCAAAACCGACATCAAGCCCGAAATTACCACCGAAAAAGTCCGACCCGACATTGATGAACATGGCGCCGCTGATTGTGACCTCCTTGAAGACGATGAAGATGAAGAAGCCATTTTCGGCGGTTCTCTGGCTCCCCCGCCACCAGGCATGTCTCCACTCTTCTGTTTGCCGTTGTACTCACTTCTGCCATCGGCGAAACAACAACGTGTCTTCGCTCCACCGCCTGAGGGCACTCGTCTCTGTGTTATCGCGACAAATGTTGCCGAAACATCTTTGACAATCCCGAATGTGAAATATGTCGTCGATTCTGGAAAGGAAAAGCGTCGCGATTACGATCCTATCACTGGTGTTTCACAGTTCAATGTGCATTGGATCAGTCAAGCCAGTGCCGAACAGCGATCCGGTCGAGCTGGTCGTGTCCAAGCCGGTCATGCTTATCGACTGTATTCGTCGGCTCTGTTTGAAGACTTTGACAAGTTCTCGGCCCCCGAAATCCTCAACAAGCCGGTGGATCAACTTGTTTTGGATTTGAAAGCGATGAACATCCTAAAGATTGCGAATTTCCCCTTCCCGACGCCACCAAACGTTGATCAGCTGGCCGTTGCCGAAAAGAGGCTGACTTTGTTGGGTGCTTTGACGCTTCCACCGAAGGTTGGTTTGCTTTTTTCGAAGATTTTTACTGATAATTGTTGGTTTTAGCAAACGGAAGCCAAAATCACTCCCCTCGGAAAAACGCTTTCCTTGTTCCCGCTGTCTCCTCCCTTCGCCAAAGTCCTTGCCATGGCAAATCAACATGATCTGATGCCCTATGCCATCTACCTTGTCTCAGCCCTCTCCGTCCGTGAACCAATGTCTCACGTCGCTCGCGAAGGCCTCGGCACCGACACCATCGCCGCTCAGAAACGAATGAAGGCAATTCTCAAACAACGCCACACATGGTGCGGCATTGGTCAATCCCGTCGACTCGGTGATCTCAGCGTTCTTCTGAAAGCACTTGGAGCGGCTGATTTCGGCAAAATGACCCCACAAGAATGTGAAAATCTTGGTCTTCGCTTCAAGGCTGTCGTTGAAATCCGTAAAATGCGCCGTCAATTGGTCAATTTGATCAACACGTCATGCAACTTGAAGAATGAAATCACAATTGAAGCCGAACTGCCGCCCCCGACAGAAGAACAATGCCGTCAACTCAGACAAATTCTGATCGCTTGTTTACCGAATCAAATCGCCAAACGTGTCAATGAATCCCCTGACGGCAACCCAGTCCCTGATGGTGCATATCAGTGCCAACTTTTGGAGGAATATGTTTTCATTGATTCGACTTCGATGCTTCACAAAGACCGCCCTGACTACATCCTGTACCAAGAAATTGTTCAATTCGGTGCAAAGAAGTGCTTTCAAAACGTGACCATGGTCGAACCCGAATGGCTACCTAAACTTGCTGAACCCTATTGCGAGTTTTCATTCCCTGATCCCGAGAAAGAGGAGCCTCGTTTCGATTCAGACACCGGTGCCGTCGTCCAAGCGTGTACGATCAGATTCGGTGAGCGGCGATGGATGTTGGAAAAGATGGATCGACCCATGCCAATGAACATTCTCCATTACAAGCACTTTGCCCGATTATTCTTGGCAGGTTTTGTCTGTCCGAAGCTGTTCGACAATGTTTCAAAGATGTTGGCCCCACCGGATACAATGATCAAACCCTGGGCCAAGCTGCAGAAGCGAACCGAGAAACTACTAAATGCCCTTGTCGCCGAAGAAGTTTACACGCGTGACAAGCTTGAAGAAGTGTGGTCCAAAAATGAAGAATATCTCCTCGATGCATATTTGGAATGGCTTCCCGTCTCGACACACGATCAAATTAGGTTGTCATGGCCGCCCATCGATGACTGATTGATTTATTTGTTACGTTTTATCTGTTTAATGTTTTGTTAAGTTTTGTTTGAGTCTGATTAAAATAAAGTTAGCGTTTATTCATACGTTTCATGCTTTGAGCTTTCGTACGGGTCAAAAACTGATTCGGAGAACGGAAGAAAGCCAACATGGCTAAAGCGTTTTTCTCAAGCTTACGGTGATCATAGACTTCTTTTGCCATCGCTTCGACCATGCTTTCAAAGGTGCGCAGACGGGATTCGGTGCCTTGTCGCTGAAATTTTACGACTAGAAGCATCAGAAATATGCGAAAACTTACACAAAGACGTTCTTGATCGACTTCCTGTTTTGCAACCGCAGTTTTTTGGCTTAATTTTTCAATCATTTTATTCTGTGATACGCTTTCACGTTCGAGAAGTGCCAGTCTTTCTTGTAACTAAAATGGCATCTTTAGAAGGAATACATGATGCTGTAATTCAAACCTTTTCAATTTGACTGTTCTTTTCATCAAAAAGTGCCTCATTTTCTGCCAATTCATCGGTCAGTGCTTCAAGTTTTTGTTTCTGGCTTCGAACATTTTGGACTTCGTCATTCTTTTCATGCTCGATGATAAGAATCTGAAGTGTAAACGAGTCAATAAACAATAGGAAATCAAATTTTTGTTGTCCTCCCACCGTGGCCTTCAAATTTTTGATCGTATTTCGAACTTCAGCTCGCTCATTGTCAAAATTAACTTTAAAATCATTTATCATTTTGATGTACTTGTGCCGTGTCGCTGCAATATCTTGTTTCAGCATCTTTTGACGGGATTCTGACTCAAACAAATCTTTACGCAACTGAAACAAAATCGATTAGACATAATAATATACAGTAATTTGTATACTTTTAACGTGACATCTTTAAACTCGTTCAACTTTGCTTGCAGCTCATCCTTTTCAAACTCTAATTGTGATCGCAAATCTGCCAACTCCTTCGCGTGTTGAGCTGCCAAGTCTTCCATTTTCGCTTTATGGTCCGCCGACATTTCCAAGGTTGACTTTATTTGGTCGTTGATCATGGTTTCATAGAATTGTTTCTGTTCGGAAATGTCGCGTTTGAAATCCTCCTTGAGTTTATTGATTGTTTCCTCTTTGGCGGCTTCTGAGGCTTCGCATTTGTCTTCCATCAACTGTAAAGACAACATCTTCTTACGGTACTATTTGATGTAACTCACTCTTATCTTTTCTCTCATTGCTTTCATATTTGTCTCAAAATTCAATGTCATTTCACGAATTTCCTGTTCCTTTTTTTCTTTATACGTGTCGAACACACGTTTAGCATGGCTACGAATAAGACTCCGTTCGACTGTTCGTTCTTTGGCAGTGAATTTCTACAATCAATTACGATTACTGTAACTCTAGCATATCGGGAACCTACATTATGCTCAAACTCATCCGCACGGCATAGAACAATGTCTTGCAGCTTGTTTTGCGAAATTGCTATATCCGCATCCAATTCAGTAAACTTGGAAAGCTTCGTTAACATCACCGCACCATCGTCATGCCCAGAAAGTAGCCACTGTTCGGAAGCAATGTAAAACAGACATGCTGTGCCACCGATATCTTGAAGATGGATCATTTGTACATTTTCAATGTTATCGGCTTGAACACGAAGCAGACTGCCTAATTTTGTGCCAAAATAGAACCCCTCCGGTGTAGTCATGATGGCTGTCGAGGTTGTGTTGAAACTGACCCCTTCATAGTGGACATTGATTGGATCAAGTTCATTGCCGTCCTTAATTTGAACAACAACAAACTTATTACCCAAAGCGAATATCGCTTCCTCGTGAACGGCAATGTCGACAAAGAATCTTAGTTTGAATTCGTTAATCCAGAGAACTGTGCCACTTTGAACAGAGATAAGATAGATTGCGTCTTGATCTGTCAACAATCCAATAAAATCCAACGATGCAGAATACCGTATCTTTATCGCATTTTGATCAGCTTCCAAGTGTGTTGTGAAAAGCGGCGCTAATGTACTCGCATCCAAAACAGTCAGTTGTGTTCGATTTGCTAAAGCCAGTTGATCGGCAGATTGGCTCGTCGCAAACTGGAATATCTTTTGTAGTTTCGTTTTCTACAGTATAACTCACAGCCTGTATCGTACCACCCTCCCACACAGTTGCCGTTTTCTTTAATTCATGTATCAATACATCATAAACATCGATACTTTCCGAAGTTACTACCGCAATACTGTGTCCATTCGGTAAAACTGCAACTCCAATAGCTCCCTCAACAATGTCATGCGCGATTGTCCTCTGTGTATCCATGACCGTTACCAATATAAGTCCCCGTTCATCAAGGGTCGCAAATCTGCGCGATTTTGGCTCAAAAGCAATATGGCGCACAGGTGACGAGTGCCGAGCAAAGATTAATCGCATGCCATTGTCACACACTGCTTCGGCATACCTAACATTGCAGAGCCAAACAGACTCTATGTCCTCGTAGAGAACATTCCCATTGTCTTGATCCATGTGTAAGTTCGTGCAGATGGTTTTAGGGAAGATGGAGTTTATCTAAAGACACACAAGCATAAAGCTAATGACATGACGACTTTATTGTCTTCCTAGCTCACCACAATAGCTCTCCCAGCGGCCCATCGTGTTTTGAGATCCCCTGCGGGAAAAACAAACACAATGCCAATTACGACGTAGACTATGAGATTCTGATCTGTGGCATACATTTGAGTGACTTCGGCTTGCTTTGCATCTTCTTGCTCGCCTATTAGGCTAAAATTACTACAATTACAAAAGGTCTGTCAGTGTTTGTATTTACTTGTCACAAACTGTCTTCAAATTGATAACTTCCAACGGCACAGTCTCCCTGTACAGTCTCAATTCACCATGTGTAGTTCCAAATGCTAACGTAACATCGTCCGCCCATGCATGGCAACTCATATCAAAAAACTTGATCATTGAGAACACATTGATTATGTTAGTTGTGGCCCGCAGCAAGTAACAATGATTATCAGTGACTGTGCAAATAATGGTGTCATCCGCAGGACACAACGTGGCCTCATATTGCTTCGATGTACTCGGCGGAGTGACCCGTGTCTCACCAAGGAACGTACCCTCGAAACTGTAGAGTGCTAAACTCGCGTATGATCCCTTCTCCGCGGGTGCAAGCAACAAGAGGCTTTCATTCGTCAAGGAGATGCACATGCGAGTCGCTAAGATTGCCGTCGGAAACTCGCGCATTGGCTTGCCCGTGCCAACATGGAGAGTATGTGCGTCATGGATGACGACTTTGGCACCCTGGGGCGCATCCACCGCTACGACGACATAGGCAAAGTCGGGCGACACTTGGACACAGGATACGGGACCCCCACATGGAACGTCTCTGAGGGTATGTGAATGATCGGGGCCATAGAAGACTCGAAGATACGACAGGAAAGAAGTGACTATGCGATCTTTGCCGAAGAAGACACATTTGTTGAAGCCAATGATTGGAGTTGAAATTGGTGGAGCATTTTCATGAACTTGGGTAGTTGAAGCATAGCGAGAACTACTATTTGTTTTGGGGCTTGGTGGCTTTGCCGATGAGGGAGGCCGGGGTAAGGGCACCTCGTTCATAATGGACATATTGACGGGTGTCGATGAAGTATTCGGGATGAGTGGCAGCAGTCTCCTTCAGATTTGATGAAAGCTATTAGCAAAATGCAAATACAAGCATGGGTAACTTACTTTGAACCAAACAGGATCGTACTTTTTGAACTTCAAAATGAAGTCAGCCCGCACCAGCGTCTTATCTTCAGTGTCAGATGAATCGGAGCTGTCTCTATCGGAGCGGCTTTTTGACTTACTTTTCGAAGGCACGGCTAATGTCGGTTTCTCGGGTTTGCTAAAGATAAAAATATATTGAACATACAAAAAAATTTGAACCTACGTTGTATCCACAGTCGCAGCTTTTGTATCCTTTGTGACAGGAGATTGTACTTGTTTCCGTCGTAGATTAGGTTCCGAAGTCGAAGCTCTCAGTGCATTCGCAACAGTTGAAAGACGATCAGATCCACGCAGCATCACAATATCAAAATATTATTAACGAATTTCATAGTAACTTTCAACACCAAATAAAAATATGAAAGTGAAACAAATCTGACCAAAGCACAAACTTCTCCGAGCCAAACTGTTACAGAATGGTTTCTGGTAGTCGGTCTGTTTAAAATCTCTATTGAAAAGTGCCGTTGACCGGGTTTACAGCCGACTGGTCAATTATAACAGTTGAATGATGTTTGTCACATAAGACAGGCGATTTCCATACTAGCTTCTTGAAGTTCGCCTGAACGGCCGTCCGAATCGGAAGTTACTTCCATACCTTTGAACATTTATAAGTGAGCATAAGTTTTTGAGGCATATTACGAAAGCTGAACTGGTTTTTCCTTTGTTGAGGGGTGTCTGCTTCCGGAGTTTCAAGAAAAGTCTTGACGTTTTAATTTTGCAAAGGCTAAATTAATTCAAATTTAAAAGTTCAAATTTAGTTAACATTCAAATTGCAAATTAAGCGTAAACAAAATTTGGAAATAGTATTTTGCCATTGTACATCACATCATTTTGAATTTAGTTTAAACTTCAACACGACATGTAGCGTGCATTCCAATTTTGCATATTTGGGTACATTAATACACTACAAATCAGGGACGTGTCGTTTTGTGTTGCTTCGTCTCATTCGACTTTTATGCGAAAAACCTCGAAAGAGCCTACCCCAAGATTGCAAATTGCAATCTTTATAGCGGTGGTCCACGTCGTTGACGTCGAGATGTGACAACAAAGTTTGGGGAGCACTGCGGAGCGGGATTCTCGACCCTGCATCGTCATCATTATCGTGGTCGTTGTTGTGCTTCCCCTCTAGGTACTTCCAATCGGGGCTGGTAAAAAAAGCCCCGGAGAAACGATTCAGTTGCGTTCGCGCGCGTTTTCGCAGGTGCTTCTTTCTCGCCTTTGGTCGTCGCTCGCAGGGCTCGCCGTCGTTCTTCTCTTCCTTCCCTTTCCTCGTCGCCGCTGCCTCGGAAAAACGAAGCGAACCACCAACCGACGGACAACGTCGAACGACCCAAACGACGCTGCTGCTGCCCGCCCGCTCTGCATAACAACAGCCTTTTTCCGTTTTGTGTTTGAGCAACCCAACCAGCAGCAGCAACAACGCCGTGTCCCGTCGACTGACTGCCTTTGGGGGTTCGCTTTCCTCATCTTTCTTCGCTTTGCTATTTCGTTTCGCTCACTCTTCTTCCCTTCCCCTATCCCCTCCTGCCCAGGGTGCCGGCGGCAACGACCAACAGCCGCCGCTCCGCCCCTTTCGCAATGTTTCCCCCTTTGCATTGAGAGACAGAGGAAGAAGTTCGAGCCGACTTAGCTTTTTTTGGCAGATTTCCATGCTCGTGTTTCAGCGATCATTGCGCGCCGTAAATCGCCGTTCCGATCATCCTCTATGAGGACGCGGATTGGCAATTCCTTGGCGCAATGTGTTGTAGTGCGCGGTTGGTCGAAGCTAAGCTGCTGCATTTTCTCGCGCAATAAAGGTAGAGGTCGTTGTTGTCCAAAAATGTGTGAAGTACCCCTTTCCGGATGCTTTGAAGCTTACTGCGCACGTTTTGGATCGCTCAAACTTATCTAAGGGCATCCTGTCATGAACCTTTTTACGTTTATCATCAAAATTTTCCATTTTCACGCTTTCCGTGAAAAATAAAACGCGCATATTAAATTTTAGGATTACGCTTTCAACTTCCCCAGAGAAAGCAACGCACTTTACTTTCGCTTTTACTCCATCAGCCTTTATGTAATGAATAGTTTAACCCACGTGTTATACATTCTTACCTAAAATTTGATAAATCAAACATCAAAAATCGACGCCCCTCTTTCAACTTGCATTTTCACCCTCAAGTGCTTTCAAAAGTATCCCTTTCTCGATACCATTGTACGCGTCATTATCTTTGCCATCGAATGGCATAACTTTCGCGCAGCTAATGCGCCAAAATCAGTGCCAAATTAGTGATTTTGTGCGCGCAATTCAAGCGTCCTTTGCATGGCGGTTGCTCGTAGAGAACCACCACCGAGGCATCCCTTCGTGGTCGTGTCTCGACTGGTGAGTCTAGGCGCACGCGTCACACGATGATGGATGGCATGTTACGTTCACTCGGGTCGAGAGAGTTCCCGACATGTGGAGAGTGCCCTTCAACATGCGCGCATTTTCATCGATGAAAGGCGGGAGGGCTTGGCAAGCTGCCAGTAATGCGATGGAAGGGGGATCTGTCCGTGTTGAAGGGGCTGGCGCCGTCGACCCGACGGGCACATTAGATTTGATGGGCGGGTGCGTAGATGTGACACACGATTGCATCGGCTAACATGGGAAGGGGGAAGCGAGGCGGCGATCTTCGGCGCGGCAGCTTGGTGCAAAGAAAGGTCGTACTAGGACGGATGGACGCAGGTCACGCCTGCGGACACGACGAAGGCGGCGGCGGGACGGCCGCGCTGCTGCCTCCTGTCGCTGTGCTTCGGGGACTTCGGAGCGAGGCTGCCCCCCTTCCTTTGCGTCCGCCTTGCTGCCGCCGAAACACTGTGTTCCCATTGCTGGCAGCCATCGCCCGGCCTTCCCTTCCCCTTCCCCCTTTTTTTGTCGAGGGTTAGTCCGACGTTTTGCGAGACGAGGTTCTCCTCCTCGCCCCGCTGCTTCAGTTCGACTTTGTGTTGGAGTTGGAGGCATGCCAACCCGACCACTTCCACATTCCCCGCCAAATCACTGTCTTCGCGAATATATAGCCACCGGGCTGCTCTCTGTCCTTGACACAAACACTCATGCTTTTTCTACTTTCCAGGCTAAACCTATTCTCACTCCACAAATCTAACTAATTCACCATGTCTGAGCGAGCTGAGAAGCGCCCCCACTCCGAGGAGAACGGCGAAGCTGCCGTTGCTGCCAAGCAGAGCAAGGCCGAAAACGGTGATGAAGTTGAAGCCGTCAAGGGTGAGTTGAAATTGGATTATCAGTTGAAAAAATATATAATCAATCCCTCCCATTTCAGCCAAGGCCCTCCCAGAAGATGAAGACGCCGAAGAGGCTGAGGATGAAGTCAGCTCAGGTGGCGAATCCGGCGCCGAAGACGATGAAGGCGAGCTCGATGAGGATGGCGGATCCGGAGACGATTCTGCAGCCGAAGACGATGAAGAGGAAGGTGAAGGCGCCGACGCTGAAGCCGATAATGGTGATGATGACGAGGAAGAGGAGGATAACGAGGAAGAAGAGGAGGAGGAAGAGGAAGAAGAGTAACTCCAGTCAACACACAACTTCCGATTCATTCTTCGTTTCGACAATGTTAACATTCAATCAACCACGCCCTCATACCACCCCTCTCAAAACGTTTAATTTTTGTTTACAATCCACGTGAATCCAGTGAGCCTGGGTTGACGTATCGGTCTCAGATCGTTTTTTATTATCTTTAAAATTTGTTAGTCTTCTTGAAATCTGTACATTTGGATCTATTTTGGCCCTATTTTCTGTCTAACTGCCCTTTCGTAAAAGGAAAAGGGATATTGTTCTCCATTTGATGTGTCTACTTTTGTATTATTTATTACCTTGGGAATGCTATAATATACAAAAGACCTCAATGTTCAATTCTGTTGGTAATGGAATGGTGGAAGTGATGTTTGTGGGGGGTCGAAGACGACTTTGGATTTGCGCGGCAAGGCGGGCGGACATCTGTCAAGCCGCTTTGCTGTCATGTAGTGCGAGGGAAGACGGGAGTGCAGGCGGGGCGAAGGATTTCCAATATCCTCCTCAGCCCGCTTGGTAGGGTATTACATTAGTGGTTGGCGGTAGCAACCGAAAGGCGCTTGACCGTTGTCATTGAAATTGAAAGCGTTTTCGCAGTTTTGGGTCGCTTTATGGAGGGGGTTAGCCTGTGGCGGCGGCTCCCCCGTGTGGCGAAATGTAATGTATTGATAGAGGAAAAGGCAGCGGCTTATAGGCAGGGGAGAGTGTATGTAATGATAACACATGAGGTTGTTTGTTGGTTGTGATGCTTTGACTTTTCGGGAAAACACATTTATAAAAAGTATAACAAGTCAAATCAACTCAAACTATAACAAAATAGACAACAAATCACTCCATAGCAATGTCCTCGGGCTCATCGCCGGCGGCAACACCGGTTTCGCCCGCTTCATCGATATTGTCTTGGTCGGCGGCGGCATCTTTACCGTTGTCAGCAGTTTCTTTCGGCTCGGAGTCAACGGCAACCTCATCGGTGGCGTCTACCATGGCGGCAACATCGTCGTCGACAGCACTGTTTTCACCCTCCGCGACGGTGGACTCACCAACGATAGTGTCATCGCCGTTGGCACCATTCTCCGATCCCTCAGCACCCCCATTAGCATTCTTCATCTTCGCCCTGCAGCAATCCAGAACATGGTTGACCCAATGAGACTTCTGGCACTTCTTTGTGCAATACGCGGCATAGAAGCAACAAATCTTCTTCGCTTTCTTGGCACACTTGGCGCACCCACGCTCCTTTTTTGCTTGTTTCAACTTTGGTTCGTACTCGGCGTCGATGGCATCAAACTTTTTCTTCAAGCGAAGTTCTTTGGCAACGTTCATTGCGTTCCTGAAACCGATTTGTTAGGACTTTAGCGATAAAAAATATATAAAAAGCGTACGCAAACTTCAAATTCGCGTTGATTTTTGTGTAAACCAACTCGCTATTGGCATGGGCTTCGTCTTCTTTGCGCATGTTCTCAATCTGAAAAGTTTCAAAGTTTACAGACATCTTTATGTGAATGCTAAACGTCGTTACCTGTAGAAACATTTCGGTCAAGAAGCTCGTCAGCTCTGTGCGAACATGATTGCGAAGTTCGGCTTCAAAGTTCGTGGCATCGGTGAAATGGTTTGGCAGAAGCATGGAAGCTAATCGAGCGACAGTGTCGAGCTTTTCGGCATACTTCATCGTCGGTTGGTCACCTTCGATGAGTTCTTTGTGGATTTCTTCGGCGGTTTTTCCATCAAAGGGTGGCGGTTCGATCAGAACTTTCATGGCATCCGGATTTTCCTTCAAAATGTTGTCCAAGGCCTCAGGGCTGATGTACTTGCGGATGACGGCTTCTGTGAGCATGGAGTCCATGGCGAGAGGGATGAAAACTGAAAGGGAAAAGAGAAATGATTGATGAAAGACAGCGAAAACATTTGACAATCCGAAAACCAGAGAATACAAGCAATCGAGAAAGGCATCCTAAAATCAAAATTAGAAAATCCCGGGAATGTACGCACATGCACACTTGAGGGCTCAAAATCGGTCGTGTAGCAGTCGCAGCTTTTTTCGTTTTAGGTTGTGCGGGGCAACGGGTTAATGATCGTCTTTACACGGAGAAATGCTGTTTCAAATATCTCAATCGTCAGATGATGAGGACCCGAATAAATGTTGTCGATGTCGGAATCTAAATCACGTACGACCGGCAAAGTGACAGCCGGAAATGCACCTTCGGATTTGCCAAAAGTGCCGGATCCATACTCCCGGATGACATTTTTAGACAGCGGGAAGCGTTATTCGCGTTTTGAGCTGTTAGATCAGCCGCAGCGGTGCCTACTCAAATCGGCAATAAGGTTATCCGGGAATTCCTTGAGATCCTTGATAAAGCTGAATCCAGCAGTGCGGTAGAAGCAGATCACCTTAATCAATGAGAAGACCATGCCGATGAAAGCCACGGTAAATGTCACTGATGGGACGATCATGACGATACCAGCGAGAGCGTCGATCCTGTAAAAAACCAAGTCATGGCGGAAGATACCACAAGATATTTGTGATCTTGGTTTCAAGATTGGAACAAAAGGACGAGAAAACATACTTGTAAACGATCACAGTATTGACCCAGCCACAGTTAAAGCTTGTCACACCCATAAGCTGAACCAAGCACACTGTGCAGGTGGAGGAGGTGCCAGAAAAGAACAGCAGAAACTTATAGGAGTTGTTATCACTGAAAGAACAAACATTGTAAATCAGTTTATATTACCAAAATTAGCTGCAAAAACTTACCGGTAAGCCACATAAACTGAGCGAAACATCCATAACCAGACAGCTAGTAAGTAGACAATCGCTTGAAATATCGCCATGAATACGGTGTTGGCTAATACAAAAATGACACCACGAAGCACGCAGACGAAGAATCCGATTGCACTTGTGACAAAAGCGAAGGCATAGACCAGATAAACATAATATATGATTCTGACAGTTTTTTGATACGGTAACGGAATCTCGCCATTGATATCTTGGTAGAAGCACCGATCATTCGGGTCTTGGCGACGCTGAAATTGTTTGTGCTGCCCAAGTTGATGCCGAAGCATATAATATTATGCATTACAATACTTACCGGAAAAGCAGAACCTACAGGTGCAGCAGGCGATGGTTCTGAGCCTTGCTGAACCGGTGGATCCTGCAAAAACAACTTGATTAGCTCACTTTTAGTAATTTGAATATAATGAACATACCGAAGAGGAATCGGCAACAAGGTTGTCGGTTAGTTTCGACATGAAGTTACTACTAGGAAACAGCGAGGATGTCACTCAGGAGAGCTCATCTGTAGTTGTGCCGAAGAGAGGCGAGGCTACATAGTCATGTGTTTCCTCGTGTGTGCCATGCACCCATGCACATTGCAGAAAAAGAGCCAACTATGAGTTTTCCAAGCTCGTTACATTTATTATTCAATTTATACAATTTTAAACAATACAATTTCAAATATCTCAATCATCAGATGACGACGACCCGAATGAACTATCACTGTCAGAATCGGAATCCCTTACGACAGGCAAAGTGACAGCCGGGACAGGTGCATTCGGATTCGCCAGAATCTCCGGATCCACACCCTCGGATGACATTTTGATTCGAACAGCAGCCTCGGGAATGCCGAGTTTGAGCATTTTGAAGTACTTGACAAAGTCGGGATGCTCACTGATTTTCATTGTGTTCGATTCCGCCGGTGTTTCAGGCTGTGGTTCGGTTGCCGTCGGCATCGAAGTCTCTGACACAGTTTGCGGCGCATTTCGGTCGATCGGCGTTGATGTGGACATCGGCGGATCGAGAACCATTGTGGATGGGGCTGGCGGGGGTTCAACTTCAATCTTTGGGGCATCTGTTAATCGTTCTCCTTCAATATCAGTTTTGATTTTACAGGAAGAAAGCTGAAAATAGAAGTAAAATAAATCAATGAGTTCGAAACTTCAGTTTAAAAACAAAACAAACTTTAGCGTCCATAAGGTCCAATTGCGTCTCCAACTCAGTTAATCGAGATTCCAGATCAAAAACAATGGATTCCATCTTTACCGCAAAGGTGTTAACGGTGTCGGTCGTGCGCATGATGAACTCGTTGATGAGAAGGATGGGCTTCTTGACTTCGAGCGATTGCACATCTTTGAGGTCGACATCGGATTGGATGAAGGACCAGTCTGGTTCGCGGGGCTTGAACATGATGTCTGAGATGAAGAAAATATATAAAATTGGTGTTGGCAACGCTTTTTACGTGGTTGGCACAAGTGCAACATTTCGGCGACGACACGATTTGTAAATTTGGCAAATGTAACGCGTTACTTGACAAACATGTGTTATCGAGATGAACCTATGTTATTAAGGAATCTTTCAGGAAGACAGAAACAGAAAAAATCGTTCAGTTTTTACAAATTTATAAATCAAAAGTTGTGCTAATGCAAGCAAAATGTCACATTTTGTCATGTTTGGTCAACCCATGATTCACTTTGAGACCATATCGCCATATCAGCTTTGATGCAATAAACAAAACGGCTCTCAACCAACAAATCCAACCTTTCAATAACTCAGTATACAAACAGTTTTATTTTTACAAACATTAAACTTCATTCAATGCCCATGGCTATACAAGACTAGCAAAACCTTTTCAATCAAACCTCTGAACAAGAAAGTTCACATCCTTCGCGAACCCAAATTTTCCATAGAAAGGAATCAACTCGTCCTTGCATTCCAACGACAGTTTATAAACACCCAAACTGCGAGCCAAACTAACAAGTGTTTTCACTAAAATTCCGCCGAATCCGTGCTGTCGATGGTCCTTATCGACGACGACGTCCTCGATGCGTCCGCGCGATCCAGCTTCATGGATAAACTTCCATTCAAGGACGAGCGTGGCGCTACCGACAATTTTGCCAGCCGAATTCACAATGACGACGACGTAATAGCTGAGGGGCTTCGTGTCGGCCATGGAAGTGTACCGTGCATTGAGAACATCCTTATCTGGTTCGCCGACGGCGGTGAGTTGGCTAAGAAGGTCGAGATATCCGGAAGTTTTGGGATTGTTGATGTCGTCACGGGCCAGCGGACGGATAGAGAAGTCCTTTGGGAAGGTTTCGGGAATGTGGGGTTCGAGGAGGCTTTGCGGAAACATTGGTTCTGAAATTGGGTGATTTTATATATCAAGACGAACGAATGCCAGCAGTTTAGCTTACCAGAAACGACCGATGAGTCGGAAGTCATTCTCAAGTGGCGAGCGAAACCAAATTGAGATGAAACAAACGCGGCAAAGCAACGTGGCTCACAGTGACGAATCGATGGACACTCTCAACAGGGCGGAACATTTTTTCTCAATGAGACTGGCGTGAAAGATATTTCTGATGATGATCGAACGGGTCATTATAATCGATCAACCGATAAGTTGGTACGAATATATAATTTTGATAGTAACTCTGAATTGGTACATCAATTTGTGGCGCCAGTGCTGGCACATAATAATGACTAATTGTCCAGTTCCTTTCTGTGCAGTTTCAAAGATTGCTACAAATGTTTCACAGCCGACTGACTGTTCAGCTATAATTGCCAACGGCAAAATACAGGCGACTTGTTCCGATTTTTCTTCCTGCACTGGCAGGGTGCTTTACTATGACATTTCTGCATAATAAATATTTATAAATATCAGAGTTTGAAAAAAGTTATATGAAATACTTTTTTGTAAACTCAATGAAGACTAATGACGCAGTTTAAATTAAAAACAAAATTACATTACAAACAGTAATAGTGAAATTATTTATAATTGAAGTATAAAAACTACATCAAAATCAAGTCGCCCGTCCAGTTAATCGAGCATCCACCTATCCTGATCGGAAAAAAGCGCGCGCGGCAGCTGTTCACTCATTGTTTCGATCCCCGTTGAACACATCCCTCTTCTGCCCGCGGCTCCGATTTATCCCCCCGACAGCAGGCAGCGGCGACACAAGAGAGCCAGCGGCTATTTCCATTCCACCGCAGCCTTTTTTACCACCCGTGGGTCCGGAAGCGTATTCATTTTTTGTTAGCTGACCATCGCTTTGCCGCGGCCTACTACTGCTTATCGACCGTCGTTCCGTAAGTAACGTGAAGGCAAACGACGACGAGGACGCTTCCCTTTTGCCGCTGGCTGAATATATTGAACTCAATTGTGGGTCACGGTCGATGACGACGACGACGCCGACGCGTGCCTGAGCCGCGGGAAAGGCTTAACGGTTTCGGCCGCCGAACCCCTAAGGCAGGTCATTTGTTTTTGGCTTTGCAAAAGTTGAAGCAAGAAACGTTAAATTGGGCCATTTCGACGGGTGTTTTCAAAGTCGCTTATTTTTGAATGGCATTAAGTGGTGTGGTTAATCGTTCCCGGCTGGCTTTAAATTTGTGAAAAAGTCCTGATTGAAATCAGTTTACGATGAACATGAACGATTCAATTATGTCGAGTTCGACGACAAGATCGTTTTCGGCGAAACGAAACAAGTAAGATTCATTTATAGCATGGTTTTGTACTCAGTTTTATAAAAATGTTGTAGAATGTCCGCCGCCGAAGTGAGGCGCAAAGTGCTCGAGGGCAGCTACATTGCTGGCAGCATCCCAGAGCCATTTGATCCGGCTGCGCTATCATCGGCAACGAGAGTCTTCCTGCCTGATGTCGCTGAACCCGTTGACGTTGAAGAATCGCTGAGCTCTAGGGCCATTGCGAGGACTGAAATTCGAGCTGTTTCTTCCAGTCCACAGCGGTGCGTACTAAATAAAGACAGTTTTCAAAAATATAAACCCATTCTTTCCAGAATCCGCGACCTCACGGAAAAAGACGTCGATATCCGAACCCAACCCCGTACCCGACCCTTCCAATGTGCCGCGGCCGTCCATGCCCTTGAGGATGAATCAGTCGAAGGCCACATCAAAGATCTTATTGCTTCGTATGAACACGACTTTACCATTGTCGAACATCGCTATGAAAGTTTCGGAACCAGTGAAAACTACACAAACATGGCGACCAATCGGGTCCAAATCGCTGAAAGCCTGCCTCGCCAATACTTTGAAACGGATATATCAGAATCCAGTGATTCAGTTTCGAGTGGATTGAGCAAGATTCCGTTTCGGAGTATCAGTCAAGTTGGGGATCATGTAAGACGTCACATCCGCGACGATCAGTTTATAAAAAGTAATTTTAGCCCGATATTAAGCGCTCCTCAACCATATCCGTGGAATCAGCCGGTTCAAGTGGCTCCAAAGACGATTCCCAATCACAACAGCTTCACGCGAGTACCCATGATCCTATCGTGCCAAATGTAACTCTAAGGGTACCACCACCTCAAGCAAATGAAGCGGCTGCCAAACGGAATAATATAAAACGGTCAAATTACTTGGTTAATTTGCTCCCCGTCGAAGCTGAAAGTGATGTCATTGAAAAGCGTCCAAAGTTGCCGACGCCGGCTGATTTGCCGGAACAGAGGCTTATTTTGCGGATTTTGAAGGTTCTTGTTTTCGATTTACCGTAGGATTCTCGCAACAGTTTATTTTCAGTTCGCACTTGACCCCCCATTCGAACCAATCTTCGCCTCCGTCGCTCTATACGATGCCAATGAACGACGAAAATTATCAGAAAACTTCTATTTTGACACCAATTCGGATGATTTGCTGTCACTAGTTTGTGGTCATCTTGGTGTCGAAGATGAAGCCTCAAAATGTCAACAAGCTCTGTTCTCCGTGAATGACATCCGACCTGGGGTCTTTTTGGTGTTCAAATTCGAAAAGATCCTCCAAGGTATGGATATCGCGGAAGCTGTTGAGCCATATCTGAAGGATGAACGCGCATTGAATCGTGAAAAGCTAATGAACACGATTCGAGAAGCCTGTGAGCGTCTCGGCGGTTATCGGATGCCATTGGGCTGGGCTGCCATCGATCTCCACAGTGTCCTTCTCAATGCGACGGCTTTGGATTCCGGAAATTCAGACGCAATGAGTCGGATCGATGAGGAACACCTTGAATCGGCATCATTGGCGGAAGGTCTGAGCTGCCACGGCGATGCGGAGAGTATCATCAGTGTTGATCGAATGTCGACCATGACGACAGAGACTCTTCAACACGCAGTTTCGACCGCGACGATCACATCCCAGATGGAGCCGATGACACCGTCCCATCGTCGGAGGAACTTGTTCACGTCGAGTTCGACCTCCTTTGAAAAAGCTGTCACCATAAATGCGCCGAAAATAGAGCCATCCAAGCTTGAAGCCTTGACCCAACCATTGACTGTCGCGATTTCAAGTTTCTATAAGCAAGACGCCGATCGCCTATCCGACGAAGACTTACTCAAAATTCTCGCCGAAGCGAGAAAGTCCAATTCGTCAAAACTTGGCCGTCTTCGAAGTGTGCCAATCGATTTCAAAATTGAATTATCCCTTTCAAAGATGTCCGAAATTCCGGCAAAACTGTCCTCCGAGCTGTTGGAAATCACTCCCTTCGTTAGAGAAGTCGGAGATCCACTATCCAAAGACATTGCCGCCTTTCCGAGGATGAAAGATTTCATCGTTAATTCCTTCTACCGTAATCTGGTCTACGTCTACCCGAAATCAGTCAATTTCGCTTCGAAAAGTGGAAATGCTAGAAATATCGCGGTGAAAGTCGAATTGTTGGATTCAAATTCGTCCAAATTGAAAGCCATTTTCGGAAAATCGAGTACCCAGAATCGCCTTTCAAAAGTCTACAGTTCCGTTTTGTATCACAATAAGGCTCCTCAGTTCCTGGATGAGTTCAAACTTGAATTGCCTCCGAATTTGAACGATGGTCATCACATTTTATTCACTTTTGTCCACATTTCGTGTAAACCCGGCAAACTTGGCGAGGTAGAAACCCCGATTGGTTGGACATGGCATCCATTATACCGTAATGGTCAACTTCAAACAGGAGATTTCAATCTTCCAATATCCCAGGACCCATTGCCGCCGAGTATTTGCTATCTTTCGCCACTTGTGCCAGTTCCGAATATCCGATGGCTCGATGGGCATAAGCCACTTTTCCAAGTTTCGATCAATGCCCTTTCGACCGTCCATCCACAGGACCCCTTTTTGGCGAAATTCTTCACATCCTTTGAAGCACTGAAAGCCGCCAAAACGCAACCACCAAATGAGGCGCAACTGATTGATGTTGTCAAGGGCATTATCAAAGCACCGCCACAACCATTGGTTTCCTTCTTGTATGCCATTTTGGACCGGCTTCTCGCTTTGATCGGATCACCGCCCTATTCGGAAAAGCTGACAACAGTCTGCTTTGAAACGCTTTGCCATCTGGTCAAAGTATGCACAATGTTGTTGGATGGCAGTGTGGATCATCTTGGAAGGAGTCAGCTATTGGCTATGTATCTCCATTACCATCGGGTCACGACAAATGATGTCCTGAAAGGGGGTCCTGAAGGAAGTCCCACGAAGTCAGTTGTCGGCAGATCTGCTCCATTAGCTGATTTTGAGGCAGATTTGGATTCTAGCAGGAATCGTGATAGTTTGGATTTGCTAAGTGTGATCAAGAACTACGAGCGAAAGACGTCATCGAAATTGTTGGCAAACTTTGAGGAAACAACCATCGAGGGCGATCGCAAACTGATGCATGAAGAGATTGCTGCATTCTTGCGACGGAGCCAGGGCACTGTGAAGGAGACTGCTTGCTCGTTTTCGTGGTTCTTTTTGGAGTTGATTGTGAGTTGATTTACTTTTTATACCAATCTGAAGACCTTACAATTTACTTTTACCACAATGGGTCTATACAGTTTATATAAAACTACATTTGCAGCTAAAATCAATGTCCGAATATCTCGGCGCCTGCAACCGCTTCTACCTCCCACGCAAACTCCGCTTCCGAGATTCCTTCCTTGCTGATATCCACCAACTTTCCGCGCTTCTAACTTCCGACATTATCGATAAACTGGCCAAAGACCCACGTCAAGCGCGTTCGGCCAATGCCAGTCTCGCTTTCTTCCTGCGTGATGCTCTTTCTCTCGTTGATCGTACTTTCATCCTGGGCCTTGTTCGTGAATACCTCGTCGCCATCGCTCAAAAAGTCGCAGCCATCGCCTCTGAAAACCATATGACACAGCTCATTGGCCTACGAATCAGCTTCCTGCGCATTGTCTGTTCACATGAGCACTTTGCTCTGCTCAATTTGCCGTTTGAAGTCGCTTCATCTGGCGGTTACCAATCACCCTTCAAAGCGAGCAATATCGGAGCCACCGTGCCACCACCAGCAAGTCCTGATGGGTCTGGTAATGCCCTCGATGGGTCACTGAGTCCGTCGAGTTTGCTCGAACTGACACCGAGTTATCGGAGCAAACACTTTTTACTCGGCGTCGTTCTCGGTGATTTGAATGCAGTGCTACAGTCAGCGAATACGGTAGCCCAGGGCCAGACGATAGCTCTCTTGCGAACACTGATAGCAGCACATGAAGCTGATCCACGGTTATCGGATTCTGCCTTGAAAAACAGAGTGGCATCGTTGTATTTACCATTGATTGGGATTCTGATGGATGCGCGAATGTCGCTACATGACCCCTACGGCAATAGTACTCTGTTTGAGCCATTGAAGAAGAAATCAAAGCATGGCCCGGGCGTCAATCCAAAGGTTGCATTGGCTATCAGTGGTTTGGCTGGGGCCTCAAGCTTGTCGAGTCGTGATGCGAGTTCATCTCGGAGGAATATGTCGCCTTTGACGAAAGAACTGACCCAACAATTGCTTGCGGTGTTCCTCTGGACCATCAGAAACATCGATAATGACACCTTAAAGCATTGGATGCGTGAATTGTCGCCCCATCGAGTGAACCAATTTGTGGATCTGCTTCAACTCTGTGTTTCATGCTTTGAGCATGAGCCTGGTCGAATTGCACCGATCTCCGCTTCATCGAGTGCCGTCATTGATGCCGGAGCGGCAATGGATTGTACTGATGATGGTGTAGTGTTCACTGCTGGCAACAGGAAGACTTCTGATGCGGGAAGTGTTGCCAGTTTTGAGGATCGGGTGCGATGGAGATTGGAGGATTCTGGAATGGCTGTTTCGAATAAGCGAAGTGAGTTTTTAGTCATAATTGAAGTATCGGTTTTGATAATGGTTTCATAATGTTTCCAGTTTTAGAGCTCACAACAATCTCCAACCTCGTCGATGCCGATACCGTCATGGAACGCACACTTTCCACAGAAGTCAGCGTTACTGTTCTCGAAACGACGGAAACCCTGCTCCGTGTGCTCGCCATGCCGGCCTCCGATCATCTACACTATCTTCGACCCGTTTTGGTCCGGTTACTCATGCACATGCTTGCGTGCCATCAATCAGTGACCGCCTTGGAAGCCGTCTTTGCTGCTCAGAGAGCTTTTGTCAGTGAGCATGCCGGTCTCGTCTTTGAAGAACGCCCTGAAATCTGTGCCGAGTTGTGCCTCCAATTGTTACGACATCTCAGTTCTCGCTTGCCTGCCGTCCGCTCAAATGCCGCCGCTAGCTTGTACCTTTTGATGCGATCCTCCTTCGAAGCCTCGACCAGCTTTGCCAGGGTTAAAATGCAGATTACAATGTCCCTTTCGACCCTTGTTTCGAATGCAGCGTCCTATGGATTTACACTGTCGGAAAGCAACCTCCGACGGTCACTGAAGACACTATTGATCTATCTGGAAAGTGATGCTTCATCGCCCGAGCTCGTCCAAACAACCTTTGCCACCCAGGTCAAAGATTTGGTCTTCAATCTGCACATGATTCTCACGGATACAGTCAAGATGAAAAACGTTTCAAATGACTTTGAAATGTTGATCGATCTCATGTTCAGAATTGCAAAAGGCTATCAAACAAACCCTGATTTGAGGTTAACCTGGCTGATCAACATTGCGAATAAGCATGCCGAACGGGAAAACTATGCTGAAGCGGGGCAATGCATACTTCATTGTGCGGCACTTGTCGCGGAATACCTCCGAATGAGGTCTTTCGGCGAACTTCCATTACCCTCTGGCGCTGTCGAATTTGAAGATCTATCTGAAAACATTCTCGAAGAATCAGCCACCAGTGATGACGTCATTTCGCCCGACAGTGAAGGCATCTGTGAAAGTGCGCATTTCACGCCTGAGGGCTTCGTCCATCTGATCGAAAAGGCTGTAAATTTCTTCGAAAAGGCACAATTCTACGAACTTCTGCCTAATCTGTACCGACACATAATGCCATTGTTCGAGGTTAAGAGTGATTTCACCCGACAGGCTGCCATCCATCAGTATTTGTCGGAACAACTGAAACGAATCGACCCACCTGTGACGGCCGTTTTGGATATCAGTGACGCGTTTCCGACGCCGTTGCCAGGTGCGGATAAACGTTGCTTTGGCACTTATTTCCGCGTTGGATTCTATGGCTATCGGTTTGGGGACTTGAACGGCGAAGAATTTGTGTACAAAGAGCCTGCTATCACCAAGCTTCATGAAATTTCCCACCGATTAGAAGCCTTCTATGTTGAGCGGCTTGGTCGAACGATTGTCGAAGTCATCAAGGATTCCAATGATGTTGATCCACGAAAATTGAATCCTGAAAAAGCGTACCTCCAAATAACTTATGTTGAGCCGTATTTGGAGACATGGGAACGCCGCCGTCGAGGAACCCATCTCCAATGCAATTACAAGATTCGACGATTCGTGTTTGCCACGCCATTCACGAAGGATGGGAAAGCACACGGCGACCTGAAAGATCAATTCAAAAGAAGGACAGTACTCACGGTTCAACAGAGTTTCCCGTATTTGAAGACCCGATTGAGGGTAGTCGGACGGGATCAGACGGTTTTGTCGCCAATTGAAGTCGCGATTGAAGACATCCAAAAGAAGACAAGGGAGTTGACAGCGGCAACAGTGGCACGTCCCGCCGATGCGAAGATGCTTCAAATGGTGTTGCAGGGCTGTATTGGGACTACGGTCAATTTGGGACCGGTTCAGGTTTGTTTTTCCGGGAAATTTAATGTTTACAGTTTAAAATTTAAATATGGCAAAACAAATTAGAGAACTTTTGCTGAAAGTTAACTTTTTTACGAAACTCCAGTTTTTACCTGACTAAACCTTTGATTAATCCAGTTTTTGACCAAAGTTTAAGCATAAAGATATCGGTTAACTCGATAACAAAGTTTGTGTCACTTTCAGATCGCCCGCGTATTCCTGTCCCATGTCACTCTCAACGAAAAAGGCAAACCATACGATAAACTCCAAAACAAGCTTCGACTCTGCTTCAAAGACTTCCTCAAAAAATGCGCAGATGCATTATCCAAAAACGCTGAGCTCATTGGCCCTGATCAAGCGGACTATCAGCGCGAGCTTCAGCGCAACTATGCCGATGTGACGGCACAGCTGGCCCAAATCATGGGCACTGCCCCAAGAACGCCCTTTTCGCCATTACAGCTTCACACAGCGGATGCCTTAGCCGTCGCCGCTGATTTGGGTCCTATTACGGCTGTCTAACGGGGATAGTATTGGACTCCCCTTGTAAATTGTTACGCAACACTTGATCACTACCAAAAACAGTATTTGTGCTTTAAACTTTAAATCTTTGCAGTATGTATGGATGTACAAAAATAAAGAGAGGTAGCACGTTAAACAATAGTGGTCGGATAGCGAGATGGGTGGGATGGAGGGGGGCCTTTGTTTTTGCACAGATATGAAATCGTTGTTTGTACATTTAGACTCGGTTAGACTTGATTTGGTCCCATTGCTATGATAATGTGAGCTGAAACGTGTCGTCATATGTCGCATTAGCATAATCGACGGTGGTCATCTCAAATGATTTATAAAGACCACCCCAGGGAAGCGCTTCAGGGATCACACAGGTAGTTGTGTTCTTTGTTTGACTTGAATCTCGCTCTCATGATGACACCGAAAATGAATCCTGCCGATGATAGAACGGACAAAAGTTCTGATGACGCAATTTCAATTGCCACAATTGAATCATCACTGACATCGGATTCACCGACTCTGACTTCGACGTCGTCATCGTCATCGGCATCTTCGACAAACTCGCCGTCATTGGCATCGTCGACAAATTCGCTGACCTCCAGGGAGCAACAAACTGATTGGACGTCGATCTACGTTGCTACGAGCGTCGGTTTTGTCGGAGCGGTACAGTATTCACTGTATTTTGCGTCCTTGTGGCCGTATTTGCAGACTGTAAGAAATGCGTTCTTGGAACATAAGTACATAAGTACAGTTTATTGATTTCAGATCGATCCTACAGCGACAGAAAACTTTTTCGGCCTTATCATCGCAACCTACAGTCTAGGCCAAATGATCGCTTCTCCCATTGTTGGAACTTGGAGCAACAAGATTCGGAGCAGCGTGCCACCTCTTCAAATGGGCTTGATTTTGATGATTGTCGGCAATGCCATCTACTTTTTTGCGCCAGTTATACCACTTCCATTGACGAAGAAGTGGATTTTGCTGATTGCTCGATCGATTGGTGGTTTTGGATCAGGCAAGTAAATCCCCCTCCAGTTTTACCCAATAAAATGAATATTTCAGCCAATGTTAGCCTTCTGAAAGCCTATGCCTCTACAGCTTCGACTGGTGGAGACCGTTCGAAGGCGATTGCTTATGTTACCGGTGGAATCGCCATGGGATTGACCATGGGGCCCGCATTTCAGTTATTTTTTACACCTTTGGGTGTTGCCGGCATTTTCATTTCAACAAACATTAGAATCAACACTTACACTGCACCAGCATTAGCTGGAATAGCTATGAACGTGTTTGGAATGGTTCTAGTGAAAAAGTATTTCGTTGAAAAGCATATTGGTGTTCCACATAAGAGGGATATGGTAGGTTTTTGGTAAAGTTACAAAAGTGACAGATTGAATTTCAGGAAAAGTACGGTAAGCTGCCACCCTATGACAGAATTGCCATTTCTGTTTGCTATGTGACGCGGTTCTGCCAGATGTTCATTGTGACAAACTTGGAATCGTGAGTTTTTTTGGTCTTATTGAGGGTTAGAACGATGAAAGGTGGCACTGAGGACTGTGAACATTTCAAAAGTTGTCCGAAGAAAGACGAGACATCCGGAAATTAAATGATTACAGTGTATTTTCGGAAAACGTAAACAATGATAACCACAGAAACAAATTCTGTATCATTGTTTATCGGACAAAGATTGTTTCACCCTTGAACAATTAGGGGATTATCACGTCCGCCGTTACACGCAGTTTTGAACCATGAACCCAATTGTAAAAACTAACGCGACTGACGTCAAAAGGGTCCCATTAGCATAAACCCTTGCAATACTAAACACGACTTTGATACGAAATGCATTAAAAACGTGTTTATCGTAGCTGTGTGGTCTGATCAAAATAGTTCATCCCTTCCTGTACACAAAGAACACAAAAAAGCGTCGTGCGTGTCCTACCGTATCGCGACAAGACTTCGTGTTCTGAAACTACATGTTTAAAAACTTGTCTCTTTTTAGCATTGGTACTCCATTGGCTATGACCATGTTTGCCTGGGACCGCCTTACGGTAGTTCGTAATGTTGCCGTTGCCCAGGCTTTGCAATCATTCTGTGCTCTCATGACTTATGTCATTTACATAAAGATGGATCTCGGCAAGAAGATTAACAGTAGACGGGCAATGTATTTTGCCATTGGCGGGTTTGTTGTGTTTCACTTGATCACTTACTCATGGCCGTTTTTGGGTGGTCAACTGGTTGTGTTTAACAGTATTGGTAAGAGACTATGGTTACTCGTGTCCAGTTTTACAAAAAATATCTTCAGACATTCTCGCCGCAAATGGCACCGAGCTCGCCGGATGTAACACCGATCACTTCAGTTGGTGTCTTGACCTATCACCCGTCAATGTGTGGCTTTTCTATGGTTCTTATGTGCTAATTGTTGGCGTTTGTCTATCGTGTTTCAACATTGCATTGAATACGTTGTTTTCGAAAATTATTGGCCCCCGACCCCAAGCAGCTCAACAAGGATGGCTCCAAGTATCCGGGGGTGCCGCCAAATTTGCCGGACCTTTAGTGATTAGCGGTCTTTACACAGAATTTGGGCCACGATGGGCATGGAATGTCGAACTTATCCTTATCGTGTCTATTTTAGTAATGTGGTTGATTTTGCGAAATCGTATGGTGCCATTGAGAATGCCCGAAGCATTTGCAGCTTACCAGGATCCAAATGATCCTGATCTTCTAAAGAAGCATAAGAAGACGAAAAAAGTTGTGCCTGTTTGATGTATATATGAGAAAATGTAGTAATAAATTGTAAATAAAACGTATACAGTTTATTAGTGAGGCTTGATGAAAAAATGATGAATTGATGATACAGTTTATTTGTGAATTTTGATTCTACATACATAGAATTATATAAAAATTGAATAGCGATAGGAATTTCGTTCTTGTCATCAGTTTTTAAATCGCATTGACATCTTCTGATCAACCGCAACATGCTCCATAGCCTGTGAAAACTCTTCAAACGACAAGCGACCGTTTTTGGTTACATCAGCTTCAGCAATGCTTCGTTCGGCGATTGATTCGATTTGTTCGTGGTCGCCGAGGACTAATTTCAATACGTACTGAAAATATTACACTTTGGACACTGTTAAAACACGTTAAATCGAAAGTGTTATCAGTTTAACTGCCCCAGACTTACGATAAACTCATCATAGCTAATGTAGCCATCATTCGTAATGTCGTACATAGAAAAAGCAACTAAAAACAAATATTAAACTCGAAACTAAACAATAAATCATACATTTGAGCTTATTCTCTTTGCTATTGATTTTGTGGGCGGTGTTCTCGCCATTCCCTGGCCTGAAACGTGCCAAAACATGCGCAAACTGTTTGAATGTCATCTTTTTCGTTTCGTGACACTCGGGATCATCCGAAAAGAAAGCCTCCAAAATGCGATCACAGAGCGGATTATCCGAAACGGCTCGTAAACCCATTAATTGATCACGCGTAAGGTATGTTTCATCATTCGTAAGGTGTTTGAATCGTCGATAAAGGCGTGAAAGTTGGCCGTGGGTGACTGAAATAACATTTTACATTACAAAATACAAAAGTTGCATCAAAACAGGCAAAAACTTACATCCAGTCGTTTTACAGATGTCATCGGCATCCTCGGGGAGATCAAGTTTGGTGTTCTTCAATCCCATAATTGAATCCTGCAAAAAGTTTCAATGAAAAAAGTATGAAAAAAACAGCATTGCGACTAGTTCACGCAAACAAAACATGAATCATGGGAAACATTTGTGGCCACTGTTGCAACCACTTTGAAAACTTGTTGCCCGAAAAAAGTAAAACTACATACATAATTTCACGAATTCATATTCATGTCGAAATGTTACGACCACCCCGTTTCAAACTGGTCGATAAGTTTTGATCAAAATGGAGGAGCGTATCACCCGATCACCAGTGACAAAAGCTCCAATTTTAACCTGCGGTTTCGTCTTTGTCGAAGAAGAATCACTTGCGGGTTTTACTTATTTATCGATTTGTATGACCGCCTTAATTGTGGAAGGGGAATCTGTTTCACTTTTTGATTTGTTGCATCTTTTCATCCTTCGAGATGGCCTGTTTTGTCTCTATTTTTGCCAAATAACATTAGTACTGTACTCTCGTTTGTCGCTGGGTTCCGTACGAATAAAGATCAGTTCCGCAAAGTCGTCTTGCAAAAACAAATCAGCAGAATTATATGTCGAAAAGTGTGGCGGTGGGGTTCCGTGTCGCCTGAGGGCAGCACGCGACAACTGCTCTTCAAAAAAGTCACTTTTTGCATTGCTCCTGGGACAAAAACACCATCAAGAACAGCGGCATTTGCTTGATCCACGTATTTTGGTTGTCTAGGATGAGGCGTTTTTCTAGGCACTGAGATAGCTTTGATGTTAGCATAACTATTTATGTTTGGAAAAGTTGGCATTCTGAAGGGATACTTTGATTTTGGCGGCGATTTATTTTGAATCACGTCCTTACAGTTTTTTACTTTTTTCAAGAGCCTAGTCAATGTTATCGGACAACATTTACAATGTCAAATGTAGTTACTTGTATTGCACACCTGACTGCACACCCAACCCAGCATACCGTTGCCATCCCCGCGGGCTGGTTGAAACTGTTGCGCGTTCCGGGGCACAGATAATTAGTAGGTCCTTTGGGGGGCGATGGCGAGTGTGGTCAGTTCAGTTCAGTTCGAACCAGACCTGGATGGTTCGGATGGATTAGGGTTTTGAAGGGGGACCACGCTCGCCTTCATTGTGACCTCGAGGTCAATGCCGACCGAATCTGCGCGGACACCACCCAATCGACTGGCAGCTTTCGTCTTCGCTCACCTTTGTTTCACATCAGTTTTTCCATGAACATGGAAATAGACATGTTTAGGGAGTCGCTAATTTGTACCGCAATCACTTACCTGATTATGGAACACCAGTTTTCAACATTTTTAACACCAACTTTTCTGTGATCATTAATTACTACATGTTAAACCAATCAGTTTTTTCAATTGATTTTTGATTCAAAACATCAAAATGTTTGACTCAGTTTTCCTCCCCTAATGTAAACCCAGTCTAATTACAACTTCGACGATACACACCCATGTCAAAAACTTTCTCATCTATCAGTTCCATCAGGTTGTTGTTTTTGCAATGCGTCGCGGAGTCCCGTTCGTCAATGACATTTCGACTGCTGCCAGCGGGTAGTGTGACAAAGGTAACTCCTTCCTTTCAATCCCCGCCATGGCCAAAAACACGTTTATGCCTCTGTTGCCTATTGCTTTGTTGTTCAACTCTCCGTTTTTTACGTGCTCTAACGGTTTTTCGCGGACTGTGATCGATCGCGACGCGCCATGGGTCTAATGCAGAGGGAAAAAAGGCCCTGAAGGCCTTGAAGGGGGCCTCCGTTCGTTGAAAATTAAGGTGGAAAAAGGTAAGGAGGAGTGGGGAGGGCTACGTCATATTGATCATGCCGGTCCGGTCTGGTGGTCGTTTTTGATTGCTATCAGTTACTATTTTAAACGTTTGAAGATCTGTAATTCAACACTATTATGAGTTTGAATGATGCTGATAAGCTTTATTTTTACAATCGTCAACTTCCCAGTTTTAAAATATGCCCACCAAACCCGACTACGATTAATACTATTGTGACAATCGTCCAGCTAGTTTTTATACCCGCCGTATTCGGAGCAATTAATTCCCATCCCGACCGATAGACACATCGAAATTGACTAGTTGTATTGGTTCGTCAGGTCATTGCCTTCCCCACATCATGTGTGTCCTTGAAAGTGGCATCCTCCGCGAATTCACCCCTTCCCCCCTTCCCCGAAATATACCTTTGGGCGTTGGCTCTCGATCAAACTTATTGTTACAGTCGAACAACGAGATTGAGTTGTCAAGATTACCCTTTCACACGTTTACATGGCACACGTCATTTATGAAACAGTGAAACTGACATTTGTGAACCCAAAACGAGACTCCATCAATCTGTTCTTGTCGTATTGATGATAGAGATCATTGAGACTGTCTGAAGCTAGCTGGCATTCATCTATCTGCCCAAATTGCGTTGCGTTTATTTTGTTTACTATCCATCTTTTGTGTCTCTTGTCCGGTCTATCGTTCTACATGGGCATAGGGGTGTCGAAGTTGCACCGCGATCGACCCAAATTTGTCGCGATTTCGTCGAGAATGGTTGGAAAGACATTCTCGAGAGAGAGACGGTTCGGTTCGTGCCCCACCTAATTTGAATCGGCGATGCTTTTTTGTTTAGACGGGTGATCGGTGGTCAGATCAAGTGATCAAACTGTATTGGCGAGGGATAACTTTGGTTTTGAATGCATTTTGACTGCTTTTTGTAAGCGCATTATACAATTTTATCATTACATACATTTCGCGACGTCTATATCTTTCTCGTTTTAAGTTTTTGGAATTCCATTTACCGATGGCGCCGACAGTGATTCATTCCAATTACCAAAACCACCCGTTTAAACCCTTGTTTTTCTGCGCCAAACTATTTACCACCCGTAATTTGATCAGATCAGTCTCAATTAACTTCTCTTTAGAATTCCACAAAACACGGTTTCATCCGACATCGAACATTCCCGATTTATCCGATTTCACATTCCATGCCATTTTTTCACCCTTTTCCGACAGTCGTTTTGTACGTACATACGCCCCTCAGGGATAATGTGCATTTGTTTTTGCGCCCGTTAGTCTATCCATCCATAAAAAACCGGCGCCAGCTTCATTATTATTCCGCCAACACCCATCTCCACCCATTACATTAGTCCCCGTAGTGCCACCACGGTTCGGTTAGTCGTTCCACGGCAGCCACGGTTGGCATCTATGACCTCAGGGCATTGGGTAAACAACGCTAAATTGTATGTTCTACGTGGAAATATACAGCTATTCATCATCGGAGGACTATTACCACTGTTTTGATACTGCCATGCCGTGGCATACAGTAGGTTGATTGCCGTGTTTATGATGTATGAATCCTCGTCAAAGTTGGATATGCCTCATCATCCGGGGCTCCCCTTTTTGCAGGAGAGTGCCGACGACGACGACGACGTTCGTAACTAACTGCTTTGGAGAAGGTTTGTTTGTTCGTTTATTGCCGTCGGCCATTTACTCTTGCTCCCGGGCGCGGTGCTTTGAGAAGGCGCTCGTGTTCCTGTCGTCGTCATCGTCGTTGGAAGAGGACGAGGCTCAATGCTGTTTCTACCGCCCGAGAGTAGCCCCCGTGAAACCAACGAACATAAAGAATAAATTAAGCCAATCTTTGGATGGATGGAAAGGATGTCCCTACGCCACCCCGGACAACATCAATGCCATCCGTGGAAATGGGATGGAGTACCCCTTGGTCTTGGTAGTGAGCTTCCTCCCCTCCACTGCGGGGACTATTTTGTGTCTTTTTTGATGGCCCCGAGGAGAGCACCGTGGACTCATTTGGAGCGTGCCGACATCCCACTGATGCCAATGGCTGGGGCTGGGTTCCACGCTCCATGCTCCATAGAGTTTCGATAGCGCCTGCAATTATCCCCCGGACAGTTGGGCCCACTCGCGGATTTACCGGAAATGCCTTGTTCCATGGACCATGGTTCCATAGTTGGAGGCCATGGATGTAAACTTTCACATCACATCAGTCGTTTTGTTGAACCATGGAGACAAAAGTAATGTTGAAAGCGGCCCGTTTTTTGCCGGAAAACACGACCAGAACAGAGCCGTCACGACTCGCGTGTCCAGTGTTCAACAATAGTCCCCGATCGCGGACTTCCTTCCTTCCGAATCCCTCCCATTTCGGCACAAAAGCCCGCGCCATCACGCTGCTCAGTTTACAAAGAACCCTGTTTCCGGGGCCCATGTTCGGTCGGCGGCAGTCGGCTTTTGTCGACCGACCCCGCGCCGGAGGGACCTCACAATTTCAATAGTGACTCTAATTGGTTCATTGCGGTCACGGTCGATGTCAACACTATACATCAAAAAGTGCCATTTTTGACTTGGGGTCTCGGGTTTTGTGTGATGGATGCCCCCAGGGCACTTAAAATAATAACCCTTATTATGGGGGATATGGATACACGCAAGGCGGCTATTAGCTGTATAGAGAACATTCCAGTTTTAAACATACGGTTCAAAACGGCAAAAAAGTCTTACTTAGCCATGTATTCTCTCAATTTGTTAAATTTATTATCATCATTAGCCCTAGAACTCGGCATACTTAAATCCAGCTGTGACTGTCTATCTTTTTTTTGACAGAAGTCAGTTTATTTACCCCTGCTGACAGCCGGTGGCACAGGGCACAGTGCCGTGTCTTTCTCTATGCTTTCATGGGCCCCCAAAACCAAACAGTGTCGCAAAAGCCCTGTCACCAGCCATGCTCTGATGCCACCACTGCCGCCGGCACAACCGAACGGAAGGAACACTATTGTTGTGAGCGGGTTGCATGCCGTTAGGCTTACATTAGGCTGCCCGACAGCGTGGTAGGCTGGGCTGCCCTGCCACTCGCGCAGTGGCCCTAGGCAATGATGCCCCAAACATGGCATTCGGCGTGACCTTCGCTTTGCCCCCACCTGTACCACACGTTGGTTTTGCCCCAAAATGGATATATTTACACACCTTTTCTGTAAATATTCCCTATTTTAAAGTTCACTTTCACCTGTGCCGTGTGTGTGGTTCAACTTTTTACAAGTACAAGTATTTTCAACCATTTTGTATGCACTTAGATGGCTCAATGTCCGTCCAGCTTTGTGAAGTTTGTCTTAAACCACTTAAATCCCCTTGTTTCTACCCACCAAAAAACGTCTGGGTGCCACGGCCTCCGTTGTGGTAGAGTGACTGTGATGCGCTGGGCTCCATGTAACCCCGGTCCCCCGCAAGCTCCATAGCTAACCAACCAGCCCCCAGTGCCATAGTAGTGGATCCATTTCAATTTGATGAAACACACGGCCCCCACAATGCCTGCTGGTGCCTTTCATCTTCGCCTTCCACCGAATAAAGCACAAAAGAAGAAGAAGCATATCCTTTTTATCTCATCCTGGGCCGAGCTGCCTGCGCCTTCGTATTTTTGGCTTTATCCCATTCCCGAAAAGATGTCCAAATGACATCTTCACCAAAGTCGAGTCAGTCGGCTCCTTGTAAATTAAAACATTTAAAACATGCCAGTTTCAACCATCTCGGCACGGTGGTGGACTGGTCCGCCTGGGTTCCGTGTTTGCTCATTGACAACTGTACGGCACACCTGCGCGTGCCGCTAGCTTTCTGTTAGCTCCTTGGTGTCGGTCATTTCGTGCTATGCTGGAGGGCATATATGTGTATTTTTGATGCACGTTGCAACAACACGCATAAGCTAGCGTGACTCTGGTGGTCACAGCTGCACTTTTAAGAGGGCTATATGCCTGCTGGCAACATTTTTACGCAACAAAATGTTGGAAATTGAAAATTACGAAAAAATATGCCATCATTTTTGATGCGAAAGCGGCGAAGTATCCAAAGTACTTTAAACCGAGGTTTCTTGTTTCATTTAGTCGATCAACGGCATACATTATTCATTTACTCACTCCACTATCCGTGTAAACGCATTAACTTGACGATAATCCTTATGTGAATGTAATTTGATTTCGTATTCGTATGTCACCGGCCTTGTCCTGGTCTGTGTGGTTAGAGGCCTGTTTCGTTGGTTGAATCGTTCCGTCCCACCTGTGCAAATCAAACTGAATCCTGCTATGAACGGTATTGGACGATTGGCAATTCGATTTTTCGGGGACTAAAGCGTGTTCGAATCAGCAGTTTTGGCTTTCGCTCATGATTTTAGACTTTTTTGCATTAATCGCGTGTTGGTTTGTGCAATAAGCGGTTTCATGAACTTTGATACCTTATTACTATTTTGTTTTTTGTTGGTTGTTATGCCAAACCATGTCAATAGCCTTTTTGAGGTCCTTCTTGATGCCAATTAGCGCCACTTGGGGGTTTTATGTATTGTGTGTACATTGAAAGAGGGGTCAATACCCTCATTATGTCTGATTACTGTATTCACTTTACTTACCGATAGTCATCAATTACTTTACACACTTACTTTTTGACATCAAACTTACAACCCATGATGCATGGCACTGCTCAAACTCCACAGTACACCAACTTTTGCCAAGATTAAACTTTCCCCTTTCCATTGTCAATGATGAAATGAAAACCAATTCATAAAAGCGATGAAAAACGAAACGCAACCACTAATTTCATTGTGCCGGCTTTGTATTTTCGCACGTCTTTCAATACCCTGCCATTTTGAATCCGTCCACACCTTTTTTGTCGTCAAAGCTTTGTATTTGGCACCCTCTATGGCCCAGGAACCTTCAGTTTCACGGATATCCTTGGCACTTTTCGGCGTTTTTGTCTGTTCGAAAATCGGATGCGGATGCAATCTGTGCTGCGTTCACACGGTCTGCAGGGTCCTCGGCTAAAGTGAGTGATGAAAAATTCACACAAGATGGGATTCAGACGCCTTCTTCGGCGTTCTTCGGCAGTTTTTGAGGTTCATTCAGCGTCACATGCTGAAAACGGCGCAAAAACTTTGCTTTCCCGACTCCGGCAAGCAGCGCGGAGTGGACTTATTTGGCTTTGCTTTGAAAGAACATTGAACACGCGCACACGCCTGTGGCACGGCTGTTGAATAGGGGCTCTATTCTATTCAATGCGTTGTTATTCGGCGATTGTTGTGACTTCTGTTGACAGGGAGGCTTAATGGCACCATTGCGTTTTCTTTCCAGCCTGTTTGGCATTGGCATTCCCGAGAAAGGGAAAAGGAAACCCGCGAGCGGCGACACGATCATGCAATGCTTCCGGGGGATCTTGGCTCGACAGCTCGGTTTGAGAAAAAGGATTTCCAGCGGTTTAGGACAGCTTATTCGCGTAAAAGTACTGTTAAGCTATTCGGGAACCCGTGAAATTTGACCCTGCGCCGAGGGGGAATAGCTAATGTACGGGTAAATCCTAGGGGCTTTTCTCACGGTATTTTTCCATTTCCGCAAGAATCTTTTGCGGTTTGGCCCGGGCATAAGTATATTCCGCTTCAGCTTTCGCGTCAAATTTCACACCTGAGCGCCAGCGCGAATGGCACAGAGATTTACACACTCTCGGTCTGCGCGGGAAGAGTGTGCGTGTACTATTTACCTAACAGCTACTAGTACCAGCGCCAAAAACGCCCCCGTGTTTGGATATAGGTTATTTAGATTGTGGCAGGCAGGCAGCTCATCGCCAGCCGACAAATAATACCATTTGCACACATACGGTCGATGGTGGCACTGTGATGTATGTACCTGGCGCCTACCATCGCCTATTATCCGGCAATGCGGCATGCAAAGAGCGCTCCAGATCATCTATTTTTATTGTTTTCCACACTTTTTATAGACTTACGAACCGATGATCAAAGTATAGCCGCCCTGAAATTAGGCATGATCACCTGCCCATCGGTATCAATCCGCACTCTGATACCGGCACCCTTGATCCAACTCAGTCGGATCAACACTCTTATCCTATTATAGCTCCAGCCAGCAGGGGCCTAGTCAGTTGATGCGTCAGTTTGTAATAACAACATTTATCCGCCTCCACTCATGGGCCCTTTTAAAAGTATAAAAACAATATCTCTGCAATTATAAAACTCAGAGAACCATTCAGCCAACCTTTTCAGGTGTAAATTACGCGTTTAGATAAATCACTATCCATTGAAGGCATCCATAATTTCACTATTCACAATAATTTTTCCTTTTTCTCACTTCCTTGGAAAACCAGAATGTCAACCTCATCAGACGGACAATTCCTCCTTTTGGTGAAAGCTTTCAAATAGGTACTTCAGAATGTTGGTTTTTACGTCTTCCCCCTTTTCCTTGGAAGGCACATTTCTAAATAAGTTTCACTTCACTCATGGATGGAGTTCTCTTTTCCTTTTTTTTCGCGCTTCGCGCACTACCGACCACCACACTTGGGTCTCGTTTTTGACAGATTGTGGCAGTACACCTTTTTTCGAATTCATTGTTGAAACTCATTCATTCTGATTGACTCAATTTTGATGGCGGCGGCGACTGTAAACAATTGGAGAGTTGTGATCATGCGGATAGGGCCCCTGTCCGCAGCCATGACTGGGGTGGGACTTTGGTATACTGTATGTTTGTGTTAATAGGGCCCTTGGGGGGTCGGAAATGGTTGTGCTACGGAGCGGAAGGCGAAGCGATCATGTAAATTTGACGCTTATTTCGCTTTTTGACGTGTCAAAGGTAGCGGTGAACATGAAGCCGGTGGACATGGCCCTGCCAACATCAACATCATCATGGTTATGATGATTGCGGTCATGCAGCGACGTGTGTTTCCGCTCGCGCGCCTCCGAATGACATTTCACAAGGTTTTTGTGGTGAGCTCCACCAGCGCCACGAGGCTGTCCGTGTCCGTGTTCCGGGGGACGACATGCGTGGTGGTGGCGGCTGTTTTCACGACTACCAACATCATCCATCCGAGTATTGAGCCCCCCCTCTCGCTCCTGAAGAGAGTTCCGAGTGTATTATTTGTACATATTCATGTTGGCCGCCACCGCCGAGGCCGACGACGACGGTAGGCCGTGATGGTGGCCCTCTCCTGAATACAATACACGTATAAACGTCGCCGATGAACGCGCTTTGCATTTATTTTTTTCACCCTCCTCACTCCAGCCACTTTTTTTCCACCACATTCTCCGCTTCGCTTAGTTGTTCTGGCGACACTTTTGAGCCCCAAACTTTTGAATCCGCCTGAATAGCTGCCATCATTTGGATTTTGGTCCGTGGGCTTCGGCCATCATAAGTGAGGTGAGGAAAAAGTGCCGCTGCAACCACGACTGGAGATTGGAGGGGAAGAGAGACCAGTCAAACGTGGACCACGGACCACCGAGCGGCTGAAACCGGATTTCCAGCTGAGCAACACAAGGGCCAGAAGCCTTCGGAGCTCACATCTCACTCGATTGAACTCAGCGTTGACGATGGAATGGACGGAGTGCGACTACGGGGCTACGGCTACCACCTCGACACTCCATTTGTGGAGTCTTTTCACGTAAGGGCTGCCCCTGCGCAGAGCCGAGCCGAGGCGAGGGGCGATCTATGAAGACCCCCACCCCGGCTGGTTCGGATGGATCAGATTTCATGCTTGCATGGGAACGGGTGTCCTGTTCGTCCTGTACTGTATACAGACAGCCATCGATGAACAAGCCGAGACAAGCCGAGGCAAACCGTGTCCGTCTGTGCGACACCACGGACAAGTGTATCTCGTATTATGCATTTTTGTTATGTTTGTTATTGAATACATCTCCCATTTCATCGGGTCACAGCTCCAAAACATTTTATTTCGCGCACTGTGAGACCAGGGTTTCAATTGCTGGCACTTGTAATTCCCGTTCGAGTCTCGTTGCCTACCTAACCATACGTAATGTGAAGTCGTGTTCATTTCAACCCAATCGTGACCCCATTCACATTTCAAACCTAATCAATCGCAATTTTGCAGAAAATGGGCGCCGATGTCATCGAATCAACTAACGCTGCCATTCTATACGCTCAACATGCTGCCGCCGCGGCCGCTGCCGCAGCCAATGGCACTGATACCAAGCCAATGATGAACCTCAACAATGGCGGAGCTGTCCTTAATGGTCACTATTACTCGGCCGCCAATGGCAATCCGACCGATCAGGCCACAACTTCGACGGCATCTTCCCCAGATGATGAATCCGGCGAGCTTCGGACGAATTTGATCATCAACTACCTCCCACAAAACATGAATCAGGACGAAGTCAGAGCCTTGTTCGCATCTATGGGTGACATCGAGTCCTGCAAATTAGTCCGGGACAAGGTTACAGGTTGGTAAACACCCTTTCAATACTGACCTACTGTATCGATTTTTATTTCAAACGGGTGCACTGTGATCTTTTAATTCATTAGGCGGGCTTACTTTGTTGTTTTTTGTTGGTTACTTACAAAAATTTAACACTTATTAGAGTTTTTGTGGTTTTAAAGCGAAAATTATCGTAGTCCAGTAATAGACAACTGTTGTTTTGACTAAAAACAAAATTTCTAGACTGCTTAGTTTACTTTTGCATAATTTCGAAGACTGCCGTGACAAACATCGACTTACAGCTCATAGTGCCGTAAACAAAGAAGCAATGATGCCGCAAAGGCTAGACTAGTCAAAAATTTAGTCTATTCCCAAGAGCCTCAAAGCAAATGAGTATTCTGAGAACTCAACAAGCGCATTAGCAAACTTTCTGTTTCGAAAAAGCTCGTGAGAAGTTCAGATCTTCCGCTATGACGCATAAGGGCACTCATCTGGAAACAAAAAAGTCACGCTGCACTGATCTGGGCTTCCGGAATATGCAATTTTGATACATTTTAAATTCAGGGAAATGCATGGGGCCAGCAAACATGTATTACTGTATCCATGTTAACCAACTTTAAATGTTTGAAGTGAATTCCATTAAAAATTTTAACCTCCTTTTGTTTGGTTTACCTAATTTTTCAACAGTAATTTTTTACATTTTGTTTGTTCCATCTATTGAAGCATCATAGTTTTTATCGACCTAAACATTTACCCTACCTATTTACACCCCCTCCGATGAATGTCAGTCATCTCCTATGTTTCAACATTTTAGGCCAAAGCCTTGGTTACGCTTTTGTCAACTACGTGCGGCAGGACGACGCCAAGCGTGCCATGACCAGCTTCAACGGCCTACGCCTTCAGAATAAGACCATCAAGGTGCGTGGGTATTTTTATACAGTACGCCGAGCTTTTAAAGTCTACAAAGCAACTGCAAAGACTATTGTGATAGAAATTTTACGTTCAAAAGTGGCATTTTGATTTTATGAAAATACTTTGGTTTTGCTTTCGTTTTCGAAAAAAAGCTTTGGTTATACAATATTTAGAAGAAAATAAAGAGTATTTGTGATAATAATATCATGTTATTGTAGGTCTCATTTGCCCGTCCGAGCAATGAATGCATCAAAGGCGCAAATTTGTATGTTAGTGGAATGCCAAAGACGATGACGTTGAAGGAGTTGGTTGAGATATTCCGACCGTATGGGAAGATTATTACTTCGAGAATATTGTTTGATAATGTTACTGGTAAGTTTTGGAGTGATTGAAATGGCATTTTTTGTTTTGGCGTTGGTCACATTATGCCAACCGTTGAAAAATCATTTTTTCTTAAAAAAAACTTTTTCTTTTTTAGGAATCTCAAAGGGCGTTGGATTCGTCCGTTTTGACAAGAAACAAGAAGCCGAATACGCGATCGAAAAAGTCCACGGAACAACCCCGCCTGGCTTCACCGAACCTATCGCCGTCAAATTCGCAAACAGCCCCGGTGCTCGTGATCGTGCAGTCCTGCAACAAATGGCATCCAACCTGACAAATCTATCCGCCCTTGGCACTCCTGTGACTAACCCATTGGCAGCCCCCATTTCCGCGGCTCAGGCGGCACTCATCCCTCTAACGACGGCCGTCCTTCGACGCAATGGAGCAACGACCGTTGCCGCGAATGGCACCGGTGCCGGTGGCCCGATCCATCACGCTTCGACCGTGCGAAACTTCCGATATTCACCTCTCGGCGTCCCCACATCACTGGGATTGGCTGGTGCCGCGGGCCAAGACCTGTTCACGACGAATGCCCTTCTCCAGATGGCAGCTGTCGGTAATGCTGCCGCCGCGCAACAAGTACAATTTGCAGCACTGGCTGCGGCTGTTCCATGTACTGTAGCCGGTCTCGGATTCTCGACAGGAGCCCAAGTCGGTCAAACAGTGACTAATGGCGCCTGTGGCGTTCCGACCGCTCGATCAACCTCACCCTCAGGCGGATTCACAATCATCGTGGCCAACCTCGGCGCCGAAGCGGAGGAATCGCTACTCTGGCGACTTTTCGGACCATTTGGTGCCGTTTTGAGCGTGAAAACAGTCAAAGATGCCGCCGATAGATGTCGCGGTTTCGGCCTTGTCACAATGGCAAACTACGATGAAGCCTGTGCCGCGGTATCGACCCTAAATGGCGCTGCCATCAGTGGACGGACTGTTCAGGTACGTGAAAATGCCATCCAAGCCATAGTTCCAATCTAACTACCCCCATTGCAGGTGTCTTTCAAATCCTCGAATCCGGCAAGCATCTAGTCATTGAGCCTTCCATTTTCCGATATTCCAAAGCCAAGCCTGTCTGGTCAAGCCGTTACCGGTTAACAAACTAATCATAAATTTCGATTCGAAACTTGTCCAAACTTTTCACAGTGTTTTGTATTACTTTACCTTACTTTTGCCAATGGCAATCTTATCCGATATTTACTGTGATCCCGCACTGAAAAAAGCCAGTCATCAGAGAGAAAAACATGCTTATTTACAATGAATTTGATTATGTCAATGAATCAACATATATATTTTTACAGAAACAATAGTAACACACTTTGTATGTGTGATAATATCAACATTTTATGTATAACATTTTAAGTTTCTTCTTACTTTTTATTAGCTTTTATTTTATTCCTTTTTTCTGTTTTGATAAAACTCTTTAGTTTCACGTGTGTTTTGTTTAATCTTAATTGACGTGATCAGAATAAATACTTTAAGTTTATTGAGTTTTTTGAGTGTTTTCGTTGTTGCTTGTTTGATCTGTTGAAAGCGAATTTTACGTTTTTTTCATTTGGGTGGTCAGAAAACGAATTGTTCGTACTAAAAGTATAACGAGAAGCACACATCTACAGAAATTTGTAATGTACTCTGTACGCCCAACAGTGTGCGTGATAAATTCACTTGTTAGTACCGAACACTAGTGTTAGTTTTGCGCAAGTCGCCAGCGGCGATTTCTCTATTTGTCCGCCAAACATCCAAACTGTGTATGAATGCAAATCATGCGAAATTGGTTTTAAAAAGGAGAAAGTGGTTGTATATTGGCGGTCGAGATCTGTTGTTGATACTACCTCAACGGTAACCAAGATGTAAATATTGCTAGTTTGTTTGCTGCTATCCCTAACATGTCACCTTTCGCTGTGACGGTTATTATAATGAAAATGCTTAAAACTCATTGTTCGATACATTTTTGGGCAGAAAATTTGTGTTACGCCCTGCGTTTTGGAGCGGCCGTGAGATTATTGAAAGTCCATTACTTACAGTTGGTGTCGGAAGCGTTAGGCGATATTATCAATGTCCAAGAAATAGTTATGTCCCTGCTACCCTAATGTCTCTTTAGTGCATACTACACTGGGTACAAAACAAAATGCCGTTGGTGATACCTTTTTGAAAGACAGATTTATGCTGTTACCTTCTTCGTCCTACCCTTGGTGTACAAGCAAAACCCCTGTGCTTTTAGTTGGTAGTGGTAACTCTTTGCTGTCATATCGATGTACAGATAGATGGTGACTATCCTTGGTACCCCGATCTGAAATGATCTCGTCTGTCTGTAATTTTTTCTCAGTATCTCTTTTATTTCAAGTGAGCTCTGTTTAATTTCACTGAGCGGGAACAAAATAAAACTTAGAAGCATGGAAGCACGATGATATGTCGTTTATTCTTGGGTTACAACTGTTTAGTTATCTTTGCTGTCGGCAGTTGTGTGCTGCAAACATTTTCGCTTAATGAGTTGAAATATGTTGGTTGAAATCTTTGCCAATGGTGCTTCGACAAGTAGGTACATGAAAAATGCCGCAAAGTAGCTAAGAATAGCGACCAACGGCAGCATTACAAGGACTTCCCATGGCCCTGTGGCAGTTTGAAGATATTCAACGTTGTTAAACAGGTAGACTATCGGCATGTGAATAAGATAGGCCTGAAATTGATGCTGTTTCATTAACGGCTTATGTTAGTTCAACAAACCTGGAATGTGATTGTCGCCAAAACATTGAACACCAAACTGAACTGAACACTGTGCCAATAGGTACAGTAAACAATTAGCCATGAAACACAGGCACCAAAAAGGGTTCGAAAAGTTGCCGTGTAAAATGTGTTGTAGGCAGTGTCACCAGCTTGGGGATTCCAATATTCTGGCAGAATGCCAAATACGCAGAAGACTGCACATACGATAGCAACGTAATTTAGAAGTTTCAAAGTTTTGTCACCAAGTTTAGGCGGACTTTTGATGACGGTAGTTGCCCAGCCGGCAAAAACCCCAATAAAATACGGTCCGCATTTTGTTTGGGGCCGACTGTACATGGGCCAGATGCCGTTGTACATGGCTTTCAATTCAGATTCAGTCTGATTAGGGAAGGAAATGAATGGAATATCGACATCACTGTTGTTGCAGATTCCGTAGGCACGGCACATGATAGCCCGAAGCACCATGGAAAGTGTTACGCTAGTTGCCAAAACGCTTATTCCAAACTTGGCATTCCGCATCAATGCCATCATGAGCAAAGGTGAAAGAGCGTAAAGTTGGAAATCCAATCCGAGATACCAAAGATATCCAAGGCATGTCGGTGTCGATTGAAGATTTGATGTAAAAGTTAGATGACTTGCGAGACCTTTGATCCCACAGGAGCTAATCATGGTGTCATGGAACCGGGGAAGATACGTCGAAACCAGGGATGATTGTGCCAAGAATACAAATACTGCCATCGATGGAAACAAGCGAAGAATACGTTTTAGCACAAAGCCGAAGTACTTTGATTTGTTTGACCCGCTTTCTGTGGTCGAAATTCGGTTCCAAGAACGAGCAGCAAGCAAACCGGATAAAACAAGAAAGATTTCCACTCCGAGGGCACTGTTTCCAAACAATGGACCAAAAAATATGTGGTTATGGATAGCATTTTTAAAAGCCTTGGCTGAAGGGGCTCTTTCGAAAATGTCAACTCGGCCTTCTGATCCTAGGTGATTGACCATCACCCAGATAATTGCCATGAAACGAATGTAGTCAATAATAGCCATTTTAGACGGTTTGTGACTGATAAGTTCATGAAAGTTGCTAAAATTACGATTACGATGACCTGTTATTTATTACTCCTGTCTTACTTTTTAACGTTGAATGCCGCGACATATCTGTTCTGCGATAACTGTCCAATCCATTGATAAAATGTTGTCAAGTATCCACAATTGCAATTGCCAACCGCTTCAGGGGATACTCGAATAAACGGCGCAATTGTGTTTGCACAATTGCGTGCCTGGGGCGAACGACTGCTGGATCGCGCTCTTTGTTCAACCATCTCGGTATAGGTAAAATATCTTTTAGTTCGAATCATTAGATTGACGGAATAATCTAAAAAATTTACGATTATAGTCAATGGTAGAGTATTCATAGCTTCAAACACGCAATACGTCGTCGTGAGTGAAAACATTTGATCACTACAGTATGCAATTGTAAAATGGTAGGACTTGTTGTTCAGCGTCGAACCGGGCTTTCCTATTTATCTCCATTGCGTACGTGACTTCCAGCAATATACTGTACGTGACTTTCAGCAACTTTGTCTACGTGATTTTAATCAAAATGACCAATTGTTGGCGCGTTGATCGAAACCGAAAGTATCAGCAAGTCGAATGCACCTACAGCACGTGAAATACTCACGAACGTAATATGAACGTCTGGTTCGTCTAAATTTAACGACAGCTTTTAAAATCACGGTTGATATAAGCGATGGTGTTCTACTCTCGAAAATATAAGCCTAATATGGACCGCTATTATCAAAAATCAGTTTCATTTTTTCCGTCGAAGTTGCTTTGCGTTATTTTTGTTTTTGTTGGTGTCACAATGAGGAAACAACATGAAAAACACTTTGTTTTCGGTTGATCTCTGAGCTTTGAACAATCGTAGCAGTTCGATGTTCATGGGCTTGTTTTGAGGGTGCTTCGATGGATTCGCATTTAACGTAGGCAAACCCCATAGGTTTGCAGTTCTTTCTTACACAATTCAACAATATAAGTTTTAAATTTATTGAAATCATGGTAGACAAACGTCACTTGACCTTTTTACGAGTGTAGTCTCCCGATCTTTCCCTATCAGTCACATTTTAAAGGTACCAATTGTCATCAAAAGTTGTAGCCCGAAAGGCGATGCCCTTTATTCACGGAACCAACGAAGATAGGTAGCGTGCTCTCAATGTCAATAATGCATCATTGTCATTGCTTTGGAGTGTTCTTTGATTACGTTAGGAATTTATTTTAGGCCTGCCCCCAGTGAAGTGAGCGAAGTGATCCCTTTGGTTTTTTAAAGTGCTCACGGCAGTCGCAATGCAACGCGGCGCTCCTTCCATGTATAAAATGTTGAAAGTGCTGCTCAGACAACCTTTGGCTGTTTCGCAGTCCAAACGACGTGAGTCTTATCGGCCATACTGACGGACCCTCCAATTCCTTTTTATGTGAAGTGTGTTTTTGGGGCTGTCAATAATCCCTTGTAGCGTGTTTGTTGTGCGCCGGCGCCAAGCCATAGAACGAAAACAACAACGAGGACCATTTTGAAAACAATTTCCAACAAAATTTCAGTGTTGTCTTACTCTTTGCGACGAAACATGGCGCAGAAGTTTAACGTTCCGCTGATTCCGCTTTCCAATGGTTATGTGATTCCGAGCCTTGGGTTTGGCACTTTTGAACCGGTGAGATTTACTTTTTGGTTATGTTTTTATATATAAATAATCTTTCAGGGAGTCAGCCCAGCCTTCAAGAATGCCATCCGCACAGCTCTCGACACTGGCTACAGATACTTTGACACGGCCGAATACTATCGCAATGAATCCGAAATTGGTGATGTCCTCCAGGAGTACTATGATGCCGGCAAATTGAAGCGTGAGGACGTCTATCTCACGACGAAGTTGCCTCATTATGGACATGCCGAACCTGCGAAACATATCGAAGAATCTCTGCGTCGACTTCGAACTGATTACATCGATCTTTACTTGATTCATTGGCCATGTGGCAACAAGAAGGATCCCAACGCTGAGGAAGGCATCAAAAATGAAGATGGCACTTATATTCCGGACTTGGTCCCTCATATTGATACTTGGAGGACTTTTGAGAAGTACTACAATGAGGGGAAATTGAAGGCTATTGGAGTCAGTAACTTCAATGCTGAACAGCTTCAAGATCTGCATGACAAGGCTACCGTGAAGCCGCATAATCTGCAGGTTTGTTGTTGTTTTTTCAAAAGTTTGATGGTTTTGATTGATAGTGTTTGTTTTTCAGGTCGAATGCCACATCCTCTTCCCCCAAAAAGAAATGTTCGCTCTGACAAAGAAGCTCAACATGTCGATGACGGCCTATGCCCCTATCGGTTCCCCTGGACGTGGTGTCTTCATGCCGAAGGAAGGCATGGTTGCCGGTGATCCCCTGAAGAACCCCGTGACCTTGAAATATGCCGAAAAGTATAACAAGACTCCGGCGCAGATTCTGATCCGTCAACTTATCCAACGTGGCATCTCGACAATCCCCAAGTCAACGAAGGCGCCGCGAATTGCTGAAAACTTTAATGTATTCGATTTTGAATTGACCCCGGAAGAGATGACCGAGTTTGACGCTATCCCCGAAGAGAAAAGGCTCTTCGTTTTTGCTCAGTAAGTTGATAAAACGACTAAATTTGTTTGATCTTTGTTATTTTCAGAGTGAAAAACCATCCTTGGCACCCGTTCCCGAAAGAAGTTGCTGAAGTTACTGGCCAGTAAATAAATTGTTAACCTTGTGTAGCTTTGACTGTTTTTAACAATGTTTTTCATAGTTCGTACTGTGTATGATTCAATAAATTTATGTTTGTAAACACTTGAGCAAAAAGTTTATGTAAAAATTTCAATCATCTAAAACGCAAATGGCAGTCGAGCTCTAATCGTTTTGTCGTTTTGCCAACTGCCGTCATTTCCATTCGCAAGTAGACATCTCCATCATCTTCCGACACGTTGAAACTATGCTGCTGACGAAAATGGTTGGCAACATCTTTGGCATTATGATCCGGAATACTGATGTACGGACAAAGCTTCACTGTCACGGTTCCAAGGAACTTGAGCATTGGTTTCCACAAGTAATGCAGCATGCCGTAAATGTATTTCACCACTGTTTGAATATCCGTTGATGGCGATTGAGGATAGAATTTGTGCTAAAATAGTGAAAAATAACAAAATACAGACAATGAAAAAACATACCTTTGAAACATAGTCAAACACAAATTCTTTAATGTTTTGCCACCTTTCAAGGGTACGAACAACGTTCAAGGGAGACATCGACATATCGAACTCAATCTTTTTCAGCGTCTCCATGTTTGCACGACATATGTAGTCTTCGCTTCGGAATCTAAACGGTGTATATTGCAGTACAATGGCACAAGAATGACGCAACTTACGCAAAGTGATTTTCAATTAGCTCATCTTGATTACTCAATTTTAGGATCTCCACATTCAACTCAAAGATATCCTCGTCTGTGTTGCGAACATTGAGTGAATTGGTTTCTAACATTCGGATAAACTTTTTTCCGAATATATCGGCGACAAACTCGTCGTCAGATTCTCCTCTCATGGAGACACGTTCGAGACTGTCGCGCTTGAGAACGTATGCTTCGACAAGAGATCTGCCACCTCCAGTGTTGAGAAAAGGCATACCTAGGGACCGGCAGGGGACGAAAATTTGGTCAGCGCGCATAGTGTTCCCCGGGTACTGTAATGAAATTTTTTGTCGAATTTTAAAAAACAAATAGTTTTTTCGGACGTTTCTTATCATTCCGAATCGAATGGTGATATCAGTTTTGTTAAAAAGTTGCCGTAAAATGCCAAAATGACGATTTTAAACAGTTTTTCGAAATTTTGGTCAGTATCGCAGTCACTCCCCTAAATGGCACTATCACCATTCGATTCAGCGTAAAAATTTGCATCTATGGTTAAGCGGAAAAGACCGGATAAGACCGGATGCGCGTGCCACGCTCATTTAAGTACTAATGTCAAAATTAAAAGTTGCTCAATTTGAGTAATTAGCGTACCTACACCCCCATTTTCATACATGAGAAATTGATTGGCAACATTTTTAACGTTCTAAACTTTTTGGAAAGTGCCAAATTTGACATTTCAACCCACTTTTTCACCATTTTGGTCAGTATCCCCGTCTCTCCCCTGGATGGCACTATTACCATTCGATTCAGCGTAAAAAGTTGCATCAGTAGTGAATCGGAAAAGACCGGATAAGACCGGATGCGCATGCCACAATTTTTTAAACAAAAATGCCAAAAATAATTTTGATCGTTTTAAGCAGGTTTTACCTTCGTACAACCCTTTTAGGACCTGAAAAATCGATTGGTAATGTTGATTTTGTTCTAAAATTAATTTAAAGTGCCGTAAACGTTAGTTGAAGTTTATTTAGTTAGCAAAATTTTTTCTTTCAAAAATGGCTTTAAACCTCTAAAAACTTGATAACGGTCGTTGCTTATGCGTCATGGCTCCAAAAAACATTCGGCGATGCCATTAAACCTATATTTTGGCACGTTGTGTGATAAAATTCTAAGCACAAATGTCACAGTTCCATTCACATGCGTGTGCAAATGGAACGATCGCGTTCAAATGTGTCAATAGTGTCAATGCAAAAAGCGTGTTACTAGAATGGCTTGGCAAAGCGTGGTCAACGACAACGCAGGCGGTCGTCAAAAAAGAGGGAAAAAGCTGTTCCCCTGGAGAAAAATTTTGGATTTTGATGCTCTTTATTCGGCATTTTCGTGCCTTTCTCAGTCAGTACAAAATTTTTTTCTTTTTCCAATCAAAATCTACGGTGATTCCGCATCGAATGAAACCAATTGCAGCCAGATCGGCCACAATTTTTTTTTACCTGCCGGTCCCTAGGCATACCTGAAAATAAATGTTATTATTTATATAAAAAATCCTCATTTTTTAGACTCACGTTCGTTTTCGGAGATACCTTCATAAAATAGAGCATTCCAGGATGCCCTCGGAGGACACAAGTACGGCGTATATTCAATGTGTTGTCCAGAGAGACGCAAAAGCGGTGGAATGTTATACTTCTCAGTAAACTCGAAGATCAAGCCGCTCCTGAAATTTTGAAAACAGATGCAACGTTCAACTTTGCCACCGATTTTTTAGAATGAAAAACTTACGCTGTCCAATGAAAAATTGATCCACGATACTTACGGTCGTAAAATTCATCGTCGACATCGTCCTCAAAATCTTCCCTGAACGGAGTAGTAAGAAATCTGGCAATGATGTAGTAAGCATCGCGTGAGGAAAGTGCAAAGTTACAGAGAACCGGCGCACGAACTGCTTTCTTGAACATGCCGAGTAGCTCGGGATACAGATGGGGCCGTAGTTTGGCATTCATTTTGACGGGAACGAAACTGAAAAATGAGAGATTCAAGGTGGAAAGAAGCAATGTCAGAAGCGGAAGAGCGATAAAAAGTCGGCTTGCATTTGAAACATTAGTCTCGGCAGGAATGTTGCGCACTTTTTGGAAATCTCAAAATTGGTTTTTGCTTTTTCAATGTTACTTTTTTGCCTTTTAGCTTCTCTTTCGGCACTTTTGCGTGTTCAGTTTTCCGTATTGTGTTTTAAACAGTTTGCTTAAATGTTTATTTTGTTTAAAAAAGTTCAAAATACATACTTTATTGATTTTTCTTTCGATCGAATCTCGCCTTTACTGCCCGGTAAAACCGTACCAAAATCCACTTTACTAATAATATAACTACAACCACCACAGCGATTAGAAATCCAATAACGTCAAGCGAGTACAAAACAATAGTGCTTTGGTTAGCACCTTCTGCCGATAGCGTGCCAGTATCTCCGAACTCAGCGGCAAATTCCATATGCTTGATGAATGTTTCCTTCGTTGACAGCGGTCGAGCTTGGATCATTCTTGAAATCAGTTGAGCGTTCTCACGATACTTTTTGTCGTTCAATATTTCTTGAAGTGCTGCAACCACTTTTTCTTTGGTGATAGTCGCGTGGTCGATGCCGAGACCGATGCCCCGATACTTCATCAAAGCTGTATTAGTCGGTTGATCGGCAAAGATAGGGAGACTTAGCATGGGAACACCGGCAACAGCAGCTTCATTCAAACTGTTTTGACCGCCGTGGGTGATAAAAGCCCGGATTTTAGGGTGGTAAAGAAGGTCGCGTTGCGGAAGCCATTTATCGATGAAAACGTTAGGGATGTCGGCTGCTGTGCCATCCTCGGGTTTTTCATACTTCCAGAAAAAGGTGATCTCCGGGAACTCGGAAAAAGCAGCCAGAAAGGCGTTTTTGACGCGCAATGGCATTGTGCATGCTTGAATGACAGATCCAAACGAGAATAACACGATGCCTTTGGTATTCGGTGAATCCGCAATCTCAGCAATGCGCCCAGTTAATGGTTTTGGCTTATCATTATCCATGTTCGGAATGTTGATCACCTTTGGCGTCCGAGGCAAAACGTAACTAACATGTTCCTCGGAATTGAAAAACAAAAATGCCGAATTGCCAATCACGGCAGGCAAATCAAAATCCGGATAATGCGTTTTGATGACATTGCTAACTGTGCCGGTCATGGCTGGTTGGACGTAAATCTTTCCAAAACCATGTGCAAATATATTTTTAACACGTTCGAAGAAGGTCGTTCTCTCGGTCACAGGCGATGCCAACGCAGGACTGTAACTAAAATGCGTTTTCACTCCCAAAGCTGACAAAATATCAGTGTTAATATCGCCGCTAGATGTTGTAACATATTTTGTGGCACCGATCTTTCGAACTACGCCATATCCACATGGTTCAAACCACTCGGTGACAACGAGATCAAAGTTTTGGGCTTTTAGCAATTCGTGGTTTTTCGTATCTTGCATGACGGCGGTACAGAATTCTGCTCGCATTTGACCAAAGGTTATCAAATTCTGAAAATTCATCAATTTCAAAAGTTTGAATAGTGCCACGGTACTTACATTGATGTTCATGCCATCCCATAAGTTATCCACAACCTCTGGTTTTAGAGAAGGATAGTCACCGGGGTTCTTTGGCATTGTATAATATGTGATGTTTGGCGATGAAAACCCCTTCGATTTTATTTTTTCGTCGAGAATGGGCTGATAAACCGACTAAAAACGAAGATAAACACAAAAGACAATCAAAAAAACTGACATACAACATCATGTCCGGCCTCCGCCATAATATCCGCCAATTTGCCAGAAAATCTGACATGACTGATGCCAAAAAGTGGTATGTAGAACAAAATTTTATATCCCGTAACACTGGTGGTAAAGAATGTGACGAGTAAAAACAGTGCGACAACCTTCATCGTTTGTACAATTGCGCAATATTTAGATCGAAGACTACATTTATATACTGAGGCCATCAACATACTTTTGATTAAACGGAAATCTATCGAATCAGTCATCGATCATATTGCTGGTTGACTGTCAACTTACAAAGTATGTAAATGATTGAAAGATGCAAACTTGCACAGGAAATATGCACACTTCAAATTAACGTCGATGTCCTGAGGGAGTACATTACATTCGTTTTTGCCGTTTGTATTACAATTGCATTGTCAATTGCGTATTCTTCACAATTTTTGAACAATTTATTTAGTTCGATTCAAACATCATAACACACACAAAATGAGAGTTTAAGTCATTCGATGTTTAAATGAGGTGAAACAGCGGGAGTTTGAAAAATGTTTGTTATAAAAGAACACGGATGGTGCACTATTCAAACAGCAATGTCTCAACGCAAACTGTTTGCGCTACGATACAGTAAATGGTTAACTTTTCAAACATTGCGGGGTTTAAAACAACAAACAATAGCGTAGCGTATAAAAAAACAACAGAGCGTTATAAAACAGTCACTCACTGTTTAATCTCAACTTCGGCTTTGTTCACGAAAGCGAATGATTGTTTCTAAGTCGAGCTTTCTGCGCAGTCGCGATTCGACGACGTGTTTTCTTTTCATGTTGTGTTGTAAAGTTGGTTGTATTATTGTATATAATTGTTGTGAATAAAATGTCTATGAGGAAAATTTGATGTGAACTTTGAAGAGATGGTTATGAACCGAAAATACTATATACTATTGTCTACATAATTTTGTTTAGGGCATCGTTTGCTGTCAGAGTATTTTGATCATTCGTAAAGAAAGTGTTCCAAGGTATGTTCATCTGGCAATAACTAAAACCAATATATAATGCTTCGTTTTTCAGACAATTAATCTTCACATTCTGACCACTTTCTATTGTTTCGCTCAACTAACTCATCGACTCAAAATTTCGTATCCAAGTCCATCAAGCTCGTCGTGATGTTCCAAATTCAGCGTCGAAATTTGGTTCCTCTTCATAATGTCATGCGATGATCCATTTACGCCTTCAATTCTCGACGCCAATCTGTCACTTCTGCATCGTTTTAAATGTTGTTTAACCCACTTGAACTGGTATACATTGTTTTTAGTGTCGTTATGTTGTTATAATTGTTGAAGTAAATGTTGTTTGATAATAATCGATTGAATTAAGGGGGTGGGCGGACCTAAGCAATGAACAGACTGCTGATAGCGTTAAACATTGCTGATTACATAGTTAAACATTTGATGTATGTTATGCATGCGTCAAACACCCAGTGATTAACAAGCCAGACAAACCTGTTTAATTTTTCAAACATTAGATGTTTTGCGTTTTATACTTTTTTGTCTGCAATAAAATACTGCATAGTTCTGGCTGAATTTGTATACACCGATGTTTGAAAAATCAGACATTTTGCGTTCTTCAGACCAAACTCTCATTTTGTGTGCACACTAATATGAGCATGTAAAGATGAGGAATTTACACAAAAGTTGAGGAAACGATGTCTTCAGAATCCAGTAAACACCAGAATTTACAGAATCAATTTATTACGCGTTTCTTAAGTAATTTAACTTTAGCACACATAAATACTTTCGTTTTAAGTAAATGTATAAAATGATTAGAACTTTGAATCCGGGCGATTCGCGATGTAATCCTTGATTTGCGGGAGGGAATGGACCTTCTTCTGGTAGGCGACTAGCTTCGGGAAGAGTTTCTCAAATCCTGGTTCCAAGTTTTGAGCTGTTACGAGAATCTCGGCGGCAAAGAAATCAGCCCATGTGACACCGCTGTCAGCGATAAAGCCGGATTTTGACTTGGTGATAGCACCCTGGAGATAGGTGAAGCTGGCATCACGGGCCGGTACATAGGCAGTTTTGTAGAGCTCATCAGCATCGGGAGCACCAGTACGGACGGCGATGATCCATGGACGTCCACCGTTCAGGGTGTCGCGAAGGGTCTCAAAGATGGAGTCAATGTAAGCGGATTCCCATTCGTTGGCACCGTTCAGATTGAACTTCCGGCCAAGGTATCGATAGATAGCAGCGGATTCGGTAAGGATTTGATCATCGACCTGCAGGTAGGGCAGCTTGCCAGTTGGGGTCTCTGCAAAGTACTTCAGTAAAGGCAATTTTCACGGACAAAAAACTTACTAGACTTGAGCGCTGGCCACTCTTCTTGCGAAATACGATTATCCTTGAAATCGACTCCCGCATACTTCAGTATGACTCGGACTGTCTCACCGAGACCACGGACATCAAAGTAGTTGACGGTGTAGTTGACCATGGTTGTTTCTTTGTTGAGATCTGTCGAAACTAATCGGAACTAATAGCCATCTACAACTGCTCGATTCCGTTATATATCAAAACTGTATGGAACGCTCCTCCCCTATATCCAGAACCTTTGTGTACTTTTCGTGCTGGCCAGGGTGGATCAATTCTATACATTGTGCTTTAACCAACCAAAGACTGATTCACGCTAGACTCACGTTGTTTTTGCAATGAAAAGTTGAAATGTGCAGAAAGTACAATGCTATTTGTGCGTTGTAGTTTTTGCGCTTACATTAATTGAAATGCATCATGTTTAACGGAAAAATCAACAAATTTCAACTCTCGCATATTTCGATAATCGATTGATGTTGCCTATAGGCTTGTCGTTCAAACGAAACCAAGTAGGTAAGTACAATTATCTTTTATTGACAGAAACATGATAAACATTAGATCAAAAGCCATGCTATCGCATGTAGTCAAAATTGTGTACAAAGTATACGGGCTGGCTTTTTGTTGATAAGAAAATTAAGCTGACTGTTCATAGCCGAGAACTTTCTTCAAATCAGCCTTCCACGGGTGCCAAGGGTGGTGTTTGGCGCTAAAATCAAGCATTATTTGATGGAACTGCAAAATCTAAACTATAAACTCACAATTCGAACAAGAACAATCTCTTGTCAGTGGTAATCTTGTCAAACTCAGCCAACTCTTCAGAAGTAAGCTCGAAGTCGAGAACGTTGAAGTTTTCACGGACACGGTCGGGATTCGTCGATTTCGGGATGGTCGAGATTCCGCGTTGGATCAATTGACGGATCAAAATCTGGGCCGGTGTTTTGTGGTATTTCTCAGCGAGACGCTTGACCAGGGGATTTTCCAGGGGGTTTCCTTCGACGAAAGCTTCGCCCTTGATGACAGCGCTACGGCCAGGGGATCCGATGGGAGCATACGCGGTCACGGTGACATTCAGCTTGTTGGCCAAGGCAACGAGGGATTTTTGAGGGTGCAAAATGTGGATTTCAACCTGGAAATTGATCAGTTACACTGGTTTTACAAGTTGAGGGGTGACATACCTGAATGTTGTGCGGCTTCACGGTGGCCTTATCGTAGATATCCTGAAGCTGTTCTTCATTGAAGTTACTGACACCGAGGGCCTTCAATTTTCCATCATTGTAGTACTTTTCAAGGACCTTCCAGGTTTCAATCAGTGGCACCGAGAGATCAGGCACATAGGCACCATTTTCAGTTTTGGCGGTATCTTTGCCTTCTTCGCGCTTGAATGGCAATGGGGAATGGACCAAGTAAAGATCAATGTAATCCGTTTGGAGCCGCTTCAGCGATCCTTCAATAAATTCAGCTGCAGCGGCGTGCGCGTAAAACGGCAATTTCGTCGTGATGTAGATGTCTTCGCGCTTGAACTTTCCGGCATCAATGTATTCCTTGAGGACTGATCCGATGACATGCTCATTCTTGTAGACCTCGGCAGTGTCAATGTAACGATAGCCGGCGTCAAGAGCAGCGCGAAGGGCTGTGTTCAGTTGGGCTTCGTCGTTGGCCTGAAATGATGACAATACATGTAAACTGAATCTAAGCAAGGTTAAAACATACCAGCCAGGTGCCAAGACCGAGCAACGGCAATTGGCGTCCATTGGACAGCGGAATCGTCGGAACTTTGACCATTTTCTGGAAGTGATTGATGATTGAATTGAACTGCGGAAAAGACGCGGAAAACAACGTGCACGTGCAACAACAGACAAAAAAGCTCAAAGACTACGTACTGCTGGAGGCAGGCAGCTGGGCGACCAATACTCTTCTCTATTTTGTGGTCCACTTTTATGCAGCGGAAAAGGGGCGGCGTCATCTCACGCAAGAGCCCTCAAACATTGCGTTATTTTGAAGGTTGAGGCATTCCCCGGCAAAAATTCCTTTTTCACGGTAGAGAAGCATCATTCCGTCCAAAAATGTCATCATGTCCAGCGTGACGGAAACGTAAAGCAAACTGCTGATCGCACTATAATTGTCAATTCCATGGAGCCATGATGTAACGGAGTGATCACTGCTATCATTTTGATTTTGTGTAATAAACTGCACACTTCGTAACAAAAAAGTTCAAATATGATCAAACCAAGTTTATTTTAGCTTTTTACACATACTCGATCAAAATAAATAAAAAATTGTGACAAAACTACAATACTTCTACACATTGTTTGTGCCAAAATGTGTGTGAAGTTGTTTAACGTTCATGCGGCAAGTTCTTCGCCCAATCGTTCCTTTAATTCGGCCTTCCACGGGTGCCACGGATGGTTTTTGGCACTGAAATACGAGAAAGTTAAAGTTTGTTTCAAAAAATTAATAGACTTACAAATCAAACACAAAGATTCGCGTATTATAGGTAAGCTTGTCAAACTCAGCCAACTCATCAGAAGTCAGCTCAAAGTCGAGAACGTTAAAGTTTTCACGGACGCGATCAGGATTCGTCGATTTTGGGATGGTCGAGATTCCGCGTTGGATCAATTGACGGATCAGAATCTGGGCCGGTGTTTTGTGATACTTCTCGGCGAGACGGAGCACCAACGGTTCTTTCAAGGGTGATGCGTCAACGTAGCCCTTGCCGCCTTGAAGGGGACTAGCCAGGCGTCCAGGGGAACCGATTGGAGCATAAGCGGTAAGGGTGACATTGAGCTTCTTGCAGAGAGCAAAAAGTGGCTTCTGAGGATACATGATGTGGCATTCGACTTGATTGTTCTGCGGCTTCACAGTGGCCTTATCATACAAGTCTTGAAGCTGTTCCTCATTGAAGTTACTGACTCCAATAGCCTTCAATTTCCCCTCATTGTAAGCCTTCTCCAAAACCCTCCAAGTGTCAATCAATGGCACTGATAGATCAGGCACAAAGGAGCCATTTTCTTTTTTTGCAACATCTTGGCCTTCTTCGCGCTTGAATGGCAACGGAGTATGAACCAAATACAGATCAATGTAATCGGTTTGAAGATTCTTTAAAGATTTCTGGATGAACTCTTCGGCATGAGCGTGCGAATAGAAGGGCAACTTCGTGGTGATAAAGATGTCTTCACGCTTAAACTTGCCAGCATCGATGTATTCCTTGAGAATGTTTCCGATAACACGCTCATTTCCATACACAAAAGCGGTATCAATGTAACGATAGCCAATGTCAAGAGCAGTGCGAAGTGCCGTTGTTAGCTGGGATTCGTCGGTTGCCTGTAAACAAAAGTTGAACAGTTTTTAGACACTTATTATAATCGTCATACCAGCCATGTTCCAAGACCCAACAAAGGCAATTGACGTCCATTGGACAAAGGAATCGTCGGGACTTTGACCATTTTCTGGAAGCGATTGATGTATTGAACTGCGAGAAAACACGCAAAACCACTTGCACGTGCAACTAACGTAAATAATTGTTTCAGTAATAGTGTTAAAAACAAGCAAAAATGTTATAAAATAATTTACATTCGCGACTCGCAAGAATCGATTACATATTACACTCGTTTCGTCCTTGAAAAAACAATGCAGGCCTATGTAGTGGAGTTCAATGCGTTCAACAACAACTCACACGTTATATATCATTCGGAGAGGGTCAGTGATGACTAGAAGACTGCTGTTGCTACACACCCGCAAGCACAAAAGAGTCACAAAACGTATTTTTAGTGCGTGAATGTTTTGGAAAAGAGGAAAGGACACGCTGTTCAGTGTCTAATAGCTGGGAAAGCTACAAGACATCGTCTACAAACAAGGCACAGAACAAAAATCATCATACTTTCAATTAAAATGCCAATAATGTGTAACTGCTTTCAGCCTTGCAAGACCGATAAGTTGTTCTTGCGTTTGAATGTTAGATGACTGCTGTAAAAAGTTTGTGACTATTATCTATCCCTTACTTGTGTGTCATAGATTTAATGACAGCGCAGTAATGTAAAAACATAACCCGCAATGCTGTGGTTGAATTCATTTCTTGAAAGGCTACTCTTGGAACGTGACAAATGCAGTTTGTTTGTGCAAATATTTCTTTGGGTTTCTTCTTCATTGTAAAACCGAAACATGGCAACGGCCCAAGAACAAGAATAATGCAGGATTAAAAAAAGTGCAGGTTTACGTCAACAATTTCAAAACCACGCCCTTTAACGGATTACGTTTTGTCTTGAAATGCCTCGTTTTTAAACAACACGGTTTTCTACTACAACTATTGTACTTCGCTGCCCCCAACAAGCTGCCTCCTTCTAGCCAGACGTCAAAAAGCAAACACAGTAAAGCCATAAAAAAGTTTTTTTACATTGCATTTGGATTCGGGAAAGTAGGTTGGTTACATAAGCTTCCGCTTCCGTCAAAATCACGAGTTGTCAATTGCCAAAAAGATGCACTGCAATCCAATTTGTCAACATTTTAAATAAACATTGTTTGTTTACAAATTCAGAGTGCATGATGAAGTTCAAGGTAAAATCGGACAAAAAATGTCAAAAGTTGCCACTGTTTGCCCTTTCATGCAGTTTATCTACTTCCGGATTGCATTAGTCCGCCGTTGACATAATCCACAGATTATATTAACCGGTAAATTGTCGATATAGTGCGGAGTACTTCTGGTACTCAACTTGTTTTGCGGCCTACAACAACATAGTAAAAAGGTCAATTTTTGTATGTAGTGAACGGTCGACAAAAAAATGGCGCTGAAATCACCTAACAAAGATCCTCCACTATTTCCACGACCTGCGCATCCAACGTCTTCACCGAATGTATTATTGAATCCGACTGATACCGAAATCCGAAATGGCATCTGGGGGCCGTGGTACTGGTTTGCCAAAGGCACCTTGCAAATGTTTACGGTTCCGCCTGAGGCATCTAAGCTAGCTAAAGTTTTGTGTAATCTTCCAAATATTATTTGTATCACTGTATTGATTGTTCGAAGTGCGTTTTTGCTTTATGTCATGATGAGATCCAGAGTAGGTTCAACACGGGTTCAACTTTTACAATAATCGATTGTTTCAGTCACTTTCTATCTTCTGGTCGTATGCCACAATCGTATTTTTCATGTCAATACACTCCATGGTGAGCGCAATCACACTGTTTGTGTACAAAACAAACCCCTTTGTTCCGAAAGTAATCACATATCTTAGAAAAGCCACATTTAATCGAGTATGTTTAGTCAGGGGAGTTCATAAATGTCGCTCATTCTAACATTTCAGATCACACGTGTGCAAAAAATTACGTATGCAAAAAATATTATTACTATTGTAATATGGATAATCCCTGCAGTGGTTTACGTTGTTGAATCTTTTATTCGCTATTCCCATGGTGAAGCAGATAAGTTTAACGCATATTATGCCGGTACTTCAAGAAAACGAAACAGCTTATATGGGTAAGTCAACTGATATTTGTCATTTGAAAGTGTGCCAATTTTTTCAGGAACACACACTGGCTATACTTTGCTGACGCCCTTATTGTTTTATTGGGAAGCTACTTTAGTGCTTCTGTCTTAATCCTATATCTTCGAACCAATGAAGTGTTATGCCGAGAGTATGCCAACTTCAATCGTGAGCTCATGGCCCATATTAACGATGGCACAATTACTGTAAGTACTGTATATCACTATTATTGATTGATTGCATGAGGTTTTTCAGCGGCTTACAACCATCAAATCCTTCCAATCTCAACTCATTGAATACCTCTGTATGGCTTGTTACATCAACAATACCACCACTGCCTTTGTAAACCAGACTTTTATGGCAGGGATTATGACTCAAATAGCAGCACAGTTTGCCATGTACAGTTTTAACGATCACATGTCAGGTGCGCAGACGACATTGTACGTTGTTTGGGTGGTACAATCTATATTTTTACTTTTTTATGCCATCAGAAAGCCGGCAATATTGCATAACATGGTTTGTTTATACTGATATACAAAGTATCTTTTGATTAAACCGAGTTTTTACAGATGACAGAAACAAAACACCTAATTTGGCTGGATCAAGGCATCTGGTCGAAATGTGCCGACCCAGAAGTTCACACCACTGCAAGAAATATCGTTGATCGCATTAGCGCTGTTGATTATGCCTCAAAGGCTTTGACATCAACAAGCGCATCTAACTATTTGTTCAATGCGGTATTGATTATCATTCCCTTCTTTGTCGACATATTGGATGGATCCAAGTATATCGATCCGTCGGTGCATCCTTATTAATTGTCCAGGACTATGTAACGAAGGCACAATAGATATCGTAAACATCATCAAACAGTAAACTGACGTACAAATGCAAATAAATGTAACAAATTCTGTAAACTTTTGGAATATAACATACACGTGATACATAAAGAACGAAAAAATATAGTGGTGTGAAGGAACAAGCAATCGTTATGAACCCCCTTTACATACAAAACTACCGACAATCCATCCTTGGCGTAGCTAGCCACGTCCAAGATGCGTGAACACACTAAGACCACAAAAATTGTTCCCATTTGCGACCCAAGACTTGTGTCGTTATAATACTGCTTCCATAGAGACGTGAGTCAGACATCCCAGATGCAGTGTTATCTAGCCTGTCTGTACCCTAAAAACAGTTTACAAATTTAAGCTCAAACAGATCAGAACCAGCATGGTATACCACACCCTCGAAAACTGACGCAAGGTGTTGAAAGCTGAGTCCTTTGAATTCACTATATTTACCGCCAGTGTCACCTAGCTGGACCCAGACAGTCTACAGCTTTAATTGAGTCTAATCAGTACTTTTTGTCCATTGAGTGCATGAAAATAATGTCTCTCGAATCACCAAATGCTGATCGCCCAATGTATCCCAGACCCGTACATCCTTCCACTGCGCCAAATGTATTGCTGAATCCGACTGATAGCGACATCCGGAATGGCATTTGGGGCTCGTGGTATTGGTTTGCCAAATGCACTGGGACAATGTTTACAGTGTCGCCGGGGGCACCCAAATTTGTTACTTTTTTAAGTAATCTTCCGAATATTGTTAGTATTCTTGTTTTTGTTGTTCGAAGTGCGTATTTGCTGTATGTCATGATGAAATCCAAGGTAAGTCTAAACTTTCTTGGCATTTACATATCAATATGGTTCTTTTAGTCACTTTCACTCTTCTGGTCCTATTCCACAATCGTGTTTTTTGTATCATTACACTCAATGGTCAGCGCAATCATGTTGTACGTGTACAAAACAAACCCATTTGTACCTAAATTTATTCGTTTTATTAGAAAAGCTTCATTAAATCGAGTAAGTTTAATCAAATGATTGGTTTTGAATCAATAATTAACAAACATTTCAGATTGTCCGAGTTAAAAAATCAACATTGCTTCGATGTGTAATCACAGTTGCGACTTTTGTAGCGCCTGCGGTGGTATACGTCGTTGAGTGTTTCAATCGATATTCAAGTAAGGACAAGAAGTTTGAAAAATTTGACACATATTACGGTGATAACTCAACGCAACAAAACAGCTTATATGGGTAAGAAAAATGGCCGACTTTGCTATTGAAAATAAGAGTTTTCAACTTTAGAGACGTAAACGCTTTGTACGTTGTTGACGCAGTCGTTGTTATTTGGGGCAGTATTCTCAGTGCGGCGGCCATGGTTATATATTTGTTAGCCAACAGTGCGCTATGTCGAGAGTATGCATTGTTTAATCAAGAACTCACAGCTTATATCAAAGATGGATCGATTATGGTAAGTATCCCTTGTTGGAGGTATCGACTGATGGGATCATTGCAGCGTCTAGCGACCATCAAATCTTTCCAATCCCAGCTAATCGAGTATCTTAACATAGCTTGGTATCTCAATAACATCAGCAACTCAATTGTCAATCTTACATTCATGGCCGGCATTATGGCACAAATAGCGGCACAGTTTGCGTTATACAGTTTTAGCGGACATATGACAAGTGCGCAAGCTACATTGTTTGGTGTTTGGACGGCATATTCCTTTATTTTGTTAATCTATTCGCTTAAAAAACCGTCAAACTTGCACAACATGGTTTGTTTGTTTTTTTTTGATGTGAAAAGTTTAAAAAAGCAATGTGTTACAGCTGACCGAAACAAAAAACCGCATTTGGCTCGACCAAGGCATCTGGTCAAAATGCTCTGACCCCGAAGTTCACAACGTAGCGAGAAACATCGCTGATCGCATAGGCGCAGTTGATTATGCCTCAAAGGGTTTGACGTCAGCAAGTGCTGCTAACTTTGTTTTCAATGCAGTATTGATCGTCATTCCGTTTTTCGTCGACATATTAGGCGGGTACAAGTATATCGATTCAAATACGCCTCAAAACTGATCGTGAGACCCTGAAGTTGATGATGATGAATCGCATTGCAAAAAGACAACAGTCCGGGCATTTATGTGTTCAACAAAACCACTTTTTTGCAAGCTTTTAATTTATGCTTTATCAAATAAAGATGCTTTTCTTATCGATGCGAAAACAACGTGTTCTTGCAGTCAGAACACTGCGGCCATGTGTGATCAACGTTTTGCTCACATGTTCAGTGATCAATGAATGTTCTATAAATAAGAGACGAAAACATTGATGGGCGGAGAGGGGCAAAGACTAAGTCGAACAAACATTCGCTTCATCATTCAGTCTTTTAGTATCGTCAAGGTCGTGGGGTTGTAGTCCTTTGCATCTTTAAAAGTTGTGTTTGTCTTTTAGAAACATCTAGAAGAAAATGGTTGAAGTTCCATCGATTCCCCTGTCAAATGGTCGAAAGCTGCCATTGCTGGGGCTTGGTACTTGGCTGGTATGTTTGCTATAATGATTTTTTCACAGTTTTCAATCTACATATTTGCCTAGGCTTCAAACGAAGAACAACTCAACGCAGCGGTTCGCGCTGCCCTGGACGCGGGGTATCGATACATTGATACGGCTGAACTCTACAAAAATGAACACGTCATTGGGGCCGTCGTCAAGGAATACATCGATGCCGGCAAGTTCAAGCGCGAAGACATATATATCACGACGAAACTGCCACTTTATGGACATGCTAATGCTGCTAAGTACATTGAAGATTCGTTGAAGAAACTTCAAACTGACTACATCGACTTGTATCTTATTCATACACCGATTCCGCTTGAAATCAATGACGAAAAAACTGGAATCAAGTTTGTCAATGGTGAACCGATTCCGTTGACGTCGATTCCGTTGATTGAGACTTGGAAGGTCCTTGAAAAGTACTACAATGAGGGCAAGCTGAAGGCCATTGGAGTCAGTAACTTTAATGAGGAGCAGCTCCAGGATTTGTATGATAAGGCTACTGTGAAGCCTCATAACATTCAGGTAAATCGAAACTACGAAAAACAGCATTCTGAAGCCAAATGTTTAGGTGGAATGCCATATCCTGTTCCCCCAGAAGAAGCTCTTCGACCTCTGCAAGAAGCTCAACGTTACCCTTACCGCTTATGCCCCAATCGGTTCCCCTGGTCGGGGTGAAGCTCAAAAGGGTGCAGGTTTTGTCCAAGGTGATCCTATGAGTCATCCTTTGGTAAAACGGCTTGCCGAAAAGTACCACAAAACGCCGGCCCAGATTCTGATCCGTCAATTGATTCAACGCGGAATCTCGACCATCCCGAAATCAACAAACCCTGGTCGTGTGCGTGAAAACTTTAACGTTCTCGACTTTGAGCTGACTTCTGATGAATTGGCTGAGTTTGACAAAATTCCAGGAGACAAGCGCCTCTTCTTATTCGACTTGTGAGTTCATCTTTGTTTTTTTTGAAAGCCACCAAACAAACAATGCAACATCAATTTTTAGTGGAAAAGCTCACCCCTGGCATCCGTTCAAGGCTGACCTGAAGAAGGTTTTGGGCTACGAACAGCCTGCTTAATTTATGCAACGTTTGCATAGGATTAATATGTACAATGATAATGACAACATAACTAAAATGTGTTTTGAATAAAGTATCTCTGAATCTTTACGAATTTTGAATACAAAATTTGCATTTTTTACTAAAATTCGACTGTAATACTGTTTTGTCTCTTTTTGCGAATCGATCCTTTGATAAAAATGCCCTCGCCCACGACTCCAGCATCTCCCTCAAACGAGAAAGATGGCGGCAGTGGCGGAGGCGCACGTCCGCAATCACCAAACATGCTCAAAACTGTTTCGATGAAACGACTTATGAAGGAAATTGAGCATTTCAAGGCTGAACCGCCACCGTATCTTGCCGAGTTTGAGGTCGATGAGAAAAATGTTCGCAAGTGGACTGCCAGTATTCGTCCGGTGAGGCATTCGTTTTTATGTTTTTCTTCAGATGGGGGAAATCGAGCATTCCTGGCGCTTTTAAAAGTTTTTTAAACAAAATTTTTCAAACCAGTTCTACCATGATAGTTATGCATTTTTTTATTCCAGAGATTCACTCCATACAAACATGGCATCTTCAAGCTCAAAATCGAATTTCACCAGGACTACCCGTTCAAACCGCCACGAATCCAGTTCTTGACACCAATTTACCACCCCAATGTCGATGAAAAGGGCATGTTTTGTCTGTCGATTCTGCAGATGGATAACTGGAAGGCTGGAGTGACCGTTGCCGCGGGTGGGTGCTTCTGTTTGAAATATTTTTCTTACCAATTGCGACAAGTTTTATTTTTACTATCATCAGCTTTAAAAACTGAACAAAAAACTCAAAGAGGGTGTAGCTTTAAAACCGCGGATAAAAAAGTTATCAGCAACTGAAGACAATGACTTTTGGCAAAGTGTGCTTAATGTTTGAATCTGTTTTGCAGTTGGCAAAGTGTGACTAATGTTTATACATGTTTTCCAGTTTTGGATTCCCTGCTCTACCTCCTCGAACGCCCCGAACCCGAACGCTCCCTTCGCTTCGAAATCGGTGAACAATACGCCTCCAATCGTGCCGAATTCATCAAAACAGCCCATGCCAAGACAAAGACCCTCAAACCGACAACCCCAACGACAACCCCACCAACAACGCCACCAAAAACGCCACCGACAACATCGCCAACAAAGGCAAAATAGAGTATCTATCATTTTGGTAGGATTTATTCGCCACGTGTTATCACCATGGATATTGCTTTTCATCAGTGTTTAGCGACACTCTATTTTGGTTTTATCGTCCAAAAGGCGTAACATATAAAAAGTACCGTCAAACGAAGGAAAAAAGCACGAAAAAGGACAAATCGTTGTTACATTATTGGTTGGTCTGGTCTGTGGAGTTGGGTCCGTCAAAATTCGTCACATGCCAAGAATCTCTGTTCGGTTGTCAAGAAGTATTGACAGGTTTCATCTTTGCATCGGCATCGAGCTAAAAAGGCAAAAGTTGACGGTTTGATTGTTTCACGGAAGAGTGTTTTCATGTAACTTACCTCCCCTTCCGGCGGCACCGAATCCACTTCCAATGTCTAATCTTTTGGCAATCGTGTTTGTATTAGGTAAGTTTGGTCGGGATGCAATGCTAAAACTTCTGGCGGCAATGGCAAGAGGGCCACTGGGATCACTTAGTTGGAGGGGGAGACCGTCATCGTCGATGGGTTCGGTTCGCCAACAATGGAATGCTTGTCGGCATTGTTTGCCTTCGGTGGTTTGGGACTGGACTGTGGCTACCGTCAGACAGAGCAATACGAAGGCACTGGCGATGGTGATCGTGGCGCATCTGTAGGCGGTGGATAGTCTGGACATCTGAACTGGCTGCAATGGCATTGAAAGTGTTCAAAATGTTTGCAAAAGTTGTGATTTATGAACGGCGAAAACGGCAAATTACAACTTTAAACGAACATATTTACAACGTAGTGTATATTTTACGAGGAATTGCGCGCCCACGTCATGAAAACATGAATTACAACAATATGGATGGCAATTGTAAAAAAGTGATTCACGCTCCACAAATGCAAACGCAAAATATGCCCTACACGTTTTTTCTAGTGGCACAAAGTAGTGTAACTCGCATCAAATTAGATACTAGATAGATAGATTGCTAATCCCCAGCAGAGCAACAAGAAAACCGTGCTTTGGTTTGTTCGCTTTGACTTGGCTGAGCCCTGAGGCTAATTGAAAGTCCTATTAAATGGCGCATTGCAAAAGCAAGCGAAATGATAGTTGGGCTTAACTTGGGTACGGTCGATGAACACATAGATAAATTAACTTTGAAGGCGACGAACACTAAACATAAGTGACTACATTTCTTGATCTTGGGAATGCCATCAGACTTTCATGGCATCTTTTACCTACCAAAACCCCCCCCCTCCGATTAAGGCACCAAAACACTCTCCGGAAGAGCACATGCGGGCGGACCTGGGCTGTCGGTTCAAATTGTCAAATTGGTTTCTTCGTATGACAATGTCCGGAAGGACCTGAACGTTAGGCTGTTCTGTTGAGGTCCGCCCTCGCGCCGTGGGCTTCTGGGGCCTCGGGCCTCATGGAAGAAGGGGGAAGACAAGACATTTTGGGGGTCTCGGGACGACGCGTCTATCCACTTTGCTTGTTAAGAAATAAAGCTTTTTCGGCGATGATTGTCGAATGACGTAAGTTGTTTTACGGGGAGAGGGTTTACGGCATGGCATGGGTGGGGGTGAGGGGTGTTGATAGCATCGACGAGAATAGGGTGGATTCAACTGTGATACTTTGGAACTTCGGGCATCTGGGGTGAAAACACAGGGGACACGAATGCGAATCTGCGTCGCTGGACTAAAAATAGACAAAAACCCCGGTTGTGATGCAAAAAGTGTAACTATTGAGAAGCCGGATGGGGCATGGCACGTGGTAATGACGTAAAATTTGAAAACTGTTTTCGCAATTTGGGATTTTGGATTTTGTAGGAAGTGCCATGAGTGCACTTGACAAGGCCAAAGGCTAAAGGTGCGTGCAAGTTTTGAAAACTAAACTTCAAAAATGCCAGAAATTCAACTTTGACCAAACACAGAAAGCGTAGGTGCCATCTCCACCATGCAAAAAGTTGTTTATTTCCAAGCGCCGCAACTTACATCAGCTTACCCCCCAAAAAAGGCCCCCAAAAGTTCCCACATTAAAAAACCTGCATATTAAACAACCCCTTTCAGCAATGGCGTCCTCAAAAGTCGCGTCATTCACCCAAATGCCATCCCCCTTTGTCAATTACCGTAGTCAATCTGGGAAAAATGCCATCAACCACAATTACATAATACATGAAATTTATACAATTCCCAGGGTCAGTGACAACACGGAAGTTTCTTTTTTCCACTGACTTTTAAAACTAAAACATCATTTAAGTCATGGTAGGCATACTTGAATTGTTATTCAAGACGATGTATCCATCGACATGCGATGCCGATGTATGCATTTTCACTTAAAAGGGCAACGCTGATAGACATTGGATACATGTAAGCAGAAACCTGATGGGGATAAGACTTCTCAAATGTAAAACCAACGCAGCTGAGCTGCCCGACGTCCGTTTTCAAAGTCTGGACCGTGATTGTAGGCACATCGCAGTGGGCTTCGACAATAACACTTTTTAGAAGTCCCAGAGGAGGAAACCGAGTGGGCGCAGAAGCCTTTGCACGGAATTTCCATCCTTGGATTTTGTAGGATGGTTGTCCCGTCAAAGCGCGGGAGAGACAAATTGGATTACAGGACATGGATTGAGTTGGATTGAGTTGGATGCCTGCTCATAATTGGTACTTTGGAAATGTATTTGTGTCAGGACAAGATTGAGCTGGTAGAACCCCGCCATTTACGGTTGCTTTATTTAGAACTACGCAAAAACAAAGTCTCAGATTCTTGGAATGATTGAGTGGGTTGAAAAGGTTAATAATAGCAATGGAATCAAAAAAGTCAATTAAAACTCATGACGCCAAGCATTCCCAGCTTCTTCACCGTTACGGCGTCTCGCCACGAATTTCGCTTCTTCTTCGGCACCAAAATCGAAGAAACCACTGGTATCACTTGGAAGCCATGCCGTTTTTTGAGTGTTGAGGCGACCATCAACGCTGTTAAACAGGGGCGTGTCACACCACTGAAAAAAGTACGGCATATTTTGGTGTAGTCCATGGCTTCATGGGGAATGCATGAACCCCGTCAAGTACGGCATAAATTACATGACGAGGGGGGCTTGGCTGACTACAAACTAAGTAACTTACGGTGGCAACATTCGGGTAGGGTCGGAAGGGCAATGAACGACGAAACAGCACTTCGATGGGACATCCTGTGCCGTTGGTCGCCGTCGCCGCGGGACAGCCGGTGATTTCAGGCGTGACGTCGTCCTCCGGCTCACCCAACGGCCAATAGATGAATTTCGTATAATATGTGCCGGCCGGGGTCTGCCAAAGTTCGACGGTCACGGCCGAGGAGTAATGAGGCCAGCCGTCTTCGCGATAATTTGTCTTCGAGAACCCGAGCACTCGGAACAATGCCGCGAGGGTTGTGTCGTGCTGGAAGAAATATTATCGTTGCAAAAAGCAATGTAAAAACAAAAAAACTCACGGCAGAGTACGCAAAATATTTCAATTTACTGTAAAAACTGCATTGCGGTCGCGATGATTCATTGATACAGCGTACTTTTTCTTGAATGTGGTTTATCATTGACCATAAAAGGCCACCTCCACGGATTCGAGCAATTTCGGCTCCGTAATCAACGCCTTTGTAGTTTTTGACATCTAAAAATCAGCAAATTTTGTGATTTCAAACGTAATACTGCCACACTTCGAACTGTAGAGCAAACAAAAACCAAAAATGTTGCAACACAAACTTACTGATGCCATTAGAATATCTAAGAATCTCATCGAAGATGCTCAGAAGTGTATCGAAAACAGGCTTGCCATTGTACTCTGACTGAGCCCATTTAGGCCAGCTTTTGTTATACAGTCGCTAAAAACCAAAGTTTAGAACTGATTTTATATTCTTATTAGGTTACTTCGATGTAAAGTGTATCCTGAATCAGCCAAATGTTATCTGGGTCAATTTGCATGCCAGCATTGTCGCTCACAAACTTCATAAAACCTTTATGAGAACTCCAGAATTTCTTGAATTGAGGTGACGATTTGACGTGTTCCCAGAGGGCTTGTTGCCGTTTGCAATCCGCGTCAGGATTTAGAATCTGTGATGAAATTATGAATTTTTAGTTTCCTTAAACACGAAACGTACATAATCAAGGTCATATCCCTCCGTATGAATTGGAACTGGCACAAAAGACGATGGCCAACATGGTGTGGATGAGCTCTTCTCGCAAGTAGGATAGTCGATGCCAGCACGAGCGGAACTGCCGTAAAGACCGATGGTATGGGCAATGGCACTCAAGATAGTACGATTCACATCAGTCGATGTGAAATAGACCTCGTGATTGCGGTATATCGGATTTAGGAACTTTAATTGGTCGATGTAGCGTGGTTTGAGACGGTTGTACGCAAGAAACAGGTGTTGTTGCATGCCTTTCTAAAAATATGTTTTTTGCAAGGAGTAAGCATCTGGAAATGGTGCAAATTGCCCTAGGGACTTTGTGGAAGTTGCAACATAATAGGGAAGTTGTCGGCGACTTTTAGAAGAAAACTTGAAATTGGAAAGTGAAATTAAATTTGAAAGTGATCAATGGTTGAAACAGAACCCCTTTTTAACCCAAAAAGGTTGTGTTTTTAGCCTTCATTCTCAACTGAAGCAACTCACCGGCGAAAGTTGTCCCCAACCCTGAGGCCATTCATCTTCCTGATGCGCATCCGTAGGAAAGGTTGCTGTCGGCGATCGATCCCCGTGCCGCCATACAGCTTGCAAGAATATCAGATGATCTTCCGTGGCTTGGCACGTTCCAAGAATGCCAAAAAGAGCAAAAATTACGATTACCAAAATTGAATTTTTGCCCATCTTCAGCGCTTACAACACAAGGAAACAGTCACTCGTTGAGGCACAGTGGAACGGGAGTCATACATATATTATTCTACACCCACGCCTCCACTAGACTGCCAAGTCATAATCTTCTATTCCATCTTTTCAATGTCGATGGGACGGTCTTATAGAGGCTACTAAACTGCAGGTTTTTTTGGTTGGCTTTTGGACTGTAAAGACGGACAATGAGATTCTTGCATTGAATGTTGAGGGAACGATCTGTATTTGAGATGGAATTTGAAGTCCCAATTAGGCTAATTGGACCGGCGCGTTCTTTCTGCTGCCAAACCGCGGCTAATTATAGTCCCAGAGGATAACAGTGATCAATGTCGGTTAACTTTGGAACAATTTATTTTTAAGAGTTGACTTTTTGATGCAGTGTTTTAAACTTGTCATGTTCGGAAATGTATTTATGTCGAGATTGAGCTGGCAGAAAAAAGGTTGCAAGTTTTATTAATTATCATGAGTCAATCAATAATTGTGATAGCCTTTACGGGAACGGCGTTTCGCTATGAACTGAGCATGCTCTTCCGCATCGAAATCAAAGAAACCGCTTGAATCCTCTTTCGTCCATGATGTTTTTAGAGTGTTCAGGCTGCCGTCAGTTTTGTTGAACAAGGACGTGGCACACCACTGAAAAGTACAGCATATTTTTAAAGTTTTGTGCAAAGAGGAAGCTTCCTACAAACAAACTTACGCCAACAATATCTGGGTAGGCTCGGTAGACCCTTGAACGTTCAAACAGCGTATCGACGGGGCATCCCGTGTCGTTAGTCGATGGACACCCAGTGATATCAGGCGTGATATCTTCCATCCCCCCGTCCGATGGCCAATAGTAGAATTTGGTGTAATATTCGCCACACTGCGTCGCCCAAAGTTCGACGGTCACGGCCGAGGCGTAATGAGGCCACCCGTCTTCTTTATAATTGGTCTTTTCAAATCCGAGCACACGGAATAGTGCTGTGAGGGTTGAGTCGTGCTGAAATATATTATCGTTGCAAAAATCAATGTAATGAGAGCAAAACTTACGGCGGAATAACCATTATACTTCAATTTACCATAAAATTCGCATTGTGGTAAAGTAGAATTTTGGATACATTGTATTTTTTCTTGCATTTTGTTGATAAGAGCCCAGAGAAGACTACCTCCACGGATTCTAGCGATTTCGGTTCCGTAATCGACGCCATTGTAGGGTTTAACGTCTTGAAACAACTGTTTGAGAGCCAAACATTCTAATACAGAACTTACCAACGCCATTCTGAAGTCGAAGGACGTCATTGAAAAGATTTCGAAGTTTGTCAAAAGTAGTCAGATTATGAGCATCAACAGTGAATGCCCATGGAGGCAATGGTTTTTTCTTCAATTGCTAAAAGTCAAAGTTTGAAATAAATGTTATACACAGTCTCAGTTTACTTCAATGTAAAGTGTATCCTGGATAAACCAAAGATTCTCCGGAGTAATTTGCATACCAGCAATGTCATCGCTGCTCACATAGTTAATTAAATTTTTTTGGGAATCCCAGACTGCTTTGAATTGAGGCGACTTTTTAAGGTTTTCCCAAAGTTGGTCTTGACGTTTACATACCGCGTCAGGATTCAGGATCTGTGAATAAAATATATGGTACTACTCCCAAAAAACGGTGCTTACATAATCAAGGTCATATCCCTCCGTGTGAATCGGAACTGGCACATACTGCCATGGCCAACACGGAACACATCCGGTACAACAGGTAGGAAAATCTGTGCCAGACGTACCTTTATTATAGTAAAGACCCATGGTATGGGCAACGGCACTCAAGATGGTACGATTCACGTCAGTCGAGGTAATATAGATCTCTTTATTGTCGTATTTCGGATTCAGCAGCTTCGATTCTCCAATGTAGCGTGGACCAAGTTTTTTGTATGCAAGGTCGAGATGTTGTTGAATTCCTTCCTAAAAATGGATTTGTTGTTAAAAATGGGGAATCTAGAAACTTTGCCAATTGCCCTCGAGTCTTTATGGAAGTTGCAACATGATACGGAAGTAGCACCTACCGGGGTAAGTTGTCCCCAACCCTGTGGCCATGCATCTTCCTGATTCACATCCGTGGGAAAGGTCTCAGTCGGATTTCGATCACCGTGTCGCCATACAGCTTGTAGAAAGATTAATTTATCATCCGATGCTTGAAAAGTTTCGAGAATTGCAAAAAGAGCAAGAACTACGAGCATCAAAACCGTATGCACGCCCATCTTTACGAATTTAAAAAACAAAATTTAAGAAGATCATGTCAGTTTATCAGTGTGTTATATATACTAGCTGAGAAGGCGATGTTCACAATGGGCGCATTATGATGGGCCATGTCTTGCAAGCAAGAGTGGGCGCAATTGTTGATAAGCGATCATAGATTTCTTTTTTGCCCGGGCCAACGTTTCGCGACGGGACGACAAGGAAGCCGTTCGATTGCCGACTTCTTTCGAAAAGATCAACGCTTACGGTCAAACTAAATGCTTGTCTATATCAACTTTAGCCCGCTCGGCTCGAAGTCTGACTTTTGCAGCTTGAACCGTCTTGACTTTCGGCCCGGTCCGTGTCCAGATTTGCTCGTTGATGTGGTCCAAATACGTGGAAATTTCATTGGCCTAGATGACAATGTATGGATAATGTAATGCGCATACAATTAAAACGCAAGTGGAATGTTACAATTGCAGCACCATTTCTTGATTTTTCTACAAAAAACACGCTTCTGAAATCATAACATTCAAAAAAATCATATAATAGAAATTGTAATTATATGCGTTTTTCACAAAAGCGTCGTGATAAACTGGCACTCACAACCGCAACGGTAGGCCATAGGTGTCATCGCACTTTGAGATTGAGTTACAAAGCTGATAACCGTTGATTCTCATCTAGGCAGGCTGATGCATATAAAAAACACCATCAGATGCAAGGCTAAGAAGTTCGCTTACTCATAAATTGGAAGTTTTGACCATGTTGAGTCGGGTTTTGGAGAGGCTTCAAAGCAACTAATGCAGCGTTTAAAACGTGTCATGTTTAAAACTGTATTTGCGTTAAGATTAAACTTTATTAACAACCATGAATCAATCAATAATTGTGGTAGCCTTTACGAGAACGGCGTTTTGCAATGAACTGCGCATGCTCTTCTGCATCGAAATCAAAGAAACCGCTTGAATCCTCTTTCGCCCAAGATGTTTTCAGAGTGTTCAGGCTGCCGTCAGTTTTGTTGAACAAGGACGTGGCACACCACTGAAAAGTACGGCATATTTTTAAGGTGTTGTGCAAAGAAAGCCAATGTAGGTTTGCGTCCAAATCTAACTTACGCCAGCAAGATCTGGGTAGGCTCTGTAGACCCTTGAACGTTCAAACAGCGTATCAACGGGGCATCCCGTGTCATTAGTCGACGGACACCCAGTGATATCAGGCGTGATGTCTTCCATTCCCCCGTCCAATGGCCAATAATAGAACTTGGTGTAATATTCGCCACACTGCGTCGCCCAAAGTTCGACGGTCACGGCCGAGGCGTAATGAGGCCAGCCATCTTCTTTATAATTTGTCTTTTCGAATCCGAGCACACGGAATAGGGCTGTGAGAGTTGAGTCGTGCTAGAAAATGTATGTATTTATTATCCATGTAAGCCGCAACATAATAAGACTCACGGCGGAATAACCATAATATTTCAATTTACCGTAAAACTCGCATTGTGGTAGAGTAGAATTTTGGATACATTGTATTTTTTCTTGCATTTTGTTTATGAGCGCCCAGAGAACACCACCTCCACGGATTCTAGCGATTTCGGTTCCGTAATCGACGCCGTTGTAAGTTTTGACGTCTAGAATCGGCAAGTCGACAGTTTAGAGCCAAACATTTTGACTTACCAACGCCATTCTGAAGTCGAAGAACGTCATTGAATAGGTTTCGAAGTTTGTCAAAAGTAGTCAGATTATGAGCATCAACGGTGAATGCCCAAGGAGGCAATGTCTTTCCTTTCAACTTTTCAATGTAAAGTGTATCCTGGATAAACCAAAGATTATCCGGTGTAATTTGCATACCAGCAAGATCATCGCTGCTCACATAATCAATCAAAGCTTTTTGGGAATCCCAGACTGCTTTGAATTGAGGTGACTGTTTAAGGTTTTGCCAAAGTTGGCTTAGCCGTTCGCACTCGGCGTCAGGATTTAGAATCTGTGAATAGAATATAGTATCACTTTTCCCAAAAAAAAAAGGGACTTACATGATCATGGTCATATCCCTCTGTGTGAATCGGAACTGGCACATACGACCCTGGCCAGCACGGGTCAACCCTACAGGGAGGAAAATCTTTGTCAACCGTACCTTGATTAAAGTAAAGACCCATGGTATGGGCAACGGCACTTAAGATGGTACGATTCACGTCAGTCGAGGTAATATAGATCTCTTTACTGTCGTATTTTGGATTCAACAGCTTCAATTCTTTAATGTAGCGTGGACCGAGTTTTTTGTATGCAAGGTCGAGATGTTGTTGCAATCCATCCTAAAAATGGGTTTGTTGTCAAAAAAAAACATCTAGAAATGATGCAAATTGCCCTCGAGCCTTTATGGAAGTTGCAACATCATACGGAAGTAGCACATACCGGAGTAAGTTGTCCCCAACCTTGCGTCCATGCATCCTCCTGATTCACATCCGTGGGAAAAGTCGCAGTCGGATTTCGATCACCGTGTCGCCATACAGCTTGCAAAAAGATTAATTTATCATCCGATGCTTGAAAAGTTTCCAGAATTGCAAAAAGAACAAGGACTACGAGCATCAAAACCGTATTATTGGCCATCTTGCACAACACAACGTATCACTCGTTGAAAACCACAAAATTTTATAAAGATTATGTCAGTTTATCAGTTTTCTATTTATACTAGCTGGGAAGGCGTATGTCATGTCTTACAGGAAAGCGTGGATCAGTCGCTGATCTTTGCGGTCCGGTCCGTGTTTAGCTTTGCTTATTGATACGGTCCAAAAGCGTGGAAATTTAATAGGCCTATGGATAATGCAATGCTCATAAAATTAAAACGCGTTCTGGAAGAATGTAACAATTGCATCATTTTTTTGATTTTTTCTACAAAAGGCACGCTTCTGAAATCAAAACATTCAAAAAATCATATGGAAATTGTAATTACATGCGTTTTTCACGAAAGCGTCGTGAAAGCCTCAATGATCACACTTTGAGATGAAATTACACGGTAGCAGAAAGTACTGTCTTTCAGCAAAATAACTATTTAATATCGGCTAATTACACTCTAACAGAGTTAGGAGGCAATATCAATCGATGTCGGATAGCTAAAGACTGTTTTTTGACAACTAACTCATTATTAGTCACAAAAATTGACAAAAACGTTCTTTTATTTTTTCAAAACAATCATCCATTCATTGCAGTGTCCCAACTCCATGCTCAATCCGATCTTACATAATTTATTCAAACAATTAGCAAATAAAAGATAGAGAAAACATAACGCTACTGCCGTTGATTCTCATCTAGGCAGGCTGATGCATATAAAAAACACCACCAGATGCAAGGCTAAGAAGTTCGCTTACTCATAAATTGGAAGTTTGACCATGTTGAGTCGGGTTTTGGAGAGGCTGCAAAGCAACTAGGCGAAAGTTTCAAACCTCTTTGACGAAGTTTTGTTGATATTTTCTTAAAGACAGGCTAGATTGACTGCTTTTGATACTGAATCGTATGTAAAAGTTAAAAGGGTTCGCATCGGTGGGGATGTTGGAAAGAAACGAATTTACATTTTAATTAAAAACTTTCACGGCGAAAAGTCGGATCTCATATAAAAATTTGTCTCGGAAAAAAAGAAAAAACGGAAAACGGGATGGATAAGCGAGTGGCGTGTGGTTCTTCATAGTTGGAGCGTCAAAGCAGCACCGCTGATGCCGCCGTCGGTCGTTCGGGGTGCGATTTTTACTGCTGGGCAGGGGCGCTGTCGACGATTTGGATGCCGGTGATTTCGACGTCACCACCGATCTGGATGCCGTGGAGGTCGTTGGGCTCGGTGCGATGAGCGTAGGTGGCGAAGCGTTCGCCGTTGAGGAAGATCTGGAAGCCGTATTCCTCGTTGCGGATTTCGAGGTCGAAGCCGGTGGCCTTCTCGAGCGGGATCTTGCCCTCACGCTCCTCATTGCCCCATTCGTTGGAGAGGAGCGAGTTACGGACGATGGCCTTCTCGTCGAAACGGGGGTTGAAGTGGAGGGCGATGTCGCCGTTCTTCTTCAACAGGTTGATGTGGAAGCGCTTGCCCTTCTTTTCGGGGATGCCGTAGACGATGAGGGTCTTGCCGGGGGCGATACCGTCACCGGGGATGCCGGATTCGTAGGGGACGGGCTGAAAGAAGTGCCATTGTTATTTTTTCCTTCAGAATCGCGAATCCAAAACTTACGTAGTACTTGCCGCTCCACACAACCTTGGTAATGAAGACATCACCATCGATGGAGAAGTGCGAGATGGAGCTCAACGGCACACGGTGCTCGTATTCCTTGATCTCCTTCTGGTCAGCGAAGATTTGGAACTTGCTGTCGTGGGCACGGATACGGAGATCAATGTCATCACCACGCTTCCAGGGGTTGCTCTTGCGCTCTTCTTTGCCCCATTCGCCCTTGCTGAAGGTGTTGAACACGATCTTGCCCTCATCGAAGCGGACCGAAATGTGGAGCGGGACATCATTGCCGGAGAAGTCAGCGGCAGCGGTGTGGAAGTTGACGGTGAAGCGGACCGAATCCTCAGCGGTCTTCCCCTTCACAATCAAGGTCTGTCCGGGCTCGAAGGGCTCGGTGAGCTTGGATCGGTACGGGATGGGGTAGTTGGTCTCGAGGGCCATGGCTTGAGGCTGTTCCGACGCGGGCTTATCGGTCAGGGGACGTTCGTCAAGGGGTTCCGGAGGGATCTCCGAAGTCGGTTGTTCGATATGAACGTCGGCAACGGGAGTGCTGCCTTCTGCAAAGAAAAGTCAATGTTTATCAAGATCAAAATGTCAAGGCGATGATAATCATGTTTCGGGACAACATAAAAACGCCAATCACGATGTTTAGGGTTAGGGTTGCATAGATCAAAACGACTGGAATGCCCCTCTCACTCAGGTAAACATAATGTCAACGCCCTTGGCCCCCTTCAATCAAGGAAAACTCGTTTTGGCTCTCGTGGCATCGAATGCGAATGCGGTTTCACTGGTTGGTGGTGTCCCTATGTTGTTGCTGATGCAATTGCAGTGGCAGTGTAAAACAACCGGGTCGTGAAAACGTTGAAAAAAACTGGACTCGTTCACGCATTAAAATTTCGAAAGCTCCGTTTAAACATGACAACAACAACGGCCATAAACAAGTTTACCGATATAAATTGGAAGTTTTAATCACACATATCCAAATATGTATCTATTTCCCTTCGAGACCAAACACACACATTCGCGTCGAGACCACAAACAACCCCATATCAAAAGTGCAACCATGATGCATCTCCACATCATTGGCCTCCCTAATAAACTGTCAAAGCCCAAAAGCATCCATCACGCTTGGCAGTCAGCTGGAGGGGCGTCTAAAATTGGCCATAAACCGAACCCGCAATGGGGCTCTTCGCGAGCAGGCGCCCTGCACAGATTCCATGCATATACTGCAGCGACGCTAACATGAATGGAAAAGAAAGACCGAAAAATTGCCCTTGGCGGGTTGCCAATGCGTAAATAAGAAAAATACGGAAAGAGAGACCTTCGAAACGAAACGGGGTTGCGCGAATTGCAATGATTGCAATGACTTCAACTTCGTCGAAGTAAACTCCATCTAAAAGGCGGCGCATTTCGCATTTCGATTGGGCAAGGCAGCGTTGGGTTGAAAAAACCGGAAATAAATCAAGGGGTCCCGTTTTGAGCTGGGAGGGCGATGGGGGTTTCGGATCAAACAAAAGTATGGCTATCGCGTGAAAAGCCAATTAAAAGTAGCTGGTTGTATCAGAAAAGACGCGAAGCTTTCCACCCGCGGCATTCTATCCCTTTCTTTATCGCAGCAACAAAACAAAAACAAATGAACTAAGGCCCGCGGCGAGCGACGTAATCGCAACATTTCGCTCTTTGGCAGCGGAGAGCTTCTCTCGTAGCCTCGTAGCATGCCCCCAGGCGGTTGGGCTTGGGCACAAACAGCCGCTTGTTAGCTATGCTGTGCGCATGCGGGTGTGCGTGTGCGTGTTTGCTGCGTGCCACATGGGCGGCTGTTGTTATTTGTCGCGAATTCGGGAAGGGGGAGCCCTGAAGGCAACAACGACAGCCCAAAACCGACAAAGGGAAGCACAGAGCGAGCCCTAGTCGCCCGGAGGCTGGCTGGCAGGAAGGACGAAACGAGCGACAATCATGCACATACATACGAAAAAGTGTGTTGTTCGGCACTATCTCGCCACCGCTGCGTTGCCTTCGCTGCCGCAACACACATGCATGTGTTTAGACTTCAAATATTTGAGAAGGAGGAGATGTTGCTCGTCTTCCGTCAACAGTTTCGAGGCTGTGACGGCCGAACCGAAATGCATCCAAATGGCGGCTGTCGCGTCGTTTCGCGTTGCTGCCAGCCGAGTGTAGGCAAGCAAGCAGGCACTATGCACCTTCAGGCGGTAGTCCGTCCTGGCAGGGGCGGCGGGAAGCGACAACAAGGGAAGGTCCACTGAATGCGGGCACACCGCCTCTCCGCATTTTCGTTTTTTTCAAAACTATTTGTGTTGTTTGAAGCGCTTCACGTAAACATCGAATAACGAGCCTGGCCCCAACCCCCCGAGTAACAAAAAATTTGAAAAGATAAAAGAAAAGTGCATTGAAAACATGTCCATCGAGCAGATGCAGAAACGCAACAAAAAAACAACAAAGCTATGCCGCCGGACGTCATTGAAACAGGGCAGCTCTTCAACATCGCCGCGCAAACACGGAAATGGCAAACCACTGTCCGTTTACAGATCAGTCGATGTTGATGGTGATCGTAAGAGAAAAAAGCATGGTCAAAACACACTTTTTGTTGTTTAAAGTGTCGGAAAAGCTGAAGCCAAGGTTGCCAAATGACGGGGGTTGGCTGTCGGTGTCGCAGACGTGAAAAAAACCCACCACAATCCCATCGGAAAGGGAAAGTTTCGCCTTACAGTCGATGCAAACAAACTTCCATTGACAATGTTTAGAACCCCCATTGTACTGCCCCTGAATACAGAAGCAATACAATAGAACAAAAAATTGACTTTTCGAGGCCATTCAAAATGTGACGGGCAAAGAGAATTGACTCGATTGCGTGAGTGCGCGGGATTGCGCGGATGTGATTTTTGCGCATGCGCAGATGTTGGAGGAAACATGCAATATTTTGGCATTTTAATCGAATTTAAGAATTCTAATTCTGAAAATGAAGAATAAACGAAAGAAAAGTGAAAAAAGACACCGAAAAACAACACCTTTGCCACTGCACACCTCAAAGGTAAGCGGTTGTTTACCGCCTATCGAAACATGCCCACTGTCCTCGTTTACCCCAGTCCTAAAGTACAGATTTCAGGCAGTAAAACGGTGTCGATTCAGAAGCATCTCTCTCTCGTCATTCCGTGTAACTATCTATTTATTTTTATGCCTGAATGCACAGCCCTGGCCGACCTCGATACCGAAACTTGTTTCGTTCCCCCAATCGCTCGCTCACAGGGGGCTCACTTCTGTGTTTCAACGCCAATTTTCATCACTATCCACCCATGTTTTGGAATTGGGAATGGCTGGGGTGGAAAATTGTTTTGTTGTTCGCAGAGGGGGGAGAAACACTCGCATCACCTTGTCTACATGCATAACGCCACAGGCACAGGGTTGGTGATGGGAAGCACACTTTTTATGACAACCTTTGTCTAGGTTTTGCGTATCTTTGAGGGGTCGTGGTTGGGTTTTGTTCTTTCTAAATAACAACAAACCCGTAAAACAATAAAAGTTTCGCTATTTTGTTTGCCCTATCTTCGGTCTCCAGTCTCCGGCGCGAAGCAGCTATAAAACGAAAAAATATGCGTTTCGAACAGCCCAAGTGAATCCATATGCCTTCAGAGCGGAGAAAAAAACAATTGTTGTGCAACGGCAAGGGCTCGTTAACTTGGTTTAGGTTGACTGGGCCCGGGGTCCGAGCCATAAGGATGAAAGTAAAGTCGGTCATGGCATGGCATTAGTACCGTCTTCGCGGGGGAGAGTTTTTATGAGCGCCATTTGAAAAACGTTCCACTAATGTAAAACTTTTGCATCCTACTGAAACTAAAGAGCAGCACCCGCCGAAACGAACTGCAAATGTTCCCTTGCCCGAGCTGCCGCTGATCTAATCCCCCCTCTAACATCAACTTTATCCATCCATTCACCCAGCCAGTCCGAAATGTTGCGATATCCAATATTACGCCAGAGGGGATGGCGAAATATGACAAATCTGATGCAACCCAGCGCTATGCCCCTGTCATAACTTTAAACCCCCACCAACCGAAATCAAATAAAAACGCAGCAGGTCGCTTCGCTGTCACTGCCTTTTGTCACTGATATTGATACAAAACAGAAGTAGTAGATTCCGTCATTCCATCCATCCTTCCGATGTTCTGTTTACAATCAGAAGGGTCAAATAAATATATAAAACTACCCATCCTTCCGTTCTACCGGTTCTAAACCCCCACACCAAGTCATCCATCTTCATTTTTTTCACGTATGTACACATACTAGAAAAACGCAAAACCACTTTGACCTGATCGTTTGAAATTCCAATTCCAAATTGCAACATTGTCTATCAATCGTCGGCCTTCAAACACACGCAACAACCCCCCGACCAAAACTTGTATATGGCATCGAAAACGCGTTCTACCTGACATCACTCACTGACTGACTGGGTTGTTGCAATTTGAAAATGACGTTTTTTTCAAAATGCAACAACCTTCAAGTCAGATTGAATTCGATAACGGAATGTGCATCAAAATTTGGATTGACAAATGATGACTACATACACGGTGGTTTAAAGCATTACGGCCGGGGGCAAATGTGTATAGCTGATTGATAAAATGTGGTCGGTGGGGACCGCAAGACGACGACCAGGAAACCCAAAACGCAAACAAGTGTTAATGTAATGTAAGAAGGCTGCTTCGATGCTGAATATACGGAAAGCTATAAACACGTGGGGGATGGTAGCGGAGTTCAGGTCCATGGAATAGAAAATTTGAAATTGTTTATCTAAGGATTTTTGTTTTTTTAGTTTGGTTCAGTTCGATTTCGAATGGGTCTTGCAAGGCACTTGAATTGACTACAAAAGTGTAAGAATCGAGAAGGTAAAACACACATTTTGAGAAAGTTGTCAACCCTAGAAATCGTCGGGGAGGGGGGATATTTCGCTGACAAGGAACGAATGGAGAACAAAAACAACAAACAGGTGTCATCTTCAAGTGTACATCGTCGACGTCGAGGTTGAAGTTGCGAGATAGACGACAAAGCTTGAGCATGCTGGCTTTTCACTTTGGATTTGAGCGAGCCCTAGTCCGACGCGGCGAAATGCTAAATGTTTACAACTCAAGTTTTTGCATTGCAAAAGGCTCAAGCAGATGGGGATCTGCTGATTTGATTTGACTGGGACTGACTGACTGGCTAGTCCGAAAGCCGAAGATGATGTAAACGTTGCTCGCGAGTGAGTCCGAGCTCGCTTACAAGTGCATTGCACGTATATCTATCTATGATCAAGCTGAATAGGGACTAGGGCTGCCGACTGCCAAGACCGATCATCTCACGGGGGACGTTGAATGAGATTTGTCAGTCAAGGGGGAACGACCCGATGAAAAGGGTGATAGATGACATTCCTACGAAACATAACAAACACCGGAAACAAACTTTTGACCACTCTTGCCCGGAGGGGGAAGGGGCAGTGCTCGTGAACTTTGGGGAAAAGTGTGTATGTAAACACAACTTGTGGACTCAAGACTCACGGCTCCCCGCCAGAAATGAGTCAGAACAGGCGCTAATTGGGACGCTGTGATGATGACGACAGAATGGGGCAAGGTTGCCGTCATTGCCGAAAAACATGATTCACGGGGCTTTGTCATTGGTTTGGCGGGGTTAGCCAAGTCGAGAGTGGTCAAAACAACTGCAGAAACGTAATCGTAAACAAACTAATGCCCGACAATCAATGCCAAACTGGCTATTTAGAGTGAGACTATGCATCTAGCATCACTAATTGTATGTTCCTACGTCAAAATAAGTCTCCAAATAACATCTAATTATCTAAATTAAAACTCAAAGTTCAATGCAGAACACCCAATACCTCAACCCGTCAAAAAGTGCCAACAAAATTGAAAAATTGCTCCCAAAAATTCCCGAAAACCCGCAAAAAGTATCCTTTTTCACACCTGCCACTGCCATCTAACACATTTTTCTAGGCTGTCTGGAGGGCGAAAAAAAAAAACCGCATTAGTTCCGCAAAACGGGAGAGGACAAACCGCAAACGCCATAACGCGATTTGCCCGTAAACGACAACCGATGGGAAAATGGCATTTGACTTGACTTATCGAAGTAAACAACGCTCAAAAAATGTTACCGACGGCGACCATCTGGTGGCACGGCCATCGGCCATCATTTAGGGAGTAGGAAACGAAAAAAACCCGGGTCTACTGTGTTTCGGATGGATTTACTTTACTTTTTACGGCACCGCACTCTTATCCATCGCCACAGGTGTCGAAGCGCACATTTAGTTTGCTTACAAAAGGCTAAATGTAGCAAATGTAATTTTAGAACGAATGGCATCCGGTTGGAGACTTAATTATCGTCAATCGTCAAAATGAGTCAACAACGATGGTCTTTCTTTACTTTTTTTGTTCGAAAAAACCGACCTTTGATCGGATAAGGCAAATCCAGCCATTTTTTCACATTCGTACTTTCGGTTCGCGTGTTTGTCGCAGATGTGGGATACATTTTTAGCTTTTTTTAGTTGTAAAAAAGTCGAAAAAAACTCGCTTTCAAACTAATACTCTCTTTTCATTGGGGACTACATTCTACATTTCAGATGCACTTAAGCCTACTTTTTTTCGGTTCAGTTTTCCTTGAAAAATGAGTGCCAAGTCTTCCATCCTCCTTCAAATTGTTTGTCGCAGTTATTTTTTGTCGCCACATTCATTATTGTGCAATTTTGTTGTGTTCAGTCAGAGGGTCGCAATTTAAGCGGACGCGGACAAGACAGCCATGACCACGACTATCGGAACCAAACCGAACACGTATAACCTTCAGATGGCGCCGTCGAATCACCCCGCCGAAGTGCCCAGTGCTCTCATGTTCATGTTTCGACCTCCCCCTTCTCGCAAAGGTTGATTGACCTTTTGTCCTTTGCCTTCTCGTGGTTGGACCAAAGTCAACTCAATTCCAGCCAGGAATGTTCGTGTCAAAAGGCCAAACCAAGCCAAGCCAAGCGCCAAGACAATCATCACCATCACCCACAAAAGGCAAACCTAATTCTCAACCTTCATTCGTTATGGGGGCCTGGGGACGAAACAAACTAAATGCAGTATGTTTGTTGACATTGCTCAAGTCAATGTGGCTGCCCCGTCGCCCCGCCGGACACATTGCTGTTTGATTGTGATTGCTCATATTCAACCAGTCTTCTCCTCTTGCCCAATGGCGGAAATTTGGACACAAGAAAAAATTGCAGAGTGCATTTAAGGTTGTTGATAAGAGTCACAGAGTGGGGTTTCAAGGCCACATTTTCGTGTGAAATAAATGCGTTTTCACGCTTTTTTAAAGTATGTAAAAACTACTATTGCTGGCGTTTCCGTCGGAAGAGACGGAAGGAATTTCTTTAAATAGCTGATGTTAAGAGATGGATAGAGTGGAAAGAGAGGAGCGCTGTATTTTTTTGTAAAACAATTTGGAAATGGGTGTTCGTCTGTCTCAGTCTGTGGCGCATAATGACGTTTCTGAACCATCGAAAAAACAAAAACTTAGTTGCTGGGGATAAGCTGATCATGAGGATGGGGGTCCTTGAAACTTGCTCGGAGGATTACAGGGGTGAAAAACTGCTGAGACGACACAGGGTTTACGTGTCTGAGGTTTGGCAGATGTTTTTACAAAAATTTTGAACAAATAATAACAGAGACAATAACTGTTTTTCAGAAATGTACTACCGAAAGCTGTTTCCCATATTGGAGAATCTAAGATAGTTCTAAGCAGAAACATTGATAATGTTAACAATTCCGCGCTATCACCAATGTGTCGCCGAAGGGCTACCCCGCGTGTTTCGCGTCAATGTTATGTTTGTTCAAGCCGTTGTGTTCCACTGCTCATGGGCAAAAAGCATAAATACAAACAGCTGAAACATCAACTCTCGATCGTCGATGTGTTTTTTGTACTGATGCATGAAGCGGCCGCTATGCTAGGACGGTTTTCACCGAAAACAACAAAACGCGTGTTTACGACGGCAGACGGCAGTTTTTCTACATTCCCCCAAAAAGCTGATGAAATTTAGATGATTGTTGTTTTGGACACTCACTTGTTGTTCCTAATCTCTAGACTTCATGATTCACCGGAAGGCAAAAGTTGGATTACATCGTGATTGGCGTTTTGGATAAGATTGGGTTTTAAAAAATATATTCAAACCAACCTCCAATCTGGACAGAAGCGCCGTATTCTTCAGACATGGTTTCGATCGATCTCAATGAAGTTGGACGGAAGTGAGATTATCCTGGAAATTATTACATTAGTGGATTATGATTACGACCGGGGTGGTGGTGGCTTCTTGTCGCGCAATGAACGAGCAATCGGAATTCGCGAATGAACACGGAGAAAGAAAATGATAGACAACAAAGAAAGACAAATTGAAAATGCATTCAAAAAGATGAGTTTGAGCTCGCTGGACTCTCCCACCATCGAATTTTCAAATGGATATGAGGAGGGAAACGAGTAGGTAATCCGACCTTCCGGGAGACTCATTCAGCTCCAAAAGTGATGGAGTTGTTCCTCCTGAAAATGCGCGGACTTCCTCGAATTCTGCCGCCACCGATTGGAAGGAAGGAGGGTTGGCGGGGAGCTGTCACGGAAGCAAACAAACAAAAACTGCAAAAACGCCCTTGCGCAACTTGCTCAAATGAGCTGCTCCGAACAGCACGTAGATACTGGGCGGCTTTGTTGTCTGTCGAATGCTTGCTTGTATCGACACTGAGCTCTCGAGCACATTACAAGATCCGACCAGACCACCGAATGATGATGACACCGTGTGGTTGGAGACACTGGAGGCGGCCCTAAGGCAATCCGAACCGAACCGGCAGTCAGTTGGTTAGGAACCCCCCCTCCAAAAAATGCCTGCCAGATGCGTTGAACAACCAAAATGAACGAAGGCGCCCCGAAAGTGCGAACACATTTGGGGACTCCGCCCTTTTAAGTCTGTGCCCCCAGTGCTCTCTCGAGAGAGGGACGACGACGATCTCGAACGCCTCAGGGCATCTAGGAATAGAAAAGTGGGGATAGAGAATGGATGGAAAAAAACAAGCGTTCGCAGACGTGTGAACCATTCAAAATGGAGTAACTCTATGGCAACGTCTGACTCGTTTTCGCACACGGCGCCGTCAGAAAGGGGTGCCATAAGCGGTTTTGAAAGTTGATAAATTGAAAACCGTATAGTCGGGACCATAGTGTCCATGGGTAGGCATAGGCATACATAAACGTTCGGATTTTCCGCACCAGAAAGGACGACGACAGAATGCGACTGACTAGCACTGCCACCTGCCCGGGGCACATCGAACGTTACTAGTTGCGATGCGAAAGGACTGCCCCAAACGCGCAGGAAAAAAACATCCAATGTTACCGGCGTGTGGAACAAACACGCCATCTATTGTGAAATCATATTTATAAATGCGAGCGCGAAACCATAGTCATCACATCCTCTTTTAACGGAAACCCCGAGCCGCATTGTAAAATTACTTTTTGGAAGACGGAATCCCCGTAACACGCTTTTCTTTGTAAAAAGTTTAATTCAAAGTTGCAAAAAACAAAGAAAGGAATGTCGCACTTTCTAACTATACGGCAACCACCGGGAAAACAACGTCCTAACAGTCACCACTGTACTAAACCCATTCTTACAAATAAGCAGCCTAAAATAGAACAGTTTTCACACACTGATGCACCCTACGGTTGCAAAATATAACATTTGTATATTCCCATTTCAAAAGTACGTCAGTACTTACGAGAATGAAGTTACAAAACAAAACGTGGAAAAACTCAATCATTCGAACGAACTTCAAAGAGACACAAGGACAGCAACTGCGAGGGGGTGTGAATCATTGGTTTCAAAAAAGCACCTATGGTGAAGTTTAAAATGACGATGAAATGGGAGAGTTTGTCAGTTAACCCGAAGCTGTGCAAACGGTGGGATGACAGCCCTTGATGTGAGTCGCATGGCGGATATGAGTAGGCGACAATGGCGGATAGAGTTTCCACGTTTTCTTGATTATTATTGACAACAATTTTGCCTGGCTAATGTTGCATTTTTCAGTGAAGTGTTAAAGTAGTTTAGTCAAGTTGCTTCACTTGAGAAATTATGTTTTGGGGTTATTTTTGAAATGAGGAGCAGGGTCGACCGATGGGTCATTTTTCAGACAGAGGATGCTAACTACAAGGTCACGGAATTTATCACTAAGGTGATAATGCATAATTTTGTTTTCCAAAAAGCATGAAAAGCACCTTCTCTTCACTATTTTAGAGTTTCATCAACAAAGAAACACTTTCGACATCTAAATTAAGAATCTATTAAAGGTTCAAGTGTCAATGTTCGGCCCTCCATGATCCTAAAGCATTAAATTTCAAAGTTCAATTCAATGAAGCCAAAAAAATCAAGCCACCATTGCATTGTTTACACACCCCACAACTGTATCAACAACAATTTTTCCAATTGTTGCTTTGCTCCCCTCTGATAAGACCCAACCAAAATTCCGTTATCGCTTACTTACAACTTCCGCCTGGGATGTATAAATGCATGCTTCCTTCTAGCAACACGCAAAACCCTGTAATTCGCTCAAACTAATCTGTTTGCGAACACACTTTCTTTATTTATAAGCACGTAATGCTAGTTGTCAGTCAACGGCGACGGCGACACCGCGTTGGTTTCGGACTGAAACCAGTAAAGCTGGGCTGATGTAATGCGACCAGGGAATTAGACGCTGGAGCAAAGGTGTTTTTTACACATCTATGCGGCGACATCGGCGGCTTAATCAAATCTTACTTGGTCGAGACACGAAAATGTAAGAGTGGTTTAGCAAAGTGAGAGGGGAAACTGTTGCAAAGACGGGTGGAGGCGGAAGGGTTCTGTTGACAGAGGACTTTGGGTTGGAGTATTGCATTCCGGGGGAGATCATGTTTTAGCAACATGATGCAGGTTGAGTAATTTGCAAGGAAAACAATGGGGATCGGATTTGCAACATGAAAACTACATTGGAATTTTAAAAAAGAAAGACAAAATCAGCATAAGTAAAGTAAAAACATAGCCAGACTTGTGATAATAATCACCATAATCTTGGTAACAACAGCTGCAGAAATTTCTAGAAGAAATCCGTATAAAAGGGCCGGCAATATCCGAGATATCTCCAGTGTGAACAACTCATCAGTTGCTCCCATCCATCCTCTTCAACCTTCACCATGGCCTCTGTCGCTCCCGGTGATATCAACACCCAGCCCGGCACCAAGATCGTCTTCAACGCTCCCTACGATGATAAGCACACTTATCACATCAAGGTTGGTTTAACAAGGCTTCAAAGCTTTTGCCGTTGGCTGGATTCAACTTCTGTGCCTTCAGATCACCAACTCTGGCGGTCGCCGTATCGGATGGGCCATCAAGACGACCAACATGAAGCGTCTCGGTGTCGACCCTCCCTCCGGCGTCTTGGACCCCAAGGAAGCCGTGCTCATGGCCGTCTCGTGTGATTCCTTCAAGTTCGGCGAGGAAGACACCAACAACGACCGTATCACCATCGAGTGGACCAACACCCCCGACGGTGCCGCCAAGACCTTCCGTCGTGAGTGGTTCCAGGGTGATGGTATGGTCCGTCGCAAGAACCTTCCTATCGAATACAACCCCTAAAGCTCGCTTTTGATCTGTCCCATTTCATCGTGTCTTTAATAAATGCATGATTATATCACCAGTGTTAGTAAATATGAGGATTGGGATACACAAAACCCCTGTTTGTACCGATGTGACAGTACATGTGTTACTTATGAGATAACTATCCATCATGCTGACGAGAAAAGAAATGTAATTATACGGTTTCACTACAGTTACAATTTCCATCACGTTTTGACACTTTTTCTGGAAATACTAACCAAAAATTATCCCAGACAGGCTACACCCATCAATAAAGTTAACCAAAACTTAAAATACACTTTCAGGCATCAGAATTATTGAGTAAATACTACAACTTTATAGGATATAACAGTACTCGGTCACGTTCGTTTAGATTACAAACTTTAACGAAGGACCTGAACTAAATGTGGTAACCATGTCGCAGAGTAATATTGAAATGGGTTTAACAAGACGCGTAATACTTTTCTCATTCTCTAAAATGATTTGTACTGAACTATGCTTTCTAATTTTTCATTCAGCTGTGATATTTCTTGGCTACTTCATTCTGAAGACTTGTGATCCGGAAGAACATTAGGTTATCAATGTTTTACAACGAACTCCAAGGACGCTTTTTACTTACATCGAATTGCCGATCCATTCTTTGGGAATTTTGATGAATGTTTTGTGGATGTGTGACATTGCTATTGACACTGTTATGCATGCCAACATAAAATTAATAAAACTTTCGATGGCTTATGTTTGTTTGGCTGCTTCGGTGTCACAGTACGTCATTCTCACACTTATTGATTAAAACTCTATCGTTTCAGTATCGTTTTTGCCATCAATATAATATTCAACGTGTTCAACACTTTTCAACAACTCTATGTTATGCTATTCATTGTAGCGGCCGTAATTCAACAAAGCTTTCATGGAATTTTAATTCTAATCGATCGATGGTTGGCAACAAGGCACCCGACAGTTTATCATCAGCGGTTTGTAACAGTCGGCGCTGTTTTATTGATTCTGTTCACGGTAATATTCAAATATGTGCTTAACACGATTTAAACACCTTCAGATTTTTAGTGGATTCTTTGCATTCTCCTTGAAGTGTTAAACTTCATGAACATTTATTCAATGAGCATGCACACGTGTATCATGACTGGTGTAGAAGTAATTCTCATCATTGTATGTTAACACATGTCGAACACTACATTTTATGAAACCAAACTTCGTACACTTTCAGTTCGCGGTTATTTTGTACCGGATGAATAAGTGCGAATACGACAAAGGTATTGCCAAATTATCAAAACGCTACGAAATGGCTAAAAATATGTGTATTACATGGTCATTCCTTGGGTGTACTATCATACAGTTGTTTGGCAATGCTGGGATCACTGTTATAACTAATCTGATGGGTGTTGTCTATACATCGAAGGAATTGTTGGGCATGGCACACTTACTCTTACATGCGACAGTATCATTGGTTTCTATTTTGGTGCCAATGAACTTTATGTACTGGAAGTGGAAAATGCGAAAAGGGGTCTTTTGGTAAACTTACTTAATAATTTAATGAATTACGTCATGCCCTTTGTCACTTTGTAGGATGTTTGCCGTTTCAAAACAGGAAAACCAACTAAGAGGAATCACGGGAAAGGTTATCCCGATGACGGCAAATTCAAATGATTACTTCAAACAATTGGCGAAGCAGTGGAAATCGTAAAAGTTATCAGATTTTGCTTTTTGTAAGTTTTGTGAAAGTTTGGCAAAGTGCGTCCAACCAACAAATCCCTCTTTGTTTCATTTTGTTTGTCGCCAGCGGCTGTTGTTGTTGTTTTTTGTCAACAAAAATCGAAACTTTTCACTTATCCATTCATCTTATCCCTTGACCGTCTTTCCAGCCATGCCGATCCTCACAATCACCACCAATGCTACCAAGTCGGCCTTCCCGAAGGAAGACACTGTCCTCGCGTTGAGCAAACTCGTCGCAAAGTTGACTGGCAAGCCGGAATCCGTGAGTTTCACTTTTTTATATATTTTACGTCAATTCAAAGTATCCCTTTCAGTACGTCAATGTCGTTATCAACGCTGATGCTATCATCAGCTTCGGTGGATCGACGGAACCCGCTGCCTATGTTGAGCTTGCTTCGATCGGCGGATTCTCGAATGCAAATAACGTTGCCAAGGCTTTGACCGATGCTATCAACCAGCACTTGAAGGTCCCGAAGGATCGGTTCGTTTCATAATTTACTCAATTACAACGAATATAACAACTTTCAGCTTCTACATCAAGCTCACCGACATCTCTGCCTCTGAGCTTGCGTTCCGTGGCCAGACCTTCGGTTAAATACGTAATATTCTCGTGTTTTCGTGACATTTGTATAAAAATTGTAAGTTCTGTGAAATGAATAAACTCGGTTTTGTTTAATTCTGCCTTAATTCTCAACAACATCACTTTCATTTGTTAGTTGGTTAGATGTATCAACAATGACTAAGAATCACAGTCTTCAATCACTTCATGCCAAAGTATGCCGCATCCGCAGGCGCCGGTGTGCCACCAATGGCCGTAATCGCTGACTGCGTCGGTGGCGGATTCCCGAGAGCCGTCATAACACTGGTACCTCCACGTGGCTTTCCTCCAACGGCTGTCATCGTGCTAGCGCCAGCGGCCGCGGCTTCATTGAGAGCTTGAACGGCGGTTTGCGTCATCATAGATGTGCCATTGACGGCGGTCATTGCAGAAGCACCGGCATTCATCTTCGAAGCCGGAAGCATTGCCGTCGGCGTGGAGTCATTGAAATGGCCGGTTTGTGCCGTCAGCATGGATTTGCCCGGATCATCATTGTTAGGAAGGGTCCCAAAGTTGACCGGCACAAGGCCGTCATTGGCAGAGATCGGCTTCATAGCCGTTTGACAGTTAGCATCGTCAGGGGAGACGGGTTTGTAGGCGGTGGCTGTTCCGGCATCGAGGGGTTCCATAGTGACTGGTTTCATGGCGGTTTGGCAGTTTCCATCGTCAACGGCACTAAAATGGCACTGATAACTTTACTTTTGCATTGGACAAAAAATGGCACAACTTACGACACTGGTTTCATGGCTGTTTGGCAGTTGGCATCAGCGGCGGCACTAAAATTGCTCTGATTAAAGTTTCGCAGTTGACTGATAAGGGCAAAACTTACGACACTGGTTTCATGGCAGTTTGGCAATTGTCATCCAGAACGACTGGCTTGACGGCTGTTTGGCACGTATCCCTAGAATGGCATTGCTTTTAAAGTTCATGAAGCTCAAAAACTTACAAATCAACCGGCTTCATAGCCGTTTGGCAGTTTTCATCAGCAAGAGCACTGCCAGCCGCATTTCCACCAACAGGAGCATATGCCGTGGCACATCCAGCATCTACAGGCTCATCCTAAACAAGCATCCACATGTCTACCATATCGCAAGCTGTTTTCAATCAATTTACTACTTTTACAACCCATTTTTGACTCACTTGGCACTTTTATCCCCCACTTTTCATATATTTTTGATTCGAAAAAGCCAACTTGCCTGAGGGGCTATATTATCCATAGTCACATTGATCGAAATATTCTCCGCCGATGGATTGAATACGGGTTCTGGGGGCGGTGTAGGTGGCGTAGGCTGTGGCGTCATTGCAGTTATCTTTTTGCTTTTCTTCTTTTTCCTGGGCGATGCCGCGGACACGTCTGTGACATCGGTCTTCTCGGTCTTGTCCGTCTTTGAATCTTGAGTCGATTTGGAGTTCTTTTTTGGATTGGCGGTTCCGGCAATGGCTTTAGCAGATTTAGGGAGGTTCTTTTCACTGATTTTCTCGGCATCGGAGACATTTCGGTTGGAAAATTCTGGCGCCGATTGGATTTGGGAGGGGTCATTGGAGCTGGATGGCGGTAGAGTATCCGGCAGACTGGATAGAATGTGATTCTTTTCGTGACGGGCTGCGACAATATCGGCTTGAATCTTGCGTCGACGTGCTTGGGCTTGTTTGTGGATGAATTTTGGATTCTCGGTGACCGGGCGAACGGGGGCATTGATCTGTTCGAAGATGGTCGGGACCAGGTGGGATGGGGGATCTTTGAGCGGGGCTCGGTTGGATACGCGGGGAAAGTATTTTCTGAAAGTAGGTTTATCAGTCGGATGGCACTTTGTTGAAGGTAAAACAGTACCCAGAAGCTCTCTCTTTCGAAGCCACCTCCTTCGACGACGAATCGATCCGTTCCCTCGATAGTGCCACAGTTTCGCATGAAGGCTGTTCAATCTTCTCCCTTGACATACATTCTGTTCTCATGGTAATGGTCACCGTCTCAGCCGAGCATTTCGGCATTTCAACATCATCCTTATACCCCGAAGATGGCACCGACCCCGAGTTCGCCGGTGATCCGACATATGCCGGAGGCCGTCTGACTGGACTATGTTTGGCCGTGACCGGCGAAGGTGGAGGCGTTTTTTTTCGTCGAAATGGTGCCGCGAAAAAGTTTCCGATCGCCGTGGCTTCCTTCGACGGTGATGCCAATTCGACTTCATTTGTTCTTTCCGTGTGGTGGGGACTCTTTTTGGGAGACTAAATGCCAGGGCAAAAGTAATCATAAGTCAGTCCCAAGTTTGGTTGACTCACTTTTTTCTTTTTCGAAGTCGGTGAAAAGTACCCCATAGCCTGTGGCACAACCTGCCCTGGTGGCCCCAAATGAACCGACGTTATAATACTACCGGCTTCAGTTTCGGTCCGTTGTTGCGGGGATGAAGGCGATTTCGGCGAACTTGAGGGGCTGGATTTCATCGGTCTCAGCATATTCATGAACTGCAATTTCGAATGCGGAAAAAGCATCCCCAAGGTTGTGGGCATATCAAATTTGCCCCTAAACCATAACGGTTTCCATTATTTTGCCATCCCAAGTGCCAAGTGAGTCAACCAACCACCCGTACTGTACATCCATTAGTGCCAAGTGAGTCAACCCCAAACTTTTTCACCCCCCATGTTTATCACCTTTGATTCATTGACCCTCAAAAATAACGCCTACCTTCTTGCCCTTGGACTCCTTTTTGCCGGTCGTCGAACATTTCCGCCCATTGTTATTGTTCGATTTGCGCTTATCCTCCTTTTTGGTTGATTTCGATCGGTTTTGGTTCATGCTGGAACCAGGGATTACAAAGAACACACGGCTTCGTGCCCGCCCCGACCACGGCACCCACGAGAGAGTGGACGAGGGCATCAGGCCCAGAAGTTCCTCATTTTAATGAGTTATGTTAATTACCGTCAGTGGCGGTCCAAAAAAAGGATGTTTCAATTGTTCTCTTGAATGGGATGCTGTCATTTGAGTCATCTTTTGTTGTAAAAAAGCTTATTTCGTTAGCGCAGGTGTCAATTACGTTGAATTCTTGCATTTTGACAGGTCCGAAACTGCTTATTTTGTGTTTTTTGCTGAATGAAACACCGTTCAATCGCAATCGGCCCGTAATGGGCGGACTTTCAGCCCCTCAGAACGTGTATTTAGTCGACCGAACACGTTCCCCGGCCCTTAAAACATTGTATCTCGTTTACGTCGAGGGTCCAATTAGCTGAAAACGAAGCTAGCTAACATGACCTTTGCCTCAAATGTGTTTTCCCTAATTAGTATTGTTGTAATTTTGATGCATCATTGCTTGACGTCAGCCGTGCCGATGGAAAACAAAGGATACGGTATGGAATTTGTAGACAAGTGTTTGCCCTTTTACAACAAATAGGCTATATAGGGGTATCCTTTTGTAGGTGATGTACGTGGAGACATTTCGAACAGTGCAAAGAACGCCATTGACGCGTTGATGACGGTGGATCAGACGGCTGATAGCACAATGCGGTCGGCACGGTTGCAAAAAGTGATGCAAAGTTTGGATGGATCGACGCTTCAGGAATTGTATGAATTGTACGCGAAAACGGCCGATGGCAATGATGAAGATGCGATGTTTTGGAGGTCGATTCTGTAGTCCGTAAACATGGTATTGAGGGGGTTTTGGTGATAAGGGAGGGGATTTGTTTTTTGTTATTTTGATTTGTTAAAGTTTAAGACTCAAATAAACCAGTTTTTAAACAACTTTAAAGCCCCAAACTATCCCCCAAAGTTACTTTATATTCCCAACGGTTCAACTTTTGAAGGGACTTCCGTCTGGACACTTCGTCAAAGATGTTTTTTCCATCCCTCTCTTGGTTTTCAACTTGGCACATGTGCCGTCCAACACTTCGTTCCAGTCCTTCCAGCTTTTTAACATAATCTCATATGTGTGCACTTGGTCCAAATTGCCTTGTCGTCTTGATCTGCCGTCGCCGTTGGCCGTTGCATGGACCCGGGGCGACGTAAGCCATGGCTGGCGCCAGCTCCCATGCCTTGAGGGGCATTAGTTCGATGTATGCGGTTATCTGCCTCCTGCCTTGGGTCCGGAGACGTCAAACCACCCACCCCTCCTTATAAGGGAAAAAATTCACTTTGTCAGGCTTTTCGTCGGTCTCGACAATTCGTTCATGGTTTTGCCGTCGTTGGAGGGCCCCCCTCCTTCATCAGGAGTATAAAAAATGCAGACGAAAAAATACTCGGGAACAACGAAACCTTTTACTTTTACGTTTTCGCCTTTTTGTTGGCTAACAATGCGAAGTCGAAGCCGAAGGCAATGCCAATGCCAAAGTAGGCGAAGCAGGCGACATATTGCTAAACGTGACTCATGTACCATGAAAAACGCGACCGTGAATGTGAATCTTTTCCAAACTCACTCCCGTAGCCATGACTAAACAAGGATGGCATCTTGTCGCCGTCCTCGGTCTCCTGCTCCTCCAATGATGGCACATGTCATATTGGTCGCCGTCGAGAAAGTGTTACACGCCGAGCTGCGTAGGATGAGCCTAAATGCTTCCTTTTTTCCTGCTGGACTTAATGTTTCTTCCAATTGAACCAATATGAAGAGGGGGAGTCCATGGACATGGTCATGCCGGCTGGGGCCCACCGCTTTTCATTAGTATTTTTCTTTCATAAGCTGAAAAACTACGTTTTTGCGGCTGAAAAATCACGTCAACAAAAACTTTACTTTCATTCATGCTTGTTTTTTGCCAAAAAAAAACTTCATCCAAACCCCCAAAATCTCATCCATTGTAAACATTTTTGAAATTCTTTGCATTTCAAAGTCGACTTCGAATTTGACTTTGCCGTTGTCAGCCCATTAAGCATACCATATTAGTCCCAGTTAAAGCGTGTCTATTTGCACAACCCCAATTCATTGAAAATTTATACCCCCTCTAACGCATTTTTCGAACATCGCGACCGGAATGTGCCATGCCATCCATGCATGTTGTTTGATTCATGGGTTTAACGTTGACTCTGTTAACTATTTACCAACATGTGTGTTATTTTTGGAATATTATTATAAGCAAAACAGACGCATACACACATTCACCGTCACAGATGACACAGATGAAAACATAAGATATTTCGTTTCTGTCATTAGGTTTCGACGTTGTCCTCGTCCTCGGCCTTGGGACACACGATGCTTCCGAAATTGAGTTACGCTTTCGACGAGCCGAAAAAAAATAATTTATCATTTGTGCGTGTTGTTTTTTGTTCTCTTGTCGAACTAAACCGACTTTCGTTCATTGTGTAGACCTTAGACCTCCCGAGACAAAAATAATATGTCCTAAAAGGTGTCATAGACGGACAACAGGTCATACTTCTGGCCTTCTGGGCCTTGATTTTGATAAATGGGGCGACGCTTTGGGTTATCTTGAGTTGATCGGGAAGTGGAATTTTATATTTATTATGTTTTTGCTTGCGCGGTTAGGGGTTCACATTGTTGAAATCAGAAAGTTTTTTTTGGTTTTCAGTCATGTTTTGTTAATTTTTCTGTTGGAAATTTTGCTTTTTTCCATCGCGGAGGTGACTTTTATTTCATTTTTACAAAATTTATTGTTCTTTGAAAACGCGTGTTGTCGCAACATGACGAAGTCGTTGAACTTTTTTTTCCTTTCTATGTCATTTGAGCGTTCCGAACAAAGCTCACTCACTCAGTCTTGAAACTTTTCAAAAACTCAAACTTGTCATGTTAAATTTTTATCTCTTATCCCATCTGGCAACCGTCAAAGAGCCCCGCGTTCTCGTCTACAATTCCAACAGACATTGGCATCAATGCGATGGTTAATCTTGATAGCTTCGTATTTTCTCGCCTTTCGGCAAGCTTTTTTGATTTTTTTCATATTTTTATTCCGTCGCGGCGATTAATCTTGTCCACAGTGGCACAGTGATCGATTTAGTGGATGCAATTGCAAATCGCAATCGTTTTTTACACTTTGAATGGCTTGGAACATCTGGCCAGCTGTGCCGATGCCATTCAATCGGCCAATAGATTCATCATCGATTTGACGAGTATTGATAATGCATCATAATTGTTATGTCCATCTGTCGCGGGATGCAAGGATATGAGTTTTTATGTTTCATCGCCCCTGCAGACTGCAATCGTGATTGGCTAACCTTGATGTCAGCGATCCCCACATAGTACGTCACGACGACCCCAAATGCACGCCTAACATAACATAAGCAATGCTGACTTGACTTGCTTGCATCATTGGAAACACTTGCTCATTTGCCTCTGGGGTTAGTCGATGGATGGCCTCCGCAATGAATTAAAATGTTTTCAAACTGTCTATGCGACATATTGAATGACATTCATTGATCGTTGCCCTTTGATTTTTTCATTCAATATGTGTGATTACCGCTCGTATCAGCACTTCTGGGCGGAGCTAACCCTTCAATTTCATATTTCCGTGCCTATTTTGTACTCTTGAGCGAATCTTACCCTTCCATTGCATTGCAAAGCCACATACCACCAATAACCGCTTCCTTCGCGTCGACCACCATTAGCTTGAGGCGATGATTACGCTCTCTGCGCCGTGGCTCCTCTGCGTGCCATTTTGCACCTAATTTTCCAGTATGTTTATCCTTAGTCAGCCTAACAAGCATATTGACTTCACATAATAGGTAATAACAATAATGATTACGTCAAAACTTGCAATTTCTTGCTCCTATCCAACTTCCTTCTAACTTCTATCTGCTCGAAAAGATAGTCGTTATTGCACCGCATCGGCACCGCCTTCCTTCCCCCGTTAAAATATGTGTTTTGCCTCGGAGCTACCCCCGATTAAAAACGTCTGCCAAATAACTGGTACCAGCTGTTGATGCCGACGACTCGAGGCTGCTCTGTTTTGCATGCTTAGTTTCAACACGGCAAAGTTTGTCTTCTGCTTTTTGGTTTCTGCGTATACGACAACGTTTTTTGTTTTCCTTATTTGCCGAAGCAACCGAAGCATCGAAGCATCAGATGCTCTTCGACCCTGGTGGTGATGCTTATTACATTTAGTGGTAATGTGCCGTGTCGTGCCGTGAGTGGTGTCTGTTTTGACAGTGTTTTTGGTTGCGCCGGGCTGTAATGGCATAGAAACGATAAAAATAGAGTTATTGTTTGATTTTTATACATACTATCACCCTTTTTGCGATAAAACTTCACTTTTGACGTAAAATCTTTGCATAGAATCGCGTTAGTGCCGATTTTGAGTCCTTATAATCTTCAAATAGAAGTTACTCTTCGAACCTTCTACCACAAACATCCTGATCCTTGATCCGGTACTAAATAAGGACCTTCTTGGTCTAGTACTCTCCGTCTAGGCTCCGTTTCAATGGCCATTGGTGTCAGACAGACACGATAAGTGGAATTGCTTTGCAGAAAAAAAACATGTTTCAAGCGATTATCTCAGCTTCAACACGCTCCATCGACGAGCGCCTTCGCTCGGTTGCGCTTGTTTATGGTAACGGCGCCCGCGCACGAGCTTTCATCCATGGACAAAGTCGAAACATGAAATTTAGACATGACTAGCGTAAAAAGTGGCGTCAGGTTGCATGGATTTCCTCCTTCCGTCAATGCTGATGCCAATGTCGTTGACTTTGTCTCGGATCTTTTTACTGTTAACTGACTTGAGTTTACGTACATAATATTTACTTGTTATGTTGACCCCAAACTAAGTTCAATCTTTACATCGAGTTTTGAGAAAATTATCCATTATGACGCGAATTTGATTCTTTAAAAGTTGAAAAATGCAAAATCCATCAAGTTTCAGCCTCCCGCCACCACCCCCAATGCGGTTACACTCACCCATATGACTCTCGCCAATCGTCGTGCCGCTTGGCGTAACTGCCGTTCATGGACGACCAACAATCCGATCCCCGAATAGTGAGTCTTTATTTCCGGGGGTCTACCTACAGGGAAACGGGGAATCAAAGCCTTTTTGGCCCCCCATTTCAGGATGACGTAGAAGTCCGAACGAACAGCCCTCTCTTAATCTATTCCATCTTTTGAGTGTTATCGTTCCCCATTTTTTTGTGTGTGGACAAAGCGAAAACGAAGACAAACACTCTTTGAAAACCATTGTTGATCGGCGTGGTGCACCTCGCACTTTACATCACAATACAATCTGTAGAGACTCCCTCCCTCCACCCCATCGTCACAGTTCACAATTTAGTTCAGTTCACTTTGTTGAAGTTGGTTCACTCCATTTTTTGGGGCTTTGTCACCGATCCTGATCAATCCGTGAGTCAATAGGACCAAACGCTTTTACGTTTAGTGTGATTGTGATTCTTTTGAATGAAAGATGGTTAGGAGTAGTCCCACCAACACGCGACGGTCACTTGGATGGAACTTGCTATTTTTCTTCTTTTTCCTTGTCGGGTTAACGGATAAAGTAAATATCTCTGAAATCTGCCAGTCTTTAAAGTCAGTCCAATCCAGAAAAGGCGATTTACATGTTTAAATAATCTTGCAAGTATAGTTTATCGCGTAAATCGATGTAAAGACGGCTTTGGTCTTGCTAAACTGATAAAATTTTGTTAAATTTTCCAACCAAAACACGACTTTCCTGGCCCCAGTCCCTCTCCAATCAATCAGTTTTCATTCGACTCATTCTAAATTGTCTAATTCCATAAAAATTCATTTTTATCGCTTCTGTTATACGCATTCAAAGCCTCTCATGAGCGTCTGGTGCGATGCATGCATGTTTCCCACAGCCGGTGTAGCCATCATTGAAGACTCTGAAGAGGGGTCTTAACTTTCACGTCGCCCGAGACCGAGACCCCCGAGACGGCCTCAGTTTCCTCATTAATGCCCTTCATTCTTTTTCGAAAAACTCGACAACTTTTATCGTTTATCGTCGTTTTTGACCATTTCAATCTGTTTACCATTTTATTGCAGTTTTGCTATAACTTGGCACCTGTTAAACCATTTATCGTCCTATGTGATGCATTTTGTAAAATTTTGAACACACGCCTCTATCTTCATAAAAAATCTCCTGCAAAGGCTTACACTTCCATTTTCCAACCCCCCTTTAGGACACGGTCTGTCTGCCTTGCCTCATCTTCGGGAAGAGCGTTGTCTACTCTCAATTTTTTAGTACTTTTTGTTTCCCATGTTGTTAAGCCAAGCCAAAACCTCCTAATGTACGGGCCAAGGATTGCAACTTCTTTCCAAAAGTTCCAAAAGTTGGATTCATATACTTTTGGAAGTGCCAACGGAAGAACCAAGTTCCTTGGAGACGTTTCTGATGCCATTAGTGGGCAAAATTCACACCAGATTCAAAAGGAAACTTTTTTGATGCCCTCTTTTGTTGTTTTTTGTTCGAACGAAAAGCGTTCTTTACATTTTTTGACCGTCCTGTGACGTAGGCGATGGCACATAGCATCCGTCAGACGATTCATTCATACTTGTGCTTAGTTGTTTTGTACAGTGACTAATGGAAGTGTTCTGGCAAGCAGGCATGCTTTTTTGATATGATCACCATCGAATCGCAAATCTGCTTCAAAAGTTAAAATTTTTCAACCAAAATTTCGTTTAATCCCCCAGTTTCAAAAAACACCGAAAATTAATTTGTTTTGACTTTTTTACGTTTTAATTTTTCTTCCAAAAAACAGTTTCCCCCTTCCGTCAAAAAACAGCCAATTTGCAGTTTGTCTCATGGCCACTTTTGCCGCGTTTTGTCTGTTTGTCGACGGCTCGGACTCGCCCTCTGCAGCTGATTGTCTCGACGTAATTATTTGTGACGTCGTTCCTGACGACATCCGTGTTACTCATCTTTGCTTTTTCAACTTTTTTTTTCCTTTCAAAATTTTGCCCAAATTCCTCACGTTTTTCGTAAACCACATGCCCTAGCTTGAGGCGTTTGCCAAAGCCACCGTCATTTGATCTCTCTGTCCCCCCTCTCGCTCTACTTTAGCCTTCATTTAGTCGTTGTTACCCCCCAGTTTCAACAGAACAGACTTCTTTTCACAGTTTTTTTCTTCTTGATGGGGTCGTTCGTTTTGCGAATGCGATGTTCAGGAGCCCTGTGCCATCGGGCTTCGTCCTTCTGGCTTCTCCGTTTTCCAGTGTCATTTTCCACGTATATGCCGTGGCGTCGGCGGTTTCTTGCCTCTTATGCTCAGATTGTCCCAATATTGTCAGCCAATGGGAAAACCCCCACGACCCCTGAAGGGCTCTGAGGTTTTGAACAGAAGCCTAAAGGGCGTTTTTTGCTAGAAAAAGGGGACAAAAAGCTAAGCATCGAGGGGAAAAAGCACTTTTGGCCCGGGCCCGTCTCGTGTGACGACACTATTGTGCACGTGCCCGTGATAGATCCGACAGATAACATCATGACGGAAGTGCCGCTGGGGCCAAGGGGGGCATGCTGGAACTGAAATACGACTTTGGTTTCACACGCATCTGAGCATGGCTAATGTCGAATCAACTTTCTGACATCTGTAAACCATTGTAAGCCGTAAAAATGTAATCTTTTGTCATTCTGAACATTCTTACAGTACATAATTTTATTGTTTAACAGTCTTCCTGTACATTGTATGTCTTCTATGGCCATGGATACATAACAAAGCACATCAAATTCTGTTCTTCGCTCAAAGCCCTTCCAAGAACACAACAATTTCGACGCGTGAAACGAAAGATGCCCTGTGCCATTGACGGAAATTGCCAATGCTTCACCCAATCTGTCGACCCACTCATGCTTGGTTGTCAAGATGTCAAACAATATCCGTGACCCGCTTGGGGGTGAAAATGAGAAACACAGTCAAGGAAACGCTAGAAGCATGTGCTCAAACATTTCAACACTAGGCTTTGGCATGCTTGCCGTGCCAAAAATGAGTATTGCCATGGCTGCATGCCCTTTTCTACTCCTTTTTCATGATAATGCCAATATCACGCTTCTAGGTTGAATAGTGCATTTGTCAATCCTTCAAAAGTTTTATCAATTGTTGCTTTTTCTTATCAAATTCAACTTTTTTGTTTTCAATCTCATGTCAGTTTTCTGGTTTCAAACCGCTTTCCATCATGCCATCAGTTTGTTAACATTCGATCCCCTTGAGATTATCAATTGAAACTTGATGTCCCTTCAAATGTTCACATTTTTTTCGTTCGCACGACCAAATTCTGCATGCACTACATGCATTCCTTTAAATTTAGTTCTCATCATTTTTGTTTCAAAAACAGGTTTTAAGGAAAACAGTTTAGTTAATCTAAAATGGACGGAAATTGTGGATCCATTAATTGGAAATTGTTCGGGTTTTGACGCGTTTGAAAACACTCAACTCCCAAAAAGTTAATTTGAAGGTGCAATTACATGCACTGATTGAACTTTTCATTTTACATTTTAGCGCAAATTAGATTAGCAATGTTTTCATAACACCCTAATTTCCATAGAATCCAAGTTTTCAAACTGATTACGCCAAAATCTGCCAAAACGTGATTGAAAAAACCATAAAAAGTACAAAAATGAACCATCTGGATAGCCCTGTTTTGTCGAGTGCATAAGCGTAAACGTAATCGCGTCGTTTGTATTCGTTGCCCCTGGTCAGCGCTTTCCCGCTTTTTCGACAAAATTGATTACCAGAACACACTCAATATTCCTGGCATTCAGGTGTTTTTGAATAAATTAAATTTTTGGAAGCACAATTTCCACGCTACCGGCAGTCATTTTCCGCATAATCATGGATTTCTAATGGCCTCTCCGCGGTTGCAACCCCCTCATTTTTTTCAAATATTTGTGAAAAGCATTAAAGAAAATGCGAAAATGCGTTTGTTTTTTTTCAAATTCAGATGAATTCAGTGAAACATCAGCTCCAAAGTATCATCATAGTCTTAATTGTTACTCACTTGAGAAAAGTGGTCTTACGTCCATCTCGGTATGTTCGTTCACCCGTTTCCTTCCGCGTGATCGTCTCGGATTTCATACCTCTGGGGGTGCCAAGTGCTCTTTGAAAGCGCCCTTTATCCCTCGACTTTTGCTGGGGGCAGCACTTTTTTGCAGACATATTCCGTGCCCACGCAATTATCTCTCGACACGGAATGCCTTGCATGCGCTGGGCCAGCCCCAAAGGTGCCAATTTTCGATAATTTTAGAAAGGAAATGCAAAATATTTTTGGTAAAGTTTACATGAAATCGTATGTCTGTATATTTTCGGCTGTGAATTATCTTGTCAGTCTTGAGGGAAAGTTAAGAATCGCTACTTTGGCTGTTTTGGCAGGGGTTCATATTCATCATCTTCGTGACGAGATCGGCGCGGATACTGTTGTTGTTTGACTGTAGATAGATTTTTTTAGTTTTTCCATCCTTGGTGTTACCATACAAGATTCATCGGCACTGTTAACAGACCAAAAGTTGTACATTTGCCGAAAATGCCGGTAGCACCGACCACCCTTGGACCAACGCCGCGGAGACATACAGTCTGGTATGTCAGTGGTCGTCGGTAAGCTCTTTTTGATTACTTATTTGCCATGAATGATATCATTTTCTGTTTGAATGTTTCAAATTTCGTCATTCTGGTGGATATCCATTATCCCAATCCTGGTTATCTTCGCATTTTCGCTAATTCGTGTCTTCCATTAGGCATCCGACGACCAAATGGGCACCCATTTGTCGGTACCTTTTCTCTTCCTTGGCATTGGCATTGCCATTAGTCGTGGCATCTTCTTTCTTTTTTGAAGATGAAACCCCATTCAAAGGGCCCCTTATCCCATTTAGTCATTTGGAGGGTTCGTTGAAAGGAAAAATCTTGCCCGCAGGCGTCACTCTCAATCCGTTTCTTTTCATTGATGACTTTAATGTTGTTATTTTATGGCCCCTGTGTCTTGAGTAACGTGTCCAATTCTAAGAGGGTTTAACGAAGACAAAAAGCGCCCTCAGCCCCGGGGCCATTGGGCCAATGTCATGCGGGCCGTGGCCTGGGTTAGCTCGATCGGTAGTGTCAGATTGGTAGTAGTCGCCGTCCGTGCCGTCACTGGTGTAGCAGCTGCGGTTCACATCAGTTCGAGTCAGACAACGATGAAGCGCCTCTTTGCTGTTCTCTTCGTTCGTCGTTTTTTTCCTTGTGCCAACGTCAGATCCGTCGTCCGGAACAGAATTTATGCCCCTCGGGCAACACACATCCTGTGTCTCGACGACGAAAACGATGGCAGCGGTTTTTGCATGGGGCTTGGATTGGATTGGGTTGGACGCAAAAAAGTTTGGTTTCCTCGCTGATGATCTTCGACGGCACCACCACTATGGGCTAATTGTGCGCCTGTCAGACTGATTAAACGCACGGATTTGATCTTTGAGCTTAATAAATGAGCAAGAGCACACGTAATGAACGGCACTGGCATCTGCATCGGCACAGACCAGCCGATTGGGGCCCCATGTGTCACACAGCCTTGCCTTGAGGGCATCATGCTTCTATGGTTTTGTAAGACAAAGTGACACACGTAAAAAAGACGCGAAGGAGTAGTATCAAAGACGGCCAACTTTGCCCTGGAAGAGCTAAAAACACTCAACTTCACGTTTTTTGTGCCCTCATTTTTTGCATCTTCGCCATCGCCGTCGGCCGCTTGCGATATTTCATGTGCGTATGCTGTGTGTATGTGTTATGTGCCATCGGTGGCACATTGAGGGATGAGGAGGGGGGAGACACCGAACGCGTCGAAGTCGAAAGTCATCCCCCCGAACCCGAGGCGAGAACAAAAGCCTTGAGGCAGAGCTCTCGGGCCCCGTGTGAGAATGAAGGATCCGCCTTCTTTTTGGCGGACTGGAGGGACATTGACGGTTTACCCGGAGGGGCGAAACGACAACAAGCCAAGGCCAAGCCAAGGCCAAGCTTCTCCGCCCGCCCGAAAAAAAAGGCTCTCGAGGAGTGAAACAGCCAAAATCGAGTGCGGGTGTATAGGCCACGGGCACCATCGCCACAAAGCCTTCTTGCTTTCCCGTCTTATACGTGTGTACGACGGCACACACACGCGTGTGTGTGGGACGACGCGCATGCCCTGAGGCTGGCTTTCCCCCTAACGCTGGGCCATCGAAGAAGTGAGGGGGGAGAAAAAGAATATATTTTTTGTTTCTGCTTTCTTTTCTTTTCGCGTGCCAACGACTTCTGTCCTTTTCGACCACAGCACCCAGCCAGCCCGGCTCTCTGGACTCCATCGCCTTCGGGAGCGCGAGAAAGACGGAAAAAAACCCGAGCTACTGGCAGTGCTCTGTGTTGCTGCTACGGCTACTGCAGTTGTAGTTGTTGCAAAAAGGGAGGAAGGAGGAGGAGAGACACGTCCTCCCGGGGCGTCAACGTCAAGGAAGACGTCTCTGTCGTCGGTTCTTCTACGTCGGAGACCATTGGCGGCTCCCGAAGAAGAAGACGAAGAAGAAACAACATCATCGTCGGTCGTCGCCCTCCCAATAGGCATCACTTTGTCTGACGGTGGTGGTTTCGGTTTCCCTTCTTCCTATTCCACTGCTCCAATATTCCACGAGATTCGATCACTCTGATCACGCAGAACCTCCCAGCCCCCATCACTTGTCTTCCCTTCCTCCGCCTTGTGCCGGTGGCATCGATCGAGGAGGCGCGCGGCGACGACGATGGCGTCCTCGTCCTCCTCGGCGGCTCCATCGCCATCATCCTCGGCAGCCGGTAGTCTCGTCGGTGCCGCCAAGAAGAAGCAACGAGTCTCGTTCGGACTTCTACGCCGGGGCGAACTCCCCAACCTGCCACACTTCCTTCGTGGCTCCACACCGCCTGTGACTTTCAGCACGACGACGGCTTCCACGGCCGAAGCCACCCCACCGACAGCGGCAACTCCCGGCTTCGGTGATCACTCGACACTGCCATCATCCAGCTCAACGGGCCACTTCCATCATCATCTCGGGGTCGCCGGACATGCCCGCCGGGAAAGCTTCCTCTACAAGGCTGCCGCGGATATTGACCGCTTCGAGCCACGAAGCCTCGGAAGTGCCGCTGGTGATTCCAGTTCGTGTCGACCCGTGTCCCGTGCCAGTTCCGTCACTTCGACCGATCCTCAGTAAGCTTTTTTAACCTTTTCCGACCTTATTTTGTACTTTCGCTTCGAGACCATCGATTTGGTCCCACCGCGAAAACCATTTTTTCCGCATTTTTGTCAATTTTTTTGCATTATGCCATTCTCTAAGCCTTGCCTTTTTTCTAAAAATGAGATTAGCATCATTTGTGATCATAATTTAACTTCAGTGTCGCCGGCACCCTCTGAACTTTTTAAAAAAGTAATAATTTCTGCCCTCCACCATCTTCCCTGCATATTTGTCCGTTAAAATTTAAATGGAAAAACGCTAAACAACATTTTTCCACCCTTCCTAAATGCCTTCAAAAGTATAACCGTGTGCGTCTTCCTGCGTGGCCTTCCAAATTGACTTGTCAAATGGCGATTCTGCCCCTGTTCTGTTGTCCTCCATTTTGCTTCCAATTTCATTTCGACTGAGCTCAAGCTTTTTTGCATACACAATTCCTTCCAAAAACTTATTACATGAACGCTCCTTGGACGCAAGGCAAACCATTTCCAAACTGCCAAAAACGCAAACGCATTTGCGATGATAGTAGAGTGAAATCGAAACTTGATGTCTGTCTACATCCATCCATCCACGAAAAAACCGTCTGCTCTGCTATGACTCGTTTCCCCCGAACTTCCGTGCTTGAAACCCCCCATGGAGCCCTTCCGATAACCATTAGCATATTCTGTTTGAACGTGAGAATCTGTGGTTCGGCATTCGGCTTGTTTTTGCTTCTTACAGCCTTTCTCAGGGGCCAAGTTTTATGGCCATTTCGAAAAGCATAAAAGGCGCGCATTATGGTTTTTATGGACCATTTTAACCTGGATTTTTATGCGTTTTGCAAAAATCGTAACAGTTGCATGCCGTCTGTCGCTGTTGCCGCCGGAATCTTAACGTTTAAAAGCCTAATAAAATGTTAGCAATAAGCTTTAGAATGCACTTTTTATTCGAAAAAAAGTATTCCCAGCGTCATGCTGCCATTTATTTGATCGATCGTTATTGGTTTTAAGTTTTACGACGGCAGCCATAGGCAAGGCAAGGGTAGCCATCGACAATTGTCATCATGAGTTTGGTTGTGTTCATGACGTTAGGGGTAGTGCCATTAGGTTAGTTAGCCTAGGCATTGGCGGAGGTGATTGCGATGGCGATGTTGATGGTGATGGTTGACAACAGTTGATAATGATGACAATCCGGTCGTTCGAGGAGACGACTTTACGTGCATCTATCTCCATGCCAGCCAGAGGGGCAACGTTTTAACGTTTTTGCGTTTTGGAAAAAGGGGGCCGAAGGACCGAAAGGAAGTCGTTCATCGGCACATTATTCACGTTGGCAATTGTCAAGGCGCCGTTGACGGGATGATGGTAGGAAAGGGGTTTTTTGCGTCTTGCTTTCACTTTGCAATGGGCTCCCAGGTATTACACATGCATTGGAGGGGACGGGCGGGGTGCTTTGAAGCTTTATCCGTTATCCTTGCAGACGTGAGTGGAGGGGACACTTTTTGACGGATCAGGGGTTTAGTTTTCGAAAGTGACGGTGTTGATTGGCATTTGAACTTTTAAAAGATGCGATTAGAAGCCAAATTTTGTAAAATTCATTTAGTCAAAAATCGATAAAATTGCCGACAAAACTGCAAAATTTTCACTTTCCATTCAAAAACTTTAAAATGCCAAAGATCCCCTAACCCCACAATTTCCTCCCATCAATCCTAACCATTTGTCTTCATCTCTCTCCAAAACCTCCAAAAAGCTCTGTAACACAATGCCCTTCCCAAACCCAACCAAACTGCCACGGCACGACCATGGCCGTGGGTCATGTCCTCTATTTACAAGCACATCTCCGTCGACTGACTGCAGACGGCACAAGACGTTATTGTTTCGCGGGATACTATACATGCTGCAATGACGACGACGACGACAAAAACGCTTTGCAACCAATCTTCTAACCCATCGATGCCAACCAATGCCAACGCCGATGTCAATGGCAAAACGGATAGGCGCCTTGCTTTGCTCTTCTTGCTTCGTTATCATTTAGACGGCCTTTCTTTTTTCTTTTTTCTTGAGTTCGTTGGTCGCTTGTTGCCGCTCGAAACATCGAATTGTAAATGTGATTAACACAAATCTATGGGTGATGCGAGTAGTAGAGTATAGATACTAGTGTGGCATGGAAGAAGCGCCGCGCTCTCGAAAACAGGCACCAATGAATAGAGGTCACTTGCATTGGGGCATGGGAATGGGTATCCGGGGGCCTGGGGCAGAGATTTGTTGGAACTGTAAAATGAAATTAATCATCGGTTAAATTAGTGATTAGTAATTGTAAAAAACGAATGTTTGCCGTCGCTAGAAAGGAGGGTTGACGTCATTTCGGCATCTTGGAGGCTTGTTTTTAGTTGTTTTTTTCAGTCTGTTGAAGTTGAAGCTAATGAGGTTTGTTTTCGAAGCCATACATGATTAACAGATGGTTTTGGCATGTGAATTGGAATTAATTGGGGTTTTGGTGACTGTCTTTATAGGTCGGATCGGCTAGAATGGCATTTCGCATTGAAAAACGGAAATATCACCGCAAAAAAGATAGAAAATCGAATCAAAAACCAAAACACAAATACTATCGAGTTCAATCCATAAAAGCACGGAAGTAAAAAGGTCCTATTTGTCTATAGATTCATCTGCCCGTGCAGAGCAGAGCGCCAGAAGGCGATATGCTTGTTTGTTTGCAGGCGGATGGCTGCTGGCTAGTTGTAAGCAAACGTGGACCAGGGGTCCTGCGTCTGGCAGCAGTTGCCCGATGCATGTGTTTAACCGCAGAGAGTAGGAGCAGCAGCTCTTCGAAAATGCTATTTACTCCTCTGGACCGACGGCGGCTTCGATTGCTTTTGGGGGGACCCCCGAAGTGGTTTTTTCCGGGTGAACACTACTAAAGTGTGCGAAGTGAGCTCACAAGTGTCAGCGGCAAAAAAGCTTGCGAGAGCAGTCCTACGGCTCCTCGACGGACCACCGCAACCGAGACCGAGCCCGAGACCTCTCAGTTCGACGTACTCCTCTACTCCTACTACGTGAACGAGCGGGGACACCCCGGAGGCGCTTGAAGGATGATGCTATGCTATGTTACGCGGCCAGGCCGATGGGGCCTCCTTTCCCTTTGCTAGCGCCTATCTAGCCTGTCCGTGGTCCCAGGACCCTCTCCTATCTTGCTCCGGATAGGCATAGCCAGCCACAAACAACATCACCGACCGGAAGTGCGTGAAGTTGAAGTACATAGGCGCTACTATACGCTGGTTCCCGAGCGCCGGTATCTTCACACGTCACCTTTTTTCTGGCATTGGTCAGAGACGCTCTTATCAGCTGGTGGTAGCTGCAGTTCAGGACGACTATCCGCCCGAAGGTGTTTGTCGTAGCCGTCGAAAACGTTGTCCTTGCCGCCAGCCAACCAGCCCTCCATCACATGGGCCCGTAAATTGGGCAATCGACGGGGCGCGACGCTGACCTTCTCCCTCCCTCCGGTGGTGCCCTGATATTGTGTCACGGTGCTTTTTGTTTGTTTGTGTTTCACATCTTATACGTTTTTCCTGGAAAGAAACGGTGGTGATTGTCGCTTGCTCGCACTTGGCCACCATGCTCGCGGCCAAATCAAAGTTGGCGGCGTTTAAATGGGCTTTTTCGTCGAGTATCGATCATAAGAAGGAGTCACACAGGTATTTGAATCGACCAATCTTACGGATTTATGATGCTTTCATCCCATTTCGCCTCAAAAACACAAATTACTTCAATTCCTCTTCTCCGAAATCACTTCCATATTCAATCCCATCTCATCTCACTTTCACTACTTCCTTTTTCGCACTTATCTTAATACGCATATTGCTTTCACTTGACCTCAAATCTCAATCTCAATGTATGCAAAAGGAAAAGGGCATACTTCTCAAATTCAAATTCAAAAACTTCAACAATGCTTCCCCCTCATGTTGTCTGAACTTCTCTGAAGCCGGATCTGATCGCGACATGTACCCCTTTTCAGACACGGCGACGACCTCATCGTGACACCGTTTGCGCAGCTCTTAGCCAGTCTGCGCAATGTTCGTTCCAATTTCATTGCAATCGCGAACTTGCCGCCCGGGGCCACGGATGACAAGTATCGAACTCCGCGACGACCACCATTACATTCGACCCCGCTGCCGGAGCCCGTCATGCAGTGTGCCAATGAAACCCTCGAGGAGTTGGATTGGTGCCTTGATCAGTTGGAAGCGATTCAGATTCATAGGAGTGTGTCGGAGATGGCATCCAGCAAGGTGAGTGGGCGGTAGACAATCAGTCTTTTTGGGCTAGAGTACTGTAATTTTCGGGTTTGGATGTTTCGTGTCGCCAAAACTCAATTAACGTGCTACACTAGAACGTCATTTTCAAAAGTTTACCACGTGCTGTTCAACAATTACCACACAAGTTACCCCTCGTTGCTCTTGCTTAATTGATTTCACATGTTCCATCAATGATTTCGCGTTTTCTCGGAGGGTCTCGCTCTCGTGGTGGTGGTTGTTATCACCATCACAAGGTCGATTGACACCACCGAGGAAAAGTAGTGGTACACTTTCTACTATCACTAACACTCGGGTGTCGATGAACAGAAGAACCACAGCCGAGAGAGGACATGATCGAATTAAGAGTGAGAGTCCGCGATGTGCTTCTTCTTCCCGCCTTCAGTGGAGATGGTTTACAGCCACTTATGACAGCGGACCGACTTCCTTATCACAAAGTAGCTCATAGTGATGCACTTTTTGGGACTTTTTGTCTTGACACGAAACATGCAAATATCCTCAGTGCCGAAAAAACCAATCTTAAACTTATCGTTTACATTTTCAGTTCCGTAAACTTTTGAACAAAGAGCTATCCCACTTCGCGGAATCCTCGAAATCCGGTGTGCAGGTGTCGAAATTCCTCATCAACACGTATATGGACAAGGATGAAGACGAGGTGAATGACAAGGAACTTGCGGCCGCCGTTGCGGCTGCCACGGCCACAGCGACTCGGAGCGATGTAAGTTTTTGGGAGTATTTTCAAGGAAAACTTTTCTTATTTTCTTTACCTTATAAAGTTTTCCTTGTCAAGTGCCCGAATGCCCCGGCAAACCCCAACCGTCGGCCCATTTATGTTTTTGGCACATGCTTGCCTGCGTTTTGCACTTTTTATGGGCCTAAGCATGTGAAATTTTACGGACCAAAAAACAGGGGAGCCCATTTAAAACATTTTTTTCCACTAAGATCCAGACATTTTTGACTTTTGCAGTCAGCTGGTTGTACGAAAAATTTATTTTGTTGCATGCATGCCCATCAGGTGTTTCTGTTTCGTTTTCGTTGTGCCCTGATAATGCAAATGCGTGTTTGTGTTTTTGCCTCAAAACCAATTTCAATTCCAAATCAAGTTTACAACCCTTTCTTGCAACTTATATTTGTTTTCCTTACATGTCACATTCATCATGCACACCCCTATTTATCCAAAAAAGGAAAAAACCCACGATGGATGCTCAAACATGATCCCGGAAATTCGCGTAAATCAAATAATTTTTTTTCTGTTTTATTTTAATTATACCACTTCTCCAACATCAAAGGGGGGCGGTTTTTTTGTTGATTGAAAAGGAAAAGAAAAAAAACTTTATGTGTACCCATAAATTACCTTCATTGATGCCCCCGGGCGGTCATTCATTTGAACGGAAACCGTATCACGTGGACGTGGAAAGCGGTCAGTGCCACTACGTAGGGAGGGACTATAGACTTATATCATTGGCCTAGTCCAAAGTCTAGAGCGTCATTAAACCCCTTTTCACACATTTTTACGTGTAAAATAACCTTAATAATATCGAAATTATGTCGTTTCAGTCGAGTCAGACCGGGGACGCCAGCACGTCGGCATGCTCGAGCCCCAATTTATCTTTGTTCAACAAAGCCAAAACTGCTGCCATGTCGAGAATCAGTGGAGTTCGTCGTTTGCGGGCTCCGAGTCACGGCGGCACACCTCCAGAGTACGGCGTCGATTGCTATAAGGAAGTCGCCGTTTACATGCAGAGGGTGAGTTGGGGGTTGTTATCATTTTGATGTTGTTTATCTTGAATTGGATGTTTGATAGTGTGACTATGTCTTGAGGGTTGGGGAAACATGTTTTATGATGTTAGCTGGGGCGAAGATAAACAAATTTCTGCAATTGGGGATGTTTTCTTTTTTGTATTAGAACGAAAACTTGCAATTTTGGGTTCTAATCATTTTTTGTATTAGAACGATATTTTGCAATTTTTGATTCTAATCAAAATTTTTACTTTTTAGTTTTCATTAGAACGCAAACTCGCAATTTTGGATTCTAATCCTTTTTTGTATTAGAACGCAAATTTGTAACTTTCGATTCTAATCAAAAATTTTTACTTTTTTGATTAGAACGCAAACTCAAGCAACTTACTGCTTTTAACGTTCTAATCAAAGCTCCCAAGAACATTTGTCATAGGTTAGATGCACTTTTGATTCATTAGAAACGTCATGGGAAAGTTCAAGTTTTCTGAACTTACATACCGTAACGCAGTAGCGCACTGTATGCTATTTCTACAATCTTTTGTTTATCCATTCTCAAAGTCATTTTGATCTCTCAAAAACCACTTTAAAGATGTTTTTGACCGCTAAAAACCCCGTTGGCGATCCGCCAATGTTCTTTTGAAAGCGACACAAATTAATTAACTGAAACGCGTTGCACTCATTAGTGAATCGAAATCGACTTCTGCAATCGAGTAGTGGTGTTCACTTCACCGCGCCGCATAATGAAGGTGAACGCATCTCACTGGTCTCTTTTGTTCTCTATGAGTCGTTCTTTCCAATCACTGTGTCGCAACACTGAACAATGATTAGAGGCGATAGAACCAAAGTATCACATCAGTTGTGCGGCGTGTCTGCAGGCCAGGCAGGCTGTCGCCGGAGGCACTTCCGCCTGAACTTCTCTCTTTACACGCGTGAGAGCGACCGGAAGCAGCGTGGAAGCGATTGTCAGCAAGTTTTTTTGTGTCGCAGTTTACACAAGCCTAATTGGCTTCCCCCTTAGGCTCGTTTAATTTGATTAGATTTGTGGTCGAAATTTACGGTGTCGCTCTTCGCGGCGCCCCTGGCACTGATTTTTTTGCGCTTTGCTGTGCTGCGATGGAAAGAGTTTATTGGCGAATGAAGTGAGGGGTTTTCAATTTGGATGGTGTTGTTGTGTTCGAAAAAACGTAGCATAAACATGCTGGATGTTTGTTTGCAGATTAACGATTGGGGCCCGAACATCTTCAAGATCCATCAGCTGAGCAAGAATCACTCTTTGACCACGGTCACCTATACGATATTGCGTGAACGCGGCCTATTGAAGCATTTTGAGATCCCGGCATCGACATTGGTCACGTATTTATTGCATTTGGAGCATCATTATCGCGACAATCCGTACCATAATCAAATTCATGCTGCTGATGTCGCACAATCTATGCATGTTCTTATTTCCTCGACGGCGCTTACGGTGAGCTACTGATAAGCCTAATTATGTCATAAAAGTAGATTTTAAGGATGTTTTTACGGATTTGGAAGTATTTGCTGCCATTTTTGCTTCCGCGATTCACGATGTTGACCATCCTGGGTTCACTAATCAGTATCTTGTCAATTCGAGTGAGTCTTACAAATTTTCAACTAAAATGTGCCATTTTTATATATTTTTTCTTCCAGATAACGAACTGGCAATCATGTACAATGATGAATCAGTACTGGAACAGCACCATCTCGCCGTGGCCTTCAAGCTACTCCAGGAAAGCCATTGTGACTTCCTTCGTGATTGGTCCCGAAAACAGAGGCAAACATTCCGGAAAACTGTGATTGAGATGGTGCTTGCCACGGATATGTCGAAGCACATGAGCCTTCTCGCCGATTTGAAGACAATGGTCGAGGCTAAGAAGGTTTCGAATTCGTCTGTGATAACGTTGGATAATCATGTGGAGCGGTTACAAGTGGGTTTTTGGAATTTGCCATTTTTGGAGTGAAACTTCATATTTGTCGTTCAGGTTCTGCAATCGATGATCCACTTGGCGGATCTATCCAACCCAACCAAGCCCATTGATCTCTACAGGTCATGGAATGAACGTATTTTGGAGGAATATTGGCGCCAGGGCGACAAGGAGAAAGAACTCGGGTTGGAAATTAGTCCGATGTGTGATCGAGGCAATGTTACGATCGAAAAGTCACAGGTTTGTTGAATGCTCGACGTTTATGGGACAAAAAATATATAAACTTGTTGTTTTAGGTCGGTTTCATCGACTACATCGTCCATCCCCTCTTCGAAACCTGGGCCGATCTCGTCTATCCCGATGCCCAGCCCATCCTGGACCAACTCGAAGAAAACCGTCAATGGTACCTCGCTCGGATCCCGGATGAACCCGACTCCGCACGAAGTCCACCCAAAACTTCCGAAGCCACGACGACGACAAATCCGTCATCGCCGACGTCCAAGGTGTCGACAACCTTCAGCGCGGGTACTGATGAACTTCCGACCGTCGAAGAGCCACCAACACCACCTACTAACGGGACCTAATACGCCTATAGCTTATATTTCTATATTATGACTTCAATACTTTCATTTTTTCATTCAAAGAAACACAAAATTGTCATCCCCCGCGGGTAGCGGAGCCTCACCCCCTCCGCATCTGAGCCATGCCCATCAGCGAGTCGTTCAGCTATCCTTCCAACCAAAACACACAATTGCCCAATTTTTGCAACACTTTTCATGTCAGTGCCCAAAAAATCCAACCAACTTACCAAAAAACTATTCTCCCTGCATTTAAGAAATGTCAGTTTTCATCAAACCAAAAACACCACGGCACTGTTTTTTTCTTCGCAATTCGCCGATGCCGATTCTTTGCCAAAGCCTGTCTTTTCCTTTTTCGGTCTTTTAACTCTTGTCAAACATTAGGTGCTGATTTCCATGTGACTTTTTTACTCCAACTCTTCTATTTATTGATCATGCCAAAAATGTTTTAAACCCTAACACAGAACAAACATCAGAGACCAGATGCCTTTGTAGAGTATTTAGTGCCGTCTCTAATGTATTCCTAATGTTGTAAGAAAAAAATGTTTCCAAAGTTTTCCAAAGCGGACGGTGCCTTCAAGCTTTATCTCCTTATTCCTCCATTTTTGACGACTGATAAACGATATTGTGATGCGGTCTGTACGACAGATATTGTTGTCATTATTATCTGAGAAAAAACAACTTTTTTGTTTGCTTTACATGTTTGCCGAATCGGTTTTACTTCAGTTTTACGATTTAGACAGAAACAGCCAACCAATTGTTAAATGTGCCCTTTATTGCTTTTCTTTCGTAATGGCAGATATTATTTGCTGGAACTTGAAATCAGAAAATGAATAAAATATAATAATTTATTTGATCGAGGATGGCGTTATCACAAAATATGTGCGATTTTTGTCAAATTAGTCAAAGCTAATGTGCGTAATTTTCGTTGCGAGACATTTACAGCTAACTAAATCCCAAAAAAAGTTCAATTTTCACTCTAGTTTTTCTGGCTCCGTCGGACAATCAGAAACGGCCCCACCCAGGGTAAACAGCACATCGCTACTGTTTGTTTTGGACGTATTTTTCGAGGATTTGTCAAGCGATGTCTCCGCTTCGTCGTGGGGTTCTTCTTCTTCCTCGTCGTCGTCCGATGATGGCACGGATAATTGTCGTTTCGGCAAAAGTTTCAAACCGACTCCACTCAAGCTGGTTACACTTGCGGCACTCTTGATGCCACTGTCTGACATGCCCATCGCTTTTTCCAACAATGTTGCGATTACAGTATACCCGAAGGTGACGGCATCATCGTAGGGTGTTCGATTCCATCGATCTCGGGGATCCGGTTTGACGCGGGCAATGTTGATAAGGAATTTGACTGTTTCGAGATGACCTTCGCTGGAAGCTAGATGTAGTGCCGTACGTCTGTCGTAATCTGGCATTTCTAGATCGGCACCTTGCATGAAGATTCGTCGAATCGTGTTGAGATCACCGGCTTTGGCGGCGAAGAGCAGGGATACGACTTGATCTTTTTCAAGTTCTCCATGCCGTTTTCGTGGATCAAATTTGTTGGATTCCGTGTGGGCGAGACTGTCGTAATTGTGGAAGTTAAAGCGGGAAATGAGCTCCTTGCAGAAGGCTACCCCACGGCACGAGTTGCCAAGTTTATCCAATGGCGGTGACCAGAGGCAGATGCCCATTAGGTTCGGGACGACGACAATCATCACTCCTGCAACGAAAGTTTTGTTCAATTTGCTAATTTTGTGGTTTTTTCTCACCAGAAACCCCAGATTTCGCCGGTAACCCCACATGGAAACTAAACTGTCCACTGTAATCATACATGCCACAACTATACATCAAGCTGAGCACATCTCGGCACGGTCTCGACTCAATGCATCTTTCCTCCGTCAATGGACAGACACCCCCATTGGCCAAGGTTGCCGCCATCACGGACATGGATTCACAGGTGCCTTCAAGGCTGCATAGCTGGAAATAAAAGTCCAACGCGTCGGTCATACTGGTGACCTCCGGTGGAAAGCACTTATTTTCCTTCATGTAGTAGGCAAGGGCGTAATTACGATCAGCGGTGAGACGCTCAGACAGGAAAACAGCGTTGTTAAATCCGACGTATTCGCCGCCACTGATTTTGCGGTACTGGGACAGCATCTAAAACGAGTCAAAAACGTGAAAATTGAGCCTGGAAGATGGTCGTAAACGGCGGCCGCGCCGGGGAGGGGGTTTCGTTAATTGAGGAGTGTAATGGCTCGGTTGGGAAGATCAGAAGGACAAAATTAACGAACATAATCAAACCGATCAGCCATGTTCATTTTGCTTTGAATCAACGAGGATACGATAATGGCGCCGGAGTTGACCATGGGGTTGTGCGGGCGATCTGGAAGGGCAAACGGTAAACAGTTTATAATTATTGGTGACTGGGAAAGTCCTACTTTTACTGTCGAGGCAGATTTCGTTGAACAGACGGCCACTGGGTTCTTGGCCGACGTAATGGTGCACCTGGAAAGTTGAACGTTTAGAAAATGAAAAAGTGCCGGTTTCGGTCAACTCACAAAATCAGCCCCCAAATCAGAGGCAGCAATGGCATAATTGAAAGCCTTCGAGACGCTTTGAATACAAAAAGGATTCTTCGTGTCACCAAAATTCACGCGTTGACCATCGACAGTGCAGATACTGACGCCCCAGCTGTCTGGATTCTGACGAGCTAGTTGGGGGATGTAGGTTGCGACGTCGCCATCGGCCATTGGTCGGACCTGCATTTATATATATTTCAACTTTTAAAAACCATTTTAGACTTACGGCATTGAAAATTTCTTTAATAATAGAGCAGAACGGATTCCACGACGGCACGATGAGATTGTTTTGAAGAGTGCGTGAAATCAGTGACAAACTTTCAATGACACAGCTGTAAAAACACCGTTATGCCATGGCATTATCTTAAAATTGCCAAACATACAGTTTAAAGTCATTCTTGCTGAGTTTCCAATGTTTCGGATCCCGAGCTTCATTGCTGATTTCCTCATTTTCGCGCTCAATCCGCCAGATCCGTTCCATCATCGGTGCCAATCTTGGGTCGTTCTCTTGGAGGCCATAGCTCTTTAAAACTGATAACAACTTTCCAATGCTGGCTTCATTCTTGTTTGGAATCTTGAACAGATCGAAAATAAGATCTTCCGGCGTTTTCTGATCACGAGTGAAGGCATTCGAGAGGCCATCGGCGGTTTGTTGGAGGATGTTGTAGAGCGAGCCTTTGCGGTTCAGAATTTGACGATACTGCTCGACTGGAAAACTCGATTCATAATCTTAACGAAGTTCAGACTATAGATTCAAGGTTGTTTTTATGATAAAGAATACAAAAACACATATCGAGAAAGTTCTACAAAGATTCGAATCAAATCGCAGTAAAGTCAAAATGAACTCACCCGTAGCCTGTGAATGAACCTTTTTCATGACGCTATCTATGAAACCACAATTCCTCTCTGTCAACTTTGTCAATTTAGCTTTTAAACGGGGTTACTGAGTGTGAGTTATATGGCGACGGCGGAGAACCGGAGATCATGAAATTGGTTCAAACAGCCGCGGGGAGTTAGGTTGCTTTTTATGGGCTTTTCCTTGTGATGTCGCCAGGGCGGAGACGTCTTCGGGGTTGATTCCGAAGGTAGTTTTTGGTACTTCGACGTGCTGTCGTAAACCAAAGTTCCTACCAAATGACACGGGTCTCGCATTTTGGACCACAGTCATAAACAGCCGACAGTGAAACCGAAAAAAGTGTATCAGCCGTCTGATAGGGGATAGATAGATCATTAAATGATGTATTTTATGACGGATAAATTTGTCAAACTTGATGTTTTGTTGGTTTTTTGGAAGTTTCGTGAGAAATGGGTGAAAAAATCAGAGTAATCAAACTTTTGGAGAAACCGATTAGAAGATGTGGCTGTCGTTCTAATCACAATGGGTACGTTTTGAGAACGAAACGGGTATTGTCATTGAAAAAAACATTGCAGGGATCACTTTTTTGAATCCCCACTTATTGCTCATGATGCCCCGAGGGGTTCGGTGACCGATCGGAAGCTGATTGATGTCAATAAGATGCGTATTGAAAGTGATCTGTTGACGTCGGAGATGGACGCACATGCGTTTGCGTGCTTCCACCAGGCTTTTTTTCAAATGACTGCAAAATTTGCATTGATCCTTTTGTCCCAGCCCTGTTATCGCTTTCAATCATTGTGCTCTGTTCAATCTTCTCGAGCACGTCGACGTTTCCACCATGGCCATGGAAGAAGCAATGTCTCGAATCCGTAAGGCTATGATGAGTGAGTTTATATAATTTTTTCAACCAAACTTTATATAATTTTCTCCCTTTCAGACGTGTATGGCCCCTTTGATGAAACCACAATTGACAAATTTCGATCCCATGAACGAGAATACCACGGCAACATTGACGTTATCAATGGGATAATGAAGGGCGACCCTAACCATGAATACAACACCGCCCTACGGGTCAATGCAGAACGAATCAAACACGAGAAAGTCCGGTTGCAGAAGCTGAACGAGGAGAAGGCCCAATTTGAGAAGGAAAAGCGAATGTATCTGGCTTGGCTGGAAAAGAAGATGCAACATCAGCGTGTCAGTTCCATGCCGTTTGCGGATATTCGACCACCTGTTGCTCCTGCGGTTATTGAGTTCTTTGAAAAGCTGGAACGTGAAGAAAAGGAAGCACAACTGAAAGCGAATTTATCGGCTACAATGCAAAATGAGGTTTGTTTAATGTTATGCATCATTTTGAGAAAGTTTTATATATAATTTTTGTATCAAAAGCTTGTTGCAGTCGAAGCCAAAAATTCAACCGCCGAAATCCGCTGCTTCGACGATTCCGCCAAAAGTGAAAGATGAAGTCATGACACCACAACCGCCAGTGTCTTTCAAATCACTTCCGACATCATTGCCCATGGAAGAAAGACCGGCATTGACTGCAACATCCGCAAAATCTGTTGACCTCTTCGATGATGACGACGATGAACCGGCGTTGTCATTAGCGTCGGCTAAATCTGTCTGCCATGAGAGTGTTGACCTAAACGTGAAGGCAGAATTCTTGACACCGCTGAAACTACAGTCCCCATCACCCGCAATGGCGTCTTCCATCCCCAAACGGACACCGCCGACGGCTGCGGCGATGACGAAGTCTGCCGATTTTGAGGATCAAAAGGCATTGTCACCGAATTCGGCTCATCAAAACGTAAAGGATGTCGACCCAGCAGTGTCAGTGAACGCCGGCGGCTGTGCGCCATCCAATCCAATTGAGCCAGTCCGTTCTGCAGAAAATGTTGGCCAAAAAGCTTCCGTCGAGTCTCCTTTGCTCGCGAAGTCTTATCCAAGTGAACAACGTGTACCAATACTTCGCATCAGATTGGGTTCTACAATGGAGGTTCGTCAGTCAACGCCACCACTATCCCCAACAACTGCAAAACGGTTGAAGAAGGCGGCCAAAAAGGAAAAGAAGCGTCGCCGTCGGGAAGAAGATGGCGATCGAGAATCGGACAGCGATGATCGCGGGCGTCATCATCATAAGAAGTCCAAGAAAAGGAGGCATAATGAGGACTAATGTAACCGTTGTGTTAGTAGCTTACCATTTGTTATATGAATGTGCAATGTCTTTTTATATATGAAAACTGCAAACTGATGGTTCTGATTGGCACCTTACACCATTGATGACTATGAACCATTCGCACAAACGCTCAACCGTCATTTGCGCGGGAGCAGCTGTGTTTTGTCATTATTTGCACACTTGTGTGCGGTAATGCTGGCGTGCAAACTGATGCAACTATGCCAAGTACAAATCCAATCAAACAAAGTCATCAAATCTAACCCCACCCCAATCAATCATTTATTCAATCCAATTCCCTTCCCCGAGACTGAACATAAAGTTCGAATGTGGCCCTAAAGAGGGCCGTTGGGATAAAAAAGTATTCGTGATTCTCGACGACAAGTCGATTCAAACCATCAGGTGGGAGACGGCAAGTCCATCAAACGCCTTACTTGGAGCTGGTGTACTTGGTGACGGCCTTGGTGCCTTCCGAGACGGCGTGCTTGGCGAGCTCACCGGGGAGGATGAGTCGGACAGCGGTCTGGATTTCGCGGCTCGAGATGGTGGAGCGCTTGTTGTACTGGGCGAGGCGGGAAGCTTCGTTGGCAATACGCTCGAAGACGTCATTCACGAACGAGTTCATGATGGACATGGCCTTCGAGGAGACACCAGTGTCGGGGTGGACCTGCTTCAAGACGCGGTAGATGTAGACGGAGTAGGTTTCCTTGCGGGACTTCCTCTTCTTCTTGCCATCGGCGCGGGCGACCTTGGGGGTCTTGACGGCTTTCTTGGCTCCCTTTCCGGACGGCTTAGGCGGCATGGTGAACGAGTCGAGACGAATGAGTACAAACGAACTGGGTCGAGTAATGATGACCAACCGTTTGGGGCTTGCTTATATACGCGTTTTTGGCGCGCAAAACGCCAGCCACGCCCCGAGCGCGCGTGCCGAACGTTCGAGAATGCTGACCGCCCCTTGGCTTTTCGCGCGCAAACGGCTGCGTATAAAAGCGCGCCCGGCTCGACCGGCATTCCTCACTCGACTTTGTTCGGTGTATCTGCAAGCAGTTCGTCTTTGAATTCATCATGTCTGGACGTGGAAAGGGCGCTAAAGCCAAGACTGGCGGTAAAGCCAAGAGCCGCTCATCCCGAGCTGGTCTCCAGTTCCCCGTTGGCCGTCTTCATCGTCTCCTCCGCAAGGGTAACTACGCTCAACGTGTTGGTGGCGGAGCTCCCGTCTACCTCGCTGCCGTCCTCGAATACCTCGCCGCTGAGGTTCTTGAACTCGCAGGTAACGCTGCCCGTGACAACAAGAAGTCCCGCATCAACCCTCGCCATCTCCAACTCGCTGTCCGCAACGACGAGGAATTGAACAAGCTCCTCGCCGGTGTCACCATCGCCCAAGGTGGTGTCCTCCCCAACATCAACGCCAGCCTTCTCCCCAAGAAGTCTGCCGGCGGCGCCGAATCCCAGTAAGCGATGTGATGTCCCTTGTATTCAGACGTTCTGAATGACAACTTGCTCTCTACTTTTTATCCCAACGGCCCTCTTTAGGGCCACATTCGAACTTTATGTTCAGTCTCGGGGAAGGGAAATAAATAAATGATTGATTGGGGTGGGGTTGGATTTGATGACTTTGTTTGATATGACTTGTAGTTGGTACAGTTGCATCAGTTTGCACGCCAGCATTGTAATCACAGGTGTGTAAATGATGACAAAACAACACAGCTGCTCGATCAGTTAGAGTGCAAACGATGACAAACCCACAAACCGCTCTGTGCGAATGGCGGTTAGACAACGGTTGTGCGAATCATGTTAGAATGGAATTGAAACGTGTATGTGAGAAAATAGTCATGCTGAACTTCCAGAAAAGCGAAGAGATCAACCCAAGGAATGCAAATGAGCTGTCCACAACCAAACAGAGTGAAGAGAGGCATAGAAAAGACTTACAATGTGTAAAGCATTCGAATATTGCATCAATGAAACGTTAACAAATCCAAAGAGTATCCAGCAATTGCATCTTGATTTCTGTTGCAGCTAGTGACTATGCATTGTCGACTAAACGCATAATGCAACGACGTGGTTATGATGGGATTTGGTGATAATCCACAAATTGCTGTGTGTGAATGAGTGCAAAGAGAAGCGTAATGAAATGCTTACATGACATCAACTTGAATGTCATCTTTTTTTGTATCAAAGGTGAAAGCTTCAAAAGAACAGCAATTTCAACGTTAAAGATCAGCAACACCGTCTGACTTATCAGTTAGCAAGTGCATCTTGGTTTCTGTTGAAGATCGTGATTGTCGGTTAACAGTTTAATGAAACCTGATAATTACAGCAATCCGAACTCTGCATCCATTAGTCGAAGTGAATTAGCTCGTTATATAATTGAAACTTTTGTGTTGTGTTACGTTCGGTTTTTGGTTCTCGTGAAATTGATCAATGTTCCATTTTTCGGTCAATTTTGACACCTGATTCAACTTCCGTAGGTCAAATCCAATCCCGCTTTTCTTGCTGCTTCCATCCGTTTTTCGCGCCACTTTCGCTGACCCTCATTCATGTTTTTCGTTAACCGAATCGGCGATCGGCCATCTGCTGTTGCGCTCATGTTGCGTTCCTTTGTTATCGCTGCCGCCGGCGGCGTCATCGTTCCAGTGTCCGCAGACATTTTTGTTGACCAAGTGCAAGATCGCCAGACGACGATTCCCGCCAAAATCGGCACGAGCGCGCAGTCAGCTAACTCGGCGTGCACGACCACGATGCGACACATGTTTTGGCTGCCCGTATCGGTGTTTTGGCGCGCTTGCAATAGTCAGCAAGACTGAGAGATCGAAAAAAGCCAAACCAGGGAAGGGAAATTAGAATGTGAAGAAGAAAGAGGGACCAATCAAGGAAAGCATAAATTTACAATACAAGATTGATTATCACAATAGAAAGAAAACACATGAATAGTTCTGATTAACATTATCGCCCAGATTTTGATCAAATTGCACATGCATTCGAATGATTGAAAATTCCATTAACTGTTGGCATTCTCAGTAAGTAAACCTATATGCCAGTAGGTTAGGATGAAGATTTCGGTGGAATCTACCATGCTTTATACAGTTTACATTTGTCGTGAGCTGTCTGTACTATCACCAAAGCTTGGCAACAGCCAGAACTTCCGTTTGATTCCTGTGTAAATGACAAAATCGTACTGATCAGCTTTGTCAAAGCACTTTCACGACTTTTCCCAAAGTTTCAACAACACCAAATATGCAACAAATTGATCAAAGTAACCAAACTTTTTGTTTCAAATGAACCGTGTAAGTCATATATCAAGACGCTCAATCGTTGGAAATGTCATCAAAGCCATAGGTTGGATCTGATGAAAAGCGATTGAATAGTTCTTTTAGATACAACTTTTGATGAACAATTGAAAATTTGTCTTGGAAAGCCATGGTGGACGGAATCATCACGGTTTCGAGGATCGTGATTCAAACAGTCGGGTTTTCCATGTTCATAGGGTATTTATTTACTGATACGAGTGATGGGAGTACTATCCGGCGTTGGCTGCGTTAAACTTGATTCTTCTCGCTTCAAAACGTTGATACTCAGATACCGTGAAATGGGAGTAACTATGTGTTGATTCTGCTCTCCAGGTGTGTTACTTTGTATCTCCAGACAACATCATAGTGTTGAAAATCTGTGCCTTCTAGCGTTTCCACTTCATAGATCCCGAGAATCAGCCAGTCGACTAATCAGTTTCAAATTCCATTTCTCAATTATTACTTTATAACGACTGTTGGGGTTGATCTCACATCATTTTTTGCTTTCCATCACCTTTTGTGATCACCAAGTTTGTTATCACTAACTTTTCCCCGTTTTTGTCATCATTTTGATTATGAAGCCCTCGAGATGTACGAACAGACAGTCGGGACAGACACGCGCTTGTCTAGTCGTTTCGCGCGTAAAATTTTCGATTTACGCGCGCAAACCCGAGGCGGGGCGGAACCGCGCGCTTTTTCGAGGCTCGCTGGCGCGTATAAAAGGACGGCGCTGACCGGTGTTTCCCCATCGTTGACCCAGTCTCCGTGTCTCAAGCTCGTCTCGTCATGGCTCGTACCAAGCAAACCGCCCGCAAGTCCACCGGTGGCAAGGCTCCCCGCAAGCAGCTCGCCACCAAGGCCGCCCGTAAGTCGGCTCCCGCCACCGGCGGTGTCAAGAAGCCTCACCGTTACCGTCCCGGTACCGTTGCTCTTCGTGAGATCCGCCGTTACCAGAAGTCGACCGAGCTCCTCATCCGCAAGCTGCCCTTCCAGCGTCTCGTCCGTGAGATCGCCCAGGACTTCAAGACTGACTTGCGCTTCCAATCGTCGGCTGTCTTGGCCCTCCAGGAATCCGCTGAGGCTTACCTCGTCGGTCTCTTCGAGGACACCAACCTGTGCGCCATCCACGCCAAGCGTGTCACCATCATGCCCAAGGACATCCAGCTCGCTCGCCGCATCCGTGGTGAACGTGCTTAAGCGCCTTGAACCCAACTTCGGAATAATCTTGTCCATCCTGGACTTGTGACTGACCAATGACGTAACTTTTTTATCCCAACGGCCCTCTTTAGGGCCACATTCGAACTTTATGTTCAGTCTCGGGGAAGGGAATTGAATAAATGATTGATTGGGGTGGGGTTGATGGGTTGGATTTGTGATTTATGAAGTGAAGGTGGAATTTGGAGAGTGGAAGTTGAAACTGGAATAATTGTCAGTCAAAAAAGTGCGAATGAGTGAAAAGCGTTCAGTGAAAGCATGTGCAAATGCAGTGTCGCGTACTAATGGAAGTTGTGCTAATGGAGAAGGGAAACAAAATGTGCGCAAACTGACTGCAGGCGTTCAGCAAGAGCGTCTGCGAATGCGAGATCGAGACAAACGCAAAAAGCAAGAAAATGCTGTTCAAATGTGCAAACAGTTTTTCAACGTTCGTAATTTGAGTGTGCAAATGATGACATCATAATAAAGCCAATGTTGCAAATGGGTTGAGGTCTAACCCAACGTTAAAGTGAAACATTGATCTCGGAATCACACAAACAAGACAAATCATCCCAAATCAAGACTGGCTTCTCAACACTTATCACTGATCCAACACATTCATCAATCGGATGACGGATCATTGAGGAATCATCCAATTTATCCAAGTTTGATATCATTTGTGTAAGAGACTTTCAAGAACTCCATTTTTCACGATTTTTGATGGTTAGACTTGTTTCACAAATTCAACAATGATGCGCAATCAGTTTTTTGTCATTTTGTTCCATGTCCAATTCATTGAGACTTACAAAATCCCTACTTCTGTCATTACAAAAGCTTCTTTCACTGTTTTATCAAAGATCCATGTGTTTTGTAATCACCTTTGTCGGAATTCTATTTTGAATTCAATCCATTTTCGCGCTTTTTTGAGCTTCATCTTGTTTGTCATCATGCCCCACTCTCGCTTTTTTGCAAAAAACGCGCCAAAATCGACCCTTTCAGCTGCATCCCAGCCGTCTCGCCGATCTCGCGTCCGCGTTCCCGCCAAGAATTTTGCGCGCGCGTTTGCGACTCCGCCCTCGTCTGCCCGATCCGTATAAAAGCGGGGCCCAGCGCCCTGTTCTCCATCAGTTCGCTGACTTTCAACTTCTTCATCTGCATCATGTCTGGACGTGGTAAGGGCGGTAAGGGCCTCGGCAAGGGAGGCGCCAAGCGTCATCGCAAGGTTCTCCGTGACAACATCCAGGGCATCACCAAGCCCGCCATCCGCCGTCTGGCTCGTCGTGGTGGTGTCAAGCGCATCAGCGGCCTCATCTACGAAGAGACCCGTGGCGTCCTCAAGGTCTTCCTCGAGAACATCATCCGCGACTCCGTCACCTACTGCGAGCACGCCAAGCGCAAGACCGTCACCGCCATGGATGTCGTCTACGCTCTCAAGCGCCAAGGCAAGACCCTCTACGGTTTCGGCGGTTAAGCTGTGTCGCTGACTTCGTCTCCTTCAATGCCTCCTGTCCTACTTTGATCTCAAGAAGCTACTTTTAATCCCAACGGCCCTCTTTAGGGCCACATTTGCTTGAACTTTATGTTCAGTTCAGTCTGGGGAAGGGAGGGGAAAAATGATTGAATAAATGATGATTTTGGGGTTGGGGTGTTGGATTATGGATCGATTGGAAGTATGAATGAGCCGGTCAGGCTTTTTTGTGTGTGGAGAAACAGCAGCGTGGCTGCTTTGGTCAGTTCCAAAAAGCGACTGGTGTTCGCGCCATTATTGATTGCTCGATCGGCGCGCAGTCGTTTGCATAAGCCGAGGTTGCTTGAACCATGCGTTCCCAAAACCGAGGCGACGTGACATCAGTTCCTATTCACAAATAGCCACGACACCGGAAACAAATCAAAGCCGTCCTGTCAATACCTAAAGGGCATTACAATCATTCATAATTTGTTTATGCTTCTATTCTTGATGGAACAATTTCCTCGACGGTGGCCTCCGACAACTTGTACTTACTTTACATCATTGTTTGTTTTTTCCGTTTCTGCCAGCCGCTGCTTCCGCAAAAACACAAGTGCAGTTATAACTAATACATTGCTTATGATACTTGTTCATTAATCATGCGGCTATTCAACCACATCCTCAGGGCAGACAATACACTTGAAGGAGGTTCTATTTTGATAAACAGACAGTTCACTTCTATCTTTGGGGTCTGACAGTTAGTAGCTGTCGTCGTCCTTTCATATGGCTGGTCGTGTTATATATCCCGGAAGGCCTAAAACATGTTTAACCTTCAAGTTTCGAACGATGTTGTAAATGTATGTGTGGATTTAGAGATGGTTTTATAACCAAAAGTAGAGGATGCACTGCACATGCGGTGGTTTGTCTGACGTGATTAAACACTGAAAACGACTTTTATATAAATGTTTCGCGGAATGCAACCTTTTTGATTGTTTGGTACTGTAGAAATTGCTCAAATTTCTGATAAAAAAAACATCCCTTGAAGTGAGAATTTTCGATTTGTGGACCAAAAAGATAATTGTTTGCGGATCTACGCTTGACTTTTCCCCACTTTGCGCAGCTGTGTCACTTGATCCTCACTTTCCTCAAGCCAGAAAACCTTTTCATTCCCTGATATCTATCCCGTGCGTCACGTCACAGTTACTAAATATAATTCAATTTCTATGAATGTGGCTACGACCCCACAAAAAAACGCTCCCATCACCCACCCTTCTTTGTTTATATACTCTCAAGGTTTTTGACCCCACGAATGTTGCCTTGCTTGCCCACAAAGCTACTGCCAAAGTTTACACTCAAATATTTTCTTCCTTGTTAAAAAATTCATTCCACAGCGAGCCCAGTGCCAACATAAACATCTTGAAAATGAGTATTTTCACAGTTATTATCAATATTCTTCCGCGGACAAGGACAACCACGTGCACGTGCCGTGCCGTTCCGCGAGATTCATTAATTTTGAGAAGATTCCCTCAAGTCCGTATTTTGCTCGGGCTTTGTCCCCCTCCTCGTAGTGTGCTTCACGTTGAATGACTGATGCCCTTGCGGTGGCGGAATGGGTAAAATATATATCTCCTTGCAAAGAGCTGCCTGTTTTTCTTCTATTTTAGCACTCTACATTCACTTCGTTGAATAATAACAAGGCTTTGTTCTTCGCTTCGGTTAAGTTTTTAGCTATTTCGAAGTTGGCCTCAGTCCCTCTCTCGATGGCATGGTTCGGTTTGGCTTAATGAACTAGGTTCAGTATAACTGCGCTTTTGGCTTTTGTGCCATGGCCTTCATTTCCGATGTTTATGATTGGGGCTCCTTCCGAGCATCTATACTGTAGAAACGTAATCATTCCTGAGAATCGTGAACTTTTCCCATCCATTTTTCCGTGAAATGGTTGTATAAAATGGTTTGTAGGGTTACTTTTTTGGGCTCTTTGGTTGTTACATCAGTAAGTTCATCATTTTTGAGTTGAACCTTTGTTTATTGAACTTAGATTGGTGTGTAGGCTGAAATGCACTTTGCAAATTATATATTATGCACAGATTTGCGTGACATTTGGGCTTCTCGAAAGTCATGCATTGTTAAATCTGGACTGTCGGGACATGTTTGACTTGACTTTTTTGTTTGTTCTGGAAAAGTGTTGAAATTCCTAAAAGTACTTTTAAAAGTTATTCAACTAACAAAGAACAAGTACAAATTGCGTGTTGGAATGTAGCCATTTTGATTTCGACACCTGGCTTACAGTTTACACCACACTTTAATCATTTTTGACACTGTTTATGCCACTTTTTGTCACTTTTTATCAGCTTACACTTTTGATATATAAATTGTACATTGCACTTTGGTATTTTCCGATGGATGTTTACGTTGAATTTGTAAGTCGATTATACTTTCCTGAAACTGTGAGGCTGCAGTCATGACTATTTTGTGGTGCATAAATATTTAGATTATGTCGTAGATCCTATTTCATTGAAAATGCTTGAAACTTGAAAGCTGTTACGTATCACTCGTATCAGTTTAGTTTATGGCACTTTTTTTCCACGCTGCTTCACGCCAACTCGTCGTCGTTTACTCATGGATGATGAGGGGGTGTGGACTTGTTGCCAGCTCATTTAGAAACTATGTATCTACGCTTCAACTTTGTTGCCAGTAGTGTAATTGCCCCGTCGGAGTGCCGCCGTGTTCTCTGTTTTCCACAGACATGGTCTCGGTTTTTTTGTAGCGTCGTCGCGAACTGCCGACTTTTATGACTACTTTAGCTAATGTAGTTTTGATTTCTTTGGTTCCGTCATGGTTTTTATCGTGCTTAACAGGGGGACTGGAATGAAATGCCTTTGTAAATGTTCTTATTTGTATCATTTTAGATGCACACATTCACTTTTGGCAACTTTTTTCAATGGTTTTTCGAAATCAGTCAAATTTGTAAACTAAAAATAACAAAAAACCCATCTATTTACAAATGAGCCCATCATGTAACATGAGAAGTGCCCTTTGAGTCCAAATTTCCTCAAAGCAGCTTACCCTTTTTTAAACGTAGCCCTTCTTTGTCTATCTATGACCTTCGATAACAAGCACGACCGCCCTGTAGTCTTTGAAACGCCCCCGTTCTTCGAATTTGCGGCTTTTGGCAATGGTCAAAAAAAGTCAACAGATCTCTGCTTTGCCGATGCCTTTCAATGGCATTTATCGAGTCTACAGCTCTGCACGCAATATACCAATTGCAATTGTATCATTGCGTTTTCGCTTTTTGCAAAAATGCGAAAAAATCTTATTAAACAAAATAGACAAGATTCCATTGCCCATGGGGTTATTAATTTCCACCCTTTCCAAACCCGCTTTTGTAATCAAAACGAACTGTTTGCACAATTTCAAAATTGCATTCTCAATATCTCTCTTCAGACTGGATGGACGGAGGACGGAGCTTTTTTTGATGTTTGTTTTCGCTAACTAAGCGTTTGATGGTTCAGACTAGCTACTGTAGGGTGTGTCAACGAGTTTCGACTTCCGAGTGTGCAAGCAAGAAACGAAGAGCTTCTTCATTTAATCAGTCTCACTCAAGCGTGGCACAATTTTTCGGATGTTTTTGTACAAGTTTTGCAGGAATTTTACAAATTTTTCAAAAAGTTTTTGGTAAACGCTTAATTTTGAAAGTTTCTACAATGTTTTACGTTTCACAAATTGTACTTTTGCGAAGAAATGTTATTAGCGGTCATGCGTGACGAGCAATCAGAAATGCAACCTTAAAAGCCAGCTTGGCCGTGGCCATCGGACATTCCCATCCTTCGGCGACTCTTGACTGGTACCCAGACATGAGTGGAAGTGCCGCCCGCTTCCCGGATCGTGTTCCAACCATGGCTTTTCTTACTATTTTTACTGTTTTCCGCCGTTCTATACGAAATGCCGAAATAGCCGTTGGGTTCAATTTGAAGACTGTTTGTATTGACAGAGAACGTTATTTTTGTGTATTTTTCCTATTTCGGGTTTCACCCAATTCTATTTTTTGTTTTTGGTACCATTCTGCCACCAAAGTTGACAAAGTGCACCTCCATCAAAAAACGCCACATTTTGATGCCTGACATTTGCAATTGCTGCAGCAAATAAGTGATGTTTTAAAAAACGTTTTTCACCCTTTTCTTCATTAAAACTAGGTTCCCCTGAGAGGCGTTTTACATTAAATACCCCCTTTATGTCATTTATTTATTTGGTCTAGTTTGTTTTTTACAAATTAGCCATTTCCAGCCACTTGATGTCATTATGTTATTTGATTTTTTGCTTTATCGGTTTAAAAATTCTATTCTTTATTGGTCATTTTACATTTATGAAAAGTCATCGACAGACAGCCTCGTTTTACCGAAGTTACATCCTTATTAATTACCCTTGTTGTGTCTGTTGTGCCACGCTTCAACTTGTTTTTGTTTTTGAAGCGTTTTGAAAGCTTTGCTCCATTGCGTTGGTTGCAATGCCTGTTTGTTTCAAGTTACATCTATCCGCTTGAAACGCAGAAACGCGCATACCTCGTTTTTCGATTCCTTCGCTCGCCAAAATGGCATCATTTTATCTCTCCCCCTTGCTTGCCGTCAATTAGGCCGTGAAGAATTCCCTTAATGCTGAACGCCCTTGAAATTGACATGCACAATGCCATCGCTATCACAAAGCATTGCGTCGCCCCGTGGTTTCTTTATAGCCATGACTCCGCGATCAATGACGTGCTCGGACTTTCAATACGTGAAAGTTACGGCGAACCCCCGGCTAACCCTGACTTCAGGGCTCTCGAGTTCTCGTCACAGACCCATGATAGTCGCATATTTTCCGTGTTATTTGTACTCTCCTTCTATTATTTGCATCTTTTGACACGCTTTATTTCGTTTTTTGGTTCCTACTTGAGTCAATTACGGGAAAACAGATTACCTTAATCGGCGGGTAATCCCTGTCTGAATTGAAATTACTATTATTTGAGGTCTACTGTACTTTTAACTTTTTTCACTTTTTCATCATCTCTGTTTTCTTGAAGTTCTAAAGTTCTCATACCTTTCCTCTATAAAATGGACTGAACATCCATGCTTGGCCATGGTTGGGACCGAATTTTTGTGACTTTGTTTACTTTTTTGGGCTTGTCTGCCAACATTATGACCAAAATAGAAAAAGACAAATTCCATTTTGTTGTTGTTTATTTAAACGTAAAAAACAGTACCATTTTTACCATGCTTATGTGTGCAAGTGTGCAACTTTATCAACGCCTACATACACATTTTTTACCAATCTTAAGCGAATCTTAGTCATTGCTTACGTTTCATGTTTTCGCATCTGCTCCATCATGCCATTATGTACAGTATGTTCTGACGTTGCTTGTTTTGTAAACATAACTACAAATGTTCAAGCTTGACTTACTTAAACTTTCATAGTTTTTGTGAAATATGAATTTTCAATGATCAAGCTTTGGTTTTTGTTAGTAACATTCCAATTCATCTGTTCTACATCTGCCTGTTTTCATGTGTTTTGTCTTTCCTGTAACGTTTTTGTTATGCAACCAGATCGTAGCCATTCTATAAATATCTGCAGAATGTCCAAATCAGCTGAACTCCGCGTGTTTCAATTTCATCTAAAATGTGTGTTGAATCCCACTTTTGTAGTATACCATAGTATGATGGGGAGTACTGTTTGACGCATGTATAAAGACGGCTTATCCGCACAGTGATGCCATTCGTGAGCTGAGCTGTGAATGCGACATTATTTGACATTTTTGTTTGTTGACTTTGATGGCTTACATTAGCTTGACAGTCACGTCAATTGTGTTGAAAATGTTGAAAATGGCATTGTTTTGTGTTGTTTTCGGCATTGGCAAACTTAAATTTGATTTTTAGTTTCATTAGTCATGTTGTTTGAGATTAACTTCCCCATACTGTTTTGCGTTGGCATCTTTTCATAGACTAACACCTCCGATGTTTACAAGTGTTCCCCTGACGGCTCAAACATCAAGGAAACTGTCACTAGTGCCCTTGAGAATTAATTATTTTCAATTAACCAAAAACCGGAAGTTCACTTTGGTTCATCAAGCTCGCCTCTCACTGATACCAGTAATCTTGATCTAATCCTTCCCCAAAGTTCCAACAGTTGGTCTCACGTTTTTCCTCCTTGGTGGTCATTACTCATGTCAGCCCTGGCCCCCAGCTTATCTGAAAAGCATTTGTGGGCGACATAGATCAACGGCGTCAGCCTATCGTCAAGTCAGAGTGCTGTTAGCCTTGTCCTGATTAATTGTCATCACGCGCAGACGTGCTATTTTATGTCATTAGGGCTCATTCTTTGCCATTGGCGCCTGATCTCAAGTTAACACTCCCAAAAAAACAAGTGCCTTTGCCTTTGCCGCCGTTTTTATCCACTCCAACAATTTGTTACCAATAGTATCCCCAATTCTGTTTACCGTAGCCGTGGCGCCATGGCTCCAGGCGATGAACTTTGAAAGTTTGATCACTTCAATGTTTTTTGCAGTGCAAAAGAAGGTCACATCACGTTTCACTTTAAACATGCATCCAATTGGATAAAAGCGCTTCTAAAACACAGTTTTATCAACGCCTGCATGCGTGTTTACATTTAAATTTAGTTTTAGTTTAATACCGCCGCTGGCTGCAACCCTTGTTGTAACACTTTTTTACAGTTTGACCACTTTTGACTTTTAATCCTTTCCGCCGGATGAGGGATAAGAAATCACGCCTGAGGGCATTCATGAAAAAATGTGTGTGTAAATTTTTCTTCATTTTGTGATTTTAGATTCCAAAGATTCAAAGCGTCTTCAACCACAACTTGGCTGCTCGGCTGGACCGGATGGAAGTGGTGTTGCCCCTCGTCCTTGTGGTGTTTGTAGTAGGGATTATCTGCTTATTGTTTCGGTTTCCATTGTGGTGACGGAAGCGGGTTTTTTAACTATTGAAACGTTCCGTTTTTCCTTTCCTTTTCTTGAGATACGTACTTTTAGGTTTTTATGCGCTAACGGTCAGAATGGTCCCACTTTTTGATCGATAGCCTAGGCCTTCCTGTTTCAAAGCGACATACTTTGAGGACTTTTGTATGAATCAGTTGCGTGACCCTTTTAGTTTTACGTTTTTAATCACGCTCAAAGTCTACGGCAAAGAAAAAATCCGCTTTCATTGATAAAATCCTACTTTATGGCCTACTTTATACCAAAAGCAACCCCTTTAGCAATTTGGTCACCTTGAGCTTTCATTTCATTCCATTATTTCAACCCAAGGCACTTTTCGTATTTATCCGTTTAGATGATGCCTAAATCCATCGGCTTATTGTCTACCTTTGCCTCTTTTTGTAACTATGAGATTACTCCCATTGGTTTTTGTCCCCTTATCAGTTATCCTTTGTGTCCTTTCTCATGTTTCATAAGTTTAAAAAACATTTACACCATCGGTCGACGTTGCCAAATTCGATTAGACCAATTTTACAAACTCTAAACTCCCGAAAATTGAAATGCATATGAAACAGTTTTCGCCCTCGTGTACTACTCTTCACTGTTAAAACTGGATTATCCGAGTGTTCGTTTACTTTTTTTCGGGTTGAAAATTGTAAAATGCCGGCTTACCGTACTCACTTGTTAGTTCTTTCGATACTTGATGCTTGTTTCTGTTGATTATTGAGAGCTGAAAATCCTTTTTTCGGGTTGGGGTTTTCTTCGTACAAAATTAGCGTCAAGGCAATGTTGCTCATCATGGTGCACCACTTCTCGGATGTTACTTCCTGATTTTTGAACATCCTGGGCCTCGGAGAGTCTGGAGTCGATGGCCATGGCCATGGGCTCCTCCATGCGAAGATGAAAACAGGCGTGACGAGAGGATGTAGCCATGTGCGAATGAGTGCGACTGTTCCAGTTGTTTTGGACTATATTTGGAGGGTCCGAGTTGTGATGGGATTGCATTTTTTTCAAGAGGAGTGAATAGAAACATGGAAAGTAGCGCTTCCGTGTTGTCGAGAGTCCACCGGGTTCCGGGCGTCAGTGCCATTGTCCTGATTAGTGGCCCGCAACGCGACAGACTACATATAGCTAGGCTGAGGTCTGAGATAGTTGCCGCCGCATCCTACTCGGCATCTATCCATATGTTGCATGCCAACTTCGACGACAACTTTGTCGGCTCGGCTGTTTCTGGCACACTAAGAAAGTCATAAGCGCGGCCTGCCAGAGTGAGAAAAAAGAGCGGGAACCGAGACATGGCTCTTCGAAATTAAATTGCTCACACCACTGTGGTGTCACAAAGTTGTCCTCCTCCATGCCCATGCCATGGCATTCCTGTCCATCGACATCCATATTTCGAAAAAGATCGAACAGACATGTATCCAGTCAAGGGGAAAAGTGCCATCAGCAGACATTGACACTTCTGATGAGCCCCGACGACCCTCGTAGAAAGCTGAAACTTTACTCAATTCGAGTTGGCGGCCGAGACCGACGCGACTAACGTGTCTGTTTTCACGGCATCTTTCTTCCGGGCTGATGGGAAGGGTCAGTCAGTTCTCCCTCCGATAACAGACACCAATTTCAACAAGTATTCTTGATTAAACTTACAACAGTAGCAACTTTAACGCTTCTAAAAACGCCAAAGGAGACCATTCTGACGACATGCTTCTGAAGTTTGAACCTTTGCATACTTCTGGGATGGACCCTAGAACCCGTAGATGACAGAACAGCCCTCCGCGTGGGCGAGCTTCGTCTACAGTGCCGGAAATGATTTACTCGAATCAGTTCCGGTATGTAATAAGTTTGATAAATTTATCAAAATTTGCACGGCATTTCGATGAATTTAGTTCCAAAATACCATAATACGATAATTGTCGCTATTCACGATTACGTTGGCACTTTTTTAGCGCTCTGAACCCAAATTTGGAAAAAATAAGTACAGTGATATCAACCCAACCCTTTCAACTTTTCGAAACATCACTAATTTGCGTAAAATGCACTTTGCTATCACTAATAGAATTGACATTTATCCGGGGCCTGCTCACATTTGATGCCATGGCACTTTCCCCTTGTTTGATGACGCATCAATTCTTCAATTCTGTGTTTCGCTCGTTTAACCATGTTTTAAAGAGCAGACAAAACTAAAATGGATGAGTCTAATCCGTGAGAGTGGCCTAGACTGGTATGAACGACTAAAAAACTGTGCTTGAAACAGTTTCAAAAAAGCAGGCGTTTTTCCTTTTCAATTTCCGAATGGACTCGACTTTCGACCCTTTATTCTGTTCTCCGACCATCTGGTTGGAGGCTTCAGTCATTCAGTCAGATGGGCATCGCCGTCGGCATCGGCCATCTATGAACTGAGGAACTAAGGGGCAAAAGTAATTCGAGGGGTCAGAATGGAGTGCTTTTACGGCATTGCATAGCGTAGAATAACGTGGACATTCAAGTCAAGGTTGAGGGATGTAAGGTTTAGCCTTTTTTCCATGGATGGGGTTGTTCCGCTGGCACGGGGCCCGTAAAAACATACTTGAGTAGCTCTTTGGCGCTCATTGAGATGAGATGATGGGTTGGAGCATCAATTTGGGGGTGAAGCATGTTGACAAATAAGTATCTTTGCTTCGTTTTTCGGGCTATTGACCTTCACTTTAGCCCCATTAAAAGTGCCGTGCTTTATTGCCAGCCGTCTGGCTATTGCAGCGTCTGACTTGAGCTGAGAGTGTATATATTACGTATAGATGGACGTGATTCCGGTGGGTACGAAATACTACTGCCCCATCAGCCCTTTCGTTTGTCGGCATCGGCATTCTTCTTCTCCATCTGCCATTACCCATAAGGAAGCGCAAGCGCACCAAAACCCTCCTTGCAATTATGAGCATCCTGCACTTGACATGCACCCTAAATGTGTTTCCGGGCATACTGTATTTACAGAGCATTAAGCCTCCAAATGCACGTAATATTCATTTTGGTCTCGTCTAAACTGTTTCCATCGACACCGACACCAGACCTTACCCCCATTGTCTCCAAAGAACCCTCATTGTTGCCGCTTACGTCCACTCTCGTCATCATTGTTGTCATTTGTGAGAGCCAAACTAAAGCAGCTTTGACTTTAGCCTTCAACTCTGCAACATGCCCCCTCACTCAATGGCACAAATGGAAGGTCATTGCCTGAGGCCATTGGCATGCACTTAGTAGAGAGAATTTCGGACGTGTGTCTTCTTTGAAAGATTGAAGGGTACCCGCTCAAAAAGAAAGTTGCAAAATTCTCACATCAGCCTTTCATCGGCCTTATGATAAGCCATTCTTTAAGCCAATTTCTTTCAATAAGTTTCACGCTGTTCTGCAGGATCTTTAGAATACATTTAAAATTGCATTCTTTCGTCAGGGGCCCGGAACATTGTTAACCTGTCAATTGCACTTTTTTTGAAAGACAATTTTCCACCAAAAAGGGCCTAAACCGCGACGATTGGCCTTTGTGTCGTGACACCTGGGAATGACAAGCAATCATTTTGGGGCCCCCGGTCCTGACTGTATAAAAGTGATTAGCTAGCCCTCGGTTTTCAGCTACTTTTGCGTGTGCTTGCTGTTTGTTGTGTCGAAGTCGAAAATGCCCGCAAAAAGGGCACACAAACCTCAGCAGGACAACAACGACCCAGCTAGTTTGTGCCGTCTTCCATCCCATCCCCTCTGGCATGTGTAATTTACACCCAATGAACGCATGCTTCATGGGGCAATGTAAACCTGTGATGTTTTTCGTCGTTGTCGTTGTCGTCCCTGGGATGGACGGAATCTTCGCATCATTGGCTCCGCCCACTTTTTTTTCCACTTCGCCAAACCTACAACGCGCATACATTTCGCACGTTTTTCCGTCACTCTGGGTACTAACTAAACATTTTACGTGTTTCTTGTTTCTAACAAGGTTGAAGAAGGGCATCTTTGGGGGCCCAGGGTGGAATTGAAAGTGTACTTTGTATGCCGTGGACGGTTTGGTTTTGTTTTTTGTACTTGGTTACGTAGACTGTCGAAACGTGCAACGTGTGCACTGTCTGGTATGGTTAGTTTCTTTGAAGGCGTGTGAATTTTGCAGACTCGGAAGTTTAAACAAACTTTTTTGAGGTTTACGCGTGGCAGGTGGGAATGCGGGACGTAGATCTGTCTAAACAGTGTATCTGTGGTGAATGGGCATTCCAGGGAGTTGGAATGAGGAAATGACACTTGTCTGCAATGGTGGACCCCGGCCGAATTTTTATCGGCCGGGCCGGAAGTTTTAGCGACCGGCCGGCCGGCGGCCGGCCGACGTTGGTTCAGCCGGCCGCAGCCGGCCAAAAAGCACTCAAAATGAACCATTTTCACCTAATTTGAGGTCGAAAAGTTAAAAATCTTCGGCCGGCCGGCCGCCGGCCGTCAACTTTTAAGCCGGCCGCCCTCGGTCGTCAGCCGGTCGGCCGGCCGCGGCCAAGCCGGGCCGGGGTCCACCATTGCTTGTCTGGTTGGATGGTTCGAGAAGTTGTAGTCTTTGTTTTATGTTTTTAAATTAGACGCCTGTAGTCGTTTTTATTTTGAAAATAGCCCCAAATTACACCTTCTAAATATTTCTGACTCACGAACCGCCTTCAAACCCAACCCTCCGACGCAACAAACTTTACTCAGTAATACAACCCTGTACTTTTGAATCCTTTTTTTGTCGAAACCAACCTACCCATGACTTACACATTTTAAATTTGCGCTCCGTACCATCGGTTATTACCAAGTACAAGGTTCCGTGTCCCCCTGCCTGCTCCACCCACCCTGGGGACTGGTCTAATCATAATCGCGGCCGGCCTGGTCTGTCCGAAGTTCCTCTCAAGGGGATTTCGGAAAGCCCGTGTGTTCTGTCCTTGCTGGTCGCCGTCGTCGACAGATAGGATAGATAGTTTATGCATTTAAGCTTTAATAAAAAGAGTTTCATCCTTTTTCATATTTTCGGGCAGGCAATGTGCTCCAACTTCCGCCATGGCCTCTGGGCTCCTGGGCGCCTCGAATTCGATGTCTATGGCGCCCATCATCTGCCATTTGCACCGAACCGAGGACTCCAAACTTGGCAGATGCGCACATTGCTCATCTTCTTTTCTTTCTTCCCTTTCCATGGCATTTCAGTCTATGTACCATTCATTCTTCCTTATGTTGTCATCAAAGTGGCCCACAAATTGCCCTGAGGTCAAGTTGGCTGCTATTTATACAGACCCGGGGTGGTTGGGATGGAACTAAAACAACGGAAGTTTTTTCATTCCTTCTTTGAAGGATATCTTTTCTGTTCATCTTCATCGAAAGTGTGTTTGCACCAATTTAAAAAAATAACGAATTCTCCTGAAAAACAATTTGATGAATTTTGCGTAATTATGAAGCAAACCAAATAGGGAACTTATCATGTAGTTCCAATACGCATCTCCACGGTTCCAATAATAGCGTCTAATAAGTTATTACAAAAATAAAAGTGCATTGCATTTAAAAAAATTTGAGTAAATAATAATTAGTTACAACGAAAAACTAAACCTTATCAGTCTTGGCACTGCCACTGGGATGACATCGACGTTGACATTGGCATTGACCTTATCTTGTCTGATTTTAAACATCCGTAAACAATGTTCTTTTCAAAGTAATAGTTTTAAATTCCTTCCATGTCTACTTGCGTGACGTTGTTGCGATGTTTGGCCACGCGCGTGCCTGATTTCCTAAATTATTTAAATGTCTAAACGCCTGGAAGTTATGAAGGTATGAAATGATGAAATGACGGATGTTTCAGATTCCACAATCATGGACGAGAATGAAGACCTCACCGATTACCGTGTCCACATGTACAAAATTGTGATTCCGATCTTTTTGGTCGTGAGTGGATTTGCCGTCATCGCAAATGCCCTTGTCATTGCGGCATTGAGGATGACAAAGGTTAGGAATGCTACGGTTACATTGATTTTGAGTTTGACAGTCGCCGATATGTGGTATGTCCTGTCTTAAATGATGGCATTTGGTAAAAATTGTCGTTCCAGGACAAGTTCCATTGTCGCGATAAGCCTACTGTACAACAGCTACCTGCCCATGGTCAAGGGCACTTTCCCAAATCCGTGTTTCTCCCTGACACTTGAAATGCTTCGAACCGGGGGTCTTATCACTTCAACATTACATTTGCTCCTGATATCGATTCATCATTACATCGGCATCGTCCGACCATACACTGATAAGAGAAGGATGAGAAACGTTGCCACGGCACTGTGTATTACAGTGTGGCTGACGCCATTGTTGGTGTTATTCGGCTTGGCGAGCAGTATTTCCGGGCAAGGATTCCATAACTGTATGGATGTTCGGTTTTATCATAGCCGTCTGTTTCGGGTTGCTGTATCCAGTTTATTGATCGCCATTTTCGCTGTTATCATCTTCAATTACACGAAGTTGTTGCTTTTGTTGCGGGCTCAGGCTAACCATTGGAAGGCATCGAGATCGGCACAGAAACGTGTTTCTCGCGAGAATCGAACCCTAATGACGACAATTCTCATCTGTTCGAGTTTCTTCATCGGATGGGCACCGGCAACTATCCATTTCACGATTACATGTGACACGTGTGATCTTCTGAAAGAACAACAATTCCGTGTGTTGTTTTTGTTCAGCTGTGTCCAGTTAAGCTTCATCCTCGGCAAATCGCTCATGAATCCACTGATCTATTCCCTGCGTATTCCCGAAGTTGACATGGAGCTCAAGTCACTCGTGCATAAGTACATTCGGCCGATTGGCAACTTCTGCGGGTAAGTTGAACCCCCTTTCGGCCCATTTCGGCACCCTTTGAACTTTTAACTCCAATAAAATCATGTTTTCCAGATGTAATCCCCGCAAAGACCTCGACCCCAAAGCCGTCCCATCCCGGTCTCGCATCGTTGCCGATGGCGTCCTCGAACGACCCAGCAGCAGTGATGACCAATTTCGGCACATTGCCGCCGCAGCCCATCTCAGCCCGGTCCGCGTATCCATGATGGGCACAGGGCAGGCTGCCGTATCAGAAGCCACCGCCATCCCCACGGTTACCGTCCATCATGACTTGCCGCTCCAGGAATCCGAAAAGCTGCTCGACATTGACTTCAGTAGCACGACTCAATACGTCTAACGGCACCCCCCCAAAGGCACTAAAAACGTGTACCCCTACGGATCTACCGTAACCCCCACCATCTCTCTCTCTCCGCCATTGCTCAAACTTGCATACTTTTGCCATCTGTTTCACGTCAGGGTGTATTCTTCTTCGTTCCTTTTTTTGTTGCAAAACGTTTGGGCACGGCACCGGCGCACGACATGACGTATACTATTTCTTCCCTGGAGGGAATCCCAGATTTATGAGTTTGTCGGAATCTCTTAACCGCCCTGCCCTTCGACCATGGCCTCAGGCCCAAGCCGATTCCCCAACGGCACCACGTCCAACGTCGGCATTGTAAATCTCGTCGAACGTTCAACTTTTGACACATTGCTCGTGTACATCTGCCATAATTATTCATGTTCTTATCGTTTTATGGTCTCTCTCTCACCCCAAAACATACAACAAAAAAAGCAGCGGACAGCATCCATCTGTCACTTTCAACGGGTTCCAAATATCCCAAAATAAAAAGACGGTTAAGTCCTGGAAATTAGCCATTTAATTCCATTTTTCATTTTTCAATGCCAAGACTACTGTAGGGTCCATGTAAGACATTGTGTCAATGTTTTTATCGGTGTATTTTATTAGTTTTTTGCTGCCTTTGATATGCGCTTTGCCGTTTTAAGTTAACAGTATCCGCCTCATTGATAACTGTCAGGCTTTTGTCAATAAACAATCATAAAATTAAAATCTGTCTACGATGTCATTGCCTACACTTAAAAGAATCGTTTATAATTATTTGTTCACAAACAAGCTTAACCAAAAATATCACAGTCAAACATAATGAACAGCGAACAGACTATGCTTTTTTAAAAGGGAAAAATAAAAACAAAATTAACACTGTAAAGTTAAAAAAGAAAGTATAGCTTAGTAATTTGTATTGTATTCAAAAAGGTAAAAAAGATAAATAAGATTTTGAAAGAAGATTTTGTCGACAATAATAAGGTTCCCGACATTTCCCATTTTTTCAAATTAAAATAAACAAAAATCAAAATGTATTGACGAGTGTTGTTTGGGGTGGATTAGCACTTTGTTGAGGGCAATTTTGTGAGCAAAATGGTAGTCAACGAGGAGGGAGGGATGATGAATGAGACTGCAACACCGTAGAGGGACGAGGGCGAGGAATAGGACGATGGAAGAATGCACAGCCTGCTAGCACACTACATGGAACAGGTTTCAATAATTGTCCTGAAAAACTGAGCTGATAAACGAAGCCTAATAAAATTTCAAAACAAAAGAAACAAAAAACAACAGAAAGAACGAAATGGACAAGACTTGGAAACAAAAGAAACAAAAAACGAATGAAAAACGTGAAACCAGGCCAAAAACCATCACCAAACAACACAAACGAAAACAACAGTTAAAAAGATAAAAATATGAACCTTTTTTTCGAAAATTTAGTACGATTTGGGGGGTTGAATGGACGGACGTCGCCTCGGGCACCGTAGTGTTACGTACTGGCTTGTCCTCGCTAAAATCGGTTAACATTGCGGCTGGGGTCATTGCTAATGAGACTATGGTAAGTATTGATGGATTTGAGTATCAAAAAGAAGATCAAATTGACATTTTGACCAGACAAAATCGCTAATTCTACTGTTCAAACATTCTAATCTCTAATATGGCATATGGCATGCTGAAGGCAATCAAAAAGCAAACCAAAAACCAACCGATAAATACGAGCTCACTGAACTGCTCAAATTCGACAGTCGATCCGCGACTTTGGATACACCTTGACGCACGCTATCCTTGATTTCAGACATTTCGGGGACGTGATCCGAGTAGTTGTAACCGCCACCACCACGGGGTGCTTGTTGGCCATTGCCGAAGAGGTCCGCGGAACCGATACCGGTCGAACCACCGAAGCGTTGGAGTGTGGAACGGGTTTCAAAGTCGGCTTCAGGGCCATTGCCGAAGAATTGCTCGGAGGAGATGGACTTGGCATTGTTGAACTTACGCAATTGGTCGTCGGCCGAGACTGATGAAGCGCCGGAGTTGGCAGCGAATCCGGCATTCGATTTGCCATAGGTCGATGAGGCTGGGGCGGTGGTCTTCTTGGTCGGAAGGGTGTCATAGGCATCGAAGAAGCTGTCACTGTCGAGATTGGAGGACTTGTTGGGCTTGTTCGCGAAGAGGTCATCAGTGTCGTTTGATTTGCTGAAATGCCACATTTTAAAAGTTTTGAAAGAACAATAAAGGCCCAGAGTGACAAGACAAATCACAAAAGCTCACGAATCATCAACAATTTCCCACTCGTCAGCATAGGGATCCTTCTTTGAAGGGGCACTGGATCGGCCACCTGATACACCTTCTTGTTGAATCGTACGCATGCCAACACTGTGGCTGATGTGAGAACGTCCGAGGCCGCCGATACCGAGACGGTCGACGATTTCGGCCTTGTTGGGATCCTTGGTTGCCGCCTTCATCTTCTGAAATGCCAAAATGAGCAAAATTGATCTAAAAAAAGCGAAAACAAACCTGATTAGCCTGTTCTTTCCGTTCAACCTCCTGCATCAAGAACTTGTTGGACAATTTCGGTGCCCCAGAAGCACTCTCCGCAGCCGGTGTATCGTCCTTCATTGCCAATTTCGCGAAACTTTCACGTTCTTTATCGAAATTGTTGGCTTTCTCTTCCAATTCACTGAAGTTTGTCTTAATCTTCTGGGCACCGAGACCTTTCTTAGCGCCAAGGGTAATCTTCTTGATGGGCTTCTTGGCGACAGGTTTAACTTCATCGCCAGCGGAGGCATTACCGAGATGATCAACACTGGGACCATGACCGAGTCGTGCTTCTTCAACGACAGCAATCGGCTTGGCAGGGGCCGGAGTAGCTGCGATAGTTTGAGCGGATGCGTTGAAATCTTGCGAAAAGAAGTCTTCATCGTCTTCTTTTTCGACAGCCGGCAAAGCAGAATCGCCAGGGGTATCGATAAGGACCTTATTGCCGTGGAGACGTTGAGCCTGTTGGGCAAGTTGTGCCAAGCGATCCTTGTACAGTGCTGAAGCACGGCTGCGATACTTTTGTTGGGCATCGGTGGTGTTGCATCCGTGTTGCTTGAAGAATTGGTTCTGAAAACAAAAATTATATAAAATTTTCCCAAAAAGGAAAAAAAAACATACAGCATTGGCATTGCCACCGACTTGCATCGATCTCAATTGTTGCCATGACCAATTCGTATCAAGATTCGTCGATCGTACGAATGTGATGTGCACCCCCAAGTTGCGATGGACCGCGGAACAGTCGATACAGATGAAGACGCCATAGGTCACGGAGCTCCACGTCGGATTGCGAGCGCCACAATCGAAGCACAGCTTGTTCGCTGGCAACGAGCGCAGCTTACGGAAAGCCGTGTCAAGATCGGCTTTACTTGGCTTATCGGCTGCCATCGGATCCACCCCTAGAAGGTTCTTAATTGAGTGGACCAAGTAATGGATATATGCTAAATGTGGGAAAAACGCGGATAGATTTACAAATTGGGATCAAACCGCGATGGCCCCGACACAAAAGGATCGAAAAGGGACCAAGTCTGGGGGTAGTCACGCCACGTAATCACTATTATCGAATGCTGGGGGCTGGTGGGGTGCACTTTTAGCATGGCTGTATAACAGACACAAAGGGAACACCACTGTCAGCCCGAGAGCAAGGGCTCAGCTCAGCTCCAAAATTGCGTCGTGGATTGCTGGAGGCGATGAAAGTGAAACACAATCAATCGATGGATGGACTGAGCAGGGGATTGTGTATGCCTTGGAGGGGTGGTGGAGGCTGTCTTCGGTCTGGAACGATAGGATCTTGCGCGAACGCGCTCGGGCGATCCGCTGACTGTGCAAATAGCTGGTTTGAATCGAGTCGTGTCGCGTCGCTGTTGCCAGCGGCAGTGGTCAGATGGTATCTGACCGCGCGTGGCTGGGGGGATGTAAAAAAGTAACTGGATTTGGGGAGCGGGTTTTGTTTCAAAAAAATGAGCTGGAACATGGAGTTGAGCAGACTTGATAGGCAGGGGTTTTTAACATGAAAGCGTGTGAAAAGAAAATCGAAGAACACGTCAAAGCGAAGGCTAGACAGTCATAACGGCGGGAATACAACAAAAGCAAATCAAAACTGTAATCAAAATGCCCCTAGGGCCTAGGCAGCTCGCAATCCATCGACGTGGCCAACCACCGCCACCGGCTGTCCAGATGACGTTTCCCCATCGTCTCTGGCATTCGATCCCCACAAGGCCAGGCACACCACCACCACCACCGCAGTCAGCGCAAAGGCCCGCCAAGAGCCGTCTATTCCTTCGCGTCGTCGTCGTTCTTCCGCATTGTGTGCAGTCGTCGACATCGGTGTTTCTTCTCCAAAACTCCCCTTCAGCACTTGTCCCCGTCTTCTTTCACATCTCCTCACAGCCATGCCTTCAGCACCATCATCACTAGTAGATAATGATACAATTTTTGGCAACGTGCTATCATCACCAAATTCATCGAATAGTGCCGAGTGAGTTGTAGTTAGTTACCTCCTTCATTTGCATCTCGGGGGGCAACCGCATGACGCGAATCGATAATCACGCACTTTGTCGGGCTTTTACAGTTTAGCTTCACGAGATCAAACGTGATCGGAGGGTTTCAGGAGTGCCTCGAGTTTCAGCGGAAGTGCCGAAACTATGCAGGAAAACCCCGACGACGGGACCTCCGCGTCGACAGTGCATGATGAGGAGGAAGAAGTGCCGGATCCCGATGAAATTGACGAGGAAAATGCCGAGAATATTGAATCGGCTGCTGTCACTCCGGTGAGTTTAGCTTTGATTGGTTTATATTTCTCAAAGAAAGCAAACTCAAATCGAAAAAAATCATCTTTTTTCCAAAATTTTACTTCTCATTATTCCTCAAACTTTTTATATATATTTTTCCCATCCAAGCTCAAAATTAAACAAAATCTTTGAGAACAGTAACCTCTACAAATTTTAGAAAAAGACCAGAGAATCCCCTCGAGCCGCAATGAAACGCAAATTAGAAATACCCGAAGCCGAACTTGCTAAAGAAGCAGACGCTCTTCGCAAAGGAATACCCCTGCCGTCCAAGACAAAATTGAAGATCAGCATAACGAAGGTACAATTGACAGCTTCGTGGAGATGGCGTGCCAGCGCGGAAGGCGATAAATGTGGTATTTGCCGGGGTGGATTTGAAGCCACATGTCCTACGTGTAAAGTGCCCGGTGATGGGTGTCCACTGGTCAGTTCTTTTATACATTTTATATATTTTTTTCGCTCAAATTTAACCAATCATCGTTTCAGGCAATCGGGGAATGCAAACACTCTTTCCATCTGCATTGTATTGGTCGATGGGGTGAACAAAACAGTAGAGCGAGTTGTCCGCTTTGCCGTAACGAATGGCGGTATACTCAAGCGCCTGTTTCTTATTGTGAAGACGAGTGAATAAACTTGTGATTCTTTCATGAAAACCCGCCAAGTCTGTATATATCAGGGCATTTAAGTGAATCCGTTATACATTGTTTTGTTTTTTTGTCATGCTGCATAAATCAATGTCACTACTCTTTGTTTTTGGCGCGGATTTTGGGTTTCGTTGTCTGGCGAAACTGATAACAGACTGAGAACTTTTCAAATAGCCTGTAGGCTTATCAAAAGTTGTTTCACAGGTTTGTCATTGACCAGAAAGTGAAAGCGAATCCGGAAAAACGAAAACCACAAAATCAATCAAATAAAAAAAAACACGCGAAACACGTTATTCCACAAAAAAACGCCTACAAGTTTCAACTCCACGAGGTTATCGCCAGAGGGCATATCTCTCACAAAAGATTTAGACCGGGTCATAGTGAGCGTCTGCAGTGCGCAAAGGAAATGGAAATCGGATTGATCTCCGCGGATTCGTCATTCCTCGGATGACAGCCGTAGGGGCGCTATTGTCGCTGGCTGTTTTGATGATCCCTCGGGAATCTCTCGAAAGTGTGCATCTTTTTAATTTGAATTTCAAGTCGCAGGTGTGCAGTGTGGTCATTGCTACCGGCGAAATTGAATGTTATCCATTGTTCGCCCTGTTCCGAGTTATGATCGTTTTTGCGACAATTGCGATTGAAAGAGATTCACTTTTGCGTTCATTTCAGGAAATGCCGGCACCTCCCGGTCTTCGACGTATCCCACCCCAGGAGATGGTCGCTTCAGAGGCAGCTCCGACGGGTATGATCAGCCCTGTACACGAGGAATTGGTTTCGGTCGCTAAGGATGTTCAGGCTGAGGTTAGTTGGTTCGATTTTCACATTTGGTTAGTAAATTCAGCTGTTTGATGTCGTTTAGCTCCTCATGACGATCGAAAAGATACTCAATCTCGCTGATCTCATGGATGGTCAAGCTACAGCGGCTCGGCAACAACAAGCTTACTATGAAGACCACATTTGGCCGGCTGTAATGAACTCCCATGATCAGTTGAATTGGATTGCCGAAGCTGTCCGTCAGGGTATTGACTCATGCACAATCACTGAAAACAGACTCAATGTTTTGCTGGCTGTCAACAAATTTCGGGTAAATTTTGAATCTCCCTCGCATTGTTTCACAATCATAGGGTTCTTTAAGGTCCACATCCAAAACATAGTCAACTATCTCACAAACGACGTCCACCGTGAAATTGACCAAGTCCTCGAGTTTCGTCAACGCGGAATCTGTGGCATCTCGGTCAGCGAGCACCTGATCGAAACGCTCCAAAAGTATCAAAAGAACCTCAGAATGAAGATCCTCAAACTATAACTTGTGTATTTTATGATATTATGTTTTATTAACGAAAGAACCAAACGACAAATGAATTTAGTATTTATAAGACATCGTTTTGAAAAATTGTATTCCGCCTACATCGATGATTCACCGAAACAGAATATGGCGAGACCAGGCACTTGGACAAATGCCGAGATTTCGTTAAGTTTGGTTGTCCAATTGATCTCAGTTTTACATACGCCCAGATGGCAAACTTATCCCCATAAGGCAGTGCAGAGTGATGTCCGTCTGTATGTCTGTGTGTCGCACGTGTCCGTGGGCCTTGGTTTTTGGTGTGCCGGTAGCCTTTGGTGCCGGTATGCTAATTCCTGTCCACCGTGCCGCGGACTCGTCGTTGAATGGCACTTTTGGGTCGTCAAAGTTTCCGTGTTTTTCGGTGTGTCGGGGTGCAGTTTAGTTGGGGCGCGCGGGTCTGGTGCATGGTCGAGAGGTTAGTGCGGTGGTGTGGTGCTGTGGTGGTGGTGCCGGGTTCGGTGCCCGTGGGGCTCAGTGTTGTTTTTTCTTTTTATACATTGCTTTTAGTGGTGTGTCAGTTTTTTGTAGCATTGTTTTGGCATGTTGTGTGCTGTTGTGGTAATGTGGTACTGTCATGTGGTGGTATGGTGCGGTATAAGGGTGGTGTCGGGTCAGTTTTTTACAGTTTTGTAGACGATGTGTAGGGTCTTTGTAGCAGTAAATTAGCATGTTGCATGCCGTTGTGAAGTGCAGTAATGTGGTATTGTATGACGGGCATTTGCGGGCCGGATTCTGTGCCTTCAGGGGTACAACAATTGGGATGTTTTTTGTTTCTTTCACTGTTCAGTGCCGTTGTGAGGTGCGGTAATGTCGTGTTGTGTGTGTGCCGTTGTGAAGAGTGGGGCTTTGTGGTGTGGAAGTGTGAGTGCCGGATTCGGTGCCTTCGGGGGTGCAAATCGATTGTTTTTTTGTTTCTCGCATTGTTGTAAATGGTGTGTAACAGTTTTTGTAATAGGGTATTGTGAGGTTCGGTAATGTGTAGTGTGTGTGCCGGACTCGGTGCCTTTGAGGTTACAAACGTGTTGGCATGTTGTGTGCCGTTGTAACGTGTGGTAATGTGGTATTGTACGGTGGGCATGTGCATGCCGGATTCGGTCTCTTCAAGGGTGCAAATGAGCGGTAATGTGAGGCTTCTGGTGTGCCGGATTCGCTGCCTTCGGATGTGCAAATGCATTGTTTATTTGTGTTATAAACGGTGTGTTACAGTTATTGTAATAGTGTATTAGCATATAAGACGAGAACGGGAATTATTTTTCGAGACGTATGCAAAAAATTGCAGATTTCACGGTTTTGCGCCCGGTCGGCGTAAAATGTGAAAAATACGGGACGGCGACACTCGCCGGATGGAAGGTGGGTTCGGCGACCCTCGCCAAACCGACGATCGGGAGCAGAAAACCTAGGTTTTTTGCATTTTACTCCTGATTTAGCGATTTGGCGAGGGTCGCTAACCCGACCTTCCATCCGGCGAGGGTCGCCAAACGGAGGGTGCAAAACCGTGAAATCTGCGATATTTGCAAACGTCTCGAAAAATAATTCCCGTCCTCGTCTTATATACATAGAGTGCCATTGTGAGGTTCGGTAATGTCGTAACGTGTAGCGTGTGTGTGTCGTTGTGTTCGGTGTGTTTGAAGTTACAAACGTGTATTGACACGTTATGTGCCGTTTAATTCTGTTTTGTACAGTGTTGTAAAGATTGTGTAACGGGTTTTTATAACAGTGAACTGACACCTTGCGTAGTGTGGTGCCTGATTCAGTGTCTTTTAGGTTACAAACGTGTACCTGCGTGTTGTATGCCGTTGCACAGTGTGGTAATGTGGTGTTGTGTGGTGTTAAGGTGTCGTGCTGTGTGTCATGGGTGCGTAAGTGCCAGGTTTCGGGCACTTACGCACCCAGTGCCCGAAACCTGGTTTTGCATTAATTACAATCGTTTATTTTTTCGGGATTACAACCGTCTATTTTTTTTTACAGTGTTGTACACATGGTGTTACGGTGTTTTTAAAACAGTGTATTTGCATGTTGTATGGTGTGTAGTTGCCGGATTCGGTGCCTTTGGGATTGGTTACAAGCATTTTTATATTTTGTGCATCGTTGTGAGTAAGTGTGTTTGTTATGGTCGGCGAGAGATACGGGATTGGGGCCCGAAGGGCCCCCAATCCCGGATCTCGAGCAGTGGTGGGGGACTTGCTGTTGTAACTGTATTGTGTTAGTATATGTAGTATGTGTAGCATAGTGTGTTAGTATGTGTAGTACGGCATAAACTACTGCCAAGTAGTGTCACCTTTCAGTACCGAGAAAACGATAATCTACAGCATGGTGCCGTATAAATTACTGGTAGATGTGATGAGACATAATGTTTCGTAGAAATGTATTGCGGTTTGAAAACGCAAACCGATTCTGCAAAATGCTGTGTAGTGTATTTACAAGCGTTTACTGACATGTTGTGTATCGTTTTAAACAGCAGTGATTTGGTGCTGTGCCTAGGGGTGATGCGTACGGTGTTATTGGTGTAGCAAATGAATTTTTGGTTTTAAGGTTAATTTCAAGTTAAGGTTACGAGCACCACAAATTGCTTGGGGTTACAAATAATTTTTTTTTGTCTGTGCGATGTAGGCATCAAGTGGAATAATGTGTTGTGTAAAGTTTTGGCAAAGATTGTGATAGTGTTTAGTAGTTTTTTTGCGGTTAAAAAAAATAAAATGTTATCTCACTGTTCTCATGACTGCAATTGAGTAGTGATTTTTTACTCCAACATGAGAGTTTTTTTATCGTAGTTTTTTTGTAAACAGATATCATGTTGGTCTATAACATACTTGAAACCCAGATCAAACTACTACAAGCTGGTGTAAAACAACAATCTAAACCAAAAAAAAAACAAAGAGAAAACTAAAGGAATCAATTTGCTAAAAACCACCTAATTTTAAAGGGACCCCCTTTCCCCCATTTTTAACGGATCCGAGATATAGAAGACCACTGCCCCCTGACCTCTCCTCCTCCTATATACGCCCCTGGACAGTGATCGAACTTCAATAGAGTAAATTGAGGGTGGTTAATCTTCAACTGAGATAAAGAAATTTTTATCAAACACAAGCGTGACCAAATCTTACTCGCTTCCCCCCTTCACCCTTTTATGAACTTACGGGGGGTGCGGGGGGCGGAGCCCCCCGCTTATCTTAGACTTAGACTTAGACTCAGACTTAGACTTAGACTTAGACTTAGTGTTTAGGCGTTTGTGTGCGATGCCTGTTGTGTGCCGTTTGATAGGCATGCAGTGCTGCGTGTGATTGTGTGTGACGGTGTTGTCTGTAGTGCCATTGAAGTTGCGAACGTTGTTTTCCTGTTTTTTGTAAAATTCATGTTGTTGGCATTGTTGTGGTGATTTTACTGTGATTGTTGTTGTAGTGTCGGTGTATGAGCCTGGTTAGGTATAAAGTGTGCATGCGCGTGTGCATGTGTGCGGGTGCGCGTGAGGGTGTGCGGTTGCTGTTGTTTTGGCATTTAGTCGTGGTTGTTGTTGGCATTGTTGTGGTAGTGGTGGTGGGTGGTACAAGCCTTGGGGAGGCCCAAAGGGCCGACCGAAGGCTTGTCCCCCCAAGGTAGTGTAGTGTTTCTGTCCGCTGTGTTTGTGTGATCCTGGCACGTGTCCGTTGTCCGTCATTTTTGGTGTAGTGTCAGTGTTTGATGTCAGTATCATGAATCCTGCGCACCGTCCGCCGGACTCGACGTTGAATGGCACTTTTGGTGCTTCAAAGTTGGCGTCTTTTTTCTTTTTTTTCGTTTTGTTGGGGTCGAGTCCGGGACGCGCGGTCGGGTTCCGTGTATGGTCGAGTGGTTAGTGCGATGGTGTCGTGTCGTCTGTGGTGGGTGTGAGTGTCAGGTTCGGTGTCTTGAGTGTGTCAATTGTGTTTTATCTTTTTTTTAAATGTGTGGGTGTTTTGTAAAAGTATACTTAGTGTTGTGTATTGATTTTCAATGTTGTCGTTTTGTTTTTGTAGATGTTTGTGATGTGTCGAGAGATGCGGGGGGAGGAGGCCCGAAGGGCCTCCTCACACCGGATCTCGAGCTGTGTTCAGTGTTTGCATTTTGCCGTTTTTCAGCGTACCATACCAAACAGTATCGGTACGGTATGGTACGGTTTAGTAGGCGGTATTTTTGGTACTCAATAAAATACGTATCACACACAAAAATACTTATCACTTGATCGTATTTTTCAACAAAAAGTGATTTTTTGCATCAATTTAGTGATACGAAACCTTTTTCAATGATAAAACTGCCAAAAGCAGTAAAAACCCAACTTTGTATTGTCCCTACAAGCGTTTGGTTTTCGACCTTTTGGTACTTGGAACGGTGCGCGTACCGTTAATCCAAAAGCTGTCGCACCATATCGTACCATTTTTTGGCACGATGGTATAGAAAAGTACCAGGTACTTATGCAAACCCTGGTTGTGTTGTGTTGAGGAGTGAGCTTAATCCGAAGTGAGGACAGTATGTACTATAGCCGGTAAGTGTGATGGGATGTAATGTGTCACGACTGTGTGCCATTTGAGAGTACTGTATGTGTTATCTTTAAACAGAGAACGGGAGTATACAAAGCGAGACACCATTGTTTGATGTTTCAAACAATAGCGTTAAATTTTCGTCCAAATACTCTTCAGTTTCAATCGTCACACACCGATATTTGAAATATTCTACAAGGAGTATTATTCCTCAAACAACGAGTGTTATCTTTTTAGAATTGAGTAATTAACCTTTCGTGTGGTTGTTTAAGATGTATGTTGTTGTTCTCAATATTGTTGAAGAAAAAAGTTTGGCAGTTATCAGCTAAACTTAAGTTGCGTCAAAAAGTTTCATTGTTTATCGTTTGCGATTGCAGCGAAAGAGAGGGGTTCGGGGCCCAAGGCCCCGAACCCCGAATCTTGAGCAGGAGTATGGTGTATTGAGTAGTAATTCGGTTTTTTAGGTGTAAAATTTTGAGTTCAATAACACCAGTAGGCAGAAGTATGATAAAAACCTTATCCCCTAAAACCCTGAACCTGGTAAAGAACATCCCCCGGAGGAAACAAAAGGGGAAACCTCCCAGATCAACAATCACCTTTAATCCCTGAACAAAGTTTAGGGGGGCCATCGGAAAAAAAGGGAAACCAATAAAAAAAAATTTTGCTAAAATTTTGAAAAACCAGAACTACCCTTTTGATCCCCCCTTCCCTTCTTATTGCCGGATCTGAGATATAAAAGGGCACTTCATCCCGTACCACCAATTTAAAAACCTTGAGTTTAGTTTACTTAAACTCAACTTGCTACCAGCCATACTTAGGCTCAAAAAACGTATCAGTATTTAATGATACACACAAAACTGGGAGTTTAAATTTTTAAACAGGGATGTTCTAATTTTTGTCCAAAACTCCAGAAGTTCATAATGTTAAACACCAATGTTTGATCTACCAAACTGCGATGTTTAACATAATAAACTTCCTAAAGTTTTTGACAAAAATTAAAACAATGCTGACTAATTTAAACTCCCGTTTTCTGTATACAGTTTTGGAGTGTTGATGTGAGTGTTATGTTAACGCGTAGGGTAGTGTGTTGATGTAGTGCTAAATAGTGTTGCAGTGTGTTAGTGTTAGTGTCCAAGACTTCAGGAGCCCCGAAGGGGCGACTGAAGGATTGGGATGTCAGTGTAAGTGTAGGTGTCGTAGTGTCAGTGTCGGTGTACAAGACTTGGGGAGGCCCGAAGGGCCGACCTAAGGCTTGTTGACCATTAAAAGAAGAATGTGTTTTGTTCGAAACGTAAAAAAACTGGATATTGTAGTGATGCAACTCCTTGTTACAATTTTACACCATAACACACTTTGGAAACGACATTTCTGTAAAAGTTTATTAGATGCCATATTTGTTACGCTAGTCAGTATGTCGCAGGAGAGCAGTCTCCTAGTGCAATTAGAATTGTTCGAGGTTGTAACGTCATACAGTGGCATGTTGATCAACGCATTGTTGTTTTTCCTCGTTTGGCGGCACACATCAAAGACCATGTCACCATACAAACCGATTTTGTTTCAAAACTGCATTGTCGACTTACTTTATACCATTTCTACTATATTTGTAAGGCCTGTAAGTTGACGTGCAGTAAGTACATAATATTGATTTGCTGAAACATGGCGTATGAATGATGACTTCGATTTTAGTTACTTGACACCAAGGATGGGCTGGTATTCTTTTTCGTACGTTCACCTATACCGTACAATTCCATAAATGTAACTTTTGCTCTAACTATTTGGTACAACTGTTTTTCATTATTACTGTATGTGATGATTGTTCCGGTCCAATTCGGTTACCGATACATTTACATTGTGAAGCGCACTAAACCCATGCTCGTGCTTATGTTATTATCTGTTTTAATCAGCTGTGGAGTGATTTCCGTTCCGGGTTACTTGTTTATCAAAGATACCGAAGATTACATGACCGAAAATTTAGAAATGTTGAACGCTTTTGGTAGCGAAAATAATGTTCATCTGATTACTGTCGACATACACAATCCTTGGCTACTTCTATATTTGTCAATTTTGACTATCATTATGACATTCAATGCGTTTGTTGTCATTTTCACCAGTCATGCCGTTTGGAAAATTTCACGAAATCTAGTGTCACAAGTAGCACGTGACGCACATACCCAAATGACGCGGATTTTGATTCTTCAAATTGGAATACCTGTGTGTTTTTGTTTCATACCTCTTGGAATCCTCATTTTTATGACTGTGTTCTACTCCAGGCCGTCATTGATTCCAAAGTTGATGTTACCAGTTGTTTCACTCTTTCCAATCGTCAATGGCATCCTTAGTATCTGCGTCATTTCAAGTTATCGAAACTTTTTATTGTCCAGATGTAAATATTTGTTTTGTAAAAAGTCCTTACAGTCACAAGTGATAAGTTTAGTCTCTACGACCGACCTTGTTAAAAAAAATAACGTTAGTACTGTGATTATAAGATAAAGTCATATTGATGTTCTGTTTCGATAATTACAGTCACACTTTGTAGACCAATGTCCGTAGATATTATATATTTCTTTCGTTTGTACTTACGCTAAAGCTAAAGGCCAAGTGTTTAGAAAACAATGTAGGGAAAGGATAGATGTACCTTTAAAAATAAGCATGAAACTAACCTCTATCTTGTGCATTATATTGAGTTTGTACAAAACTTACAGATTCATTAACAAAGAAAAAAAAATGTAACAAGATAGTGACACCAGTTTGATAATTGTATTTAAATGCTGTAAAATATTTGTTTTCCGACTTCGGGGTTTAAGAATGCTATCCTCGACAACGAACGCATCGACTGACCGTGGTCAACTTGACCGAGACAACTGACCTCGGCACAGTTGTGTTCCTCGCGACAAACGCGTTGCCTTTGGCTGAGTTAACCTGAACAGCTGACTCTTGTCAAGCACCATCTTGTATTGATCTTCCAGTCGCTCTCATTTTTTCCTTATTCTGAGGTGGTAATTGTGTCGTGGTCTCTAATAAACGGCAATTGAACTTACAACGACATATTCACTACAGAGTACACAAAGATGCCCAAACTGAATTACAGTAAACCGTTTCAAATTAATAAAGGTTAGATTTTCTTATTTATTTAGTGGCAGTAGTATTAGCCAAAATGATTTTCAGATATGGTGACAACTTTACTTAATCTTTGAGCACCATAAGATGCCATTCAAACGTTACATAGAGATACTATCCATAGAAGCCTAGATCAGGGAAAAATTAGTAGTTTACTCTTTGATTGTCCTTTGATTTGTTTTTTATTTAATTGTTTTTGTAAGCGTCTTAGTGCACGCTCTCAAACAGTACGATCGTTTGGGACGTGCTGCCGAAACAGAAGAAGCGCTAATAGGAATGGATACGCTGCGACAAAATGCGGCAATCCTGAACGTAGGAGCGAACACCATTGTCATCGATGGCGTGGAACTTCCTTTGCGAGTGAATGCGTTGGAAGAAGTCCAACTCCCTTACCCAGTGAAGCTTCGGGAAGACATCACTCTGAAACCGTACACGGATTACCTATGCACCGGCTACATCACCGAAGGAAAAGTCACGAATGGCTTAGTCCAATTCGTGACTGATCTGCACGTAGGCGCAGTGATCTGCAATGTCGGCGACGACGGGAACGTACCATTAAGGCTAATCAACCCAACGGCAGAACCAGTCGAACTCAGGGCCGACACACAAGTGGCAGAACTGTTGCCGTCGCAAAACGTCGCCGAGGCCGAAGATGTGAAGCCGACATCGCGAGAAACCTACCACACTTCCCGGACTTCGAGAAGTCGGTAACCGAGTGTTATGGGTGAGTGCACCCGCACTCAACCAAGAGGCACCACCCTCCATTCCCTCCACCTTTCATGACAATCAATTGTGTCTCCGCCCTTAGGGCATCTTCGATCTAAACTGGCAAAAGCCAGTGGCCCTCCGACTTGCTCCCCCTGAGCAGTCGCTTGGGTGCCTCAGCTCCGGCTGAGGTGCCCGTCATGGCCCACAATGATAACTGTTCAGGAAATATAATAATAAAGTTGGAAACGTAGTGATTGTGACAAGGGATTACAAAGATATTGCAGAAGGGGTAACCGGGATCCCCTAACGTCATCAGACGTGCCAGAAGTCAGTATGTTTCTTTGTTGACAAGAATTTTGTAAACCTGTGACACTTGCATTTTTTGTATGACTACCACAGATTCGTTGAACAAGTTTTTTGAAAAGCAGACGTCGAGTCAAATTATTTAAAGAACAGATGGGTCATTGAAAGGTAACAATTATGTATGTAGTTATCCAATCATTCATTACAAAATGCAGTTAAACAATGTTTATTTCAAAACGGTTTCATGCATTCTTACTCGATTCATTCCATAATAGATTGTTACAAAATAAACCGATTACTCGAATGGATAGTTTAATGACGTCAACTGGCAATGCCATCACTTTTTATTGGTGATCCCACCCACCTTTTTTTTCCATATAAATTTGCTTTTTTTCAAAGTTTTCCTTAGCATACCACTTTGGTCGATTTCGTAGATACCAAAAATTGACGATGCGGTCCCTCCTGGTTATCACCTTGATTAGCTTTGCGTTTATCGTATTTGATTTTAACCTGACACTGTTGTCCTTTGGATTCTACCATGAAGAAGGATGCTACTTCAATACGACAATATTCTTGGAACAATTCATCCATCAAAACCCCCTTCGGGAATATTCTTTTCTGACCAGTGGATTTGATTTCTTCCTTTTGGCAGTCTTCCGAGTCGGAATTCTCGCCGTCGGATTCACATTTGCCATTCGACATCGCGTGCCACCAAAATTAGGGCTCTTTTTCACCGGCGTTAGGGTCATTAATATGAGCTACACTTTGATCAAGTTTCTCGCCTTCTCTGAGGATCCCCTCCAACTTCAGTATTACGGTGTTTGGTTCAGTGAGCTATGGAATGCCGTCGCATTTGTGGGCGTTTGGATAATCTGGCGACGTGTGTACTCCTGGAAACCACTAATTGAAAGTACTGACATGTTCTATGTCAATGCTGATCCGAATGCCGACGACGTAGAACGAATTGTTGATAGTAGTGACTCATCGACGAATATAGCCACAACTGCTGATAAGCCAGAAGCCCGATTATCAACTTCGAAACATATTACTAAACTACTCAAATATTGCCGTCATAGTGGACTTTGGCTGATTGCCGGGTTTTTCTTTTTGACTATTTACTCCATTGGTGAGTTTTTTGATCGATGTTAACAATGAATATTTCCAAAAAACGGTTACAGCTCGAGTCTTCCAACCCAACTACACGGCCAAGGTCATCATCGACATTGTAGATTTGACAAGCATGGCCAAAATCGTTGACGCCGTAATGGTTATGAGTGGATTCGCGGTGGTTTCGATGATTACAGGCGGTCTTCGTGATGGTTGTTTCGGTTAGTCGCTTCGATGCCTTCTATCAAGCTCCAAATATGCCATTTTCCAGATTACGCGACATCCCTTATCAGTCGCAAAATGCGTAGCGACCTCTTTGCTTCCATCATGTCCCAGGAAATTGCCTTTTTCGATGAAACCAAAACCGGGGAAATCGTATCCCGACTTACCTCGGATTGCCAGACAATATCGGCAACCATTTCCACCAACGTCAATGTATTCTTCCGTAGTGGATTGATGGTCATTGGGTCGACCGTCTTCATGCTAACCATCTCCTGGAGACTTACCATGGTCACATTTATCTCCGTTCCATTGATTGGGTTCATCAGTCAAGCTTATGGTGTTTATTATGATGTAGGTTTGATCCAAAATGATCGGATTTGATAACGGTGTTGCCCTTGCAGAAGCTCAGTGAAAACACCCAAGCCGCAATCGCTTCGGCAAATCACATCGCCGAACAGGCCATCTCCTCAATAAGAACAGTCCGCTCCTTTGCTTGTGAAAAGTTTGAAAGTGAGCGATTTGACAAAACTCTGGACAAAACCCTCCAAATCAACGGAAAGAAGGCCATCGGATGCATGGGTTATACCTGGATGAATGAGTTCTGTGAAAGTGCTACTTTCATTGCTATTTTATTCTATGGAGGGCATCTGGTGATCACGAAGAAGATGAATGTCGATGATTTGTTCAGTATTTTGTTGTATCAGTTGCAACTTGGAGGAAGTCTCTATGTAAGTATCCCCAATTTAGAAAACATGCAGAAATAACCATTTTCAGAGCGTCGGCTACGTCTATACCGGTCTCATGGAATCCGTCGGCGCCAGTCGCAAAGTCTTCGAATACATGAATCGCAAACCACGAATTCTATATGACGGTAATCACTCGCCGGACGATATCAATGGCAGTATTGTCTTCGAGGGTGTAACATTCTCCTATCCAAGTCGCCCGATGGCAACTGTGCTGGACAATGTTTCCTTCGAAGCCAAAGCTGGTGAAACAGTGGCACTTATTGGTCCCAGTGGTGCTGGAAAGTCATCCATCATCGCACTTTTGGAGCATTTTTACGAAGCCAACAGCGGTCGCATCACTCTCGACAATGTACCGATCGAGCTGTTCAATCACCGAATCTTCCATCAACGTGTGGCTCTCGTCGCCCAAGAACCTGTCTTATATGATGGCACGATCCGATACAACATTCTATATGGCTGTGGAAGCGAGGTCGGCGACGATGAGATGATCCATGCCGCGAAACAAGCAAACATTCATGACTTCATCATGGAAACCGACAAGGGCTACGACACTGAATGCGGCGAAAGGGGTATCCGGATGAGCGGTGGCCAGAAACAGCGTATTGCCATCGCTCGAGCACTTGTCCGAAAGCCGGATGTCTTAATCCTCGACGAAGCAACGTCAGCCCTGGATGCTGAATCGGAGCACAAGATTCAGGAGGCCCTAGCGAAATGTTCCATCGGTCGAACTGTCATAGTGATCGCGCATCGGTTGAGTACGGTCGAAAAGGCTGATCGCATCGTAGTGATCAACAAAGGCCGAGTCCTGCAACAAGGCAATCACAGGAACCTCATGGAAGATGCCGATGGACTATACTATTCTCTGGTGCAACGCCAACTACTCCAAAGTCACAACACTAGCGACGACTCTGTAATAGCATAAGTCGAAACTGTAAAATAGTTATAAAGATTCGTATGTAAGTAACTTTTATTGAAATCCAGAAAGAGAAAGATAAAATATAAAAAACCAGCCGCTTAAAAGTTGCCAAAAATTGTCAATTAAAAATTTGAAAAAAGCGCCAAAAAATATCAACGAAACAATTGCCCACATGCGGATTCGAAGCTTTCACAGCATTTCGAAGTCGACAGGGACAAGATCAAGGCGAGACACGCAATAACAATGGTCGGCGTTTCAACGACAACCGCCGTCGGTTCAACAACACGCGCGAAATGCTGAACCTGAAGGATTGCGATCTTTATGAATTCGTCAAAGACAAGCTGTGCGACACTGTGATGAGAAACGGAGGCTTTTGGGGATCCGGATGGAAAAATCGGCCACTAAAAAGGCTCGACCAAACACCGAGTTGATCTAGTCCTGACGCGTCACCGTTTCAACAACGGCAGTACTGAACAACGATGGCACTAAGAAAAGAAATTGAATTCCAGATCCTTGACGCGGTCTTCTGGCTTTGAAACTTCCGTGCCAAAGTTACAATAAACATTATGTCAGGACAAAAATTTTGTAACCCTGTGACACTTGCATTTTTTTGTATGACCACCACAGATTCGTTGAACAAATTTTTTGAAAAGCAGACGTCAAGTCAAATTGTTCAAAGAACGGATAAATCATTGAATGTAACAATTATGTATGTAGTTATCTAATCATTCATTACAAAATGCAGTTAAACAATGTTTATTTCAAAACGGTTTCATGCATTCTTACTCGATTCCTTCCATAACAGATTGTTATTACAAAATAAACCGATTGCTTAAAGGATAATTTATTGACGTCAATTGACAATGCCATTACCGTTAATTGGTTCTAATACTGAACGGTTTATTAGTAATTGACTTTTTATCAATGCTGTTTTACCTCATTTTGGCATCTTTGCACTACCTAGATCAAGATGGTTTCAGAAAGTAAAATGTTTTTTTTAGTAGTACTATCCAAATAATAGATAAATGTTTGTTTATTGTATGTTCCCCGAGACGCTAGACTTAATGAATATGATTTTGTAACGCATTGCTTTCAGTTGTTTGTCAAAGTGATTCGAATCGAGGGCTCTTTGGTACTAAAAACAATGACTTTGAAATTTCGAGTGTCAGTGAGGTTTCCGATTTTCCCAGAAAACGCGTTTTATGAGACTGGGGACTTACGTGGTTCCGTTTTGTATGCAGTGTGCGTTAGCGTACTTAACGTTCAAAGGGGGCGTACCCTTATTTATTTTTTTTCAAGCCAACGGCCACCCCTGATGCACATATCTTTAAAAGACACGTGTTGAATATGATTTTGTAACGCATTGCTTTCAGTTGTTTGTCAAAATCGAGGGCTCTTTGGTACGGTGTACCGCGTTGTCCATCATTATCACTACCCATGAGCACACCGTCGATTAACTGTGAAATAGCTTTTGAAATTTTTGCCGCTATTCGACAAAAATTTGATAAGCAAAAGAAATGTAATGATATATTTTTTTCCTTGGAGTTTGTTGACAACATTTTGCCGTTCGTAGTTTCTAATAAGACAGTGTTCTACACATTTTTCACCACTGTTTGTAAAAATGTGACGATGTTGCTAGGTGCCGAGACCGTTATTTTTGTAAGTTTCTTTACTGATTGATAACACACTGAGAATTTTAATCATTATAGGAGAACGCTAACATGATACTGCCGTTAAATTATGACTGCATTTCCAACCATCTCTACAAGTGTGTCACCACACTTGATATAAGTCATGTGACTGACTTCATCTATGAAAACGAAAAAGACGATTCTTCAATAAGAGAGCTCAGGGGCGGCAACAATGAAAAGACTGAGCAGCTTCTAGAAATCATGGAAGCCGTTATTGAGCAGTGTGACGGTCTCGTTATCGATGGTTTGATACTGCCACCTCCGGTCATGTATAAGCTTGTCAAGATGTGTAACCTGGTTAAAAGGCTTCGTATCGACGGAAGAAGCTTTTGCACTTTGATCAAAAATTATTCTGCAATGTTTTCACAATTGGAGTCTCTCGAACTGGATGCACATTATTTTATTTTTAAAGTAGGTCTAAAAAATTGTGGTGGCCAAAATGTACAAATATTTTTGATTATGTTTTAGGAAATGAACTTCTCGTTTTGCTGTTTACCAAAGTTGATGAATCTTAAGATTTCAAGAGTTGAATTAGATGATTTTTATCCGATTTCAATGTGGGCTCAAATATTTAAAACCGTGACGAATCTTTCTTTGGACGCCGAGTGTCATCCATTGATTCCTTTCAATACCGAGGGCGTTCACTTCCTTGCAACTACCCTTAAAGCGTTTCCAAAGCTCTCAAAGGCTACTGTCTATATTCAGTATGGAGAAGATGTCGTTGAATATTGGGAGACAATTCAAACCGCTTTTTTTGATACCGCCTTTCCAGCATCCATGGAGTTGACGATAGATCATGGCAATATCAAGGACACGGTAAGTAAATCACTTACAGTATATTAATAATTGATGTGGTAACTACAGCAGGAAAAAGCCTATGCTGAGAGCTTGGGATTCAAAGCATATAAAGACAAATGCCTTATGTGCGAAAAATCACTGTCCGGAAAAACTCTGCGTTACATTGTTTTCGATTACACTCAGCTTCACTATGACCATGACTCTGACTCCTAGGTATGTAAACTTTTGGCGCTGAATCCAATAGTGATAACAGAATTTTGTTATCAGTGATAAGGTTTACTGATAAGGGCTCTAACTTTTGGCATTTTGCGCGGAGGAACTGTTTTTGTCCATAAAAACAATCTTTACATTTTGCTAAGTGATAAGAATTTTAGTTACTCCCGAAGGAAAAAAAATTTTTCCCAAACTCGTGAAAACCCGAAAAAAAAATCCCTTTGGTCTCGCCTTACCCCTCTTTTGACGGATTCGAAAAAAAAAAAAAAAGGGGGGTAGGGGGGGGGGGGGGGGGGGGGGCCGAGCACCCCCTACCCCCCCCCCCCCCCCCCCCCCCCTAAATACGCGCCTGCTGATTCCGAATATGTAACTTTTATTCTGATTTGAGCAACTATATGATTTTTCACAATGTTCAAGGCCACATTTCGTCAACTTAAGCAACGCCCTCCGGGAGTAACTAAAATTCTTATCACTTTGCAACATGTAAAGATTGTTTTTATGGACAAAAACAGTCCCCCCCGCAAAATGGCAAAAGTTAAACCCCTTATCAGTAAACCTTATCACTGAAAACAAAATTCTGTTATCACCATTGGATTCAGCGCCAAAAGTTAACCTAGGAGCCACGGTTTCAATAAGATTACTGTAAAACTGGCAGACTCATGCTAAATAGCAATTTTCAATACTAATTGATGAATATTTGATTGTGCTTTTGATGAATTGATAATTAATTTGTAGTCTAAAGTTATAAAGTGTTATCTTAAATCTTCAATCATAGAATCTTCCACCAACGTGTGGCTCTCGTCGCCCAAAAACCAGTCCTCTACGATGGCACGATCCGATACAACATTCTATATGGCTGTGGCAACGAGGTCAGCGACGATGAGATGATCCATGCCGCGAAACAAGCAAACATTCATGACTTCATCATGGAAACCGATAAGGGCTACGACACTGAATGCGGCGAAAGGGGTATCCGGATGAGTGGCGGCCAAAAGCAGCGTATTGCCATTGCCCGAGCACTTGTCCGAAAACCGGATGTGCTGATCCTCGATGAAGCAACGTCAGCCCTGGATGCCGAATCGGAGCACAAGATTCAGGAGGTCCTAGCAAAATGTTCCGTCGGTCGAACTGTCATAGTGATCGCGCATCGGTTGAGTACGGTCGATAAGGCTGATCGCATCGTGGTGATCAACAAAGGCAAAGTTCTGCAACAAGGCAATCACAGGGCTCTCATGGAAGATGCCAATGGGCTATACTACTCCCTAGTGCAGCGACAACTACTCCAAAGTCACAACACTAGCGACGACTTTGTAATAGCATAAGTCGAAACTGTAAAATAGTTATAAAGATTTGTATGTAAGTAACTTTTATTGAAATCCAAAAAGAGAAAGATAAAATATAAAAAACCAGCCGCTTAAAAGTTGCCAAAAATTGTCAATCAAAAATTTGAAAAAGCGCCAAAAATATCAACGAAACAATTGCCCACAGGCGGATTCGAAGCTTTCACAGCATTTCGAATGGTTGAGGTTATAAATTAGGGAGTACGCGAACGAGAACGGCTCGGGGAACGCTTGATGGGCGAACGGCTGCGTGAAACCGATCGCTTCGGCGGTGACGGGGAACGGTCACGAGAGCGACGACGAATCGGTGAACGGCTACGAGAGCGATTGCGAATCGGGCTACGGGAGCTGAAAAGGGTTTAGATTAGTTGAATTTGAAGATAGCAAGTTCAATCGGAAAGTAGTAACTAAAAAACACCAACAGGCACGCAGTTACAGGACACCAGTACGTTCTATGAATGCAAACCTGGCCCCGCAGTCCAGCAATCCTTCACTATTCCTGCTTATAAGACGCCGAAAAGAGGTTGAGAGAATGCCCTGCTATGCCTGCCCTGCCCGAGGTCTAATTTTGTGTTTTCTGATTGTTCAGCAAAAACGAATGCATGTACGCAGCGGGAAACGCTTGAACTTGGGAAAGGTTCAGGTATCCGCCCACAGAAATTTCAGCCAAAAAAGCGGTTGCAAAAGACAAGTAAGCGTGGGCTGCCTTAACCAGCTACTACATGCGGCTACCATCAGCCACGGCAACAGCCTTTAAAAGGGGGAAATTATAAAGGTCTTGGTGGTTGGTCGTGTTTAGCAGGTATCCCAGTTAATTCCGCGTCGGTAATTATATAAAAATGGGGGCAAAAACTGATAAAATGTAACCCACCGTCGTCCACCACCATCACGGCGATCTCCTTCATCGATGGGACGATCGTACTTGGCGAAACTGACACGAATATCGCGACCATCTACGTGGCGGCCATCCATCTTGGATACGGCGTATTCTGCATCACGACGGCTAGTGAATCGGACGAAACCAAATCCACGAGATTGACGAGAACGACGATCACGGGGAATATGGACGTCTCCGATCTCGCCATAACGTTCAAACAAGCGGCGAAGTTCGGATTGGGTTGTCTGGTAAGAAATGTTGTCGACCTGGAAGGAGAAAAATATATAATTTACGTAAAACTAGTGAATTAGCGATAAAATGAGTAAGAAAATGAAGAAATTACAAACCTTCAAACTGTGTAGTCCACTGATTGCTGGTGGCGGGCCTCGGGGACGATCTCCACCGCCATTGCGAGAATCACGGTCACCACGATCACGATACGACATGTCTCAATATTTTTGGAGCAAAAAGCGTCAAACACAAGGAGTCAACAACTCGGTAATGAAGAAACCGAATTGGAATGACGATGCAGGATGGAAGAAAAGCGTCGATGGAAGCAGGTCAGCGCGCGCAGTAGTATGAACGCGTGATGGGACCTGTATTTGCGAGGGGGGACAACGTTCAATGGCTGTGGTGTGGTGGGGAAATGGCTCGGATGGAACAGTTGTGCGGGTGTAACATGCAGCGCACAGAGGGGTTTTAGCGTTGTGGAAGATTGATAGGGTTGGTAGCCGTGAGCCAGGATTGTGCACTTGGCAAGGGGGATTGCATTTTTCTGGAGGCTAATTTGAGTTGTTCAAGCTCGGTTTTTCTGTTTTTCTTTCTTTTCGCTGTCTTTTTTACATTAACAATCTCCACAAACATGTTATTTATGATGAGCCTCAAGAAAAATAAAATAGTTTGTAAATAAATGACGACATTCAACAAATAGAACAATTAGCAAAATTACGATGTACTATGAGGCACCACAGATTTGTTAGAGATCGAATATACAGTATTTTGCTTGGCTTTGAACAACAATGCCCGAAAAAGGTGGAAATTGGATAGAATAAAGTTACGATAACTTTTCATAAAACAAATGACTAGGATGGCATTGACAATGGGAAACACTGACACAATCGGTAAAACCATTTTAGGAATCGGTGATGGACCCGAATACAAAATTATGTGAGTTATGAAAAAACCAACGGGAATATAACAAAGAACCACTGGAATACCGACTTGAAGGAACAAAATCCGCGTCATCTGATCGTGAGCATCACGTGCCACTGGTGAGACCAGATTACGCGTGGTTTTCCAGACTGAATAGCTTGTAAAGACGATGATAAAGCCACTGATTACTGTGAAAACTAAGAAAGTTCCAAAAAAGAAAATTACTAAAGGAGATCTGGTATCGCTGAATAAAAAGTGTTTAGCATTTTCGCTGTTGTATGACGGATCGGCATTTAGAACCGCTATGCCTTTTTCCATGACTTTGTGATTGTCTTTTACTGTCAGGTACAGTAGGAATGACGTTAGACTGCAGCATAGAACAGCCACGAAAACCATGGAAGCATGAAGTTTTCGTGTGACGGGAGTACGTTTGACGATGAAGATGTATCGATATACAAACTGAACTGGGACTGCGGCAATATAAAACATCAATGCAAAGCCGTCATACCAGAGTGCCAGGGCTAACGTTATGTGAGGCGATTCATATGGTATCGGTGTTCGAACGAAGAATAATGCGGTTCCGTTTTGGACATCGATTAGCTTAAAAAACAAAACTTTTCAAGGTTTATTTTACTTTCATACAAACTTACTGGTCTCACAATGATGGTAGAAATCGTATAGATGAAGTCTGAAGCACAGTTTTGGTACAGAATAGGCTTGTACGGTTTGATTGTTTTAATCGTGTGGCGTCGGATGAGGAAGATCAAAAATAAGTTGATACACAACCCGATGTAAGATACTATCATCTCGGCACACTCTAGTTGTTCAAGCAAATCACTTCCTAATGGCATTGTTATAAATAATTATGAAAAGTCCAATCGACCAAGACTGTTTTTATTCGAATGTCAGTGCTTTGAATGCTTTTTATAGTATTCATTTACAAATCTTTTTATTGTTCATACGCATAAAAGGACATAATTAAAGAAGAAAACAGTGCAATTAGCGTAATATGACCAAAGCGAAAAACCAAAACAAATCAAATAAATATATCTTACATCATTCAAATTGAAATCGGTCTTCTTCTCTTAGTTCTCCGCTGATATTCTTTGATTTCCTGCAGGAATCGTGGATTTTTTTGTTTGTTTCTGTCATTTTTGTTATTAATCACTTTGATGATGTCAGTGATTCAGATTTTTGAATGCAAACTTTGACTTTTGAACTTGTGTTGGCGAAGATATAACAGAGGAGGGACACATTGGGGAAGCTATTGCAGACATTGTCGATAATAGGGGTTACATGTAGCACACATTATGTTATACACCTTGCACAGAGTAGAAGCGAGTTCCTGGGCAATTTATCCGGAGGCATGCGCGCCGTTGACCCAAAACTCTTCGCGTCGGGCCCTTAGGGGTACTCCATGACTGACTCCGGGGATCTAGGCCCGACCCCAACTAGGTCAGATCGCCCAGCCCCCGACAGAGTCCGATGTGGACCCCTTTAAAAGGAGAGCCCTAGACGGTATCCTCACCATTTGTGGCAAACAATCATACGAGCTTACTCCTCTCTCTTGTGACCCAATTTTCCGCTCCATCTCTGTGTATAACTCTACCTCATTCCCCAACCGCACGTAAAGCCCCTGGTAGTGCGACATCTATAATTTTTGACATTTGGTTTATCTGATTCATCGTTTCTCTCCACCATGCAGTACCCACTTGCCAAACTCCCTTACGGTCTGCGTCGTCGTTTTGGTGATCTTGCCACTCCGGCAGAGTTGTTTGTCCTGCAAGAAGCCGCTGGCAGTTCCCCCATTTGTCCCCCGAAAGCCATCCAAACTTACATCGAACCTGATAGGAAGTGTACAATTCGTTATGAAGACGGAGAGGCGATTGTCACGTTGGGAAAAAAACGTTTTTCTATTAGTAACTACGATGGGAGAGTGTTTGTACCGTCAACCATCGAAGTTCGCGTGAATCTGGAAGACATCACTCCAGAATTAACGCATAACATTGTCCTGAGGCCACACTGTCTAACCTTGATGTACCATGGTAGTCCCACAACATTTTTGAAAGTTTTACCATCAAAAATTTTTACGGGTAACGTAACCAAGGCTACAATCACTGGACATAGTGGAAAAATATTTGATGTCGCATCATTGTTTGCCGCTATGCCCTACTTGCGCACGGTAACTTTGAAAAATGTAACTCTTCCTAGTTCATGGATGAACGACTTTTTGGAATGCCAAAAGTCGAAACTCAGAAGTATGAGTGTGAGCGGCACGAGCATCCGACAACTCGCACAATCAGACATCGATGAGTTTGTCGCTTTTACGAAGGTTTATTTTTTTAATAGTTTTTGCTTTACATGGATTAAGCCAAATTTTACAGAAACAAGACCCTGACTTCACTTTTTATGCATCTTCCTCGGATTCACATTTGCAGCGGGTTGCAGAAATCTTTTTAAAGCAAAGATTTGACTGCGTTCGGCCACCAGCATTTAGCAGAAAAACATACCCTGTTCAGGTTTCGTCTGATTTTGATTGGTGTTGCTTCTGTGAACAGCTGCTGACAGTCTGGTAAAATTGGAATTTTTTTAGTGCTTGTATAAAAAAAAGATTGGAAAAAAACCGTTTACAAGAGTTTTCAAAGTCAGTTGTGTATTTTCTAGAACGTTGATTCATTTAACACGTTTGCATATTTCACAACAAAATTATCAGAAAATAAGTGACGCCATGCAATAAAACATGGTTTGTGCATTCACAATGTACTTTGAGGCGCCACAGATTTGTTTGAGGTCGAATATGCGATCGATGGTTGGCTTCTTGTTATGAATGCCCGGAGACGTCGGACTTTTGATAGGAAAAAATTACGGTAGCTTTTCATAAAGTAAATGACAAGAATGGCATTGACAATGGGAAAGACAGACACAACCGGTAAAACCATTTTGGGAACAAGCGAAGGGCCAGCATACAAAACTGTGTTAATTATATAGAATCCAATGGGCACAAAACACAGAAAAACAGGAATGCAAACTTGAAGAAACAAAATCCGCGTCATTTGATCGTGAGCATCACGTGCCACCGGTGAGACCAGATTTCGGGTATTTTTCCATACTGCATAGCTGGTAATGATTATGATAACGCCGCTGATGACTGTTATAGCTAAGAAAGTTCCGAAAAATAAGAAAAGAAAAATATTGCTGGTAGTGCTGAAGACGAAATGTTTAGTATTTTCACTGTTGTAAGCAGGATCAACACTTAGGATTGCCAAGCCTTCACTTATGTTTTTGTGGCAGTCCTTTACGGTCATATAGAACAGGAATGCCGTAAAACTGCAGCATAGAACTGCGACCAATAGCATTGATGCGTGAAGCTTCCGTGTAACGGGGGTACGCTTTACGATAAAGATGTACCGGTATAGAAATTGGACCGGGACTACGACTATGTAGAGCATTAATGCGAATTCATCGTACCAAATGGCGAGAAATTTTGTTACATATGGAGAGGTATACGGTATTGGGGTTCGGACGAAGAAAAATGCGGTGCCGTTTTGGACGTCAATAACCTGAAAGAAACCGTTTTAGCATTGATACAAAATCATTGGGAACTTGCCGGTCTCACTATGATCGTAGAAATAGTGTAAATAAAGTCCGTAGCACAGTTTTGATACAAAATCGGCTTGTACGGCGTTATAGTTTTAATTGTGTAACGCCGGATAAGAAAGATCAAAAACAAATTGATGCACAAGCCGATGTACGAAACTATCATTTCACCAAGTTCGAGTTTAGACAGCACATCGTTTTCGTGCCACATCTTTCTGCACGGTTTAACGACAGTAAATAAACGTTCCAACGGTAGTTATAACCGGTTAAAATTGTTTTTGATTTTGTATTGAAGCTCTAATTTACGTTTTTACTGCCCACTAAGTTGTGTTTTAGCTGTTCATAAGGCCTACAGTTCGAAAGGACATAACTATGCGAAAACAATGTGGTAAACTGAACACACCTTCTGCTAAACATCGTAATTGTATGGCTGGCTACTGACTAATTGTATGTATCCGAGGCTTATTGTTCCAGAGAACAATGAAAAGAGAAGTCAAAGCTTACAGATCTCACAATCATCAACTGCGGAATTTGTATTTTTGTTTTGTACGGTATGCACGTTCCAACAAGCTGCATTTTGTCTAAGTCCGTAAATTTATATATCAAGTACACACGTGCCACATGTTGAACAAAAATAAGATGTTCAAAGCAACACACTTGTTTATTTGTAAAGAAATACGCAATAGCTAGTGCACCAACGTGGCAATGCTTGCATAAATAGAAAATTGAAAGTATTTTTCAAGCCAATTACAGCCTATTAGTTGAAAGCAGTGATTATATTTAGAATATCGGGTTCATATTGCACGCAATTTTTATAACAACAACAAAATCGTTTTTCGGTAAATGACGGCAATCAACAAATATGGCACATTGTGTGTTCACGATGTACTATGCGGCGGCACAGATTTGTTAGAGGTCGAATATGCGGTCCCTTGTTCACTTCTTGTTAAGAATGCTCGTAGACGTCGGAATTTTGATAAGAAAAAGTTACGGTAACTTTTCATGAAACAAATGACAAGGATGGCATTGACAATGGGAAAGACGGACACGACCGGTAGCACAATCTTTGGGATTAGTGAGGGACCCGAATACAACACAGTATTAATGATAAAGAATCCAATGGGTATGAAACAGAGAAAGACGGGGATACAAACTTGAAGGAATAGAATCCGTGTCATCTGGTCGTGCGCATCACGTGCCACCGGTGAAACCAGATTTCGTGTGTTTTTCCAAACTGAATGACTGGTAAAGATAATAATAAGGCCGCTGATTATTGTGAGGATTAAGAATGTGCCGAAAAATAAAAATAGGAAAGGATTGCTGGTATTGCTGAACACAAAATGTTTAGCGTTTTCGCTGTTGTAAGAAGGATCGTCATTTAGAATCACTAGGCCTTCTTGCATCACGTTATGGCATTCTTTTACTGTCATATAGAATAAGAATGACGTTAAACTGCAGCACAAAACTGGCACCAAAATCATGAAAGCATGAAGTTTTCGTGTAACGGGGGTACGCTTTACGATGAAGATGTACCGATAGAGGAACTGGACCGGCACAACGGCGATGTAAAGCATTAGCGCGAAGTCGTCCCACCAAATAGCGAGGAGTTTCGTTACATATGGATTTTCATACGGTATCAGTGTTCGAACGAAGAAGAAAGCGGTGCCGTTTTGGACATCGATCAGCTGAAACCAAAAATTGTAATGTTTGCCATATTATACTTGAAACTCACCGGTCTCACAACAATAGTTGAAACCGTATAGATAAAGTCCGTAGCACAGTTTTGGTACAAAATAGGTTTGTACGGTTTGATAGTTTTAATTGTGTGGCGTCTGATGAGAAAGATCAAAAATAAGTTGATACACAGGCCGATGTAAGATACTATCATCTCGGCACATTCTAAATGTTCGAGTAAATCACTTTCCCGTGACATTGTTCGAAATGGTTTAACAGTAAATATAATAGAAGTTCCAGCGGAGTGATAAGCGGTCAAAACGGTTTTTGGTTTTGTATCGGAACCCTAATACGCTTTTTATACTGCCCACATGAATATATTTTAATTGTTCGTACGCCTAACTTGAAAGGACACAAAGGCATTAAACAAGCCAAAATAATTAACTGACAATACAACAACACAAATCAAAGATATCTAACATCATACAATGCGGAGTTTGTATTGTATCTTTGTTTTCTATATTGGCTTCTGGAAATACGAATACTATTGTACTCGGTTTCTCGAATTTGTATATTGAGTGCGTGCCACATTTTTGATAAGCCTATTCTATTCGAAGAAACACAACGGTTTGTTTGCGAAGAAATACGCAACTGTTAATGCACCAATGTGCACACTAATAATTAAGTTTTATATAAGCACACGAAAGGATACAAAGTCATTATAACGCCCCCATACTTTAACTGAACTTAGATGAATAGGTTCAATAGATCGGTGTTGTAGAACTACGTATCACTGTAGATAAAAATAATTCTGTTTTTGTCTGTCTGGGTTTTAGAAAGTGCACGTTACGGGGTGATAGGGTCCGTCTTTGGTTTCTATCACCCCTTTTTGTGGAAAAGAATATTTTCGACATCTCGGTCTTCCTTCTTTAGTTCTCCGCTGATATTCTTTGATTTCCTGCAGAAATCGTTGATTTTTTGTTTGTTTCTGTCATTTTTGTTATTAATCACTTTGTTGATGTCAGTGATTCAGATTTTTAAATGCAGACTGTGATTTTTGAACTTGTGTTGTTGGCGAACATATAACGGAAGAGGGACACATATGCATATGAAGAAGCTATTGCAGGCATTGTCGATAATAGGGGATACATGAAGCACATCCTATGCACCTTGCACAGAGTAGAAGCAAGTTCCTGGGCAATTTATCCGGAGGCATGCGCGCCGTTAACCCAAAACCCTTCGCGTCGGGCCCTTAGGGGTACTCGATAACTGACTCAGGGGATCCAGACCCGACCCCAACTAGGTCAGATCGCCCAGCCCCCGGCAGAGTCCGATGTGGACCCCTTTAAAAGGAGACCCCAAGACGGTATCCTCACCATTCGTGGCAAACAACCATACGAGCTAACTTGCGCTTTCCTGTTCTCTTGTGAACTATTTTTTGAATCCTTCGTTGCACCATCTCTGTGAATTAAAACTATTGCTACTCCCATCTCTTGTAACCTAATCTTCCGTTGCATAATCTCTGTGTATACTTTTGTGGGTTAAGTTTATCTCAATCCCCAACCGAACAAAAAACCTCTTGTGATTATATTTTTGGTTCATTCATCGCTTCCATCCACCATGCAGTACCCTCTTGCCAAACTGCTCTATGGTAACCGCCGTCGTCTTGGGGAACTTGCCACTCCGGCAGAACGGTTCGTCCTGCAAGAAGCTGCTGGCGATGCCCGTATTTGTCCACCAAAGGGCATCCAAACTTTTCAGTTTAGGGATGATGAATCGTGTAACATTTGTTATGAAAACGGTAAACCGGTTGTAAAGATCGGAGATAACCTTGTTTCAAATGACAATGAAACATTGCTATTTCCGTTGTATATTGATTGTCGCGTGGAGCTTTATGACATCACCCCTGAACTTACACACAACATTGTCATGCGGCCACAACGCCTAAGCCTGACCTACTATGGTTCTTCAACACCTTTTTTAAAAACGTTATCATCGAAAATGGCTATCGGTGATGTAAAAACGGTTCACATTACTGGGCATGACGGCGAATCTTTCAACATTGCTTTGATGTTTGCCGCAATGCCAAAACTTACCTCGTTAACGTTGGAAAACGTAACCCTTCCAAGTTCCTGGATGGTAGATACTTTGAAAAGCCAAAAATGTAAACTTCGCTACATGAGGGTGAGCGGTTCTACCATTCGGCAACTTGTCGAATCAGATATTGACGAGTTGGTGGGATTCATAAAGGTTTATTTTTTAAATAATCTTTGTTTTACGTAGATTAACCCAAACTTTACAGGAACAGGATTATGGCTTTTATTTTGATATCTATTCTCCGAAATCCAAACTGCAGCGGTTAGCAGCAGCCTTCTTTAAAAAAAGATTTTTGTGCATGCGGCCTCCTTCATTTGGCAGGAGGTTTCCTGTTGTGATCACTAATAATAATAATGATCGTTATCGTGTCTGTAAGATACAGGGACTGTAAAACACTATTAATGTCATTGGTTTTTATAAATAAAAGCTACATTTTTTATAACAACTACATAACGGTCTGGAACAGGATGATAACATTCATTAAATACGACAATTAATGTAATCACATTGTACTTTGAGGCACCACAGATTTGTTAGATATGGAGTATGCAGACGCTTGTTGGTTTCTTGTTAAAAAGGCTCGTAGACGTCGGAACTTGTATAATAGAAAGGTACGGTAGCTTTTCATAAAGTAAATGACGAGAATGGCATTAACGATGGGAAAGATAGACACAATCGGCAATACCATCTTCGGAAGTAGTGAAGGACCAGTATACAGAATTGTACTGATGAGAAAAAATCCAATGGGTATAAAACACAGAAACACTGGAATACCAACTTGAAGAAACAGAATCCGCGTCATTTGATCGTGAGCATCACGTGCCACCGGTGAGATCAAATTTCGAGTGTTTTTCCAGACTGAATAGCTGGTGAAAATAATAATTAGTCCGCTGATGACAATTAGGATAAAGTAGGATCCGAAAAAGAGGAATAGAAATGGTTCATGGGTGTTGCTAAACACAAAATGCTTTGCGTTTTCGCTGTTGTAGACAGGATCAGCTTTTAAGATTACTAATCCCTTTTCCATAACTTTGTGACAGTCTTTTATAGTGAAATAAAAAAGGATTGATGTTAAACTGCAACAAAAAATAGCAACTGCTATCATAGTGGCGTGAAGTTTTCGTGTAACGGGGGTACGTTTTACAATGAAAATGTACCGATACACAAATTGGACCGGGACTGCGGCAATATAAAGCATCAATGCAAAATCGTCATACCAAATGGCGAGAAACTTTGTCACATATGGCGATTCATACGGTATTTGGGTTCGAACGAAAAAGAAAGCGGTTCCGTTTTGGACGTCGATTATCTGGAAGAGAACTTTATATATAAACGTTTCCACATCATTGAAAACTTACCGGTCTCACTATAATTGTAGAAATAGTATAAATAAAGTCAGTGGCACAGTTCTGATACAAAATAGGTTTATACGGCGTGATTGTTTTAATCGTGTAACGGCGAATGAGAAACATCAGAAACAAATTGATACACAAACCAATGTACGAAACCATCATTTCAGCGCTTTCCAGATGTGACAAAAAACTACTTTCGAAAGACATGTTTTTACAATACAACTGTAAATATAACTTCCAAGTGAACAGGTTAAAACCGTTATCAGTTTTGCGTCGGAGAAGTGTTAATAATAGTTAATTGTGGGCGGATAAAATAGAACTTCCAGCGGTAGTGATGACTGGTCAAAACCATTTTAGCTTATCACTACACATTTTTTCATAATGGTCATCAAAATATAATTTAATTGCTCATGCGCTTACCACATTGAGTTAATATAATGTACTACGTACCTACAATTACCGTATGCCAAACGTGTTTTGGTTCATTACAGTGCTCCTGTGAATAACACGGGCGCGTTTGAATCAAGCATTTGGGCTTTATTTGATTAATCTATCCACTACAAGTAGGTACATTATTATTGTTGGTAAAACCTTTTTATGGAAAATTACGCAGATGTTAGTGCATCAATTGAGGGCGGTGAGTAAGTTTGAGTTCACTTTGAACGAAAAAGCACCAACTTTATGAAAACGCTGTACCAATGGCAACTATATTAAGAAATCTAAATGGACTCCGGAAGTGAATATTGTTTTGCAGCTGTAAAACTTTACATATCACACTACGGAACCAATGACCTCACAAACATCCGTTATTATCCGAAACAAATTCAGCATGACTTCGTTCAACCCAAACAAACAACCCGGAAGTTACAACATCTTTGTGCGTCGTTTTCGCTTTCACCACTGTGACATTTTGACGTTCATATTTACATCGATCACTCGTAGGGCAATATGTTAGATCATTTTTAAACTTTACTAAATCCTTTTTAACATTCACATAGCACATTGCCATTTGATGGTAGAATGGCGGCGTGAAAGGATAGTCCAAAGTTTTCTAAATGTTCGGTTTAAATCGATTACACGAGCATTGTAAAACTCACAAATTCAAACGAATGTCGCTTCAACATGCTTACAAAGTTGGATTGAAACGCGTCAGGATCCACAAAAGTAAAGTTGTTATCACCTTTCAATAGGTTTGTGGCATTGTCCTTAGTCAAAATAGTATGATGTACATGGGCAAATGAAGCCACTTCAGATTTTATTTCTTGGTAATCGCCTTCGAAGACTTTTACACCGTGCATCCAAAGACCTGCGATGAATTGTGGACGAATCACTAATTTTGGCGGAAAGTGCCTGACATTCAACTCGACATTATGTAGAATCTTAGAAAGATTAAACGCTTCAGATTCATGCACCGGTGTCAAGAGGGTTGTGTAGAGGCGCGGCAAACTGTAGGACGCTGCGTGCGGATATTGTTGGATAAGCGGCAAAAATATGTCGTAATAATTTGTGGGGCCTTTGGTTTGAGGGAAGTTGATCAGAAGATCATCCCAGTCAGGGAAGGAAATGAATTCTGCAGATTCTTTGAATTCATAAAGGCATTCATGGGCATTTGCCATCTGGCTTGAGTACTCGGTGAACAACAGAGGGTTGTAATCGAGCTCCGGCTAAAAAGTTCGATTTGCAATCGAAAAAAAAGTAATTCAATATATTACAATTGGCTTCGGTTTGAAAACGGGTTGAATTTTCAAAATGCCATCCTTCTCGTATATTCTCATCAAATCCATAATCTGTTTCAAGGCACATTCGACGGCTGTAACAGCAAGATCACCACCAAAGTATCTAAACGTTTCCATGGCCATGATAAATGTGACCCAATCATCGACTGCGACCATTCGACTCATGCAGGCTACAAATTTATAAGGTTTCGTGTTGGGTTTGGTTACGGTTAGCTGAAAGTTACATTTTACACCAGTTTCACCCAAAACAGGATAACAAACTCGTTGATATTGTGTAGTTTCATCTTCAACAGTTACACCGACATTGAGATCAGTGAGTTCAGCATCATTAGTCGGGAAAGTGCACATCAACCGCAATACACCAATTTCACACTTTCCAGGACTGACCTCCAAATCAATAACTTTTCCCAAACTGTGTTCGGTGGTCCCATCTTTGAGCACTCTCCAACATGTGAAATTGTAATCATTGTATTGTTTAAAACTTTTTTCACCGCTGAAAAGTGTGACAGCAGCATCTGAACCCTTGTTTCTGCAAATTTTATATATAATTACAACTATGTTACAAGAATAGCCTTACGTTGTTGAGTTAGGATAATAGAAAGTTTTGATTACAAATATTGGCCTGACAATGTATGTCGAATTTTCAAAGAACATGGAATCGCTCGAATTTGGCTTAAAAGAAGAAACTAAATCGGTGCTATTTTCAAAAATAGATTGATTGTGTGATTGCCCAGTGTTCTGCTCTACGTTTGATATAGGCAACAAAAAGTATAGTACAGCTAATCCCAGGATACATAATATTAGTACATTTTTGTTGAAATTTATAACATGATGCATTTTGGAAATGCCGAGAAAACCAGTATCATTATGCGTGTTTTATACCCTCGGAAGTGAAAACGATGTTTTCTACGATAACGTTTTCAAGTTATTTTCAACACATCGCGTTTTAGGAGTAAGATCTCCGATAAAAGCGGCAAAATGCTTGAGTTTTGTTACAAGTATCACTATCAGATTTGGTCTTTCACTCGATATATACATTTAGATCTTATCGGGTCGGATTCCGGGCATGCACTACTTCGTTTTGCGTTTTGTCGCATTTCGGTTTTGGGGGAGTAAAAACACAGAGGTTGGGTTACAAAAAGTTATCATTACTGTTTATTTGATGAGTAACCAAATCTGTGTACAATTAATCCCTTTACTGAGTATACTGTGTGATAAATATTACAAACTTCATCCAAAATTTAGAAAAGTTATGAGTTTTGGTTCAATCTGAACAGTTTGAAGGTGTCGGTGACTTTTGTGATTCCAAAGATCCATCCAGTTGTCCTGCAGAACTTTCGCCCGAAGTCGTACCTTCAGTTTGGGCGGTTGAAAGATTCGACATGTTTAGTGATGCCATACCTCGACGATCAAAAAAGTTTGCCCAAGGCGTTCCCAGTAGCCATGGAGCAGCGGAAGCTGCCGAAAATGGCACTCCACAATTAAAGGGCATATTTTGAGGCGGCATTTTTGCTTGAAGCAATGAAGACATTGAAAATGGATGATGCACTTGTTGTGGTGTTGGGGGTGTCGGAAGTGGCGGTGGTGAGCCATTTGCAGTTTTAGCTTGTATCAATTTAGAGTACCGTGCACAGGCGAGTTGTTCGATTGCAGGCAAAACTTCTCCATTACAGCCGTCAAGCAAAAGCTCAAGGGTCCGCTTATCATACTCCATGAATAAAACTGATAAAAGTTCGATTGGCTCAAGAAAACCCGGCCGACAGTCTGTAGCACCATTGGCCGAAGTTTGTTTTGATGGCTTTTGTTTAGATTGTTTTGATTTTTCGGGTTCTGAAAAGGTGCGCACATAAATACAGTAACCCGGTATACGGTAGATACTCACCATGGTCCATTTCAACATCACTTCCAGCATTGATCTCCTCAACTGGTCCTTCTACCGGATCACTTCCATTGAAATCCCATACAGGCCCCGCGGGCAATCTGTCAATAGGCTGTCCAGTCACAACACGAAGCCCTAAAGCAATCGCATCTTCAGCGGCTTGTTTCCGTTTCAGCGCAACTTGCGCTGCCATGACTCGTTGGCGTTCGGCGATGAGATTGCATTTTTGGCAGACGCAGTTCCTGGAAACGGTTTTTTAATTTAAAAATTGCAGGTTTTGTGAACCTTTGTTAACGAATCGAACTAAAAATTGAGCTTGACGCTCGCCATGCACCGTTATCAGAACCCCAAAACTGTTTCAATCCAACTTTGTCATGAAGTCAAGTTTCTTATTTCCAATGTTTACCCACTTATGGCACGCTAAATCCGGTTAATTCGCGAAAAAGAGGATAGCCATGATGCGATAACAATGATCGTCCGAGCCCATGGCCATGGGTAGACACGACTATCCAATTGGGGAAAGCATCGCGCATTCGCACCTTTCTGTGCGCAACAGATTAACAAATCCGATGGGTAAACTGAGTAAGCTCAAGAAAGAACAACGAAGCGCCAATTTCACCGTGATCGACACTTGGTTGAAATTGAGCTTTTATGAGTTGGGTAAACTTGGCCAAAAAGAACACTATTTCAAAATGAACCAATGTTGCGTTGCGCACATTGATGGATACTGTAACCAATATGAAACACCAAACTTACTTGTATTTGCAATGCCTTTTGTGCCCCTTTAGCCATGACACAAGTCCATGGTTTCGGCATCGTGCACATTTCGGTCGTCGCTCTCGGGGTTCCATGTATCCACCATTTGATGCCATCGGCCTTGAATCATCCATGTCGAGGCCTTTCATCGATCCAGCGAAACTGTTATTAGCTGCGGCTGCGGCGGCGGCAGCGGCAGCGAAGGCATTGCCGAAAAGCATTTTCAACTAAAAAAATAACGATAAAATAAATTGAATCAAAATGCAAAGACACAGTAACCCCAGGCCCCGCGGCGCCCGAGAGGATAGTTGACACTGCACGATTTCATTGGTAGCGAAGACAATAACAAAAAAGAGTGTCACACATGAGAAGCGCAAATAGTCGAGGGCGGAGCCTCGGGGTGTGTCGAATCGTCGTTGCGGTTTCGATAGAATCGGGGCCCAATCAGGGGTCGCGAAACGAATTGCGAATCGAGTCGGCGAGGGCTGTGTCAACTCAGGTTTCCAATGAACCGAGAATCAAGTGGTCACGGCTCTTAATCCGTAAGCTATCGCTATTCATGAGGTAAGGGCGTTAGTGTTGCTCAATTGAGGTTGAAGTCGAAATGAGTTCGGTGAAACTTGAAGGGGCTGTGAAACAATGTGGGAATCAAAATGACCAAAATGTTGCAGTTACCGTACTTAATGGTTTGAAAAGTGTAAATTGACGTTTTCAAACCATGAGTTTGTCCAAAAAAAGAATCAATGAGTATTAATTGTCAACGTTGAAATCGTAATTTTGCATTCATACAAGTCAGAATGCTTCGAAATATCAAAACCGAAAGATAGACCTCAGTCAGCTCCGTATAGCCTCACTCATCACATGGCTTTTCGTCCAACCAAAATGCAAATCATCTCCAAACAAAGGCGGCTTCAAAGCTATTGCCACAGCCGAGCCCGGAAGCCGCGAATCACGGCCATGTGCCTGAGGTTCATTTCGGATACACTTTCATTTCCGGACGAACCAGCTGCACTTGATATACCAGATGACTGTCAATTTTCAAATTATGTAGATACTTTTAGCTTTCTGCGCCGTTTCCAAATTCTAAATTTCGCTCAATGTAGTCAAGATCTTCCAACTTCCCCCCAAAACCCCATCCTTGACACACCTGTTCCCCTGTCTGCCATGTTACAGTACCCCTTTTGTCGCAATCGGGCATTAGCATGTTGCGCAGCGCTTAAATAAAGATTGCAAAGAGTAAATTCGAAAAAGAAAGAGGTAAAAGTCAAAGTCAAAGTTAAGCTGACTCGAATGGGTATGTATACCTCGGTATCCTCCGTGCGAATTGAGGGGGGCTCTCGTCGGCGTCGAAAAAGCCGCCGCCGCCGCCGCCGCAAGCTAGCAAGGGTGGGCGCATGCAAACACTCGGCAAAGGATTCGCGCATCAGCGATAGGTGTATCGTGAGAAACTTCGACAACAGCCATCATTTGTGGCCAAAAAAGCGACCGACTAAGTGGGTGGCGGCAAGCAGAGCTTTAACTTTTTCGCATTCGATTCGATTAGAATCGAATCCGATTCAATCAACTGTCGCTTTTTCGCGATACGATGCTTTGCAAAAAGTTATAGTTTGACACAGTCATGCGCGCAAACAAAGAAACGTAATAGGGCGCCCCTACCGGATACTGTAGCACTGTAGAACATTACGAATCACATCACGTCCAACCCGGCAAGACAAGTCAAACAATCAAGTGGCAATCGAATTGTCTACTCCTTGCTGCTGAGCTTGATTGACCTTGTCGTACGCGTCCAAATAGAACACTCAAAAAAGTGGAAGGGGCTCCGATTACGGTCAGCATGGCATCGCTGACAAGCCTTGCGTCATCGTGTTTACCTCCGCCGTTCAAGTGGCTAATGACATGCAATCGAGGTGAGAGCTGAGCTGCTGTCATCGCACACCTGTGGCATCATGAATCGACGACCATCAAAGTCAGCAATTTATTATCACCAAAAACCATTGGGGTTTACCGATACATTAGACAGATACAATTAAGACGGAATAAATAGAAACATGATGAGTATATAAAAAGATCATGCAACCGGAGAGGGATACAACGAGGAGAGCCGGCCGATCAATCCATACGGCCCTTGAGCGTCTTGACGTTGATCTTGTCCTTTGTGATGGTGTACACGAGGACACCCCAGCCCGAGGCGGCATCACGCTCCATCGCTGACAGCATTGATTGGGCGGTCGCTTCGAACAACTCGTCGGGGTTCATGTTTTCGCGCCAGAAACCTAGAAATTATCTCCATAATCAAAGCTTAATTGTAAGAATGTCAACATACCTTCACAGACACCCAAAAAGTATTCCTGACCGGTGCCAACGGCAACAAAGTCCTTCGGTGTCGCGATACAGCCAATCGTGTCCATGGCACAGATGTACGGCTTGTTTGTGACGGGATCAAGACCGGCGACAAGGGGCTCAGTGAGGTAGCCACCGAAGCGTCGACTGTACAGCATGTTCGAAATCATCGTTGCCGCAACCTCGGGACGCAGCTTACGGTTTTCACGCAGCTCGTACAAGCTCTTCCGGTAGAGGATCTGATTGCGCACGGTGAGGGCATCGGAGTGGAAGCCACAGAGGCCAACATACATGCGATCGCCGATTTTGTGAATCTGGAAACAACATTTTATCGTTGCTTTGTAGCCAATCAAAAAAATGAACCAACCTTCTTAACATCCGTAGCGACAGTGGTCATCTGCTCACCGAGACGCAGATCAGTGGCAATGCAAACGCATCCGTCACCGGCCATGGCCAGGACCGTGCCACCAGTATAGCTCATAATCGACATGGTTGCGGATTGGAAGGACTGAAAATGACACAAATGTGAAAAAGCACTTCAAAATGAAACACGCTCAACAAGTCACGATATCGTCATGGTTTCAAACCATTCACGTCCAATTTCAACAAATCAATATTACCGAATAGTTTTAATACGAATAGAAATCTTTAATAATAGCACTTGAGATAACAAAGGCAGAGATCGGATAGGCCAGTCATGAAAAAGGGAGGGGGGATTAGGTAATAGGAACGTTAGATTACTCGGCTTCGCTTTCAGCTTCTTCGTGTTCAGGCTCAAGACCCATGTTTCGATAGAACACGTTATCACCTGCGCCAACTTCAGGTGCTTTGCGTGGCACCTTCTTGCGGCGACCACGAATGACTTCAGGCTTCTTGCGCTTCTGGGGAACGGACTTCGGTGGGCTTTCAGGGTTTGCCGCTGGTTTGTTCTGGGCGACAGAACTCGATGTAGGGGCAGCTGCTGATGTTGACGGTGTAGCTTCAATCTTTGGAGGATCAACGGGTTGGTTGGAAGGCTTTTTATTCGAATTTGAGTGGGTGCTTTCCGCCTGATTTGAACTGTTGTTCTCTGCCGACTTCGGCTTGCTGGTTTGATCCTGCTTCGATTTCGATTTGACAGCTCCGTTAGCCTTGACTGTGACCGCATCAGCCTTCGAGACAAATTTGTCAGCCGGTGTCGGCATTTCGGCAAGCTTCGACTTCGTGGTGGTTTCTGTCGAAATTGAAGTCGATTCAGCTCCGTTGGTAGGCGCTATGTTTTGGGCATCACCAGCAGCGGCGGCAGAAGTATCGGCAACCATTACCGGCCTTTGCAACGTCAGCTTCAACAGATCATTTCGCAGAAACGGCATCGGCTTGAGTTGCTTCACAAACCAATCTCTATCAACGTTGTTTTGGTCAAGAATCTCGAATACCAATTCTCGTCGAAGCGCAGCGGCGTCAAACTTCGGCATTATCCAATCATCGATTTGAGGAGGATCAGACGTTTGAATCTGAAACCAATATATCACAACGGCAAGACACATCACAAAAACCAACCTTCGGCACATGTTTCAAAAACTGTTCCAAATAAAACAGCACAAAAAGACCGCAATCATGACCATTTTGCTGTTGCTGCAAGCTGTAGGGCACAAGTCGCGAAACACGAGCACGATTATACTCTCCAAATGGCAAGAAATTCAATGGCTGGCGCTTCATGTAGTGAATCTTGAGAAAAGTTGAGATCCAGTTGACAACATCACGATGCATGACGTCCATTGGAGCCGAAATATCCATCAACAAAGAGTCCATGATGATGACATGACAATCAGGCGAGGTGTCTGGATCACGATCACCTGATATGACGGGCCCCGCGGGGTTCATGATGATAGTGAGATACCAATGAAGATTACGGCATGATGGCAAAATGACGAAATGCTTATCAAAAGCGTCATTGAGAGGACGATGGTTCGGCAACTTGTTGTAGGTCTTCTCAATGAGGGCCTTTGTTTCTGCTTCGTTGTACTGTTTCGATTCGAATTCGTAAAACATGCGGCCGAAATAGGATGCAGGCGCGATGAGAACGCGGTCGAGACTAAAAAGGACCGTCTTTGGAAAAGTATAACTTCAGAAAGGAGAAAACCCACACATTATCGTCAAAGTTCTTCAAAAGCCGGGAAATCGCGAAATCAATCATGGAATCACCGGCAAACCCAGTGTCAAAGAAGCTACACAAGTCATTGTGAGAAAATGAATGCGTTCCATCCTTGATGGCAACTTTGTAGCCTGAAGCAGGTGCCGCTTTCCGTGGTGGGCCCCGAGGCTCCTGGGGCTTTTCCGGAATCGACGTTTCAACCTGCTTCGACACGTTCGCCTTGCTGCCGCTGGAAACGTAACTTGGAGGAATTTCCGTCTTTACAAACTGATAAGACGCAATGCCGTTATGATTGGTAAGCTGAAGCTTATAACCCGCCCATAAAATCAGTTTGTCAAACGTTTCCGCGGAGATGTAGTCTGAAATTGGAAAGTGAGACTTCTCATGGCAATTGAAATATATATATAAACTTACTCAGCGCAAAATCCAAATACGGACGCTCCGGATACTGAGTTACAACCTCCTTGATAGACTCCATCAAATTAGTCAACTCGCCACGATCTTGCTTCCAGTTTTGAAGACACTCGAAAGCGAGGAAACAATTCCTAAATTTTATATATAAATATTTCAAATTGCAACAAAAATTCAAAAGAAAACTCACTCATAATGAAGGCTTATAAAGTCAGATCCCGTAACATCATGCATAGCTTTGACAATCTTGGCTGTAGTATTCGGCGAAAGATGAATAACGAAGGCTGTTGCGCCCAGGGTGGTATCGCTGTCACCGATAATCTGAAAGAAACAGATAACCACAACATTTAGACAAAAAAAGAGACTCACATCAACCCTCCTCAGCGTGGCAATCTTCACTTTGATCTTGAAGGGGGTTTCTGTCATAGCATCGGATTTCGTCGACTTTAACGGAAGCATAAGCTTTATCAAAAGAAACCCCTTTTTGATGATGACACGTTCTCCATTGACGTCAAAGCATTTGCCACTGAAGATGAAGCGCGTGGCATGAAAGCCAGAAGGCAGGCGATCATGTAAGTCTGATTCTGTTGTGACAATACTGTCAGGAATGTTCACCATGATCGAAGAGCCCTGGAAACGATGACATTGGAAAATATGACAGAAATGAGCTTGTATTTCGCGCAAAAGTGGTTAGATTTATTCATTTATGTTGGTAAAGTATTTTAGAAAGAAATGTGTGATAATATGTGCCAAACAGAGCCAGCCGGTGGCGACTTTCCAAAAATGCTTACAAATTTTCAATATGAAAAGGCGGAGTTGAATGTGTTTCCCCATTTTCTCTGCGGGATCATGTTGATAACTTCAGTGTCAATGGCTGACAGTTGTGCACGTTTTGGCTTGGGTCTTGTGGCGAGAACGACACATATGGTACCATTTTTTATGTGGCGTGCGTCTTTCAGTTTTTGTTAGCGTCAATAAATGGCCTATGATCGTCCAATGACGGAGACTGGTCAACCAAAACAGACAGCCTTATAACGCCACGTCGGTTTCCGTCTCGACTGCGCGTTGGAATCCAACTCAACTTTGTATATCCTTTACCCTTTGTCTTAATCATAATCGTATCTTACAGGTCAGCAATGACGTCGTCCGAGCTTCCATGTTACGCGCTAATCAACGTTCCGAAGGATGTTGAATTCCCGTCGGATCAGCAGTTGAAGGAAAAGTTTGAGAAGGGTGAGTCAATCTGACGTTTTATCAATGTACCCTATCTTTGGATCTATCAATCCGTTTCAGGCGACACAAAGGCAAAAACAGAAGCCCTCAAGAAGCTTGTGCTCATGCTGTACCAGGGCGAAAAGATGTCCCCAAACTTGATGATGTATGTCATTCGGTTTTGCTTGCCGAATGAGGACCACGCTTTGAAGAAGGTGTTGTTGCTCTTCTGGGAGATTGTGCCGAAGGTAAGTCAACTATTTTCCGATCCAATTATATATACTTGCCCTTTCAGACGACCCCCGATGGCAAACTCCTCCACGAGATGATCCTCGTCTGTGATGCCTACCGCAAAGACCTCCAGCACCCTAATGAATTCATCCGTGGATCCACCCTTCGCTTCCTCTGCAAGTTGAAGGAGCCCGAACTTCTCGAACCCCTGATGCCAGCCATTCGTGCCTGTTTGGATCATTCCCACTCCTACGTCCGTCGAAATGCCGTCCTCGCAATCTACACCATCTATTCCTCGTTCGACTTCCTTATCAGCGATGCCCCTGAAGTCATTTACCGCTACCTCGAAGGCGAACAAGATGCTTCTTGCAAGCGTAATGCCTTCATCATGTTGTCTCAAGTTGATCAGGCCCGTGCCCTCGAATACCTCAGCGGTTGCATCGAACAAGTCAACAACTTCAACGACACCCTTCAGCTGATCATTGTCGAGTTGATCTACAAAGTCTGCCATACGAACCCCGGAGAGCGGAACAAGTTCATCCGATGCGTGTATAACCTGTTGCAATCGCAGTCCCCAGCTGTTCGCTACGATGCCGCCGGCACTCTCGTAACTTTGAGCACAGCGCCCGCGGCGGTCAAGACCGCAGCTCAGACTTACATCGATTTGATCGTGAAGCAGTCGGATAACAATGTCAAGTTGATCGTGTTGGATCGGTTGATTGAACTTCGCGAGCATGCGTCGAATGAGAAGGTCCTCCAGGAGCTCGTTATGGACATTTTGCGTGTTTTGTCCTCCAGCGATTACGAAGTTCGGAAGAAGATTCTGCATCTTGTGTTGGACCTGGTTAGCAGCCGCAATGTTGAGGAGATGGTCATGTTTTTGAAGAAGGTTGGTTCGCAATTTCAATGTTCAATTCTAATGTGAGGCTTTCAGGAAATCAACAAAACGACCAATGAAACCCAAGAAGACGTCGGCCGCTACCGTCAACTCCTTGTCCGCACCCTCCACTCCGCTACCATTAAATTCCCCGATGTCGCTCAACAGATCTTCCCTGTTTTGATGGAATTCCTGTCCGATCAGAACGACACGGCCGCCACCGATGTTTTGGTCTTCGTGCGTGAGGCGATTCAGCGATTGCCGCATCTGCGCAACGTTATCGTTGTCCAACTTTTGGAAGTCTTTGGCAACATCCGCAATGTTGCCGTCTTCCGTGCTGCTCTCTGGATTCTCGGTGAATACTCCGACTCCAGTGAAAACATTGCTCAGGTCTTCCGTCTCATCAAGAAGTCCATCGGCGAGCTGCCTATCGTCGAAACTGAGGAGGCTGCTCTTCTCGGAAACGATGAAGGCGCACCTGAGGCTGAACCCGCCAAGCCTGCCGAAAGGACCGCTCCGACTGTCACCGCTGATGGCACCTATGCCACACAGTCAGCTTTGCTCGCTGGACCGGCCCGCACGAAGGAGGACAAGCCTCTGCTCCGTAAGACCCTCTTGGAAGGCAATTTCTTCTTCGCCAGCACTTTGGCGACCGTTTTGACAAAGCTGTTCTACCGCTACAGCCAGATCAACACTGACCATCCCAACAAGGTCCATCAATTCGGTGGTGAGATCCTCTTTGTTCTGTCGAGCATCATCCGTCTCGGCAAATCGAACTTGGTCAAGTCCCAGATCACTGAAGACGATCTCGACCGTATCAGCACGACCATTCGTCTCATCGTTGATAACTGGCCGGGTGCCACCGATGTCTTCCTCAATGAGTGCCGTGCCTCTCTTGACCTCATGCTTGAAGCCAAGGGCGATGTCGATCGTCACGAGGACGTGATCAAGTCTAAAAAGGCGAAGAAGATTGTCCAGCCCGATGACCCCATCCACTTCACCCAATTGGCTACCCGTGTCGGCGATGGCACGACCGGTGTCAACCTATTTGAGCTGTCATTGTCCCAGGCATTGGGCACTGCCCCGAAGGCCGCGAAGTTCGATTTTGCGAGCAGCAAGCTTGGCAAGGTCATCCAATTGAGTGGTTTCTCGGATCCCGTCTACGCCGAAGCCTATGTCAACGTCCATCAATACGATATTGTTTTGGATGTGTTGATCGTCAATCAGACCGACGACACCCTCCAGAATGTTTCGCTCGAACTGTCGACCGTCGGTGATCTCAAGCTTGTCGACAAGCCGACCCCATTGACCCTGGCCCCGCAGGATTTCACCAACATCAAGGCGACTGTGAAGGTTACATCCACTGAAAACGGCATCATCTTTTCGACGATCGCCTATGACGTCCGTGGAAGCACTTCGGATCGGTTGTGCGTGTATTTGCAGGATATTCGCATTGATATTATGGTAAGAATACTTTGGCATAAAAACGTTTCTCATCATCACTTTTACAGGATTACATTGTGCCTGGCTCCTGCACGGACACCGAATTCCGTTCCATGTGGGTCGAATTCGAATGGGAGAACAAGGTTACTGTCAACACGCCCGTCACCAATCTCCGTGCCTACATGAATCACATTGCCGAAACGACGAACATGAAGCTGCTCACGGCGGATGCGGCCCTCGCGGGTGATTGTGGATTCTTGGCAGCAAACTTCTGTGCGCATAGCATCTTCGGTGAAGACGCTCTCGTCAACGTGTCCATTGAAAAGGCTGATCATGCTGATCCAAACAGTGCCATCATCGGTCACATTCGCATCCGTGCCAAGTCACAGGGTATGGCCCTCAGCATCGGTGACAAGATCAACTCCGCGCAGAAGGAAAAGCCAAAGAATAAGTTGCCGACGGCTGCTTGAGTTGTTGAGCTTGACTTTGTTTTAACTTATTTTCTATATATGGACTTCGAAATTTGAAGTATCCGATCAATGTGTAATCTAATTTTATGACTGAAGGCTAATTGTGATCTGTCAAAATAGTCCCCATCTCTTCTGTAGTGGTGGTTTTGAAAAGGACTAAATATGAAAAATGTTTTTACTGGAAATGTTATCATAAATAAATAACTAAAAATATATTTCATTATGGTTTTGGACACTGTTTTCGATATTTTGTTTATTTTATCACATTGCATTCAAAAATCAAAAGCGGCATTGAAACTTCATGGTCTTCTTGTTGTTGGAATGCGGTAAGTAAACTATAATTATGGGGCAGTTGTAATCCTGTTGGGAATCGCATACGCAGCTTTTGTTTAAAAAGGTAATAATTGGATAGAGCAACGTTTCGTCATTACAGTGAATATTGACACAGAAAGTGGTACTTTGTTTCTGTAAAATGAAGTTGAATCTATTGAATACATATGAAACCAAACCTTGATAAACTCCAAAAACTCGTCTCGATTCGATTGTATCAATTGCCGAAGGCAAGCCCCTTCCATTTTCAACATTTGGAGCTTGTTGGATTGGTTATTCAAAATATCCCTCATCCAGCAGCATCGAACATTAGTAACCATGATTTCTAGATGATCAAAGTGCGGAATGGCAGCATACACATCTCCTATGTTTACAACTTGATTATCTTCACCGTGTAAGGTGACGGAAGATACATTACCGGTGTAAACTTTCGATGTTAACTTCTCGAAAAAACTTTTGGAGAAATTGTAGTTTTTCAGTTCTAATTCTCTAGGCCGCAAGATAAAGTTATGTGTCAATTCAGGGGTAATCTTCTCAATATCTACGCCAAAAAGGCTAACACGCTCCGTAAAGAATAATGGAACACCACCATAGTAGTTTAAATCACCAACGACAGCTTGCCCATCAATACTGTAGATTTGACACGCGTAAAAACTATTTAATCTTATTGCAATTTGGATGTTTGGTGGACAAATTGGGAAATCACCAGCAGCCTCCTGCAGGACGTACCGTTCAGCCATTGTGGCAAGTGCGCTGAGACGATGGCGGAGACCGTAGTTTAGTTTGGTCAACGGATATGGCATGATGGTTTGATTAGATGAAGAAGATAGCTATAATCAATAATTGTTTACAATCACAAACAACAGCACTTATGCAAGGACAACGTACTAGGCCGCCAAACCTGGGGGACTATGGTGTAGTCTAATGAAAGACGCGCAACAGACAAGCTAGCATTATTGGGCATTTCTTACAAACTCCTGCTTGTCCACTCTCCCGCCTTGCGCAATGGTATTGATTGGGTTAATATCCGCAGTTATGAACACGAAAGTGCGTATTATCGACTAATATGTTTCCTACAGATCAATGTCAGTGGACAGTTACTGAGTCAGTAGTAGTGTGTTAAGACGAATCAATAGTTGTTTCACCGCCATGCTTCAGCATCAAAACATAATAAAATTTAAATTTAAAAAAACTTCAATTAGTTTGTAAACGGTTGTTTTCATCACTTTTTTATTCAAGCACTAGAAAAATTTCAATTTGGCCAGACTGTAAGCAGTTGTTCACAGAAACAACACCAATCAAATTCATGGGCAACCTCAACAGGGGACCTTTTTCGGCTAAATGCTGGAGGCCGCACACAGTCAAATCTTTGTTTTAAAAAGATTTCTGCTGCCCGCTGCAGATGCACACTCGAAGAAGACGCATAAAAATTAAAGTCAGTCTCTTGTTTCTGTAAAATTTAGCTTAATCTACGTAAAACAATGGTTATATAAAAAACCAACTTCTTTAAATGCGACAAACTCATCAATATCTGAATGTACGAGTTGCCAAATGGTAGAACCGCTCAGCTTCATGAAGCGAAGTTTTGACTTTTGGTTTTCCAAAAAGTCATTTATCCATGAACTTGGAAGAGTTACATTTTCCAAAGTTACGGAGACGCAGCATGGCAGAGCGGCATACAATGTAGCGACATCAAATGTTTTTCCACTATGTCCAGTAATTGCGACCTTGGTTACGTTACTGGTGCAAACTTTTGTTGGTAAAACGTTCAAAAAAGTTGTTGGACTACCGTGGTATGTCATGAATAACCATTGTGGCCGCAAGACGATGTTATGCGTTAACTCTGGAGTAACATCATCCAGATTCACGCGAACTTCGACGAAGGATGGAAACAATAATCTTTCGCCGTAATTTTTAGTTGAAAAACGTTTTTTTCCAATCCTTACAAATGCCTCTCCGTTTTCATCATAACGAATGGTACAGCATTCATCTGTTCTGATGAAAGTTATGCTGGGTTTTGGTGGGCAAATAGGGTTGTTGCCAGCGGCCTCTTGCAAAACGAACAGTTCTGCCGGAGTGGCAATTTCCCCAAGACGACGACGGAGACCGTAAGGAAGTTTGGCAAGCGGGTACTGCATGGTGGAAAAAATTGGATGAATACGATGAACCGAAAATGAAATATACACAAGGGGTTATTGTTCGTTGGGAGTTAAGATAGACTTAATTAATAGAACTATACACAGAGATGATGCAACGGAAGATGATGCAACGGAAGATTATGTAACGGAAGATGGAAGTAGAAATAATTTTATCCACAGAGTTATACACAGAGATGGAGCGGAAGATTGGGTCACAAGAGAGAAGAGTAAGCTCGTATGGTTGCTTGCCACGAATGGTGAGGATACCGTCTTGGGCTCTCCTTTTAAAGGGGTCTACATCGGATTCTGATGGGGGCTGGGCGATCTGACCTAGTCGGGGTCGGGCCTGGATCCCCTGAGTCTGTCATGGAGTACCCCGAAGAGCATGACTTGAGGGATGTTAGGCCAACGGCGCGCAGGCCGCCGAACAGGTTGCCCAGATGCTCGCTACTCTGTGCAGGGTGTATAGGATGTGCTACATGTAAGTTACATGATGTAACCCCTATTATCGACAATGCCTCCAATAGCTTCCCCATATGTGTCCCTCCTCTGTAATCTTCGTCGACACAAGTTCAAAAGTCAAAGTCTGCATTTAAAAATCTGAATCACTGACATCAACAAAGTGATTAATAACAAAAATGACAGAAACAAACTAAAAATCCACGATTCCTGCAGGAAATCAAAGAATATCAGCGGAGAACTAAGAAAAGAAAACGAATTTTAAAAACTTCAGTTTTGCCATTGTTACAGTCGTTCACAGTAGCAACACACATCATGATCACCTAAAACCTGAACGGGGTAGTGTTTTCTGCCAAATGGTGAAGGCCGAACGCAGTCAAATCTTTGTTTTAAAAAGATTTCCGCTACCCGCTGTAGATTCAAGCTCGAAGAAGACGCATAAAAATCAAAGTCAGTCTCTTGTTTCTGTAAAATTTAACTTAATCTACGTAAAACAAAGATTATATAAAAAAATAAACCTTTGTAAAAGCGACAAACTCATCAATATCTGCATGTACAAGTTGCCGGATGGTAGAACCGCTCAGCTTCATGAAGCGAAGTTTAAATTTTTGGCTTTTCAAAATATCTACTATCCAGGAACTTGGAAGGGTGACATTTTCCAAAGTTAACGAGGTGAGTTTTGGCATTGCGGCATACATCGAGGCAATGTTGAATAATTTGCTGCCATGTCCATTGATAGTTACTGTTTTTACATAACCGGTAGCAATTTTCGATGATAAAATTTGCAAAAAGGTTGTTGAAGAACCATGGTAGGTCACGCTTAGGTGTAGGGGCCGCATGACAATGTTGTGTGTTAATTCCGGAGTGATGTCATCGAGATTCACGCAAATAATAAAATATAACGGAAATAACAGTGTTCCGTCATTGTTTTTTGAAACACGGTTTTTTCCGACCTTTACAACCGGTTCACCGTTTTCATAACAAATAATACACCATTCACGCCGAAACTTAAAAGTTTGGATGCCATTTGGTGGACAAATAGAAGCATCGCCAGCAGCCTCCTGCAGGTAGAACCGTTCTGCCGGAGTGGCAATTTCCCCAAGACGACGACGAAGACCGTAGGGAAGTGTGGCAAGGGGGTACTGCATGGTGGAAAGAAGCGTTGAATCAGATAGACCAAACCTCAGACTATAAATGTCGCACTACCAGGGGCTTTACGTGCGGTTTTGGAACGAGATAGATCCACAGAGTTTTACACTGAGATGGAGCAGAAAATTAGTTCACAAGAAAAGAAGAGCGCGAGTAAACTCGTATGGTTGCTTGCCACGAATGGTGAGGATACCGTCTTAGGTTCTCCTTTTATAGGGGTCCGCCATCGGACTCTGCCGGGGGCTGGGCGATCCGACCTAGTTGGGGTCGGGCCTAGATCCTCGGAGTCAGTCATGGTGTACCCCGAAGGGCATGGCGCGAAGGATTTTGGGTCAACGGCGCGTAGGCCGTTGGACGGGTTGCCCAGATGCTCACTTCTATGCAGGGTGCATAGCATAATATGTGCTACATGTAAGGTTGGAGGAGGTTACTTCCCGGCGGAAATTCTTTCCCGGTTCTTAGCGCGACTTTTTCTGGACACACGGACGTACAATTTAGTAAGTGCGTCACGCAAAAGTTCAATGGACGGCCGTGGCTCAAACGCACACGGTATTCGTACGCGTGTTTGTCTGTCATCAAAAAATCGCGTTGGGAACCAAGAAGTAACCTCCGCCGGGAAGCCACAATAGATTAAATTTTTTATTTTATTTATTGGAGCTTTTACAAAACATTCTAAACTGATATTTTTATAATGAAAATGTAACGAAAATTATTATAATCAGAAAAGTAAGTAGTCACTTTTTTGAAATCCAATTTTTCAATGACAAAGTTTGTGTCACAAAACAATACCGAGGGATTCATCTTACGGTATGCAAAATGTACCCCATCTTTCCGCAAACAATCCGAATATACTAATGCGTGGAGCCTTCTGTATGGCTTCCCCTATCAATAAACGTTTTTTATCAAAGGGAATCAGCATCTGGTTTAATTTAGCAAATAAATCTTTGATATAACCCGTCTTCACCATGTCTCTAAAAGCATCCAAATAAAGACAGAAGTGAAAGCCAGGTTGTTGACCCTACAAAGCATATAATTCAAACCTAAGTACAGTAAAAACCGAAACGTTTACCTTTAAAAAATCAACAAGATCATCGCCTATGAAAATTCCAGTATTACTAGTATGGTAGATATTAAGTCGCGTCAGCTGACACTGCTGTGATTTAAATATGTCCGACATCCATGTAACAGGAAGCTGTGCTGTATAAACGGTTAACTTTTCAAGGCGCGGAAATTTTTGAAACATGTCAATCAACGCATCATTAACAAATGGTGTGTGAGTTTTGAGTTCCGTCACATTCGCAACGCAGAATTTAGATGCAAGTGCTTTCAAGGCTTGTGAAAGCGGGAGACAGTAAAGGAAATCAACGTACTCAAGTTGAAAAATGACATGCTCGAGTACATTATTGTCAGACATTAATTGTATTTCACGAATGTCCTCGAGTATAAAAGCGGTACAGAAAATTAAACGATTCTTAGACACGGCAGACATGATTTCGTATGTAAAAAGAACCTTTTTGCTTCGACCAGGTTGCCAATCTACTTGACGTTTTTGCAACAGCAAAATCCGCGTCGCAGAAACTAGGATTTCAAACTATCTTTCTCATCGTTAATGCCATTCTCGTCATTTATTTTATGAAAAGCTACCGTACCTTTCTACTATACAAGTTCCGACGTCTCAACAAGCGTCTGCATACTCTATATCGAACAAATCTGTGGTGCCTCAAAGTACATTGTGATTACATTAATTATCGTATTTAATGAAAAAAATGAAGGTTATCATCTTGTTCCAAAAAATTTAGCTTTTATTTATAAAAATCAATGGCATTAACAGTGTTTTACAATTTCTGCAGCTTACAGACACGATAACGATTGTCATTATTGCCTGTAACTACAACAGGAAACCTCCTACCAAATGGGGGAGGCCGCATGCACAAAAATCTTTTTTTAAAGTAGGCTGCTGCTAACCGCTGCAGTCTAGATTTCCGAGAATGTATGTCAATATAAAAGCCATAATCCTGTTCCTGTAAAATTAAACTTAATCACCGTAAAACAACGATTATTTAAAAAAATAAACCTTTATAAATTCCACCAACTCGTCAATATCCGATTCGACGAGTTGCCGAATGGTAGTCCCGCTCACCCTCATGTAGCGAAGTTTGGACTTTTGGCTTTTCAAAATATCTACCATCCAGGAACTTGGAAGGGTTACATTTTCCAACGTTAACGAGGTAAGTTTTGGCATTGCGGCAAACATCGAAGCAATGTTGAAAGATTCGCCGCCATGTCCAGTGATGTGAACCGTTTTTACATCACCGGTAGTCATTTTCGATGATAACAATTTTAAAAAGGTTGTTGAATAACCATGGTAAGTCACGCTTAGGTGTTGTGGCCGCATAACAATGTTGTGTGTTAATTCCGGAGTGATGTCATCAAGCTCCACGCGACAATCAATATGTTTCGGAAACAGCAATGTTTCATTGTCATTTGAAACATGGTTTTTTCCGATCTTTACAACCGGTTCACCGTTGTCATAACAAATGTTACACGATTCATCATCCCTAAACTGAAAAGTTTGGATGCCCTTTGGTGGACAAATACGGGCATCGCCAGCAGCCTCCTGCAGGACGAACCGTTCTGCCGGAGTGGTGAGTTCCCCAAGACGACGGCGGTTACCATAGAGAAGTTTGACAAGAGGGTACTGCATGGTGAAAGGATTTGACGAATGAACCAACCCACAAAAGTATACACAGAGATGATGCAACGAAGGATTCAGAAAATAGTTCACAAGAGAAAAGGAAAGCGCAAGTGAACTCGTATGGTTGCTTGCCACGAATGGTGAGGATACCGTCTTGGGCTCTCCTTTTAAAGGGGTCCACATCGGACTCTGCCGGGGGCTGGGCGGTCCGACCTAGTTAGGGTCGGGCCTAGATCCCCGGAATCAGTCATGGAGTACCCCGTAGGGCCCGACGCGAAGAGTTTTGGGTCAACGGCGCGCATGCCTCCGGACAAATTGCCCAGATGCTCTCTTCTACTCTGTGCAGGGTGCATAGGATATGCTACATGTAACCCCTTTTATTGACAATGCCTGCAATTGCTTCCCCATATGTGTCCCTCCTCTGTTATCTTCGTCGACACAAATTCAAAAGTCAAAGTCTGCATTTAAAAATCTGAATCACTGACATCAACAAAGTGATTAATAACAAAAATGACAGAAACAAACAAAAAATCCACGATTCCTGCAGGAAATCAAAGAATATCAGCGGAGAACTAAAGGAAGACCGAGATGTCGAAAATATTCTTTTCCACAAAAAGTACGAAGTGCAACGAACTTGGGGGGAGAGCAGAACGACCCGAGTTGAGAACAGTTCGAGGTGAGACCGACAAATTAGGAGGGATAAAACATCTATCAGAAGTAACGAACGTATAAATAGAATATGCTTCACCAGTGTGATCATCAACGAGAGCCGGGGGGACGGATGATACTAAAAAACATAGGAACAATGTCAAAAAGTGGAAAAAAACAGCGTTAACCAACATTGCCAACGTAGATTGACCGAACAATGCGTAAAAACAACAACAAAAACAAGTGAAGAACAGAGCCTAGCTTAACGCTTCTTCTTGGAAGGCATCGGTGGAGCCGTGTCAATTTCGCCAGCGTTGAAACGATTCGGGTCACTCGACGGCTTGAAGCTCAGAACAGTGAGATCGACGGTCTTGACGGCACCCTTTCCCTTGCCTTTGCCCTTCTTCTTGACAGTCTGGAAGTCGGAGGAAACCTTTGTCGCGTTCACGGCCGATTGCGCAGCAGAGAGATCCTGAAACTCAAGCGTAATCGTCGAATTTCGATCATAGAAAAAGAAGAGGCAAACTTACATCCTTTGCAACCTTCGATCGCGGACGCAGCTGAATGCGTTTCTCGAGGAACTCCTGGTGGAATTCTTTGACGGCATCGGTCTCGCCAAAGTAGGAGAGGAAGTAGTCTTCGACCTGAAGGCCAAGAGGGCTTAAAACATCAAACAAAAGCTAGAATCAACAAACCTCATCAGGATTCTCGATTGTTTCAATGAAGACGCTGAAAGGCTCAGCTTCCACATTCGTACCGACGTTTTTGTTGAGCTTCTTGATGGCCTCGACGACCCACTTCTGGAAGACATTAGGACCGTCCTTCTCCGCGACCTTCTTGTTTTTAGCTTGCTGTTGAGCGACTGGCGCAGCGGCGGCCTTGGGAGCAGCCTTGGGTTCGGGCTTCTTTGCAAACTGCGGCGAAGCAGACGGAATCGGCGGCCACGAAGTGTTATGAGCAGACGCCGGAGATTTGGCAACAGGAGAACCACGAGCTGACGATTCATTCCACGCAGCTTTGCCAGTGCCAGCAGCAGCTGTAGCGGCCCACGGCTTCGCTGACTTGTTGCCGGTGGTCTTCTTCTGCTGTTCGAGTACTTCTGCTTCACGTTTTCGCTGTTCTTGGAGAAGACGTTCCTCTTCAAGCTGGATTTCAAGGAGGGACCGTTGCGACTGCAGTGTAGGGTTTTCCTTTTTGGCAGCTGTTGTAGCGGACCAAGGAGCAGCTGAAACATCAAGAGTACAAAATTAAATATAACTCCTAACTAAAAGTACAAAGTGTAACGTACTCTTAGATGCGTTGGCCGCGGCAGCTTTCGCAGCTGCAATTTTGGCCTGTTCAGCAGCCTGAGCAGCTTCCTCGGCCTCACGTCGACGTTGAGCTTCGGCCTGTAAAGGATTTGTTCATTGACATGACGCACAGAAGTATAAAACATACCAATTGTCGCGCAATTTCCGCACGTTTCTCTTCAGCAGCTCGTCGCTCAGCTTCAGCCTGTTGTGCTTGTCGTTGCGCTTGAAGTTTGCGTTCAGCTTCGAGAGCAACCTGACGTGCTTCGATCCTCGCCTGTTCGCGAAGACGTTCCGCTTCAGCTGCTGCCGCTTCCTGTTGCCGACGCAATTCTTCGGCTGCCTTACGTTGCTGCTCCTCCAAAAGCAGTCGATTACGCTCAATCTCCTCCTGTTGCCGACGAACTTCGAGTTCTTCCATCCGACGCTGCTCCATCAGACGATTCTCGGCTTCAAGACGCTGTTGGCGCTCAAATTCAGCAATCTCACGACGCTTCAGCTCAAGCTCTTGTTCACGAGCAGTCGCAATACGATGCAATTCCGCTTGTCGACGTTGCAATTCGTTCTCCAACTCCCGCAAAGCACGCTCCTTGTCGATCCGTTCTTGTTCCTCACGACGAAGCCGTTCTTGTTGTTCCTCCAGGCGACGCCGTTCTTCCATGAGTGCCTTCTGCGATTCGATAAGTTTTTGAGCTTCAGAGGCACTCTGTGACCAAGGCGACATGGATGCAGAATTGTTGAAGCCAATCGGATTCAGTTGAGGTTGTTGAATCGGAACTTGCGCGAAGACAAACGGATTTTCACTTCCATTCTTTTGAATCAGTTCACCCAAAGTAATGAATGCCTCAGTTTGAGCTTTCCGACAACGAAGATCATTGCGGAAGAAGCCGGACTTGTACCAAATCAACATTTGAACACCTTCATAGGGACCATGTTGGCCACCGTTCGGATCCAAGTAACACCAGTAATCGTCGGACGCAGGCAACGTTGTACTCTCAAGCATGTTGGTGATTGCCGAGAGGTCTGAGCCCTGATTAGGAGGTTCGGGCGCAGTCGAATTGAGATTGCTTGGTTGACGCGCGTAAACAGCGTACTGAGAAGCATTTGGTGGGTCCGGTTGCGGGGAGTGGTGTTCGACAAGATTCCTGCTGCCGAGAGGGTCCCAATCGGAGATAGCGTTGTTAGATGCACTGTCCTCAAAGCTGAAAATGAACTATTAACACACAATTAAAGATAATGAACAAACTAACCGAGAAGAAGCCGCATCAACACGACTATTCCGAACCGACGATGCCACTACCGGATTGACCGGCGCCGTTGCACGGTTACTATTCGACCGTGAATAGCTTCCGTTCAGCTCCGACGCATCGAATCGATCAATCGTTACCGGTTGCTCCGGATCGCCACGTGTAGACCGCCATGCGTGTTGTTCAGACGACTCATGCGTGCCACTCTTGCCGCCGACAACCGTCCAACCATTATTTGCCGTGTTGTTATGGGCATCATCCTCGGAGGTCGACTTGAAACGAGTGCGCGAGCCAGCGTTGAAGCCGCTCTTGCCCTCTGGCGGATTGCGAGTAATGGTGCGACCAGTACCAGATCCGGCAACACCTCCGCCACGTCCCAGCCCGCCAGCAGAACCACCCCGACTCGCTCCAGGCTTCACATAGCTACTCGGATTATCGCCAGTAGTTAGATGTTGCCAACGCGAAGTCGTCGTAGCAGGCTTCGGCTTGGTGCCACCCGCAACCGTCCAGGGAGAAGCCGGTGTGGAAGCGGTGCCGGTACCATTGCGTCCAGTATTATGGTTGACCAAGGAGATAGCTTTAGACGAGTTGATGTTTTGTTGGCAACGCTGCTCAATCTCATTTAGCGGCGTCAGAATGATCGGCTCTTGCGGAGTCTCAACGAAGAACTGACTCGCCTTAAGGCCATCCGGTGGTCGAGTTGACGTTGGAATCAGAGCGAGAATGTCTTCACGACCGTAGCGACGTTCAGCGAATACAGGAGCAGAATCCTAAAATATAAGAGACTAGTTGCAAAAATATGGAAATAATCCTAAAAAACGAACCATTTTGGAACTGTCGTCGGATTCCACCGAGGACCGAATATTAGGCTTGTCCGGACGCATGGATGGCATCCAAGCAGGATTGAAGTTGACTTGGTTGTTGGACTCGGAAACGGCCGACATTGCTGTTAGGCAGAGTAGAGTAATAGTAAGTTTGGAACACGGTTAACGGGAACCTTAAAAGATTGCATATATAAAATGAAAAAATAGACAAATTGATTGACTCGCAAGTAAAAAACACAACACAGGAAAAGTTTACAGCTTGATAAGTATTATTGGACAACGCCAAACCACGTGGAACTTCGAAAACAGGGAACAATCACAAAAAAGGGGCGCGAAAGCAGTTTTTCTCGAAGGAACAGAAAAAAAAGGCGTCTGGCAAGAACGGGGGCAAAAGTGTAATTGTCAGTTAACGTTTGGGAGAGGAAAGGTTGCGCCGCGAACGCCTAAGGCTTTGTTTAAAAATATATCGAACGGGTGAAAAAATGATTGTCGTCGTTCGAATGCAAAAATCGAATCGCCCGACCTCGTCGATAAGAGGGGGCATTATCGACTGACCCCTGGAGGTTGGCGCGGGCCCTGTCAGCTAGGTAATGCCGCAGTCGGCGGTCACCGCGGGTGGGGATTGTCATCGCCGAGACGTGTCGCCGCCGCGCCTTATTCTTGTTCTCCCTCTTCGTTCCGGCTAAAAGTGCTAGCGCGAACTAAACAACAGCTCCTAGACGTCCGGGTCCACAGAGAAAGGCCTAAAGGCCCCGAGGACAATCTGACGGCGGGGGATAAAAACATTTCCTGAGGCCTCAAACCACGTTCGCTCTTGCCACAGAACGACTGACACCGGAGGCAACAGCAGCAGCAACCAGCCGAACGTCGACGACCGAGCGCGTGCAGTCACATTGCGCCTTTGAGTTTCCAGCCGAGACCGAGGTCCTGGGCCCCGCGCTGAAAACGTTACCCTTTTCATCTGTCCCTCCACTTTCATTCAATTTCTTCAAATTAACCCTCATTTTATCCACAGTAATCTAATTTATTGTCACCAATAGCATGATACCTCGTTCCAAAAGCAACCACCAATACATAGAGATATATATAAACAGAAAATTTAGCTGTCAGATCGTTTTTCTTGCCTATCACAAATAGCTCTAACCGAATCTTCTCCGGAATACTTTGGAAGCATTTCCGAACGCGCAAATTTCTCGAAGGAGTTCGCGGGACATAGACCATCGATGAATGTTTTACAGAAAGACAGATTGGTTGTGTGATCGACGCCATTGTACAAAACACGCACGAACAGCCAGTCGACGCTGCTGGCAGTTTTGGGTTTCCTCTCATAAACCTGTAATAAAACCAGTTTTAAATTAAAGTAACGTGAACAACGTGTTGCAATAAACGTTCCCACGCACACTGATAACATCAGTGATAAAAAATATATATAAAAAGTGGTGACTAACCTCGAAAACAAGTCGTGATGCGTAGGGCGGCGGAAACGAGGTAATGTTCAACCCAAGTGTGAATTCTAACGGCATCAACGTGATGTCGTGACCACTGAATATACTGACCTTCTTTGTGTTTACACCTTTTCGTAATTCGGCGATTGTGTTGGCGACGGAAGTCAGGATGGGATAGCTTTCCGCGGCATAGAGACTGCGCAACGTGCTCGACAGTGAAAAAACTTCTCGAACAAGGCTACTGACAGCATCGGATGCCGCTGAGATCCCCTCCGGACTGACACACTTTCCTTCGAAGCAGGGAAGAGGCTGGCGGCGACAAGCATACTGGCCGAGGACGACATCGATGAATTCGAGGGGGTGCTTGAAGGGGGCCATGTTAGCGGCTTTCGTGAAAGTTTGGAGCTCTTCGGATAGGGCCGGGTACCGTCGGACGTAGATGGCAGAGCGTTCCTGGAAGTCCTGGATGTGATTTTAGTGGAATTGGGGAGGACGGGGGCTTACTTGATGGAAGACTTTTCGAAGTTCCTCAATCTGTGGGCATGTACAGTTTGATTCATTGCAGAAGTATGTCGTCTTTGCGGCACGGAGAGCGACTTCAGGGTAGATTTGTCGAAGAGGGAAGAAAAATGCTGAAGCAAAAGCGACAGCCGATTGGAAGGTTCGTCGGTAGGGGGAGACTTGGAAGTCGATGTTTGTCTTCGCATCGAGGATGCCCGTTTTGGTATATTGAGTCCGCAAAAAGTCACCCAATCTGACCAACTGTAAAGCTCCTTCGGCAGTGAGATTGCCAATAGAGCATTTCGACCTCTCTGGAGCCAAGGCAATCTTCTCGAAGAAAGGATCAACCCGCAAGAACTGTTTGAACTCCAACGACTCCGTCAAGGATTCATAATCATTAAACGACCTCCGATCAACGTCGTGATATGCACTACAATCCGGCAATACACTGTTTTCAATCAGTGGAGACCGTTCGCCATGTCGAAAAGCTATTGCCAGCCCCCGTAATTCGAACTCCGGCTTACCCACAGCACCTTCATTACCGGTTATCAGTTCTTCCAGATACTGACAAAAGTACACAAATATCGCCGGCGCATAAGATTCACTCAAATTCGAATCATCATAGCCAGTAAAGAGCCACCAGTAGATCAGGACCAACGCGATTACCAGTAATATCCGAACCTTTTTCATACCCTGAAATTGCAAAATGCCAATTTTACAATCATACACATCTCATCAAAGGTAAAAAGTAAACAAAAATCCTGCACAGTTACAGCATCAATCAGTTTCATTTCAATGAAATTGTCAAAACCCAACTCGAAAAACGACTATTTATTTTTCATCCTTTATGACAGTACACACCTATAAGTCACATCAAGTCATATAAAAACGAATCTACCACGGACGAGACGTCGTGCCAACATCAAGAAGAGCCGTACGCTTGTCGAAGCTGGCGCCAAAGTAGCGGTATTTGGCGGGATCGGTGCTGGACAAGTCGATAAGACCAGGGTGAGCTTCCTCGATCTCGCGCTCCTTGTAGATGATCGGCTTCTTGGTGGCAGTTTCGATACCTCGCAAATGAGTCCAGTCCTTGGCCTCATACTTCCAGTAGTAGTACGCGATCTGGAGGCCGACGTAGGTCATGAACAACTTTGGAAGGGTGATACGCAATGCGGTGCCGTGATAGACGCCCTAAAATCATTTGTAACGCTTTGAAATGACGGATAGATAAAGGAACTCACAAAAGTGGGTCTCAAAAAGTGTTGGTAAAGGCGGTCCCAGGGGGCACGATACAGTCGGCGAAGGGGATTCAACTGACGGTGAACGGCATCGACGTGAATGGGTTCATCGGGGTGGAGATGTTGGTCTTTGAGGTATTTGCTGAAGATCAACGTTAACAATGAAATGAAACACAAAAATATAAAACTGAAAAGCTTACATTCGCCATTCCCTTTCGGCAGGCGTCAATCCAGCGGTACGAACGCGCTCATCGGCCATGTGCAGCTCCAAGCTCATTGGATCGTTGAACCGATGCGCTGGGGCATCTTTGCCTGACTTCTTTAGAATTGGCGGTGGCGCAAGACCCGAGCGGGTGTAGGGTGAGTTGCCCTGCTTCTCCGGTTTGTGGTAAGCATTACCCATGGTGCTGGAAAAACAGTTTATATAAAAATACTTGACAGGAAAATGACAAAACCGAAAAACACGAAAAATGTCATGAAACGACCATTATCAATATTGTTTTTATATCTACAATGACCGCGATTCTTTCGGTAATCAATATGAAAAGTAAAAGCACGCAAAAAGGCAACGTAAAGTACGTGAAATCAAGGATTTCTGGAAGCCAACAACGCTGTCGCCAAAACTTGATCAAAGTCTCGTCTGCTTTGCACGCAAGGTGCGCAGTACTACTTGATGGACAACCTCGCTCCATAGCATTAACAAAATAACACATTGTCTCGACGCGAGTCAGCACTCACACTGGTACTTTTCTACAGTTGTTCGTCAAGCGTGTAAACGTGATAAATTGAACAGCCAGCCATTGGAACTGCTTGTTTTCCATACGGTTTCCATTTCTTTTTTTCGAATCCAATCCATTGCTACTGTTTTTGCTCCGTTTTACGGCTGTCATATCCGCTCATCGCCGTCTTCCAGCCATTAAGCCATGTTTAAACGGCCTTTTGTCGTCAAATCGAACACTTTTATAAGGACTTCTGATCGGTAAGTCTATCGTTTTCCGATCTTTTGGCCGTTAATAGTCGACTGTTTTTAGGAGAGCTCTCTTGAACCGGATCAACAACTACAATGCTGAAACCTTTGGAAAGACGCCATTCGCTGTGGCTGTGGTCAATCTACCAACCGGAGAGACTGTCAACATCTACACAGTTGACAAACAACCGATTTTCTTTGAATTGCTTCCGGAAAAGCTTATGTGTCCAACAGGTAGTCAAAACCGTTATAAAAAGTGCCATTTTAATATTTATCATTTCAGTCTACCTTGGTTGGCTGTACCCAAAGTCGTATCCAACCTTCTTCGTTCCCGAAAACGCGTTAGTGTTCATCCGGAATGGTGCGGATTTGATGCTTCCAGGCGTCCTATACTCGGAGGAATTACCAATTCCCTTTGTCGAGAAAGGCGATCCTGTCTTCATTTCGGTCCGTGATTCGAAGAACAAGACCGTTATTGGCCCTTATGCTGTGGGTAAGACGCTCATGTCGACGACTGAGATGTTGTTGAACAATATGCGAGGCAAGGGAGTCCACGTTTTGCATCTTTACCAGGATGAACTTTGGTAAGAACCCTATATTTCTGTTCCTATCTTTAAGAAATCTTTAGGACATTTGGAAACCGAGAAACCGTCCCATCATTCGCCGCAAAAGACGTTCTCGACATTGTTGACAAGTATTCCGAAAGCGAAAAGGTGTACGACAGCGTCTGTAACGTCGATCTCGCCGCTGAATACAACACGGAAGAAGCTATGGAAGCCCTCGGAATCGTTTTCGAAAACACTGTCATTGATGATACTCCAGAAGAGCCTGAGGAGGAACCCGAAAGCGAAGATGACTTGCTTCGCCGTGTTTTCCTCTACGCTGTCAAGAACAAAGTCCCCGCCGATCAGAAATATCCTATCGATGCCGGTCAGTTCTACGCTAGCTTCATCCTGAAATCACTCCCAGAAGGCCGTCGGTTGGACATTAAGAAGACGAAATGGAAGAAGTTTACCATCTTCTTGAACGATGTCAACAACACTGCCGGCGAGGGAGATTGGTTTGTGAAGATGTCCAGCAAGAAGGGCATTGATAGCATCACTGAGGTATGTTTTGTCTATCTTTTTGGGTTAATCGTTAAATCATGCCGTTTTCAGTTGAACACGAAGCACCCTGAAGTCAAAAACGCAACATCGCTCGCGCCCAATGCCTCCGAACCACGAAAACCCGCTTCAGGTGCCAATGGCAGGGTCGACATCACTGAGCAATTGAGCATCACCGATGCCAGTCTCAACGCTTTAAAAGCCATTGTGCCACGATGCCCTTACCGAAAAGGCGATCTGATGTCTCAATCCGACGTTGCTAAAGCTGTTCTAAACTACATCACGCTACGGGATCTCGGAAAGCCCGGTGGCAAATGCCAATTGGACGACACCTTCGCCGGAATCATGACAAACTTCAGCAATAGCGTCGTCAATATCAATGATGTTGTTCAAAAGATCTGTGGCAGCATGACCAAAACTTTTGTTATTTCGACCCCGGATGGACGGACTATCACGAAGAAGACGGCATTGCCATGTGTTGAATTCAAGGTTAGAACACTTCTGACATCACTAAATCATAACTTACGCCATGAAATTACAGATCGAAAAACGTGCGGGTAACAAGCAAGTCACACTGGTCAACAATCTCTCCTGCTTCGGCATCGACGTCAAGGAAATGGCTTCCAAAGTGTCTACGGGTGTCGCAACGGGTGCTACAGTGAATGCGGAAGCTCCCGTATGCATCGGGCAGCAGTTGTTCGTCAACGGAAACCAAGTCAACTATATCGCGGAGCTACTGCAAAAAACTTACGGTTTGAACAAAAAGTACATCAAGGGAATGGATTTGGGCGTCAAGACGAAAAAGGGTGGCCGCAAGTAGGCTTTAACTTATTATGAGTCTATTTAGTTGCTTTTGCGCATTTGATGTAACTGGCTATCATTTTTGTTTTAGGAATTTTCGTAATTTTAAGTCAAAGTTTTTTATTTATTAATAATTGCACAAATTTATAAATAACACCCTTTTGTTAACTATCTAATAGCATCCTCAATGTAGTTTGGATTTGCTAATGAAGAAACTTCATTATCAGCTGACGCATCAGTGGTTCTTTTACTCGGGTTGCCGAATTCAGTTTTTTGGATGAGCGTCGTCAGGATGAAGCTTCCGGCGAGACAGCTGCCAATAATCAGGAACAGGGTTTCATAGCCGAGCCTAGGTAGAAGCAGTTGGGAGCAAATCGCTGATGTTATGCCAGAAAAGGTCTAAAAGAGCTCAAATTTGAGTATTTCGGCAAAAAAAATAAAGTGCTTACGATAGAAATCTGAATGACGCCATAGGCAATCCCGAAGTTTTTACTGCCAAAACACTTGTGCACGGCCGATGGCACTAGGGTGTAGGTGGCTCCGATGATGCTGAACATGGCACAAATCCAGAAGAAATAGATGTTTTGGTCACCCATGAATTTGACGTAGGGCAATGTCCACATTAAGGCCGCGCCAGTGACGCAGGCGATCGACATGGAGAATTGATAGGATGTCTGAAAGCGGGGTTTCAGCACTGTTGATGAAAGAGGTGCCGAAGCAGTACCTTGTCCATGACAATGCCCCAGGCAACCCGACTCAAACAGTTGGTCATGGCCGCAAATGAGCTAACAGAGGCAAGGAAAAAGTCGTCTTTGATGAATTTCATGCCGAAAGCCTTGAACAATCCACTGGAAACTTGTACCCAGGCAGCATTCAGGTAGAGCGTGAAAAACAGCAGAATAAACGTGCTTGATGTTAGGGTTTCTCGGGCCGTGATACTGTTGACGTCAGCTTCGGCATCGGATAGACTGATTACGTCGTCTGAGAGAAGGGATTGATTGTCGTCGACTGGTTGGGGTTTCTGTAAACCATAAGTATGGTTACAAATCGAAAAATGACTAACTCACCGGTTGAGCAATGAAAAACAAAGCGATAAACTGCAAAACGCCAAAAATGCTGCCCAAAAGCAGGAACAATTGAGGCACCCGTTCGAGGAGGTCGATTTGTGTGAAATATCTAAACAAAATCACATTCAACTATGCATACATTATACTCATTATGTTACGATGATCTCACCCCTGACTGTTAACCTGATAGTTGAGCGGATTGATAAACCTTGTTTGGATCGGAGACATGAGAAAAGCGCCACAACCAAAGCCTGCCGCTATGAGACCACTTGCGAGACCGACACGATCCGGAAGCCACTGAAATTGCCAAATTACACTTTTTGCCACTTTTGACTTGTAAAACAAACCCGTTGAGCTTGGATCAAAACACAATTATACGCAATGCCCTGTCCAAATGCCCCGAAAAGACCCAATGTTACCAGTAAGCCGAAATAGGAATGTTGAATTGTGTAATATGAGGAGAGTGTTGCACACCTGAAGGATGATAACGTTATTCAAAGTTTCAAACCGGATTTGATGATTTGAAATGACGGAAAAACTAACGTATAGATGGTAGAACCGATTAAAGCACCCATTCGAGCACCGACTTTGCGCTCCAAGTAGCCACCGAGAAGCATAGAGAACGGAATACCGCTCATGGCACTCTGCAGCCATATCATAGACCCGCTGGTTTGAGTTGGATCCACTTTCCATCGGAGGTAGGACACGAGATAGGGCAGGATGTTGCCTAAAGTTCATCTCATTGTTAAGTATTTTGTCATTTTGACATTCAAATTAGTTGAAACATGGACTTACCAAACGTATAAACAATGCCATACGTAAACTGCAACACTACCCCCGCTCCAATGACGACGCCTGGCCGGTACGCGGCTGGAATGCGTTTGAGTAGCCAGTCGTCGGTGTCCATCCTGCAAAAAGCCGTGTTATCAAAAGTTCACTACTGATTTTATTCCGAAAACACGACATTATGGTTACAAACAATACTTTCCGTTCCAACATTTGACCTAGCAAAAATTCAAAGTTACAAAAAAGACCTATTGATTCCACATAAACTGGACACTACAACTAATGTCAAAAATTCGCGCAACAAAACCCGTTTGCATGCCTTCTTCCAGCTGTCTTTCGAACAATCAATCACAAGCGAGGCTCACGAGACCCGAATTGGCGTAGTGTCTGGACCAACTCGGTCAAAACCTTCAAAAAGTACTGGGTGCACGTGACGTGCACTTGTCGAGGAAGTGATCTTTGTCCTAACGCGTTTTATGCGTCATCAAAATTGGAATTCAAATTGGTACAAAGCGTGTTTTCGATCATTCTTTAAACTTTGTGAGAACCGCGTTATGAGAATAGTTATGGGATAGGAAGGAATTATGGGAAAAATCATTTTTTATCAGGATGATGTTCGCCTTCTTTGGGCCTTGCAGACATTCGATGGGATGCTAACCACCTTTATGCTTACTTTGTCTTATCGTTTTTCTGTATAATTGTGTTTCAGGAGGCCTAAAAAGCCGTAGTGATGATAAAGACGTCATTATGGGTGCACTTTAGTTCAAATTTATGGTGTCTAGTTTATGGTGCTCTGCCATTAGTTGCAAATTATAACATAACATAACTTAAAAATACTTAAATATATTAACAAATTGCAATTTAGACAATAAGAGCGACGAATGCCATCAACAAAACAGCGAGAATCGTCGCAATGGACGTGCTTGCTGCACCTTTTGTAACGGTTTCGACGGTGCTAGATCCTGAACCGGCGGCTGTCGTGGATCCTGAAGCGCCGGACTGACCCCAGGGATATTGCCCGAAAGTGTAGGAACAATTTTGAGGATTGAAACTGGTCAGAACTCCAGGCAACTCGGTTTGTTTGAATGTACATTGCAACTGGGGATCCAGCCAGCATTTAAAGATTTCAACAATCTAAAATGAAATATTTTAGCAACATCAACCATAAATAATATTATTTTCACATACCTGGTATCGAACATTGTTAATACTCTCTGGATCACACGTATTCGGCTGACGCAGATCAAGATGATGAGCACTCGCTGCGATACGGTAGTTGTAGATACCGCGATCATTGGCATCGGCAATGCCAAGAGTGTAACTGTTAACACCGGCACTGGACCATGGATCAAGAATGCCGTTGCTGAAATTAGACGGTTCTAGGCTACCGTTTTTATGCGTTTTTGACTCACGTGAAGATAATATTACTTGCTTTGCTGAAATCCCAGCCATACAAATCACGAATGGCATTCACGCGAATAAAATCTTTTGTCCATCCGACGGCGCCATAAATGTTATTACAGTAGTTTGTCTGCCAATCGAGGAACGTAGTCGCGTTGCAGACCGAATCGAAGAAGTCATTCGGTGGGCCCAAAGCGCACATCGCAATGATGACTTCGGTGCATTCCTGGAAATCCCAACCATCCGGGCCTCCAGACAGGGCACCCATGCTGAATGAACACTTTGAAGCATCGAGACAGGTTGTCGGAGCTTCGCCCGAGAAGTTGTAGTACACATTGACGGCATTCAACAATGACTTCAACAATAAGTCTTCATCTGTTGAATTTACGGCTGGCGCTAGTTCTTTGCATGCTTGTTTAACCGGAAAACCTGGCATATCCTCCAAGAAGCTCGTGGGATAAGGGTAATCTGTCATGGCCATGTATTCAATGCCCTGTTGAATGTAGAATTTCAGATCGGTGGCAGTGTAGCCCTTGTCGCTAGGTAAACCGATGGTTGTGTTAGGATCAAGTTTGAAAATGTCATTCAATTTGGCTACACCTTCGGCAGTTTGACCGAGTTTCGTGATCGTTTGGAATGCTTTGTCAATGGTGTTACTGTCACAGCCGGAGGATAAGTAGGTCTGTTTGACGACGAGGTCAAATGCGCCGACATCAATGCCGCCACCGTTGAAGTAGATTACAGGGGCCGAAGATGCCCAGGCACTAAAATTTAAGAGTGAAAATTGATAAGAGGGCCTCAGTTGACAAAAATATCGACTAGTTGTAGTGAACGGTTTCGTGCTGAGACATTTTTGGGGGCCGTTGATGGTACATATATGAACGCGTGCATTTTTTTAGTTTGGAATGTCTCAACAATGCCAAAAACATCGAAAAAGCCAACTCACCCCACAGTCAAAGTCGGATACTTCAACCTAAACCACGTAGCCAGCATACCACCATAACTGCCACCGAAAACAATAACTTTCGTGGTGTTTGCCAAGTTAAATTTCTCTTTGTACCACGGCAAGAACATGGCATAATCAGCCAAGGCCTGTTCACTCGTCAGATATCCCAATTCACTGATCTTTGCCCACGATGCATTGTTTTTCGGGAACGGCATGGTGTCGCCGTAGTATCGATGCTCGGCAAACACGATTGCCGCGTTAAACAAGGGGGCGAGTTCGAACATGATACCAGTGTTGTCAGCAAAACCCTCAATGGCACCTTCATTTCCGGCGTAGAAGAAGATAGGGCCGTCGGGTTTGTAAGAGTCTTCATTGTGCAGGTATCTGAAAAGTTGTTGATCATTTTTTTTGGCTGAGATGGCACAAAAGCTTACTTTATGGCAAACTTTTCCGTTCGGGTATACGCAAAGTGGTCAACAGGGAAGATGGCTTCGGTCCAGTTCGTTTCATACTTGTATTTCGGATCATCCGCCGCTTCTGAGACGACAAATCTGTCAGAAAATCGATGGGGATCGCGGATGTGACTTCGACCCCTGGCGGCGCTCACAGCACCGAAACACAGGAAAACCACAGCCAAGGGCAACATCCTGAGCGTATGAATGGATTAGCTGTACAAGTGCCCCGAGCCGGAGACACTGCGTAGTTGTAGTTGCTATCACTTTTTTTAATCACCACCTTCCAACCCCCCTCTGATAACACTTACTCTAACATTCCTTGCGTACACACCTCGTTTTTAACGCTATTCATAGCAACATGGTCCATGTAACATGGATCGACAACAAACAAAAAGTACATACAAAAAACCAAAAATTTTGTACAAATAAAAAACGAAAAAGGTGAGAAATTTCAACATGATCGATGTTTGATCAAAAAATATCATCAATAGCTGGGTCATAATATGAGGCATCGGCCGGAATTTCATCGCTTTCCGCTTCTCGGATGACGCTCATCGTCTGGGCGACGTCATTCTTGATGGTGTCTCGCAGTGTTTCAACAACCTCCACTGGGAGCCATCCATTGACGGGATGGCACTCCGAGACGACGGTAGTGAGATCTGTTTTGAGGATTTCTTCCGCGACGGGCAATTTGATATCCATAACACAGTACCACATTTGTCGGTGATGGGGGATGGAGCCTGAACAAGGTAAGGGTCATTAAATTGATAAGAGTTCAGTTCGAAAGGGGCAAAGACCAAAGATAACTAAACTCACCCGACAAAAAGCGGTATTCAATGACTTTCGATGGGGTTTGGACAGATCTCGGGATGTCGGTAGCCCGTCCAGAGACTTTGAGACGCATCTTTTCCGGGATGTGTTCGTTGAATCGAAAAGCGACAGCAATGGTTTGATAGGCTTTGGCGGCGGGGTCCTTACGAGGGTCGTAGCCGAAACGACACCAGCATCGTCCAAAGGGACCGCTGAGGACGTAGAAGGCGAATTTGGGGAGAATCGCTCTGAAAAAACGTCGACTGTAACGTAAACAAGCAAAAAACAATGAAACTGACTTCAACAAAGCCTCTTCCAAACCAGTTTCTGCCGTCAAAGCTGGTCGCGTCCACATCGGCCTTTCTTCGAACAGCCTCGTAAGTTTTTCATGAGGTTCTTGTGGTCGGAATCGATTATTGACCTCTTCGACGGCCTCAGGCTTCGGATGCTCGGGGAATGGATCCGTACCTTGGACGACCCAAGTCGCTGATTTACGTTCAGGCCGACGAGACAGTGCAACAAGGTCATTTGGATCAGCGACGTCTTCACCATTAGTTCCTGGTGCAATTTCTTCTGGGGTGAGCAGACGGTTCATGGCCTTGGTATACCTGTGACAGACGTTCAATGTACATTTCAATGAAAACTTGCAAATACTAACCGACTAAACATAAACGGCGGCAAGAACTGACACAATCCCGCTTCCTCCTCAATACCCGTTCGATCCCACCAACAAAGGGCATCCGTCAGATCACGTGGAGCGAGTTTCGGCACCAGGTCGACCATGGCATTAATATCGGGGGCGGTTTGGGCTATCGGAATGTATTGATGGTCGGCGAGGGAATTGAAGTGGTAAGCACCGTTAACCTGGAACCTTTTCATATAAAATCGTTTGACTTCTGACAATACCCATGTTATAAAAGATCCAAACAACTTACCACTCCCAAACAAACAGTCCTAACAGCACCAGTTCGCTTATTTTTCTCAAATTTCATAACAAGCTGGACCGCCGTTCTCCCTGCCTTCGGGCGATCATTAAAAATACCCGCGTGGTATTCATTCTTTGCCTGGAGCTTTAATTGAAGGGGACGCTTGTCGGCAACAGTCTGGAAGGGTCAAAAATTCAATAAATGGATATTAAAGAGGGAACAAACCTTGTTGAAACCGCCAAGACCACCAATAGATTCAAGCGCCTTTTTCTCGTCGCGGATAATCATAGGATGGTAAATAAGTTGATAAGTCGGTTGCTCAAGGGCAGCACGTCGCCGCTTATCAAACAAATGGGCAAATGACATGTTTTAAAGCTGTGAAAATTGTGAAATTTGAAAAAGCGTTCAAAACTAATTTAGCAAGTAAAACGCGCGCTTGGCAAAGTGTGCGGAGTGTTTTGCAAAACAAATAGAATCCCTCAGGAATTGCGCGTCCGATGGGTTTTGTCTTGTTTACTGTATGCTATAAAGTTTAGTTTTAATGCAATTAAAAAATCAAAATGTCCAGAAGTACATCGTATAAATATTTAATGATTTTTGCATGAAAAACTAAAGTACATTCACATAAAAACAAAAGTTTGCACTATGTAAAAGTGCACGTGAAGAATTCTTTTGCAAGACAACAGACGCCAGTGGAAGTGAACGTTCTTTGAGTTTGCGCGCAATAGTGATTCAATTGCAATTTCCAGTGGCGTTCATTGCGTTCATTCGGTTTCTATTCTCCATTTCATTTTCCCACAGATTCTATTCTGTTCCCCACATTGCTGTCTGCGTTGTCGTTATTTTCCATTTTCCGCAGCTACCATGCTGTCGAAGCCTATCCAGAGCGTTTGCCGTCGGCTGTCAACCCGTCATGGGATGTCACACTTTCGGTACCCTCGCTCGAATCCTCATCCGTTGCCATTCAAGCCGTCTACCCGATTTGTGAATAGCAGTGCTGCTTTCGACCTCCACGGAGCTCGAAATCTCTCCTCGAGGGATGCGGTTGAAGCCGCCGAGTGGCACAAGTAAGTTTTTCCAATCCTTTACTATTTCGAAATGACATGGGTCGTTTGACCACTGGTCAAAGGGTTATCGATTTTCGTCATCATGTATGACAGTTGCGTTATCGTTTGTGTTTTAGTGTCCCGACCGTTTCGACGACCTTTTTCCAGTCATCGTGTGGTCGTCCGTGTTACGGTGTCTATTGGGGCGTCGGTGATGGGTCGAATGCTGTCAAGCAGTCAGACATCGAAGGCGCTACCATTGCTACTGCTTCAATTGAAGGCGTTTTGCTCGCCTTGCGACAAGCGATATACGACAAGAAGCTCAGCCGGGTTCGGATCATGACAACTTCGACCTATGTCAATAACATTGTCAATCGGTACCTCGCTAATTGGGAGGACAATGGCTTTGTTAAGAATGACGGCCAGCCTGTCAAGAACAAGGAAGAACTTCGTGACCTTGCCCAACTTTTGAGACAGATTGATGCGAGAATCGAGTTGAGCTGCCAGACTACGAATATCAAGATTCGGAACCTGCTGTCCCAGGATGAAATTGCCCATGGCGTTACTGATGGCCCATCGCAATTGTATGATCCCGTCGCCCATGCCCACACGAAGAACATTGTTTTCGCTCGAGGAATGCTTATCAAAGGCGAAGGAGCCGGCCACAAAGCCTACAACATTGCCAGCTATGGTGTCCATTGGCGTGATGCCGCTCAGCACGATACTTGCGGGCGATTTGCGCAATTTCCGGTAACCCTGTTCCGTGCTCAGATGTTTGCCATTCTGGAAGCCCTTCAACAGGCAAAAGCCGACAACAAGACTGATATTCTCGTCGTTTGTGACTCGGCCATGTTCCTTCGGCACTACAACCGAGAATGGAAAAAAAACGACGGCAGTGATGTTGCTAATGTCTTTTTGTATCGGAAGATTCGGGCGCTCAGCGACGAATTGAATGTGGGTTTCCTAAGCTATGTTTTCAGTATAAACTGTGTAGGGTTTCAGGCAAAGTTCATGTATCTCGAAGAATCCCCTGACCCAGACTTCCAAAGCGCCACCCTTCTCGCCCAAGACGGCCTCAGCCATCCCATCCTCCATGACAGCAACTTCCCAGACACCAATGTCAACCAAGCTCGTTCCCGTAATTCCTGGTTTGTCACCTTCAAAGAAGACTACAAAAAGAGGCTTGAGGCCACGGCCGCCGAATGGGAGGGTGTCCCGATTGTTCATCTCATCATCTCGACCCACAAGAACCAAAAGTACTGTAGCCTATTTGCCGCACCGGACTCCCTTGACAATACCATCTCCAAAGTGCAGAACCAAAACATTTCCACCGTCCGAAGACTCAATGAATACCTTGAAAAGGCGATTGCCAATGGGACTGAGCGGCTGATTGTTCGAACAACGGCGGAGTTGTTGCCCTTCGTCAAGGTAAGCCTATTTTACAACTTTCACAACTTTGATTCAAAATTTACCCCTTTTAGGACTCCTATCTCCCCAAATGGAAAAACAACGGCTTCATCACGACCCAAGGCAAGCCTGTCCACGGCAAGGAAAACTATGTCAAGCTGGCGGAGCTCCTTGAAAAGATTGAATTGCGTGTTGAACCCTTTGGTGAACCCATTACCGATGCCGACCATCAAGCCGTTGACTTTGCAAAGGAAATGGCCAATGAAATGGACCTGAAAGTCCCGGAATTGCAGAATGCTGATTAATATACGACGATCGACTGTTGCAATATTTGTAAAAATTTTCAAATAAGCTTTTTTTAGTTTTTGTTTTTGTTGCCATACTCTAAGAGTTTATACATATTACACTTGTTAACCATGAGTCGTGCATTTTAGTGACTTTAAAAATAAAACTTTCGTCTAGTCTTGATTCACTGGGAACAGGGTGTAAACAGATTATGAAATGCGATTTTCATAATTTTAAATTAAAAAAAATGTTGTAAAAAATTCATTGTGCAATCGTTTTCCTTCCGCGGCCCCGCATGTATAGTTATGGCTTGAAAACACAGACGAACTGTGTGCAAATGTCTACCCTGTGCGTCGGCAAATTTGCACAAAACAACAAATTGCAGCCAGACAAGAGCCATTGATTGATTCTGGTCTCGTCGCGAAAGATGGGCCTCATTGAGAATGTCAAACGTCCGTCCTCACGAGTGTGCGACGGTCGCCGCCGTTCATTCCTTTGCTTCTGTTCGTACTTGGTTTACACTTTCCCGTTCCCCGAACATTTTTCGAATTCGCGTTCGTAGGATTGCGGAAAACAAGCTAAATGTATGTTATTTCAGGTAAAATCTAATAAAAACAAGGATTGGATTGAACTAATTTCCACGCCGGGGTCCAGCTGACATCCCCTTTGTTCGTTCCATAATGGGTCGAACATGCCCATTTTGCAGCTCTTCGGAGATTGACGAGGATCCGTCCCGGGCCGATGTCGTATGTATGAGCTGTGGCTCCGTCCTGGAGGAAAGTGCCATCGTCAGTGAGGTCACATTTCAAGAAAGGGCCGGAGGACACGATATTGTCGGTGAGTTTTTATAACATTTTCCCGTTATTTTGGGCAATGTTGCATCATTTCTTAAAAAAAAGTATTTCTGTTTGGCATTATATATATTTTATCCATTTTCAGGCCAATATGTCAGTCGCGATCGCCAACAGACTGGTCTCGTCGGTGTTCCGGGCCTCAGCCGAACCGAATCTCGTGAAGTTACGTATCAAAAAGGTCGCAAACTCATTCAGGAAGTGGCTAGTCAGTTGCGTATTAATCAACACTGTATTGAGACTGCTTTTAATTTCTTCAAAATGTCTGTTTCACGGAATTTCACCCGAGGCCGACCTCGGAGCCATGTCGTCGCTGCTTGTTTATATATGACTTGCCGCCTTGAAAATACGTCGCATTTGTTGCTCGATTTTAGCGATGTTACACAGGTTTGTCGATTTCCTTTTTGTTTTTGGTTATTTTAGTCAAAAATTTATAGGTAAATGTCTATGAACTCGGCAAAACCCTCAGCAATCTGACACGCATTCTGAAAATCCAATTGCCGACGACTGACCCTTGCCTGTACGTCCTTCGCTTCGCCATCATGCTCGAATTCGGCGATAAGCAAAAGGAGGTCGTCACACTCGCGACTCGCATCGTCCAGCGCATGAAGCGTGATTGGATGGCTACGGGTCGACGTCCGACGGGCCTCTGTGGCGCCGCATTGTTGTTAGCCTCCCGAGCTTACGGCTTTTCTCGGAGCATCAGCGATGTCGTCAGGATTGTACACATCAGTGACACCGTTGTGAGAAAGCGTTTGGACGAGTTTGCCTCAACACCCTCCGGCGGTCTTACCATCGATGAATTCGCGTCCGTCGATTTGGAGCACAGCGAGGATCCTCCGGCATTCCAGGAAGCTCGACGGAAGGCACGGGAAGAAAAGCGTCTCCGGGAAGAACGTGACGCCGAAGCCGCGACGAAGGAGTTGGCTCCGGTCCAGAAAGAGATCGAGAATGCGTTGAAAGCTAAATTGAAAAAGTCTCCGTATGGTAAGCTCATTGCGAGTAGCGTGGGCGAAGAGGATATAAGTGAATTGTCATCGAGTGTTGGCCAAATGGTCCGTGAAGAAATCATTGACAATGTTTTCGAATACGCTGAGGATGATTACTACGATGATCCAGGGCCGTCATCGAGTCGACGAATGATGGATTGTGGGCCGTCATTGGAATTTCTCGGTGTCAAGGCTAACTCAAGTGTCGATGAGAGCGTTGTTTCCGAGGAAGAGGAGATCCTTGTCGATGATAACGACTTTGATGGTGGGTATTCATTGAGTTTATCTTGAAAAATTGTTGCTTAGGTATCTCACTTTCAGACCTCGATGACAGTGAAATCGATTCCTACATTCTTTCCGAATCTGAAGCCAAGCTCAAATCCCGCATATGGATGAAGCGCAACGGGCCACATCTCGTCGAAATGGAGCGAAAACGAAAGCTCCGCCAAGAAGAAGAGGAAGCCAAGGCGAAGGATCCCAATCGAAAGAGAAGGCCCGCCGCCCGAAGACGTGATCCCATCAACGCTGTCAACCATAGCGATGCCATGGCTCAGGTCATCAAGGAAAAGAAGCTCTCCTCCAAGATCAACTACGATGTCCTCGCTGAAATCGAGAACGGCACCCTCGAAATCCTCGATGACGCCCCACGGCATGCGCATATGACAATGCCGAAGGTTCCAAAGGGTGAAGCCTTCGTAGAGCCATCGTCCCCGGTTTCCGAAGAGATCCCAGAAGCCCCCGCTTCCTCAACATCGCCACCGGAAAATGTTCTCACCAACATCATTACGCCGAAGCCAACCTTCCGTCGCAAAAAGCAATCTGCCATGGCTGCCTGTCTCGCTGATGCCGCCGCCGCCCGGATGGCCAAAGCCAAGCGAGCTCTCGCTGCCGCTGGACCTCCGCCACCGCTTTCCCCACCAGCTGCCAAACGACCAAAACGGAATCCATCACCGACTAAAACGCCGTCTGATGCCGAACCCCGCGTTACTAGAAGTGCTGCCAAATCAAAGGTTTAGCGCGCCACGCTTGTCTGAACATAACTTTAATGAACACGCTAGTTGATTTTATTGTTTTTTTTTTGTGGAAACATTGTTACCTGTTTGTTACCCATCCTTTACTAACTTTGATCGATCCAATCCCTAATCTCACACACTCCCTACTTGAACTTGTCAATTTTATAGTCCTAACTATCATTTTTAATAACAATTTTTAGCGCTTTTTTCGCTTTGAATAAAACAAAACTGGAAAACTAAGTGGGTCTAAACAAATTTGGTAGCCAGGGCTAGAACCTTAGCGAATTGGGCCTTGTCACGTTTATCGAGGAGCGACACAGGGATGGGAGCGAGGATACGGTTGCCGAGCGGGTTGCCTTCATCGTCCTGGAAGATAGGGTGGTTCAGTTGATTCAAAAGTTGTTATAAGACTTACAAGTAAAGCGATATTGTTTGTATCAGTGCTGGGGACTCCATGCTTCCGATGCAAAACATGCGTATTCGCGCCGACGACGAAAGCCTTCCGCATTTCACCCTTGATCGCAACAAGGACCTTATCGCCTGCCGTTGCATGAGGCAAGTGCCGCTGGCGTTGGCCCTGCTTGTAGACGTGAATGCAATAGGCGAGCTTGCCGGAGGTGTTGGCTTCCTTTCCGAGGGCCGAATTGTCAACGACAAGGAGTCGGGTGCGGCGATGGATGCCAGGAATCGGGGGACGGGTTCGATGTTTGCTCAATTCGTAGCTGCAAATACCCTTTTCTTTTTAAATTCCACCCCAAAACACAACCAAATTATATTCCTATTCATTGAATACCCTACACAACCACTCAAAACAACTAATCAACAAAAACATCAGACATAAAAGGCTCCATTCCACTTTTTTGATTTCTTAACTTCTTCCTTCGCGTTTTCATGCCCATACGGACAGTGCCGACATCCACTACCGCAGCATTTGCCATTGTGAAGCAATTTGCTGACTGTCATGACAGTGTAGCCCGTCTTAGGGTCAAGATAGGTGAGCTTCCTATCCTTGACAGCGTTTTGATGCGCGATATAGATTGTCCGCTCCTCGGAAGTGAGTTCATCATAGCGTTGCCATGGGACCTCGCACTTTTTGATCGAATCCTCGAAAAGGACGTAATCAGCGACGAGCTCGCCACCTTTACCGGGCACAAGACTATACACCTTTTTTGTGGCTCGTGGAACCGCAAAAACAGGAAAAGCGTCTTCTTTTCGAAGGCCGAGTTCTTGCGGGGTCGGAATCTTTGAAATTTCGCTACTTTGAGGTGTCGTGGAAAGACCGTCCTCAGTGGGAGGTTTTGACTGATTGGAATCCATGGACAGAGCGCGCGAGGCCCTGAAACGTGTGATAAAGTTAGGAAAGTTGGAAATTTCGAGGAAAAAATATATAAATACTGAAGTTTGCGTGTCACACGTTTCAGAGCCATTTAAAACGGAAAACCCCCAATTGGAAAAGAACTCACGCAGGTTGGGGATACCATCGACCCGAGGCAAACATTTTAGAGGTGTAGGAGCAAGTGGCGGAGCCGGTAAGCCGGCTCAGAAGGCCGTTCATGGTGGGAATTACCTGGAATGTAAAGTTGAAGTTTTCGATGTAAAAAAGTCGATAATGAAAGTATGCTCGTAGGTAATGTTCAGCCCGCCATGATGAATCGATTGGGGGAACGTTTGACGTAGAAAAAGTGAATAAAAAAGTGAAAGGAAAGCGAGAAAATCAAAGAAGTATGAATCACGTCGAAGTTGTCGAAAAACAGCCGTCAGCTCGTGAAAAAGTCTCGCATCGAAAATGTCAATTCATTGGCTGCCTTTCGGCCGTTTACTTTTTCAGCAAAGCCTGACGCACGTTAAAAAGCAGCAGTAAGAAATATCCGTGCGTGCAGAAGGGGAAAACAACTTGTCGCAGCTGTCATCCGTCAAACAGCCAAATGAAGAATGAACAAAAAGCACTGCACTACACTTCGAACACAATTGAAAAAATTTGAACGAAACGAACTTCCGGAGCCACGGCCCATTTTTTGGCACTTTCCCCTCTCCCCTCAGGGCCCAATGGCAAGGGTTTCGATTCTTCCGCCCGAGCAAGCTCCCAGTCGCATATTTTTGGGACTGGCAGTGGTGCAAGGCCACTTCAAAACGCACTCGTTTTCCTCACCCCAAAAACTTCATGTTTTTTTTTATCTTTTTTTCACTACACAATGCCATTTTGCTCCAGGCTTATCGGCATATCCAAAGTGGAGTCTGTTTTACCCGAGTTGAACGTGTAATGATTCGATTTTGTGACTGATTTGAACGCGTTTTCGTGTGCACTTTGTAAACGCCTGCGGCTGATCACACATTTGCCCCCCTTCTGGACCGCAAATACCAACCGAAAGGACTGAACTAACATTTTTTGGGCGATCAATGTTGCTTTGAGCGTGGTTTTGGTCGGAATTGATTTATTGGTAGCTTTTGTGATGCGCGAAACAGTGTGGTTATATATGTTTTGTTGGTGTTTTTAAGGTTGTGAAATCGAGCAAAAAGTAAAAGTCGACGTATTTACAAAAACTCGTTAACGTGTCCGTTTTTGTTTCACGTTTTCACTTTTTCCGTTTCCCTGATGACATATTTTAACGTCCGAGAAAACTAACCGCAATCACCGTGTCGTCAGGCGTGTGTTTCCGTTGCCCCCGTTTTTTCTCCACTGGCGTGGTTAGAGGGGCTGATTGATTCTCGCTCACGGTTGCTCGCATTCATTTGGCAGATGATCCGACACCACAACGACCACCATCGCCATTAGTACAACGACATCGACGACGACAACGGGACAGGACAGTGTAACCGAGCTGAGCTATGCAGCCACGCATTCGTGAAATTCCGATTGAACGGGTGCCGCCATCATGGACGAATGGCGGCGGTGGCGATGCTGGAGCGCCTTCTGATAGCCGATATCGGGCAGACAGGACGATTCTACCCGGTGTTGTATATTCTCCACCATCAACGCTACCATCGAATCGAACCGTGTTCCCACAGACGCAGAAACGGCACATGCGGCCCCACAATTTCCAGAATCAACAGCTTATCACTGGTGTGTCATAACATTGTCCGCTTTGTCCCTTGTGAATCACTTTGAACGCTTCCGAGCTTTCAAGCTTTGCTTCATTTATATAATTTACGCTCTGTGCGTTGTCTCGTCCGCTTTGCTTTCGCTTTTTTGAAACTGTCTGCTGTCTGTGGCTCTGAGAGCCGACGGCGGTATTGACTGAATCGAATCGCTCGCACATCCCGACTGCTTTGATTTTTTGCATTTTGGATCAATAGCCGCGCTTAAACCGTTCGAAAAACTTCAATGATTGATTCAATTGCTTGAATTTCTATGCGCAGCTTTCAGAAATCCGCAACGTTTACCTTATTTTTATATAAAACATCCTTTCAGGCGACCCAACAATCCCTCGAATATCGCCATCATCCACAGTATCATTTCATGGCCCGACCCCCAACAGCAGCATCAGTTCTTCGGCATCGCTGAGGTTTCGGAATTTCGGGACAAGTCAAGACAGCCTTCGACGGCAAAAGTCCCCGGAGACTTCTGGGATCAGTGGATTTAAAACTGTTGCGACCTACGGATTAGCTGTGAGTTTTTGGTTGCATATTTTATGACCGTTAGTAGGTCTATTTGCTCTTTATTACCCTCACTAAAGCAGCTTTGCACCCAGTCAATCGCCTCTGGCGTTTTTGAAATTTTATCTGATCCTATTGATTTCCATTTCCATTGCGCACGACAGTCTTTCCCATTTCGTTGGTCAGCGTATACTTTTTTTTTTGGTTTATGTTTCATCGTTTTTCCGCTTTTTGATCGACTTTACGGCTCGCGTGGCCCGACTCACTTTCTCCGTAGTAGCCACGGAGATTGACGATCAATTTCGTGATTCATATATATCTCTGGGGATGCGCTCTTCGCATTTGGAGAGCTTGTTTATAGGCATTTTTGTTATGTTGGTTTGATTCTTGATTTTGTTAACATGAAAGCTTTTCCAGGACCAGCCCCACTCAACCGCTTCGACTCCATCCGGTGCCCCGACGACTCGTCATATATCTCCCCAACCAGTGCCAACATTCGTGTCCGAACCCCGTGGCACTCGATCCGGTTCCTTACCACATCCATCCCAGACGGCCCTATTGCCAAGCCATTACCTTCGCTACCGACCAGCTGCGGCGGCATTGCCGGTAATGCAGCCCGAATTCCCGAGCCAAGTGCCGCCTCGTGACCATCATACCCATCATGTCCAGGCCGTGCCGGCAGAAATCGTTGCCACCGGGATCGAGGAGGATCCAGAGGTCGCGGCTGATCGGGCCGAACCGGATTACCACCTTGTAGAGAGCGGTTCTGATGTGCAGTTGGCCCAGCGAGCCCATGCTCATGTACCGGAACCCGCACCTCGAGATGATGGACGACCATCGGGGTCGAATGGCCGGGAGACGGATATACTGGATTCATCATGCAGTAGTAGCGACACCGAGGACGACGTCGTGAGGAATTGCGATGGCGAGAGTGAAGGCAATGCACCGGGATTGAAATGTAAGTTTAACCGGGTTTTTAACTATCGCAAATTGAAACATTCGCAAAAGTGGCACATATATCTGTGCCAAAAGTGTTTTTGCACAAAAAACAAAAAGTTAAAAATAAGATTTTCATGCCATTTCAACATTTCCCATCACGGAAGTGCAGCTTATCATTTAGTTTTTTCTTAAAACTATTCATAAAACCTCTCATTCGAAAGATACAATATTTCCGTTCGCTTAATCATAGTCACATTCGTATTCACCACGGACTCGGACTATGTTTACCATAACAAAGACGTCATCCGCGAATCTGGGCCACCAGTTTCATATAATAGGTTCTCACCAAAAGCGTTTCCATCTGTTACGACTGGGCATTGAAGACATTGTAGATATCATTGAACGTCGTTTGTATTCAATCATCCGAAGACTGTTCGCAACGGCCTTTGGTTCAAGTTAATCTAATAATGTATCCGGCTTTTGTTGTTTTCATGCCATTACTCATATCAAAATGCGCCTTTTTTCATCCATCTGCCAGACAGTCCAGCTTTTTTAGGCTTATTAATCCAGTTATTGTTGACCAAAGTGACTTTTTTCGTTTTCATTTTTGTAAGTATTTGGATCTTAGCTATTTTTATCCGTCCAAAAGCTCAACTGATTGTTTTCTTCGGAAATGGACAGATGGACTCTTGTTGTTGCTAAACAATAGTCCAACTGAAGCAATGTTTTCATTTGCTTCGATTTCCGTTTCTTTTTTTTTGGCACTTTTAACGGAGCAAGTTTCTCTTTCTTCCATGGGCCATTTTTTGGGGATGCGCTCCTCCCGACTAACATTTCACACTGACCAGTACTTAAAAAATGGGCGTCCAGTCGCGACTTGTGTTTCATTGTTCCTCGCGGGGGAGTAATCGGAGGCGTCGAATCGACGTTTGTGGAATGTGAATGTAGAGACAACGACGTGGTTGGCTACAAAGTTGCCAAAATGCCGAACAGTATTGCGTGTTTTTGAGTTACGGCACGCGACGTTTACGGGAGCAACTACCCGTGGCTTGGTTTCTTTCTTCCGCCAATCTAAAAGTTTCTTATTTATCAATCAAGTCCTCGTCGGAGGCAACCAACGACTGACTTCAACGTCAACGACAACGTCCGCCGTTTTCCGGTCTTGCATTTTTGAAGGCCCTTGCTCGGCGCCCTAACACGCGTGACTGTTGTAATCTCTACCGCCCACCCTCTCAGCTCGAGACTTGGAGGCTTCATCATGAGCTGCTCCACAGTGACAGCAGCGTCAAGCTCAACAGCCGGGGCCATCCCACCCGCCAGAAGTCAACGACGATGGTTTTCATTGCTCGAGGGCGGTGGCAGCAGAGACAGCTCATCCACGGATGACGATGATCCGACGATTGTCTATCGGCCACGACCACCACTAACCGCGGCCACTGTTGGAAGGCCAACTTCACCGAGACCTGGAAGTCGGGCATCGGCGGACGCTCCGCCATCGGATCCATCAGTGAAGCGACCTTCATTGCATAGCCTCCAAGAACACATGCGGCGTAAAGGGTCTATCGTGTTTCGGAAATTGTCATTGGCGGTGGAACCACCGGGTACAAGCGCCGTAAACAATGGGCCTGTTAGTGTCGGACGGCATTTCCGAAAGCTGAGCCTACAAGTTGCTAATGGCATTCAAGAGTTGTTGGATGAGAATGATGGTAAGTCTGACTGATTGCAAAGTGCTTTCAAATGTTTTTACCAAAGCTTTTTAATATTTACAAAAACATGTTAGTAATACAGTTGCTTCAAGACGTCATCTAATTTTTTCATATCCATTGTACGGTTAGCGGATTGCTTAACTTTTGTCAGCCTTTCTAGGAATACTCGATTGAAAATGCATTTTTACGCCTTTCTCTCTCAGTATTTTGTATTCTTTTATTATTTACTGACTGTTTGAAAGTTTCTCTTTTGTCACAGAAATAGAAGTTTTCCCTTATCGAAGACTGCTCTTTGATCGTCTTGGTATTTTGGCATAATGGTTCAGGAAAGTCATGTCAGTGTTGGGGCATAATAGCTTGTCTGTCTAAACAGACATTTGTCACTGTGTTGATGTTTTTTGTCAACATAGTTTTCTTACTCGGAACCATAGTTAGGATTATGACGGATTTCCACAAATTTTGGATGGAATTCCAAATGAGTAGGGTTTTTCTGTCTGGGTCGGTGATGTCTACCGACTGTCGACAGTCCTCAAAGTTCTTCGAGTAGTCATCAATACAACTTTGACGGAAACGATATGCCCGTTTTGTCACACGGACAATGGCACTCATGTTGACAGTGCATTTGCCTGCCGGTTGGGTTGGGTTCCGTGTCGTCTTCTGTTGTTTTTTGATGCATTTAATAGATAGTTTGACGCATTGTGAGTGGAGATAGTTTGACCTTTCTGACAGCTATACGTGAAAACAACGTCCTAATCCTGCGTTTAACTTTATTAATGGTCCCATTTCCCCGGCTCTATCTTTGATTAATGCATCGGGGGAGCTCCCTTCCTTCCTTCTATGTGTTATACATTCAAGACTCACTCACGTTTGTCATTCGTCAACGTCGAGAAGGAGGGCTTCGCGAAACATTCTTTTCATTTGGACGGTCAATTTGGGCTTCATTATGCCTATTCGCTATGAAATGCGATGAAATACACGGCGGTGACGGCTTTATCTATAGAAAAGTGTGCATGGCATTGGGCTCTGCGAGTTGTTGCGAGCCCGGATCTACGCATTTCACCTTTGGATATCTTTTTTACGCGCGGCTTACACTTTGTTTGCGCATTTAGTCTTTCTTCGTCTGCAGTTTTTGGCGATTAGAATGCATACAATTCCGTTTTTGCTATTTGGAAAGCAGATGTTCGTTGTTTTGGAGTTCTGTTTTCTGATTTTGGTATTGTTTTGCAAGCAGTCTGTCGTCGAAGATGTCCTTTAAGGTTTCGACGAATCGAATCTGTGTTTTGGTGGCCTTCCCCATCCGGAGTTAAAACGTTTATCCCACTTATCTTCGCATAAACTAAGTGTCGGTGAATGATAAACTGCTTGCTTAATTTGAGCTCCCAATTGCACCAAAATAACTTTAGTCTAGTTTCGAGACAGTCTCACGTGGTCCGGTGCTGTTCTTTACCAACGAGTTAGAAAACTCTAATTATACACACTTCTTGTGTCGGTGAATAGAGCCCTTATTGACTGACACGTTGAGACGATGAAGTTTCGTTTCTCCTCTTCGTATTTTTTTCATATGCCGACGTTTTCGTTGACTCACAAGTTTGTTATTCTCTCGAGATACCAGTGGAATGTCGGTTGCCGGGAAAAAATTTATTGGTCGTCGTCGGGATTGGATTAATTTTTGACATACAACGACCGACGCTCGTCCAGTTTGGCCGGATATCCGTCATCCTCCCTCCCTTCCCGACCGACCAGGACAGCCTCTTTGAGCTCCTCAATTAGTTATTAGTTAGTCTCTTTGGCGGTATGGTGACTCCACGCCACTACCGTTCCCACGCGGCATCCCATCGTTGAGCTATTCGTGGCATCAACCAACCTTCACCATGAACCCCCATCATGGTAATTGCATTTTTGCGGTCGGTGGTGTTCATTCATGGCTACCGGCGACCACGGCATAGTGACAAAGTTCAAGCCCCCGGGCTCCCAGAAAAGGGGAAAGCCTTTTCAACGTCCGAAAGTTGGCTATTTTGTGATGTTTCCTACTTCTACACCTTCGCGCCCCTCGACGTTTTTTTTTTGTTGTCGCCATAGCCACTACAGGCGCGGCTTTGCTGGTTGCGACCCCTCTCCGCGCCTAAGATCCATATGTGTCGCGTAGTAGTTGCTTTTTAGCTTAGAATGGCACAGAGAGACAAGATGCCAAAAAGGAATCCTTTCGAGAAAAAACTTTTGTAATGAATGCGTACCAGGAGGAACCACAGCGTTCATGTCCGCTTCGTCGTTTGCTCCTTTGCCCCCTGGATTTCGACTTTTGCCGGATTTTTGGGCTTATTATCGCATATATTAGGCTATTTTTGGATGTCTGAATTGAGTTTTTTCGTTTTTATGAAAGTATAGAATTTCCTTTGACCTCAAAATCCATCCCTAAACATATGGCTTCAACAAATGTGTTAATATTTCAACAGCAAATGTAGGAAGACTTACTTTTGCCCCTCTTACAACGCATCCGTTTTTCCAGTTCTCACGCGTTTGATCTAGTTAATAGTTTTTTTTCGTAGTGTAAATTTTTCTTCCTTCTCGTAGTTTTACTTACCTGAATTACTTTCACAGTCGAAATATGTTTACGTTCTCGGTTGTTGCCAGACTGTACTTTGTGCCGTTAGCGCATAGTTGATTAAATAATAACAAAAGTTCTCACTGGCACTGTTAGGTTGTCGATAAATGCCACTATCTGGGCATTTATCGACCACGTTCGTCAGACTGTCGAAACTCTGTTTTGAGTTATCTTCCTCGAGACGCGCGAAATGTAGCTTTCCGGCTATGTTTGTAATGACACATTTGTATTCTGGTCATGAATGTGCTTAAAAGCGGCTCAAAGTTTGTCCATGTTTGAACTGCCCATGCTTCGTAGGTGGATGCATGCATTGCAATTTTGATGTGCATTGTCACAACAGTTGCATAGTTGCTATTGAATGCCAATGAAAGTGCTTTGTACTTTTGTTGTTTTTTTGAGAAAAGATCAGACAAATCCTACTTTTTATGATTAAAATTATCTTTTTTCGGTTATTGCCATTCACGATTTTGGATAACTGGTCTAGCCCCACCAGTTATCCAAATGACGCTCCATCTTACGATGGTGTTTGAGATGCATGTCTACCATAGTCCTGGCACGCATGCATTTCATGGTCTTTGTCAATTATCTCATTTGTCGGCACGGCGGTGCCCTCTACACGTTTGCCCCGCGGAAGTCAACACTGCTTTGACGTTATTATGATTTTTGACATTTGCCGCGGTATGTCCCGGCTTATCTTTAGCTCGATTCTATACAGTTTTGGCGTATGTTTTGCTCAGATTTTCCCATTTCCTTTGAATGCGTGAGTATTTCGTTTTTAGCTTTTGTAAATCTTTCAATGCGCAAAGAATCTGTTAACACTGACAAACTTTTTGTTTTTAACTTTACCTTATGATAAGAACGTTAGCAATCGTGAGTCATCTCCAAAGACGCAATCTCCCTTTATATTGTTTTCAAAACAACGTAGTCTTCTTTACCCTCCCTGCAAATTCAGGTGTTTGTGTAGACCTTTTTTGTGTGCCAGTCTTATTATCCATGCGTCGCCGGTGTTGAGCCTTGGCCGTTTCCAGTGAGATTCCCTGTGCCATGAGAACCAATTGACTAGTTATTGTTTGGGTGTGAACGCGCCAAGAGACCACCACCTATTGCCCTCTGTCTTCGTCCGATTTTTGGTTCTTTTTTTTCGTCGGTGACAACCCTGAGGGCATATAGATGGATATGAATTGAGGTAGTGGCGCCGTTGTCGGAATAATCTCGTCATTTCTCCTTTCTTTCGTGTTCGCGCGTGTGCCTGAGAAGCTTGTCGTCGCATTCATGGAGTCTTTTCTTTTGCAGAATACGTAGAAAAGAAAGACACGGAAAACCGAGAGAGGGGCAGTGATATTACTTACTTACTCCCGTCTTGCTTCGTTTGCACGGAAACTGCGAAACATTGAAAAAACCCTTCAGCTTCAAAGTGTCTCACGCTGCATCATCTGCGCGATTTGTGTAATCTGACGGCACCGTCATGCCTGTGTCGACGTTGCTCGCGACGGACCATGCTTTGCCGTCGCGCGCCTCATCGACATCATTGCGTGCGAATGGAGGCGGCGAGCAACATCAGCATCAGCAAGAACATGCCGAGGCTACGTCAACGGTGTCTGGACCGGAGAGATTCCTTGGAAGCCGGGGACTGACCCGATTTTCGGCATTGAATCGCAGTTTTAACAATGTCGCCAATATGGCAAGCGATTTGAAACGGAATTTGGAGAGGACAGCTGTCGAGGTAGCGAAAGCAGCCGTAAATGGAGGTGGTGAATCGCCGCCGGAAATTTCGCCCTCACCGTCGCCGACACGGATTGTTGTTTCGAGGAGACGTGTAAGGCCGACGGCATTACGACAGTCAGCGGCGTCATTGAGTCATGATGGAGAGGATGGAAATGAGCACGACAACACGCTTGTAACTCCGTCAAAAGAATTTGTGCGAACATTTTCGCTTCGGGTCAAAACACAAGTCGCGACAACACTGTCGGATCCACTGCGATCTAAACAGGCTCATCATGTATCCCCCTGCGATGAAGCCTGTGGCACTTGTGCTCGGTGCCAGGCCGCTGTATGTACACAGAGTTCTAATAACAAAATCAATGAACATAATCCTCTGACGAAAACGGCTTCCATCAAGAAACGCGTCGCAGATATTTCAAATCGGCTTCAGTTTCCGAAATTTTTGGCTGATGCACAAACGTCGCAACACGACCATGAACATCACATCTTTAGCGATGGTAACATTAACACTTGGGTTTAAAACATAGGGGAAAATGTTGAAATGGCACAGAAAACTTTTCAAAAAATTGACCGTACTTTTTATCAGTAAGTTGAAATTTACATTTTCAGACGATGCCCAATCAGTCGGTACTTCGAGCGACGAGATGGACGATCGAGAACTACAGGAACTCATCGAACGTCAAACCATTGTTGAGAAGTATGAAGCTGGACCGGAGGGACATGATGTTGATCCATGGGAAAATCCTGACTTTGAGCTTTACAAGGTTACTGATCGATATGGTTTTGTTCAGTGAGTTTAAACAACCGATTTATGCCAATGTAATCTAACCAACTTTTTGCAGCCGAAGTGAGACTGACGCCGAAGCCCAAGCCCTACAACACCAGCGGAATCTGATCAAAAAAGAGCTCCAGCGAGAGGGCAAATGGCTGCGCATGTTAGAGGAATGGGATACGCGCCATCCTGCCAAACTTCCCGAAAGGATTTGGAAAGGTGTCCCGGAAAAGTTGCGTGCCGTTGTGTGGCAGCGAATGCTCGGAATCGATAAGTTTCGAAAAGACGCCGAACCGAAGACCTATGAGAATCTATTGATGCGGGCGAGATTGTTGTCCATGGATATTCGGCAAATCGATCTCGACATTAACCGAACATATCGGGATCATTTGGCGTTTCGGCGGAGATACGATAGCAAGTGAGTTTTGATTGATTTTGGTTTACTGGATAGGGAAGTCCAAAGTGGCATGGCGTCATGTGGATGCCGTTGTTTATCCATATCCACGTGAATGCTAATAAGACGCTACATTGCGTCAACTGACTTATATTCCGTGGAGCGGATTACACTTTTGTCGAATTTGAAGCCAAATTTTTGGACTTTGTAATTGCAAAAGTGTGTATCGACTACCGCGCGATAATATTGACTACAATGGAAAGTACAATTTGATCAAAATTGTATTTTCTTCAACAGCTTTACATGATTACCAAATTTGACAGTTTTGAAACATTGATTTCCATTGCAATTTGCAAAAACATAAATGCCGTTCTTAAAAATGCTGATGCTAGCAATGTCAGAAATCACATGGCAGTTATCTCTTATGAATTCCTTTTTCCTTTTTGCAGGCAGCAATCACTATTTTGTGTGCTCTCCGCTTATGCTATGTATAACACCGAAGTTGGCTACTGTCAGGGTATGAGCCAGATTGCGGGCCTCTTTTTGATGTACATGAATGAGGAGGACGCCTTCTGGTGCTTGCATTCATTAATGGTCAATCGCAAATATAGTATGCATGGTGAGATCTTATTTTGTATTACTACGAAAACTTGCAACGTAGCAATGTTTGCAATTATCATAATGAGCTTAATTTGCTAATTTGCAGGAATGTTTGCACCTGGTTTCCCCAAATTACACCGGTTCGAGCAGCATTATGATCGCGTAATGCAGAGGTATCTGCCAAAGTTGCATAAACATTTTGTGAGTCACTTTTCAATGAAGACAGCCGTTGGATAAAGGAGGCTTTCAGGACAGGGAAGGAGTCGTCCCGAGTTACCTGACGAAATGGTGGTTCGGATGCTTCCTGGACAGAGTTCCGTTTCCGTTGGCATTGCGCATCTGGGACGTGTTTCTCTATTATGGCGACAGCATCCTCATCGCGATGGCCTTCAACATCATGGATCTCCATCAGAGTGAGTGCTAATCCCCCTTTTTTGAGGCTCGATGACTGACATCATTGGGTTTATCTCCCCTCATCAGATGACTTAGTTGGATTTGGATTTGTTATTGCTTTACTTACCTCTTTGCAGAAACCCTCAAAAAGCTCCCGATGGAAAAGTGTCTCGACTTCATTCAATCCGATCTCGCGCGTGACTTTGGCTACAGCTTCGACCACACGATGCAGGCCCTGGAAAAGTGTCTCAAACGGCTACAGGTTCGTTTGCTTTGAACTTTTGTCTTTGATCTTTTGACTTTTGACAGCCGTTGTCTGGATCTGTCTGTTCATTGACCTGTCAAACAAACATTTTTCGGTTTTTTCAGTCTGATAAAATGGCGCTCCCGCCATTCCCTGCGGATTCGAAACCCGAGCTCCCGACGAAGCCACTCGGTCCCGTGCTCACTCGGTCAATGGTCGACATCCGTCAGGACATTTCTGAGGTCCAATCCCGAAGTTCTCGAGCTAACTGTGAGTCCTTTCGAAGATCTTCCAAGAAAAACCGATCAGTAGCGCCTCTCGCAGATCCGCCACCGATGCAACCGTGAAAATTATATTACAAACTTTAACCTGCCTTTAGTTGCTTTTTCTTTTTTGGTTCTTTCCTTCTAATTTCTTCTTAGTTGTGTGTTACACCTATTCCTATTTATTTATTATTTATATTTATTTACTTCTATCACTATTTTGCCCATCTTTTCACTTTTTTCTATTTTGTTCATCTTAACATTACACAAAGTTTTTTTGATCTCATCTTTAATCCCAATTGTTTGTAATTTTGCAATGATTTGATTGAAAAATAAGTATGTCCCAGAGTGGCTCTTCTATCCAGCATTGATTGGTTTTTTTTTTTTCCATTGTACATTTGTGTTATTTCAAGCAGCATTGATGAAGCCAGATGGGAGGATCAACGATACGATGGCCCTGATTCCGCCGGATGCGCCGCCCGAAGTTCGAAAACTTTATTGGCACCTGTTTGCGAGCTATTACTACATCTATCTCGATGAACATCGCCGAAAGCTTGAAGTCTCTCAAAAACTAACAAAAAACTAATTGTGCCGTTGTTTTTTGTTGTTTGAGTAAAGGTCATACATAACCTGTGATTTGAGTTGATTTGTGTCTGTCCTGGATTCAGTTGGGGTTTTGTTTGACTTGCTTCTGTCGGTGTCGGTGGACGTTTTCTCGTAAATGTTGATGGGTGTTTTGGTATTGGTTGGTTGTCCGTGTAACCGTATCGTTCCTCTTTCCAGCGGAATTGAATCTGGCCTCCCCGACAGCGGTCAATGACTTTGTGTTGCGGCGACGACTGCCATCATTGAAGTTTATCGATGAGGAAGACCCTTCCGATGATGATTAGCTGAATCTCCGGTTACTGTGTTCGTCGCGAAGCGTGTTGTCAAGTCATGTCCGGTGCCATCAGATAGAGCCACTTTTACTTGTTTTTGTAAAAGATACTTCACAATTGTCTTCACATGTTTTCAATCATCACACTTTTGTTACGTTTTTTTCACAACTCTTTTTTCAAACTAGTCAAATGCTGCCTAAACTTCTTGTCACTGAAAGAGATTTGTTTTTTTCTTCGAATAATGACACGCTTTTTTTCTCATTTGATTTATGCTCACAAAGGTTTCACAGTTTCATTTTCGAATTGGTGATTCAGTTTATATTAAAAGTAAAAAAAGATTTGATCGGTTTGGGTGTAATTGTATCAGTTAATTGATAAGCATGCTTAACGTGTTGTTCAGCGATCCACGGCAAATCCCCAGCTGTGCGTCGACGCGGCAAGAATCCCCCATCGCCTTCACCTGCACCGAATCGGCGGGCAAAGCCTCCGACCCCATCGCCCCTGGTCAATGGCAACCATCCCCATGCCCATGCGAATGGCAATTCGCCATCATCGCCGTCCAATGGTGAGCTTAATGGTCATGCTCAAGCAGAGGGTGTTCATTCAGCTGATCATCATCATTCTACTGGGCTTCGAAAACCGTTGGTCCCATTGAAGCCAGTTATTCCGGATTCTGATGGATTTGTGCCAATGTCGCCCCGAAGGAAGGATACCGGTGCCTCTGCATCCCGGACAAGCACCTATGACAATGTTCCGGCTCAATCTGATCCCGCCGTGGATGTCAATGTGTTCGGGTATGGCAGTCATTTCCGGACGGCATCGGGTAGATCTAATGACTTCCGGCATTCACGGGAATCCAGTGCCGATCGGGTTCGGCATGGCGCGAATAATGTGACCTATGTTGCCGTGGGGGATGATGAGCCGCATATCCCGGTTCCGGATTATGATGGAGCTCGTAAGTTGGCATTTGGCACTTTTTGCCCTCAATGGCATCTATAATCGCAATAATCAATTCCAGTGACGGCAAACAGTCTAACCCGCTCCGAAAAGCTCGCCCGAACGGCCTCCGCTTACCAACATCGCCGTGTCCATGGCACTGCCGGCCCCGCAGCCGCCCCTGGCCGAACCCCATCCCGATCACCGAATCGCCAAGCGAATCATGCCAGTTTGAAGCAACGATCCCCACAACTACCCACGAATCGCTACTACTTTGAAGCCGATCCGCCCGGACGTATTCTCCCACAGGTGCCGGTCTCATCAAACATGTCATCTGGTGCGCCGCCGCCTTCAACCACCAGAAACAAAAACAGTTATCTCTAACAAGATGCTCCAACATTACATTTCACTTTTCCTTTTTTAACAGTAATAAGCGCAGCGCCACCAAGTGTAATTTTGCGCGGTGCACAAGCATTAAACCATGAATGGCAGACTGATGTAACAAAAATTTTATTGAAAGATTTCAGTTTTTATGTTAGTTTATTAGGTATTTGTATTTTTTGTATGTGTATTTTCAAATTTTGCATCATCTAATAAATGATTAAACCGTTTATTACATAAACATTTTTGCCGGCTGGAAACCGACAAAATACCGTAATCTTTGTGAAAGCAATACCGGATTTCGCAAATGTGTCAATCGAAAAATTGGGGAAAAGTAAGATCGAGGAATATTTGAAGAGGTTTTAGTAATATTGAATCGGTGGTTTTAAAAAGACGGAAAAAAAATTTCGTGGTGGGACCACTTTGGTAAGAATTTTCCGCCTGACTGATAAAAAGTGATCAACATTAGAAAAATTAACATGCCAGGCCAAATTACAAACGACACAATATCAATTTGGCCGGATTACACCGGGATATAAAAGTGAAAACAATACAAAATGCCAAAAAAACATCGAGAATTGCAACAGTCGTATGATGCATGAATGACACACAAAAGATCGAACGATTACCTTAAACAGATCGACTGAAGGTATTATTAAAAAGGAAACAGAACCAACAGTAATAAAAAGAGGAAAGTGTAATTACATTGATAAGTATCGACGAACTCGTGATGGACAGCTTGATGGCCACTCTAACGCGTTGAGCCAGAGGTGTGGAGGTGGAGCATCTGATTCGAAGAAGGATACAAACGGTGCCCATATGGCTTGACTGAGCGCATTACGGTCCATGTCGCCTTGATGGAAGGAGTACGCGAGTGAATGGTACTCCCAGAAGATTCGAGTCGCAACAAAGTAGCCGAGAACGACGTCGATGGAGTAATGCTTGCGGGCGAGAAGGATGCAGAATAGGGCTACGAAGGCAAGGAAATTGTAAAAGTAGCCTAAAAACGAAGAAAAATCAAATTTTGAAAAAAATCGATAATGTATTGATTGGTTCTATTGGTGAAAAGTGTTCCCCAAAGAAGGTTATGGGTGAAAAGTGTTCCCCGGGCATTTTTGGCATTTTAGGGTGATTTTTATGATTTGCACTTATTAGATGTTTTGTTCGTGACACAATGCTGCATCGTTTAAGTCAAAACCCGTTCGAATTGGTTAAACTTTTTTCCTATCACTAAAAGGGGCGAAGTCATTCAAACCAGGGGTGGACGGACGGGCCGGCCTCCCTCGGGCGGCCCGGCCCGGCCCGCGGCTTGGGCCGGCCGGGCCGAGAAAATTTCAGGGCAGGCCGGGCCGGGCCGAACCTCACAGGCCCGCGGCTGAGCCCGGTCGGACCAGGTTGATAAAGTTTCATAGCCAGTAGGCCAAAAGGCACAAAAAAGGGGTTGTTCGTTGTTTTGGATTGGCATTTTTAACGTTTTCTGTTACAATTGGCACTCAAAAGTTAACTTTTTTATGTTTTCAACAGCCCGAAATTGAGAATTTTTTCCGAAATCGGTGTTTTAGAGCCTTTTTTGACCCCGGCCGACCGGGCCGGCCGGGCTGGGCCGGTTGTTTTAGGCCCGAAGGCCGGCCGCGGCCGGCCGAGCTACCGACGGGCCGGGCTGGGCCGGCCGAGCAAAAAGCTGGGCCGGGCCAGGCCGTCAAAAACACGGCCCGCGTCCACCCCTGATTCAAACATACCCAAGTATGTCATCCTTCTCGGCGTGTACTGCCTGAATGTCATCATTGAAATGAAGAGCGTCAATGTATGTCCACTGACTATCAAATCGCCGCACAATATTCTTGGCCGTAGTTGTTCGATGCCGGCTGACCAGAAGATCTTGACAACTCGGTCCATGACAACGCTGAAGCCACCATCTGCTGATTGTGGTGCACAGTAGGTGTTGACCGATGGCACTGGCACTTGTACGAGGAGAATACACAGGGACCGGAAGATGTAGGACAGACCGACGATGAACATGACGCGTCGACCGACGATCCATCGATGTTGATGGCACACAATAACGACTATGGCATTGATCACCATAAAGAGCATGATGTACTCGACGACGACAATAGCTTCCGGCACCTCCGGGAAGTAGCGGAAGAAAATATCTGGGAGGGGTGAGATGCTTCGGGGTACATGGTCATGGATGTATGCTAGGACGACTTCGTTGAGAAACCAGCCGATGCCCTGGAAATTTTCTTTTTAGAAGTTGTGGCATTAGTTCTTTGTTGTCTAAATATAACGGTCACGGAACTAAATCGACCTTTGCTCTGTTAAGTAGCTTAAAAGATAAGATCTTATCATTCCATCGATGCTACATTGAAAAAAATGGAAAAATGGATGCCCCCAAAATGCAACATTACATGCAAAATCAAGTTGCTTCAACCGTAAAAACTTATATTTAGTATTAAATGAAAACTTACCACAGTCGCCAGCGCATAGACAACCTTAAATCTGTCGACTTCATATCTCTTTGGTGATGAGGGGACATCTTTGCTTGTTGTCGGCAAGAGATCTTTCATGTCTCCTGCAAAAGTTTTCAACTTTCATCCATGCCATTCAAACATCAAATAAAACGAGGCCGCGCACTTTCGCAATGCTTACTATTTGATAGTGTCACAAAGGATTACGGTAAGTGACAACATACAGAAAGTACGTACGGTTAGGAGCTACCTCGGAAACGGGTGGCACATCCATCGGTAACATCAATTTTGTATAATCCGTACAATTCTCGAAAGTGGATCCGGTAATTTGGGCAAGGGTTAGATCGGTTACAGTAACAGGGTTCAGTAAAATGGTATAAGAAAAGAAAGGGAATTTGAATAAAAACAATAAATATTTTATGAGAATGATACATGACAGAACAGACATGAGAGGTGAAAGTCCACACAATCCATGGATGGGTTCTAATCAGCCCTCCAAAAATGGACAACTTTTTTGCTCTCGAGTGATGGTTTTATGGGAATAGGCCCGTAAAGTTCATTGATTGCGAATACCAAAGTACGCCGTAGTCGATTAAGGGATGGGGGGAAAGTGATGGTTCATCTAAATAAATATCTGATTCAGAGTCAAATGCTATGTTTGAGGTTTGGAATTTGGAGTGATCGATGCGAACACAGTCATTGAGATATCGAAATGCCGAAACGCCGAAATCACCAGATAAAGCTATGACGAAACACGGTGCTTAAAACACAGCAATGAATACCATGCCATGGTCCCACAAAGCAAGTGCCTTTTTCATGGCCGAAAAATTTGGTTTTAAAAAGAATGGATGCCAAGGTTGTTGTCGTCCATGGATACGCACGCATTCTGAAGTATCTACGAAAATGTTTTCAAACAACGACGAGAGCGTCCGGAAACAAAGCTATTCGTGAGTACAAAAAATGTGAAACATCACTGATGACGGCCGTATGGGGATGGGAGGGAAATAAAATCAAGAGTATGCCCCAGTCCTCACGGACAACCTGAACTGATGTGAAATGAAGTGACACACTGGACTGATAAGACCGACCACAACCACAGGCTCGTCACGGATCCATGAAGCGCACAAGGTTAGTGGGACATTTACGTGTATCAACGTTGTTGCTTACGTTTTTTATAGGAGGAAGACATAATATTGATCGATGGAAATATGATTGCCGAAAGATAAGAATGAATGGCAACATGTCGCCCGGGTAATGGAAAAAACGACACGGTTATGAAATTAGTGGAGTAATGGTTTTACGATTTTTTCTCCAAATACGCTGAATGGAAAGAACTGCCTTTGTAAAGTAATTCAATATCACGAAACTAATGAGTTTTGAGAAATACATAACAATTTATCACGTTTTGCAACAAAGAATCAAAAATAAAAGGATTCCTTTTTGCAAGCTAAATGTCATTGCTGTGCAACAGGGGCATTGTTACTGTTCGCACGAGGTGGAGGATTTTAAAACACACATTCCACAAAACCCTTCCCAAAATGCGATCAATCAATCCATCCCGAACATGTGAATGAAATTTATAAAGTTGAGCGTCCCAATATTTAGGATTAGTCATGTTCCAGTGGGCGTTGTTGAATTGCACAGGTCCTGTTTTTAAACCCGCGTCAAAGCACCCTCGCCCAAAAACGTGAGGACTAAAAAGTAGGGTTCTATTGACATCAAATCATATTTGATTCAATTGAAACGTCGAACTCGAAGTCGAAAAAGTTGGTTTTTACCACTTACTTAAAGAAAGTAAGTAGAAAACCATGGAATTGGAGTTGGAAGTTGGAACTGAGCAAGTGTCAACAAACAGTTTTTCCTTACTTTTTTCTTTTCGTTTTTTTTGTAAAAACAGCCCATTTTTGGAAAGGGGTTCCCGGTAGTGGGTGGGAGAACATAAGTCAAACATTCACAATACCACCCGCGTATGGACTTTCATCAAGAGCCAGAACCGAACCGTGAATCAATGAAAAAGGGCATTTCAAAAGTCAAAGTCACTAAAAAGTAAATGACAGATTGCCGGACGGGTTTACGAGCGTTTTCAAAAATGTATAACACGGGTGAATGTGAGTGATATGCAGGCGGAGCTACTAAGCCGAGACGGCGGTGGCTTCGGGCTCAATGGGTCGAAACTTCAACGCCAACAACCCAAACAAGGTGGTTGTTTTCTGAGTTTTTTGTGCTGTTGGGTGGATTATTATACAAAAAATGTTGTTTACAGCCGATAATACTGCTTTCAATGGAAAAAGGGGGGCTATTATGTTAATAAATGCCATGGCATGACCAACTGCAGCTAATAGCCACCTGCAGAGTGAAAGTGCGCAAGTATAAGTGCCATTGGCTAGAAGGATAGAAAACAACAACATCGAACTTTGTACGTGCCGTGAAAAAAAGGTATTCTGAACAGTTGCGCACGGCACAGTAGCTAGTCGGCACAATGTTCACAAGTGCAGGGTTTTACCAGTAAAGCTAGGGTTGGGTTGCAAAAGTGGCACACACAAAACACAAGTTGAATGATCAACGCCAAACTGGATTATATTAGGCATAGGAAAAACGTGAAAAACATGCTGACATGCCGGAATGGCGTAATATGGGCGGAGGCGTTCGCTGGCTTCGGGCGGCGAATCTGTTTTAATCTGTCTGCAGAAAGGACATAAAAAAGGTGAAAAAAGTAATATCTAGAAATTACCCGAATCCAGTGTAAGGGCAATAGTTCACATTTGCGTTATAAAGGCTAATCCGTGAAGCCATATGATATGAGGGCTGCGTGAATGTCAAATTTGAAAAAAAGAGAACACAGAACAAAAACGAAATGAAAAATTCTGAGTAATGCAACTTTTAGAACTCCTTTTTAGGGATGCTCGCCGAAATGCCAAAAAATGCCGATTTCAAAGCAAAAATGGCAACCCCGAACACCCAAAAACCCGTCTTTGATCACGTCAAGCCTGACTCATCTCACTTTCTGTAAGATTTATTTTCACGCCGCCCCAAGAAGTGTTGAAGATCAATACAGGTGCAACAGTTCAGCATCACCGGAAACGAGGTGACAGCCGGAATGGGCCAAAGTGACTGACACGTTCTTGAACTTCTGGATGCAACTGGGGTGGTGGTGGCCCAGAGGGCGGCTCCGGGAGACCCTCTGGGGGTCGGTCCGGGGTTGCGCATCAGGAGCGTCAAGCCGTTTTTACTGTGTTCAAAGCTTACGCTTACTCTTTCCCCCGCTCCCCTGCCGCCTAATGCAAACAAAGTGCGGGTTTCCGGCTGCTCCAATCCTGAGCAAAGTCATCGATTATGATTGATTCGAAGAGCGTGCATGGGATGGGAATCATAGATTTTGAAGCTTATGTTTATCGATCAGGGGTGGTATCAGTGATAAGGGCCAACCTAAAGCATGCGCTAATGTCTGTGAAGTTTGATTTTTTACAAACAGAGCGGATTTTATTTGAGACCACCCACGGCTTTCTTGTGCTAATCGTGGGTGGTCTCAAAAAATGCAACAAAACTTAAAACTAGCCGCCAATTTTCACTCTAAACAGCATACCTATGATATCACAACACTCTCCCTATCTATGTAATGTAACAACGGCCAACAATACCCTCTCCAACTGTCTAAACAGAACCCCAAAAAGTAAAAAGCAGCACAAACTATACGGAATTCCTCACTAAACTTTGTTTCTCTTTTGTGCTGAACTCCACGCGTGTCGGCATGAATTCATCATGGAAAAGCAAGTCAAGCCATTCGCAATTTCCAAAAACAACTTTTCACGAAAAGCCGAAAACTTCCCCGCAGCAAACCAATTCAAAACCGATTCCACGGAAAGTTCGAGGTAAATGACAAATGTAAACACGCGTTAACGTCTTAATAAAGTTCACTTGAAGGAACAACAAGAGAAACGAGATTGTGTATTGGTCTGGATTGACTTGACTTGGCTACCTATGTATATATATTTAGCCCTTGGCTGCGCTGCGCATTGCGCAGAATTCCGTAGTTTCAAAAGCAATTCGGGCCCAGCCACAGGCAATGAAAGATAGGATGGTAGTGAGAGGGATGTAACGGAAACAGTTAGCCCGGGACCCTGGAGACTTGGAGAAAAAGAAAAAGGCTTGAATAAACATGGGTGAATGGAATAGAGCATCACGTCTGACAGCGTGCGCGGCTTAAAGGTGAACGAAGCAAAGTAAAAGAAGCTTGCCAGGACGGGAATAGCTTTCTTTATATTCATGGCGAGTGAGGGTGGCGGTAAGGAACTGGTTTATGCCGAAGGGGTGAGAGGTTAAAGGGACCGATGGGACTGGATTTCGGGTGAAATAGGTGAAATACTAGAGGTCGGGAAAGTCAACCTTAAACTTCGATCTTGTTAGAGCTGTTGTTCGTGGAAGTTTTTGGTAAATAACATGGATTGGAGTTTGGGTTGACGTACATCACGCTTAAAATAGCTCTAGCTATCTTACTTTACAATATTTCTTCAAAAATATATATGAAAGCCCGTCGAAATCCACAAATGATCCAACAAAGCTAATGATATCCCCTCCGCAAATTCCGTGAGAGCCACGACCGCCGGTGGTACAATAGCCATAGCCATCCAGGCAGCTGTCCCCATGGCTTGTAGGCTTGTTCATCTCCATGCATTTGTGATGATGGAAGCTCTTTTTTCGTTGCTAGGGATAGGGAAAGGTGAAGGTGAAGGTGAACGAACACGCTGCTTGCCTTGAAGGCATGCATGCATTGTTTGCGCAGATTGCTCTCGAGACTGCTTCCAACCATCGAGCAACCCAGGTTTTTGGAGCTTCTTCTTTCTAGCCGAGCGAGCGAAATGGACTAACGTTTGTCGATTAAGGGATAACACTTTCTTACACTACGATGATGCGGATATTGGTTAAGCTGATCAACGTCCACAGAGACGAAAGCTACATAGAACTACATCGGTCCACCGTAATCTTGAATTTTAGAACAAATTTATATAAAAATACCAGTTCATCCCATAGTAAAACACGCATTACAGATAAAAACACCAATTTGTCCAACTATTTTCAACAATGGTCATTTCATACTCAGTCAGTGAAGCTATGTCAGGAAGGCTGGCACGATCCTTGTTTGCCTGGGCTAAAGCGAGTTCAGCAATCTTCGCAAAGGCTGTTTCAACGGATATTGCATCTCTGCTGGATACCTGTAAAGTATTTATATAACAGCGACATGGAATTTGGTAAAAAAACATACGTAAAAGAACGGCAAATCTCCCATTTCACGGCACATCTTTTCAACCTGCCGATCTCGGACCACCCTTCGATCTTCGACATCGACCTTATTCGCGAGAACAACGAATGGGAAACTCTTGTTATCACAGATATTCGATCGAAGACGGAATTCTTGTTGCCAATTTTCAATATCGACAAAGGTTTTGTGCCTCGTGACATCGAAGACGAGCACACAGCAATCAGCGCCGCGATAGTAGTTATGTGCAATTGATAGGAAACGTTCTTGGCCGGCAGTGTCCCAGATCTGTAAATATGATTAGAATTACAATGCCGTGAAGAAGAAATGTAAAATAGGCAATATGGAGTTCAATGATTTGTAAACGCCGTAGCACCATTCGCATACTCCGAATGTTCAACGAAAAAATACAATTCGCACATGCGTCGAATAGGAATGGACGGTTCATCAACACAACATGTGCAAACGGAAGGCTGACTATTAGGTATAAGATGCAAACAAAAAAGCTGGCATTTATATATAAAATTTCTTTTCAAAACGGTAAAAACAATCTACCTGTAATTTGGCATCAGTTCCGCCAACATTGACTGTTTTCTCAAGAATGTCAAGCCCGATGGTTTCAACTTGGCGTTCCTTGAAGCGATGGTTAACGAACTGTTCTACGAGGGAAGTCTTGCCGACGCCGGAATTGCCGAGGACAATAACTTTTAGAATTGGGTTTCGAGCAGGAGCAGGGTGGTTGGGAGCAGCATTCATTGTGATGGAAACAGTGGCAACGCAGTCTGAAAAGTAACAACTGATTATTATGCATAAGAGTTGTCAAGTGTTATTACAAAATCGATTGAAATTGGGAACAAAAATAGGGCTGGAGCGGTTTCTTTCAATTATGCAGTGTCGTTTTTTCCAGGTTTGCGAGATCGATTGAATCATTGGGCGTTGGAGAAGGAAGCGGATACATTACAAAATCAGTGGCAAACATTTTGTAATTATTTCGCAACAGATGACCAGATGATAAAGGTGTGCACGGAAGAGACATAAGAGGAACAAGATGAATTAACGAGCAAAGGTGCCGAGTTCGACAAAGTCACAGCTGGCGGCAACTAAATCAAAATCAAAAACGAATGATGAGCACAATGCACATTTTGCCAAGAAACATTGGTGGCAATTTTCAATTTTGTTGTCAAAAACTTTTTTGGCCAAATTCTTGACCATGTAAATTTGTCTCATCACACTGTCATGAAGAAAAAAAACTTGTATCTGACGACGCCATCAGGTTCCTATCAATGTCGGAAGCCGGGACCACAACGAAAGCAAAGCGTCTACGACTTCCGCCAGTCAAGGATGTTTCATTGTGCTGGGAAAACATCAAAGTTGCGACGAAAGCAGGTCGACCCCTACTCAATGGCATCGATGGTGCTGCTCTTCCGGGGCAACTCATAGCACTGATGGGTGCCAGTGGCGCTGGAAAGACGACTTTACTAAACACGCTACTCCAACGTAATTTGAAGGGCCTTAAAGTCGAGGGTGATATACTCCTGGATGGTCGGCCAATTGCCAAGGGTTCGATTGGTTCTGTTTCGTCGTATGTTCAACAGGAGGATCTGTTTATCGGGACTTTGACAGTTCGGGAACATCTGAACATCCAAGCAGAATTGAGGTTGCATAATAAGATGTCAAGGTCAGCGAGGAAAGAGCGAGTTGAAGCTGTGGGTTATTTGAATGACATCAACTGATAAGGCGATGGCATTTCCAGGTGATCCACGAAATGGGTCTTACAAACTCCCAATACAGTCGAATCGGCCTTGGTGGCGTCAAAAAGGGCATATCAGGCGGTGAAGCCAAGCGACTTGCCTTCGCTGCAGAGATTTTGTCGAATCCGGCACTACTCTTCTGCGATGAACCCACAACCGGTCTCGATTCCTACATGGCACTCCAAGTCATTCACACATTGAATCGAATGGCAGTCGAAGGTCGTAGGACGATAATCTGTACTATCCATCAGCCAGCATCCGAGATTTTCGAGATGTTTGACAAGGTTTTATTCCTGGCCCTCGGTCGAGTGGCATACTTTGGCACTCCCGCGGAATCAATTATTTTCTTTGCCAAAAATGGCGTCCTATTCCCGACACATTGCAATCCAGCCGATATTTTGATACACAATTTGGCTGTGATTCCGTTTAAAGAGGAGGAGTGTAAGGCGAAGATTACCAAGATTTGTGATAACGTGAGCCCAAATTCTCCAAGGCTGTGACACTTATCAAAATTTCAGTTCCAAGCAAGCGTCTACAATGAAGATGTCATCAAATGGCGAACAGAATCTAAAGCCAGAGTGAATGAAACCCTCTCCGGAAGGGGCAATGTGCCGATTCTACGTCGTCTATGGGCACTATTGATACGCTCACTGATAGATACATTTCGAAATCCATCACTGGCGAGAGCGAAGCTGGTTCAGAAGGCTGTCATGGGATTGTTTATTGGGTTACTGTACTTTCGGACTGATATGAATCAGGTTTGAAAAATGATTATCAGAGTCAGTTTAAATGGCATTTGGACTATTCAGGACGGCGTTCAAAACTTCAAAGGCGCCCTTTTCTACTACATTGCCGAACTCACCTATGCCACCGTTTTCGGCATTCAGACGTTTATGCCGAACGATTTTCCAGTTGTCGCTCGAGAACATCACGATGGCATCTACCCAGTTGGCATTTATTACACTGCTAAGGTTGGCTATCATATTGAAGGTTCACAATTGGCATTTGTTGTGTTTAGATCATTTCCTACCTCCCTCTATTTACCCTGGACGGCATGATTATGTTATCCATATCCTATTTTATGGTCGGCTTTGATCTCCATGCCCTCTCCTTCCTTCGAACAGTAGTCACGGGAATCCTCATTGAATGGTCCGCGGCTAGCCTAGGCCTCATGGTCTCAGCGGCATCCCCGTCGTATGCCGTTGCTGTGTCCATCTCCGGGCCATTGTTGACCATGTTCTCCCTGACTGGGGGTCTCTTCACGAATGTCGGCAAAATGTCGCCCTACGTGAGCTGGGTCCAATACCTGTCCTGGTTCCGCTACGGCTATGAAAGTTTTGTCATCAATCAGTTCCGGCACGTCGAAGAGATCCCGTGCGTGGATGACCATGGCCAAGCAACCCGAGCCTGTGAATCTTCCGGGAAGCAAGTAATCCAAAATCTGTACTTCGACGAAGCCAATCTCTACTGGAATTGGTTCTACATGCTCATCTATATCATGTGTTGCTTCGTTATCGGCTACAGTGGGTTGTTGTTACGAACCAAGTTAGCTCGCTAATAACTTTATTATTATAATTTTGTCTATGATAAACATGTTTATAAAGTTTCGAAAATTCAATTCAAATTTATTTTCCATTGACAAACAAACAAAAAAACAAAAGACGTGATAAATCCAAAAAGACGAAAGGCAAGAATGGAGGTCATTGATGGCAAGTTTAATTAAATAATTATAAATTCCCATATTTAAAGTTAAACTTCTGAGATGAGGCTGCTGCTTTGATGCGTGGGCGGACGGTAGTTGACAATGTCCGCTGAGATTTCGCTACTTCTGGAGCTGTTCAGGCCATTTGTCGCCAGAAAAGCGGCATTGTTGTAGCTGATGGTGTGATCGATGTTGACTGGGGGTGTTGCTGGGGGGTTGGAGTCGCCGACGGCACTGAAATCGATTATTTTATCAGTTTGTCGTGTCAAAACATCAAATAGGCTTCATTGGCACACCTTTTGACCCCAAAGGTGGTCGACTTCGGCGTATGCAGCCCACTGGCCTTCCCTGGATTCGGATTCTTTGAAAATCGTGTCTGATAACTGGAGCTTCCTCGGGTCTTATCAACAAGTGCCGTAATCAGGCTTCCGCAGGAGAATCGAAGCAAAATTGAAACGCCGAAAACGAGCAGTGCCGCCAATCGTAGCGCGATGAAAGTCAATAAAAGAGGGCGTGGAATGTAGCTTCGGGCAATCTGAGGGTCACATGTGTTGTTCGGATTGGCACGACGTTGGAAGGCATTGTAAAGATTGTGATCGAAAGTGCACCCAATGCTGTGTTCCATCTGGAGAAGGCCACCAGGATTATGGGGGATAGCGTGATCCAGGAGGGTTGAGGTTTCATTCGGCAATCTGGCGGACAGGGGGAAGATGAGGGCAGTGAATATGGATACTTGGAGGAGGGAGTAGATGATGCCAATGATCAACATGGCCTGGAATCGGTTAAAATGTTATAAAAGGCACTTTGACAAAAAATAAAACATAGAAGTCGTGAAAAAATAACGACTTGGCCTCACATGAACAGGATAAACTCACCCAAAACAAGATATGAGGCACCCCCACATTAACATTGGCACAATAAAACAGTCCAATCACGGCACCAAAGAAGACAAAGTTCAACAAATCGCTGCCGAGAAAGGCCCATATCAAACTTTTATACTTCTTTTGTTGATGTAGGGCACCCTGCTCCTGCTCTGTGACTTCATACAGACCCAGTGCTCGGTTATAGTTGATCTTGCTGATACTGATCGTTTTTTCAATGTAATCAACCAGCTGATCATAGACTGCCTTATCCCTCAACGCATATCTGATCAGACATGCTGTTGAGAATAATACTGCCAAAACGAATAAAAATGCCAAGAAAACACCCAGCGGTTGCCTCCAAAAATTGGTATTACTGCTTTTGCCTGAGTTTTCGGAGCTGTGTCGTGGTGGGACTTGGGGCGGCGGTCCGAAGCCGTCCATCGAAGAAGCTGAAAGCAATCTTAATTAAGATAATTGCGATGATATAATCATTATGACAGTTAAATTTGCGTGGATACACTTAAAAAAGTAACTTTTATGTCGCAAGTTACAAAAAAAGTGGATAAAGAGCTTGATTGACGGATGACTCATCCATCGAAAAGGGTAAGTATAGGAAAAACATTCGAAGTCAGACGCCATCGCCATCGCCCTCCTACAGCGTCGTTCGCGGCGGCGGCTGTATAGGTTGGAGGGCTCATCAAAGCTGTTGAGATGGTGGCTGACGTTCGTTGGGGGGCAGCAGTTTCAAATTTGGGTCAACTTCGGAAGGAGCCATGGGGTGGCGACGCATAAAACAAAATCCATGGATAAATCCGCGAAATTGGATCTTCTTTTGCCACTCGCGCGTCGCTCAAGGTGAGGATCAACATGACACTTTGAAGATATGTGATGAGATATGTGATATCCGGTGGTGGGGATTGTCATTTCTGATGACAGGTAAATAAGACTTGAAAGGGATTGGCTTGGGTGAATTCAAGGAATGCAGGATAACGTTTTCTGGCACTTACGCAAGTCGAAAGAATCTTCACTCAAAAATCGATCAATAAAGTGCCAAAAATAAGAAAAGACAAAAAAAGATAAAAAGTAACAAAAAAAACGTAAAAACAGTAAACAGGAAACGAAAAAAACCCGTGTAGCGACAGCCAACTGAAGACATTACATGTCATGGTATGCCATGCCCGCGCAGAACCCCCTCTTCCATCGATGCAATCGCAATCTTTGCCCGCGACAACGATGGCTACGGCTGCCGGCTTCGCACACAGTGTCGCGCCGAAAACCCCTTCTTTCAAAGGGGGCAATTGACCGGAGGAAGATGGGTATGAGTCAGCCAAGGTCATCTGGTTCCAGATCTCAGTCAAGACAAGGCGAGGCCCCGATGCCAATGCGGGAATGACCTCCTCGACGAGCTTCGGACGGAAACAATCATAATATTGTGGCATGTGAAGACGTCTTTGCCCTTGTCTTGCGCCCGTCTTTGACCGCAGACAGCCAGACAAAAGGTGATGATGGAGATGGCCGAAAATCGGTGCTCGGCATTCGGCGTCCTGGAAGTTGGAAAGTGTCGTCCGTGGATGGCACTTTTCGAGGGAATCGGTGGGCGAATTCAATCGGTGCCTTTGTTGAGTGCGTTTTTCTGACTGAAGTAAGTTTAAGAAGATTTGAAGACCCTCCGAATGGCTGAGATTAATGTGCCTCACGTTTTTAGTGACCATTGACATGAACTATGCACAAAAAATCGATATCTGTTCGCACTACAAAAGTTCCAAATTAACTTTTACCACCCAAATAGACGGATACTATCCAAACCTTTCCCTTCCTCATACCCCAAAAAACATCATTCAAACCTTTTCCCAAAACCCCCAAAATTAATTACAAATACGCCCCATATTGGCACCCTCCAGCCTTCCCAAAAGAGACCGATAACCGTGTTTGCATAACAAATTTAATTTACTACTTTAACAGACACCACCGAAGTGCTACACCTGCCCTACCAAATTAACAAATCGTATTTTATCGCTGCCCCACCACTGCACCATTTTATCATTAATGTAATTTCATAAACCTGTTGTAAACTTTCCCCCTACACATACACGCTGACTACTACTTTTTATACATTTTATCAGTGTTTAGTGTTTACAATGCCGTCACCGCGGATTCTGATATCTGACACCGTGCTACAATATTATTCGATATATTCCACCATTATGGTGATTTTAAATTACTCAGTTTTTCCGATTTTGATATTCATCGTCGCGACGCAGTCAGGGAAACTTGGGCACATCAAATATTTCATTGTTAATCAGACGGTTTGGAATCTCGGCATTTCGAGTGTGATTGGCATTTTTAAGCCGGTTTTGGTGACACCGGTCTGTGGAGGGTATTTGATTGGGTTTTTGGAGGAGAGAGCTGGTTTGAAGTGAGTTTTTAGATCTTTTTTGGCAGATGAAATGCGTTTGGTCCCGCCACGAAAGTTGAAAAGTACTAATTTATGCAATATTTTTCCAGGGAAAGTGTAATTTGTGCCGGCTTACTCCTAGCTTGCTCCATTGGCGCGAGCTTGGGAGTATCTATGACTCTAGTCAGTCGATATAACACGAGCACCAATGACACTTTTTTAAATGTCCACAAAATGGACTTCAAAACCCGAAATTGGATAACAGGGTGATCTAAACGGAAGTTTGTGTTGAATTTTTGAAATTTTAGATCATCGTGATCTTTTTTTCGACTTTTTCCATTCATTGACAACATTTGGATCATGTCGGATCAAAATTCAGCTTAAGAAAGGCAAAACTCGCTTTTAGATCATCCATGATCCGACTAATCAAATTTGACCAGAATATTAACTTTCTGATCAAAGAGGATCTGATATTCTAGGCACGCGTGCAGGAAATATCATGTGGGGGGCCGTGCTGATATTCCTTGCACGCGTGCCCAGAATATCAGCCGGATGTGGGGGACTCGTTTGATATTCCCCGCACGTGTGCTCAGAATATCAGACTGGGGAGGGGGACCCGTCTGATATTTCCTGCACGCGTGCCCAGAATATCAGACGGGAGAGGGGGGCTCGGCTGATAATTTTTGCACGCGTGCTCAGAAAATCAGAGGATTCCCTCGATGAGGCTGACCGCATTCGGGGCAAAATAAGAAAAAACGAATGCGGTCGGCCTCAGGTATCGAACCTGAAGCTTGGAGATTGCAAAACCCATGTGCTACTAACTACGCTATTGATACACAGCCGATGATAAGTTGTGGCTACAGGGTAATACGATAATCTTCCAGCTCGAAGTCCTTTATCTACTTACCGTTATGTTCCATTGATTAAGTTGTGTCCATAGCTTAGGTGGTAGCACACGGGTCTTGCAATCTCCAAGTCTCAGGTTCGATACCTGAGGCCGACCGCGTTCGTTTTTTCTTATTTTGCCCCGAATGCGATCAGCCTCATCGAGGGAATCCTCTGATATCTTGGGCACGCGTGCAAGGAATATCAGACGGGTCCCCCACATCCGGCTGATATTCTGGGCACGCGTGCAGGAAACATCAACAGAAGCCCCCTCCTCGTCTGATATTCTCTGCACGCGTGCAAGGAATATCAGCAGGGCCCCCCGCATGATATTTCCTGCACGCGTGCAGAGAATATCACGGCTTTAGGATCACGTCGGATCTAGAATCAGAATTGTACCATCATTTACAACCGCTGGATCAAGCGTGATCTAATTTTCGATTTCAGTTAACAAAACAGAATATTAGATCATCAAAGATCCAAAATGAAGTTATTGTGTCTAGATTGATCATCTGGATCACCGGATCAAAATTTGCATTTTGGAGTCCATTTTGTGGACATTTAAAAAATTGTCATTGGTGCTCGTGTTATATTTGTTAATTTTCCCGAATAGTTGTAAATGCCAACCAAACAGTATCATAGTTACGGTGTTAAGCGTTCTATTGTATGCTTTTGTGTTTGGAATTTTGTTCATTTTTGTCCTACCCCTATGTCGACATCACAGCCTGGAAAATCTGTACACATTAGCATTATCCGATCCGAGATTAGCTCGATGGCACGAGGCTCCGACCCTTTTCGCTATCCCTGATGTCTGTTATAAGCTCATGGCTGCCATCGGGATTGCGCTGTTGACAGCCTTTACGTTGACAACTATCGGCACAGCGGTATGGTTTGGCACCCAAATGCGAGAATACGAAAACAATGAGTCAGCGGGCCAAGCCGGCCTGACATCACGGCATCAACATTTTTTTATTTGGGCTAGCGTGGTTCAAAATTTGGTTACCTGTATTCTATTATTTGTGCCATTGGCATATTTTTTCATTGCGCTACAGTTTCAACTTGATAATTCGGCAAATGTGATGACAATTTTGCTGGGGATTAGCAGTGGCCATGGATTCTTCGATCAAATTTCGACAATCTGCTTCGTCGCACCGTATCGAGGTTATGTGAGCCGTATTTGGAGGGAAAAAGTACGCAGAAGGAAGATAACAGTAGGGCAGCAACAGATAGCTACGACCATGTTGATGGCGACCGCTTTGCCGTTGATGCGGAGCCGGAGTTTTTCGACTTGGAATTGAGGGGGTGGAAGTTGGCTGGGGTTATTGTCAGGGATGTTGAAATTGTTTTAAAATGTGTTTTTCAATAAAATGTGCCATAATTTGAAGATAAAAAATCTAACTAACAGTCCATTCCACCAAAAAGTTGCTTTCAAAACCCCAAAAGTCTCACCCGAAACCTCTCCAAGGTGATTAACAGCACGAAACCCCCCTTCCTCGACCTCAAAAAACAAATGCCGACAATGACCATCCATTCAAACTACCAAATTCAAAGTGCATCAATGTCAGTTGCAACGAATTTCATGTCAGCAAGGTCATGCAAGTAATTAGGGAAAATTTTGGGAACAGGTGGAAAATGACACGAATGAATGAAAAAAAAAGGAGAAAAAAAAACAATCAAAATCTTTGATACCCAAACCAAACCCAAACACAAATGATCACAATCGAAATGAAGACTGTTGATGTTCATTATCGCGTGAAAGTAAAGTAAAACAGGCCTAAAAAGTGAGCGATCGCGATCGTGGGAAGGGCGAATTCACTTTTTCTGACAGTGAAATATATTATAGTAGTGCTTCACCGGCTGGGCTGGCAGGAGCATGGTAACTATCGGTTGCCTTGACAGTTACCCTCTTCCACCCCCAGAGAAACTCGATGAGTGAGCACCCGGGTAGTTCAAGAAGATGGCGATGCACAACCACTACCGACAAAAAAGCAATGTTACTACACCCTCGGCGTGGTGATGGGTAGCGGTAGGGGTGGTAAAAGACGACGACCTTGAGCTCATGGTGCGCATGTTGCCTGGGCTGGGCTGGCTGATCGCGTGCCACTGGCATGCGGGCTGGCCGGTCGAGGCAGCTTTCAGTTTTTGACTAGGAGTTGAGTTTCAAAAAGATTTGGGTACGGCAGAGGAAGAAGGTGCTGGGAGAGGGTCAGCCAAGGACAAATTTCGCATGAAAAATGGGATTAGCGGCACGGTTTAGGAGGGGCATGGGATGAATCACAGATTCTTGGGGTTGTTTTGGGCGGTTTGTAAGATATACACTTTCTTGGAGATGCAAAATCTTCGAATCTTCAAATGAAAAGTGAATTCACAAAACCGTAAACAGTCAATCCAAATTATAACTTCCATCTTTAGAGGGATCCGAAAAAGTTCAACTGTATGTTTTCAAAATGTATCTCTCTGCGCTGCGCAACCCTCAAATTTGACTCAATTTGAAAAACTTTGTCTTTGACGGAAACAAAACGGCGCCACCGCCCGCCCTGTCTTTACGTTTGCCTCGCAGTGAGATGTGACCGGTTTCTTTGAATCTGCTGAATAACTTTGTATCCTTTGGCTATAAGGCAAGACGTAAGGCGCCACAGAATAAACATATAAGGAAAAACTGACGGTTGGAAAGCGTTCACCGCGCCCGCCCACGCAAACAGCAAGGATAACAATTGCAAGTTGTAACGCATGTGCCAATTTGCAATTTGGGGAATAGACAGACCGAAGCAAAAGAGGCGTTAGCGTTGGATGGAAGGTTTGAAAGATTCGAAGATTCGAGGAATTGCAGCTGGTCCAAAGGCAATCTTAAACTGGTTGGAAGAAACTGGAGACCGGAGGAAATCAATGCCATGCAAGACCGAACGCTCGTGCCGAACGTGGGGATTGGCGTTCGCGAGCGGGGGAACGTCCTCAATGTTCAATGGCGCGGAAGGTGGAGACTTTCACTTTGGTTTTGACGCCGTCAGATTGTAACTTTTTGTCTTATTACTGTTTCCAAGCCCAAAAAACTTCGATTTTGCAATAATTTATTGTCCTTTGAAAGGTTGCTGGGGTTTGGATTTGTACTAATAATACTGTACTGCCGTTGTGGGCTAAATTATACGTAAAAAGATAGGCTTCAAGCCATCTTCGCTCGTCGATCGAGCCAGTCATTCAACGAGGCTTCGATCTTCTCGGCATCCTCGTCGTTGATGCGTTCAAACTTGGGTTCGGCCTTCTTGCGCAGCGGGCGGGCGACCACAGGGGCATAGTTGACGGCAGCCGCGGGCCAGGCCGCTGTGCGACGAACTTCTTCGGGCCAGTTCAACGGCATCGGGGGCACGTAATCACTGAGGGGACCGGCCGGACGCCACGCGGCTCCATAGGTCGACCAGACCGGGCAACAGAAGTAGGGGCCGATGTCGACGGAGTTGGTGGCGTAGCAGTAGGATTGGGGCGGGCATGCCGGCCATGGACGCTTGGGATCACATTCGATCGGGAGGCTGGGGCCACCAGGGCATTGGCCCACAGGAGTTACGACGACGGGCGGAGGAGCAACGACGACTTGGGGGGCAGCAGCGATGAATTGGCGGCGTTTGGCCGAGGGTGGCGTGGCGGTGGTGGATTCTTCTGAAAATGGATGCCTTCAAAAAGTTCAAATTATCGAAAAAGTGCCAAAAACAAACCAGTCGGAGCAGTCTCCTGTCCCACCACGACAGCCACGGCAAGCGCCACAAATACGATAACAAACTTCATGCTTAAATTGCGCAACCAAAAGGACAAAGATGCAATAGAATGAGCCCACTGGTACCTCACGACGGCCGCTTTCCCACCTTTATAGTCGAAACCCCAGCCAATCGCACCCACCTTCAACCCAATCTGAATGACCGGTATTTTTCTGACCGCTTCATCCCTCTTTGCAGGTACTTCAAGAAGAAACTCGACAAAAAAAACTTGAATTATTCAAACCGAGAAAAACGGAAGAAGCCGTTTGTCCTATAACCGCATCTCGCACCTCGTCGCATCGCGCCGCGCATATCCGGATTATTATTGTCCTCCCTGGGCCTCGTTGGACTGACTCAACTCGAAGGATGTTTCGTTTGGTCCATCATTGCGAATTTCGTGGAGACTTTTCGCAGTCCCGATTGACACGAAGCAATAAAAACGGAAGCGGTTAAGTACATTTAACTACAAGGGATAAGTACCAAATTGTGATGGTCAAAGCCCGGGGGGTTACGACGACGGATGACAAAGGATAAGCTGCAGGGTAAATATTGACAAATTTGTGACGATTTATTTGATTAATTTTTACACTCTCTCTGGGTTGTTGACGCCTTCAATTCTTCAATTTTTGCAAATAGTACACTACAATGTAAGATGGAAAGTTTAGGTGGATATTTTGTCTGAGCCGGCTTCTTCGTCATCGTCGTCGGGTTGGACTTCAAATATCGGTTCAATGAACGTCCTAGTGCGGTTTACGTTTCTCACGGATATATCCGGCATGTGATAACCGATGCACAGATCATACCAGATGCCACCCACGACGCCACCGGTCATTGGGCCGAGGATCGGGACCCACCACCATTTGTAGTTATTGTAACTGAAAATGACTCAATGACTCTTACAACGAAAGTTTTACAGTTTTTCACAAACCTAAACACTTCCCAATCGTACCCAGCAAGCAGCATGAACAATCTGGGCCCAAAGTCTCTCGCGGGGTTAATCGATGACCCGGCATTGATGCTTAAACTTGAAACAATCAAAAATATAAAAGTGATAATGATGAATGGATGCAGCAAAATGTGGATATCAGCTCTTTTGTCGGTCAACGCTTTGACCCCGATGCAAAGGACTGCTGTATTGGCGACTTGATCAAAAAAGCCATTGGTGAGAGAAAGGTAATCTTGAGGGAAGGATGAGAACATGAGTCCTGTGGCGTTTTCGCCGTGGATTGTGCGAATTCCTCCGTCAAAGGCGTTTAGGGCGTCTGAAACAAACGTTTACGTTTTCAAAAATATGGTTTTGGTCAGTTTGATCTTGATAGTTTTGGTCAAGAATTCTTTTCAATCAACCCAGAAATGGTCTAAAAAGACTTTTTGTCTTTGTATTTTGGTTTTACATACCGTAATAGATCCCAAAGATCATTGCCGCCGCGACAAAAGCACCAAATGTTTGAGCGAAACAGTAAACAAGGCAATGCGAAAGGGACATTTTCTGTTGAACCAGAAACATAAAACTGACCTGAAAGTGTTTTTACAAGTTTAAATTTATCAAAAACGTCACAGTCAACCTACAGCCGGATTAATATGCGGTCCACTAACTCTCGAACCCATAAGCACACCCATGCCAATGCCGCTGGCCCAAGCTAATTGTACATCAATACCCATATATTGCCTTGTTAATATTTTGCTTGAGTTGGCGCCAAGGCCAATGAACTAAAATTGATCAATATTATCACATTTCAACAAAAAAAGAAACATAACATACAACAAAAAAACAAGTACATGCCGCTTCAACAATAGCTTTACTAAAAATACTGGGTTTCTGCTGGAGTTCAGTGTTAATCCATCTTTTTACGGCATTCATATTTGCACATATAGAGTTGTAACAAGTGTTCCCAAATAGTTCAAGAACAGTTCAATCAAATCAAGCACCGTGTGCCTTGAGACAAAAACGGATGCATTGATAAGGGCAAAGGTCTTATCTATATTTGTCCCCAGGAAGGGGGGCGAATTCAGTTATGCTGTACCTGGGGCACGTTTTTAGAATTTGTGGTCGATTCTGTCGGGAATTCCTTTCCAAAAATGTGTCTTGGGCGGTGATCAGTTGGGGTGCTTAGGTGATAAGCGATCCGTCAATAGAATTATGAGCATTAAAATCGTCAAAAGATTATGGGTGAAGATGCAATTGACCTTTGAAAGACTAACAGGGAAGTTAACTTCGTGATTATGCTTTATTTAGAAAACTTTACATACAGTAAATTTACAAAAATGTATACAAAGCGACATGAAGGTTGTCAAATGTAAGTTTTGTGAAGGTTTATGCCAACAAAATCGGCGTTTTTGATGATCGAAGGGGTCCGCCCTTCCAAATCTTTGGATTCATGATCGACACAATGCTTCCAGCCTTGGCACCATCGATCAAATCATAGAACATGACTTTGCCATCGACTTTGTAATGCTCGTAGGGGAACTGGAACAGGATGTTGTAGCCAGCTTTTTCAGAGATCCGCGTAGTGCCAGCAGCAGTCGCAAGGCTTGTGATGGCTTGGCATTGCTGTTTGAAGGCTTCACGGACAAAATAAGCAATTGTAAGGGTGCCAATACCGTCCTTTTGATATAGGGGGTGGACGTTGGTGGCTTCCAAATAAGCATGCTTTGTAATGCCCTCAGGGTGGAACGGCGCAATGTGATGCTCGCAGGCTTGGAGGAAAGCGAGAATGGTGTTGACTTTGGGCGTGAAGTTGAAACTTGCGACATCTTCAGCGTAGTCGGCTTTGATCTGAAGATGAGGATCCTCGACTCCGAAAACAGGCGCATCGCCAAAACGTCCATCAAAATCAGGAGCGAAGAGAATGCTCGCGTGCTGAAATGAGAAAAGATCATCAATGATTCAATTTTAGAACCCTTTGACTTACGGTAGATCCAACAAGCTTGTCTTCCTCAAAAGCCAGCACGGAAATTGGGTATTGGAGGGAGTTCTCAGTCATTGGTCCCATGACAGGCAACCATTCATGCTCCTCAGTTTCTGAAAACGCATCATTAAGATATACATATAATATTGTACAGTTCAAACGTACCAAGATGTTTGACAATATTACATGTCTCATTGAAATTCTTGATCCACAAAGCCAAAAGGATGTCATAGTCTTCAGGAATGGCTCGTTCAAGACGGAAAGTTTTCCCGCTCACAGGCGAAACCCATTCTTTTAGGAGGATCTCACGTTTTCCATGATTGGAATCGAGAACGCAGCCATCAGCCGAATATTCGACTTGGGGGGCTCGGACGATTTGAGCAGGATTTGTGGCGGCAAATCGACGAGATAAAAGACTTCCAATGGCTTTTCGGAACATTTTCAGCGTCGCAATAAGTAGAGCGCGGCAAAGTCGGATCTCAGTTAGTGAGCAAATGATGCAGATGAAGCGTTGTCTTGCGCTTAAGTATTGTGGCCATACAAGGATGGGCTGGCTTTTTTGGCGGGATGGACTTGGCCCAGTGTGATGAGGGATAAATTGATTTGACCTCTGCGTCGGAGAGGGTAAAGTACAAACTAATTATGAAAAGCCACAGTTCCAATGTTCGAGGGACTCAACCACAATAATAATGCTTTTCGCAAAAGATTCTATCTATAAACTATCAACCAACTGAATCAAGCAACTGATAGAATCCAACTTTACACTCCATAAAGGGAATTGGTCCTCATTGACGGCCCAGATGAGGGGGAGTCTTCGTTTAACGATGCAGAGGTGAAAATAATGTGAAAACGGAAGCACTCTCAAAACAAAATGCTTTCTATTTTGGTTTTGTCCTCTTTTTGCACTTACATTTTATGCACTTTTTTGCAACATTGATTTTCAAAATTTAAGTTTGTTCTTTGTGTTGAATCATTGGTGAACTTTGCCCTGAGGCAGTTTTTCAGTCGTTATCAAGTTTTTGTAAAAGAAAATTGTTCAACTGAATTTGAATTTGAATGTCATGACGCTGTTTTTTACTTCCTTGTAAAGTTTTACGACCAACTTTACAGGCACTAAACATGACAACATTAACTTTTCAACCCTACGCTACACAGTTGTTTTACTCTTGCTCCCGACCTAACACAACAATGAACACTGTACCCACGACGCATTTATCCATGTAAACATACATACGTAATATAAACAACAAACTGTGATGAATGTTCGATTAACTTGCCTTTCTGATCTGATTCAATAACCACGAGGGCCGGGGCAAGCCACACCGAAAAGTGAAGCTTCTAGTATACCCACAATGAGATGACAGACAGGCACTACCTAGTTGACTTTGACTTAAACCGGTTGTCCTTGGACGGGGCGAAAGTAAGCGATGCAACCCCCACAAAAACAAAGTGAAAAATTGGCGTTGTCGGATTGCGGTTTGTTGCCTGTTGCTTGCCCCTGTGTGCCCTTGGGCGATCGGAGTTAGTGAAAGCGTGGTTTGTTGCGCAACCCGAAACCACTGCCTGCGCGCAGTGTACATGTTCATGTTCATGTTCTCATGCCCTATGGCTGTGAAAGGTGTTTTCATCGTTATCAAAAAGAACAATGAAAAGGAAAATAGTATCATGTTCATAAACACAGATCATGTCAAAAAAGATCGAGAGATCTCTGTGACTTTTTACTTGCCCCTGTGGCATGCAGGTTACAAACACCCAAGAAGGAGGCTCGAAACCCCTGAACGTCGAATTCTCATCAGAGTACAGAGTGTAAAGTATGGAAAAGGCGTTATTTGGCGGCCTTGGTGATCTTTTATTTGAAACATTGAACTGATAGGTAGAGGGCACAATTATTGAAGTTCGGCATCTATAAAGGGCGATGAGAAGGGTGTTTGCGTTCTAATATTTACGTCTGAACTAAATAAAGGTATCTCTAAAGAATGTGATTCTACATTGTTGTTTGTTATCACCGATGGGGTGCTCCATATTTACGTTATTAACTTTGTTGTGTTTGCAGAAAATAGCAATCTGACCTTTGAATGAACAAAAAATTTTGCACCGTTGGTGGTATTCCGTTCCACTTCACAGTTTTACAGTTCCTTCACCCCACCCAACCCATCCTAAACCATCCCCAGATATGTGTAATACCAATGTTTTGCCTTTAGTCCAATGTCCACGGAATTTCCGTTCTGTTGTGCCCCAGCTTTTTTTGCAAACACGTTTTTTTCGGCCTAACGTTCATGTTTTTATCCACAGTCTGTAACCGTTCGACCGCAATTGTGCATGCAATTCTAGTGTGAAGTGACATGAATGATCGCTTACTTTCTGCTTTCTTGTCTCCGTGCCCTATAAAATGAAAAGTTGTGGTGCAATTTTTCATATATGATTTCCACTTTGATTAGTTGGTAATCGACTTTGTTGTATGCACTTTTGCATCGTTTTTGCCGATTGTAAGTTCACATCAGTTCAGCCAGTTTGGAATATTCTCCAGGCGCCTCGCCCCCACTCATTTTTAGATTGCCTTTGGAATCATAGAACCATCTCGGGTTCAAACGTAATAACCATCTTTTTGTATCCAAAATTCGTCAAAAACAACTTTGTTTTTTGATTTTGGTTTGATGGGCGCAATTTTAGGTCAAGTATTTCACTTTTGCATAGTAAGTGCCTCGAAAACTCCAGAAATCAGATGGTAATTAGGCTGACCCAAGTTGATTTTTGGCTCTTCATAACGTTATGAACGTGTCGGGGCGGAAGTCTATTTAAGAAATCATAGCCACAAAGCATGAATGCTAAAGTTGGGCTTCTCAGTTTCCATTGAGACCACAATTTTTGAATTTTACGCTTTGCACAATGCACGTAGTATCTTCATCGTCGGCTCAACTAGATCACAAACCCCTTGAGGACAGGTTTTGATTATTTGTCACTTCCTCAGGTGGTCGGCCGTGGCTGTTTTTTGGGCGATTGAAGAAGTCCTAAGGACATGACTTCTTCTATGGGACCGTTCACTGCCATTTATAGAGAATTTAAGGCGGTGGTCGTCGAAAAAAACGCTTGTAACGACGTCACAATTGACTTGACTTCAACGTTGTGACGACATGTTTTTTTGCATCAATGATGTCGTCACGAAAAATAGACAACATCATTGACTGGGGGTTTCATTCGCCTAATTTAGGCAGGGTAGATTAGTATTGACTTGGCCGATGCTCTTTTTGCAATCAATTAGATCGGAAAATTAAAAGTAAACATAGTGCGTTTTTGCATGGCTTTTTAGCGAAAGTTTAGACGCAGATGCATTCCATGATCATGCGTTTTGATGATGGAATGGAACCATTTGGCCATTTCGTCCAATCCAGATTTAACCAAAAATGTTTGTTTTTCCGTTTCACGGCAAATATTCACTTCCTAATCAAGTTGATCTTGTTTCGCATGTTGTTCATTTCGGGGTTTATTTTTGCCCGGTTTAACCCTGACTGCAATACTCGATCATCCCCGCCAAGCATCAGTTGCCCCCAGGGGCGTGATCGGGGCCAGGGCCATAGCAGACGGTTGTGAAGATTTCCTTTTCATCGTCGTTAACATACATATAGGACCGCGGTGACAAAAAGTGGAAAAGAAGGGGAAAGGGAAGGGTTTCTGATTGGTCGTGGTTTCTTTTCGGGGGCGTCGAATACGACCTATGGCCGCTGACGGCCGGGTGGCGAAAAACAAACCCCAAACTCACTCTTCTGATATCAGAATTGGGTCGACGTCACTGGCATCGACATTGACATCGTCGGTGCACATAGTTGTGGTCGCTTTAGAGAGCCTGTTTCAGGGGAGTGAATGAGGGGCGAGGCAAAAGCCGTGAAGAAACGTGTTCTCACACATGTGGCTACAAGTGTCTTCTTTTCTTCCTTCTGCGAATGGGGTTGTCGAACAGGTGCTTTGATTCGATTTGGTCCAATTTGCCTTGTTTCATGATGTCCGCAATGTTGTTTCGTGGTTCTTCGCGGGTCATAGCCATAGCCAGCCATACTTTAAGCCCGGATTTCAGGTGTCTAACCGTCCCCCTCCTCCACAAATCTCAAAATGGTCCAAATCTGGAAGATGGAATCCTACCCCTTCGGCGACCCTCGCCTTCCGCATCACTGTTTCCCGCCCCAGAAGCTCACCCCCGACGAGCTAACAAAACGAAGCGGTGTCCTCTACTACAAGTTGGATCTCGACGACCCTGCTTCCTATTCAAAGCGCATTGCCCTGATGAAAATCGAGCGAAACCTCAAAAAGGAAGACACCTACACCCTTGACGCCCAATCAACCATCGATTTCGACGAAAAACTTGCCGAACTTTTCGAAGAACTCGAAGGCGAGGAACAAGCCCGACTCGTCACGGAAGGCAGTGCCTACTACGATGTTGAGGATTTCAATGGCTTCTGGGTGCGCATCCTCGTCGAATATGGCGACCTTATCATCATTCCCAAGGGCCGTCCCTACCGCATGACCACGACCCCGAAAAACTTTGTCAAAATCCGTCGATTCTATAAGGAGGAACAATGCACTGACTGAATCCAACCCCGTGAAACCATACCTGTGAAGACCAAGATCACCGATTCCATCTGTTTTTTTTTTCGTTTAAACGCGCTTTTGTTGTACCATTTGAAGCACTGGATATCGGGTTAAGTTTTTTATGTTAGTTTTTCCTTGTTGCCATGGCTCTGCTGTATATGATTGTTTTCGTAATTTTGATTTGGTATTTTTGAATTTTCGAAGTCATATGACGCTCTCCGTTTTCACCGAACTCTGCTCTTCTTGCGACTCCATTGCCGTGTACAAAATGTAACCATCGATTACACTTGGTCTTCATATTTGCCTTCCCCTAAGCTGTTTTGTGTATTGTGAACTTGGCGAAATAAACCTAAAAAATGTAATAACTTGATGGCATCTTGACTTTTTGTACTTTTAAACTATCAAATTTTTGTGCATTGATGCACGTCGAAAACACACTTTAAGTCTACAGATTCCAGAAACGTCTGCGTGCCATCAAAACGACCTTACTCATCGCTAAGCCAATTATAAACAACCAAAAATCCCTAAATTCAACCCTGTTCATTAGGATTGTCTTTGGTTTTTCCTTATTTTGGACCCCTTTTTATAGGTCATACACTACATAACGTTGTTGATGTACAATGTTAATGTCTATGATTGCATTATGCATAGATTAACCTAAAATCCATCGAGAATAAAGGTTGCATTAACAAAGGATGAGTCTGCATACATAGTTAGTTCAATTTGACTTTCTTTTGATCAGTTGTTACTGTTATTTGTTATGGTACTGAGATTTTTGTTATTTTTGGGTTTAATTTCAACAGTAGTATCTAAAAGTTATATTTCTCATGATAATGGCATTGATTTCATCAATCTCGATGAGAAGGATACGGATGAAATGCTCGGCCAAATGCATGAGCAGGCTTTGAGTAGTGTGATGGCTATCATTGCGAGTAGAAAGTGAGTTTATGTTTTACATATGATCTTACATTACTGAAAGCTTCGACGCCTTTCAGCACCAAATATTTATCCCCATCTGAACTACAGTGGCTCGAAAGCTGTTCTTCAAATGCGAACACTCTTCAGAAACATGCCAAGTGCGTCACCGAAACAATGGCATTGGCAAAAGCCAGGCAGAAGATGAAAAACGTTCGACGCAAGCCAGTTAATTTAGAAGCAGAATCGAAGCGGTTTCTTCCACAAAAGTTCAAAGACGGATTGAAGTTGCCGGAGTTTAGGGAGTCTAGAACTACGCCAGAATCATCATTGAATAAGCCGAAACGGCATCCACAAAAAAGTTTTCAAAAACCCAAAAAATTTCGAACCTCACAACGACTTGAAAAATTGAAACATCGTCGTCCCCAATCACAGCGAGGATCACCAAAAGTATCGTCAACCGACTCATTTGTTTTCCTCCGAGATAAAAGAGACCTATCATTTCCAAGGAAGACTTCCGCGAACGAATTCAAGCTCAAAAGTGGTGAGAAAATGTCTCCAATTGGTGGATTCGCCAAGTTTTTTCTCAATGGAGTGTTAGAATTGAAGAACAAAACCAATGCTACGCCGTAAGCCTATTTTAACAATGCTTTTTTTACCTTTATCGTATCTTTGTTTCAGTTGGCAGGATCTCGTTGAAGGCATCCGTACTGCCGGTATCCAACGCAAGAAGTCCCGAATGCGTGGACGACAGCGAGCCGAAAGAACCGAAGTAGACTTACTCGAGGACTTTGCAATGAAAAGTGTCACGGAAAAGGGTCTATATCCCGACGAGATTATTGAGCGAATGATCAAGGATCCATATTTCAAGGACGCCCAAAAGAAGGAAGTGATGAGGAAAAACCCGGTGAAAAGAGTTTTGGGACTGATGCGAGAGGGATTGAAGCTGGGTTATGCATTGTCTGGAAAGAATATTACTAATTTTGATGATAAAACTATCAAAGTTGCATCACCGAGGTTCTTTAGTGTGACGCCGGAGGAGGATGTCTCAGATCCTGAGGATACTGTGAGTTTGGGAATACAAAACGCTTAAGTAGAGATTCCGGCTTTTTCAGATAGACATATTATCCCCATCATTGCTGAGTTTCCACTCCGAGGGCACTGGACTCGAAAAAGATCTCAGTATTCCGAATCTCATCCGTGGATTCACAACCCTCGATCAACAAGTGTGGCTGGATTTAATTTTCGAAGCTTCTGGAGTCGATGAAGCCGCGAAACAAGCGTCTGATGCCATTGCCACTGAAGAGTTTCAACTTACTCGAAAAAAGCGCTACCAAGAAACCATGGTCAACGATGAGCAGAAGCCATTGTATTTGACCAAAGAAACTGCCGTGGCAGCGCTTGGAAACCGAACAAAAGAGAATATTGAGCATTTTGAGGAGCTGATGAAGACATTCACCCCCGAACAGATGAAAAAGATCAATGAAACTGGATACTTCGTGATGACCCCAGAACAGATGGAAATGGTCTATGGAAACAAGTCAGCTCATGGAGATCACGAACGTTTGAAAACATTTTTAAAGCTGAATGAATCTGAAATTCATCAAGAAATTGAGTCTACAGTGTATGCAATAGCGGATGGAAGGACACAGCGAAGGAAAAGAACCATCTTTGCCACGCCATTCGCGTTTACTTCCATTTTGTTTAGCCCAGAGATTGCTTCACAGCCGATTGTACGTAACTCCGGCAATATAATGTGTTTTTACAAATGAAGTTTTAGATTTTGTCGCCAATCATCTTTACATGGGTAGTCGGAAGTCCGGCAATCTTTGGACCCATCATTTTAGGTTTGAAATCGAAATCGTTAACAGAAAGTTTAAAAGTTTGTAACTTTAGGTCCCTGGGCGTTTCTGCCGTTGATCTTGAGTCCCCGTCTCATGTCACCTGCCATTTTGAATCCGTTTATCTTTGTTCCGATCATTTTGACGTGGGTTTTGACGACAAAATTCATCAAAAAACTGATTGTTTCAGTCCGTTGGCACTCCATCCAGCCATTTTGTGCCCTGGTATCTTCAACCCTCTTGTTTTGAGTCCATTGCTCATGACTCCGTTTATCTTATCACCACAGGTAAAAATTTCATTACTTTTTATCCCAAAATTTCTAAACTTCCAGGTTTTCACCCCCCTGATCCTATCCCCGCTCTGTCTGAGCCCGTTCATCCTGACTCCCACCGTCGGCGGCCCTCTCGTCCTATCACCCTTTGTGCTGACTCCCGTAATCTTATCCCCATTGACACTTTTCGCCCTTGTTTTGAGCCCCAATGCTTTATCGCCCATTGTTGAAAGCAAACTTTTCCTCGCGGAAATCGTGCTCTCTCCCAGTTGGCTGAGTTGAGTCACCCCCACTTTTAACACTGCCTAAAAGCCTCAATAACCTAATAAGTACATTGTACAAAAATAAAAGTGCAAAATATTAGCTCATATGAACTCAACATTGTTTTTATAATCAAGGTGTTCAGAAACACGGGAATGTGTTAATCATAGCGAAAAATGGCAGTCAGCGAGGTTGAACCAGACAACTCGCGCATACAATACGAGCGCGCGGAACCACTGAGCCATGTGCGTACGAGGAGGGTGCTGCAAACATATGGGTATAGTTGATGCGTAAAATCAAAGCAAATTAGCATGAAAAGTGACATTATAAACGCTAATAGGACGGACGTTCCCAGAAGGAAGCCATGGTCGATTTGCATGAACACAATCAAGCGGTGTTGTCTATATCGGGGTGAGATGGCATTCTGCTCATTCGTTGATCGCAGCTGCATGGCCGATCAGTCTTCCATTCTCGAAGCCTCGAATATGACGGATCAAATGATAGCGGTGGAGGCAGAGGACGTCGTGGTGGCTCTCGGACCGAAGACCGTCGGCGATATCTATGATAAGTTGAAGCTGTGTTTTGCGGATAAGACGGTCAAGTTGACGGGGAAGAGTATCGTGGATCAGGTTGGTTGGCACTTTTTAGGGGTGCAGGGTTACGGTGGATCCATTTCAGCCGGTTAATCTGAATCTCAATATGACGGCAGTCATTGAGGCATTGGCTCAGAATCAGCTTTCCCTGATCCCGGTAAACGCGAACCCAACGGTGGTCCAGAAGGCGATTGAAGGCAATCTGCCGGTGCCGACCCCGCCCGCATTGCCTGATGCCATTGACAGTGCCACGCCGCAGTTGGCTCCGAGCTGTCCGCCGACTTCGGTCAGTGATGTGGTTATTGGCACGCCGAGGGATGCCGAACCGATCCGACTTGTCACGAGCTTGCCGGCCATGCCGATCGTGGACCCCGTCGAAACTGATCCGACGCTGTCAGAGCATTCCATCCTTCAGGGCAGTCCGGCCCCGGATGCTGATGCCACGGCCCAGAATGCCAGCAACAACGCCGAGGGCAGTGACTTTTTCCAAAACCTCCAAGGCTACTTCACCATCATGAATGCCATGCAAGCCATCGCGCCCCTCCCGCCACCGCCGCCAAACACGGATACCGGCAATATTTTAACGAACTTCTTCAACCTCTTCAATGCCACTGCCAACCCGTCCGAAACGCCCCAGCAAGATCCGCCGGCAGCCGAGACTGAAGCATCGCCGACCCGGCTTCCATGGTCACGTCGTGGACGGCGTATTCCGTGTGAATTTTGTAATGAACGCTTTTCCGTTAGTTTTTTCAACTTTATTTTGCTTCAAACTGACTCAAAACAACTTCAGAGCCGCGAAGAAGCCCGCATCCACAGCGAAACCGTCCACATCGAACTGTTCCAATACACCTGCATGGAAGAAAACTGCAAAAAGCGCTACAAAGCTCGTCAAGGCTTGGCCACACATTGCAGCAAGACTGGTCATCTGATGCCACCGCCGAATCTTCCCTCCTATTACTCTGGTTCTCGATGACTTTTTTGTAGTGTTTTTTATATTTTTGTTTTTATGCTAATTTTTTGTTGAATAAAGTTACTAACGAAAATTCTTAAGAGGCAGTCTGTGAGGAATCGAAGGACGGCCGACCCCGGTTTTCGGGGATTCCAAATCTTTTATGCCTATGTTGTAGAGGTACCTAAGGGTGACTCAAAAACGTATTTCGTTTGACCCGAACCCACGGCATTCTGGAGATATGGCATCTGAAGGCCATTTTGGGCGATTTTCAGTACGGCGCTCCTAGCAGTCGTAGAAGACTGATTTTTGGACTCCAGGGGTATTTTGGGACAAGAAAACGAATGACATACTCGAAATTTTGATAGCGTGCCAAAAAATATTTTTTATTAGCGATTTTTGAGTGTTTTAAAGTTTGATTACAAATAAGTCTTTCCACAGTCATAAGTGACGGGGTTTACTTTGCCAGATTGTAGCCCATCTTTTTCTGAATTGGGTAGTATATGACAGATCATTCGGAGCTTCTGCCAATTTACTTTTAATTACGTTTGAAAGTAAAAAACGGCAAGTACGCCAGCGTAAAAATGATGCGTGCAGTCCAAAAAATGCGTTGGACGCCGGTCGCATTTCGCCAAAACTTTTTTGTCGCCGCGTGCACGCATTTTTTGGACCGCACGCACTGCTTTTTCACCAGCGCAAATCGTGGGTTTTCACATTCAAATGTAATTAAAAGTAAATTGGCAGAAGCTCCGAATGATCTGTCATATACTACCCAATTCAGAAAAAGATGGGCTACAATCTGGCAAAGTAGACCCCGTCACTTATGACTGTGGAAAGACTAATTTGTAATCAAACTTTAAAACACTCAAAAATCGCTAATAAAAAATATTTTTTGGCACGCTATCATAATTTCGAGTATGTCATTCGTTTTCTTGTCCCAAAATACCCCTGGAGTCCAAAAATCAGTCTTCTACGACTGCTAGGAGCGCCGTACTGAAAATCGCCCAAAATGGCCTTCAGATGCCATATCTCCAGAATGCCGTGGGTTCGGGTCAAACGAAATACGTTTTTGAGTCACCCTTAGGTACCTCTACAACATAGGCATAAAAGATTTGGAATCCCCGAAAACCGGGGTCGGCCTTCTCTCCTTGTTCCTAAAAAACCTCGCAGACAGCCTCTTAAGTTTCGCAGGTCAATCGTCCAAATTGCGGCATTTTAAAATTGTCTTTTACAAAAAAATATTTTCAGAAACTTCAACAAAATGTACTGTAACTAGTTTTTGGCCCAGAAGTTGAATCATTCTTTCTTTTTTACCAGTCCTTTTTGCGCATAAAAAACAACTGTCTGAAGTGCGGCAAGTACTTTTTGGTCAATTTTGCTAAACTTTTCCATGCAAAATTAATAAAAAATTTTACGGCGAATTACATTTCTATTAAAAAAGTAATTTATAAGTGTATGTAGATACAGTATGAAATGGAAAGTGCACTTTTTAAATGTCCTTGACGCACTTGAAGTTTTGAAGCTTCGATAATGTCAAAGTTTTACATGTGCCATAGGTAATTAAAGCTTTCTTCTTCCTGAAAATCATAGGTCCAAATTAGGAAATGTAGAAACGTAAAAGCGGAAAAACTGTGCCTAGGTGTTGATTTACGGGTATTTCACGCATGATCGCCAATTGTACCTACATCACTGACTTTGAGTTTCCATAAGAGGTCGATGTTCTCGCTTTTTACCTGACTGCCCTTTAAGCTTAGCTAATCCACCTTGATATATTACTGTTATACATAGACCCAGCTAGCTCTCAAAGTTGCTCCTCATGTCAGTGTCATTAGGGAGGAGGTGGCTGGTACCCTTCACATTAGTCGGGTTGGATATGCCACTCTTCGCATATCGTTTGTGCATCAATCTATGTCTCTAATTCAAAATTTCAATTATAGAAAAACGTGAAAACGTCAACGCCCTCTCTCCAGCCAACAGCCTTCAACAACATGATGCATCAAAATCGCCCATGGATCCGATGCCCCCTCATGTATCCCTACATGGCTCAAAACTTTCAAAATCCAATGAGAGGCGCAATGTGTCCACGATTCCCGGGCCAGATCCCGAATCCTGGGATGATGCCCCATCCATTTCCGTCGATGCCGTCCCCAATGATGAGGAGCAATCCGTATGGAATGATGCGACCATGTTGTGACCCGGCATGCCGTGTAGAAATACCAAAAAGGTGAGGTTTACTTTTACCTTTTTTTTAAAACTTTATACAAAATGGCATTTTTTACAACTTTTCACACAATGGCATTGCCTAAAGTGCGCCAAATGTGTAAAACCTGACGCCATTGTTGAACAAGCATCACTTTTATGTTCAACAAACCATAACACACCAAAAACAAAAAGTACAACTTTTTTTCAAACCCACACTTATCCCAACTGATAACTCATTTGTCAAAATTTCAAAAACCCATTAGCACAAAAAACCCACAAATGTCACATTTCCCCTAATTCCCACAATTATGAGTTCCTCTTTTTATCCCATAAAAACGATCTTTTCATTTCCAAAGTTCTAGTGGGAAACACGTGAGACACAAACACAAATTCGTCAAAAAAAAACTAACTAGTAAAATTGAAAAGCGCCCCCCTACTGACTGCCCATTATTTTAAAAGTGGTGATGAACACTTTTTATTGGTCTGCCATTTGAATCCACTTTTTACGATTTAAAAAGTCAAAGTAAACGTCAGTTTTCAACCCTCTTTCTTTCGTGCCAAAACCGACCCGCCAAAGCAAAGGGTGCGCCTGTGCCGTAATCCTTTTGAGAATTTGCGCATGTGTAATCACTCGACTTATTCAAAAACAACTTTTTTTTCATACCCATGGCCTAGGCAACCAATTGGTTAACGTCATTTTGGTCGTCGTATTTAACGCCCCCGTCAAATTCCAAAAGCGTCTGTCGGTTTTTTTCTTTGCTAAAACTAAAAAAGTATGTAGGCGCTTCGCGTTTACATACAAACATTGTCTTCCTGTGTCTCTTTGTATGCAGTTTTGGTTTTCTTTTCCACTAAATTTGTAGGCTATCATTATTGGTTGTGGCACAAGTTGATTTGTAGCTGGTTGGATTACATGCATATTTGAAGCAACAAGTTAGGGTTATACGGTTTCTAGGGCAACCTGAGGGAGAGGTTTTTGAGGGGTGAAAAGCTAGCAGTGGCTGTGTATGGCTATTTGGTTGAGAAATGTCAAAGTTAGATTGAAATGGTGACAATTAAGAGCTGGGGTACTGTATTTTGAAACATTTAGCAGGTTGAAGTAGAATAGACTTACTTTGGTGATGGATTACGGTAGAATTGGTTGCCAGAAGTCACTTGAACCACGTCAACCAAACCAAAGTGCAACACTGCCATTGCTTCGATCCACTGGATGGCAGTTATGGACTATGGGTTGGCGAACGGATTCGACTTCATTGAAGGGGTGGAAATATGTAGATAGCCTCAGGGCAAACGATGAAAAAAGTTGAAAAAACCGGCATCGCGCAGCTCATTTTGGCAGCTTCGAGCTTCAAGACATGGCTACAGCCCGTGTTACCACTATGCCCCAGGGCAGGGTCGACATAGGGTTGGCACAGCAGCCTCACCGTCTGCCACTGGAGGAGGGGAGCCTCAGGGCCTCGGCCTCGCGCCATAGACAGCTAAGAAGGGCGGGCCCGGAGCCGTCCATGGCGAGAGGGCAGGGTCCAAATTACTCGCGTATATACATATACATATTTTTTTTGCTCTCCTTCGTCCCTTGTTCATCTAAACGGTTCTCGACATCGACAAGGATACACAGACACATACATCAGAAGCCCCTCTATGCCCCCTATGGCCTGCCCTGTGGCGGCAAACCGGCAAAACCACAACAGTTTTGGAAGGAGTCGGAACGTTCCACCTTCGTAGTTGTGTATCTTAGCAGTAGTAGTAGTAAAAAAGGCGTCGTAGGACGAGAGCGCGAGTTGCTAGCGAACCCCCCTCTGAAGTGAGTGGCCGTCGGTGGCCGTCGGCATCGACGTTGTTGGTCGGCATGCCAATGAGGGGCTAGTGTCGAGCCGACGACCATAGCCTAGCGGCTCTCCGTTCCTACGTGAAGCTCGAGAGATAGGAAGTCAAGCTTTTTTTTCCACGTCTTCCGTCAGGGCCACGTAACACGGCGTTCAGTGAAAATGGTTGGGGACGCTTGAGAGCAAAGAGATAGATGCACACGTCGATGGGCCTGGGCCTGGACTGGCCTCATGCATGTATGTGCACACGCATTTGAGACACAAACAAAGATTGGAGCAAAAGAAGAACGAAAAAAAAAACAACTGCAGGGGCATAGAACAGTAAATGGTTTCCGGAAAGGAAGGAAGCGACTTTAGGCTTTACTTGGTGATGTGGACGACTTTGACTTTAGCTGATAGGAAGTTGGAAAGTTGGGACTGTAGCGAAACTTCAGAAAGTTGAGAAAAGTTGGAAATGGCAAAAACAACTCAAAGTAATGCCATTGACAGTAACCGGGGAGTAGTAGATAGTTCCAAACAGCCAAAACAACGAAAAACTACCACGTCTTCAGCAAAAACAAGCGATACTGGTGGCCCTTGAAGCCGCGCCGCCTTCGGAAGACTACGCCTCTGATGATGATGCACCCCGCATCATATGTATTGACGCCTGCTGCCCCGAAGGCCTTCCCCTTCTCCTTCCGATGGGATGGATGATGCACATACATGTGCAACAACACAACACCAAAACGCCCCACGGCCCCGGCCCCGGAGCCACGACGACTGCCACGCAGCACAAAACATTAACGCCGTCAACGATGGTAGAGGGGGATGGGGATGGGGCCGTGGGCGGTAGTAGTGGTCGAGACCGACGACTGACTTTTTTGTCGTCGTCCGGTTCGTGGTTGTGTCTCGTTTCTCCCTCTGGCCTCGGTAGTGGTGGTGGTGTCCTCTCTCGGTCCTTCGGCCTCCCCTTTTTTGCATGTGCTTCCCCTTCTTCAGGATGCGACATACGGAGAGGAGGAGGCCGAGGCCGAGAGACCGCCATGGACATGGCCAAGGGCTGCCGCCACAGCCCTTTGCTAAAGAGGCGTAAAACCGTTTAGGTCCTGCTTTGCAAGCTTCAAGGGACATACATAGTTGGAGAAGGCAAGGAGGAAGTTGACTAATGTTAGCAGTCCCAGCTACGGATAAACGTGGAAACAAAAACTGCCTCAAACACGGCACTATATCCGCCTCCAACCTGGCAGACAGATTAGAATCCACTTCCTCAGCCATATATGCATAACGGCCACAAAAACAATGTCCCAAACCACAAAACAAGCTTATCAGTAACAACAAAACGTGACTCAGCCCGCTCGTGTTCACCGAAATCGACGCATACAAACAAAAAAGTAAATGCCAAGCTTGAAATTATATGGAAATAGAATTCAACTATATACCAAATGCGTCCTGTCCAATATTACAACACAAACTATCCCATCTAATTGTTTACAGCTTATTATTTACACAATTTCATTTTCCAATTAACAAACCAAAGATGTATGGTTATTTAATACCAGAAATTCTAATAACTTAAATCTAAACACAACTAATCCATCGGGTATGTACTAAAAAGGGCATTCTTTTGGAGGCTCGAGGCAGGTGATGTAAAACATGTACGTGTTCACTGTTATATTACATATAAATACAACTAATCAGCATGCAAAGGGGTCAAACATGTGACTTTTTTTGTTGAATCACGTTTTGATTCATGTTATATGACGAAAAAGAGTTTTGCCATTTTGAAAAAAGAAATGAAAAAAAGATGAGTTTTGACTAACTAACAAACTTTGTAATGATGGACAGGGAAGGGCTGTGGCCGGAAATGTGATAAATAACAATGGAATGAATGTTATGCATGGAAAGGGTGGAAACACCGTTGAAACAAACAGCTAATCAATGGAAGGTGAGAGATAATCTCATGTGATTGATAGTAGTAGCGGATTTATGAATCATGGATTTTGAGGCTTTGGGAGTTATAAATACATGCCATAATTGTAATTTTTTGGCAAATTACTAGTTTCCTCGAAAGGATTCAAAGAAAATATGCGTGACGTAGTTGCATCTGTCACTGATTGTTGCAGCTAAAACAAAAAACGCAAAATTTATATCAGTTATTATAAATTTCGTCATAACAGGGTCACTACTATACCTAAAACATGAAACGATACGACACAATTACAAAAAGCAACGAAACTGTCAATTATTTATTATTAAATAATAAAATTATAGCACATTATGTGAACTAAGCAAAAGAAACGTCAATTTAGCACTTTTAATTCAATTTTTTCTTCCATCTAACATCCCTTTCAAACTTCAAACATAGTCCTTCACACTGCCCTTGCAATTCTTTCCTTTGATCTTGCAATTCATCAATACAATTTTTTCAAAACGTAACTTTTTTCGACCGATTTTCATGTTTTTATGTTGGTGCGAATGCGGGGCGCAAATGTTTTCACTTTGTTTGTTGGAGTATATTGTCGGACGATGGCGGGCGGGCTGCTGTCTCGGTCGTCTCAGAGCCCTGTTGCATGATGCACAATTGCAATGGGACCGTCTAAAAAACAGCTATGGCTCGGACCTTCTGCAAGCCCAGAGGAACCAGCCAACCGAACCAACGTCGACGGCGATGATGACTGACTGCATGGCTTCGAGCCTGGGGGCCTGGGCCTTGGTGGTGCGTATCTGAAAGGGGGGGGGGCTCATGTGCGGCGCTTTGTTTCGACGACTCGGAAGTTTTTTAACATTCAGATTTCGCACTCAGCTGTTTTTTGTGGGCCAGTCGGTCGACGACGACGATGGGCGAGAGGAAGAAGGACAAGGTACACATTTTGTTGGTATTGTTAAGTCAGGGGGCATGGGTTGGATGGGAAGGATCGATCAACTAAGTTGTGGGGTGGTCGATGGGGAAGTTTTGGGTGCTTGGGTGGGGGTTGAGTTACTGTAGGTTAACATGGGTGAGCTATATGGTGTGTCTTACTAACATGGGTGGTCAAAAAACTGAAAACTCACAGGCCCATCTAACTATTTTAAGCTAGAAAGAAGTTAACTTATAAAAAATCCCGAACAAAACGCTTTTTTTTCATGATGCCTTCCGTCGAGCGTCGTCCACCCTAAAGCGTTGGTGTCGTTCGGTGCCTGCCGACGACGACGAGCCCCCGGACCACAGCTATTTTTTGCTTCGCCTCGCATCTCGTAGCTCGAAAGAAACGACCTTTTTCGCTGACGACGATGATGGCGACGACGACCCCAACCCTCCACCCCACTCTCGGATGGACACTACTCCGTCGTCGCCTCGGGATAGCCACAGCCAGCCAGGCAGGCTTTTTTTATATATATAATACCACTGCAGTGGGGGCTTTGCAGGAAGAAGGGGTGGTGTTGCTTGGGCTGGACTGGCAGCCGTCAGGTCGCGTGCACTACAACAACGAGCCCCCAGAGGGGAGGCCACTTTTTATACATAGTGTCTTGCGGTGCCCGGCTGACCACCCGGCGCCGCCGGCCCGGCGGCCTTCACGAGGGCAGCCATTTTTTGCTGGATGGAAGGGGGGATAGACTGGGATGGGGATGGGGCGGAGTGCAAGCCTATAGTGCGACGACCTTCCCCTCTCTCGACTCCCCTCTCCCGGTTTCGGACTATCGCGGCTTTGCTTTTCGATGGTTTTGACACTGCTTTTGATACACAAACATTGTTTGGATACATGACGGGATCCAGGGGGATGATTAGCTGTCTGATCGGATCACTTTTTCACATAGTTAGCATTCAATGGGAACTTTTTTGGACCGAAATGTCTATGCCTCACATTTCGATATCCTTGTTTAACTTTTTTTTTGGCCAAAGTTAAACTACATCCTGCTTTACTTCCATTTTTCTGTCCCCACAGTAACCCAAATACCAAATAACCCCTGCGCAAAGTGCATCCACACACCCATCCGACAAAAAGGCGATAATGATAACCCGAGCTGTCCTTTAATGATGCAAAAAAAGCAAACACACGTTTCTAAAACACTCTTTTTTCCTCCTGACCCCTACGGTACTATACCCTCTCGAACCCTAGATGTAGGTGTCCGTCACTTTAATGTGCTCCGAGCCGAGTTAATAATGAATGAAAAAACTTATCACTTGACTTTTCCTGGCACAATGCTGTTCCGGAGGACACTACTCACTCTCCCACTAATCGTGATTGTTGTACAGACGCTCGCGGGCGAGCATCTATCGCAAGGCGTCGACTGATTCAAAACGGAGAGACACACTGTCGTGGTGCTATTTTTTGTGTGCCGTTTTTTGCCGCCTGCCTTTTCCAATATCATCGATATGATGGTGATGCTGACATGGATGGAACAAGTTCTCGGTGGGCCCCTGTGGGCCTGAGGCGAGGCCCCGATCGTCGGCACAGGCAAAACCTGCCCCTGGGGCTACTTTTTTGGAGGGGGAGTTCGTCGACGACGACGACGGCGGCGTCGAGGCATCTTTACGTTTTCCAATTTGTATGGGATAGGAGCGACGACACCGCCGACACTGAAGACGACGACGACTCTCAGATGCATGTAGGCTCGTTTTCGTGACGACAGTGCCTTGGAGCCCACACGGAGCGCGTCAGAAAGCAATGCTCGGGGGGTTGTTTATTGCCCACACACGTCGTTGGTGGGGTCTGAAGCGCTGCATGATGCAGATTTCGATTTCGTCGGGGGAGACATGTCCTGTCTTCGCGGGTGGGTTTCGGCATATTTGTCAGTCTCGGGGTGATGCGTGTGTGTGTCTGTGTCTATCTGTCGATTAATCACATTGGACGCTTTTGGGATGATGTTTTCAATCCAATCCGTGCCGGTTTTTATGATGTTCGTTCGCCCTGCAATTATTACGCATACTTTTCCGTTTTTTGATTGATTACTGTCGAACCGTCGAAAATGGCCTCTAACCTCAGATTCGTCTTCTTTCCAGGGTCAAAACTTGACAAACCCCCTCGTCTAGTCCACATCCCTGTCACCGACCATCGTCCACCTTCGCCCCAGGCAACCCTCCCCCCACCCCCTCCCCTTTTTCTTAAATCACCCGCCTAGCGGGACCCCCCTTATCACTCCCCGCTCTCTTTCGAGAGTGGACACCCCGCGCCGGCCGCCCTGCTCGACTCGGCCGTCGTGGGATCCCTGGAAGTGTCCCTCTCCTGGTGCCCAGCACGAAAATTCCTCCTTCTCCTCTGCCCCGTCCATGTCCTCCACTTCGACCCCGCCCGCCGCCACGACCACTGCCACGACCGCTGCGACGACCTCTTCTGCCGTACCTGCCGGCGTTGATGCCGAGCAATGGACTGTCATCGTGAACCAATGGTTATTTTTTCCATCCCATTTTCAACCTACTCTTTTTCAAAACGTAAAAAAATTAATTGCCACTATGCACACGATGCGTATATACGTCCGTCGGTTGTACTTTATCGGAACCCGACTTTTAATGCGCACGTTACAACACTTTTTGCGTAGGTTGTTCCAGGGAAACTTTACAAAAAGGAGAAAAAACACAGGGGACAAAGTTAACATTACCCTAAAAGTAGGTAGCTAAAAGCACATTTGGACTTATTGCTTACCTATGGGCGAGGTGATGAGTCTGAATTTGGTGAATTTAACTGAAAATTTACAGGAATATGTTATGACAGTCATGCATATTTCAAATCCAAAGTTGGTACAAACTTTTAGGTCTTCTTTTCTGGGTTACTGTAAATAATACTGTACTTTTTCAGCATCAGTGGCATGCCGAAACCGACGACGCTGGCCGAATGGCAGCTGCAAGCGGTTTTGTTCCATGCAAAGCTCACGTTCTATTACACCCGATTCATCTCGGTTGGTGGCGACGATATCGATCAGCTAATGCAATGCGATGAAACGGAGTTCCTTGAGATCATGCGACTCATCGGCATGCACGTAAAGCCGCTTCATGTCAGACGGTTTCAACACACTTTGGCGGTGCGTTTTGACCTTTGACTTTTCGTTTTTTGAGTGCGTGCGCACACTTTTGCGTTTGTCACATTTTGCCAAAAGTCAATATGTTATTGATTGGTTATTAATTCAGCGCATATCTTTTGACAGCCGCATTTTTGAACAGTGGCTTCTTTACCTTTTTTGTTTATTTTTTTATCTTCTTTCCAAAAATAACAAAACAAACCTATTTTAATTAATATTATTTTTCAGGAATTTTCCAAGGACCGCGTCCGTTTCCTCCAACTTGCAGTGATCAACATCGGCCCGCCTCCCATGTCTCCGGATTTCCCTGTATCTTCAAACACAACCCCCTTGCATGCCGCTCTTGCATTCCTCGTCCCTGGATTCAGCGTTACCGACCCTCTCCCACCCCTACCGACAGAAGCCCTGGCGGCATCAATGCCCAGATTGCTTCAACAAACGGCTCTAAGAGCTGAATCTACATCGACTGTAACGACACCAACGACAAGCCCATTCTTTGTGTCAGCCCTTGCATCATCAAGTGCCGACCTAAAACACACACCAGCGCCCCAAGTTTCTTCGGCATCCCCCGGGATGAGGTCAATCCCCTCTGTGGCAACAACGCCGGTGCCCAGTGCAACTGCCAACATTCTCAGTAATGCGGATAATGCCATGCTTATGAGGATGGTGGCAGGTGGCTTTCCGTTAAGCGTGTCTGTTCCCATGTCGACAATGGCTTCTTCTTCATCGGTGCCGACCTTCACAGCAATGCAAACCGATCCAACGATGATCGCTGGGCCGTCGGGATGTGCGAGTGCACATAGTGTTCCGAGTCCGACGGCTTCAGAATCTGAATACGGTATGCATGATAGTACACCGTTTGAGGGTGGTGTTCTTCCGGAATCTGATATCCCGGTGATAATAAAAGCTGCAAAAGAGATCTATGACTCTGACCCGTCACTGGCACTACTTCAACCGAGATACGTTCAAAATAAAAAGAAGCTTCCGAAGGATTTAATCGATACCATGACGCTGCCAATGGATGCCCCCAATCGAGACGCTGATTTTCGGAAATATTCTGCGATTTACGGCCGGTATGACGCGAAAAGGAAAGCTGACAAACCTCTCAGCTATCACGAACTTCTGGTAAACGAAGCCGCCGCTCAACTGTGCATGATCCAACCCGTGCTTCTGACCCGTCGCGACAGTCTTTTCCCTTTAGCTCGACGCGTCGTTCGTGATAATAACTTCCCGGGTCTCGGCACAGGTCTAACTCGAAGTGATCGTAAACGGTTATACGAAAGTCGTGAAGATCGAAGCATCAGTCCTGGTGGACTCACGCCACAGTAAGTTCTTTCAAACTGTCATATATGCCCTAATGAAACCCTTATCACTTCCAGTAGCCCCTCTCCCGGTCCATCTTCCGTCCTTCGTGCCACGAGCACCAGCCTCGAGTCGCAAAAACCCTCATCATCTGGTGATCCTGAGCGGAAACGAGTCAAATCCGAAGACCGTACAGGACAACAATCACGTCAATAGTCCGTCCAACCAATTCCAAACTCAAACTATCTTTCAAGTCAAATTTCAAACTACTTCGACTATCTTAACTAAGGCATTCAACATTTTCGATATCAATCATTTCGTTAAAGCATTCCAATCATCAACAATCCGCGTCCGACGCTTCTGTTCTTTCATTCCATTTTGTACTTTTTTGTAAGTTTTATAAGCCCCGCCCCTTTCCAGTCGAGCTACCGTATGCATTACGGTAAAAATGTCTTTTATTGTTTTATAATTTAAAAATTAATTGACTCAAAGTCATTAGTTTTGAATCTCTTTGAATTGAAATTATCTCATTTACAATAACTATGAAGTATTATGATGTAAATTAAGTAAAGTTATGCATGCGTTGATGTTAGGCAACATGTTGTATGGCTTACTGTGGAACTAACATTTGCTGCTGCGTTGAGGATAAACGGTTCAAATGCTGTTTTTTGATGGTGGTGAGATGCCGTAGTTGCTAAAAGTTTTCGTCGTTTGACCGCAAAGGTTTTGAAAATTTCTTACCATTAGGTCGATGAGTACAACTAGCCTGCGCATTCTTGACAGTCCATTGTAGCGGACTTGTCTCGGCTAGGGTAAAAACTTGGACATCTGTTTGATGTGTCGCGGTTCCGAAAATGTAACTAATATCGTAGGTATTGCCAGTGTCAAGCTTCAACGTGCAGACTGCGCCTTCTTCATCCGATTTAAAAGTGCACAATTTGATACTGTACCCAGAAGTTACGGCTTGAATCACAGCTGGGAGGGCACCTTTGATATAATATTTGTGCACATTTATCACAATCAGCTTCTCTTGAAGGGTCATTCGCGCAATCAGGGATATCCTTTGACTACCAGCCGACGAAATAGTCGTTTGGTACTGACTGCATGGAAGACGACTAATGTTAATAAACTTTTTACAACAAAAGTTTGTTGTAAAATAAGCATGTCCAACTGGGTCTGCAAAAAATAAAACTTTGTCACATTTTATCAATAATGGTCGCACCTTTCATAACCTGATTCCAACACTTGTCAGTCGACGTGAACGGCTTATCTCCATCATGATAAAGTTGCCCGCCGCGCATGACAATTTGACCAGCAATGCCGTTCACCATGATATTCTTAAAATCGGTGACATAGACAGAAAACTGGACCTGGAAGTCTTCGTATGGTCGTAGTTGTTGGGTACAGTATGGCGCGGTTGAGCTGAAAATGATGATAATGATAAGGTAATCAAAAGGAATCGATTGATTGATAAAAACATACGAGCAAGTAACAGCATTTTCATTGGGCTGTAAGTAATAGTCAAGACCTTTGGGTGCTGTAAATGAAACAGCTCGAATATCAATACATTCGTTGGGGTAGAGCTTGTATTCGGTGGATAATATGGCACTGATATTGTTTGGGAACGGTGAAAACGTGCTCAGACTAGAGAATTCGGAACAGGTTTCTAAAAAAGAAACCACATTTCAAAGAAAAACAAACTGATAGCCATTGAAACGGCTTCTAATTAAACGTACCAGTAACTTTCTGATCAGAAATGCTCAATAATTGAAACTTTGAGCAACACACATTAGTCTTTCCCACATAGTCGATTAGTTCACTATCTAAACCTAAATTGCTTCACATCTGTCAAATTTTACACCACGAAACAGTACCTGCCATTTGAGAACGTCCACAAGGCCATTTCGGATCGAAAAGTCGCCCGTAAACTGTTCGAAAAGCAGTACCCCTATCAAATGCCACCTTTTCCAGCACCGTAGTCTCCTCCGTCGTATCATTGTTGAAGGTTAGTGCCAATGTCAAGTGCGCCGCGCCATCAGTTGTCACAAATGAACAATTTGACGTTGTGTTACTCTTCGTCGGCAACAAACACGTATAAGCTCCTCCAGTTCGAGCATCGAGATAATTTATCTTTCCATTATCAAAATACGCTTTCCCGCGGGTCCGCCTTTGCAGCTTGGACAACAATACCTGTGTTGTGCCATCTCGCGCACCTGGAGACAAGCTCAACAACCCAGAGATGACATAAACCCGATGGTGTGATTCATTTTCGACAAATTCAGTAGTAAAATTCAATTCTACACATTTGTAATGGTTTTCACGAAGATGTGGAAATGGCGTCGGTCGGATTGTGATGTTTCTGGCCGTGGCAAGGGAGAACAGAAATGTTGGAACAAAAAACAAAGAAAATAGAATCACCATGGCGTCAAGGCTATAGACACGATGCACCGGACCAAATAAACCACGACGTAGAAAGGTCAACGATAAGCAAGCACGGGCAAGACCGGGGCTTACGTTCCGTCGTGGTGTTAGGTGACAAAGAACTCATATGATATGAGTATAATCCAAGAGCGTTTTTTCTGCTTTGTAGCGAGGAAAACAATTGTTAAGAAAAAGTGAAACATGGGTTCTTTGAACACGATTTGAAAAAAACGGAATTAGAACTTTGGAATTTCAAGTCGGGAGATCACGTTGAGATCAAAAACTACAAGGAACTGTACTTTGACGTTATTGAAATCTTTATAAACACTAACATTTAACAACTTATTGATTTATGGACAAATTTAAACTTTTAATTTACTGTGGTGGTGTAACTGATGCGTTGGGGTGGGGGATTGGCTCATTTGGACATGCCACGGACAGATCTCGACCGGCTATGATGTGCTTTTGGAGTAGTAATAGGCGGCGATGGGTTTCTTCAATCTGAAAATCGGTCATGTCATTATGAAAAAGTTGTCATAATCTTACAGTTTCACACATTTCACCGACATTAGCCGATGCCAAATACGAATTCGTGTCGGTGATTAACTTTCGTAACGATGCCTGCCGTATCTCCATCATTTCAAACAGGGCTTTGATCCGTGCGAGCAGGCGTTCCGTTATGTTTGGAGGCAGTTCCACTGTCTTTGGAATCGCGGCAATGGCACTTTCAATGCGGGAGCCTAATTCGACAATTTCATTGTAGCGTTCATTGATGCTGCTGGCCACGTTGAGATTGACTTCCGTGAGTTGTTGTTGGGTTGTCGAGGCGAAATTGAGGGTTCTGAAGGTGCCATGGCACTATGCAACATGAAATGGCATATTTTAAGGCTTACCGAATGAGTGATCTTGTTGTCCGCTTCAAAATCTCGTTAATCTCTTCAGCTTTAACTTGCTCCGGAAGCGGTGTCCCTGCCGGCGTTCTACTCTGACTTGACGAAGTTACCGAAACCGAAGTTTTGGATTCCTCCGACGCCGGCACACTCGACATTGTCCGCGACCAAATCGTATCCTCGGCCATGGTTATCAACGTCAATTGGAATTGGACCCGCCCCACGAAATCGCCACCACCGCCGTCGGCTTCACGCTTCAGGAATGCATCACATCGACACGGCATGACAGGGGCCCAACTGCCACTGATTAGCATACCCCAAAAACATTGGACCCGTGTTTTCGAGGTTCCATTCCCTCCCCGGATGTGCCTGACATCGGTTACTAGGTGCAGCCGTTCGAATCGAACACGACCGGCGCATGCTACTTTGCAAATCTGAAGCGACTGACGCGGCGCTGCACCTGTAGGACTCTCCTGTCGCCCACGCCATGAGCGATGGCCGACACAAGGGGTCACCGACGGGCGCGAACGCGGGGACCTCGCCCGACAGCCAACTACAGAAGTCACAACAGATGATGTATGTCACGATCGAGAAGCTTGCGTCCCTGCAGGAAATTCAAGAAATTACGGTGCCGGTCGTCGTTCCGGTGAGTAGTGGCACGAAAAAGTCAATTTCAAGCAAACTTCAATAAAAATTTATAAAATTGGAAGAAAAATTTTATCAAAAAATTCAACTTATAGCCCGAAACGGACTCCCTAGAAATCACCCTATCAACTAACATGACAGTATCTTCCATAAAAAACACATCTTGCGTACTGTATTCACTAATCATTGGTGACCAAATTCTAAATATTGCCGGAACCGCGCCGACTTCCATTTCACACGCTTATGATTTGATAAAACAACACAAACCAAAGGTAGATGCCAGCAAATCAGCCATTTTTTGAAACCCAAATCCGATAACTTTCAGTTTAACATCCTCGTTGGCCGTCCAGCAAACCGTGAACCCATAAACTACCCCAGGGCAGCCGGCATCCAACTAAAACGACAACCCGGTTACGCGTATTTCGTCGTAAATTTAAAACGCATCGACAAAGTGCCCCTCGGTCTCGGCATTCGATCATTTCGGAACAAAGTTACAGTAAACCGAGTCGATGACAATGGTCTCGCCGCGACAGCCTACCTTTACGGGGATTCTATTTTGGATGTGAATTGTGAGCGTGTTAGTGATACTGCTACCCTCCAACGACGAATGATAGAATCCCTAATGAAATTCGGTTGCTGTAATACTGTGGTTGAACGTCCAGAGAGTGTCATCGCGATTCAGAATAACCGAGTCGTCGCGAACTTCTTGTCGATGACGGCCACGACAGATCCACCCATGCCGGGTGATTGTATCGGGATTGCGCAACGGGAGATTTCACGAATACGAGCATCAGCGAATCGGGATAAACCGAAAAGTATCTATCGGCATGTGGAACCGAAACAAAAAGGTTGGTGCCACTCCACTATTTCTTATCTTACCAAACATCCCATCATATAACAATGCCATTTTAGGCGACGACAGCGCTGACCAATCCACCGGTCATGACACACCCCAGGAAAGCAGTACCAATGGCCACGTCCATGAATCAAAGGAAGCTGAAAAACACTCTGAAAAGCATCCAGAAAAGAAGGAAAAAAGTTTCTTCGAGAAATCTTTTAGACGGAAAAGGTCAGCGAATAGAAAAATTGCTTTCAATTTGAAACCAAACGAGGTCCCAATCATGTCTGACGTCGAAAATGGAGTATTTCTTCAAAAAATTCGTTCAAATAACAAAACTCCTGGCGCTCTGACCTTCATGCCGAAATTTATACGTGAAACCTTCTCTAGCAGACCTGATACAAGTACCGCGCACAGTCCATCGTCTTCGGCACAAAGTCCTTCATCATCCTAACCCCAATAAATGTTGAATATATTTACCTTTTTTATTATTATGTTATTGTATGCAATTTTTTTTATACAATATTATGAGATAGTATCAGAATGTGTTGAGCGTAATGATTTTTGCATTGCGGCTGCACAAATACGGTGGCTAGCATCAAAGCATACACACAGAACGTTGCGCTTACATACCAGACAGGCCAAACTGGCAGCTGGGCATACCAGCCCCTACCTTAGCTACATTTTGTGTGGTTTTTGTACTACTTTGAAAATCATTTTAAAATATTAGCAATCAAGTTGGACGCGAAGTTATTGTGTCTGCCCCTTCCGGTATAAATTTTTCTTAAGGTTATTTCACAAAGTCCAATTCTACAAGTTGCTGTTTATCCTTTATATTGTCCGTACAACATTATCAGTGAACCAATCAGTCAGTCAGTTAATCAGTCAATCAGTCAGTCAGTCAAAGGCAATAAGAATCAGGCAAAACTATTCCAAAGTTTGAGAGTTCCAGGTTTTGTCACGTTTAGCACAAGCCACAGCTGCTGGCGCAATATTGGCGCTTTTGGTCGGTCGTGTAGAAGGTGCTTGAGCAGAAGCCATTTGTCGCCCATGTGGCACAGTTGGCGTTGGCATTCGTGCAGCTTGATCCGCCGCTAGAGCTGCCGCAACGTCCGCATGTCGAAGCACAGTTGGTTGTCATGAGACTGTAGTAAACGCTGTTGTTACACAGGTTAGCATTGGCAGCGCAATTGGAAGCAATGTCGCTGCAAGTACTTCCAGATCCAGATCCACCAGTACCCGACGAGGAGCAGGTTCCACAGGTACGGGCACAGTTCTGCGTCATGTACGCATTAAATTTTATGTTTTCGCACAGTGCAACCATGGAACTGCAACCGCCGATGGCATCAGTGCAAGAGCCGGACGTGCAAAAGCCACAAGTCGCAGGGCAATACATTGACATTATATCTAACCAACCGGAGGCGGTACATTTTTGTTTGTTGAGGGTACAGTTAATCGGGGCATTTGTCGCATCGTTGCAGTCGTATGCGGGCTGTTCACAGCAAATGCCACATGTTTTGGCGCATTGGGCAGCCTTATCCTGCATGTCTTCATTGTCGCAAAGTGCAGGTCGTGATGTACCTGAAGCAGAGCTACCGAAAATGGTTTCACAGCCGCTCAAAGTGTCAGCGCAGACGGTGGCACTTGGCAAAAGTGTGCCATTGTCGGATTGGCAGCGGAGTTCACCGGAGCCGGCCACCGTGGTGGTATCGACCGCGGCGGCAGCGATGCCACAAGCAAGGAAGACAAGCGCGACAGGCTGGAACATGATGTTACCTGAAACAAGTCTATTTTAAACGACTGTAAAATAGAATGCTGAAGCTACTGATGATGTGACTGATATCCCGTCAAAATGTACCAACCTTTATATACCCACATCCCATCACCTTTCATTGCCGCTCATCGCATGCCGTTTGAGTAAAAAAAATATCTGCAACCATTAGGTGTCGTTAAATGGTTACAGGTGATACAACAATAAATTTATGAAACGTCTACCTATCGGTTTGTCGGCAGCTGTGCCATCAACTAATGTCTATCGAAATTTGGTTCTCTGTGTAGTTTGCTTCTAACTATTTTCCACTTTTATTTGCTCATCCACAGAGAAAACGGTATCTCCCTGCACTTATGACTGAATTTGAGTAGTCAAAGTTCACTCCAATTCATGCCATTGCCATAAGAATAACGCAGTTCTGTAGTGGTAACTTAGACACAACGAAGAAGGCATGTAGAAAGAGATATCGGTTAGGTTTTCGTCAAAGATAATGTTTGGGTATCGGTGCCGTTACATGTTGACCCAATGCCCTTAAAGGTCTTTGAGCAGCTGTGACACAATGAAAAAGGCATGTAGATAGGAACTTCGGTGCCGTTACATACTGACCCAAGCCGTCATAGGTCTTTTTGCAGTTTTGATACAACGAAAAAGACATGTAGAAAAGGATATCAGTTAGATTTTCGTCAAAGATAATGGTTTTTTTTCAAGCAGCTGCGTGTTTCTTTTAATGGGGTAGACGTTTATGACAGCGGTACTATGTATCCTTACCGCGCGTATTTAGGATCAGAGACTGCAGCAATGCTGATATGATTGTCATCGAGAATGTCGTTCCAGTTGAGGTGTGATATCTGACGACTAGCGTTGCGCACTTTGCCAAGCGCGGTCTCCTCGCGAAAGTTATTCAATAACATTTCGTCTCATTTTGTCATTTCCATGTCGTATTGACTTTAACTTTATTTTAACGAGGTACATAAAGAGCAACAAAAATAAAAAAAAATGCCGGCTGCATGTTGACACGTACATGTGAAGGCAGTTCAGGCGACCGGTGTTTACATTTTTTTACAAATACCTATTAGAAACAGTTGATCACATTTTCACAGTAAAGTCAATTTACCGGAATGTCGTTTTTGTTACACAATGCTATTTACGACTTCTTTTGGGTAAAGGAACCTCGCTCAACTGATGTTATAGAATTTTTCCTAAATCGAAGAGTCGAATCATTGATTGCTTTTTGTATCAACGCTTTGTTAGCCATATTTGTTTTTTACGTTATGTGGACACAATCTTCAAGTTTAGGTTCATTCAAATGGTACCTGTTGAATCAGTTGATTATTTCACAACTGATTGAATTTGGTTTTCTGCTGTATATGCCGGTAGTTATGGGTCCGTACTTGGCTTGTTTCTCGGTAAGAACACGAAATGTCAAAGCTATGAAAACACGTTACAAGTTTCAGACCGGCGTTCACGGTTACCTTTTTACTCCCGAATTTTTATACCTAACGGCATTAACGGCGCTTATATTGTCTTTCCATTACTTGACAGGCATTTTTCTGACTCTCTTCAACAGATTTGTTATTCTTTTTCGTCCTCATTTAAAGGAACGTCTTCACAACAAGTATACATTGGCAATCATTGTTTTGTTTCATGTTTTCTTTGATGGAATGCACACGCTTATGTTCTTTCAAGCAGTAATGGATCACGAAACAACAGTGCAAGTAGTCCGTAACGAAACTGGAAACGCTCTCGACAGATGGGTCGATGAGAAAAGTTTCATCTACCTCCCAGAATACAATGGCAAAACACGTACTTTTGTCTTTTTTGGTCTATGTGTGTTTACCATAATCTTCCTATGTCTTATTTACATAGTAATTTGGTTCATTGTTAATGTTTTCATTCTCAAAAAGACATCAGAAACACTGAATAAGTTTTCAGCGTATTTACTTATTGCTGTTTTAGTACAAACAGGATGTGGCATTATATTTTTTCTTTTTCCTGTTTTAGTTTTAAACTTTTGTTGGTCTTTAGGGATTGACAATAGCAGTAATTTTGTTAATTTCGCTGTACTTATTATTAGTTTAAATGGCACGAGTGACACGTTGACAATGTTATACTTTGTAAAACCGTATAAGGAATATTGTATTAGTAGAATTCGGGTTATTTTTAAAATTAAACAGCATCCAGCTATTATTGGAATCATGTCAACGCAGCAGTCAACAAGTGTTAATTAATATTTTATGTGTGATTAGATAAATTATTCCAGCTGTTATTATATTTCACCTGAACTTTAAAAAATTTAAGTAAAGAAGTCTAAGAGTATGTTAAAACACAATTTGTTGAAAAAAACAGATATGAACATACTGTCGCTTGTGTTTGTAGTCGCGTCAATGATAAAAGTTAAAAAACGCATTCCACAAATGTTTCCTATTCACTTATAATGGAATGTGAAGCGTCACTAACATCAGCGTCAACCAAGATAAACCAAAACGTATATACAAACACGTGGAAATGAAACAGAGAACGTTGATTTAGTTTTCTGACCAATCTTATCAGACATTTCAATGAGTAAAAATTTATCAGCTTGAGCCAGGAATTTTACGTTTTTATCAATGCATACCTTTCGAAATACTCTAAAGCATCTAGCTTGTATCACACTGTTTGTTGTTATCACGGTTTTCCACGTATTTTAACGTGCATAACTTTAAACTGTTCATTGAATGACTGTTTCAATGAAACTTGTACGAATGCAACGGTACCGGATTCCATACTGTTCTTATCAGTACTTATCACTTAAGGGATCTGTTTGTTCGGTTTGTGTGGATATAAAAGGGGTTCACGGGGGCGGTCGGCATGCAACTTCTTGGTTGTTGTTTGACCATGATGACGTTTCGCATGCTGATTGCTCTGCTACTTGCGGCTACGGTAGCCGAAGGCATTGACTGCAATGTGCAGCCGAGTGCCGTGTATTCTCGATGCCAAGTCGATCTTACCGTCGCCATCGACATGTCTACTGCGATGGGAAATCTGGACAACGTTGATGCCCTTGTTCAATCGGTTCAATCTTTGCTGACGGAATACGTTTACGGTAGTAACACTGAGGCATCAGTGATCACTTTTGGCGCTGGAGGCATTGATAGCAGCAACTATGTCAATGATTGGAGCAGTCTCTGCCGATTGGTCCAAAATGAAAATAATCACGCCCATAATGCTGGGTTGTATGATGCTGATTTGAGAACGTGGGTTTTTAGTACAGTAATCTTAACCCTATAGGCCATAAACATGAAATTTTTTCAGTGTGTTGCTGTCCTACCAAATCAATCAGCCAGCCAATGCCCGAGAATACCAACGTGTATTGATTCTGTTCACCGCCATCGAGGATGACACCCAGATTGCCAAAGCACTGCCAATTGCTCAAAGCCTCCAGAACAATGACAATGTTCAAATTATTACAGTTGGAGTTGGAAATGCTTCCCTTTCACTGTCTCAGCTTGGAAGTCAAAACTTTAGTTCGTCGTATTTTGACCTCGATGGGGGGTTGATAAATCGAATTGCTTCCGCAAGCTGTATTAACAGTGGCGTCACCTATGCGACTAATCCGCCACCGACTGCTGGACCAACAACACCGCCAACAACGGCATCACCCATCTCGCCTTACATCAACGGCAGTGATGGCCTGTTTTGTGCCACGAATCCTAAAAATGCATGGCTCGATCTCGTTATTGTCGTCGAACAGTCTAGCGTTACATTCAGCCAATGGAATGCCATTATAGGCAGTGTTTCGAGTATGATTTCTAAACTTACCCTGTCAAACACACTTACCAGCGGTCACACTAGCCGTATCGCACTTATCACATACGATGCATTTGGCACGGTGCTGCAATTCAATTTCACGTCGGAGCAAACCATAAACAACCTTCTAATTGCACTAAAGAACGCAAAACCATCGCCATCTGTCGGGGAAGAAGCTGACATTGCATCGTAGGGCATTTTTATCCTTATTTCGTTTGACTACAGTATTGTTTTCAGTGGTTTGAAAGCAGCCGACAACTATCTGACGGATAATCCATCATTCCGTGTACCTGGCGTAGTCCTGTACGCGGCAACTTATGACGATTCCGGCACGAATGATCCCAAGGTCGCCGCCGATGGGTTGAAAGCCAATTTGATCAAAATTGTCACTGTTTCCTTCGACGCTGCCAACGGCGTCAGTACGGCGAAAATTAACGCCTTGTCATCGCCTGGGTTGCATTTGGACACGCATGCCACACTTGCACAGTTTGGATGGGCTGTTTCTCAATGTTTGTTTTATTTTTTACAAATTTCTGGTTCACAAAAGCAATCTTACAGTAAACTGCCGCTGCGCTCATGGCTGGACCCAACTCGTTGTCAACAATGAAGTCATCTATGCCGACTGCTTCTTCTACCAGGACACCACGGCATTGCAACAGTTCGCTTTCTGTGAAAATACCGATACGGACACCCTTGCCTTGGCAGGTACTCCAGCTCGCGTTGATTTCATCGAACAACTTGTCTCGAAACTGACTTTTACTGATGCTATTAGCGTTGGTTTATCTCGCCCTGATGGGAACTCCCAATGGACATGGGGAAACGTGTATCCGTACTCGGGATACCCAGCTTTTGCTCAACAACCGTCGGATTCCGATGTTTACGGCTATCTGTCAAAGAGTAACGGCAACAATTGGCAGCTCTTAGCCGATGACGGCGTGACCGTTGGACGCTTCTATGTTTGCCAACGGCGATCGGGCGATACTGACAACATCATCAATTTGAAGTAATTGCATCAAGTTTTTTGATCTTTTTATGCTAATTTTGAACTAATAAAAGATTTCTTGTATCTTTCAAAGCATACTGTAAATTATTTTGTTATCATCACAGTCAAAAACAACTTTCCACGAAAAACTTGTTTACATTGGGTGAGATCGGCTTAATCTTTAGCCTGACTCCATTACGGTAGAGACTAAAGTTCCTGCAACACACAATGATAAAGTTTTTCAACATCTTAGTATGCTCACAAGAAAGTGATCAGTGTGTACTGAACTTTTGGATACGATCGCGTGAATGATTAGCCACAAAGCATAAAGCTGAATATCACGTACATGTACTGTAAGCAGTTCGTCTGTTATCATCTTTAAGTCATGGTGCCAGGAAGCACTAATGGAACAGCTTTTTTTCAATAAGTTAAGCCGACTACTGTAATGAACAGAAAAGCGTCATATGTTGAAATTCTTTTTGGATGTTTTTTTGGAATGTTATGAAACAATCACATTCTTTAAATTTTACCGGTTTGGTTCAATTGTGATGCGTTATCTAACTTTGTTGCCTGCGCTCTCAGTATATGTTTTAATGTTTGCTGACACAATTAACCGTAGAAACAGGCACATACGCAGAATGCTTTTATTTCGTGGACGTTTGCGTATGAGTTGTATTCGCGCTATGTCCCAGAGATGTCGTCATATTCGCTGTTTCAAACACCCCAGCACGATTAAATGCCACAAATGAGCTTGTTTCGAACACCGATTTTGATGCATTTTTAATCGGATCATTACTTGGTAGCGGTAATTCGACGTTTATTTGGTCAAATGGAGCAATCTATGATGAATATCCAGCAGTTCTGGATTCACCACCAATGGATTTCAATCAATATCGCTACTTGGATAAAGCGTCCGGTGCCTGGCAACTTTACTTTACTCCGATAATGGCGTTACCACTGGTCGCGACTATCTTTGCCAGCTGCAAGCATGCGATGCGTCCAATGAGCCTTTTCGTAGCGAGAGTTCTTTTGGGTCCCCGATTTTGCGCGAAAATGTTACCCTTCAAATTAGCGAGTTAGAAACTTGCCTCTTGCGTTACGGTATGACACTTATACCCCGTCTATCCTAGTCGACCACACAATGAACTAGGGAGGATAAGCAACTTGTTTCGTCCTTATAAGGAACATCTAGAAACGTATTGCTCGCCTTTGGGTCTCCGATTTTGCACGAAAATGTTACCCTTCAAATTAGCGAGTTAGGAACTTGTCTCTTGCGTTACAGTATCATATATGACACTTACGGAACAAAAACAGTGCGGGCGTCTTATCTCATCCAAAAAAAATACGTTGGACTCTGCATCATGATTTATTACAGTACCATTTCCGTGATCGCTCAATAAAAAAAGCCTGATTGACTCTTTGTTCCCAATGAACGTGTCAAAATGCACGGAACTTCACATTCGAATGTAGTCGTAACACAGATCAGCGTCAAAAATACTGTAGTGTCCGCTATCAAGCTAAAGTAATAAAGTGTGTTCAACTTTATTACATAGTTTAGACAGCATTTCTTGGCCAAAGTTGCAACTATAAACCTGATGCAACCACTTGTTTTCCCTTCCTGATGTTTACCGTTATAATTCGTTGTTTTCATAGACGCCAATGACCATTGTTAGAGTGCATCCACGTTGCAAAATCATGTCCTTTTGCAAACGCTAAGGAACGCTAATCTTACATCATTGAATGTGTTCACGCTCTTCAATTCCATAACTGATAACACAAGTTTCGTCATTTTATGGATTCCTTAAGCAAGACATTTTTCCGTATTAGGTGATATCTTTTAGACGCTGAAAAAGCACATCCCTGAATGTTGCAAGTGTTTGTTCCGCTATCAATTCCGACAACCGATACTAAGAGCATTGCTGAAGTCATTATCTTTATCAAAAACGCGAATGACTGTAAGTCGAGTTGAAGCATGACCGACCTTTCAATGAAATGAGTTCTTGGTTGATTAGCCTGATAATGGATAGGGCTAAGGGTAGTTGATTTAAATTGAATCAAACATTAAGAAATAGAAAAAATAAACAGATTATGGAAGGGATTAGTTTGATTTTCTAGAGACCTTTCCTTTGAGAGGTAAGAGCAAAAATTTCATTGAAAGAAACAAAAAACAATGAAACAATAAACAGGTGTTATCATTAGCGAGTTATCAATACGCAGCGGTCGCCCCGGCGCTGCGTCATTCTAACCTACACCCCTTTCCTCTCCCCGTCACGGATTTTTAGGTAAAACTTTATTGGACTTTAAAACTCTAAAGTCCTTCTCCATCAACCAATCCCTGGGCACACCTAAATGCATCTATAAAGTTAACACTGTTCGGCTTTAATTGGGTATTATCTCGAAACAGTGATAACACAAATCAGTTTTCGTAGCTCATAAAAAAGTTATTATTGGACGCTTTGAGGTGCTAAACCTTTGAGATAAAGAAAGAAATAAAACTTTTAAAGCATTGTTATCACAAATGGCGTGAAGAGCACTTTTTGAGAAAAATTCATTGCATATATAAAGGGGTGTCAACTCAAACAGTTTTATTGCTCGGGATTGACGACATGAAGCTCCTTGCAACGTTTGCGTTGTGTTTTGTTGCCGTTGCTGTCAATGGCCAATGGAATGACACTACAGATGGTTGGGATAATACTACTGGTTACCCCGTTTATCCATCGACGACACCACCGCCAATAGTCATCAATGGCTCAGATGGCGTGCTTTGCAGTACTGATTACAAACAAGCATGGCTCGATCTTGCTATCGTGATTGAAGCCACGAATGCTACTGGTAGTCAGTGGAGTGGCATTGTCGGTAATATTTTGACTTATCTTTCAACGTTACCATTGAGCAACTCGGCGAATGTTGACCACACTAGTCGTATCGCTATTTTTACATACAATTCAAGCAGAACGGCAACACAAATTTATGCTTTTACTGATACTCAAAAACTGCACAACATTGAATTCGCTTTGAACGCTGCTAAACCTAGTAGTTCTGATACATCAGGCGACATTGCTATGTAAGGTTTACTCGCTTTATTATTCAGAATAGTCCCTTTACAACATTATTGTTTCAGTGGTCTGCGTACGGCTTATAACTACCTCACAACACAAGATTCATTCCGTGTGAAAGGATTAGTGTTGTACGCCGCTACATACGATGATTCAGGCACGAACAACCCTGTTGAAGCCGCGAATGATCTTAAAGGTGATTTGATTAAGATCGTCACTGTGTCTTTTGATGCGGCAAACGGTGTCAGCACGCCCCGAATTGCGGCACTTGCTTCTCCTGGTTTGGCGGTAACGAGCAAAGACAATCTACAGAGTTTTGGAATTGTCATTTCTCAGCGTAAGTTCAATTTGTACAACAACTACCTTCTTATCTCACATTTAATTTTTCAGTGAACTGTCGCTGCCCTGCCGGTTGGACTCAACTCACCGTCAACAACAACATCACATATGCTGACTGCTTCTTCTATCAGTATTCTAACAACCTGCAAGCATTCACGGAATGTGAAGGCAAAGCCCTCCTTGCCGTGGTCAATACGCCCGCTCGTCTGGCTTTCCTTGGCGATTTCGTTACAATTGGAACGGATACTCCAACCGATGAAGTTAGTGTTGGCTTGAGTCGTGCTGATGCTTACAATGTGTGGGGTTGGTCAGATGGTCAATCCTACGGTGCCAACAATTATCCGCCATTCGCTCAACCACCGTCGGATTCTAGCACCTTTGGTTATGTGTCGAAGAAAAACACCGGTGACTGGCAACTTCTCACAGATGATGGCATGACCAATGGTCGCTACTATGTCTGCCAACAACGGTCATGTGATACAGCTCACATCTGTGATTTGACCGGAAATTGATTATGTGTATTTGAGTTTTTGACGTGCTTAAATTAAAGATGATATGAAAACACAGGATTGTGCACATAACGAGGGGGTTATTATCACAGTTATCGCTGTTCACCCCAACTGCTAAGTTTCAAACGGTTATCAATCATGTATAAGTTTTGTGAACCCGCCCATCATTAAAGTTTTCAATACAGATAAGACGTGTTCGGAACCCTTAACGTATATAAAAGTATAGTAGCAAAGAGTTAATCAGACTTCGGTCGTCAATCGTTGAAAACAACATGAAACTATTAGCGGTTGTTGTTGTCTGGTTAGTTGCTTGTGTTTGTTGCATCGACATCAAACTAAACAAAGGCAATGTTATTCCCCTGGCGCATCTAAAAATAAACCAAGTGGCTCAGGATAAAACACCACTTCCTCGAACTTTGAGTGATTCTACAATCAATGGAACAGATGGTATTCTCTGTAATACTGATCTCAAACAAGCATGGCTCGATCTTGTTATTGTGATTGAAGCCACGAGGGCTACTGCTAGCCAATGGAGTGCCATTGTCGGTAACATTTTGACTTATGTTTCACAGGTGTCTTTGAACAATACGGATGCCGTTACTCACACGACCCGTGTTGCCATTTTTACGTACGATTCAAACCAAACGGTTGAACAAATCTATTCTTTTACTGATAGACAAGATCTGCGAGGCATTCAATTCGCTTTGAATACTGCCAAACCAAATGGAAGCGACATTTCGTTAGGCAACATCGCTAGGTAAATTACTCTGTTTTTGAATTGAACTTAGCGTTTCTTTTCAGTGGTCTTCGTGCTGCTTATAACTACCTCAAAACTCAAGATTCATTTCGAGTGAAAGGAGTCGTATTGTATGCAGCGACCTATGGTTTCAGTGATGACCCCGTCAAAGCTGCAAATAAACTAAAAGCAGATATGATCAAGATTGCCACTGTTTCTTTTGATGCCGCAAACGGTGTGAACACGCCTAAAATTGCGGCACTTGCTTCTCCTGGTTTGGCATTACAAAGCGTTGACAATATACAAAGTTTTGGTACCGCCGTTGCTCAGCGTAAGTTAAATATGCACCATTCTTATTTCACTTTTGACTTTTCAGTAAATTGTCGCTGTCCCGATGGCTATACCCAACTTGTCGTCGGAAATGTCATCTCATATGCTGAATGTTTCTACTACCAGTCTGCGTCAAACTCGAAAAACGGTCTCGCCGCTTGTGATGGCTCCACTGTTCGTGCCGTCGTCAACACACCACAACGATTAGAATTTGTAGGACAACTTGCTTCAAATTGGACAGATACTCCGACAAGTGAAATCAACGTCGGTCTGGTCCGATACGACGCAACTTCACCATGGATATGGCTCAACGGTCAATCGTACAATGAAACGGCTTATCCACCATTTGCACAAACACCAACAACCACTGATACTTACGGTTATTTATCGAAGAAAGACGCTGACCAATGGCAACTTTTCTCGGATGATGGGACGACTCTCCGCGGTTACGTCTGCCAACGACGTGCATGCGATACTTCCCGTCTCTGTGATTTGACTGTTTGATACAAGTTTACTGTAACTTTTTGTGCGTGGCGATTAAATGATTGAGAAAGAAAGTATCTTTGGTCTTATCATTCTTTCGTTTTTCATTGAAAATATTTTTCTTCTCGACTGTTTATCACTAACCAAAGAACTCATAAAAAGTATCCACGGCATGTCTGAGCACAAATGCGATCTTATCAGTAGGAATTTTTCATACAATTAATTCTATGAGCGCAAAAAACGGCTTATCTTAAACGCTAAAACGTTTGCCCTGTGACGATGCACCTCTGAATCGTCGTTTCGACGTTTCAATGCTTGAAAGAATGTCCCTCCTTATCAGCTGATAATAGTATAATCAGCTTTTTTATGTGAATACATTGACCTTCGGGCAAGCATATAAGGATCTATAGTGGCCAGTGAGAGTTGTCAGGTTTTCAGTTGGCTGTTTTTTGACTGGATACCGTCACCATGAAGCTGTTTGCTGTAATTACGGCTTTATTGACTGTTGCTTTGAGCTATGGACAGAATTTGGATTGTAGTGTGGCACCCGCGCCGTTGTACACGGCATGCCAAGTCGATCTTACCGTTGCCATTGACATGTCTACGGCTATGGTCACTCAAGCTAACGTTGATGCACTGGTAAGATCGGTGTATAATCTGACCTCTCGATATGCCTATGGAACAAACACGGAAACTTCCGTCATCACATTTGGCGCCGGGGGCATTGATAGCAGCAACTTTGTCAATAGCTTCCCCAGCTTGTGTCAATTGATCAACAATGAGCAGGCTCATTCGCACCAGAATGGTTTGTATGATGCTAACTTGAAGACGTGGGTTTTGTGACGCTAGAATCACACATCAACATTATCTTTCAGTGTTTTGAACACCTACAAGATCAACCAACCTGCCAATGCTCGTGAATATCAACGAGTTTTGATCCTCTTGACCGCTATCGATGATTCAACTCAAGTTTTGAACGCTAAGCCGGTCGCTGATAGCCTTCGAAACGATGACCATGTTCAAATCATCACAGTTACCGTCGGCAAATCTGCATCGGATTACTTGTATCTGCTCGGAAATCAGTCCTATTCGTCGTTGTCATACACGATTGATGCCGCAACGCTGGATAGCGTTGGATACGCGAGCTGCTTGAACAGTGGTTTCATCTATACTACTGCCTATATTCCACAAACGACGACTGCCGTGCCAACATCAAGGCCTGCGCCTGTTTATACAACTACAACTCCTTATCCGACACCCATTCCATCCAGCTCTCCGTCTAACGGCAGTGATGGCCTCCTCTGTGCCGCGAACCACCAAAACGCCTGGCTCGATCTTGCCTTGGTATTGGAACTTTCAAACGCTACCGCTAGTCAATGGAGTGCCATTAAAGGTAACATCCTGACTTATCTTTCACAGCTGTCTTTGAACAATACGCAAGCTATCACCCACTCAAGCCGTGTTGCCATTATTGGTTATACTTCTGCCGAGGAAGCACAATTGTTGTATTCGCTGACTGATACACAATCTTTGCGAAACCTTCAATTTGCGTTGAATCATACCGTGCCATCGACTGATAGAACCGCTAAGATTGCCAGGTAAATTAATTTTTAAAACATACTGTAACGACGATATATGTTTTTCAGTGGTCTTCGCCTCGCGTATAAACATCTCACCGCCAATCCATCTTTCCGTGTGCAAGGTGTCGTACTGTATGCGGCCACCTACGACGATTCAGGAAATAGCAACCCTCAGGAAGCTGCCCTTGATTTGAAACAAGATCAAATTAAGATCGTCACCGTTACCTATGATGCAGCTAACGGTGTGGACACGCCAAGGATCGGCGCGCTGTCTTCGCCCGGGTTGAATCTGACAAGTACCGACAATGTTCCAGTTTTTGGCTCGGCAGTTGCTCAGCGTACGTTTATAAGGCATAATTTACTCTAATAAAGATCATTTTTTTCAGTTAACTGCCGCTGTCCAGGTGGTTGGACCCAATTTTTCATCGACAATGTCATCTCATATGCCGACTGTTTCTTTTATCAGTACAGTAGCAACCTGCAAGCGTTCTCCGAATGCGAATCCAGCCAGCCTGGCAACACACTCGCATTGGCATACACTCCGGCTCGTGTAAACTTTTTGACTCAATTCGTTTCAAACACAAGTTGGACGGATACGCCGACCAACGAGATTAGCATCGGTCTTTCGCGACCTGATGGCTACTCCCAGTGGACGTGGCAAAACGTGTATCCGTACTCGGGATATCCGGCATTCGCTCAAACACCATCAAGCAGTGACGTTTTCGGTTATTTGTCATCGAAGAACACTGGCAATTGGCAATTGTATGCCGATGATGGCATGACGAACAGTCGCTACTACGTTTGCCAAATCCGCGCTTGTGATACTGATAACATTTGTGATTTGACTGGAAATTAATTAAATTTACGTTTTTTTGTTGTTTTTTAATATAAAGGTTAACGTTTTGCATTGCACTGACAATGAATCACTAGCAAGAAAAACGACAGACAACAATCGAATCGATGCTATCGCTAGTTTTATACGCACCCTGTTCAAAGCAAAAGTCAGTCTGCGTCGATTGCATTTCATTGCATCACTTTGCAAGGTGCAGCCACCTACGTATGTAACTATAATATTATGGACGATCTATTTGAAACATTCCAAAAGAGCCTTGCATGTTCAGATCTACCTGGAAATGCCGATGCGGATAGAAGGCGGCTTGCATCTTTTCGGCGACGAAACCCATTTAAGGAAGAAAATGAGTATGTATTTTTTGACCCTTTCAAATAAAATTCAATTTTAATAGTTTAGATTCACAACTATTATGCAAACGTGCCAAAGATGGTACAATCATTACTGCATTGAATGTAAATCCAAACATCCACAATTTATATTTGTGTCGGAGAATGCGGCATCCATAGAACAGCTCCAAAGCTATTTTGTAATGCGTTGTCACACACTTGATCTTTATATATAAGTTTCTGTTCAGACAAACGCAGCAGCTGTAACAGCAACGGATCTGTTTGAACGGTTCGCCGAGGCAGAGGAAACAACACTGACTGGGGTCTTTGTCGAAACCCTGCTTCGATGCGGTGGTGATTATCTATGCCAAAAGACTGTCATTGTGACGGATTTGGATGCCTGGACGACTTCATATAACATAACGGCTAAAGGTAGAATAAAATAACAATACATTCATTAACTTAGCAAAATTCAGATTTTAGTGTTGAATAAAATCGTAAATCAACTGTGTAGTTTAACGAAATTCATCGACAGCGCCTTAAAATATCCCATAAATGCATCAAAAGTTCAATTTGTATTTACTGGTTTCAAGTCGTTTGATGATAACCGTCTGCGATTCCGTCTTTCCGAGCATTGGCCAAAAGATGTGGAACATGTGACGAAACTTGGCATTACGGATGATGTGAAAACGCTACCGTTTGGCGATAGCATTTTCACGCTACCGTTTGGCGATAATGAATTTGTGCCAATTGGATGGCATGTTGTGTACGAACAATGTTTAGAGGAAATTGGATTGAAGATTCGTGGTCAGTTTTACACATTACAGTTATATTGAACACGTGGTTCTTCAAATTTCAAAATTGTGTTCTTTTTAGAAATCTTCCACCAAGCAGAAAAGGACAACGTTCTATCTTGTGAGACCCTTCAAAGATTACTTCAACTTTCATCTGAAGCATTCGCAAAATGGCACGTAGCAAAGACTAACAAACGACCAAATTTTTGGTACCCAGTTGAATCGATAATCTTTGCCAACTCATACCTCACAGATGATCACTATGTTTTCTATACACCAGTCCAAACTGTTCCCCGTCGTGATTTCAATGATGAAAACATCAATGGTGATGATCAAGTCAAAACAGAATTGACTAACATCCTGTCTAGCCCTAGACGCACGGCCCACAATGCGTCGATACTAAATACCGCCGAAAATAAGCTTAATACTGCCCTTGGCGCCGATTCTAGCCGCGTCCACCTTCATTGTGGCTATTTACCTGCATCAAACCTGTATATTAACGTTTCCTGGGGCAGAATGCAGCGAATCATTGATGAAACTATATTGACCCAACCAAGATGGAAATCCAAGCTTCACACTGATATTACCCGCGCTGCGGCACTCAATTCAGAACCCTTCAGATCCGTCCTGTTCTCTGTGCAACAGCTTTTAAAAACGCATACAGCTGATAACGGGAGTGCTATTGATTATCTGAAAACCAGGGTCAACGATGTAACGAAAAAGTTGCTCATGGGGACCGACTTCAGTGATAGTGATCTCAGCGTTGTCATTGTTTGGATGCACGCTTCCGGAACCATCAATGCCAATGGGGCGGAGAAATATGAATGCTTTGAAGTCCTCAATCTAAAACTGTACATCGGAATACGGTAATAAAATAGGCGTGTTTTACGAGGCTTTGTTTATCAGTCTTTCAGTCTTTTATTATCATTGTGAACATTCATAAAATTCCGCCCTCGTTTCATAAGATGAAAGCGGCAATCACGCAAACATAAAACAAATACTTCAGGATTAGTCCCTTCAGTGCTCCGAGTGCACAATATAAAGAGTGAGACCAAAAGATAAAATTAACTTTTTCCGATTTGCCAAGTTTGTGTTGGGACGAACCTTTGCTTTCCTTATCAGTGTCCCCATTTTGACGCATCCGGCCCCGGGGGTAAACGACATTGTGTTCCCTCCAAACCGAGCGGCCATGATGCAGCTGTTTCGGCTGGTTTTTGTGCTTTTTTACTGTTTTGTGAACTTAGTCAACGCGGATACGGTACCCGATGGTGTGAGTTGCGCGAATGTGCCAAAAAAGGCATGGCTCGACATCGCTGTGGTCATTCAAACATCGGCGCCGACGACTGATCCCCAAGTGATGCGCGGCATGATCAGTGATATGTCGAGTTGCTTGTTTCAACTTAACATCAATTCCACTGGTGATCACAACTCGCGAGTGGCACTTATCACCTATGATGGAAGGGGTGCAGTGATCCGGCATGCATTGACTGATAGCCAATCTTTCGAGGATGTTAGAGCTTCTTTGTTGGAGATCGAGAACGTCAAGTCGAATGACACGTTTGCCAATATGGCTGCGTAAGTTTTATTTCAAAATTAAAAAAAAAATTAGCAAAATTTTGGTTTTAGCGGACTCAGAGTCGCTTACGACCACCTAACAACCTATGCATCCTACCGTATCCCGGCCTATGTAATCCTCGCAGCGACATATGACACAGCTGGCGTCGACTACCCCGCCGTCATTCTTGATTTGGTCAAAAAGAGTGGAACAAAAGTTGCAACGATCACCTATGCCCCTAGTAATGGTATCTATAATCCAAACATTGAGAAACTCGCATCACCAGGGTTGAGTTTGAGCAATCATAAGACGCCACAAGACTTTGCACGCGTAATCTCGATAAGTAGGTCTTTCTAACCGTCCCACCGTTCCACCGTCTAACCGGTTTAAATTTCTAACTAATCCGATACGATACAAACAACAACATCACATTTCAGTGAACTGTCGATGTCTGGCCGGGCAAACACAACTCGTGATCAATGAAACCATCTATGCGGAATGCTTTTCCTCCGTACCCTCTGTGGCTTTATCAAAGTTTACAACGTGTCCAAATCGTGGCAAATTGATAACCTCCGAGACGCGTAATCGGTACAACTTTATCACGAAGGAGTTGATTCCGACTTTACTTCCGAATGCCACGGCATTCAATGTTGGCCTTGTGCGATCGGGTGATTACAACAACTGGAATTGGGACTCGTACAGTGACATGATACCGTATGAGAATTTCCCTATCTTTGATAATGTGCCGGCAAAAACTGATTCGTGGGGATACTTTGCGCAGAACCAATATGGAGAATGGGAGTTGTATGCGGACGATGGCAACAGCAATGCGCGTCAATATCTTTGCGCATCGCGGGCTTGTGATACATCTTACAAATGCTGAGTTACTCCAAATGTGTATTTTTAGCAAGTATCGTATGCTATTTCTGATTTCATAAAGATTATAAGCAAGGCTTGCATTTGCAACGGCAAAATTATTGTTTCCCAAATTGGCATCATCAAAAAAGCATAATAGTCATGAGTTTATTAAAAACACGATGAATAAAGCCGAAAACACAGATCAAGAAAGAACTTCAAGGGTTGTATTCGATGGGAAGGTTCTTGCGACGGACCATGCCATCACCCTGGAACCACTCACGACGGAAGGTCTTGGCGGCACCGTCAGGGGTGTTGGTCCACTCGATGGTGATACGGTCGTTGTTGGTGTCTTCCTCGCCGAACTTGAAGGAATCACACGAGACGGCCATGAGCACGGCTTCCTTGGGGTCCAAGACGCCGGAAGCGGGGTCGACGCCGAGACGCTTCATGTTGGTCGTCTTGATGGCCCATCCGATGCGGCGACCGCCAGAGTTGGTGATCTGAAGGCACAGAAGTTGAATCCAGCCAATGGCAAAGGCATTGAAGCCAAGGCAAACCAACCTTAATGTGATAAGTGTGCTTATCATCGTAGGGAGCGTTGAAGACGATCTTGGTGCCGGGCTGGGTGTTGATATCACCGGGAGCGACAGAGGCCATGGTGAAGGTTGAAGAGGATGGATGGATGGGAGCAACTGATGAGTTGTTCACACTGGAGATATCTCGGATATTGCCGGCCCTTTTATACGGATTTCTTCTAGAAATTTCTGCAGCTATTGTTACCAAGATTATGGTGATTATTGAGATGATTGACTCAATATCATAGACAACAGATATGTTGATTTCTGCAGAGCTTTCGAAATAGTAAAACAAATAACATTTTCCTTCAAGGTTTAGCATAACTCGAAACATCCGACGTTGTCATTGTAATCACGACAACATTCTTTTTCGTGAATGTCAACATCAAAAAACAATCGTAACAAAATCGTCTATACGGTGTCACAAAATACAGTATGGACAACATATCAACCGTGCCATGCATAAACATAAACATCATAGCAGTATTACAGATATTAGCGGTGTCTTGGATTGTAAATGCCCAACATGTCAGTAAAACAATACATGGAAGTAATAGAAACACTAGGCAGCATCCAGCTTGTATCAGGGCCGATATCAGCAGTGACGTCGAATGTTCAGACACTGTTTTGCTCACTTTTTTAAGAATAAATACGTTCACAATAAACCAGATGACAGTTCCCAGCAACAAAATAAACACCAAAATACAGTATAAAAGTAGGATAGATATTGACAATCTTGATATTCCACGGTTTTCCGTGAGATAACATAAACTTTTTTCGTTGAAAAAGGGTTGTAGCGTATCTCCGAATTCAGCTATTGCAGTTTTAACCACCGTGTCGTGGTCCACGGCTGACGGTCCGGCAAAGGCTATGATTAAGATGATAATCAAAAGCAGGAATATAATGTAGAGAACGAAGAACCGTTTATTTTGAAGGTATCTTTTTAGTTCAGGGTGAAATAGAAACACAAATCGATTTGAGAGGGTCAATATTACACCCATTAACGTGTTTGACGCAAAACAGATACCGATAATGCAGGACAACATGGATGTTTGCGATGGAATAATATTGCGAAAAAAGCCGCCCTGAAGTTGTTTTATTGTTTTTCAGCACAAAGATTACACACTGATTTCAAATTTTACCATAAACCCCGCCAAATAAGGATGTAAAAGCACCGGGCCAGTGGCAAGATATTGAAATTCGAATAGTTGTGCCCAGACTGTTTGATTCAATAAGTAATATTTAAAAGATCCCAAGGCTTCGGACTTTGACAAGATGACATAGTTGGTAAAAGACGACAGCACTGCATTAAAAATTATTACTATCGATAGTTCTATAGTTCTGTTTATAAATAACTCATTTACAATGGGTGTTGTGTGGGTATCATTGGATTTATACCAGAAATAATGTTCAATCACGGCTTCCATTGAAGGGCAGACAGTTCCAATGGTTTTAACATTGGAATAACTTTGAAAAATGTGACGTTACCACGCATTTTACAGGTGTTGTGGTGCGGAAATAGATATGTAACAGTTTTTCCCAAAACAGACGCAACATCCACTACGATGAAAATAAATTTTAAAGTTTTAGTTAGTTCCAGCAGGAACACTACGTCCATTAGGACCTGATTTCGTAAATGAATGGAACTGAATATAATGAAAATAACTTGACAGGTGACAGTTTTCAAAGACAGTTATAAGTGCTTTATTATCTAACGTTGATAATACAAAAAAAAGATTATTACGTTTAAAACACGGATCAAAATACATTTAAGACAAGTTTTAGAAACTTTGGTGCACAGTCGCCGAGGGTTCATCGTAAACAAAATGAACGTTGATATGGCACTGTCGGAAACAGAGCAATAACATCAAAGCGTGGAGTCTGCCATGCGGCTCCCCCTTGTAGAAACATGTGTTCCAAGAATGGGCGAAACCTCAACTCTAGAACGTCTAATAACAAATGGTAATCCTCCAATGTGACAAAGGAGGCATCCAAATGCAAAGTCAAACAGAACTCTGGTTGTTGAGCCTACAAAATACATACTTCAAAATATGTACATATGACAGTAATAAAAACTAAAACAAAGTTTATATTCAGTTTTGGAAAAAAATTTACCTGAAAAAATTCAACGACCTTATCAACGTCCAGGAAAGGTTCAATATCATCATTAGTCCAAAATATAATAAGACGATGCAGCTTTTGTTGCTGCGACTTTAATATGTCTGACATCCACGTATCAGGAAACCTATGTACACTAAGAGACAACCAATTTAAACGTGGAAAAGTTGTAAACACGTTTGCGATTTCACAAGCATTAGCAGTTATTGCGCTGATATTTACGTCAGTCACATTTGCTAGACAAAAATGAGATGCCAATTCAGTGAGGGTTGTTGAAATATCAAAAGAAAACGGAATATGAACATGTTTTAGTTGAAAAATAATGTGATCGGTTACATTATAGTTACACATTCTTTCCAACTGGTCAAGGCCATGGGATGCGAAACGAGTACATCGAGCTAAATCGGAAGAATCATCATCACCAGAAAAGACAAGTCTGGTTTCAAAGGTTTCAGAATCTATTAATCGTATGACTTTGCCCTCTTCTAAATTTAGGAAACAATGTCTTTGCAAATCATGAATAGACTGAATTTTTGGTGGACAAACTGCAACATTTCCGGCAGCAGTTTGAAGTTGGTACCGTTCCGATGGGGCAGCAAGCTCATTGAGACGGCGGCGAAGACCGTACGGGAGTTTAGCTAGACGGTACGACATGGTTACAGTAGATATGAAAATAAAAATAACAAAGAAATGTAGAAATCGTCGTTTCTGAGTGACGAATAGGTCAACAATACAACACAGCAACAAGCAATGCAGACTAACAAGCTTTATTGGTGACCATAGCAAATTAGGCCGAACAAATCGATTACGCTCACCACACATTGCTCCCACGCCATTACATAGATGCGCACATGTGTCCGCCTCTAAACTAGATGTCATTATTACCATGTGTTTCCAAGTGAAAATGACAGTAGTTATGATGAAAAAACCCATTGCAAAAAGAGTGATCAACGATTTTATCACTAGCTTTTACACCTGTTACAATGTAGCACAAATTAAACCGTTTCCCATGTGTAGTTTAACGTTGAAAGAGTAAATGCATCTCAGGCAGTCTGGCAAATGATTGCCGTATTTGATGGACGTTTTACTTGATTTGATAGCTGCTGCACCTATTCCACCGGTAAATTACTCAATCATCACTTTCGATGATCTTGAAAACCCCCGTTTAGTCACAGCTTACATTGTTTTCTGGGAAATTTCAATTATTATCACTACTCCGCTGTTTTTCTTCATGCTGTACATTATTATAGCAAAATCACCGAAAGAAATGTCGGACTACAAATGGTACTTGGTCCATCAACTTTCATGGTCATACGTATTTGATTTATATCTCGGCCTTTGGAAGCCTGTCATCTTTTGGCCTTTTCATCTAGCTTACAGTGCTGGGATTTTCTCGGATTCAAAGGATAACTCAGTCAAAGTTCAGTTATTACCACTTATATTCATTACTATTGGAATGGGATTCAGTATCTGTGTATCAGTGATCCATCGATACGTACAAGTTTCACCGTTTTCGTGGTTTTACCGACAATACTCCATTTTGTGGTTTCGAATATTGTTGTACATTTTGGCTTTCATTTCCGCAGAATGTGTATTTGGCATAACTTTGGCTTTTGCATTACCACAGTCGGCAGAGCTCCAAAAAATATTGACTTCAAAGTTTCCTGAATTAAAACGCCTTTTTGAAATTCATCCATCCATTTTTGGGTATGATACATCGGCATCCCAGCTTGCTAACACCTACATTTTACTTATCATTCTTGCATTGATTGCTATATCAGTTGTGATAGTTTTTCTGTGTCTTAACTTTTTTCGGATTTTGCGAAAACATAAGAAACAGTTGAGTGCGGGGACTTACAAAATGCAGGTAAATTAGCAAATGCGCAGTTCCTATTGATAAATTTCACATTTTCAGTTGATGCTGTTCCGAACCTTGTTCGTTCAGATGTTCTTAGCTGGTGCCATGTTAATCTTCCCCATCACAGTGTGCTTTGTGTTGACATTGTTCGGATTCAGATGGGTATCATTGTTTACGCTAGTAGCTGTTTCCATCCTCGGGATGCATGCGGTGGCAGAGTTTATTGTTCTTTGTTGTTTTATCAAGGCATATCGGCTATATGTTGGAAGTTTATATCAAAAATTACGACGTTTTCTTGGACGTGAAGTAACGCAAAGTTTGGTATTTGTTCGTCGGCCTGTTACAGTTTCTGGGAAGTGATTTCCGTCATTGAAAGTTGATTAAGCATGCAATGTAAACTACAATATAGGTACTCAATAATCAAAAACAGATGGTTTTTGTAAGATGTAGCCTATAAGCTCACATGTCGTTATGGACCACACGGTTGTGTCTGAATAAATAAATCAATTTAAAGATTCGAGTATGTATTATAAAATGTAATGAACACAACTCTTATAATCGTTCACATTTTGATTTGCAAAATTATTTTTCAATGCATGCATCGTGCACGTTTTCGATGAAGCATCATGTAAATCAAATGTGTTTTGTGTTTTCATTATGCTGTAATAGTTACCCCCCGTTGTTTAAAAAAAGTGAACAAAAAACGTCAAATACCATACATACTCACATCAGTATAACCAATGAAAGTTGCATAAAAACCAAATCAGTTGCAATCGCCCATTGATTACATGTTTCGTTGCCTAATCAGGTTCCAGTCAAACTGATTGTTCCTTCGCGCAGCCCCCTGTGGAACTAAATATCATTGATCGACCTTAACCCACCCACGAAGAGAAAGCAGCCGCCGTCTAACGTCTAAAATATCGAAATAAAAAACTCATTGACTGTGCGTCCTAGGTTCCTAAATGTTGTCAAAGACCGCATTGAAGTCAAATTTATTGTTTTTTAATGAAACGATTAACGGCGCGTTCCCCAGTGTTGCGACCTTATGACGACAATGTTAAGAAGGTTACTTTTTGGATTCTCTATATGTGTTTTGTTGAATTTATTTGGTAAGTCTAAAGCCTACTATTAGAATGCAGTAAAATAGTGTTACAGATAATGTAAATGGCGCAAAACTACCAGCAGATCCATTCGACGGCGTCGACGATGGCGAAATCTCCCCCTTCGACGACATTGCGACCCGAGCCCCGATGACATTACAAGAACGTGAACGTGAAATCCAACGCAAAGGTTTGGAAGAACTCAATAAACCGATTGAACAACCCGCACCCCGGCGTCACAAGCATAAGCACCACCATCACCATCGGTATAATCCATATGTGCAGCCAACACCTCGTCCTGTGATCGGCACTTACAACATTTATCCATGGATGTATCCCAAGGGCCATGAATACTGCCCCAACATGAGAGCTATATTTCGATTCACGTGTCAGCCATCAAAGCCATTGAGACTTGATTTGGTCGAATTTTGCAAAGAATACGCAGCCTTCTGTGGTGTTATCAATACCCATCGATTACCCGGCCCTGGCACGGGTCCTCGCCCCGATCCGAAAAGTATTGGCCACGTCGGTGTCAGCGGAAACTTTGGTTTCGGTATTGGCGCTGTGCCAGGATTGGAAGTTAATGCTGGATGGTGGGTTTTTGGCGTTTTTATAGCTAAATTTTGTGATGCGGACATAGTCATATTCCATTTCGGCACAAAAAACCCCAGATACGTGCCGTTTCTAAAGAACCTCCAAATTAAAACAACCGCATAAACCAAGTTTATATTGCTTTTATTCCTTGCATGACCCCCCTCATAACGTTTATATTATGCATGTTTCACCCGTATAAGTAATGTGTTTACAGGGGCGTTGACGTGGGTCCTATTCCTGGCATGGGTGACAGCGTCGATGTTGGCATCAACACGGGCGTTGGTTTACTTGGTATGCATTCATTGCTCCATTTGGACCCGGTAAAACTAACGACTTTCATCATTTTTAGGTGCATCACCACCATTGAAATATCGCCGTGGCCAAGACAATCCAAAGGATGCCAGAGGTGGTCTGGTTGGGGTCAGCGGCGGTGTCGGCGTCGATGCCCCTGGATCTGGGCCCATTGGGGTGGGAGGCGGTGTAGGCGTTGGATGATGTCATTGTTTTTGCATTTTTCGAAAAGTTCAAACGATGATTTCAACGCGGATTATCATTTTGTTTTCACACTAGACCTTCTTCAAGCTTGTACAGCCATCAAAATAAACACGTTTTTAGTCATTACTTTTCCTTCAATACACATAGAAAAACAACTTGGAAAATCTTTACTTTTTGGACTGTTTCGGAAGTGCACAGAATATTAATGATTGATGTAGGCTCTTTTTTTGTCACAACGCAGGCTGGCGTAACAAAACACATAGAAAACGATCTTTAATGAATAATACAAATAGGAAAAAATCGAAATGCGAGAGAGAGTGAGAGAGAGGGCCGATTGATGGGATTTCGCGACGATGGTGGCTACTGTAACTGTAGGTGGTTGTCTGGCTATAGTGGTGTTGCTTGGAATGTTGCAGAGATGGTTGGATGGATGGATAAGCTTTTTCATGAATTATGGATGAGACTTAGCCGAAACGAACAAACGATTGTCCGCGCTTGCCGAAACGAATAAAGTCCTGACCACGTTTGCCGAAACGGACAAAATCTTGAGCGCGCTTGCCGAATCGGACGAAGGATTGAGCTCGCTTGCCAAACCGCACAAAATCTTGAGCTCTCTTGCCAAACCTTACGAAAGATTGAGCGCGTTTGCCGAAACGGACGAATGATTGGGCACGTTTTTCGGGTGATGAGTTGAATTCAGCTGAAAATGAGGATAATTAGAACTTGGAACACTTTGCCAAGAAGTGACACGCACACACATAATTGTTGGCGTTGGACACTTTGCCAGGAAATTTATTGGTTATTTTTTAAACGTTCATAACTAAGTTAAACGACTAAATTAAACTATGCTCCTTTTGAGTTTTTTGTTCATCTCCTCGAGATCAATCAAATGGAAAAAGAAAAATTTTTGCAAAAAATATTTATTTTTGCCTCAAACGTGCCAAAACTCACGCTTATCATCCTCATTATCAGCAGATAACGCTCCATCTTGTTCATAGAATTCTCTCGGTCCAGCACTCGCAATATTCTTTTCCCTCATTTCCTTCAACATCGCAAGTTGCTGCTTTTCACGCATCCTGTTAACGTAGTCTCTGATCTTGTCCTCCATTGCGGCTATTTCATCCTGATGATCTACAGCTTCACTCTTTTCAGCGGTAAGTTCATGATCAACAGTTTTCAATGTGGCTCCAGCATCTGTGAGTGCCGAGACGGCTGCGACTACTACTGTCGCGAGGAGGACTGTGGAGACCTGCATTTTGTGGGGTACCTAAAAGTGCCAAATACATTTATTTAAATGGATGAAGCTGAAATCCCTGGGATACGCATGGATTCACGTCACGCTCTATGAATGAATGAGGGTCGTATACGATGGGAGCGGGGGAGGGGAGGGTCGAACGCGTCAAAAACATCCAAGCATGCCAAAGCCACAGGCATCCAAGGTGGGGCACGGAAACAGAAGACAGCCCTCAGTTACCTGCGGAATCGCATGAAAAATGAATGTTCTATTGGAACTTTTGAAAAAGGGTAATATAAAAATGAATAAAATTTGTGATTATATTATGTTGGAAAGCGTATAAAACCACATTGGACGCCATCCATGCATACCGTACTTTCTGGTTTCACCGGTTGAATAGAATCAACCACTGTCCGAGAACTCGAAAGTTGAGACATAGTACCCACAAAATGTCCCCGGCACAGGCATACCTCAATAAAAGAATGCGGAAACATAACCCGCGGCGGTGCGGCGCGGCATGGCCCACTCCTAGCAATAAAACGCGGCAGCTTAACAGTCTCCATGTTCAAGCCATCAACGTCAAATGGTTAAGTTTATGGTAGCTAATTACACTGGTTCACGACGACTTTAAAACTAGCTGGATAAACAAAAAAAATTGCAGGCAAAGACGTCAGCGTTTCCTGGGTTTTTATGCATAAACGGCACCGCTAGCACCTATTACACAATTTTTGAGCATTAAACATGCATTTTTTAAAGGTTGAAAACAACAAGGACAAAATTGGGGTGGTTGGCTTTTATTGTTTTCAAGCTTTTGGCACTTTTCGATTTGGGAAAATACAATTTGGTGTTCTCAAAGTGGGGGAATTTTAGTTCCTGAATTGTGGAGGTAGACAGTTTAAAATGGACTTAAAAATTAAGGATTGGTGGGATTAGAAATAGACATTTTGACATTTGGGATCTCTGAACTGAATCCAAAAGTTGGACCCAATGATGTGGGGAAAGTCAAGAATGTTCTGTTAACAAACATTTTTTTATTTTAAGACTTTGATTAATGTTTGTTTTGGGATAGGATGTGCAAATGTTGCAAACAGACCTCAAATGTCAGGGCCAAAGCCTACTTAGCCTTATCTATACCACGGAAAAAGGTTGCCTGATTACTTAACGGACAAAGAACAATACCCCAACCCCTAATGTAAGTTTGAGCTTTGTGTTTCGACGGCACAGTCTCACCCATGTTGACTTAACGACCCACAGAAAGCTCAGCTAACCGTCGCTCGCTGACCTCATTTAGTATCTGATGTGCTTTTTGCTGTCACCAGATGCCACAAACGAAACAAAGAAAGAAGATAAAGTGTAACTTAGTAAGTTCCATCAATGACGGCACCCCCAAAAAAGAAGCAGAAGCGTAATAAATTGGAGTTGTTTCAAACTTGTGTGCTGAGGAGACCCGACAGACTGACTCCATGGATCCAAGAATGCAGAAAAAATGAAGTTTTGACGACGCAACCGACGTCAGTAGCTAGTGGCATCCGTCAGGGACACAATGGAGACACATGGCAATTGCTATGCTGGATGGGGTGCCAATGTCGGATTTGGTGGGGGTTGAGGGGGGTATAACGACCCGGAAAACAAGGCTAACATGGTTAACAATGCGTGGATAACGGTTTCGGAAGGAACTTTAATGAAAAGAAGTTCTGAATTCTAAAGATAGAAGCCATTGATAAGAACTGATAACAGCAAACTGAAAACAGATCTGCGTTTTGATTGGCATTCTTTGACAACTTTGATGGCAAAAGTAAGTTGTATTACGTATAGTGATGACAGGTATGTATAGAATGTCCCAAAAACAGTGAAAAGAAAGCATGTAAACACATCTGACTAAAATTTTTCGCGTAAATATTTTTACTTTTGTCTTCGGAATGGCATAATTTGCAATTACGCCAAGAATTTTGTGACTCATTATCACGTAACTGTGAAATCGTTATAGTGTAAATGTGTTTGAGCGTGTCAAGGAGGAAGTCAATTTCGATTTCAGAGTTACAAAACAAAGTTAAATGATGTAGAAAAAGGTACAACTTGAAAGTTATCCACTGGCTCTGAGCTTTCAACCAACCCATTCAAGCTGTTTCGACCATTCGACCATTTTGGGGACACCCTCCAACTTTTATGATCTCCATCTAAACCCGTGGAACCATGAAACGAGCCCTCTGAGGCCCCACAGGTCTACGTGCCTTCATGGGCATAGTATCGTTGACCAGGAAGCTTGGGACGGCAGAGTTTAATCGTTTTATGGGTCGAGTACAACGGCCAAGGGTTCTTGTGGCATGCCTAAATTGCAAACATTTCAGAAAAGATTTTCGGGCACGGGTCGAGTGCAACAATGGCACAACATTGATAACGGACAAATGACAAATAAAGAAGCTCAAGCTCAAGCTCACTCAGTCCGTCAACCACGTGTGATTAGTGATTAGTCAGAAGGTCGTTGTCGGTTTTAAGCAGATGCAAGTGACACCACTTGTCGCCGTTTAGCGCTTCCGGAACAAGTAGCGCACTTTTTTCGTCGTGATGCCGCGTCTGCAGCGGCGTTCATCCGCATCCACATCCACGGCACAGCGCTCCAGGGTGGAGTCAATGTTCAATGGCATCTCGCGCGCGCGGGATAAGTCACCCCACGGAAGATGCTGGAATGTCATTAAGCCTGAATGAATTGCAAATGATTCTATTCGCTTCGCTTCAGCTTCGGTTTCGCAAAAAATTATTTAGTCCGGCACATTAAGGCAGTGCCAATGCCATCATCGCCCACCCACCCCAAATCATTTCCCGAACAAAAGACAAGGATTTTCAAAGAACCCCTACTGCAAAGATGCCAGAATAAGACCTCAAAATTTGCAACACTTCGCCCCCATCCCTAATTTATATACGAAAAAATAGGATACTAAGGATACTGTCAGTGGCATTTCGGAAGGAAAAGCATGTATTCCGAATGTCGAATGCCGTTCCCGGGCCACCAAAATGTAGAGAGGATGGTTTGGCACTCTCTTTTTTCAATGCTAATCTACACAAATGTTGCTCAAAACAGAGGGAAGCACGGATTATTTAGCACTTTGCGAACTGGTTTTTGCACACGGTATTAGTGACCCTAAATGGGTGTGTCGTAAACAGTTTCACTGCTTCACGGTTTCACAACAGTAGAGTGCCCTCAGATAAAGAGGGTAAACGGATTTCGACGTCCGAGACTGTCTACTTGTAAGCCGGCGGGATCTGTGAGGACATACCTGATCCGCATTAGCTACGTACATTGGGATTGATAGTGGCAAAAAGTGTAAAAACGTGGTTTAGACAGATGATAGCCAATTTTTGAGTGCCAAAACGCCACCGCTAAACCTTTATCTATAAAATTGTCGCCACCAAAATGGATTATAGTTTGATCTTGCTAGTTAACCTTTATAAAATCGGAAATTGAGCCCTAATTACGGAGCACACAAAGTTTAGGAATCCACGCAACATAAATGCAGCCACAGCCACAAAAGCGTGATCTTTTTGAGTAAAGACCAATCCTTGCAGCTTGGAATTGGCAAAAAAGCAATCTTTTTAAAATGTTGTCAAAATACAAATGCCAGGCACGGCTCTATTTGACCCCTATTTTAGTAGCCCTGAGGACGTTGGGAATGTATTCATGCAGATGGTGGTTAATCTTTTAGAAAATTGCCCTCTGATTTTGGGGAAAATAAGCGTCAAAAGCGTTGGAATACAAAAGCTATTTTACAAAAGTAAACAAAAAAGTGCGTATTTATGCTTTCATTGTTTTCATAATTTCATAAATGCCAAACATTGGGAAACTTTTTTTTGTAGCGTGCCGTAAATAGATTGATAAATACAAATTATAGGGCATTTGCACGATGAATGAATCCATCTATGTACAAAGTAGCATATGTCGGCAGAAAATGATAAATCACCTTCCGCGGAACAGGGAGAAAAGTTCAAACCGCTAAAAATATAACTTTTTCAAACAAGAAACAGAAAGCGTACAGCGACGAAGTAAAAGGACAAGACAGGTTTGGCTTTCCAGGATATGCCGAAGTTCATCCAAAATGCAAGGTGACCCGAGGGCCTGATGAGCAGTTTGGGGGACATGTTCCGAGAAGTCTGGGGACAGTGGGGATGGCCCCTGTGCGGGTTGGCAAGATAGACGACCATGAAAGGGACCACGACCGAGTATTTTATGGCTTATCTCCGTTAGCTAGAAGTCAACCCAGTCGTCGATAGGCACGGGGATGAGGAGCGCCGTCGCATCTCCAAGTTTTTGCGCCGACGTAGATAGGGGAAGAAAGCGTGTTGAAACAACACATAAAGAGTGACAGTAACCGTGCCGTGGCAAGGAGGAGAAGAGGAAAGGAAAATTATGAATGAAAATCGTCAAAACAGGCGTAAAATATTATGTCTTCATTGCAACTTGCAGTGAAGCGACACTTTGACTGTCTCGAGTGCCATGGCAGTGAAAGTGTTCACGCGGAAGTTGGCACATTTCAGTGTCTATGTATCAGAACGAATGAGCAAAGGTCATAGACGTTTCTTTTTACTCGATTAAGCACGCTTGAATTCAGGATTCAAAATCCGCACACCGAAACAATGCCAAAGCCCGTCGGCAAAACCAACCTTAAATAACTGAACTACAGAATGAATTCCCCCTCCATGCCGCCCTACAAACACACGTACAGTTAACCCCCACCCACCGCCGCCGTCGAAAAAAATATTACCATGGCACTAAAACTACAGCTAAAGCTAAAACCCCTCAGGGTGTAAACAGTTTTCGGCTTTAATGTTACTGACTTTCCTCGATTCCATGGCTCTGGCTTTACAACTCCAACACGTCAGTTCGGCTAATACATTTCCCCTCCTGCCAAAACTGACACTAATAAAATTTGATTAGACAAGAAAGGTGAGGAAAATGGGAAGCTTTTAGGTAGCCCGGGGTAACTGTATCCATAGCTATTTTGGTATTGTTTCGGCGGAATGCCCCTTTTAGCGCTTTTTAGAAACAAACGTTTGATTTGGGAATGGAATGATCTCTGAGACTGTGATGTGATGACAAAAGTGTGAAAGAACAGATAAACAGCATGAAATTTTCCATATTTTCAAGGACAATGAGGTGATTTCCAAATCCCTTGTGGGCTTTTTATATCAAAATATTCGAAAAATACTACGTCATGCAAAGTTTGCTTTTTTTTGAATGTATTGTTGTGCGCTTGGAAATAGGCTAAATCCAATTTGCGGGAGAAGGCGGTATAATCCAACTTTGAATAGAATAGAGTTGCAAACTTTAAATTTGTTGTTTTAAATAGCTTTGAGGACTAATTCAAGAAGTTCAATGATGAAGGAAGCTGTACGAAAAGTGGATTTCCTTGACCATGCAAATGGGGGCTATCGGCTAACGCGGGAGAGATAAACGATGGCTCACATTGGATTGGTGGCCAACTTTGGCATTTTCGGTTTATTTTTTCCAAGAAATAGTAGTAAAAATGACCATTTTGTTACATTTTGCATGCCCAGACAGACATCAAAACCCGCGTCTATCGTAAAATTACAATGTTTTCAAAGTTTACAACAATAATAGTACCCATAGGGCAATACCGGAACTTGATGCTTGACAAACATTTGCGAAAAAAAAGGTTGAAACTGCTTCCATCGTGCCGGTGAATGGATGAATACTTCTCGGTGACAATGACATACATTATGCATACTTTTTTAAACCACCGACAAAAGGGAAAAAAGAGGGCAAGCTTGGCCGAGAGCAAAGGCCAGGTAGTGTGGGTCTTGTAAAATATATGCATAATGGCATTTATGATTTTGACGTTTTCGAAATGCCGAAAAAACATTTAGGTTTTATAAAACCTGTCTTGAAAGACGTACCATGGTGAAAAGAAAATGTACAACGAATTCGCAATCGCAGCGCAACTTCTCCGCTCGCGTGCGCTGCTGAACAATGCCTTGGCAAAGCGAGTCAAAGAGATATCAACGGGGACAATTGTGGGCAACGTTTGTGTTTTGCGCTGATGTGCGATCCGACCTGACACCTTTCGACGCACACGGCGTTCGCCTCCGTTTGACGCGCGTGAACTCCCGCGACTCGAGCAAACGGAAAAATTGCGCTGGGATTGCGAATTCGTTGTACATTTTCTTTTCACCATGGTAAACCAACACCTAAACCAAAAAACGGTGATTTTGAAGTTCTTACGATATTAAGTTACGCAAAAAAGTGCAATAAAAACTATTATAAAGTGTAATATGGTTACCAAATGGGCGAACAAAGTCACACACCACCATCAATGTGCCAATGTGACATTAAGATGAACTACCTCTAAGAAATTCGCAAGTGCCATGGCATAAAGCTATTTGGGAGGTCTTTATGTGCCACAAAAGTATATGTAAAGTTTGTGCAAAACAGTCAAATTTCCAAAGATTATCCACCTTACACAGAGCCGTCTGGACAGCTGCTTTTGGATCCGAAAAGCAATCTAAATAGGGGCTTTGAATAGTTTGCATGGCCGAAATTAAATTTATTCAACATGTGGGTGAGGGCGGAGGGACCGTGCCATGGCCACCTACTCGAAGTGATGGTGATCGAACAATTCCACCCACAATTTTGTTGTCCAATGATCTATAGGTCGGGGATACTGTAGGACAACGTCATGGTACGGCGACTGGGGGCATCATCACGAGTTTGGCCGAGTTGTTAAATGTCAAAAAATAAACACGGAATAGAACGGGATCACTTTAAAATTCAATTGTGAAAATGGGGGGGGGGGGGGGGGGCAAACGGTTTTTGAAGTGTTTACAAAAAGGGGAATGTTGAATTTAAAACAATGCCATAAAGGATGAAACAGTTTCAAAACGATGGAAAAAGTTAGATTACTTACACATGAGTGACCGATTTGGGATGTAGTGCCGTGGCATTGAAAGGTTACAACTGATAAAACAGTGCCGATGCCATCGGGAGCAGAGGGAACAGCCGGAAACAGTCATGCTTAACCACTTGAAGCAATGAGACGACAGGTTTAAAATGAGTTTTTGACATGCGTCCGCCCTCGCAGTCGTAGTCGTAGTCGTTGGCGAATATATTTACAACACTTTATTTGATACATTTACAAACATACCCGGCAGGCAGGCAAATTTGCTGATGTCATGGGGGAAACGTCAGAGCGACCCACACCCGAATTCGGGGGTCCTTGACGCCCCAAAACAGGACAGGGTTTATGAATAGCCATGATGCCCGTGGCGGTGCCCGTGGCGATGCCGGTTTCGGGAAAACAGTCTTAACAAAAGTTGTCGAAAGGAAAAAAGTGCCATCGGAATGCGAGGCTTCTAACCAATTAAATATGCATGCCAACGAGAAAGGGGAAGTGTTAGATAGCGGTGCCATCGGCAAAACTTGTAATGAAGGGGTAAAGTGTCGGTTCAACAAAATTTTCGGCAAGCTCTTTGAGCCGAAATTGATCCAAAACGTGAAAACTTGACTTTAGACATTCAGACAGCGGGACAGTGCCATACTACAGGGGCGTATTTAGAAAAAAATTATATGGGGGGCCATCGAAAAAAAAGGTAAGGGGGGACCAAGGGGTAAAAATTTTGACCGTGAAAACCCAAAAAATTCCCTTGGTCCCCCCTTACCTCTTTTTTTGCCAGATCCAAGATATAGGGGGGCAGAGCACCCTCCACCCCCCTCCTAAATACGCCCCTGCCATACTACTATACAAACTGATGTTGTCAAGCTGGCACAGGTGACAAAACCACAGCCACATGGGAATGGGATACAATAATGGGATTAGTCATGACAGACTATGACTGGTCGGTCCATCGGCAAGGTCTTCGGTCATCAAAATGTTGTAACTTAAAGTTCGATCAAATAGAAACATAATCATACTTTAAAAAAGTTTGTCACCTGTCAATTTTTTACCCCAATGAACACATTTCACATAAAGTTCAACCTCACGTCTTGTGCCAGCTGAACCGACTTATTGGGACTGTCAAAGTTTAACGGCACAACAAGACTTTTGCCCCAGTGACGATAGCCTTGTAACAGGTGACCCGTATAGTGACGAACGGCACTACTATTTTGACCGTAAAAGACTTAAAGTTTGCCACAGCTTCACAAAGCTATCTTAAATGCATAAAACACATTATAACTTCAACTATTGAAGGTGTTTTTCCCCTTACAATAACACAAAACATCCTTATGCGCCCCGTAATCGCATTTATCATAAAGAGAAGACTGATTTGCTTTCTTTGGTGAGTAGAATTTTCAATCTGAATTCTGGTTGAAATAGTAAATTCAAAACATCAAAAAACGGATTTATAAGTTTTACGGCACATGACTGAGATTATAAAATGTTTAGCTCACAAAGAGGAAGACATGGAAGTGCTGAGTACTGTTAAGTGTAGAATGTAGAATTTAGATGTCTACAGACATGCATTGAAGGGTGGATGCACTTGATTCGTCTCATGTCAGTTCACTGCGAGTCAAATGTTGGCCCTCTGCCATCGGAATCGCTTAGACTGCTGCGCTGGGAGCCCATATCAAGTGCTGCCAAACTGGCAATTGTGTTTTGAATTTCTTTGGCGTGTCTGGCATGGCAAGGACATCCGTGAATGCAGACAATGTCACGCGTTGAGGTAAAGTACGACATGAGGACGCGATACTTTTGTTCGAGGGCCGCGGTTTCGGACTTTTTCTGAAACAGTGGGCTGTAAAAACGTGATAGGAGCAAAAAGAACTGATAAACTGATTGCATATTGTGTTAGAAACATGTAAAAAACCAATTTACAACAAACTGATCCACATGGTTAAAAAACACGTCAAACCATATAAACATCAACATAATCGTTATCAGACTCACCTTTTGTCGATATACACGTTCATAGACTCTCCGCTTCCGCGTATCCGACGTTGTACTGCCATCATCGGAGCATCGTGGGCGGCCGCGTTTTGGTTGCGATGAACTGGCACCCGGATCGTTCATTATTACACTAATAAAAGTAATGACAAATAATATCAGCTTCCTGTGGTTGATCAACCTCCATGATTTTTTCTTATATGAGAAACGCAATGCACAAAAACCCCCTTTCGCAGACAAAACACTATCACTGATAAGGAAAAAGTGCGACGACACTCACTGTCCATGAGATGATTTGAACGGGGAACATTGTTAATTGTTAATCAAAGGTGTGTAACCCCGATTTGTATGACTCATGCATAGCCAAACCCTAATATGGTGGAGATAAAGACGGTCAAACCCTTGTTATGAAACATATCTTGTCATGGTTCAGATGTATTTCGAAACGTGACAGTTGTGTACAAGATCTCGTTATGTATTCTTATGATAAAATTGAAATACGATCTATACCGTAAGAATGGTAAAATTAGATAATAATGGTAGTTTTATTAATAGGTCACTGTGTATAGTGTTATGTGAACTGTGCGACATTGGTTAACTTATGTCTAACTGCAACAATTACGAATAAAAAAGGTAATTTTTTAGTGTTCAAAAATTTTATTTTTGTAAAATATTATGCTTTAAAATTCTCATACTTGAGTAAAAAATTAACACAACTGTTGCTACAACCGTGATGTTACACAAGAAATCAAGTTTTATTCAAATGTCGCAGCAGGCTATGCGGGTCCTCATAATGCAAACAGTGCGCGCAACCTGCATTTTCGGTTCTCTTCACGAATGAACGTGTTGTTCAGCTTATTTTTATCAAGCTTTGAAGCTGTCTTTTGTTCCTGATTTTGCCACCCGATTTCACGGAATCTGTCACGTTTTCGCGCTTCAAAAGGTTGTCCCAATAATTTCTGACCGTCCTACAATTTCAGACAGCCACGATGCTGCTTCGAAAGGTGGCGATGCGGATCGCGATTCAGCGCCAAATGCGCATCCTTGCTCAACGCAATCCGAGCCTCGTCAATTCCATCCGTCACAAATGGGTTTCTGGTGCCGAGGCCACGCAGACACCCCAGGTCCCCACCGGCACACGTGTTGGCCATCCTGAGGATCCGGAAACACACACGTATGATTTTGAATATCGTGGAACGCCGTCCAAGGGTGATACGCTTATTCCGGAGTGAGTTTTTATATATATTTATTCGTTGATTGTGGATTATTATGTGATTCGTTTGTAGCTACATGTACCGAGAGCCTCCCCCGGGTACAACCTACATTGATCGCTGCGTTTCGACCCTTTTGGGTGGATTTCTGTGGTTCTGGTTCGTCTATCACATGTACTACCATTCGGGACATATTCTGGTGAGTTCTGGGGGCTTTTTATCCTTCAATGAGTTTGATCAACCGTCTTGGATGGTTGCTTATGCTAACGAGACTGTTTATACCATGTACTACAGCTCCTGAGGGTCATCCAAGCTCAGCTGAGCTTGGTATCGCGGCGAGACCCGCGCGTTGTGGCTCATGTAATCGTGCGTTTTTTTGTCGTGTGCGGCTGGTTTTTCGCGCGCGTTCGGCTGGCTTGAAACGAACGGTTACATAAGCCACCTGCGCGGGTCTCGCCACGAAACCAAGCTCAGCTGAGCTTGGATGACCCTCAGGAGCTGTAGTACATGGTAAGCTTGTTGATGTCTGATAAAATGCCTTAAAAACATTTACAACTTAAATTTTACTTTCTTCTTTTCAGGGCCATTGGTACATGCCATACCTGAGCGAATTCTCCAACGAAGAACTCGGTATCCCCGCTGACAACGCTGCCGATCCCGAATACTGGGGCAACCACAACAAAGTGTACGGCACTTACCGTTAGGACGTTTTTCTTCGATTCAAATAGTGCCCTGTTTTCTGTAGTCTTACGAACTTTGAGTTGTATATCCTTTTGTTGAAACTGACTGGCCTGCTGCCTAGACAGGAGTAATAACAATGAAGGAGAAGAAAAATGAGATGCATTATAAATATTGTGCTGTAAATCTCGAACTAACCCACCCTTATTTGATGCATGGCGTGCCCAGTGCCGAAGGGCCTTTTTGCCAGAGGGGTCGTCGTGGTCGGGAGGGAAACTCCTATTGATTAACAAGCCCTGGGGCTCACTGCCTATCCGGTCGGACGCACAGACAGCCGTTGGCAATGAATGCATGCGCGGAGGGTTACTGCCGCCGGCGGCGCCGGCTGGATATGTGGAAGCCGTACATGTCCATGTCCTCTGGACTGGCGTGAAGACCGACAACTACATCTTCACATCCCAGGGAAGCCAATGGCATGAACGCAGTGTTCGGTTTTTGTCAACTTTTTTTTAGAAGTTGACGTGCAGACTACAAACATGTTTCTGTTTCCCGACCCCCGTGTTTTTTTCAATTGACATTCGTAGACGTTTCCGATGACCTTTATATTCGTGCCGTGCCATCCGGCGACCCATATTCCCACGGGTATTCGAAATCTGAACCAAAAAAAGCTAACGTGCATTTCATTTTTGCTGCGCTCTATCAAGTCCATCCAAAATGGCCTCTAAAAGGCCATTTATCGCTGCAGGCAGTCCCGAACGTTTTTCCATTCCCAAGAGCTTCTGATTTAGTCCCATTGAACCGACCAATTTGAAGTTAGCTTTGTTCGGCGCAATTTGGAACACAATTTTGCCACCTTTGCCGGCATAATTGCCGCCAGTCGCGTGATAGACTTTATTTCCGGTATTTTTCGCAGGTATACTTCCACTGGAATTCAATGTAGTCTTTTTGATTAGAAAATGCATAACACTAAGTATATACGAAGCCGGATTTGTTCAATTTTCTGTTTTGCCATTTCTATCGGTCTAATTTTGACGGAAAAAACAACAATTTATCCAAGGACAGCCATTTTCGGGTCGTGAAATTCCAAAACTGAATCCTTATCCCATTTTACGACTTGTTGAAATACGATTGCCTGTGCCATGTTACAAGGTTACGAAATTGGCACGAGGAATATGGGTTTTGAAGACATGATGGTTTTGAATTGCTTCTAATGGCATTGCTTACGTGATAGGCTTTATGTACTGCGAAAGAACACCTTTAATCAGCTTTTTCCGTTTTTTTTTTTCATTGACCTGTTGGAAGTTTTTTTTAATCCGGTGTAGTTGGGGGCTGCTGGGGAGGCATTTGGTTAGGCGAAGTGTTCGACAGCCTTCGTAATATGGCTCATTTCCGTTCACTTTGGCATTTTGGTATTGCTAGTCTTACAGATTGAATAATATCTTATCATTCAACACTTATCATCAGCTGTAGCAAGTTTGTAGTTCCTAACATCGCTTCGTTTGCATAAATAAGTCATTAAATACATCTATTTCCATGTCATTTCAATGTTGCTCGGCGAATAACAACACATGCCTTCGAGGGGTTTCCGGTGCTGTGGTGCCGATGGCAATGAGCACGAACGAGCGGATTTTATGAGAGAGGGGGGCTCTTGATAGGGCTGCGCTACAGCTAAATACTTTCACTGTTAAGCCGTTTTATCTTTTTTGTTCTTTCTCGCGTGTGGGTCCGTCCACATCACATGGAAAATGTGTTTTTTGCCTCTGTTGAAATTGAATAAAGACGTCTTTTTGCTTGACTTTTATCCCGCCACGAAGCTCCCCTCCATACCTACATCGCGTTGTGCCATGGCATTGACCGGAGATCCTATGCTATGCTTTGTCCTTTTGTTCTTAGACCCCCTCCTTCGCAAAAGCTGTAAGCTGTCATCATCAACCATTGTTTTTCAGGGTGGAAATAAATAGTTTGTGCCGCGGCCGGTCGCGAATAGACCGAAAAGGGAAGGCTTCCGCCGTCCATCCATGTTGCCAGTTTCGTCTGTGCCGTCCGTAAAGCCGCAATTGCCTGAAATTAAGTGTTTGCCGTCGCCGACCGACGACAACGACAACCCTGAGGGTCTCGATGGTCATGGCGGTGGTGCTGAGAGCGATGAAGACATTGAAATTTTACTGCGAAAGACAAAGTTGTTGCGACACAGCAAATCGGCCCATGCCGACTTAGCCCCGCCGACGGGCAAAAAGAATAAAGTCGTGACACGGAGTTTGACGGGATACGGTATCCAGGTGAGCGAGCGGGGTGTATAATTAGCTAACGAGCGACGGAAATGCATATTTATTATTTAAACGCTAACAAGAATGGCTTCAAAGTTGCAATTTTTCAAAAACAAGCACCTTTTTCCAGGAAGACGAATCTCCCTCTGATTCCGACGAAGAATTCTATGTCCACGCGTGCCTCTTACCCTTTCGCAAAAGCAAATCCTCAAATGTTGGCTTCCGACTCAACAAGGCCAACGAAGAAGTCAAGAGTCTCGGCACGTTTAAAGCCTCTAATGTGTTTAAAGTGATCGAAGAGCAAACAGCTCGCATCACTGATGAGGTTGCCACGCACCACGGCTTCCTAGCAGGGTCAATCGATTACTGGCCCCCACAGGAAGAAGTTGTTGCTGAAGCTGAGGCCGAGGAAACACGTCGGGCTTCGATGCATCAGCGTCATTCGAGGAAGTCTGTGGCGCTGGAAGGAGATACTGGTGGCAATGGATTTCCGTTGATCCCATTTTTTCGAACCGCCAGCGTCGAATCAGACGGGATGATTTCGACGCGGGCATGGAGCGCTCCCGCTCAAATTGATAGTGATGATGAACTATCGGAGGGTGATGAATTCGATGCGATGGAAACGCGTGTGAGGTCGTGGTCGGCGACGGAAAAACTGCCGATGGATAGTCCGGTGGATGATATTTCGGAAAATGACGTAAATATGATCAAGAATGAATTGATCCATCGGTGAGTTGCTTAAAAATAGAAAAAGATATATAAAAAGTCGATAAAAAAAAATAACTTAGCAAAGTGTTCCCAATGATGATCAATCAATAAAGCTTGGCCAAGTGTCCCCAACACCAATTTGCTCTCTTTTTGACCTTTTCCGACCAAATGAGACTTTTCTCATATAACCAACTAATACCGATCCAAATTCATGACTCACATCATGAGCATAGTTTCACATTACCCCCTGAGCCCCCTAAAATTTATCCCCAAAGGACAGAGCCCCTCGTTTTTTCCCTGATGAATTCCACTCTCTGACTATCGTTGCAGGCCATGGCACGGTCATCCGTCTTGTGGAGACGACCCGGAAGACGACGTCTACGAGTTGCAGTGCCGTCGCAGTCGTTGTGGCCGCAGCGAAGAGCAACAAGCAGATTACGCACGCATCGATGAAGAGATGGATGGTTCCTCGAGGTGTGTCCCTCTTCTTTCCACTCGAGTTGGGGCGGACTTTGCCACCGCCGCCCATGGCCACATGAAAGCACTTGGTGGCCCAAACTTTTTAACAGTCGTGGTTAAGAGTTGAAAGATTTTCATAGTATTATGTTTTTAGCTGTGGATCGACAACTTCATCGTCGCCGCGTCCGGCTGTCCTGAATTCTGACGAATCCTTGCTAACCCCGGTATCGTACCTTTCTCCAAGTGTGTCGGCATCGAAATCTGATACATATCTGGCGTTAATGCGCTCGGATAGACCAAAGACACCGCTTTGTGGGGAACCGAATCCGAGTAATTCGTCGCAGGCAATCTTTGATCCTTGGCATTCTGACGTTAATACACCGTTGGATTCTCCGTCTGTCGCAAGATCTCACAGCTGCCATAACGACTTCTACGATACTCCAGCTTCGCATTTAATGGTTTCATCTCGGTCGAACGCTGTATCAGCGGATACTGACGACGAGGAACGTGATCTTGTGGCAGCTTTTGATCATCGAATTCAAAGAATGCAACAAATGGGCCACGGCGGTGAAACAGAATCACTCATCGTTCAACATGAATGTTTTGAACCGGATGCACTGGGTCCTGCTGATGCATTCAGTCGATTTGAGGACCCGATTCCGATGGCCGACGATCCATCAGTTGATTCGCCATTGAGCGCCTATTTAGTGAAAAAATTAGTTCTCCAACGACGATCACCTCCAATCGCATCAGAAGATGAGTTGACTGATATGGGTGATGATGATATTGATGGATTCCAAGACGATTCCGATGTAGAAATGTCAGAAATGCCGGAATTTACTGATTTGATCAACGGCAACGAACCCGAAAGAGAGTCTCCGCCGACGCCACGTGCTGTGGCACCTGTACGCAAGTCACGTAGTGATTTTGGCTGGAAACCAACTGTGAAAACTGATGAATCAGTCGGAAATCTTAACTATTGGCTTCAACAGGCTCATCCGGCTTTGATATATCCGATGCCAGATCCACCTCCTCAGCAGATAAAACGATCTTCGACAACGTCAGCCATTCGACGACCTCACTATGAATCGGAGGAACATATTTATGCGAATGTTTCGCATCCTGTTAATTTCCGTATCGGAAATCAAGGTACGTTTTCTTGAAAATAGTCGAAATCAGTTTCAACAAAATCGTGTCACAACTTGTAACATCGTATGCAGTTTTGCAAACTGTACAGAAGTTCTAGAAGAGGTATTGCTTTAAATTTTGTAAGAACGAAGTTCTGAGCGTTAGAAAATACCTTTGCAATGTGTGACTCAAAGCCAAAAAATCTTTGGCAATCTGCGACCCAATGCCAAATAATTAAATTTCGCAAAAAATAACTTTTTTCTTCCAACTTTTACGAAACCCAGACGATCCATAACCACACATTACTTGAGTCATTGCGAACTACCAAAAAGCCATCCCTAAAAATTGAATGACGAAGCCATTGGCGCAGCGTCCATTGGGACCGTGTACTTTGCATGTCATATCCACTTTCGTCTTGTAAGCAGGCTGGTGCCCTCCTACAACAGCAACAGCCAAAAACGCTTTTAGAATGTTGGGAATACTCATACAGCTTGTTGTCGTCTCGTCGTCTTCCTCCTTTGCTAGGCCCTTAACAATATTCAATTATGGGACTTTTTTCCGGCTCTTTTTGTAAAGGAGTGCATGAAGCGAGGAAAAACGTCGACTATCCTGGCTAAAGTCAATCGGCGAAAAGAAGAGGGTGTCTCAGTGGAGATATATGTCAGTGAAGACATGTTTGAGTAGAGCTTGAGCTTTTTTTGGAAATGTGATACATTTTTGAGAGATGCTTACTTAGGGGAAAAGTTGCCGTTGGCTTATTATGCCATGGGGAGGGGTTTATACCTACATTTTTTCTTGCCCTTTGGTTTTTTTCACAATTTGGAGTTGAATGGATAGAGTGCACAATGCAACATTAAAGTTGTACTTTTAAAAATGCGTAATTCACGTAAATGCGTAAAGCTCGGTAATACCACAAGATACAAATATGCCCTTAGGGCATTACAGACAGTTGTATTTATCCGAATGCCATATTACGTTGAATGTGGTGAATAATTGTTACTTTTAAGTTTTGTGGGCGGTTGGTTCCATGAAAATGGGACGGCAACATGCAACGGTGATAGGTTAGATGTACGTTTGTAAAGGCGTGTTTTACGTTTACCAATTGTGTATCTAAATTCAATGGAGAGTATTCATAGTTCCTAAAAGCATCAATGAATCGCTTACGGAACGGATGCATCAACATGTGAATGTCTCCCCATGCGCACATGCCATTACTGCTCGTTGTTTCCCTTTTTAGTGCCATTCAATGTTGGCACACTTACAATCAATCGCACATTGCATGCATTACGCGTGTTCTGTTCTCGGATTCAACAGTCCATTGGTACATGTAGTTTTTGTCCTTTGAGTGCTACCATGTGCAATTAATCGGTCGTCAGTCTGGCACGAGCTGGCTGCCGTCGGTCGACGGTCGAACCCAGACTGATGCAGCCATTTTTTGTCATTAATGTTACGGTGTCATGCGTATGCTGATGCTGGAGCAAGGAGCTCGTAATTCAGTCGTCAGTCACCGAGTGATTAGACTCCTCCTCTTTCCGGATGCCCTTAGGACCTTCGAAAATGGAGTTCCCTTGAGAAGCATTCGACCCCTGATGCTCTTCGACTCGACCGACCCTTCGCTCGGGTATTCATTTCCTCAGGGGAATTTGGGCGTTGATTTTAATGTGGTGGGCTGTATTTTTAGAAGGAGGGCCCCAGGGTTGATGTGAGCAAACATTACATAGTCGGGGTTACGGTGTTGGGTTTACTGATTTCACTTGCGGTTAAATGTGGTTATGGTAGTTTGAAGGTGATATGAAAGTGAGTGTTTCAGAACCGAAAGTGCCACATCCCATGGCACCACAAAGACCGAGGAGTGAAGTTGGTGGATCACCAGCCCCGTTTCCATGGTCAACTCCAAGGGCTCCACCGCCACCGGCTCCGAGCCATCATGGGATCAGGAAATCGGCGACATTTGCTGATACACACGTAAGTATTGCTGCCTTTATGACAAAAAGGGATAATACAAGCCAGCACTGATCTTTTTTATCCCAAAATTTGGTTTGAAATTCTACCAACAACTGTTTTAACACGTTTTTGTTAACCATAATCATTCACGTAGCCATGTCTACAACAACCTTCCCCTCCCCTATCGCCTAACAACTTTCTTTAACTACGTCTTTCACTTCCCTAAACACAGTTACTTTCAGTCTTCCGCATCTTCGGGACGTAATGGCCGTCGCATTTTGCCGGTTCGTCCGGATTTTCCGCCAACCCCTGAAGAGGGATCCCATTATGGTGAGTTTGACGATCTATTTACTAACCGTGCCGTTGCTGACTACACTAAAGACAAAAAAAGGCCGACAAAAAGGGCGAAGCTATAGCCTATAGCACTCTGTTCTTTCAGCATTGCGAAGGAAAGGAACGCCAAATTAAATTTTACCTTTTTCCATGAGTAGCCTTTTAAGGGGTGGAGCAACCCTCTCCACTCTGAACGTTAAGGTGATTTGCAAACCAGGCATGCTTTTGGGTCGAAATACGATTACCCAAAATGGGGGACAAACCACGGCGTTAGTCAGGGGGCATTCATTGGAAGAACGGGTTGTTTTACCGGGGGCCGTGGATCGGGTGGAATTTTGCAATTTTAAGGAAATTCTTGGCATTCATTTGCCGTTTTTTTGTATGAATTAACTTTCCGCTCACCGGGAAAAGTAAGATCGGACTGATGTGAGCGTGAGTCGCGTGGCGCTTGACTTTCTTGGCACTTGTCGACGGAAACTTGATGCCTTGAGGGCACAAACTTTACATTCATCCCCAAATAGCCTTCTCTACGGACAGGTCACACAACTTTTTTCGCTCACTCACTTGCTCTCACATCAACAAGCTTACATTAGAGAGCATTCGAGTGGCTTTCGAAGCCATGGCTCCATGGGCTTAGGTCAGTGAACCTCTTTTCGGGGCAGTATAGCACTGCTGACACGTATCTACTATACGTGACCACTGGTAGCAATGGTGCATCCCTAAAGAGGGTCGTCGTCGTCCGACGAAATTCATTTTCTCTTTCATCGTCGAACTTGTTTTTGGCGTTGAAGCGCTTCCGGCTAACTTTATATAGCTTTTTTTCAACTTTTGTTACGTAAAACGTTCAAAATCCGTTCTAATCGTACCCAATTTCAGCGAATATCCCGTGCTCGCGGTCCTATCACGAACAATTCGCCGGCGGCACCCGACCGGCACCCGATGCCCTGTGCTTCTTTCCGACGACATCCTACTCCGTCGACAAACAGAAGCAACACGAGCAGTTGGCACAGATTCATATGCAGATGGTCCAGAGGTATGTATAGTGTTTCACTATGGCTAAGGCGTGAAGGCCCTCAATGGCATTGGCCCCTTTTCAGTGAATACAACACATCGGGAACAGCGCAGAAATCTAGACCTTCGGATTTGCCTATTCGAAAAGCAGAAACCCCATCGGGTGCTTCATTCACGGCATTGACGCTTGCCGACGAGATTGAAAACGAAAAACGTGGAATTGCGCCGGAAGCGATTGATCCAGAATTAGCTATGCGATTAGCCGGTGCCACAAGCATGACCCAGATGGATGGTGTTAGTCCAATGTCGCCTGCTGGATGTAAGTTTTTGGCATTTTATCACTCTCGAAACGCATTATAGAGGTTTTATGGTTTTCGTGTCGAGACTATCAATACCGTATGTAGTTGTTTTTGCTCATGATTACCCCACTTGTCATGACTTATAAGCACCCCATCATGCTTTCCATGGCCCTACACAGTGTTCTTTGACAACCTTCCATGCCATCGACTCATATCTATGCCACCATCTGCAGCAATGGTGCCATTGCCCGTCATTTCCGTCATCCGTTAAGTTCATTCCCAACCCAGCCCCGAAACCACTCGGCAAAACCCTTAAGCCCACGCTGGTAGTTGTCCATGTCCCAGGACAACTGCAACGGCAACCGACGGACAACTGGGTGCATTTGCCAATTAAGACCGACCCTGTGCCGCGTGGTGGCCCCTCCATTCGGAGCGGCTTAATTTCCTTTTCTGCCATTTGTTTCGAACGGTTTTTTTTTACTGAAACCCACAAAACCGTCAATTCCACACTACTTTTGTTTCCATTTCCATTTGCCGTTAACGAGACCGACCACACTCATGTGTTGAAGTAAGACAAGGCCTCGTAGCAGTTTATTTTTCCATTTCCTAACCAACTTCAAGTAGCATCGATTTACACTGTCCAGTAGGACCAGGGCCTACATTGGCATAGCAGTAGTCGGTTTACTTTTTCTTTAAAGCTGAAAGCGAGGCAATTTTGTTTGTTTTTCTCACTTTACCCTGAGGGGAAATGGAAAAAAGTTTTGAAAAAGATGGAAATGAGCTTCGGGTTGAAGTGATGGTGTGAAACTGGGTAGTTTAAGCGGGGCTGGGTTGTGGGAATCGATACACGATAACTTTATACCCTTTTTGGTGAATTCTCATCGTTTTCCCGAGACGTTGAAACTTTTTGGTACACATAACTGTAATCGGGTTTTCACATCCCGGAAATTGGATTTAGCCTATGTATGCGTTCGTTAATGTCACCTCAATTGTCTTGCCACGAAAGTTTTTTTTAATCAATTACCTATAAAACTTTGCTTACAAATCAGTTTTTGCCATGTTATTCTGTCTGAAAGTGGCACAAAACAGCCACTAAGACAATCTTGCTCTAAACAAGGCTCATTGTTTACAAGATTTATAGTCTGCATGTGCCCACCCCTTCTTCTCACGTTTCCCACGTCATTTCGCTGCATTTCCACGCCGGCAATACCTTTTCCCTTCTATTTTGGGCTGCAAATGTTTGCAATGATTTGTAACGTCCATTTTTTCTTGTATTCGGGTTTAGCAATCTGTCAGAATGCCCGTTCTTTTATGAAAGATGCTGTTTTGCTCCTGTCCACCCCACTCATCTCATCTATTGTAACTCGTCAAACATCCTTCAATTTCCTCCCCTCTTTTATGCCTGGTTTCTCGTCTGAACACGTTAAAATAGAAGACCCCTTCTGGCCGGTTTCTCCTTCCTCCACAATGACAATGCCGCCTCCGTCCATGCTTATCCCAAGTGTCTGTGCCAACGGCGACGACCACGACTTCGACTGAGCTTTGTGTCGTTTTCGCTTTTTCCAGGGCATCGATCCAACCGCGCCGTCGTCGTTGCTTCGGAGGGGCGATGTTAGTAGTAGTAGTCGACTTGGGGCCGTCTTCATTCCATTTCCGGAAGGGCACAAGGCAAAACTAACCGAACAGCCGACCGCAGTGCCTTGCATTGCCCTGCGGTTGGTTTCAGTAGCCGCTGGGCTGCTGCCCGGTTGCGCGTGTGCCACACATCTCTGCTTGCTTTTCCTTAGCTCATTAACTTTATTTGTTTTTGGATTACGTCATGCAATGCGTGGGCACTCCTTTCCATCCACTAATATTTTGCCAATTTACAGTCTTCCAATCCAATAAGAAGCAGCGGCGAACCCTTCCACCCCTACCCATCGAAGTCCGGCACCAACAAATCCACCAATTCTTGGCCATGGCCGATTCGCCTGCCACCACGACAGCCGCCTTGTATTCGGCCTTGTCAGGCGTCGGACACTCGTCATCAGGCACCCATCGACAAGGTTCACAGCCCAAAGAAGATCATACCCTGTGCTACGGTATTGATGCCAGTATGATGAGGTCCGCGAGTGGCGTCTACGGCGGCATGGAAGACAGCTACTACGAGGACGGCATTAATGCCAACTATCCGGCGCCGAGAAAGTGTAAGTATTTGGAAATTGACATTGGAAAGGGCGCGTGGAACAATTTTCTAATGCATGGCTGAAAAATGGGTGTCGGAACTGCTGGCAAAAACTTTTTGATAATAAGGCTATGTTAAAAAAGTGCAAAAAGTTTTACCGAACTACAAAAACAGAAGATAAATATATAAAAACCGGTTCAAAAGGTGAAAAGTGCCGGAAGACTTTTTTTGGTGTTTCGTCACACTTTGCCAAACCGGAATTTTTTAAAGCCGTATAACTTTTGCTACACTCAAAATCGGTCTATTCACTTTTATAATTTTTTGTTCAGTTTTCAAAGCTGAATTGAATGATAGTAACATTGTTTTTATTTTTGAAATCGTTTTTTCCGCTTTTGGCACCCAAAAAGGCCGTCATGCATTTCCTTATCGAAAAACCAGCGATTCCATCTCGCTGAAACATCTGTCACGCATAGCTAACTATTCCGGCTTTTCTTTTTTCACAATGTTTCCCCGATTTCAGCCAATTCCCTCTACAACAACCAAGAAGACAGCTCCGGCGTTTCGTCCTGTTGTACCGCTCCCGACACGCTTGTCCCGACCCATCGCGTCCAATCCGCCTTCATCCCCCGGCACGATGATGAAGTCCTCCTCGAAATTGGTGATGCCGTCCATGTCGATCGGATGTGCGAGGACTCCTGGGCCTATGGCACAAACCTCCGGACTGGGGCCCATGGCATCTTTCCAGTGGCACATGTTTGTGAAATCGATCTCGTCGACGATATTACATCGGCATTGGCGGGGTCTACGTCTGGGATCACGGCTTCAGCGACGGCACGACCAAGCACCGACCGGGATACATTCTATTTGACCATGTTGGCCAGCATCGAAGTCGCCCATCACAAGGGCAATGATGTTTTGACGCAAAGCATCAACAAAGTTTGTTCAATGTATCAGGACAAGGAGGAGATTATCGTGCCACAGACGGTCTTGATGGAGGTCTCATTTCGAGGGATTCACATCATTGATAAACGGCGGAAAGATGTAGGTTGACAAAGTTGAAGCCATCAAATCGCAGTTTATCCATTTTCAGTTCTTCAAATGCCCCGCATTCGACTTTTTTTACAGTCTCCAAAACATTTCCTTCTGTGGTGCCCATCCCAAGCAACTCCGCTACTTTGGCTTCATCACCAAGCACCCCCTGCTTCCCCGGTTCGCCTGTCACGTTTTCCTGTCCAATGAATCCACCCAGCCCATCGTTGAATCGATCGGTCGCGCCTTCAAGCGCTCCTACGATGAGTACATGGCATTTGCCCATCCGACGGAAGACATTTACATTGAGTAATCATAACCATGCTTCTTTTCCAAAACTATTATGGGTCCATCGTGCATAATTTAAATTTTTTTATTTTTTTTTTCAATCGCTGCTTTCTATCAAAGTTGGGAAAAATGAATACGAACAAAACTACCTAATAATGAAGAAAAAACCAGCAAAATTTTCGTCATGTCTATGAATATACAGAGAACAAACATTATTATATATTAAGGGTTTCAAAAAATGCGCATTGCGTCGTGCCCACAATTTAAGAGTTCTTGCTGCCCTCGGGAAGCTTGATGTGGACCGACTTGACTTCCGTGTAGGCATGGAGACCGTATTCGCCGAGTTCGCGACCAATGCCGCTCATCTTGTAGCCGCCGAAGGGAGCGCCGCTGTCGAAGACGTTGTAGCAGTTGACCCAGACGGTACCGGCACGGATGTTGTTGGCAATGTGGAGAGCGCGATCAATGTCCTTGGTCATGATACCGGCGGCAAGACCGTAGATCGTGTTGTTGGCCTTTTCGGCGAGATCCTTTTCACTGTCGAAGCGGATGACCGACATGACGGGGCCGAAGATTTCCTCCTGAGCGATCTTCATGTCATCGAGGACATTGGCGAAGATGGTCGGCTCAACGTAGAAGCCCTTGTCGCCCTTACGCTTGCCACCGCTGACGAGTTGAGCGCCTTCAGATGCGCCGAGATCGACGTAATCGAGGATTTTGTTCATCTGCTTTTCATCGATTTGAGGACCCTGTTCGGTGTTGACATCGAAGGGATCACCGACGCGACGCTTCTCAGCGAGCTCGGCAGACTTGGCAATGAAGTCATCGTAGATCTTGCCCTCGACGAAGGTTCGGGAACCAGCGCAGCAGACTTGGCCCTGGTTGAAGAAGATACCGGTCGCGGCCTGCTTGACTGCGGCATCCACTAGAAAGGGGGGCAGTTAGGCATGTTCTGATATCTGGAGGCAAGAAACTTACAATCAGCATCGGCGAAGATAATGTTAGGGGACTTGCCGCCCAATTCAAGTGTGACAGTCTTCAAGTTGCTGTGAGCGGCTTCAACCATGACGTGACGGCCGACATCGGTACTGCCGGTGAAGGCAACCTTGAAGATGTCGGGGTGAGAAGCGACGGCACGACCAGCAGTGATACCATAGCCGTTGACAATGTTGATGACACCATCGGGGAAGCCAGCTTCCTTCGACAAGGCAGCGACATGGAGGGCCGACAAGGGGGTCTGTTCAGCGGTCTTCATGACGATGGTGTTACCCATGGCGAGGGCAGGGGCCCACTTCCAGGCAAGCATGAGGACAGGGAAGTTCCAGGGAATGATTTGACCGACGACACCGACGGCTTCATGGCGGGTGTAGGTGAAGAAGTCACCAGCGGCAGGGATCGTCTTACCGTGGTTCTTGTCGGCGTAGCCAGCGTAGTAGCGGAGGGTGGCAATGGCGAGGGGAACATCAGCGGTCGCGGCAACGGTGTAGGGCTTGCCGTTGTCAAGGGCTTCGAGGGACTGAAGGGAGATGGGTTGAAATTTATATAAAATTTATGACAAAATTCGAAACTTACAGCAATGATAGCCTTATCGCGTTCCATCAAGTCAGCCAATCGGTTGAGCAGACGGCCACGGTCAGCGGCATCGAGACGACGCCAGGGGGAGCCGAGACGGAAGGCTTCGGTGGCGGCTTTGACGGCAATGTCGACATCAACCTTGTCGCCTTCAGCGATGTGGGCGATAACCTTGCCGGTGGCAGGGTTGGTCGTGGGGAAGGTCTTGCCACTGACAGCATCTTGCCATTGGTTGTTGATGAAGTTCTTGGTGTAGGTGGGCTCCTGCTCCCAGACGGCGACCGGGGCCGGGATGCCGTAGCCGCGCTTGGAAAGCGTGACAAGCTGCTTCGCGAAGGATTTGGGCACAGACTTGCTCAACATTCTGTCTGAAAGGGGAAATCACTTAGGCTAGGAAGCTAGGAACAAAACTCTTTTTTCAGAGACTCGGTCCGCGAAGAGAAGAAGCAAGCAACGTCAACGCGAAGACTCGGAGCTCTACTCGATTAGCTCGAAGACGGCTGCAGTCGGAACTATTTGAAGGCCCTCGACCCCGGTCGGGAAAGACGCGTGTTCACCACGCGGTTTCTCAACGTAGTCAGCCCCGACGGCACTGGTCTTCTTGCCAGGGAGCCGAACACACTTATATCAAAAACACGCGGAGATGGAAGGGAAAGCAGGCGGAGCCCGCCAGGGCGGCGATCAAGAACAACGTTTCCTAAAGCTCAGAGAACATTCACCCTCGGCGCTTTTTTACAACATTCGGCTTGATAGAGGGGGTAACAATGAAACTCCAAGACCGATGATCACACAAATCGGTTAAAAAACGCAAAACAAGCATGGAATTTGTAAATTTCGACCGGTCAAAGCCAGACGTCCATTTTCAAAGTCATCATAGCAAGACCATCCTAAATGGCCAAAAACACCCTCTCATAACGAAAACCTCCATTGACCTCGTTGAACTTTCGTTATCAACAAAAATCAGACTCATTTCTAACCTTTATCGATCTCATTGTCTGGCATTCTGTGAAGGCAAAGCAATGTTAGCGATTGGGTTAAATACGCTCGGCAAAACGGAGCCGAAAATAGTATCGGCTACGAGCGGACACAAAATTCGGCGGGGTCGCACGAAAAAACGTGTTGATCGACGACCACTGCAACACTGCCATCGCGCCGACGGACATTTTGTGTCCGGAGCGCTTTTTTAATGAGGCGAAGCCCTGCAACTCGTCACAAAATGAATAGGATCTTTTGTGACCGTCACAAATCTTCGGAATCCTATCGACATGCCCCACGTGTGGGCCGCGTTGATGGACGACTCGGAAGGTCGTGTTGAAGATGCTTGAAGGAATGGTTGATTTTGTGTGTTTGATTAGCGTTTCGGTAGTGCGTAAAATGAGGTGAAGAGGCTTGAGGTGTTTTACGCAATGGTGATGATTACTATGAGGTGAGATTCTATTTTGATTTTTTGGGTTTTATTATGTTGCTTCGGCGCGAGTTGCTTTCATCGTTGATTGAAATCTGAGATCACTGTTGAAGACAATTTTCAGTTTTTCATGCTTCAAAAGTCAGTTATATTTGGCCAATCAGTTTTTGGTTTCCATGGATATCATTTTGTGGTATATTGCCGAAAATGCTCGCGCGCATAATAGCGTTGTTGCAAATGGCGTTGAACCAGTTGCAAAGAGTGTGCAAACGCAATGGCAGCTTTTTTTCAACAGTTTTTATATATATTTTTTTTAGCTTTATTCTGTTTAGACTACTTCATTCCATCACCAACACTGATGTCGATGACTTAAACAACCAAGTCACGCTCAACTTTCTATACATTTTCCCATTTTTAGCCCCCTTCCATGTAGTCTTCCATCTTTACTCAGATTTATCACCATCCACACCACGCTCCATGCACCCCATCTGCCCACATTGTATTATCATCGTTTTTCTCCAACCCAAACCTATGTCAACGACCTTCGAGTTTCAACGATCTGTTTTTCTGCCGAAAATTGTGCAAATAACCCTTCACCAGCCCTGTTGTCCGGGGTCCCGGAGCCTCTGGGCAGCAGGCGCGGCGCGTTTTCGTGATGGCGTGCTCATCGTTAAAGCAGTCGAGCCCAGGGAACCTCCAAATTCCATCATGTACCCTTTCAGTGGCAACGTGACAGCTCGCTCCAGAGAACACGTCAACCACGTGGTGGACCGCGTTGTCAGCGTTATATTATCCATAAAAAACTGTCGGAAATAGGGTCGCAGCGCAGCAAAAAAGCCCCGCGTACGCGTTGCAACAAACAGAATGGCCTTCAGCTCCGGGGGGAGAGAAGGCTCAAACTTCGAGTCCCTCGGCACATTGAAACATTCAAACAGCAGGAACAACAGCGTGGCTATCGGCAATAGCAATTGCAAAGACCACGTGGTCCCTGCAAAGCACATTCGGAGCAAAACACAGTGTTTGAAGGCGCTTTGAAACACGAATCAACAACATTGGGGTGTCGGTGGCGATAGGGATCGGCGACTGCTAGCATTGAAAACACGTTGTCGAGGGACTGACCTTTTTGAAAAATGGTCCCTTGCTTGACCTTGCATAATGAATGAATAATGTGTAGTTTGGGTTGAATAGAGGGGTTTTTGACGATGCAAAAACATCGCGCCGCTGAAAGTGACTAACCCTCTTACTTGGGAGCTACTATTTTTAGCGCGGCAATGTTTTTTTTTTGAAATGGCACGTACATCATGGGATCTTTGCATTATGAAGTTATTGTGGGATTTTCTATTCTGGATAATGGCTATGTTTGTTGCAAGTGGCTTTAATCGTCTTTCGGACACGTGGTTTGTGTTTTCAACCGCAATTTGCACAGCTACATAGCTTTGCTGTTTTCGAATTCGTGCCGTTAGTAACTTTCGACAAAAGTAAAAACTAAAAGTCAAACAGTCAGTTAAAGACCGTTTCAAGTTTACTTTCGTTTTTGTTTCCTCTTTTCTATCGATAGGCAAAGTTAAGACGGGTTCAGAAAAATGTGTAAACAAGCACAAGTTGCAACTTTTGCATTGCGTCAACTGATACTATTCGTCGCTTATCTGTCAAGATGTAAGGGTAGCATTATTGTTTTTGATCAAAGGTCAAATGTAAGTCTAGGTTGCAATTTGCAAGAATAGTTTTATGTCGAATTAGTGTAAACTTTTTGAATCAGTTTCAATCAGTTTAAACTTATTCGACATAAAATTATTCGTGCAAATTGAAACCTAGACTTACATTTGAGCTTTGATCGAAAGTAATGCTATCCTAACATTCGTTTTTAAGTTTTCAGACATATTGTTATTCTCGAAAACAGGGTTACACGTGAGATCACCAACTGTTATATATCATCAAAGTCATAGATCACCGCCATTACTATATTTTAGTTTCTCAGCGGACGACAAGTGCATTTTGTGTGTGTTTTGTGTCTTTCCTTATTTCTCATCAACGTGAACCGTGAACATGGCTGTGTTTCAGTCGTTTCATTAGTTGCCTACATAATGGTTAGGGTTACATACCTCAGGGTCGTTTGAGCCAGAAAAAAAAAACAGTGACAATTTTGTTTTTCGGATCAAAAGGTCGAATGTTGATCTTCCCCTCGTCGTGTGTTGCCAGGGAGGGATTGTCAGGCGTTTCTTATGTGGTCCCATTGGGCTTTCCCCCTTTCCGACAAGCCATACGTGCTGATAAGCATTGCAAGTAAAAACAGAGGTAAAAAATCAATGAACTTGGAAGTTACCCTACCCTAACCCAAGACCAATTGCAAGGGTGGCCAAAGTCGAAATGGCGCTTTCATTGCTACTCGACTGACACTTTGTTACACAATCAGATCAGCCAGATCAGTTGGCAAAGTAACTCTTTTTTATCTGATATAAGCAAACAAACAACTGTGAAATGAGGGAGACAATTGCATTCAATGTGATCGACGGGGGAATGTTTATATGAAAAAGGATGAAAAAAAGTAAACAAGTTGTACAATTGCAATTTTGAATGCATTTAATTATTTGATCAGGTCGGATCTCCAGTTTAAGCTTATCCGAAATACATGAATGGCGTCACCTTGCCCTCCAGCTAACCCTGGCCGGCATAGTTAGCAGATATCCATGATCATAGATGTAAACTCTCTTATCAAAGGGATTGTAGCTAATCATATTAGCATTTCGGTAAAGATTGATCCATTTGATGTGCGGTTTCCGGTAGCGCGATCGATAAAAGTCATAAGCAGTTGTAATTTCCGATTTCAAATCCCTCGCCGAATCCACGAGATAAAGGACACCACAAACGACAAAGCCATTTGAGACTTGGGTGTGATTGATCAAAGTGAGGTTCCATGTTTCGTAGATTGTCAAATTGCCGATATCCAGTTTGGCCACGGACAAAAATGGTGCATCTTCGTAGTGGAACATGACCCATAAGGCATTTTCGTCGACAGCGAGATCGAAATAGTTCATGGATTTGTTGAAAAGGTACTGAAAAGTCTCATCCATTACAGTTTTTAACAGAATAAGCATTACATTGTCAGCCTTATGGGCAGCCCGCTCGTCGATGACGACTTCCGATGATTTTTTGGTTGAAAGTTCGTAGCGAACAATCTTGGGCGTACCCGCGCGATGGAAATAAAATGAACCATTGAAAAAGACGGGATTGGTGCCGTCGATGAGGTACGGTAGCTTATGTCTGAAAATGGACATAAGTGAAATTAAGGCAACAGTTTACAGATGCTAGACAAACGTTTTGTCAACAATTTCCCGCCGTAAATCGGCTTCCGTTTTGTATTCTCGAATGGAATCGCCTTGGAAATGTGTTGTAAGCCATCGTTTCATGGAATCAGAGCCAGTCCGTGGATAGGCGTCACGCATCCAGGCACCGTAGTAGGTATTGGCATGGGCATGGAATACTGGCTTGCCGAGATCGTTTAGGAAGCAATCTACCAAATGCAGTTTATGAAATGTGATTCAAAAAGCAAAAATGATAAACTTACGAGCTGTTGCTCCTTCGATGTAAGCCTGTTCGGTGGTCGTGATGATCTCTTCCTCCTCCGTGGCCCAGGTGAATTCGTTCAAGCAGATGCGGACGCAAGCATCTGTTTTTGTTTCGTTTATGAGCATCTGAAATCGAAATGAATTGACGGAAGAAACAGTTTTACAAAACAGAATCTAAGACAAACATTTTCAACCACGTATGGAATCATAGCGGCAACCCCTCTCGGAGCGCCTTCGCCATCGGTTGAAATTTCTGAGGGACACTTCATTTCTTCGATTCTTGGACATTCTCGAGGATACTGTGTGACGTAATTATCTGCTATCGGGCATTTTGGACAGACTGAATCTCGTCCAGGCAGCCCGGGTGGGCCAACAGGACCCGCATGTCCGGGTGTTCCAGACAGACCTGGACGACCTGGCAGGCCTCGAGGACCTTCGGGGCCTGGTGGGCCTACCGGGCCTGGAGGACCTGTTTCACCTCGCTCTATGCCGGAGTCATCTGTACAATATTGATGGACTTCGAGGCATTTTGCGAGAAGCTCATTCATCTAAACTGCTTTCATGACAGTTTTATCACGAATCCCAAACCCACCTGAATCCGACTCAATGATTGCACCCAGAAACCATTCTTATTCGTTACATTGCTCATTGGCACCACTGGCAACGGCAATGGAATACTCGGTTCTTCAGGGGATTCACGCTTTTCGCGGATCGGAGCCCGACAGACTTCATGACAGTTGAATTCAGCATCATTTATGCGCAAATGAACATCGGTGATAGCAAGAAAAGATACACAAAATAGCAAGACGTGACTTATACTGAGATGCCGGATAGTCCGAGATTCATCATCAGAAAATTCATCCGATGTCGACACCATCATCGGATGATTTTTATGATGCTCCAGCTATGAAAGTGTTGCAATGTTTATACGAATAGCGAGACTCGGCCGACGCTAGCGACGATGAATCGCTCAGTTTGGACAAATTTTCAGAGACTGTAATTCAATACCGGCGGCATTTTGGATGTCTTTCATTGCCTTATCTGGCGTATTGTATAATCTTTGGATGTGTCCAAAATGAAGTCTATGGTTAGAGAATTCGTAAAAAAGGGGGTAAGGGGACTTTTTGTAAACACGTTTTGGGTAAGCCTCTTCTGTCGCAGATATTTAACATCAGTTTACTACATCTATTACAATGTACTAAATAAAAAACAAAAACATTATTTCACACATGAGATTTATTAATAAAGACTAATAGATTGACTAGACGTAAAAATTGTTATGCTCGGCTGCTTATTGATCCTAAAAATAAAACGTATAATGTCGATACAGTACAATTTGTACGGCTTCACGAAATACAACATGATCAGCATATCAGCTGTGCCATTGAGCATGAAAAAATGTATGGCAACATTGGCTACATTAGCACTCTTATTTATAGCAAAGGTCCAAGTTATATTGATAACTAAGCTCGAAAGGAGGAAAAACCCTAGGAAAGAACCCGTCTGTGCCAACACAGTGATTAGCAAAAACGTCGAATGTTCACTCATTGTTTTGGAAGTCTTTTTGAGGTAGAAAACGTTGACAATAAACCAGACAACTGCCAGAACGAGTAAGACAAAAATAATGACAAACATACACAACCAGATAAAACTAAAGGCACGCGTTCTGCCATAGAATTCTGAAACGTATACAAAGCTGTTATCGTCCACCCATTTATCAAGAATGTTGCCGGTTTGGTTCTGCGCAAGCTGTTTCATATATTCGTGGGTGCTTACTGTTTGAATGTATGCGTTGATGAACATTCCATCAAAGAAAACATGAAACAAAGCGATGAGAAACAAAGTTAATTTGCTGTGGAGGCGTTTTTTCCATTCAGGACGAAACAAGAAAACAAATCGATTAAAAAGAGAAAGGCAAATGCCGGTCAAAGTGTGAACGTAAAGGATGAACGCTATGAAAACTAGTAAGTATAAGAGCTCAGTACTTGCATTATTAAACACGGCTCCGATCTAAAATCGATAATTTACAACATGTACGGCTATTGTAATCCTACCGAATAAGCAGCAATGTAAGGGCTCAAAAATATTGGATTGTACAATAGAAGTCCAATATCAAGAACTTGATTGACTATAAACTGATGCAACAGATACCATTTGAATGAACCCAGGCTTGAAGATTGTGTTAAAATAACGTAAAAACAGAATATAGCGAGCGCAATGCTGATTCCAGACATAACAAATGTTTCAACTGTTAAATCCAGGAAAAAATCAGCAATTTCTGGTGGTGGCAGGGGTTTTTTAACCCAAAAATACTCAAAAAACGAATTGTTGAACAAAATTGAGGCCATCTGGTATTTTATGCAACAACAAAACTTGGATACAAACTGTGTATGAAATTGAAATTAAATTCAATGAAATGTTAACAACACAAAAACACTTGAAAACTGTTTTTCAGGCATAATGCGCAGGTGGAGCTCTAGATTGCTGCCGTTCCAACCTGTTCAAGCATTTTAGGAACTTCATTCACGAGTTTCGAAGTCTGTTCTATGTATGCATCCAAAGAGTACTTACAAAGTAACAGCAGACTGAATGTTATACTAATTACTAGAAACTACATACATGCATGCGTTCCTTCATGTTTCACTTTCCTTTTCGATTATTACACAGAAACTGCATTTTATTTTCAGTTTAAGGTTTCTCTGAAACCGGACATACAAAAATTTTATTAATAAAGACTAACTGATTGACTCGAAGTGAAAGTTGCTATACTTGACTTCTTATCGATTCTAAAAACAAAACGTATAAAACTCATTTTCTGGGAAAATCGAGCATTTTCGAACCCCCCGGGACACATTAAAAATTACTATCAGTCAATTTTGCTCAAAAGTTGTATCCGGACCAATTCGGAGGTGGAAAAGACGAATTTGAACTTCGTTTGCCGGTAGACGATCTTCTGAATCCGCTAGGCTCCAGAATCCGCCCCGCAGAATCCATGAAACGGAATCATATCATGAGCTATATCAATCGATTGCCCACGTTGAGACAATCATTTTGATAATACATGATGGTATGGCTAAAGTGCCGTTGAAAAAAGTTATGACGTGTCAAAGTCGAAAAAAATGACGAGATAGCCTTTGGCATTATTTATCAGACGACCCAGTCGATTTTACAGGTATTTTTATTTCACCAATCGATAGAGCGGGTAAAAATGACTCTAGGACCGAAAAATGGTTGCTTTCGAGGATATGCGCGATAGTTAAATATGGCAAAAACTTATCAGTGATAACAGTCAATCAATAATTTTTTACGCATACCATTGCATACAAAGATTCTGTTTTGCCAGAATGTTCCTATCATCAATAGCTGTAAGTTTAAAGAACTAGAATGTTTTTTGTGTTACTTTAATGAATTTATTAACAAATTTAATGTTTATTTTTGAAAATTAGAAAAAATGCGTTTTCACACTTCTAATCACTAATAATCTTCACTAGCGGCTTTTAATTGATGTGATATGCTATCAGTAATTTGGAAAAAAGAACTAAGCTTAACGGGCTTGAACCCATGCGTTATGGGGTGCTACCGTAAAGCCGGACCTAGTTGACCGTGCACGCACAACGTCTTTTCAGGGGGGTCCGATCCGTCGTGACACCCGAAGACAAGGGGGTTCAAACCCCTCTAGCGATTTGCGTTTTTACCAAATCAGTGATAACAAATAAGATAGGTAGAAAGTGATTAGTGACATCTGTTATTGATTAGAAGTGTGATAACTCATTTTTTCTAATTTTCAAAAATAAACATTAAATTTGTTAATAAATTCATTAAAGTAACACAAAAAACATTCTAGTTCTTTAAACTTACAGCTATTGATGATAGGAACATTCTGGCAAAACAGAATCTTTGTATGCAATGGTATGCGTAAAAAATTATTGATTGACTGTTATCACTGATAAGTTTTTGCCATATTTAACTATCGCGCATATCCTCGAAAGCAACCATTTTTCGGTCCTAGAGTCATTTTTACCCGCTCTATCGATTGGTGAAATAAAAATACCTGTAAAATCGACTGGGTCGTCTGATAAATAATGCCAAAGGCTATCTCGTCATTTTTTTCGACTTTGACACGTCATAACTTTTTTCAACGGCACTTTAGCCATACCATCATGTATTATCAAAATGATTGTCTCAACGTGGGCAATCGATTGATATAGCTCATGATATGATTCCGTTTCATGGATTCTGCGGGGCGGATTCTGGAGCCTAGCGGATTCAGAAGATCGTCTACCGGCAAACGAAGTTCAAATTCGTCTTTTCCACCTCCGAATTGGTCCGGATACAACTTTTGAGCAAAATTGACTGATAGTAATTTTTAATGTGTCCCGGGGGGTTCGAAAATGCTCGATTTTCCCAGAAAATGAGTTTTAATACTTCAACTGTTGAGTTCAAGAAAACATCAGCAATTTCAGGGGGTGTCAGAGGTTCTTGAATCCAGAAAAGATCATAGAAGGCATAATTTGTAAAAATAAAGGACATCACCAATGAAACAAAAGCACTTGACGCTTTATGCAATAAGAATACGTTGACAAAATGGAAATTGAAACTAAATATAACACAATAAACACACCTGAAAACGTACTCTAGACATAAGGAACAGGTGATCCTCCTGATGCCATTGGAAGTTGTAATACAACCTGTCGGGGAATTTCGGGAACTTCATTCAAGATTTTAAACGTCTGTTCGGCGTACTTACGCAACAGACGTTTACTGAATGTGGGTTTTAATAATTAGAAACCACATGTGCTGTCTCAAGTACAAGTTCAGTTTTTATTCTACTAAATCACGGTTTTTTTTATTGATAAAAAACGAAATTTTATATATCAATAACGTGTATCAAATAACGTGAAAACAGATGATTCTTTTTAAGCTTACAACTCAAAAGTAACAACACATTCTGTATTTATCTTTGAAAGCAGGAATCAGTTAGTTTACTCTTGTAAATGCAACATTTGCATCAGTTTTGCATGCCAATAACTTAAACAACGACCAATAAGCAGCGCCAGTGCCAAATTCCGTATACCAATAATTGTTATTTGGAACTAACATTCCAAAGTAAGCATAATATTGTATTGGGGGAACTATGTAAAAGTTTTCATAATCCATTGATGTGTTATCGAGCCACGTGTATTCACTAGTATTCGAAGGGACGGCATCAGATGTTACAAGACCGATGGCAATTCCGGCCGTTGAATTTCGAAAACCTAAATAGAATGGCTTACATTTATTATACTTTTTTATGCATAAAACTTACTTGCGATGAAAAGATTCTCTTCCTCGCTGTGAATCGACGCGAGATATCCACCAGTTTGTTGATAACAGTAATCATTCGCTTGTTTCGCAGTAGCTCCTGGTTTGGTGGAGTAAGGCGGACCATTTGGTAATACAGTCGTATTTCTAGCAATCACGGCATAACAAAAATAACCATTTGTAAAGTTCATGAGTGTAAGCTTTGAATTTGGGCAACTGTATGTTTTGTCTAATAATGGCATAACACAATCAGTGCCATCATAAGTAGCTTCCAAAAACGACGCGTATTCGTTACAAGTCGATTCTGATATGCTCAATGTGCATGTCGTAGATCCAGCAGTCCATCCATCAGGGCACACATCCTGTGAAGCGTACACAACGTTTTGGATCACTTGCTCCATGTCGGTTAATGTTCTTCCAGGAAAGGTCATATCTGTTTCCTTTTGGATAAAGAAGCTGCACTGTGCCTCTTGATACGTGTAGTCACGGATCATAGTCAACAAATAGCACTTGCCACTGTTTCGTACCATCTGAATCGCCATACAACCATCGGTTTCCATGCATTCGTTGATACAATCCATGTAATCTGTCGTTGATATTGTTAAAAGCGTATCACCAAGTAGCCCATATCCAAACAAGTGTATAAAGCTTGAATTACCGTAGCACACAGTGGTCAAAGACGAAAATAGTAGGAGCAGTGCCTTCACCTCAAACATGATTATTAACAATGAATGAATGAAACGATAAAGTAGACTATGGTCATAATAAAACATCAGACGTCTGATGCTTGATGCGTTGTCATCCTTTTCTTTGATATATTGGTTAATTTTCGTTAAGTACGTTGTCATGGTGATGTACTTGAGAAAATTTTTATTTGTCTGTAAAGCGGGGCCCGCGGGCAATGTTCCATGTTTCTTGGTTTCAGGGATCGCTGTTGGATTGGAAAAGTGTGGGCGTCCACCATGGCTCTCAAATGGCAAGCAATTGATTTTTCTGTCGAAAAAGTTTTCCAAAACACAAAATTACAAAAACTTTGAAATGTGTTTTGCTCACAAGTGCATGTAGTTCATTTGGCATTCCACCTTTATTCACAAGGCAATAATAATACGACAAAAAGGTGGTTTTTACACGTACGTATGTGTGTATCAAAACTGAATGTAAAAAGCACTCGTTTAAAAATGCCAATGTCAGTTATTGTTAACGTTACTGGACACTGTAGCTGGGCCAAACGAAAATGCTGGCGCGACGGAAACTTTGATTCCAAACTTACTCAATAACTTGATCATAAGGCCTTTAACGTGTTCACGATATGATTTAATGAAATAACTGGTAATGATAAAGTCAGTCGTCGCGTGAGTGCCCGTCACGGCGATTGCGAAAAGCGAGTAGGCGGAGATCTTGTTTAAACCCACGATAGTTAAAATTAGGGCAATCATGATTGGTATGATAAGGAGAACCACGGCTGAGGCAAGCTGGATGAAGAGAGTTCGAAATAACATTATCTATAAATGGGATTAGTTATGCCAGGTCGGAAGTATTTTCAACCCACCTGCATTCTGTAGGTAGCCTCAGTCAAATTTGGCCTATTTTTGCGTAGAATTCGCTTAAAGTTCCAGTAGAGCAGAATAATCGATAACAGCACGCCGACCAGCACCAGAACTTCAACAAAGATGTATACGACAGAAAGTTTTTGAATCGAAGTAGTGTAGCCAAAAATGGATGGATGCAAATCAAAAATGTCTTTCATCATCTCGTAGTTTGTCGTTAGTGATTCTTTCAACTCGCCTTGGGGCGGAATTGTCGCAATGATTGGGATGCACAGTATACACGCGGCAATAACGTAAAGCAAAACCATGAAAATAATCCGATATCGAAGGACACTGTAATACGTGTAAAAAGTTGAAAAAGGTGATGCTTGGACGTATCTGTGGACTATCGATGCGTAAATACTCAATCCCATTCCAATAATTACCAGCATTAGAAGGACAAGTTGAATCGTCACAAAGTTGGCGGTCACATTTGAGAAGATTCCAGCACTGTAGCCAATGTAGAACGGCCACAGTGGCACAGGCTTCCAAAGACCGAGATAAACGTCAAAAATGTATGACCAGGTCAGCTGATGCACCAAATACCACTTGTAACCAGACATTTCCTTTGATGATTTGGTGATAATCATGTGAAGCATGAAACAAAAGAATACCGTCGAGAAGATGACGGAAATTTCCCAGTAAAGGATATAAGCCGCGACAAGTCTCGGGTGTTCGAGGTCATCGAAAGTGATCGCTGAATAGTTGACCGGAGGCAGGAGGGCACCGATTCGTTCAAAGAAGAGAAGATTGTCTTCTTCGGACATTCCAACGTGAAGGGCGACATAGTGGAAGTCGTTGACGTAGTCGTAGTAACGTGACAGTTGTTGTAAAAACGCAGCTGGAAACGTGGTATTCTTAAATTAGTAATGATTTTCGTGAATAACTTTTATTAAGAAAGGGCATGGACTTCATGACTTGTATGATATTAAAGGAAACTTAAAACAATCAGGTTTCTCTTCTTTGGTTATTGGCGATGTAGCGAATAACCGATATGTTGTAGCAAAACCATATTTTATACGCGTATGCGAAGACATCTGTATCACGATACACACAAAAAAATCGAAAGATTACGCAAAACGTAAACTTTATTGCAACGCTCAAAGATTACGTCGAGCGTAGTCTAAAGTTTACGCTCGACGTATTCTTTCGATAAAGCATAATGTAAAGATTACGCCGACTGAAAAGTGCTTTTCGCGCGCTTCCCGCGCACTTCTCGTTCTCGTTGATCATTGTTTCAATCGTGATGTTGATTATATTTTACTGCCGTTTTTGGCATTTTTTTTAGTCTATTATTGTTCCATTTTCATCGTGTATCCTGACAATAATCGTTTGCGCCCTTTTCAGACATGTTGACGCCGGAATTGAGTGAAAATTGGCTGATTAACGTAAGTGCACGAATAATGTGAGTCAACTTTGAAAAAAAAATCAAGTTTAAGATAAGCATTTAACTTTCAGAAGCAACTAGAGCATTGTTACCAGTGTTACAGAAATTGTTTCAAGGTTTTCGATGACCCAGGTTTGTTTTTTTTGCGTTCTTTGATGTCTCGCTACCAGATTATATATTTTTTGCTCTTTCAGAACCCAAAAATACGTCGTCAACGCTCCAACAACATCATATCTCCCGTTAACAACATAGAGAGGCTTATTTTCGCCGGAATATCACGACATCCGCCCAAATGACAATTACGAATCCCCACTGGCCCCATCAACACCGGTTCGCAGCCGCATCCATCGAAGACGCTCATGGGCAGATGCATGATCCCACTAATTGACTCCTAGGATTGTTATCTTGCAGTAATACAATTTTACGAGTGTTTGTTGTATTCAATTTTGCAGTTTATAATCACGGGTCGAACCCTCGACTAAAAACGCGACACTGGCCGTTACGCGCACTTTGCCAAACCCCACTGATCGGATAGAAAGTTCGTCCATTTCGTCCACGTCGCGGGTTTTGCAGTGGTTTTCAGCAAAAACATCCACGAATATGTTGTTTCCCTTTTTTTCACTCTATAATAACTGTTCAGCATCAAATAAGGAATCGATTGACACCAACTAGAGGTAGATCGAGCTCGATTTGACTGAGAATCCGCTCTGCAAAGGCTCGCACTTGCTCAGTCGTTTTCACTTTTTCCAAGATCGCTTGCTTAAATAACGCAAACTCCAAATTCGACTCTATAGTTATTGTTAACCATCAAAAAACACGTGTTTTCTTTTTTGAACGAAGTTTCTAACGGCAGTTTTCGAGAAGTTAGCGCTCTTGCAAGATTCTTAATTTTGGCAGTTTTACGGTTTTCATGCCAAAGCGACCTTAAATGGTTGTCTGCACCTATCATGCGCAGCGGCATTCGAAAGAGCATCGAATTCCGCGTCGAATGAGCACTTGATGAGCAAAATTCGTGGTCAATTTCATGAGTTACAGTGCCGGTTTCAACCCTATAAATCACAATTTTTATGGTTTTTCGGCCGTAGCAACTTTAAACGGTTGTCTGCACCTATCATACGCAGCGGCGTTGAAAAGAGCATAAAATTCCGCGTCGAATGAGCACCTGATGAGCAAAATTCGTGGTCGATTTCGTGAGTTGCGGTGCCGGATTTTTCATTGAAAAATTCGAAAAAGAAAAAGGGACATGGCTGGTTTTGAACCTGAGTGCGCCTGTCGAGCGCCAAAACCTGGGATGCAGCTGAGTGCGCCGTGACGGACGAACGCGAACGAACGTCGCCGAGGTTCGACCCGTGATAATACCGCTTATTTTGTAACTTTCCGTTATATTTTTTGATAAACTTGTATTACTAGTGATATCAGTGAGTCATTATTAACAAATCAGAGCAAAATTAAGCATTGCCGGCGGCTGTAACGAGGAAAAAGCGCATACGGAGCTGGCCGAGAAAGATTATGCTCAAGCGTAATCTTTCTGGCCGAGCATAGTCTTTAGAAGACATAGCATCATATACTTCTTGTGCACTACGTTTTGCGTTAACTAAAGTTTACGCTTTGCATAGTCTATAGTTAACACTTTTTTTTGTGTGTAACTGCATTTAAACAGACCGAAATAATATGATGTAAATGAAACAATTTGTAAACTGTTTTATAAACAATGACTAACTAGAGTTTAGTTACTTTTCGGAGGTGCTGGTGCATTATCAACTTGTTTAGTAGGTAATGTACTGTCATCTTCAGCAGGCACTGATGCATTATTATCTTGTGCAGGAAGTGAAACGTTGCTAACTTGTGTAGGGGCCGTTGTAGGGGGCTGCACATTGCCAGCTTGTGTTGGTGCTGGCGCATTCTCACCTTGAATAGTGGCAGGTAGATTACTATGGTTTGTTGGTGGTGTTTGGTTAGACATGTCTATTGTAAGCTCTTTCCATGAACGCCCATCTTGAGAATAAACAAGTCCATCATGTCGCACTTTTCCTAAATAATCTTCGCTAAATTTCTGTTTGTCCGTAGAACCGCCATATGTTTCATATTTTTTATCGATATGCCCTTTTGCTTCATACGCTGCTGCTTCTGGTCCTTCTATTGCAGCGATTTCATTGAAGCTAAAAAAAATAAGAACCTGAATTGTTTCTAAACTTTAAGCAAATCTTGTTTTTACTTTTTAATACTTGGATCTCCGTTCTCATATCTGCTTTTGTAGTGTTCAACGTTCTCCTTGATTGTGTTTACAAATTCTGTCGCATCATCATCTAAAAAAATTATAAAGAAAAGGTTTCAACTAAGTGATTAACTTACTATCATTGTTTAATCCGTCTAAAAGATTATTTACTTTTTGTGTTATAACCGTCTGTCTCGATGGTTTTGGAACGCTCTGAAGTAGTTATTGATAAAAAATAATCTTCTGTTATAAGTTTGCTTTTTATGTCAAACCTTAGGTTTATTCGAGCCTGATGACGGTGGCGGCGATCCTTGCCGTTGTTGCAGCTTCAACAGCTTTTTCGCCTTCTGTGCCTGTTGATACTGTTCCTCTTCTGCATTGTATTCATGGTAAACCTTGGCATTGACCATTTCCATTAACCCCGCAATTGCATGGGGATTGTCGCAACCAAGTTTTTCCACCAGTTTAGCGACAACTTTCCATTTTTCGACTTGCTGGTTGTCTCGGTATATTTGAATCAGACGGTTGTAATGGGTAATGGTTAAATTGTCCCTCAGGGTAATACCATTTTTTTGTAGAAAACCCTCAAAAGCTGTGACATCGCTTTCAAGCGTCCAACGGTACTCTTTTTTAATGTCTTTTTTAACTTGTTCGATATCAGAAGGCGCTGAAATTAGACGTTTTCTTAAAATCATTTTTAAAGTTAAGGCTTACGTAATGGTGTATCCTGGCCGTTAAGATGTGCAGTCGTGTGTAAAAGTCTTTCTCTGCATGAAATATTTGTTCCACTTTCCACATATTCATAGCCGTCTTTCTCGGCCTGTATTTTCTCCAATAAACGTCTACCAATATCCGTTGTTCCGTGGTTGGTGTGAGCCGAAAACGCTGCGCCATCGACGTTTAACTGACCGTTGATTAAAAGAACATCGCGTTTGATGGTTATGGTTGTGTTGGTGAAAGCCAATTCGCTAGAAAGTGTTTTCGTTAAGAATACTGTGTTAAAAATGTACATATAATACAAACCAGAAAAGTTCTTTGGGGTCATCCGCTGCTTTGATCAGTCTGACAAGTTGGTCATTGACCACATAGTCGTTTCCATCCAACCCGGCAAGAATGTTTGACTTGTAGTATTCGAAGCCTGCTTTTGCTTCTTCGTCGTCTTTCTGTAATACACTTTTTTGTTAATGTCAACTAACGATGACTCACATATTTTTCTTGAAATTCGGCTTCCAATTGCTCACGCTCTGCTTTTTTGGCAATTTTTTCTTCTTCAGTCGGTGGGGTAGTTTTGCGAAGCCCCAATTCTTTGTAAATCTCATCATGATTTCTGTCAACATTTTTAGGGGTTTTTGCATTTCCAGCACTTCCCGAACCACTGGCATTGACCGGTTGTGCGGAGTCTCTGACACCTTCGGCAGCGCTTTCCTCTGTTTCTTCACCATAGTGAGCATTATTTGGATTCGTTGGTTTTTCAGGATCTCCTGCACCTCCGGCACCGCTTCCTGGTGCCGTTTCACCACTTTTATCAGTTGTGGTATTACTTTCAGTGCCTTTTGCAACAGCATTAGACGCCTCTTTTCTGCTGTGTGTATCATTTGCTGCATTATTGGAATCCCCAGTAGCTTTGGCACTTTCCGACGATTTATCACCATCAGTTGTGGCATCAACAGCAGCACCTGCGGTAGCGGCAGCGGCGACTCCTGTCGCAACAGCAGCGGCCCCTGCAGCTAGTGCGGCCTCTTTTTTAGCACTTCGAGCAACTTCCATTTTATACTCATTTTGAACTTGCTCAAACACCTTCTTTGCTGTCAATGGCGAAGTCACGGCACCATAGCACGTGTACAATGAGCTAGCAAGATTGAAATAGTCATTTGCTGTGATTGTTCCACCATATAAAAACTTGTAGAGCATGGTGCCGATGCAACAAATGACGCTGATACACGCCGATGCGCATCGGGAAGCTGATAAAATGAAAAGGAACATTTTTGCCATTGGCGAAAGATCCGAAAACCCAGCTTCGGCTAAATCCTTTCCATTGAGCCCACTAGTGATGATTCGTTTTTGCAATGCGGGGGTCAGCAAGCTGACAACGTTTGACACAATCAGACTGATTTCGGCAACGATTTCCTCTCCATGGGAATACTTATCATGAATATTTACCATAGATCTAAAATAGAAAGATTTTTATGAAAAGAAAGTTGATAACGCACATTGCAATGGTCGCTGCAGAATTGGCATACTGTAGGTATTTGTTTGCTGAAATGGGGCTCTATTAGGTGAAGAATTCCAGTTGGTACATACACTTTTGAGCAATAGCATTTAGTTTAGTTACCCATTTGGCTTTGCTAAGGCTACTTCCGGCAGTCAGTACAACCGAAGCAGCCATAACAATATACGTGGTATACGTGAAAAAGGTTTTTGTCCACCGCATTCCTGTGGCAAGTATCCCACATGAAGGGGATTCCGCGATGAAAAGTTTCAGCGGAATTTTATCATTAAAACTTGGAGTTTTATCCTTCTGTGTCTGCCCATAATGACCATTTACAGGGTAGCAGCAAAGTGATGGATCAATTACGTTTGAATACACAAAATCGTCCCAGTTTTTGTAAACACGAGCGGTGAGATCAATGTATTTCACTGATTTGTCGGCAGCTTCGAAATAAAAAACTGAAAATTTGGATGAAATATAGTAAGCTTTTCTTCTACAACAAAGATAATCTCACCCGGAACGGCTGTATTTTGGCCTTCTTTCAAATATGACATAATGTAGACGGCGTTCATTTTAACAGATTCCGATTTGGAATGAGACTGCAAATACAGTATTGCTGTCTAAATGCAACAAATTTTAAACTAACCTGTATCTTTGTCCTCATTTTGATTGCAATCTTTCGCTCTGGTTTACTGTACCACATATTCATGCTACTAGCCAGTGTTCGAACAGTCTTCGGGTTCTAAACTTAATCAGTAATAATGTATTATAGTTGTTTCTTTAACTTACGGTTGCAAAAGCTTTGACCAGGATTTCGGTCTCAATGTCTTCATAGTTTTTCATCTTGTTGAACATGATGCCACCATTTTTTGTGTAGAAATCGTTTTGAGCAGCAACGGCTTTTTCCCTCCATTCTGTTCGATTTTTCCATGTCCATGTTGTATTGGCTAGAAATGGTGGAAGGGATTCTGGATCGTCGCTCATGCTGCAAGTTACACTATTACAAACAAAAATCAGAACAAAATAAAGGAAATCGGAGCGAAGACGCGTTGACAACGCAAAATGCGATCACGTAATCAAAGAAGACAGCAAAAGACCGCCAATCGGTTCAGTAAGAAAATGTAATTTTTGGCAATTCACATGCTATGAAAAAACTGATCAGACTACACAGAATAAAACACACTGTCCATTTGATTGAACGGCTGCTGCCGTCGACAACATTTGGCACATTGGATCTGCCAGCGAAACGATTTATCACGGAGGTCATGTGGCGCGTCCTCTTTTTGTCATTTCCCTTTTTCCTGTTGTTTCAAACACTCCAACGCGCTTATCGCTCAACATTTGTTTGCCCCAAACTGCCATCGTATTTGTGCATTGCGTAGTCTTTTTGCAAAGCACGCCCCAAAGCATTCTCAATGCGATCAAACTAGAGACAACTAATCTATTTCCTTGCGAGTCTTGTCCGAAAAACAGCAAAGCCGACCCCGGCCGATTTTGTAACTGCACATTGCCTGAAATTCTCTTCTCTCTTTGCTCTGTTTATGCAAGTTCAATGCATTCCCAAAAAACTATACCCCTATCAATCATTCCGTCAAAGGTCACATGTTCTCGAAGGGGTAAATGTGATGTGCCTGCATGCAACATGCAACAACACAATGGTTTTGTTTTGCAAAAAGCGATGTTGTGGTCGTCATGTAGTAAGTGAGGTCGAAGAACCATTTTTTGACGTTTATTTTTCTTCCCAATTAACTTTGGCGCGAATTGATTGTTGCTTTATCTGCATTTTCCATACGCTGGCATTGCCGTGTCTCGAAGTCTTTTTTATACGTTCACAACATTGTGCAATAATGCAAGCAGCACTAAACTTATTTTCAAACTCTAAAAACGGACGTGCAACAAAGTTGTTGTCTCACTCAGTCAGTAATATTCTTTGTGTCTTTAAATTTTTTGCTTTGCGTTTCTTTTTTTTGTGAAATACATCATTTGTTTGGCATTGTTTTCAGTCATGTCAACCCTGAATTTGCTTCGTCAAGAATTTCTGAAGCATCTCAATGCCGTGGCAACCTACAATGGAGACTGGAGATCCATTGACATTGCCCCATTTATGTCTGCAGTTTACGAATACTTCAGAAATCGACATATTGAAGAAGTCACCACCTTTACGCCCGAAGAAGAATCTCAATTGAAAGAGGACTTGCCATTGGCGTACAATCAACTTGGCGGCCAAAAAGCACTCGAAAATCTGATCGATCATCTGGGACCTAAAGATGTTTTCGACTACGCAAAGTACCGATCAGCTTGCCAATTTCTCATCGATGACATCGGCCAATTTGTCCCTGATGATTCCGATAAAAGCGACTACATTGAAGGAATGCTTGAAAGTTTTGAAGATAACGATCGACTTTTGGAGCTAGGTGGTTCCGATTGGGAGTTTCTTGAGTATCCACGCGAACCTGTCCCGGAACACAACGGCGTTCCAGAATCGCATGAATGGTGGAACCGACTTGTGCACTCCTATGATGTTGGCTTTAGCCATTATCAATAACTTTTATAAAGGTTCTTGGTGCGTGTATAATTATTTTTAAAAATTTTAAAGGTTGTATGTATTTTTAAGTTTTTGTTATCATGTTTAAATGTGTAATAAACTTTATCAAAAACTCTATCACATGTCGGTTTTTTTTTGTTCAAAACAACCCGCGTGATCAGTTTTTCGTTTCACATTTTGTAATGCATATTCCTCCAAACCCGCCTCTTGAAAACATTGTCCGATCAAACTAGAGACTCTCTGTTTCACTGCCAGAAAAAAACCGCCTGACCATTCAGAAATTCCATGATTGTAGGCAATATTTTTTTGTTCAGCAGGAATACGCTTTTTACTTTCACCGAAATTGCGTTGCAATAACTCGTGATCCTTTCATGTCAACAACGAAGGTTTAAAGTATGTTTGACATTGTCATGAATGCTGTACTTCTTGAGCTTATCATTGCAGTTTATTTTTGCACATGCTCTAATGCTAGGTTCCTATTGCACAGAAAAACAGTTGATGGTTCCATTTTTTTGTTTGCAAAGGGTATCAGGGACACAATTCATACACCCTTATCGTAAATCACACCACGTAGTTTTCAAAAGGGTTTTTAGCTTGATCAAGATCGATCAAACTACAAACAACTACATATTTCTTTACCAATACTCAGGCTTCACACGGTCCATTTCATTTTTTTGAAAAATGTTTTTGACACTACATTTATTACTTCCTTTTTTAATTACAGAACACTATATAACACAGAAACTGTTGGTGTCTGTCAAAAAACATGTCATGATACATATTTGTCTTGCAATCGTTTCCGTAAATTCCAACTTTTGTTTTCTCGCGATTTTTCCCAAATTTGCTAGCCAATACATGATTTAACATTTGTATTTCAGCTAACTTTGATTGGTGTTGAAGTCATGCCTCCGAATAAGGAACCCGATGATCCGGAAGAAAAGCGTATGTTTATTCTTATCAAGCAAAACGGTATTGTAAAAACAACTTTCAGTGATATCATATTCCCCAGAAGAACTGAATTTGTTAGTAGCAAAGTCCATCAATGACGACACCTTACTTGATGATTTGTTGGACGAAATTGGTGACATTGGCGAAGGTCCCATAGGATTTGTTACAAACACCTATGAAACCGAATTGTTAAAAGTTGTAAAGGCTGGAATCAAAAATGAAATGACTGAGCTTGTTATCGAGGGCAAAACTGAGTTTATTAAGGAAGCGAGAAAAGGTCTTACGTTGGATTCAAAATATTTCATACAATGGACGAAGAAGCTGACTGGTAATAACATTGAAATTATATATGAGTTTGCCTATGCGGCTGTAGACGCTTGATGTTGGGGCACTTGGATCAAGAACAGGTTTATTGTTTCCACGAGGCCTTTCGCCCAGCATGGGCTTCGTCAGGTGGATGGTCTATAATAATAATAGATCAAACCATAATCAATATACAGACAAGATCGAAAGGAAAATCGAGCGAAAACGAAGCACGGGTGTGGTATCCTGGGGCAACAATCAAAACACAGCGGGAAACATATATATATCCAGTGGACGAGGGAAGAGAGCATGGGGGACTAGACTGAGGTTTTGTCAAAAACATTGAGGAAGAGTCGACAGATTTTCCTGCTCATCTTTGTTATTGATCTGTGGATGAAGCCTTCCGATATACAAGGATTCTTTGGCTTTTCTTTTGTTGTTCTTCTTTTCGCGAGCCAGGATTGCGGCATGTGTCAGGCTGCATGGGCTTCCATCGTGGTGCTTGTCATGATGGTCCTTCCAGTGTCCCTTCTTGTTTGTCCGGATATCAGCCATGTGTTCCCTTATCCGTGTGTGTAACGGCCGACCTGTTTCACCCACGTAGATTTGTCCACACTCACACGTCAGGCGATAGATCGTCCCTGTCGTCATACATGCACCAGGCTTTACGTTGGGACAGACTATACAATCTTTTGGCCGTGGGCAGATGGGATCGGGTTCGTGAAAGGATGTGTCAGTTAGCAAGGACCGAAGGTTTGGAGGCGGGATAGATACGATTCGGCATTGGATTCCGGCTCTGTCGACCGCGGCACGAGTCTGGGCGAGAAGGGTGTCATTGATAAAGGGAACGATCAGAGAAGGTACTGAAGCGCTCTGGCCATCGGTTCGATCTCCGTGTTGTTGTTGTTGTTTTGAGCCGACCAACAGTGGGCGTTGTAGAAGCAACTGTTTCGCCATTGATCGGGCTTCAGATTGGGACTCCGGATCACTGCAGGATAACGCCTGTTTTAGTAATTGTTTCCTTACTGCTTTCTTGGTCGACGTCGGATGACAGGATGCCCCATGGAGTAAGAGGTTTTTTCGCATCGGTTTTCGATACCAAAGATATCGAAACCTGCCAGTAGATTTGTCCAGCCAGATAGAAGTGTTGAGAAATGGAAGTTTGCCGGTAGTCGGGTCAGGAGTTTCGCGTGTGAAACGAATGTAGCCATCTTTCGAGCAGAGCTTTTCGTAGGCATTATCAATGCGTTTCCTTGTCGAGACCACCAGTACATCGTCAATGTAACGGACATAGAGGAATCTGGAGTCCCTGGTGTAGCACTCTCTTTCAATAGAGTGCATGAAGGTGACAGCGAGAAGGGGGGCGAGGCGGTTGCCCATGGCCAAACCCCTGTGCTGGGCATAATATTTGCCGCTGAATACGAAGACATTACATTGAAGGCAGGCTGTGAGGAGACTTTCGATATCACCAAGAGTCATTCCGAGTGGCAGGGGGACTTGGTGTCGCTTCAGCATGTTGATTGTAGCGGTGATGGCCCCCTGATTCGAAACATTTGTGTAGAGGGAAACGACATCGAACGATTCATAGCAAATGTCAGTGATGGCGGCGGAGTCGAACGACGAGAGTCGTGATAAGAACTCGCCCACATTTCGCAGATGGGCAGGGATAATGTCGAGAAGCGGGGAGATGATTCGTACAAGGAGCCACGAGATAGCATCAGTAGGGCCCCCGCATCCAGATATGATAGGCCGAATCGGGAGAACGTTGGTTTCACCGTTGATTTTATGAGTTTTGAGGAGAGGGTAGAATACGGGGACTCTGGCATGAGGCGAGATGGAGATACGCTCTTGGACATTGCGAGGGATTGCTCTTTGCCCCACAACGGTGGTCCAAGCAATTTTGAGCCTGTCCTGGGCATCATTGAAACATTTGAGGGAAGAGCAGGAGTATGTAGTGGCATCGGAGAGATGTTCTTCGACCAACAGACGGTCTACATTGGCATCAGTAACGACAAATGCACCGCATTTGTCCCCGACCGAGACGCGAATTGATTTGTTCTTACGTAGCGAGTTTATAGCATCCCATAGTGGAAGGTCTTGTTGAAAACGTTTTCGGGCTTGGGTGATCTTGGGACTCAGATGTCGCCAGAGGATGGAAATGCGGGCGTCGGTGCCGGGATGTGATGGCGGAACGTAGTTGGCACGTCTAGGTGGGAATGGGCACCCATCCAAAATTGAAGCGGGTCTGCTGCCATCGGCATTGGTGGTGCACCGAGCAGCGCTCACGAGGGAGTTTCGAAGTGCCATGATTGCAATTTTATAATCCGTGGTGAGGAATTTGATGTTTTCTGGAGGTGGCGAAAACGAAGGACCAAAGTTGAGGAGTCTCTTCTGATCGACCAGCAGGTCATCGACTGCCACGGCAGTGAACGCGGTGGGGTGGATGTTGGACTCGTTGAGGAGTGTGTGTTTGGGGAGAGATTCCCTTGGCTTTGGTTTTCTTTTTGATCGGCTGTATTCGGAGTACCGGGACCAATCCTTCTTTGAGAGCATGTCTTTGACGCGGCTGGTTGCAGCCCGAGCTTTGATAATGTGTTCATGTAATGTCGTTTTTTGGACGCGGATAAGGTCGTTCATAAGCTGGGTCGAAGCCATTTTGAGGAGGACACGGACCCGGTCAGATGCAGCTGGCAGATTGGAGAGGGCTGTGACATGGGCATGGATGTGGCGGGTTGTTTTTCTTGATTGCTTGAGGACTTGAAGTGATTTCAATTTGGCCTTGTCGTTATCGATTTTCTCAATCCAGAAGGCGTGCTCCTTTATCTCGGGAAATGCTGACCTTGGGAAGGTCTTGATGAAATTGAGCATGGGTAGAGATGCAAGCGATGGCATTTTGGCTGGACACCGGAATGTAATTATATATGAGTTTGCCTATGCGGCTGTAGACGCTTGATGTTGGGGCACTTGGATCAAGAACAGGTTTATTGTTTCCACGAGGCCTTTCGCCCAGCATGGGCTTCGTCAGGTGGATGGTCTATAATAATAATAGATCAAACCATAATCAATATACAGACAAGATCGAAAGGAAAATCGAGCGAAAACGAAGCACGGGTGTGGTATCCTGGGGCAACAATCAAAACACAGCGGGAAACATATATATATCCAGTGGACGAGGGAAGAGAGCATGGGGGACTAGACTGAGGTTTTGTCAAAAACATTGAGGAAGAGTCGACAGTTTTCCTGCTCATCTTTGTTATTGATCTGTGGATGAAGCCTTCCGATATACAAGGATTCTTTGGCTTTTCTTTTGTTGTTCTTCTTTTCGCGAGCCAGGATTGCGGCATGTGTCAGGCTGCATGGGCTTCCATCGTGGTGCTTGTCATGATGGTCCTTCCAGTGTCCCTTCTTGTTTGTCCGGATATCAGCCATGTGTTCCCTTATCCGTGTGTGTAACGGCCGACCTGTTTCACCCACGTAGATTTGTCCACACTCACACGTCAGGCGATAGATCGTCCCTGTCGTCATACATGCACCAGGCTTTACGTTGGGACAGACTATACAATCTTTTGGCCGTGGGCAGATGGGATCGGGTTCGTGAAAGGATGTGTCAGTTAGCAAGGACCGAAGGTTTGGAGGCGGGATAGATACGATTCGGCATTGGATTCCGGCTCTGTCGACCGCGGCACGAGTCTGGGCGAGAAGGGTGTCATTGATAAAGGGAACGATCAGAGAAGGTACTGAAGCGCTCTGGCCATCGGTTCGATCTCCGTGTTGTTGTTGTTGTTTTGAGCCGACCAACAGTGGGCGTTGTAGAAGCAACTGTTTCGCCATTGATCGGGCTTCAGATTGGGACTCCGGATCACTGCAGGATAACGCCTGTTTTAGTAATTGTTTCCTTACTGCTTTCTTGGTCGACGTCGGATGACAGGATGCCCCATGGAGTAAGAGGTTTTTTCGCATCGGTTTTCGATACCAAAGATATCGAAACCTGCCAGTAGATTTGTCCAGCCAGATAGAAGTGTTGAGAAATGGAAGTTTGCCGGTAGTCGGGTCAGGAGTTTCGCGTGTGAAACGAATGTAGCCATCTTTCGAGCAGAGCTTTTCGTAGGCATTATCAATGCGTTTCCTTGTCGAGACCACCAGTACATCGTCAATGTAACGGACATAGAGGAATCTGGAGTCCCTGGTGTAGCACTCTCTTTCAATAGAGTGCATGAAGGTGACAGCGAGAAGGGGGGCGAGGCGGTTGCCCATGGCCAAACCCCTGTGCTGGGCATAATATTTGCCGCTGAATACGAAGACATTACATTGAAGGCAGGCTGTGAGGAGACTTTCGATATCACCAAGAGTCATTCCGAGTGGCAGGGGGACTTGGTGTCGCTTCAGCATGTTGATTGTAGCGGTGATGGCCCCCTGATTCGAAACATTTGTGTAGAGGGAAACGACATCGAACGATTCATAGCAAATGTCAGTGATGGCGGCGGAGTCGAACGACGAGAGTCGTGATAAGAACTCGCCCACATTTCGCAGATGGGCAGGGATAATGTCGAGAAGCGGGGAGATGATTCGTACAAGGAGCCACGAGATAGCATCAGTAGGGCCCCCGCATCCAGATATGATTGGCCGAATCGGGAGAACGTTGGTTTCACCGTTGATTTTATGAGTTTTGAGGAGAGGGTAGAATACGGGGACTCTGGCATGAGGCGAGATGGAGATACGCTCTTGGACATTGCGAGGGATTGCTCTTTGCCCCACAACGGTGGTCCAAGCAATTTTGACTCAAAATTGCTTGGACCACCGTTGGACCACCGTTGTGGGGCAAAGAGCAATCCCTCGCAATGTCCAAGAGCGTATCTCCATCTCGCCTCATGCCAGAGTCCCCGTATTCTACCCTCTCCTCAAAACTCATAAAATCAACGGTGAAACCAACGTTCTCCCGATTCGGCCAATCATATCTGGATGCGGGGGCCCTACTGATGCTATCTCGTGGCTCCTTGTACGAATCATCTCCCCGCTTCTCGACATTATCCCTGCCCATCTGCGAAATGTGGGCGAGTTCTTATCACGACTCTCGTCGTTCGACTCCGCCGCCATCACTGACATTTGCTATGAATCGTTCGATGTCGTTTCCCTCTACACAAATGTTTCGAATCAGGGGGCCATCACCGCTACAATCAACATGCTGAAGCGACACCAAGTCCCCCTGCCACTCGGAATGACTCTTGGTGATATCGAAAGTCTCCTCACAGCCTGCCTTCAATGTAATGTCTTCGTATTCAGCGGCAAATATTATGCCCAGCACAGGGGTTTGGCCATGGGCAACCGCCTCGCCCCCCTTCTCGCTGTCACCTTCATGCACTCTATTGAAAGAGAGTGCTACACCAGGGACTCCAGATTCCTCTATGTCCGTTACATTGACGATGTACTGGTGGTCTCGACAAGGAAACGCATTGATAATGCCTACGAAAAGCTCTGCTCGAAAGATGGCTACATTCGTTTCACACGCGAAACTCCTGACCCGACTACCGGCAAACTTCCATTTCTCAACACTTCTATCTGGCTGGACAAATCTACTGGCAGGTTTCGATATCTTTGGTATCGAAAACCGATGCGAAAAAACCTCTTACTCCATGGGGCATCCTGTCATCCGACGTCGACCAAGAAAGCAGTAAGGAAACAATTACTAAAACAGGCGTTATCCTGCAGTGATCCGGAGTCCCAATCTGAAGCCCGATCAATGGCGAAACAGTTGCTTCTACAACGCCCACTGTTGGTCGGCTCAAAACAACAACAACAACACGGAGATCGAACCGATGGCCAGAGCGCTTCAGTACCTTCTCTGATCGTTCCCTTTATCAATGACACCCTTCTCGCCCAGACTCGTGCCGCGGTCGACAGAGCCGGAATCCAATGCCGAATCGTATCTATCCCGCCTCCAAACCTTCGGTCCTTGCTAACTGACACATCCTTTCACGAACCCGATCCCATCTGCCCACGGCCAAAAGATTGTATAGTCTGTCCCAACGTAAAGCCTGGTGCATGTATGACGACAGGGACGATCTATCGCCTGACGTGTGAGTGTGGACAAATCTACGTGGGTGAAACAGGTCGGCCGTTACACACACGGATAAGGGAACACATGGCTGATATCCGGACAAACAAGAAGGGACACTGGAAGGACCATCATGACAAGCACCACGATGGAAGCCCATGCAGCCTGACACATGCCGCAATCCTGGCTCGCGAAAAGAAGAACAACAAAAGAAAAGCCAAAGAATCCTTGTATATCGGAAGGCTTCATCCACAGATCAATAACAAAGATGAGCAGGAAAACTGTCGACTCTTCCTCAATGTTTTTGACAAAACCTCAGTCTAGTCCCCCATGCTCTCTTCCCTCGTCCACTGGATATATATATGTTTCCCGCTGTGTTTTGATTGTTGCCCCAGGATACCACACCCGTGCTTCGTTTTCGCTCGATTTTCCTTTCGATCTTGTCTGTATATTGATTATGGTTTGATCTATTATTATTATAGACCATCCACCTGACGAAGCCCATGCTGGGCGAAAGGCCTCGTGGAAACAATAAACCTGTTCTTGATCCAAGTGCCCCAACATCAAGCGTCTACAGCCGCATAGGCAAACTCATATATAATTACATTCCGGTGTCCAGCCAAAATGCCATCGCTTGCATCTCTACCCATGCTCAATTTCATCAAGACCTTCCCAAGGTCAGCATTTCCCGAGATAAAGGAGCACGCCTTCTGGATTGAGAAAATCGATAACGACAAGGCCAAATTGAAATCACTTCAAGTCCTCAAGCAATCAAGAAAAACAACCCGCCACATCCATGCCCATGTCACAGCCCTCTCCAATCTGCCAGCTGCATCTGACCGGGTCCGTGTCCTCCTCAAAATGGCTTCGACCCAGCTTATGAACGACCTTATCCGCGTCCAAAAAACGACATTACATGAACACATTATCAAAGCTCGGGCTGCAACCAGCCGCGTCAAAGACATGCTCTCAAAGAAGGATTGGTCCCGGTACTCCGAATACAGCCGATCAAAAAGAAAACCAAAGCCAAGGGAATCTCTCCCCAAACACACACTCCTCAACGAGTCCAACATCCACCCCACCGCGTTCACTGCCGTGGCAGTCGATGACCTGCTGGTCGATCAGAAGAGACTCCTCAACTTTGGTCCTTCGTTTTCGCCACCTCCAGAAAACATCAAATTCCTCACCACGGATTATAAAATTGCAATCATGGCACTTCGAAACTCCCTCGTGAGCGCTGCTCGGTGCACCACCAATGCCGATGGCAGCAGACCCGCTTCAATTTTGGATGGGTGCCCATTCCCACCTAGACGTGCCAACTACGTTCCGCCATCACATCCCGGCACCGACGCCCGCATTTCCATCCTCTGGCGACATCTGAGTCCCAAGATCACCCAAGCCCGAAAACGTTTTCAACAAGACCTTCCACTATGGGATGCTATAAACTCGCTACGTAAGAACAAATCAATTCGCGTCTCGGTCGGGGACAAATGCGGTGCATTTGTCGTTACTGATGCCAATGTAGACCGTCTGTTGGTCGAAGAACATCTCTCCGATGCCACTACATACTCCTGCTCTTCCCTCAAATGTTTCAATGATGCCCAGGACAGGCTCAAAATTGCTTGGACCACCGTTGTGGGGCAAAGAGCAATCCCTCGCAATGTCCAAGAGCGTATCTCCATCTCGCCTCATGCCAGAGTCCCCGTATTCTACCCTCTCCTCAAAACTCATAAAATCAACGGTGAAACCAACGTTCTCCCGATTCGGCCAATCATATCTGGATGCGGGGGCCCTACTGATGCTATCTCGTGGCTCCTTGTACGAATCATCTCCCCGCTTCTCGACATTATCCCTGCCCATCTGCGAAATGTGGGCGAGTTCTTATCACGACTCTCGTCGTTCGACTCCGCCGCCATCACTGACATTTGCTATGAATCGTTCGATGTCGTTTCCCTCTACACAAATGTTTCGAATCAGGGGGCCATCACCGCTACAATCAACATGCTGAAGCGACACCAAGTCCCCCTGCCACTCGGAATGACTCTTGGTGATATCGAAAGTCTCCTCACAGCCTGCCTTCAATGTAATGTCTTCGTATTCAGCGGCAAATATTATGCCCAGCACAGGGGTTTGGCCATGGGCAACCGCCTCGCCCCCCTTCTCGCTGTCACCTTCATGCACTCTATTGAAAGAGAGTGCTACACCAGGGACTCCAGATTCCTCTATGTCCGTTACATTGACGATGTACTGGTGGTCTCGACAAGGAAACGCATTGATAATGCCTACGAAAAGCTCTGCTCGAAAGATGGCTACATTCGTTTCACACGCGAAACTCCTGACCCGACTACCGGCAAACTTCCATTTCTCAACACTTCTATCTGGCTGGACAAATCTACTGGCAGGTTTCGATATCTTTGGTATCGAAAACCGATGCGAAAAAACCTCTTACTCCATGGGGCATCCTGTCATCCGACGTCGACCAAGAAAGCAGTAAGGAAACAATTACTAAAACAGGCGTTATCCTGCAGTGATCCGGAGTCCCAATCTGAAGCCCGATCAATGGCGAAACAGTTGCTTCTACAACGCCCACTGTTGGTCGGCTCAAAACAACAACAACAACACGGAGATCGAACCGATGGCCAGAGCGCTTCAGTACCTTCTCTGATCGTTCCCTTTATCAATGACACCCTTCTCGCCCAGACTCGTGCCGCGGTCGACAGAGCCGGAATCCAATGCCGAATCGTATCTATCCCGCCTCCAAACCTTCGGTCCTTGCTAACTGACACATCCTTTCACGAACCCGATCCCATCTGCCCACGGCCAAAAGATTGTATAGTCTGTCCCAACGTAAAGCCTGGTGCATGTATGACGACAGGGACGATCTATCGCCTGACGTGTGAGTGTGGACAAATCTACGTGGGTGAAACAGGTCGGCCGTTACACACACGGATAAGGGAACACATGGCTGATATCCGGACAAACAAGAAGGGACACTGGAAGGACCATCATGACAAGCACCACGATGGAAGCCCATGCAGCCTGACACATGCCGCAATCCTGGCTCGCGAAAAGAAGAACAACAAAAGAAAAGCCAAAGAATCCTTGTATATCGGAAGGCTTCATCCACAGATCAATAACAAAGATGAGCAGGAAAACTGTCGACTCTTCCTCAATGTTTTTGACAAAACCTCAGTCTAGTCCCCCATGCTCTCTTCCCTCGTCCACTGGATATATATATGTTTCCCGCTGTGTTTTGATTGTTGCCCCAGGATACCACACCCGTGCTTCGTTTTCGCTCGATTTTCCTTTCGATCTTGTCTGTATATTGATTATGGTTTGATCTATTATTATTATAGACCATCCACCTGACGAAGCCCATGCTGGGCGAAAGGCCTCGTGGAAACAATAAACCTGTTCTTGATCCAAGTGCCCCAACATCAAGCGTCTACAGCCGCATAGGCAAACTCATATATAATTACATTCCGGTGTCCAGCCAAAATGCCATCGCTTGCATCTCTACCCATGCTCAACATTGAAATTGACGATGACAGGCTCAACAATTGGGAAAACGATTTTGGACGTTTTTTTAACCTGCTTGAAAATAGATATGTAGACATTGGTCCAGAACAAAATCTGAAGAATTTGATTGTTGAGTGGTTTGAAGCCGGTAAAATGTCGCTCGATGTTTGGAAAACATGGGCTAATTGGTTCATTGAGTGAGTTATTTTTATCAAATACGGGTTTTTGATAAGAAAAAATTTACCATTTCATTGTTTAGGCGTACCCGTAATGACGGTCAGATCAACCTGTCAACTCTGCGTGGAATCCGATGGCCAGCATCATCTCCAAAAGACACCACAAAGCCAAAATTTCTGAAAGCTCTCGAGGCGATTACCTTGGACGACTTCTTGGAGAAAGATGGTCTTCAGAAGTTTTTGAAACTTCAACTTGAAGAACCTACCATTGAGATCGAAACTATTCAGTTCAAAGACGCCGATGATCAGGTCTCTTACACAGAAACGTCAACCCTTAATGTTTCTGGCCGAACCATCTTTCTGAGCCTTATCAAAGACCGCTTAGAAAAGTTTATGGAAACCATGAAACAAGTGGATATTGTTGCAAGAAATGCGTTATACCTCGATGGTGATCTCGATAGCGATGTTTGGCAGGGCAAAAACATTGCTATTGTCGCGGATAAAGTCAACGTTTGTGGAGACCATACATTTGATGTGTCTGGAAAAGGGTATGTGAACGATACCAAACTGGAATGTGCCGCAGACGGTAGAAATGGAAGTGATGGAAACCCCGGAAAAAATGGCGAAAACGGACGGGACGGAAAGGCCGGCGAATCCAGCGGCGGCATTACAATTGTGACCCCCGTAATGTCGAATGCCGAAAACCTGACTTTAAAACTGGTCGGTGGAAACGGCGAAAATGGCGAGAGTGGTGGTGCTGGAGGTGATGGTCAAGATGGTGTTGGCATCACTAAAAATGAGTTGGATGAAATATGTGTCAAATACAGTAGTCTATATAATACTCCTTTTAAATACTTTGTTCACTATGATCCCGAAGGATGGACAAGAACCACGCACGAGTATAGTTACATCAGTGATTACGTTCACAGCATCTTTAAAGATGAACATGGAAGAAGAATGTACTATCATGTTGGCGCCGATAAGGGATGGATTTACAATTGGATCGAATTGATTCTTTATGTCACGGGAACTGACGGAACACCTGGTGGCATTGGAGGGTTGAATGGAAAAGGTAAGTTTCCACTAACGTAAATTGTATCGTAACCACTTTTGGCTCCAGGCGGTGAAGGTGGAAACCAAGGCGAATGCGTCGTGATTAACCCTGACAACGGTTTCGAGCATCCCGTCGAAAAGGTTCAACGAAATGGGACCAACGGTCTGGACGGAAAAGTTGGAGCATGTGGCAAATCCGGCATCAATGGAAACCATATGGCTGTTATCGATCGGTCAGCAAAGGGTAGCAACAAGTGGTACTATGGAGAAGATGGCAATCACCGTCTTTCGATATCATATTATCGTAACAGTGATACCTATCGACGAATCAACCGTTACAGGTAAATGGAATAGTAGAAAATTTTAGCGTATGAATGACTGCACTGTGTGTTTTTAGATATGTGGCGGAAGAAAACAGTGCATGCTATCTAGAATTCAGTTATGGCACATTACCTCAAGGCGGTCTACGACAGCAACAACAGCAAAAGAAGGAAGAACGCTCATCCGAGGCTCAAATGAAGATGAAACAGTCGGTCGTGTTGAACAAAGTCATGCAGAAGGCTCAGGAGTACAGGACCAAGGCTGATAGTGCGCTAGGAGCAGCGAATGTTTCAATGAATTCAAATGCGACCCAAGCGTTCCAAGCCGAGGAACAAGCCGAAGAAGAAGAATCAGCGGAGCAACAGCATGAAGTCGTGATCGTGAAGGAAGTCAATGAAGACGAACTCGACAATCTCAATGCCCGAGGCCGCAAGTGTAAAATTACACCGAAACAATACGTGGAGAATGTAATCAACCAACCGTACAAGAGTGCCTGTGTATACACCCAGCAAGTGATCGACTTCTTCTCCATTGAATTTGACCGTGAAGCTTTTGTCAAATCCCGGCTGCTTTCGCTGAAAAAATCCTTTCAATTTCGAAAAATATTCTCAGATTCGGCGACAGACTATTTCCAAAAGATAGTAGTTGCTGCTGTGCAAGCTAAGAATGCAGGCTTCAAGTTAACCGAACTTGAACACTTAGCTCAATCTGTCATTGATAAAAGAACTAAAAAGAAGGAAATCACTTACTTCCGCGCTAAAGTTGCAGAATTTCCAACCCAGTGCCATACAGCTCAAGTTAATGTGGACGCAAGCGTTGAAAAAGTAAACGACAAAATTCACAAAGTAAAGTTTGTTGATTCCGAAGAAGGCACATTCTGGCACTTTGATGTTTCCACTGACCATGTCCAGAAGCTACTGAACTCATTTTTTAAGGATTATATGCTTAACGCAGCTGATTATCCCATTTTGGAAGCAATAGACAACGCTTTCCAACAAGTTGATCCAAAATATTCGACTGCACTTGCTGGATTCGAGCAACCAACACTCATTTGGGGTGACCCTGAAAGTTGGAAAGGCTACAAAGAATCACTGACCGAGACGGACCCTAATGTTGAAAAGCTGATGAAGGCTATAGACAGTGATAAGAAATGGTTGACCAAAACATTTGAGCCATTCAGCAAACTTTTCAAAGGCACTGGAATGGTTGACCAACATACGAATGTCGAAATCAGGGAACTAAATGAACGATTTGGTGGCGCCCCTGACTTCAGCAAAGCCCTCGAAGCTGCTCAATATCTCATCCGATTCTATTGGCAGATGAAAAAACTTTTGGAGTTTAATCGTCGTTTGCTGGTGGTCACGCTGCTCTACGTTGGTGAAACTGGTGGCAGTAGCTTCGCCGCTTTAAAAAGTTATTCAACCCTGTCGATCAATGACCTCATAAAGAAAGCGAACTACAAAAAAATCAACCTTGGATCTGATGCGAGTGAAAAGTACATGTTGGCGAAGAAGTTCCAAAGCATGGCTTTCCGGTACTTGGTCTCCGAACTGTGCGACTTGCATATTGAAGTCTACGGAAATGAGAAGTACGGAACCATCGAACTGATGGAGGATACTGGAAGAATGAAAACTAAGTTGGTTCGACTTTATCATGATGGTGATCGCTTCTACAACATTGTTGCCGACGTAGATTTGAGAAAGTTAGTAAAGGCTCGTGAATCCACAATCTGGGATGCAGATTTCACAGAAAATCGCCAACGAATCGAGTCTCTAGCGTTTGATTACTCAACGAAAACAGACGTGAACAACTTTGTGAGCTTCTTTCCAACAGTATTTGCCACCGCCGTGCTTGAATGGTTCGACTGTTATCGTAAAGCTACCGGTAATGACTTGCTGCTAAAAATGTTGCATGAACGTTTTGAAGTTGATGGAAATCATCTCGAAATTGCGGACTTCCAATACATTGTTTCAACAGCCATGCTATTGCAACACGAATTTGAAGTCAGTCCTGAGTTCATTATCAATTACGCATCATCTACTCCTCAAGCAAAACTTGTCGATGCATTTGTGTTGCTTCGAATCGAAAGTCAGTGGAGAACGCAGCTCCAAAAAGCGCCAGAAGTACTAACTTTGCTGAATTCGATCACAAACAACCGCTTCAAGATCCTGTTGGTCACAAAACTCGGTGCCAATAAAGTCGAGGAAGATCAGTTGCTCAAAATGCTAATCATGATCCGACACACGTCGTCCAAGAATACCGAGTTGGAAAAGATGACCTTGCAGCAGTTCATTTCGGCATCCGAGAAGCAGGAACTCATGGAGTTGAGCAGTGACATCAATAATCTCGGCACCATTGGGTACTATATCATTTATTTGCGACAACAGAGAAAACTGCATGAAGCGGAGCATTTGGAAATCATCTTTACTCAACACAATGTAGTTTACCACATTCCGGAAAAGCTGATAGCCCTGGTATGCACGTTGATCACTTCTGGCGAAATCGACTTTAATACTGATTATATTACTTGTCTAAAGAAACTTTTGGAAGCCGTTACGGCGAAAAGTGGACTGCCGAAAGCGAATGAGCATCTTTTAATCACGGATGAAACGCAACAGAAGTTGATGATTGACAAAGTTGCTGAAACCGACGTCTACAAAAGAGTCATTTCTGAAAAGCAACGAAATTTAAAAGTCATTGCTGATTTGATCAGAGGAATTGCTGAATCTGCAGAACAAATTGCTGATCGTCGAAAAACTTCGATGGAGATGGTAGCCGTTATCAACGACGGTTCAGCCAATACTGTAAAACTTCTAAAGAAGATTGATGACTGTATTCATAGGATCAGGGGAGTACGTCTTCGAGATACGCAGAAAATGGCAGTTATTTATGCCGTCCAAAGCGACAGTAACCTGCTGGCTCAAGTAAACACTGGCGAAGGCAAATCGTACATCGTCACAGCGACCGCGATTATTCGAGCGAAGCAGTATCGATTCGTTGACATCATTACTTCGTCGCCGGTCTTGGCTCAACGTGATGCTGATGAAATGAAGGATATCTATAATGCCATGAATGTGAGCGTCGATCATAACTGCCACGAAGAGATGGAGTCCCGTAAAGCGGCATATAAAGCGAGTGTTGTCTATGGCGAGATAAGCCGATTCCAGCGCGATTATCTTCTTCATGATTTCTACCGTAAAAACATTCTTGGTGAACGTGATCGCAGCCATGGATGCGTCATTGTCGACGAGGTTGATAACATGCTTCTGGACAACGGCAACAATATGTTGTATTTGAGCCATAGTGTCCCTGGAATGGATTTGCTAGAGCCTCTCTTCGTCCACATTGAACGCGTCATCTGTTCGCCCAACATCCGAGAAGATAAAGATAAAGCTTTTGCCACGGATGCTATTGAAGCTGGAATCTTGGCCGACTTGCTAGGCCGCTTACCCAAAGAAGACATTTTGAAGCTGGCCGTTTCCAAAGCAGCAAAAGGCAATACTTTTACCATTTGGTCAAAGTTAATCGAAGCTCGCGTTATTGACTCCGATGGATACTTGATGATCGACAATGATTCTGACTTTGAGTCCCAAAAGGATGAGCTCACACGACTCCTTCATCAGGCAACAACGGATAATCATGCCATGAAAATCCTTGTTTGTCTCAAAGCAATCGTCAACAGACCACGTGAAATTGAAATCCCACGGTATTTTATCCCCTTTATCCGGCGACATTTGACTGATTACATCGAAAACGCGAAACGTGCCTTGTTCATGAAACCCAATGAAGCGTACGCACAATGCACACATTTCACCTTTTTTACGCGACATTTCGCGACGGGTCTAAATGTCGCACCGGGGCCCGGGTTGTTCCAACGTTGATTCTGTTCGGCTTGATTCCTCGCCAGAATCGCCGTTCCCTTCCTGTTTTTCTTTTTCCATCGTGAGAGTAGAGTCAGGGCATCAAGATTTTCTTCACAAGTGCCGTAATCGACGTGATCTGGCCGCGGTTGGACGCATTTTCGCACCCGCACTTTTGAGCAATGTTCGCGGGATTGTTTTGGCATTCGTTGTGATGCTTTTGGCACGTTCTTTGTTTTCCCGAGTTGGTTACACTCCCGAGATGGCAGATCAACGTTTTGTTTGCCCAGAAAAACGTCATTTTTTTATTTCACCTTAAATTTTTTTCTTTTGGCATTTTATTACCTTCAAAAATGCCACTATAGAAGAGCATATTAATTTTTATTATGAGAATGTATCTTTTGACTTTATTAGGATTTAAAATCTTCGGTAATGTGCAAATCGAAATTTTATGGTAAATTATGTGAAAAAAGTTTTTTGTCTTTACAGTAAAGTTTTAAGTACAGAAGCATAAAATCCTTCATGAAAAATATTACCACGTGATAAGCATAGACATAAAATGCCACATGAAAAAAATTAAGGTGAAATGATACCGAAAACAAAAAATTTGAAAAAAATGACGTTTTTCTGGGCAAACAAAACGTTGATCTGCCATCTCGGGAGTGTAACCAACTCGGGAAAACAAAGAACGTGCCAAAAGCATCACAACGAATGCCAAAACAATCCCGCGAACATTGCTCAAAAGTGCGGGTGCGAAAATGCGTCCAACCGCGGCCAGATCACGTCGATTACGGCACTTGTGAAGAAAATCTTGATGCCCTGACTCTACTCTCACGATGGAAAAAGAAAAACAGGAAGGGAACGGCGATTCTGGCGAGGAATCAAGCCGAACAGAATCAACGTTGGAATAACCCGGGCCCCGGTGCGACATTTGGACCCGTCGCGAAATGTCGCGGGTTGTGTGCATTGTGCGTACGTAGTTGACACTGATCGCACTGGACTCGACAGTGATCTTGCGCCAAAAGTCACCATCATTGACCAAAACACTGGCGTCGATTTGTCAACGTCACAGTGGAGCGAAGGGTTGCATCAGTTTGTTCAAGTCAAGCATGGATGCCGTACAAATCCGATTTCGATGAAGGCAGTGTTCGTGTCCAATGTCAATTATCTCAAGGGTTACAAAAAGATCAACGGTCTCAGTGGTACCCTTGGATCAGAAAAGGAAAGCAACACTCTGGTTGACCTTTACAAAGCTGATTTGATTAAAATCCCGACTTTTAAAGCCAAAAAATTGTATGAACACGTGCCTGTTATCACAAACACTGAAGAAAAATGGCTCGATGCGTTGTTTGATGAAATTGCAGATCAAGTCAAGGCTAAAAGGTTGGTGATTCTTTAAACTATTTTAAGGTTAAAGTTAAAGTTTTAGATCAGTACTTGTTATTTGCCAATCAATCAGCAAGGTCATGACTATTGAAGATGGACTTTTGAAACGCTACAATGCTAACACTTTGAGCTGGGCTGACAAAGCTGATTTGGACTGCTACAAGGAAGAAAATATGGTTGTGTACAAACGAGAGCATGATGACTTTGACTTTGGTGAAACGGATAAGTTAGAGCCAGGTAAAAAGATCAACTTTTTTACAAAAGTGAAATGTAAATATTATAGGCCGCCTTATTTTGGCCACTAATCTTGCTGGCCGAGGTACCGACATCAAGTTGAGTGACGGGCTCAAAAAAGCAGGCGGTCTTCATGTCATTGTTTCATTCCTGCCTGAAAACTCACGAATTGAAGACCAGGCTTATGGCCGTGCAGCACGTTGCGGTGATCCGGGCTCGGGTCAAATCATTGCTCTTTCGGATCAGACTGATGCATCAGGCGAACCGCCGACAGTGTTTGATCTGAAGCTGTTTCGAGATAACGCGGAAGTTCAGCGACTCCAATCTCTGACGTCATATTATAACTATCATACCAAGATTGAAGAAGATTGTCTAACGGCGTTCAAAAATCATTGCTTGGAGGCGTTGACGTTGATGAACAACAGCGCAAAGTCCGGCGACGGCGTCCCAACAGAAGCTGAAATCGTATATTTTGCCCTGTTGGATGAATGGGCACTCTGGTTGGATTCCCAAGCTGCAGCCATCAAACAATGCGCGAAAGATTTGAGCGATAGTCAGCGAAGTGACATCATTGCTTCGGTCAAGAGCTTCCTGGATGACCATCCTATCACACCAATCGACGATGCCCTGAAATGGATCAACTGCCCTCAACCGATGCTTGCTCTTGGTGTTTGTAATCTCGATCAAGGGTATCTGAATACAGCTAGTCGAATCTTTCGGACAGTTATTGACAAATTTCCGCAGTTTACCGGTGACGCTAGCTACTATCTTGGCATCATTTCCCAAAGAGATGTTCGCAGAGTCAAAATCTGTAACAAAGCAAGCGAAGAAGGACGAAACTGGTTCACCAAACGCGTGGTGCAAGCCTTCAATACGGTCACGGATTTCAGTGACGAAGCATTGACTTCCTTGAGAGATGGATTACCTGATTCTATCTGTGAAATTGATGATAAGAAGCGAATTGAGACCGAAGATCACTTCCTTCAAGCAATTCAAGGCTTCAATCGTCGAGTGGAACGCAAGAAGGAGCAAGGCATCATTATTTCGCGTCTGCAGCAAACAGTTGGGCCACAAATCATCAAATCCGACGGTTTCACACGACAAGCTGATGATATGACTAATGTTTACGATGCCTTGTGTACAAGCGCCTATGACATGATTGGTCATCCGATTTCGTATGCCACGATTGGTTCTTCCAACCATATTGAAAACCAATTCAAGAGCCAGGCAATCTTTTTAAAATGCCTACGCGAGGGATACATCACTGCAAAGGCTGTCAATCATAGCATTATGGCTGATCAATGCGAAGTTATCAAAAAGAAGTATCTTTTGTCGAAAAAGAAGTTGCAAAAAGTGTTCAAAGGCATGGTTGAAGCTGATCCAGGAAACAGAATTGAATTTTACGATCGAATCTATCTACAGGAGCACATTATTAGACAGCAGTGCCGTTTGCCGAAAAGGGAAGAGTTTTGGGGATTCTTGGCATCGTTTTCATGCTTCTCCGAGTATCAAGAATTCTACATCTTGAATACAGATGGCATTGCCGGACAAATCCATGAACTGCAATGGATTCATCAAATCAGTGCCCCGCCGCCGTCACCGTTGCGGATTCAACTAAGCGATTATGATCTGTCAACAAAGAAGTTGTATGACTCTAATGAAGTTGAGGAAGCGTTTGAAGACAATAAGGCAAAGCTGAAATGGCTCATCGATATGAAATACTTGATTAAAGACGCTTCTGCTCTCATCAACCGGGAAGAATTTGATAAAACTGCTTTCATGCCAAACTTTGATTACTTCACTGATGAAGATATTGCTGATTGGCTCGAAATCCCGGAAGAGCATGCTGCCTGGATTGTCGATCGACTTCTGATGACTGGAACTTTGCGCGAAGAAGTCGACATAATGACTAAAATCAATCCAGAACCGAAAGAACTGTCCCCGGAATTGAAAGAAAAATATAAAGCTCTGCTGACTGATAAAAGTTTGCAAAAACTCGATGATGTTAACTTTGATGTTATCAAGGAACTGTTCGGCTGTAGTGACAAAGAAGCCGATTTCATGATGGTGGAACTGACTGATGCGGCTATTCTTATCCCGAAAAGAACGCGATTTATCTTCCAAGCTATGGATGATCTTGACGTTAGCCCTCTGCCTGAATGTCTACGCTCATCTGTGGAAGTTTTTCTCTACCACAAGTTTTCGTACACTTTCGCCTACAATGCCCTGCGGCAAAGCCTCGATGCAGCTATGGCCAAGCCTGATCAAAATGTGCCAAAGCCGATTATGTTGGCATGGAAGCCACACGAAGAACTGATGAGCGATCTTATCAAATATGGATTCATCCATGACCACAAGCTAGAGCTTCGTGAAAAGGATTACCTAAATGACGAAATGCAAAACAGTCTTGAGAAAATGGAATCAAAAACGAAACCGCGTCTATTCATAAAATCTGGTACTTTGATGTCGACCAAGAAGTTCTTCAAGGATGAAGGTGTAGCTGCAGGTGCCGATGTTCAAACCCAAGCTATCAACCATATTCGTCAAGTTGGAAAAATCGGAGACAACAATTCGTGGATCTTCTGGATGGTTCTCAAAATTGTTTTTGCTGTTTTCATGGCTTGGAACATTCCTGGTCTGGTTATGATGGCATTGGATATTGCAATCAACTTTAAGTCGTACTTCCAAACCGCATTGATGGTGATTGCTGCTGTTGGGACAATGCTTTATTTCATTCAGTCCGTGAAGGCAAAATACAAGACACAGACGGGTCGAGACAATCCACAAGAGCGCTATACAATGCTTTTGGATTTCCATCATACCAATGTTGTCAGGAATGAAGAACATATAAAGGAAAGCAAATTGGCACAGGTTTGTTTCGGTATTCAGCCAATTTGTTTATTATTTAAAACATTTACAGATTATTACAACGTCGATTGCTTCTCGACTTGACACCATGTTTAAAGGTACCTTCGCCGACAGAAGTCAATTTGAGCAATACGGAGCAAATCTACTTCAAAGTCTGAAACCATCAAGCCTTGGCCCTCGTCGTTTCACTAGACTCGTGAACCTCTTTCTCGACCAGCCCCACAACTGGCGACTCTTCCATGAAACCGTTCGTGATATTCTGACACGAATCAAGCCAATTTTGTGCAGCCATTACTACAAAATTCTCGATAACAGTAGTAGCCCTGACGGCTTTGATATTGATGCAGCAATGATTGCCTGTAATCATCTTGCTGACGAATATTTTGAAGTCACAAACGTTGAAAGCAGCCTTCTAAATTCCCTCATTCGCAAAATTTTTGAGGACGCTGTCGTCATTTTGGAGGAAGCTATGAAAACTGACACTGAAAAAGTTGAAGGATCTGTGCCATTGATCCAACCCGGTGAAGATCCTGTTCCCGAAAAAATTCCGGATGAATTTCTTGAACCCGGCTCGGAGATCGACATAAATTCGAATTCCGATATGTTTGACGACCAAATGCATTCTTCAATTGTAAATCAACGCGATACTACTGAAGCCACCGATCACGATTATAATGATGCTCTTCAGTCGTTTGTTACATTATTGATTTCCCGCGCCAACGATGTTTACGAGCTTGAAATAACGAATACCGTCAGCAAGCCGCTCCTTTCAACTTTCACGAACTACATCAAGGCCGCTAATGATAAATCTGAAAAGCCTGCCGGCTTCAAAGCGTTCTTCGAATCAGAAGTCGATGAAAAGTATGACATTGAGAGCAGGAAGAAACAGGTCGTCGCTCACCAATCGATGTCCTTTGTTGTGAACGATTTGCAAGAAATCGTCCGTCAGAAGTATTCCGACGACCCCAACGATGACCTACTCGAAACCATCATCCGATATGGCCACGCCATGAAGCCTCGAACCATTAAAAGATTAGTACAAGTTTTGCTTCCAGTGTTCAAAACATATCTACCTCATCTGAATGCCGTGGAGGCAAAGTTTTCAAAAGACTATTTGGAGTTTTCATCCTGTTCTAAAAAGTTAGTTTCATTTTCCAAAACTTCAATAATGGCTTCAATTTTAGGCAAACTGACCAGCCTTCACTTATCATTTCCCTTGAAATCAGTCAGGGCCACTTTTATCTGTGCCAAGAAGACTCACGCAAGATCTTCAACAACAAGAATGACACTGATTACGTGAAGAGTTGCTTGTTCGAGTCGATTACGTTGAACAATCCTGAACTTTCGGAAATCGCCAAACAAGGAGCTGATGTGTTCCGAGAACTGTTGTTGCAACATGTCCATGATGCTCCTGTGCAGGAACAACAATGTATGTTTGAAATCTGTTGTTGACATCAATTAATTGTTTGTTTTAGTGCGATTCGTTAAACTTGACGCATCGACTGAAAACTCAAGCGAATCATTGCCGACCACAACTGAGAACAGTGAAAAAGGGCAAAAACAAGGATTTTTCAGCAAGGCTCGGTCGAAGGCTACAAACTTTTTCAAAAAAGAAAAGTAAGGGAATACCGGTTCGTGAGGTCCTACATTACAAAATCATTGTCATCTTTATCGTGATTTTAAATTCGTTTTGTTGAGTCATTAAAGAGTGTTCTTTAGTATCTATCATACATTAGCAATTACGTTTCAATGACAGGTTTCAGTGGTCTTCGTGACCATGCTCAATAGAGACTCACTCTTTCAAAATTACAGAGTTTGGTGTTCTCCGGTTACTACGTTTAAGTGGTTATTGTTAGAATTGTAGCGGTTCTGTTCATACAACATATGAGTACGCTACGTACCCTAAACATCTGATCTGAAATCTCACGGAGGCCAGACCAATGCACACTTGTAGTTGATAAGCGATGACTACATTACGTTAATCACCTCTTTTTTGACGATTACATTTTAATGTGGGAACACTTATTGAGTGAGGCGCCAATGTAGGAGCATACTCCGCCTCCTCGCGAATTCCCTGGGACGTCACATAAGCATGCGGGTTGTGGTTGCGACTAACATAGTAATTAGTTCCTGCTGAACCCCCTCTCCATGCTAACCCAATTTAACTCAAAAGTGACATCAAACATGCCGTTCTTTTAAGTTCAACATTGACACATAAGTAAGCGGTTTCCAGTGGCATCAGTGAGACAGGCCTTTTCCAATGTTGCTATATTCTATTATTTTTGTTGTGCCATTCACAGCCAGCATGCTCGGATTGATCGGAAACATTTTCACTTTCTACATATTCGTAAAATTATCAACATTTTACTTTTCGCGCGCATCGACAAAGGGCTCAATTCCATGTATGTCCATTTACATTGCCATCGAAATCGGCTATGCCGTCAGCAGTGCGAGTTATTTCACCTATTTTTGTATCGATTGCATCATCGGTGCCGGTGAGACTTTCCATGCCTACTTTTTATACAGTTTCGCTATCCCCGTCACAATATTTATGACCCTAGTTCCTGTGGCATTGTCATTTTTGAGCTTAGACCGTTGTTTGAGTATCGTGTTTCCGAGATCCCCAAAAATGCATATCATTTTGGGGTACTGTAATATTGCCGTCCTTGTATTTTCTGTTTTCTTCATTGTGATAACTGATATTATCACAGCTGTCCCCAAAACTTACATTACACCATGTAATGGATTCGGATGTATGGCAACATTATTTGGAAAGTCAGCTTATACAGTATATCGAATGAGTTTTGGCGTGTTCAATGTGGTCATTTCCGTCATTCTGGCAGTACTGATTCAAAGAAAGTTGAAATTATCGGAAGCTGCAGTCCGGGTATTTTGAACTGTTTAATCCAAAGGGATTATTATAATGCCGTTTTACAGATAAACATAATCGTATTCAAAACGTTGGCTATTGTATTTTTGGTCGACTTTGTACCACATTTAACTTTTCTGATTATTGCATATGTATGTTTGGTTACAATGTTGGTCTTCCGTGTAAAGTGAAGTTTGTAGGGCTTTGGGAAAGATCTGACAAAACTATATTCACCGTACTTTGTTGTGGTCGCCATAGACAGCTTCCTAGTCGCATGTCTCTACAGTCGAAACATCAGGCAACTGAGTGCCAATAAAACGAGTGAAAACTCAAAAATCAAGACAATTCCGGGTCCAGGGACTTCACAGAAGCCGAATGATTCAATGAAAATTGGATCTGTGCCGATGTTTTGATAATGTTTATGCTTTGTTTAATAAAATTTACTGTTTTCACTTTTGAGTCACAAAATTGTTCTTTTATGTCTTATCAGTGCGTAAGTTGCCAACACACTGATAAGCCAGCCGCAAGACAAACATTTCCTCGAACTCGTTAGACTCGCCAGTCTCGACAGCCTTGAGTCAAATGTTGTCTGTCAAATGTCAAAGACGCCTACATCCTTGTTTGTAAACCCACGTGTTTGTCAAAACCAAGGACCAGAAAACTGACAGCTGCCGTATTTTGTTGCTTTTTTGTAACAGAAACCTTCCATTATCTTACTGTACCAAAGTCTTGAACCCTTAAACCCAACCATTTTGATGACCCGTCACCAGTTGAGTTGACCACAACCATGACGACAAAACACAAAATGCAATAATGGATCAACTGCGTGGAAGTACATGCGCAAAATGCATTAAAACTAATTGAATTCAAGTAGTTTGACGGCGTTTTCCTTGCACGTAGACAATGTTGCAAAGGGTCAAATTAGGTGCAGATTGATCTCTGAAACACCCAAATCCAGGCATACAAAGTGACCAGACCAACGTACAAAGTGCGAAATCCGGTCACCTGTACGTAATGCCATTTTGCGCATAATGGACGACAACAATGTTAATCCGCCGACGGGTCAAGCAATTCCCCCTCAACAAATCGGCTATGCTTTTGTGATAGGCGTGTCGATCCGCCGATTGACAAGGATCAAGGGCACTACAATCGGCAGATTTGTCCCAACATTGTGACTGACTTATTCAATACAGACGTTTTGTGACCTTGAAATCAGTTTACGTTTGGTCAATCCACTTCAGACATAAAATTTTGACTTTCAGATATCCCTTTAGACACTTCAGATCCTTTGACCACATCCATATTGGCATTATTTAAATTTAAAGTTAAACGACCTTTTTGTAGCATAGGCGTTTCCATCAGCTAGCCCTTTTTTCGAAATCCTATTTCAGCTGGACTTTGTGCATTGTATTGTGTGCAAATTACATGCAATGACAACAAAACTCACTTGACCGCAGGGCGAATAGTGCGCGAACAAGGCTTTTACCGTGATAATTTGAGTTAATTGAAATTTCTGTCGCGAAAAAACAAACGTGTCGCCATGATGAAAACGTAATGTGAAAGTGAATTTCCGGATTTCACAAAAAAATGATTACAGTTTTCGTTTTATGTTTGCATTGCTTCTATAACCTTTCTCACTTTTTTCAGTTTGGAATAGTTGTAGATTCTCTCATGTCAAATATAATGCGATTATTTCATTATTACGGTATTTTTGCTTTTGTCGTTGTTGTTTTTTGCCACTTTGGTGAGTTTGATTACATAGTTGGTGAAGGAGACGTAATAAAGCCATTTTAGTTTTACCAGTATCAGCAAAAATTGAAGAATCAAATGGTGAAACTACAGAAATTCCGATCAATGCCGATGCAACTGTTGATTTATTGCAACATTGGACGGATCAGGCCTTTAGTGGGTTGTTGGCAGCTGTGGCTTCTCGAAAGTCAGTAAAAAGGTTTAACTTTGTTAAATTTCACAGTCTGCGTTTCAGGACAAGAAATGCTCCCAACAAGGCCTTCGAGCTCTGCTCAAAAGAAGCTGATAACGTTCCAAAGCACGCTCATTGTGTATCAAAGTTACTAAAGAATGAATTTCCATCAGATTCGAAGCCACGAAAAGTAAAAGTTCGGCCATCATTCGCTCGACCCCGTGTTCTGAAGCCTAAAACGGCTTTTGTGACTGAGCCTGAGCCCAATGTGCCAGAAAAACAGCATCGATTCAACAATGTTCGACGACTAAGTTTGACTGTTCAAAAGATTCCGCTAAAAGGATTGACTGAAAGACTACGTCAACGAAGAATACGCCGTGCCATAGACTTTGATGAATCGAAATATGGATTTGCTAAAGTGAAGGTCATTCAACGCGATCGATACAGTCTGGCTGGTGACGATACTCGATTCAGTCCATTGAGTGCACTAGCTAAATCTTTTACGAAGACAATTATGTCAATGAAAAACAAAACTTATGTTCCAGAGTAAGTTTAGCACAGTTTGTGATTGAAGTTGGCAGATTTTTTTTGCAGCTGGAAACAATCTGTCCTAAAACTACGAAACGTTGCCAAAAGCAGGCGAAACTTCGATATAAAAGAAGCCGAAGACTTGGAAAACAACGCCAATCTTACCCCATTCGAAAAGCATATTACCAAAGGTTTGAAAAAGCCCGATTTAGACGTAAGTTATGCCGTGGCATTCTTTAAAGGCATGTGGACTATGTTTGTGTGCCATTTTCAGATCGAAAAGTACCTCGCTGACCCCTCCAAGCTTCAAGAGCTAGCAAAACAAAAACGTCTCGAAGGCAAAACAGACCCCACGCGTGCCCTTCTCAACCTTCTTCGCGACGGTGTCAAATTAACTTATGCCATGACCGGTAAAAACGCATCATCATTGGACGAAAAGACGCTAAAGATGGTCTCACCACGATTTCTGTCGATCATGCCGGAGGAAGATGATGACAAAATGGAAAATTTACTGTCACCGTCCCTTTTTTCATTGCACAACGAAGGCAAAGGGTTCGAAAACTTGACTAGTCTGCCGTCACTGATAAAGTCCTTCTCTCCCGCCGAACAGACACAATGGCTAAATTTGATTATGGAAGCGGCTGGTGTTAACGATCAAGCAGTGAGATTGGAGGCTGACTTGGAGGAACGACAAAAGAAGGCTATCACCAGGCAGAATCAAACCTTCGAGGAAAGAGCGCGTGGTGAAAATGGTCAACCGCTATATTTTACCAAAGAAAATGTGACGGCAATGTATGGTGACTACGAAAAACGCAAGATTGAACATTGGGAAAAGTTGGTGGCGACATATTCGACTGATCAGTTGAAAGAAATGAATGAAACCGGGTATGCTTCATTGACCCAGGATCAGATTCACTTTTTATATGGTCCAACATCGCCTTATAATTCTTCTTCGACTTTGGAACGGCTGTCCAAAGTGAATTCAACAAAAATGCAAGAATACATCGAATCAGATGTGCACAAAATGGCCGAAATGCGTAACTTTAGGCTCAAAAAACGTGATATTGTGTTGAGTCCGATTATTTCATCACCGCTAGTTCAGGCATGGCCGGTTATGAACACTTTTATTGTCTTATCACCTGTTGTGTTGTCTCCAGTCGTTTTGACCCCTGCCGTCCTGGGACCTGTTATTCTATCGCCTTGGGTTTTCGTTCCTGTCATTCTGTCTCCTCGTGTTCTTTCTCCACTCATAGTGAATCCCCTCATCTTTTCGCCGATTGTCTTGTCTCCATTGGTCCTTCATCCATTGATCTTATCACCTGGAGTTTTCAATCCAATTGTTCTATCTCCACTCGTTCTATCACCGTTTATCCTTTCGCCTCAAGTTTTTACCCCACTAATTCTATCACCTATGGTCCTGAATCCTCTCATTCTGAATCCTATGGTTGGAAGTCCCCTTGTTTTGTCGCCCTTCGTACTATCACCTCTCATTTTATCACCACAAGCGTTATTTGCCGTTGTTTTGAGCCCATACACATTATCACCTCTCGTTGCATCCCCATTAGCATTGGCTGAAGTCATATTGTCACCCTCATCACTAAGTTAGCATAATCTTCAGCTGTTATCAACTTGCGTACAAAATATATTTTTATAATGTCAACTGTATCATCTAGACAACACCACACAATGTGTTCAAACGTTTATATTGTTGGTACAAACATTTGAGATTCAACACGACATCAACATCAACAAAACGTAAACTTAGAAGTGTCCGCCGTAGTGACCACCATGGCCGTAGTGAAGGTCGCCATGGCCCCAAGCGTTGTGACCGGCCCAGCCTTGGCCGTGGGCATCACCATGTCCGGCATGGCCGCCAGCAGCAGCTCCAGAATCATGGCCATCACCGAAAGCATTGCCGTAGCTCTTGGCCCAGGCATCACCTTCGGCACGATTGCCTTCACCGCCATATTGGTAGTTGGCCCAATCGGACTTCTGGCCCTTGGCGAATCCAGCGGCATCACCACCGACGTGGGCATCATCATGGCCCCATTTGGAACCGTGTTTGTTGGCCCAGTCATCGGCGGCATCGTGGCCGGCGCCGAATCCACTGCCATGGGAGCCGTGGCTGGCATAATGGGCAGGGGCATGCCATTCGTCGCCGTGATGGCCATAGACGACGGCGGCGAAGAGCGCGAAGCTAAGGACGGCGATGGAGGTTTTGGACATTCTGAAAGTTCAAATTGAAAGAAGAATGCAAAGCTGAATGATGTCTGATCCAACGTCGTGCTTGGCTTTTATACAAAGTTGAAGAAGTTTGCAAAAGCAGCTTGAAACCACTTTTTATGCATCTTCTCATGCTTGCCGACAGCGCATACTTTTTTCGAGTCTGCGCGACCGTCCAACTTGATATTGCCGAGCTATTCGTGCTCAATTTAACCAATAAAACTGGCAATTATATCGCCATTCGAAATTCATGGCTTCGAGGAGGGATGCTTGAAGCAGTATAAAAGAATGACTTGAAGCAGTGTTCATCATCATGTTCACTGGTTGTCCAACAGCTTTCTTACTAATCCTCGACTTTCAGAATGTCCAAAACCTCCATCGCCGTCCTTAGCTTCGCGCTCTTCGCAGCCGTCGTCGTTGCCCACCCCCACGGCGACGTCTATGGCCACCACGGCGACGAATGGCATGCCCCTGCCCATTATGCCAGCCACGGCTCCCATGGCAGTGGATTCGGCGCCGGCCACGATGCCGCCGATGACTGGGCCAACAAACACGGTTCCAAATGGGGCCATGATGATGCCCACGTCGGTGGTGATGCCGCTGGATTCGCCAAGGGCCAGAAGTCCGATTGGGCCAACTACCAATATGGCGGTGAAGGCAATCGTGCCGAAGGTGATGCCTGGGCCAAGAGCTACGGCAATGCCTTCGGTGATGGCCATGATTCTGGAGCTGCTGCTGACGGCCATGCCGGACATGGTGATGCCCACGGCCAAGGCTGGGCCGGTCACAACGCTTGGGGCCATGGCGACCTTCACCACGGCCACGGTGGCATCCATCACGGCGGACGTTTCTAAGCTTATCGATATCAACTGTTTTTGAATGTTTGTTGTTTGGGTGCAATCACGACAATCGAAAAATAAAGTTTTGAGTATATTTACACGTGCATGACTAAGACATCAGGAAGAATTTTAAGTTCGGCTAGGCAAGTGTAATTCATTGTTGATCGTCGCAAATTTTTAAAGTGCAAATTGGAAATGTATGTTTTTTTGAAACAATATTCCGAGTTACCAAAACTTTTTTTTCAGAAAAAGATAGTGTTTCCGCTCATTTTTTACCGTGACGATGCTCAGTGTGATCCCTAGGCACCAGTTATCACAAATTCGACCTTGGAATCGCGAGATTCAGGAAGTATGTGAGCTGAAAAACAGTGATCAGTTTTTCCTTCTAATCGCTGTTTTTCAGCTCACCGACCGTCAGAATCTGGCGATTCGGCAGGCCGATTCTACCAAATTCAGCAATTTTAGACTAAACACGATGCGGCCAGTCAATCTAGACCTTCACCGAAGGAATCTGACGACTTCGGAATTCCGGCTTCAGAATCCAGAATCTAAAGTTTCGAAATCTCATCATTTTTGACCGTGACGATGCTCAGTGTGATCCCTGGACATTAGTTATCACAAATCCGGCTTTGAAAACGCGAGATTCAGAGAGTTTGTGAGTTGAAAAACAGTGATCAGAGCGAAAAAGTGGTGTTTTCCTGCAGTTTTTCCTTCTAATCGCTGTTTTTCAGCTCACCGACCGTCAGAATCTGGCGATTCGGCAGGCCGATTCTACCAAATTCAGCAATTTTAGACTAAACACGATGCGGCCAGTCAATCTAGACCTTAACTTAAAGAATCTGACGACTTCGGAATTCCGGCTTCAGAATCCAAAATCCAAAGTTCCGAAATCCCATCATTTTTGACCGTGACGATGCTCAGTGTGATCCCTGGGCACCAGTTATCTCAAATTACACCTTGAAATCGCGAGATTTAGAGAGTTTGTGAGCTGAAAAACAGTGATCAAAGCGAAAAAGTGGTGTTTTCCCGCAGTTTTTCCTTCTAATCGCTGTTTTTCAGCTCACCGACCGTCAGAATCTGGCGATTCGGCAGGCCGATTCTACCAAATTCAGCAATTTTAGACTAAACACGATGCGGCCAGTCAATCTAGACCTTAACTTAAGGAATCTGACGACTTCGGAATTCCGGCTTCAGAATCCAGAATCCAAAGTTCCGAAACCCCATCATTTTTGACCGTGACGATGCTCAGTGTGATCCCTGGACATCAGTTATCACAAATCCGGCCTTGAAAACGCGAGATTCAGAGAGTTTGTGAGCTGAAAAACAGTGATCAGAGCGAAAAAGTGGTGTTTTCCCGCAGTTTTTCCTTCTAATCGCTGTTTTTCAGCTCACCGACCGTCAGAATCTGGCGATTCGGCAGGCCGATTCTACCAATTTCAGCAATTTTAGACTAAACACGATGCGGCCAGTCAATCTAGACCTTAACTTAAAGAATCTGACGACTTCGGAATTCCGGCTTCAGAATCCAGAATCTAAAGTTTCGAAATCTCATCATTTTTGACCGTGACGATGCTTAGTGTGATCCCTGGACATCAGTTATCACAAATCCGGCCTTAAAAACGCGAGATTCAGAGAGTTTGTGAGTTGAAAAACAGTGATCAGAGCGAAAAAGTGGTGTTTTCCCGCAGTTTTTCCTTCTAATCGCTGTTTTTCAGCTCACCGACCGTCAGAATCTGGCGATTCAGCAGGCCAATTCTAGCAAATTCAGTTATTTTAGACTAAACACGATGCGGCCAGTCAATCTAGACCTTCACCTAAGGAATCTGATGACTTCGGAATTCCGGCTTCAGAATCCAGAATCTAAAGTTTCGAAATCTCATCATTTTTGACCGTGACGATGCTTAGTGTGATCCCTGGACATCAGTTATCACAAATCCGGCCTTAAAAACGCGAGATTCAGAGAGTTTGTGAGTTGAAAAACAGTGATCAGAGCGAAAAAGTGGTGTTTTCCCGCAGTTTTTCCTTCTAATCGCTATTTTTCAGCTCACCGACCGTCAGAATCTGGCGATTCGGCAGGCCGATTCTACCAAATTCAGCAATTTTAGACTAAACACGATGCGGCCAGTCAATCTAGACCTTCACCGAAGGAATCTGACGACTTCGGAATTCCGGCTTCAGAATCCAGAATCTAAAGTTTCGAAATCTCATCATTTTTGACCGTGACGATGCTCAGTGTGATCCCTGGACATCAGTTATCACAAATCCGGCTTTGAAAACGCGAGATTCAGAGAGTTTGTGAGTTGAAAAACAGTGATCAGAGCGAAAAAGTGGTGTTTTCCTGCAGTTTTTCCTTCTAATCGCTGTTTTTCAGCTCACCGACCGTCAGAATCTGGCGATTCGGCAGGCCGATTCTACCAAATTCAGCAATTTTAGACTAAACACGATGCGGCCAGTCAATCTAGACCTTAACTTAAAGAATCTGACGACTTCGGAATTCCGGCTTCAGAATCCAGAATCCATAGTTTCGAAATCTCATCATTTTTGACCGTGACGATGCTCAGTGTGATCCCTGGGCACCAGTTATCACAAATCCGGCCTTAAAAACGCGAGATTCAGAGAGTTTGTGAGTTGAAAAACAGTGATCAGAGCGAAAAAATCGCTGTTTTTCAGCTCACCGACCGTCAGAATCTGGCGATTCGGCAGGCCGATTCTACCAAATTCAGCAATTTTAGACTAAACACGATGCGGCCAGTCAATCTAGACCTTCACCGAAGGAATCTGACGACTTCGGAATTCCGGCTTCAGAATCCAGAATCTAAAGTTTCGAAATCTCATCATTTTTGACCGTGACGATGCTCAGTGTGATCCCTGGACATCAGTTATCACAAATCCGGCCTTAAAAACGCGAGATTCAGAGAGTTTGTGAGTTGAAAAACAGTGATCAGAGCGAAAAAGTGGTGTTTTCCCGCAGTTTTTCCTTCTAATCGCTGTTTTTCAGCTCACCGACCGTCAGAATCTGGCGATTCGGCAGGCCGATTCTACCAAATTCAGCAATTTTAGACTAAACACGATGCGGCCAGTCAATCTAGACCTTAACTTAAAGAATCTGACGACTTCGGAATTCCGGCTTCAGAATCCAGAATCCAAAGTTTCGAAATCTCATCATTTTTGACCGTGACGATGCTCAGTGTGATCCCTGGGCACCAGTTATCACAAATCCGGCCTTAAAAACGCGAGATTCAGAGAGTTTGTGAGTTGAAAAACAGTGATCAGAGCGAAAAAGTGGTGTTTTCCCGCAGTTTTTCCTTCTAATCGCTGTTTTTCAGCTCACCGACCGTCAGAATCTGGCGATTCGGCAGGCCGATTCTACCAAATTCAGCAATTTTAGACTAAACACGATGCGGCCAGTCAATCTAGACCTTAACTTAAAGAATCTGACGACTTCGGAATTCCGGCTTCAGAATCCAGAATCCATAGTTTCGAAATCTCATCATTTTTGACCGTGACGATGCTCAGTGTGATCCCTGGGCACCAGTTATCACAAATCCGGCCTTAAAAACGCGAGATTCAGAGAGTTTGTGAATTGAAAAACAGTGATCAGAGCGAAAAAATCGCTGTTTTTCAGCTCACCGACCGTCAGAATCTGGCGATTCGGCAGGCCGATTCTACCAAATTCAGCAATTTTAGACTAAACACGATGCGGCCAGTCAATCTAGACCTTCACCGAAGGAATCTGACGACTTCGGAATTCCGGCTTCAGAATCCAGAATCTAAAGTTTCGAAATCTCATCATTTTTGACCGTGACGATGCTCAGTGTGATCCCTGGACATCAGTTATCACAAATCCGGCTTTGAAAACGCGAGATTCAGAGAGTTTGTGAGTTGAAAAACAGTGATCAGAGCGAAAAAGTGGTGTTTTCCTGCAGTTTTTCCTTCTAATCGCTGTTTTTCAGCTCACCGACCGTCAGAATCTGGCGATTCGGCAGGCCGATTCTACCAAATTCAGCAATTTTAGACTAAACACGATGCGGCCAGTCAATCTAGACCTTCACCGAAGGAATCTGACGACTTCGGAATTCCGGCTTCAGAATCCAGAATCTAAAGTTTCGAAATCTCATCATTTTTGACCGTGACGATGCTCAGTGTGATCCCTGGACATCAGTTATCACAAATCCGGCTTTGAAAACGCGAGATTCAGAGAGTTTGTGAGTTGAAAAACAGTGATCAGAGCGAAAAAGTGGTGTTTTCCTGCAGTTTTTCCTTCTAATCGCTGTTTTTCAGCTCACCGACCGTCAGAATCTGGCGATTCGGCAGGCCGATTCTACCAAATTCAGCAATTTTAGACTAAACACGATGCGGCCAGTCAATCTAGACCTTAACTTAAAGAATCTGACGACTTCGGAATTCCGGCTTCAGAATCCAGAATCCAAAGTTCCGAAATCCCATCATTTTTGACCGTGACGATGCTCAGTGTGATCCCTGGGCACCAGTTATCTCAAATTTCACCTTGGAATCGCGAGATTCAGGAAGTTTGCGTGCTGAAAAACAGTGATCAGAGCGAAAAAGTGGTGTTTTCCCGCAGTTTTTCCTTCTAATCGCTGTTTTTCAGCTCACCGACCGTCAGAATCTGGCGATTCGGCAAGCCGATTCTACCAAATTCAGATATTTTAGACTAAACACGATGCGGCCAGTCAATCTAGACCTTAACTTAAAGAATCTGACGACTTCGGAATTCCGGCTTCAGAATCCAGAATCTAAAGTTTCGAAATCTCATCATTTTTGACCGTGACGATGCTCAGTGTGATCCCTGGACATCAGTTATCACAAATCCGGCTTTGAAAACGCGAGATTCAGAGAGTTTGTGAGTTGAAAAACAGTGATCAGAGCGAAAAAGTGGTGTTTTCCCGCAGTTTTTCCTTCTAATCGCTGTTTTTCAGCTCACCGACCGTCAGAATCTGGCGATTCGGCAAGCCGATTCTACCAAATTCAGATATTTTAGACTAAACACGATGCGGCCAGTCAATCTAGACCTTCACCTAAGGAATCTGACGACTTCGGAATTCCGGCTTCAGAATCCAAAATCTAAAGTTTCGAAATCTCATCATTTTTGACCGTGACAATGCTCAGTGTGATCCCTGGGCACCAGTTATCTCAAATTTCACCTTGGAATCGCGAGATTCAGGAAGTTTGCGTGCTGAAAAACAGTGATCAGAGCGAAAAAGTGGTGTTTTCCCGCAGTTTTTCCTTCTAATCGCTGTTTTTCAGCTCACCGACCGTCAGAATCTGGCGATTCGGCAGGCCGATTCTACCAAATTCAGCAATTTTAGACTAAACACGATGCGGCCAGTCAATCTAGACCTTAACTTAAAGAATCTGACGACTTCGGAATTCCGGCTTCAGAATCCAGAATCTAAAGTTTCGAAATCTCATCATTTTTGACCGTGACGATGCTCAGTGTGATCCCTGGACATCAGTTATCACAAATCCGGCTTTGAAAACGCGAGATTCAGAGAGTTTGTGAGTTGAAAAACAGTGATCAGAGCGAAAAAGTGGTGTTTTCCCCGCAGTTTTTCCTTCTAATCGCTGTTTTTCAGCTCACCGACCGTCAGAATCTGGCGATTCGGCAAGCCGATTCTACCAAATTCAGATATTTTAGACTAAACACGATGCGGCCAGTCAATCTAGACATTCACCTAAGGAATCTGACGACTTCGGAATTCCGGCTTCAGAATCCAGAATCCAAAGTTTCGAAATCTCATCATTTTTGACCGTGACGATGCTCAGTGTGATCCCTGGGCACCAGTTATCACAAATCCGGCCTTAAAAACGCGAGATTCAGAGAGTTTGTGAGTTGAAAAACAGTGATCAGAGCGAAAAAGTGGTGTTTTCCCGCAGTTTTTCCTTCTAATCGCTGTTTTTCAGCTCACCGACCGTCAGAATCTGGCGATTCGGCAGGCCGATTCTACCAAATTCAGCAATTTTAGACTAAACACGATGCGGCCAGTCAATCTAGACCTTAACTTAAAGAATCTGACGACTTCGGAATTCCGGCTTCAGAATCCAGAATCCATAGTTTCGAAATCTCATCATTTTTGACCGTGACGATGCTCAGTGTGATCCCTGGGCACCAGTTATCACAAATCCGGCCTTAAAAACGCGAGATTCAGAGAGTTTGTGAATTGAAAAACAGTGATCAGAGCGAAAAAATCGCTGTTTTTCAGCTCACCGACCGTCAGAATCTGGCGATTCGGCAGGCCGATTCTACCAAATTCAGCAATTTTAGACTAAACACGATGCGGCCAGTCAATCTAGACCTTCACCGAAGGAATCTGACGACTTCGGAATTCCGGCTTCAGAATCCAGAATCTAAAGTTTCGAAATCTCATCATTTTTGACCGTGACGATGCTCAGTGTGATCCCTGGACATCAGTTATCACAAATCCGGCTTTGAAAACGCGAGATTCAGAGAGTTTGTGAGTTGAAAAACAGTGATCAGAGCGAAAAAGTGGTGTTTTCCTGCAGTTTTTCCTTCTAATCGCTGTTTTTCAGCTCACCGACCGTCAGAATCTGGCGATTCGGCAGGCCGATTCTACCAAATTCAGCAATTTTAGACTAAACACGATGCGGCCAGTCAATCTAGACCTTCACCGAAGGAATCTGACGACTTCGGAATTCCGGCTTCAGAATCCAGAATCTAAAGTTTCGAAATCTCATCATTTTTGACCGTGACGATGCTCAGTGTGATCCCTGGACATCAGTTATCACAAATCCGGCTTTGAAAACGCGAGATTCAGAGAGTTTGTGAGTTGAAAAACAGTGATCAGAGCGAAAAAGTGGTGTTTTCCTGCAGTTTTTCCTTCTAATCGCTGTTTTTCAGCTCACCGACCGTCAGAATCTGGCGATTCGGCAGGCCGATTCTACCAAATTCAGCAATTTTAGACTAAACACGATGCGGCCAGTCAATCTAGACCTTAACTTAAAGAATCTGACGACTTCGGAATTCCGGCTTCAGAATCCAGAATCCAAAGTTCCGAAATCCCATCATTTTTGACCGTGACGATGCTCAGTGTGATCCCTGGGCACCAGTTATCTCAAATTTCACCTTGGAATCGCGAGATTCAGGAAGTTTGCGTGCTGAAAAACAGTGATCAGAGCGAAAAAGTGGTGTTTTCCCGCAGTTTTTCCTTCTAATCGCTGTTTTTCAGCTCACCGACCGTCAGAATCTGGCGATTCGGCAAGCCGATTCTACCAAATTCAGATATTTTAGACTAAACACGATGCGGCCAGTCAATCTAGACCTTAACTTAAAGAATCTGACGACTTCGGAATTCCGGCTTCAGAATCCAGAATCTAAAGTTTCGAAATCTCATCATTTTTGACCGTGACGATGCTCAGTGTGATCCCTGGACATCAGTTATCACAAATCCGGCTTTGAAAACGCGAGATTCAGAGAGTTTGTGAGTTGAAAAACAGTGATCAGAGCGAAAAAGTGGTGTTTTCCCGCAGTTTTTCCTTCTAATCGCTGTTTTTCAGCTCACCGACCGTCAGAATCTGGCGATTCGGCAAGCCGATTCTACCAAATTCAGATATTTTAGACTAAACACGATGCGGCCAGTCAATCTAGACCTTCACCTAAGGAATCTGACGACTTCGGAATTCCGGCTTCAGAATCCAAAATCTAAAGTTTCGAAATCTCATCATTTTTGACCGTGACAATGCTCAGTGTGATCCCTGGGCACCAGTTATCTCAAATTTCACCTTGGAATCGCGAGATTCAGGAAGTTTGCGTGCTGAAAAACAGTGATCAGAGCGAAAAAGTGGTGTTTTCCCGCAGTTTTTCCTTCTAATCGCTGTTTTTCAGCTCACCGACCGTCAGAATCTGGCGATTCGGCAGGCCGATTCTACCAAATTCAGCAATTTTAGACTAAACACGATGCGGCCAGTCAATCTAGACCTTAACTTAAAGAATCTGACGACTTCGGAATTCCGGCTTCAGAATCCAGAATCTAAAGTTTCGAAATCTCATCATTTTTGACCGTGACGATGCTCAGTGTGATCCCTGGACATCAGTTATCACAAATCCGGCTTTGAAAACGCGAGATTCAGAGAGTTTGTGAGTTGAAAAACAGTGATCAGAGCGAAAAAGTGGTGTTTTCCCGCAGTTTTTCCTTCTAATCGCTGTTTTTCAGCTCACCGACCGTCAGAATCTGGCGATTCGGCAAGCCGATTCTACCAAATTCAGATATTTTAGACTAAACACGATGCGGCCAGTCAATCTAGACATTCACCTAAGGAATCTGACGACTTCGGAATTCCGGCTTCAGAATCCAGAATCCAAAGTTCCGAAATCCCATCATTTTTGACCGTGACGATGCTCAGTGTGATCCCTGGGCACCAGTTATCTCAAATTTCACCTTGGAATCGCGAGATTCAGAGAGTTTGTGAGTTGAAAAACAGTGATCAGAGCGAAAAAGTGGTGTTTTCCCGCAGTTTTTCCTTCTAATCGCTGTTTTTCAGCTCACCGACCGTCAGAATCTGGCGATTCGGCAAGCCGATTCTACCAAATTCAGATATTTTAGACTAAACACGATGCGGCCAGTCAATCTAGACATTCACCTAAGGAATCTGACGACTTCGGAATTCCGGCTTCAGAATCCAGAATCCAAAGTTCCGAAATCCCATCATTTTTGACCGTGACGATGCTCAGTGTGATCCCTGGGCACCAGTTATCTCAAATTTCACCTTGGAATCGCGAGATTCAGGAAGTTTGCGTGCTGAAAAACAGTGATCAGAGCGAAAAAGTGGTGTTTTCCCGCAGTTTTTCCTTCTAATCGCTGTTTTTCAGCTCACCGACCGTCAGAATCTGGCGATTCGGCAGGCCGATTCTACCAAATTCAGCAATTTTAGACTAAACACGATGCGGCCAGTCAATCTAGACCTTAACTTAAAGAATCTGACGACTTCGGAATTCCGGCTTCAGAATCCAGAATCTAAAGTTTCGAAATCTCATCATTTTTGACCGTGACGATGCTCAGTGTGATCCCTGGACATCAGTTATCACAAATCCGGCTTTGAAAACGCGAGATTCAGAGAGTTTGTGAGTTGAAAAACAGTGATCAGAGCGAAAAAGTGGTGTTTTCCCCGCAGTTTTTCCTTCTAATCGCTGTTTTTCAGCTCACCGACCGTCAGAATCTGGCGATTCGGCAAGCCGATTCTACCAAATTCAGATATTTTAGACTAAACACGATGCGGCCAGTCAATCTAGACCTTCACCTAAGGAATCTGACGACTTCGGAATTCCGGCTTCAGAATCCAAAATCTAAAGTTTCGAAATCTCATCATTTTTGACCGTGACAATGCTCAGTGTGATCCCTGGACATCAGTTATCACAAATCCGGCTTTGAAAACGCGAGATTCAGAGAGTTTGTGAGTTGAAAAACAGTGATCAGAGCGAAAAAGTGGTGTTTTCCCGCAGTTTTTCCTTCTAATCGCTGTTTTTCAGCTCACCGACCGTCAGAATCTGGCGATTCGGCAAGCCGATTCTACCAAATTCAGATATTTTAGACTAAACACGATGCGGCCAGTCAATCTAGACATTCACCTAAGGAATCTGACGACTTCGGAATTCCGGCTTCAGAATCCAGAATCCAAAGTTCCGAAATCCCATCATTTTTGACCGTGACGATGCTCAGTGTGATCCCTGGGCACCAGTTATCTCAAATTTCACCTTGGAATCGCGAGATTCAGGAAGTTTGCGTGCTGAAAAACAGTGATCAGAGCGAAAAAGTGGTGTTTTCCCCGCAGTTTTTCCTTCTAATCGCTGTTTTTCAGCTCACCGACCGTCAGAATCTGGCGATTCGGCAGGCCGATTCTACCAAATTCAGCAATTTTAGACTAAACACGATGCGGCCAGTCAATCTAGACCTAAACTTAAAGAATCTGACGACTTCGGAATTCCGGCTTCAGAATCCAGAATCCAAAGTTCCGAAATCCCATCATTTTTGACCGTGACAATGCTCAGTGTGATCCCTGGGCACCAGTTATCTCAAATTTCACCTTGGAATCGCGAGATTCAGGAAGTTTGCGTGCTGAAAAACAGTGATCAGAGCGAAAAAGTGGTGTTTTCCCGCAGTTTTTCCTTCTAATCGCTGTTTTTCAGCTCACCGACCGTCAGAATCTGGCGATTCGGCAGGCCGATTCTACCAAATTCAGCAATTTTAGACTAAACACGATGCGGCCAGTCAATCTAGACCTTAACTTAAAGAATCTGACGACTTCGGAATTCCGGCTTCAGAATCCAGAATCTAAAATTTCGAAATCTCATCATTTTTGACCGTGACGATGCTCAGTGTGATCCCTGGACATCAGTTATCACAAATCCGGCTTTAAAAACGCGAGATTCAGAGAGTTTGTGAGTTGAAAAACAGTGATCAGAGCGAAAAAGTGGTGTTTTCCTGCAGTTTTTCCTTCTAATCGCTGTTTTTCAGCTCACCGACCGTCAGAATCTGGCGATTCGGCAGGCCGATTCTACCAAATTCAGCAATTTTAGACTAAACACGATGCGGCCAGTCAATCTAGACCTAAACTTAAAGAATCTGACGACTTCGGAATTCCGGCTTCAGAATCCAGAATCCAAAGTTCCGAAATCCCATCATTTTTGACCGTGACAATGCTCAGTGTGATCCCTGGGCACCAGTTATCTCAAATTTCACCTTGGAATCGCGAGATTCAGGAAGTTTGCGTGCTGAAAAACAGTGATCAGAGCGAAAAAGTGGTGTTTTCCCGCAGTTTTTCCTTCTAATCGCTGTTTTTCAGCTCACCGACCGTCAGAATCTGGCGATTCAGCAGGCCAATTCTAGCAAATTCAGTTATTTTAGACTAAACACGATGCAGCCAGTCAATCTAGACCTTCACCTAAGGAATCTGATGACTTCGGAATTCCGGCTTCAGAATCCAGAATCTAAAATTTCGAAATCTCATCATTTTTGACCGTGACGATGCTCAGTGTGATCCCTGGACATCAGTTATCACAAATCCGGCTTTGAAAACGCGAGATTCAGAGAGTTTGTGAGTTGAAAAACAGTGATCAGAGCGAAAAAGTGGTGTTTTCCTGCAGTTTTTCCTTCTAATCGCTGTTTTTCAGCTCACCGACCGTCAGAATCTGGCGATTCGGCAGGCCGATTCTACCAAATTCAGCAATTTTAGACTAAACACGATGCGGCCAGTCAATCTAGACCTAAACTTAAAGAATCTGACGACTTCGGAATTCCGGCTTCAGAATCCAGAATCCAAAGTTCCGAAATCCCATCATTTTTGACCGTGACAATGCTCAGTGTGATCCCTGGGCACCAGTTATCTTAAATTTCACCTTGGAATCGCGAGATTCAGGAAGTTTGCGTGCTGAAAAACAGTGATCAGAGCGAAAAAGTGGTGTTTTCCCCGCAGTTTTTCCTTCTAATCGCTGTTTTTCAGCTCACCGACCGTCAGAATCTGGCGATTCAGCAGGCCAATTCTAGCAAATTCAGTTATTTTAGACTAAACACGATGCAGCCAGTCAATCTAGACCTTCACCTAAGGAATCTGACGACTTCGGAATTCCGGCTTCAGAATCCAGAATCCAAAGTTCCGAAATCCCATCATTTTTGACCGTGACGATGCTCAGTGTGATCCCTGGACATCAGTTATC